>LR738555.1:17605577-18884693 GCA_902685375.1 Neostethus bicornis
ATTTTTTTAAGTTCGGCGCGCCGGATTAAAACATTTAACAGGCTAGATGTGGCCCGCGGGACCTACTTTGCCCATGCCTTATCTAACCCTATCTGCTCAATCCTCTTCGGTCACACCAACTGTCTTCATGTCTTCCTCCACTGTATCCATGAACCTCCTCTTTGGTCTTCCTCTAGGCCTCATTCCTGGTGCTTCCAAACCCAGCATCCTTCTGCCAAGAGAGAGAGAGTACATCGGCAGAAGGATGCTAGAGAACAGACTGCACATGTCCAAACAATCGCAGTCTGGCCTCTCTGACTTTATCTACAAAACCTCTAACATGGGCTGTTCATCTTATATACTCATTTCTAATCCTGTTCATCCTGGTCACTCCCAGAGAGATCCTCAGCATCTTCATCTGTGCTACCTCCATCTCTGTTTCCTGTCTTTTCCTCAGTGCCACTGTCTCTAGACCAAACAGCATGGCCGGTCTCACCACAGTTTTGTACACTTCCACTTTCATTTTAGCTGAAACTCTTCCACCACACATCACACCCCTTACTTTTCTCCACCCGTTCCAGCCCTCCTGTCCATATCTTACGAGGTTGCGGGGGGTGCCGGAGCCCATCTCGGCTCGCACTACCACACACACACACATTCCTAGGGGCAATTTGGTACCAGACAATCAACTTGACATACATGTCATTGGAGGATGGGAGGAAACTGGAGTACTCGGAGGAAACCCATGCATACACAGGGAGAACATACAAACTCCACACAGAAAGGCCAGTGACAGACAGAATGCAGCCGCTGTAAGTTTTCTTTTCACAGATAGAAATGTGAAAGTGTAATGCCTATTTCGTTACATTTTCGTCTCGTCATCAGAAACTTACAAATGTCTCGATGTCTTGTTAATGACGAAATCATTTTGTTGTTGTTATTGTTGACGAAAACAACCGCTGTCATGGTTACTGTGCGGCTGTAACACACATTTCCCACATTGGATCAATAAAGTAAATCTTGTTCTGAGTTAGACACCCTTGATTCAATTCAAATGCCTTCTTGTGTTGTTTAGTTTTATTAAGCAGGTATTTGAGAATCAAATAAAAAATAACCAAATTTGACAAAATATACCAAATTATTTACATTTTGAGAAGAAAAAATTACGTGTACGTCCAATCTGGTTGTTGTAGCTCTTTTTAATTCTGATTATGGTGCTTTCAATGTTGTATTACTTCAGAGGGCAAGTATGCTTAACTATCAATGTTTCGTAGTGAAAAAGCTGGCATAAAACCAATTTTCAGTTTTGACCAGATAAAAAAAAAACACACACACACACAGGTTGAAATACAAAAGCTTTTATAGCTCTATGACCTGGCTTTATTAACTCTTTATGGTAACAATATATATTTTTAAGGTCATTGTGTAAGTAACTGGAACAAGCAGTAAGCAGTTAAATCATCTGATATAACAAAACTGGAAAAAAAACAAAAAAAAAACAAAAAAAAAAAAAAAAACAGAACAATGTATGCACCAAAAAAAGCAGAGTGATTGTGAGACTTACACAGTTTGGCATAAATATAAATAAGCAAATAAAACATTTAGTCAGGCACCTAGATATACAAAGCAACCAACTTTTGTCTTTAGATAATTTATGTCTTATATGGATGTGGCTGCATCCAGATTAATACTGTGAAATGTGGTACAAAGATGGCTAAAATATTCATGAGGACATCTGTTATGGCAGAGGATGATATGACAGAAATTGAACATGTGTAAGAAACTTCCCACCTCAGCCCCAGAAACAATGACGATCAGTGCTCCCCTGTCTGATTGTCAACCATTCTTTTGTGCTTTTTAACAAGGGGGTTTTCGCTACAAGTTAAATATTAATTTTAAGCAAATAATATTTAAAACATTTTTTTTTTTACAACTTTGTCTTGACTAATTCTCATCACAGTGTGTTAGAAGGCAGCAGATCACAAACTTCACTATCTCCCGGAGCCTAAAGCAGGGGTGATAGACAGAGCTTAGCATGGTTAAAAACCTGATTGATAAAATTCCTCACAAATATTCCTCCAAATATTATGTCGCTTCAGTACAATCTGGCTAAAAATACAGTGTCTCAAGTTTTTTATTTTTCCAATGATTACCACAGAGACTGCATTTTATTTCCAGAGCGGCACATTTGTGTCAAATTTAATTTTGCATTATGTTTGACAGATATGGTGAGAAAGTGAGGTATTTAACACATCAGCATTCTTATCAGTTAGGACATTTCTAAGTAAACACCAGATATAGCCATCAATATAAATATTTGATTTATACACTTAGTTACAAAAAACCAGAGTCATAATAAATACTGTGAAATGACCTGAATATGAAATAAATTTTAATTAGAAGAGCCTAAACGTTAGGGATTACAATGTAGAGATATCTATTGTGTGGAAAGCCCACTCATCAGCTCTGCTCAGGACTGATACTGGCAGCTAGCAGGCAGCTAACTCGCAAAGTGAAAACACAATATCGCATTTTCTTGATTAGTATTTTTACTATCATTTCAGGTATCGGCAAAGATTTCTGCTGAAGTACTACGCACAAAATGCAGAACCAAAACTGGAAAGGAGAGGCGGCATGACGATCGTGGAAGAAAATGACAATAGAAGGGAACGTATTATTCAACACAGTCAGTCATTTTGTGGGGAGCAAGCCATTATGAGCGGATTGGCTCAGAAGGAAGTCGAGCAGAGGAATTACTAAAATTAAGATGTAACGTTCCTCCCTCAGTGTTACTTTGGCCTTTAACCCGCAAAATCGAACCTGGAGAAGACCATAAGCTTTGGCTTATGCAAAATGGTCATATTTGGAAAACGTGAAAATTCCCTACCTATAAGTTGGGGTAGATATTTTAATTGGCACAAATGCTTCCAAGGTTATGGAACCATGGGAGGTAATTAATCGACTTAAAGGAAAAAATAGACCCTACAAAGTCTGGACCGTACTGGGGTAGCAGTAAAATGGTCTGTTATAGGGTAATGGTGAATGTGAAAGTGATCGTCCTCAGGGACTGTATACTGCTATGATACTTCCTACATCCAGAAAGTACTGGATTATTTTGCACAAGAAACCTTATTGAGAAGCTGAATTTGGAAGAGTGCAAACTCAAGCTTCATTCCGCAACTTGGGCAATACCAATTAGGTAGACCACTCTGTTGTCGACAATCTGGATGTATCAGCCTTTTCAGGTGACTGCTTTCATCGACTTCCCAAAGTGGTACAATGCTATGATGACAGTTGGTATCAACTCTAATAAACGGTAGGAGTACAATGTACTGGATTGTTGGGATTGATATCAGTTATCGGTACTCCTAAGACAAAAGCCACCAAAAAAAGTTTTCTAAGGTTTCCTATTTCCATACGGGATAGCTCACCGGTTAACAGAGGGGGAGTCAAACCCACACTAATGGAGCACCGCATTGCCATCATAGCTCTTTTAAAATGTTTTTAAAAAAATAGCTATAAAATGCCCAGGAAGAGTTGGATCAGCTTGGGAAGATGGACAGTGAGACTAAAGAAGTGCTTGGATTCCAGGGAGCTGTTTAAGAGCAGCCAAGCTATGGCAAGCCGGCTGTGCAAGGCCGCAATGTTTCATCGTATATAGATGGTCGTTAGAGAAGGCCAGGAGAACTGATCTACAGGCCATTCACTCATACACAAAAGGCAAGAAAATGGCAAAAACGGACATGACACCTGATGATGATGAAGTTGTGCAGGGCCAAAAGATGCCACGTTGATGGCAGGTGCTTGAATTTCAGGGAGCGCTGCTAAGCCATTTCCTGGAACTCATCTATGTTCAAACCATGTTCGTGGCCCATGGCTGTAGGAACACCCAAGGCGTGAAGGTGTCTGTGAAGAAGCATTTAAACGGGATCACCGAGTTGCTGCCTATACATTGCTGCCTAATAAGGCCCAGATTTTGCCTGGTCCCTGTGGCTGCCATCAACAAAACAGACACCAGCAACACTACCTATGCAATCAACTGGTGAGTTGGAGACGTTACTCTGGAAGTGGTGGATGGACTCGAGGGCTTGACCACAAAGGAGTCTACGTTTAAGAGCAGCTAGGCCATGGCAAGCCGGCTGTGCAAGGCGGCAATATTTCATCAAAGCCAAGTTGATGGCAGGTGCTTGGATTCCAGGGAGCGATGCTAAGCCATTTCCTAGAGCTCATCTATGTTCAAACCATGGGCAATGCCGGCTGTAGGAACACATGAGGTGTGAAGGGGTCTGTAAATGAGCGTTTAAACGGGATCACCAAGTTGCTGCCTATACATTACCGTAATTTCACGGCCATAAGGCGCACCTAAAAGTCTAAAATTTTCTTCAAAATGAGCGGTGCGCCCTTTCGTGCGGTGGGCCTTGTGTGTGACCTAAAAAAGAAAGCGGTGCCCGTGAGGCGAGGCGGACCTGAAAGAAAAGGCATGAGAACGTTAAAGAGTGAAGTGTGGGCGTGGATTGTGTATAAAAAAGGTATGTGCTGTGTGCACAACATTGCTCTTTTAACTCTGAAAATGACAAAGAGACACGCTTATGACGCTCAGTTTAAGCTGAAGGCAATCAGCTACGCGGAGGAACATGGGAATCGAGCCGCCGCGAGAAATTTCAGCATAAACGAGTCAATGGATTTTAGATGCTTGGACTAACGCAGTGCTTCTCAATTATATCCTGTTGCGCCCCCCTAGAAAGAAGAAAATATTTCTCCCCCCTCTCCCCCACTCTCCGCCATGACCATAATTAGTATCATTTGTCTATGAAATTGTTATAAGTAGTGGTCCCCAACCACCAGGTGGACCACCCCTGGTGTGAGGGGCCTAACTAGTATTTTTATTCACTTTGTTTTTGTGATGTCTTTATTTTGAAGGTATGTTTACCGTTACCATGGCAACCAGAGTGCGTTCGAGCAGAGAGAATGTTTCCACGTTATAAAGACGCTGCTAATAAATTTTCTCGTGAAGACAACGCGGATTTAAATGTATTATTATTGATTAAAAAAGCCAGTTTTTCAGGCTGGTCTTATCACCTGTAGACCGGTCCGTGAAAATATTATCAGACACTAAACCGGTCCGTGGCGCAGAAAAGGTTGGGGACCCCTGGTTATAAGTACACTTCTGCATAACATTGTATCCTTGTTAACATTAAAGAAAGAAAAAAAAAGAACCGCTTTATTAACATTGTTTTTTAGTGTGTAACAGAAAATATTTAAAGTGCATCAATTAACTTGAATTTTAATAAAAATAATTCTTATTTAAACTATAAACTACAACTACTGTAGTGGATATACAATTACACTTTATTCTAGTACGGCAAAAAAGAAAAACGTGTTCCACAGGATCACACGCGCCCCACTATTGGAGAAGCACTGAACTAATTTTTAATACGCACATTTGCATGCTTGCGTGTGTTGTTGCAAGGCGGTGTGTGAGTGAGACTGCGCCTTTTCGTACGGTGCGCCTTATGTGTGTGTTAAATACAGCAACAGCGCACAAAACTGAGGCTGCGCCTTTTCGTACGGTGCGCCTAATGGCCGTGAAATTACGGTACTGCCAAATAGGACCCCATTTTTGCCTGTTCCCTGTGGCGGCCATCAACAAGGCTGTGCAAGGCTGCAATGTTTCATCGCATATAGAGGGACGGTTAAAGAGGCCAAGAGAGCTCATCTGCAGGCCATTCACTTATACACAGAAGGCAAGAAAATTGCAAAAACAAAAATACTCTGTAATGACATGAATATTAAAACAAATTTTAATTAGAAAAGCCTAACCGTTGGCCCAGCCATGTTGAGGAGTCTGTAAAGCAAACTGCAGCCCGCCATTGTGTAGAAACCAGGCTCGATTGAGAGATAAGGGTGCTTGGCTGAAACTCTTCAATAGCTAGACAGATTCTGAACCCTGTCACTTTTATTTAGAAGTTAATAGAATTACACAGCCTCCGGGGGGGACAGACATGTCAGCCAGCAGCCTCCTTGAACAGAGACCGAAAGGCCAAGCTAATAAAGTGCAAAACGGAGCTGTGACCCAAAAGGATACCTTGAATGATGATGAGTTTGAGCCTTACGTGAATACTCAGGCCAGACAGAGCAATGCCTATACGGCCATGTCGGACTCGTATATGCCCAGCTATTACAGCCCCTCCATAGGGTTTTCCTACTCTATAAACGAGGCAGCATGGTCCACAGGTGGGGACCCTCCGATGCCTTACCTCGCCTCTTATGGACAGCTTAGCAATGGGGAACCCCACTACCTCCCGGACGCTATGTTTGGCCAGCCAGGCCCTCTGGGGAGTAACCCATTCCGCGGCCAGCATGGCTCCAACTTTTTCCCCAGTGGGATTGACTTCTCAGCATGGGGAAACATCAGCTCTCAGGGACAGTCGGAACACCACAGATGCTCTGGCTACAGCAACAGCTATGCCTATGCACCCAGCTCACTTGGGGGTGCCATGATTGATGGACAGTCCCCTTTTGCACCTGCTGCCAACGAACCGCTTAAAAAGGCACCTGGAATGAAAAGCCTTGACCAGAGCATGGCAGAGCTAAAGATTGGAGGTGCCGCTCCTGGTGGCAATGGGGATATAGCTCCTAAGGTGGTTGGCTCTGGCTTACCTGGCGGACCCCTTGGCTCTGTGTCTTCTGTTGGTCCTCCAAGCATGCCGCCTGTCTCAATTGCCCCTGCCAAACCCACCTCCTGGGCCGATATTGCCAACAAACCAGCAAAGCCTCAACCCAAGTTTAAAACTAAGGGTGGCATGGCAGGTGCCAATTTGCCACCTCCGCCCATTAAACACAACATGGACATTGGTACTTGGGACAACAAGGGCCCCATGCCTAAAGCTGCCACTCCTCAGCAGGTGCCCCCCATTCCCAGCAACGGCCAGCCGCCAAATCAGGCTTCCCCTCAGCCTGGAACCACGGCTGGGGGAACCCCCAAATGCCCATGAGCGGCAACAAGAGGCTGGACACAGCGTACCGCTCGCTCGGAGGCAAAGGGCCTCTTTATCTCCTGTTTAGTGTCAACGGAAGCGGTCAATTTTGCGGCATCGCAGAGATACGTTCGCCCGTGGACTACAACACGTCTGCCGGCGTGTGGTCACAGGACAAGTGGAAGGGCCGTTTCGATATGCGCTGGTTGTTTGTTAAAGACGTTCTCAACAGTCAGCTGAGACACATTCGGTTGGAGAACAACGAGAATAAACCAGTGACCAACTCTCGGGACACACAGGAGGTACCGCTGGACAAGGCCAGGCAGGTGTTAAAGATCATTACCGGATATAAACACACCACTTCCATCTTTGATGACATTTCTCACTACGAGAAACGTCAGGAGGAGGAGGAGTGTGTGAAAAAGGTGGACGTCCAAGGCAGCGAGCCATATCCCAGCAATCGTGGTAGCAGAAGTCAGTACAGGATTCAGGAGGGCCATGGGCGAGTCAAGTAACAGTAACTCTGGTGAAAAGACTGCAATTGCCCACCACACCTGACCGCCTTCCAGCCCCCACAGCCCTTCGCATCATTACATCAAGATCCCTAAGAAATTCTTATAGGGTGAAGAATTAACAAAGGTGTTGCTCCCTTTACATTACTGCCATATAGGGACCCGATTTTGACTGGTCCCTGTGGCGGCCATCAACAAGACAAACACCTGCAACACGACCTATGAAATCAACTGGTGCGTTGGAGACGCTACTCTGGAAATCATGTATGGACTCGAGAGCTCGAGAGCTTGACCACAGATGAGTCCCCGGGATCCCTTCTGAACCTCACCCAGTTTTAGAGAAGTTGCGCATAGTCAACAACTATAACCCGAAAGACTTTGACTGGAACCTGAAGCAAGGCTGGGTGTTTATCAAAAAGAGCTACTCGGAGGACGACATCCATCATTCCATTAAGTACAACATCTGGTGCAGTACAGAGCACGGCAACAAGAAGATGGACACAGCGTACCGCTCGCTCGGATGCAAAGGGCCTCTTTATCTCCTGTTTAGTGTCAACGGAAGCGGTCACTTTTGCGGCGTCACAGAAATACGTTCGCCCGCGGACTACAACACGTCTGCCGGCGTGTGGTCACAGGACAAGTGGAAGGGCCGTTTCGATATGCCCTGGTTGTTTGTTAAAGACGTTCTCAACAGTCAGCTGAGACACATTCGGTTAGAGAACAACGAGAATAAACCAGTGACCAACTCTCGGGACACACAGGAAGTACCGCTGGACAAGGCCAGGCAGGTGTTAATTATCATCGCCAGATATAAACACACCACTTCCATCTTTGATGACTTTTCTCACTACGAGAAACATCAGGAGGAGTGTGTGAAAAAGGTGGACGTCCAAGGCAGCGAGCCATATCCCAGCAATCCTGGTAACAGAAGTAAGTCCAGGATTCAGGAGCGCCATGGGCGAGTCAAGTAACAGTAACTCTGGTGAAAAGACTGCAATGCCCAGCACACCTGACCGCCCTTCAGCCCCCACAGCCATTAGCATCATAACATCAAGATCCCTAAGAAATTCTTATAGGGTGAAGAATTAACAAAGGTGTTGCTCCCTTTACATTACTGCCATATAGGGCCCTGATTTTGCCTGGTCCCTGTGGCGGCCATCAACAAGACAGACACCTGCAACACGACCTATGAAATCCACTGGTGCGTTGGAGACGCTACTCTGGAAATCATGTATGGACTCGAGAGCTTGACCACAGATGAGTCCCCGGGGTCCCTTCTGAACCTCACCCAGTTTTAGAGAAGTTGCGCATGGTCAACAACTATAACCCGAAAGACTTTGACTGGAACCTGAAGCAGGGCTGGGTCTTTATCAAAAAGAGCTACTCGGAGGACGACATCTATCGTTCCATTAAGTACAACATCTGGTGCAGTACAGAGCACGGCAACAAGAAGCTGGAGACTGCCTAACGCTCGCTCGGAGGCAAAGGGCCTCTTTATCTCCTGTTTAGTGTCACCGGAAGCGGTCACTTTTGCGGCGTCACAGAAATGCGTTCGCCCGTGGACTACAACACGTCTGCCGGCGTGTGGTCACAGGACAAGTGGAAGGGCCGTTTCGATATGCCCTGGTTGTTTGTTAAAGACGTTCTCAACAGTCAGCTGAGACACATTCAGTTGGAGAACAACGAGAATAAACCAGTGACCAACTCTCGAGACACACAGGAGGTACTGCTGGACAAGGCCAGGCAGGTGTTAAAGATTATCGCCTTATATAAACACACCACTTCCATCTTTGATGACATTTCTCACTACGAGAAACGTCAGGAGGAGGAGGAGTGTGTGAAAAAGGTGGACGTCCAAGGTAGCGAGCCATATCCCAGCAATTCTGGTAACAAAAGTCAGTACAGGATTCAGGAGCGCCATGGGCGAGTCAAGTAACAGTAACTCTGGTGAAAAGACTGCAATTGCCCACCACACCTGACCGCCTTCCAGCCCCCACAGCCCTTCGCATCATTACATCAAGATCCCTAAGAAATTCTTATAGGGTGAAGAATTAACAAAGGTGTTGCTCCCTTTACATTACTGCCATATAGGGCCCTGATTTTGTCTGGTCCCTGTGGCGGCCATCAACAAGACAGACACCTGCAACATGACCTATGCAATCAACTGGTGCGTTGGAGACGCTACTCTGGAAATCATGTATGGACTCGAGAGCTCGAGAGCTTGACCACAGATGAGTCCCCGGGGTCCCTTCTGAACCTCACCCAGTTTTAGAGAAGTTGCGCATGGTCAACAGCTATAACCCGAAGGACTTTGACTGGAACCTGAAGCAGGGCTGGGTGTTTATCAAAAAGAGCTACTCGGAGGACGACATCCATCGTTCCATTAAGTACAACATCTGGTGCAGTACAGAGCACGGCAACAAGAAGCTGGTCACAGCGTACCGCTCGCTCGGAGGCAAAGGGCCTCTTTATCTCCTGTTTAGTGTCACCGGAAGCGGTCACTTTTGCGGCGTCACAGAAATGCGTTCGCCCGTGGACTACAACACGTCTGCCGGCGTGTGGTTACAGGACAAGTGGAAGGGCCGTTTCGATATGCCCTGGTTGTTTGTTAAAGACGTTCTCAACAGTCAGCTGAGACACATTCGGTTAGAGAACAACGAGAATAAACCAGTGACCAACTCTCGGGACACACAGGAGGTACCGCTGGACAAGGCCAGGCAGGTGTTAAAGATCATCGCCGGATATAAACACACCACTTCCATCTTTAATGACTTTTCTCACTACGAGAAACGTCAGGAGGAGTGTGTGTAAAAGGTGGACGTCCAAGGCAGCGAGCCATATCCCAGCAATCCTGGTAGCAGAAGTCAGTCCAGGATTCAGGAGCGCCATGGGCGAGTCAAGTTACAGTAGCTCTGGTGAAAAGACTGCAATGCCCAGCACACCTGACCGCCCTTCAGCCCCCACAGCCATTAGCATCATTACATCAAGATCTCTAAGAAATTCTTATAGGGTGAAAAATTAACAAAGGTGTTGCTCCCTTTACATTACTGCCATATAGGGCCCCGATTTTGCCTGGTCCCTGTGGCGGCCATCAACAAGACAGACACCTGCAACACGACCTATGAAATCCACTGGTGCGTTGGAGACGCTACTCTGGAAATCATGTATGGACTCGAGAGCTCGAGAGCTTGACCACAGATGAGTCCCCGGGGTCCCTTCTGAACCTCACCCAGTTTTAGAGAAGTTGCGCATGGTCAACAACTATAACCCGAAAGACTTTGACTGGAACCTGAAGCAGGGCTGGGTCTTTATCAAAAAGAGCTACTCGGAGGACGACATCTATCGTTCCATTAAGTACAACATCTGGTGCAGTACAGAGCACGGCAACAAGAAGCTGGACACTGCCTACCGCTCGCTCGGAGGCAAAGGGCCTCTTTATCTCCTGTTTAGTGTCACCGGAAGCGGTCACTTTTGCGGCGTCACAGAAATGCGTTCGCCCGTGGACTACAACACGTCTGCCGACGTGTGGTCACAGGACAAGTGGAAGGGCCGTTTCGATATGCCCTGGTTGTTTGTTAAAGACGTTCTCAACAGTCAGCTGAGACACATTCAGTTGGAGAACAACGAGAATAAACCAGTGACCAACTCTCGGGACACACAGGAGGTACTACTGGACAAGGCCAGGCAGGTGTTAAAGATTATCGCCTTATATAAACACACCACTTCCATCTTTGATGACATTTCTCACTACGAGAAACGTCAGGAGGAGGAGGAGTGTGTGAAAAAGGTGGACGTCCAAGGCAGCGAGCCATATCCCAGCAATCCTGGTAACAGAAGTCAGTACAGGATTCAGGAGCGCCATGGGCGAGTCAAGTAACAGTAACTCTGGTGAAAAGACTGCAATTGCCCACCACACCTGACCGCCTTCCAGCCCCCACAGCCCTTCGCATCATTACATCAAGATCCCTAAGAAATTCTTATAGGGTGAAGAATTAACAAAGGTGTTGCTCCCTTTACATTACTGCCATATAGGGCCCCGATTTTGTCTGGTCCCTGTGGCGGCCATCAACAAGACAGACACCTGCAACATGACCTATGCAATCAACTGGTGCGTTGGAGACGCTACTCTGGAAATCATGTATGGACTCGAGAGCTCGAGAGCTTGACCACAGATGAGTCCCCGGGGTCCCTTCTGAACCTCACCCAGTTTTAGAGAAGTTGCGCATGGTCAACAGCTATAACCCGAAGGACTTTGACTGGAACCTGAAGCAGGGCTGGGTGTTTATCAAAAAGAGCTACTCGGAGGACGACATCCATCGTTCCATTAAGTACAACATCTGGTGCAGTACAGAGCACGGCAACAAGAAGCTGGTCACAGCGTACCGCTCGCTCGGAGGCAAAGGGCCTCTTTATCTCCTGTTTAGTGTCAACAAAAGCGGTCACTTTTTCGGCGTCACAGAAATGCATTCGCCCGTGGACTACAACACGTCTGCCGGCGTGTGGTCACAGGACAAGTGGAAGGGCCGTTTCGATATGCCCTGGTTGTTTGTTAAAGACGTTCTCAACAGTCAGCTGAGACACATTCGGTCAGAGAATAACGAGAATAAACCAGTGACCAACTCTCGGGACACACAGGAGGTACCGCTGGACAAGGCCAGGCAGGTGTTAAAGATCATCGCCGGATATAAACACACCACTTCCATCTTTGATGACTTTTCTCACTACGATAAAACGTCAGGAGGAGTGTGTGTAAAAGGTGGACGTCCAAGGCAGCGAGCCATATCCCAGCAATCCTGGTAGCAGAAGTCAGTCCAGGATTCAGGAGCGCCATGGGCGAGTCAAGTAACAGTAACTCTGGTGAAAAGACTGCAATTGCCCACCACACCTGACCACCTTCCAGCCCCCACAGCCCTTCGCATCATTACATCAAGATCCCTAAGAAATTCTTATAGGGTGAAGAATTAACAAAGGTGTTGCTCCCTTTACATTACTGCCATATAGGGCCCCGATTTTGTCTGGTCCCTGTGGCGGCCATCAACAAGACAGACACCTGCAACATGACCTATGCAATCAACTGGTGCGTTGGAGACGCTACTCTGGAAATCATGTATGGACTCGAGAGCTCGAGAGCTTGACCACAGATGAGTCCCCGGGGTCCCTTCTGAACCTCACCCAGTTTTAGAGAAGTTGCGCATGGTCAACAGCTATAACCCGAAGGACTTTGACTGGAACCTGAAGCAGGGCTGGGTGTTTATCAAAAAGAGCTACTCGGAGGACGACATCCATCGTTCCATTAAGTACAACATCTGGTGCAGTACAGAGCACGGCAACAAGAAGCTGGTCACAGCGTACCGCTCGCTCGGAGGCAAAGGGCCTCTTTATCTCCTGTTTAGTGTCAACAAAAGCGGTCACTTTTTCGGCGTCACAGAAATGCATTCGCCCGTGGACTACAACACGTCTGCCGGCGTGTGGTCACAGGACAAGTGGAAGGGCCGTTTCGATATACCCTGGTTGTTTGTTAAAGACGTTCTCAACAGTCAGCTGAGACACATTCGGTCAGAGAATAACGAGAATAAACCAGTGACCAACTCTCGGGACACACAGGAGGTACCGCTGGACAAGGCCAGGCAGGTGTTAAAGATCATCGCCGGATATAAACACACCACTTCCATCTTTGATGACTTTTCTCACTACGATAAAACGTCAGGAGGAGTGTGTGAAAAAGGTGGACGTCCAAGGCAGCGAGCCATATCCCAGCAATCCTGGTAGCAGAAGTCAGTCCAGGATTCAGGAGCGCCATGGGCGAGTCAAGTAACAGTAACTCTGGTGAAAAGACTGCAATGCAGCACACCTGACCGCCCTTCAGCCCCCACAGCCATTAGCATCATTACATCAAGATCTCTAAGAAATTCTTATAGGGTGAAGAATTAACAAAGGTGTTGCTCCCTTTACATTACTGCCATATAGGGCCCCGATTTTGCCTTGTCCCTGTGGCGGCCATCAACAAGACACACACCTGCAACACGACCTATGAAATCCACTGGTGCGTTGGAGACGCTACTCTGGAAATCATGTATGGACTCGAGAGCTCGAGAGCTTGACCACAGATGAGTCCCCGGGGTCCCTTCTGAACCTCACCCAGTTTTAGAGAAGTTGCGCATGGTCAACAACTATAACCCGAAAGACTTTGACTGGAACCTGAAGCAGGGCTGGGTCTTTATCAAAAAGAGCTACTCGGAGGACGACATCTATCGTTCCATTAAGTACAACATCTGGTGCAGTACAGAGCACGGCAACAAGAAGCTGGACACTGCCTACCGCTCGCTCGGAGGCAAAGGGCCTCTTTATCTCCTGTTTAGTGTCACCGGAAGCGGTCACTTTTGCGGCGTCACAGAAATGCGTTCGCCCGTGGACTACAACACGTCTGCCGGCGTGTGGTCACAGGACAAGTGGAAGGGCCGTTTCGATATGCCCTGGTTGTTTGTTAAAGACGTTCTCAACAGTCAGCTGAGACACATTCAGTTGGAGAACAACGAGAATAAACCAGTGACCAACTCTCGGGACACACAGGAGGTACTGCTGGACAAGGCCAGGCAGGTGTTAAATATTATCGCCTTATATAAACACACCACTTCCATCTTTGATGACATTTCTAACTACGAGAAACGTCAGGAGGAGGAGGAGTGTGTGAAAAAGGTGGACGTCCAAGACAGCGAGCCATATCCCAGCAATCCTGGTAACAGAAGTCAGTACAGGATTCAGGAGCGCCATGGGCGAGTCAAGTAACAGTAACTCTGGTGAAAAGACTGCAATTGCCCACCACACCTGACCGCCTTCCAGCCCCCACAGCCCTTCGCATCATTACATCAAGATCCCTAAGAAATTCTTATAGGGTGAAGAATTAACAAAGGTGTTGCTCCCTTTACATTACTGCCATATAGGGCCCCGATTTTGTCTGGTCCCTGTGGCGGCCATCAACAAGACAGACACCTGCAACATGACCTATGCAATCAACTGGTGCGTTGGAGACGCTACTCTGGAAATCATGTATGGACTCGAGAGCTCGAGAGCTTGACCACAGATGAGTCCCCGGGGTCCCTTCTGAACCTCACCCAGTTTTAGAGAAGTTGCGCATGGTCAACAGCTATAACCCGAAGGACTTTGACTGGAACCTGAAGCAGGGCTGGGTGTTTATCAAAAAGAGCTACTCGGAGGACGACATCCATCGTTCCATTAAGTACAACATCTGGTGCAGTACAGAGCACGGCAACAAGAAGCTGGTCACAGCGTACCGCTCGCTCGGAGGCAAAGGGCCTCTTTATCTCCTGTTTAGTGTCAACAAAAGCGGTCACTTTTTCGGCGTCACAGAAATGCATTCGCCCGTGGACTACAACACGTCTGCCGGCGTGTGGTCACAGGACAAGTGGAAGGGCCGTTTCGATATGCCCTGGTTGTTTGTTAAAGACGTTCTCAACAGTCAGCTGAGACACATTCGGTCAGAGAATAACGAGAATAAACCAGTGACCAACTCTCGGGACACACAGGAGGTACCGCTGGACAAGGCCAGGCAGGTGTTACAGATCATCGCCGGATATAAACACACCACTTCCATCTTTGATGACTTTTCTCACTACGATAAAACGTCAGGAGGAGTGTGTGAAAAAGGTGGACGTCCAAGGCAGCGAGCCATATCCCAGCAATCCTGGTAGCAGAAGTCAGTCCAGGATTCAGGAGCGCCATGGGCGAGTCAAGTAACAGTAACTCTGGTGAAAAGACTGCAATGCAGCACACCTGACCGCCCTTCAGCCCCCACAGCCATTAGCATCATTACATCAAGATCTCTAAGAAATTCTTATAGGGTGAAGAATTAACAAAGGTGTTGCTCCCTTTACATTACTGCCATATAGGGCCCCGATTTTGCCTTGTCCCTGTGGCGGCCATCAACAAGACAGACACCTGCAACACGACCTATGAAATCATTTGGTGCGTTGGAGACGCTACTCTGGAAATCATGTATGGACTCGAGAGCTCGAGAGCTTGACCACAGATGAGTCCCGGGGTCCCTTCTGAACCTCACCCAGTTTTAGAGAAGTTGCGCATGGTCAACAACTATAACCCGAAAGACTTTGACTGGAACCTGAAGCAGGGCTGGGTGTTTATCAAAAAGAGCTACTCGGAGGACGACATCCATCCTTCCATTAAGTACAACATCTGGTGCAGTACAGAGCACGGCAACAAGAAGCTGGACACAGCGTACCGCTCGCTCGGAGGCAAAGGGCCTCTTTATCTCCTGTTTAGTGTCAACGGAAGCGGTCACTTTTGCGGCGTCACAGAAATGCGTTCGCCCGTGGACTACAACACGTCTGCCGGCGTGTGGTCACAGGACAAGTGGAAGGGCCGTTTCGATATGCCCTGGTTGTTTGTTAAAGACGTTCTCAACAGTCAGCTGAGACACATTCGGTTAGAGAACAACGAGAATAAACCAGTGACCAACTCTCGGGACACACAGGAGGTACCGCTGGACAAGGCCAGGCAGGTGTTAAAGATCATCGCCGGATATAAACACACCACTTCCATCTTTAATGACTTTTCTCACTACGAGAAACGTCAGGAGGAGTGTGTGTAAAAGGTGGACGTCCAAGGCAGCGAGCCATATCCCAGCAATCCTGGTAGCAGAAGTCAGTCCAGGATTCAGGAGCGCCATGGGCGAGTCAAGTAACAGTAACTCTGGTGAAAAGACTGCAATTGCCCACCACACCTGACCACCTTCCAGCCCCCACAGCCCTTCGCATCATTACATCAAGATCCCTAAGAAATTCTTATAGGGTGAAGAATTAACAAAGGTGTTGCTCCCTTTACATTACTGCCATATAGGGCCCCGATTTTGTCTGGTCCCTGTGGCGGCCATCAACAAGACAGACACCTGCAACATGACCTATGCAATCAACTGGTGCGTTGGAGACGCTACTCTGGAAATCATGTATGGACTCGAGAGCTCGAGAGCTTGACCACAGATGAGTCCCCGGGGTCCCTTCTGAACCTCACCCAGTTTTAGAGAAGTTGCGCATGGTCAACAGCTATAACCCGAAGGACTTTGACTGGAACCTGAAGCAGGGCTGGGTGTTTATCAAAAAGAGCTACTCGGAGGACGACATCCATCGTTCCATTAAGTACAACATCTGGTGCAGTACAGAGCACGGCAACAAGAAGCTGGTCACAGCGTACCGCTCGCTCGGAGGCAAAGGGCCTCTTTATCTCCTGTTTAGTGTCAACAAAAGCGGTCACTTTTTCGGCGTCACAGAAATGCATTCGCCCGTGGACTACAACACGTCTGCCGGCGTGTGGTCACAGGACAAGTGGAAGGGCCGTTTCGATATACCCTGGTTGTTTGTTAAAGACGTTCTCAACAGTCAGCTGAGACACATTCGGTCAGAGAATAACGAGAATAAACCAGTGACCAACTCTCGGGACACACAGGAGGTACCGCTGTACAAGGCCAGGCAGGTGTTAAAGATCATCGCCGGATATAAACACACCACTTCCATCTTTGATGACTTTTCTCACTACGATAAAACGTCAGGAGGAGTGTGTGAAAAAGGTGGACGTCCAAGGCAGCGAGCCATATCCCAGCAATCCTGGTAGCAGAAGTCAGTCCAGGATTCAGGAGCGCCATGGGCGAGTCAAGTAACAGTAACTCTGGTGAAAAGACTGCAATGCAGCACACCTGACCGCCCTTCAGCCCCCACAGCCATTAGCTTCATTACATCAAGATCTCTAAGAAATTCTTATAGGGTGAAGAATTAACAAAGGTGTTGCTCCCTTTACATAACTGCCATATAGGGCCCCGATTTTGCCTTGTCCCTGTGGCGGCCATCAACAAGACAGACACCTGCAACACGACCTATGAAATCATTTGGTGCGTTGGAGACGCTACTCTGGAAATCATGTATGGACTCGAGAGCTCGAGAGCTTGACCACAGATGAGTCCCGGGGTCCCTTCTGAACCTCACCCAGTTTTAGAGAAGTTGCGCATGGTCAACAACTATAACCCGAAAGACTTTGACTGGAACCTGAAGCAGGGCTGGGTGTTTATCAAAAAGAGCTACTCGGAGGACGACATCCATCCTTCCATTAAGTACAACATCTGGTGCAGTACAGAGCACGGCAACAAGAAGCTGGACACAGCGTACCGCTCGCTCGGAGGCAAAGGGCCTCTTTATTTCCTGTTTAGTGTCACCGCAAGCGGTCACTTTTGCGGCGTCACAGAAATGCGTTCGCCCGTGGACTACAACACGTCTGCCGGCGTGTGGTCACAGGACAAGTCTAAGGGCCGTTTTGATATGCGCTGGTTGTTTGTTAAAGACGTTCTCAACAGTCAGCTGAGACACATTCAGTTGGAGAACAACGAGAATAAACCAGTGACCAACTCTCGGGACACACAGGAGGTACCGCTGGACAAGGCCAGGCAGGTGTTAAAGATCATCGCCGGATATAAACACACCACTTCCATCTTTAATGACTTTTCTCACTACGAGAAACGTCAGGAGGAGTGTGTGTAAAAGGTGGACGTCCAAGGCAGCGAGCCATATCCCAGCAATCCTGGTAGCAGAAGTCAGTCCAGGATTCAGGAGCGCCATGGGCGAGTCAAGTAACAGTAACTCTGGTGAAAAGACTGCAATTGCCCACCACACCTGACCACCTTCCAGCCCCCACAGCCCTTCGCATCATTACATCAAGATCCCTAAGAAATTCTTATAAGGTGAAGAATTAACAAAGGTGTTGCTCCCTTTACATTACTGCCATATAGGGCCCCGATTTTGTCTGGTCCCTGTGGCGGCCATCAACAAGACAGACACCTGCAACACGACCTATGAAATCATTTGGTGCGTTGGAGACGCTACTCTGGAAATCATGTATGGACTCGAGAGCTCGAGAGCTTGACCACAGATGAGTCCCCGGGGTCCCTTCTGAACCTCACCCAGTTTTAGAGAAGTTGCGCATGGTCAACAGCTATAACCCGAAGGACTTGACTGGAACCTGAAGCAGGGCTGGGTGTTTATCAAAAAGAGCTACTCGGAGGACGACATCCATCGTTCCATTAAGTACAACATCTGGTGCAGTACAGAGCACGGCAACAAGAAGCTGGTCACAGCGTACCGCTCGCTCGGAGGCAAAGGGCCTCTTTATCTCCTGTTTAGTGTCAACAAAAGCGGTCACTTTTTCGGCGTCACAGAAATGCATTCGCCCGTGGACTACAACACGTCTGCCGGCGTGTGGTCACAGGACAAGTGGAAGGGCCGTTTCGATATGCCCTGGTTGTTTGTTAAAGACGTTCTCAACAGTCAGCTGAGACACATTCGGTCAGAGAATAACGAGAATAAACCAGTGACCAACTCTCGGGACACACAGGAGGTACCGCTGTACAAGGCCAGGCAGGTGTTAAAGATCATCGCCGGATATAAACACACCACTTCCATCTTTGATGACTTTTCTCACTACGATAAAACGTCAGGAGGAGTGTGTGAAAAAGGTGGACGTCCAAGGCAGCGAGCCATATCCCAGCAATCCTGGTAGCAGAAGTCAGTCCAGGATTCAGGAGCGCCATGGGCGAGTCAAGTAACAGTAACTCTGGTGAAAAGACTGCAATGCAGCACACCTGACCGCCCTTCAGCCCCCACAGCCATTAGCTTCATTACATCAAGATCTCTAAGAAATTCTTATAGGGTGAAGAATTAACAAAGGTGTTGCTCCCTTTACATAACTGCCATATAGGGCCCCGATTTTGCCTTGTCCCTGTGGCGGCCATCAACAAGACAGACACCTGCAACACGACCTATGAAATCATTTGGTGCGTTGGAGACGCTACTCTGGAAATCATGTATGGACTCGAGAGCTCGAGAGCTTGACCACAGATGAGTCCCGGGGTCCCTTCTGAACCTCACCCAGTTTTAGAGAAGTTGCGCATGGTCAACAACTATAACCCGAAAGACTTTGACTGGAACCTGAAGCAGGGCTGGGTGTTTATCAAAAAGAGCTACTCGGAGGACGACATCCATCCTTCCATTAAGTACAACATCTGGTGCAGTACAGAGCACGGCAACAAGAAGCTGGACACAGCGTACCGCTCGCTCGGAGGCAAAGGGCCTCTTTATTTCCTGTTTAGTGTCACCGCAAGCGGTCACTTTTGCGGCGTCACAGAAATGCGTTCGCCCGTGGACTACAACACGTCTGCCGGCGTGTGGTCACAGGACAAGTCTAAGGGCCGTTTTGATATGCGCTGGTTGTTTGTTAAAGACGTTCTCAACAGTCAGCTGAGACACATTCAGTTGGAGAACAACGAGAATAAACCAGTGACCAACTCTCGGGACACACAGGAGGTACTGCTGGACAAGGCCAGGCAGGTGTTAAAGATCATCGCCTTATATAAACATACCACTTCCATCTTTGATGACATTTCTCACTACGAGAAACGTCAGGAGGAGGAGGAGTGTGTGAAAAAGGTGGACGTCCAAGGCAGCGAGCCATATCCTAGCAATCCTGGTAGCAGAAGTGAGTCCAGGATTCAGGAGCGCCATGGGCGAGTCAAGTAACAGTAACTCTGGTGAAAAGACTGCAATGCCCAGCACACCTGACCGCCCTTCAGCCCCCACAGCCATTAGCATCATTACATCAAGATCTCTAAGAAATTCTTATAGGGTGAAGAATTAACAAAGGTGTTGCTCCCTTTACATTACTGCCATATAGGGCCCCGATTTTGCCTTGTCCCTGTGGCGGCCATCAACAAGACAGACACCTGCAACACGACCTATGAAATCATTTGGTGCGTTGGAGACGCTACTCTGGAAATCATGTATGGACTCGAGAGCTCGAGAGCTTGACCACAGATGAGTCCCGGGGTCCCTTCTGAACCTCACCCAGTTTTAGAGAAGTTGCGCATGGTCAACAACTATAACCCGAAAGACTTTGACTGGAACCTGAAGCAGGGCAGGGTGTTTATCAAAAAGAGCTACTCGGAGGACGACATCTATCGTTCCATTAAGTACAACATCTGGTGCAGTACAGAGCACGGCAACAAGAAGCTGGACACTGCGTACCGCTCGCTCGGAGGCAAAGGGCCTCTTTATCTCCTGTTTAGTGTCACCGCAAGCGGTCACTTTTGCGGCGTCACAGAAATGCGTTCGCCCGTGGACTACAACACGTCTGCCGGCATGTGGTCACAGCACAAGTCTAAGGGCCGTTTTAATATGCGCTGGTTGTTTGTTAAAGACGTTCTCAACAGTCAGCTGAGACACATTCAGTTGGAGAACAACGAGAATAAACCAGTGACCAACTCTCGGGACACACAGGAGGTACTGCTGGACAAGGCCAGGCAGGTGTTAAAGATCATCGCCTTATATAAACACACCACTTCCATCTTTGATGACATTTCTCACTACGAGAAACGTCAGGAGGGGGAGGAGTGTGTGAAAAAGGTGGACGTCCAAGGCAGCGAGCCATATCCCAGCAATCCTGGTAACAGAAGTCAGTACAGGATTCAGGAGGGCCATGGGCGAGTCAAGTAACAGTAACTCTGGTGAAAAGACTGCAATTGCCCACCACACCTGACCGCCTTCCAGCCCCCACAGCCCTTCGCATCATTACATCAAGATCCCTAAGAAATTCTTATAGGGTGAAGAATTAACAAAGGTGTTGCTCCCTTTACATTACTGCCATATAGGGCCGCAATTTTGTCTGGTCCCTGTGGCGGCCATCAACAAGACAGACACCTGCAACACGACCTATGAAATCAACTGGTGCGTTGGAGACGCTACTCTGGAAATCATGTATGGACTCGAGAGCTCGAGAGCTTGACCACAGATAAGTCCCCGGGGTCCCTTCTGAACCTCACCCAGTTTTAGAGAAGTTGCGCATGGTCAACAACTATAACCCGAAAGACTTTGACTGGAACCTGAAGCAGGGCTGGGTGTTTATCAAAAAGAGCTACTCGGAGGACGACATCTATCGTTCCATTAAGTACAACATCTGGTGCAGTACAGAGCACAGCAACAAGAAGCTGGACACTGCGTACCGCTCGCTCGGAGGCAAAGGGCCTCTTTATTTCCTGTTTAGTGTCACCGCAAGCGGTCACTTTTGCGGCGTCACAGAAATGCGTTCGCCCGTGGACTACAACACGTCTGCCGGCGTGTGGTCACAGGACAAGTCTAAGGGCCGTTTTGATATGCGCTGGTTGTTTGTTAAAGACGTTCTCAACAGTCAGCTGAGACACATTCAGTTGGAGAACAACGAGAATAAACCAGTGACCAACTCTCGGGACACATAGGAGGTACTGCTGGACAAGGCCAGGCAGGTGTTAAAGATCATCGCCTTATATAAACACACCACTTCCATCTTTGATGACATTTCACACTACGAGACACGTCAGGAGGAGGAGGAGTATGTGAAAAAGGTGGACGTCCAAGGCAGCGAGCCATATCCCAGCAATCCTGGTAACAGAAGTCAGTACAGGATTCAGGAGGGCCATGGGCGAGTCAAGTAACAGTAACTCTGGTGAAAAGACTGCAATTGCCCACCACACCTGACCGCCTTCCAGCCCCCACAGCCCTTCGCATCATTACATCAAGATCCCTAAGAAATTCTTATTGGGTGAAGAATTAACAAAGGACAAAAAAACTAAATGAAGACTTTGATTTCTTTATGGACTTATTTCTCACTAGTAGTAAAAAAAAAAAAAGGGAACGATTATTCATAGGACTGCAACTAAATGCAAAGAATCCTTAGATGAAATCTTTTTGAATCCTTCCCCATTCCACTACATATGCTTTTCCCAGCCGTATGCTGCTGCTGCTTCTGTTTCTTTTTTGTTTTTAACTTTTTTTTTTTTTAATGAATGGATCATGAGGTTTTTATTGGTCCAAAAAGCAAGTCGGTAATTGTCTCACAAGCACTCAAATCCCATAGAAATTTGTAGTGTTGGCTGATATTAGTGTCCAAACATTGCAATTAACTGGTAAGTTTAAAATGCTACTCTAGAAATAATGGATAGACCCGAGGTCTTCACCACAGATAAGTCTTCGTTTAAGAGCAGCCAAGCCATGGCAAGCCGATTGAGCAAGGCCGCAATGTTTTATCGCTGCTATATAATGGCAGGTGCCTGGATACTAGGGAGCGCTACTAAGCCATTTTCTGAAGTTCATCTATGTTCAAAATATATTCATGGGCAATGCCGGCTGTAGGAACACCTGAGGCGTGAAGGTGTCTGTGAATGAGCGTTTAAACGGTATCACGGAGTTGCTCCCTTTACATTACTGCCTTATAGGGCCCCGATTTTGCCTGGTCCCTGTGGCGGCCATCAACAAAACACCTGCAACAGGACCTATGCAATCAACTGGTGCGTTGGAGTCGTCACTCTGGAAATCATGGATGGATTCAAGGGCTTGACCATGGATGAGTCTCCGTTTAAGAGCAGCCGAGCCATTGCAAACCGGCTGTGCAAGGCCGCAATGTTTCATCTTAGCATATTGATGGCAGGTGCTTGGATTCCAGGGAGCGCTACTAAGCCATTTCCTGGAGCTCATCTATGTACAAATCATGTTCATGGGCAATGCCGGTTGTAGGAACACCCGAGGCGTTAAGGTGTTTGTGAATGAGCGTTTAAAATTGATCACTGAGCTGTTGCCTATACACTTCTGCCTTATAGGGCCCCGATTTTGCCTGCCCCCTGTGGCGGCCATCAACAAGACACACACCTGCAACACGACCTAGGTAATCAACTGGTGCGTTGGAGACGCTACTCTGGAAGTCGTGGATGGACTCGAGGGCTTGACCACAGATGAGTCTCCGTTTAAGAGCAGCCAAACCATGGTAAGCCAGGTGTGCAAGGCCGCAATGTTTCATGGCATCAAGATGGTCATTAAAGAGGCCAAAAAGCTGATCTGCAGGCCATTCGCTCATACACAAAAGGCAAGAAAATGGCAAAAACGGACATGACAACTGATGTTGATTCACTTGTGCAGGCCAAAGATCCCAAGTTGATGGCAGGGCTTGGAAAATTCTATAGTAGCCAAAAAAAAAGAGACAGAACTGATTGGAAGCTAGAATTTTTTTCAGCAACTTTACAGCTTCATCCCATCTGCCGTTGGACTTATGAACACTTTATAACCTTAATCCCCACATCTTTTAGCCACTTCACTCTTGTTACTTTACTGTCTTTATTATTTGCTATGCCATATCACTTTTCTCTTTCTTCCTGAGCACTCCTAGTTTAGTTAAAATTATTTTTATTTCATTTTATTTTATTTTTTTGCACACCTGCATTATAGCAAGTTCCTAGTCGCTGATATTCTTCATTGACATGGCAATGAAAGCATTCTGATCAGTCTGTATATAGTACATTTATTTGTACATAAGCTATAATGAGCAGAACAACAAAACAACCATAAAGGAGAAGCGGCACGAGGCATGTGGAAGAATTTTTTTTTTTTTTTTAAATTTGGCCTTTATACCTGCAAATCTATTGTTAAACTGATGGGGGATAAAATGCATGTAAACAAGGTTAAAACTGAATTTAACAACTTCTATGGGCTTTGTGAAAACATACTTCAGGTGCATAAAATTCTATTGGGATTGTTCTCTGCTGAACCCGGCACACATAACAGTCGGTATCAAAGAAAATGCTGAGTATCAAGAGATTTTTCTCACCAAGTGCTACTTTGGCCTTTAACCCGCAAAATCAAACCTGGAGAAGACCATAAGCTTTGGCTCCACATCATCTAGAAGTAACAGGATTGCCTCTATTAAACTGCAAGAGGTCAAGTAATCCGATGACACTAACAATATCAATCCCAACAAGCCAGTCCAGTGCCCTTATGACAAAAGCCCCCAAATTAAATATTCTACGTTCCCCTACAATTGGTCAGGAGGGCCTGACGTCCTTATAAGGGGACAGAAAATGTGAGGAAGATGTACACTCTCTCACAGGTAGCAGACAATTTTCTCTGCATCTTGTGTGCAATGTGCCCAGTGTCCAGTTGGATTCATGGTTGTTCAAAAGAAAACACTGCTTTAGCAGCAGGAGAAGGAGCGAAAGAGGAGGGTGAAAAGGAACAGGAGAGGAGACTATTTTTTGATGACCTGCAAATAATTATTTAAATCATTTGCTTTGGATCGGGTCTCCCAGTCCCATTTTTGGTTCTGTGCGTCAGTAACTGCCGCAGTGTAAAAGACTGAGGGTATGTTTATCCACAAAAACCTTACATGTAACGACCATGTCATTTCAATATATTCATTATCAGTCAGCTGCTTGTATATCTAATTGTTCTGATTTCTTTTTATAAATTCAATATTTAGCTTGATGGCTAAATCAAGCGAACATTTTGAGTTAACGGCTCACTTAGAAAGCCTCTGACTGATAAAAAAAAACAAAACTGCCATGCTAAGTATTCATTTCCCCCCGCTGTATTTTTTTTAGTACTTTTTGGTCATTCTGAAAAAATTTTAGCAATGTGGGAAGTAATAGATACTTCTCGCAGTTCAGAATTTTTTTTTTTTTTAAAAAGAAGACCAAAAAGCACATTAGTTTTCAATCTACAATGTGAACCCTATTGAGATTATTGTTTTGTGGTGTTGACCTACACCAATAAAATTGAATAACATCCTTCAGTCTTGAATCAGCATTTCCCTCCAGTTGAAACTGTGATTAGGTCCATGTGTCAGAGGCAAGATGGATGGGTCAACCAGCTGCCACACCCCTGTGTCTCCCATTGCTTCACAAGCACAAAACCCTAAGTTAGGGATCTGCAAATAGAAAAAGAAATAAGAAATGAATCATTTCTATAGAAACATTTCATAACCATAATCTAAAGATTGATTAATATATTGTAGATTTAAATATGTTGGACTTTCGTAAGGAAATGGACCACATGGGCCACATTCAGGACTGTGTTTCCTGTGTGAAAGAGGTAGAAGATTTTTTTTTTCTGTAGACTCGGCTGCTACAGATACAGTATTCAGGCTGCATCAGCTGTACATACCTATACAGGATATATATGTATATTTCAAAACTGCAATTACACATAAATTTCAAATACTTTGAAGCTATTTATTGAGGAAAAGAATGATCCCTTTCTTACTATAAGTGTTGCAAAAAAAAAATAATTGTTCATTCGTTTAGTGTCAAACTCGTCTTGTGACTAAAACTAAAACTTTACCCAGTTTTTTGCACTCTGTCGGAATCTCTCTGGTAACTTGGAAACTTCTACTGATGTAGTTGTCATAAAACTCCGACACAACCAACTTGCTTATGGGAATATGAGGTCTGAGGAAATATTAATAGTTAGAAAGAAGTCGATTCTAGATTATTTTTACAGGTAAAAACACAGTAATGTTACCATTGTTGTTACCTGTATGTTACGTCCACATTCAAGTTTGCAGCTGCCAGATCTGCCAGGGGAATACAGGTGGGTAAACATGCACCTGAAACCCATTTGGTCCATTCAAACAAACCAGGCTCAACACGGATTTTTATCTTCCCCTTCTGCTGGAGACCTAACACAGAATCAAAACAAGTATAAGCTGCTCAAGAGGAAATATTGGTACAGCTATTTTATTATTTAATCTGTTTTAGAAAAACTGTTAACATGCTGAGGTTTTTTTTGTTTAGTTTTTTTGGAGTTCCTCTACATGAAACTCCCTGTATTTTTTATTTTTTTTTACACAAAAAAAGGAATTCAAATGCAATACAAACAAACATTGAAAAAGGGAATTCATGGAGGTCTCGTCATAACAATTTGTTAGGAAGCTTCCAACAGTTTACTGAAAGCTATGCAGAATTAATTTCTAATGTACATCATCATGAGTCACTTCCAAGATTAGGCAGAATTTGATCAGAAGCTGCAGATGCAGATTATCTTTAAAGGGAATAAAGAGTTTGGATTTTTTTTTTTACCCAGTATAATGTGCTGAGCTGTGTGGATGCAGCAGAGAGAAGGAGAGCAGTAAACGAAGTCTATTGTTGTGTTGCTTTCCGACAATGCTTCACCTTAAAAGGATAAAAAAAATACAGAAAAACACCATTTGTAAACTTTTGATTCTTGACATCTTAAATGAAAAACAAACTCCTCACTTTATTGAATACCGTATTTATTCAACCATAACGCTGCACCCCTAATTTTTTTCTTAAAAATGGGCATAAAATTTTGTTTAGCCTTTTCTCGTTTCAGACCAAATACTGTAAGTGACAAATGTTGTTGAACATATCCAGCCATAATAAAAACCATTTATTGACAACGTAAACTATGAACAAAACATAGAAATAAAATTAACACACCTCTTAATACACCTTGCTTCTGGAGTCAAAGTTATCATGAGCCATCGAGAATTATTTAATTTGGACCGTCCACGCAAGTGATTTGATTACTGGTACTAAAAAAATAGACCATAGGTGTTTTGTGAGTGGAGAGCTGTGGTTGCATTCAATGTAAAATGTGATTGTGGTCAGAGATATCTTCCACTAATGAGACATTGCGCAAATAATATACTAATACATCAAAGCGTGTCACCGCAGCCCTCATTTATAACGCGCACCCAAACTTTGAGTTCTTTTTTTGTGAGAAAATTTTCCGCGTTATACTCTAACAATAATACATTTTATTTATAATGCACCTTACATTTTAAGAAAAAATCCCAAAGTGCTGCATAAAAACTAGACAAGGTAAAAACAATAAAACAGTTTAAAAACTAAAATCCACATTCAGAAAACAAAGAACCATGAAGTCAAAAGTTAAAAGCCTTATAAAAAACGAATGTCTTTAGGCCTTTTTTGAAAGTGTCCACACTTTGTGGGGCCCTAGGGAGTTCTGGGAGTTCATTCCAGAGTCGTGGGGCAACGGCCTGTACGGTAGTCTTGCGTAGCCTTTGAATGTGCTGGTTGACAAAATCCAAAACTAAACAGAATGAAAGTTACAGACCTACAAGACGTGCCTGTGTGGATCCAAAGACAGTTATTGGACAATCTTTCTCATAGTCCCGATGACCACCGCTACTAGCTGGCAGGCTGGACGGCATGTTGAGATTAGACCGAATGTAGCGACCTGTGTAACCAAATTAGGAGTTAAACAAAAAAAATATTGCCTTTCTGTCTAATGTAAATGCTCTAAATACTGACCTTTGGAATCAAAACACTGAGTGACCCAGTGTTTCCCGAACACCACATCTATCCTTTCTCCATGACAACAGACAAACAATCTCATATTCGACAGAGAGGCTTGACCGCTCGGCCTTGATACCTAAAATTGAGTTGCATTAAAAAATAAACATGTGTTTAAGATAACTTTAGCAGTTTCATTTCAAGCTCTGTTCTTTATATTATCATAGTTACCTGCATAGGAGTACAGAGGCTAGAAAGGCTGGAAGCATCCATGAAGCTGTCAAGTAGACTATTATTTAGCTGTCCATTGAATAATAACCCACTCACAGTGGTACCAGAGTTAGGTGGAGAGGCACAGTTGAGAAAAGAGAAGGACCTGGAAATCAGACGAATATAGACTCATTTAAACAGGATCTGGTTATTCAGCAGTAAAAATTTGTTCTTCCCTACTTACTCATGAAGGACCCATGTGTCAGACTCGTTACCCCGACGAACGTAGTTCTCAGGCCTGTCCAGCCTGTGCCCAAAGACGTGTCGTACACCCAGCCCTCACTGGCAGTGCTTTGCTCCACTGAAGACATGAAGATGAAGTCTCCTTGTAACAGCTCAAGTTCATCATCATTTTGAGGCACGTATAGGTACATTACTTGCAGCGTCTACAGGAAACAATTAGTAACCATTAAAAGAGGGCTTCTCAGTTGCTGGACAACTGGCAAAAAAAGGAGTAGAATTTGTTAAGAAAATGTTCCAAATTTAAATAAAGATTTACCTCGTGATTAGCAAAGCGAATATCTCTAGATAAGAGCACAGCCAGCCAATCACAGCCTGAAGACACATCCACACATTTGGCCAACTTTTCCAAAACCGGAAGGTGACTGGTTTGAAAATGGTATGACAGAGTGACATGGAGTTGCTTCTTATGGGGCTCAACATGTACATCTGGATAAATGAAAAACAGAAAAGAAATATATATAAACTTTTAGCAACTACAACTCATGCATTTCACTCTCATCTTATGTAAGATCTACCAGCATCTGCTGAAGAGAGTTCCTCATACTCATGCCTCAATATTTTACTCTAAATGTATTGAAATCATGATATAATGTATAATATTTGTGTACTGAAAGAGCAAATACAAGAATAGAAACATGCAAGATCCACACCTGCTTTTTAATCTGCTTCCGCAGCAAAATCGGCAGCAAAACTTTTTAGGACATCCGCCATCTGCTCCTCTACAAACAGTCCGATGAAGGTTGAGGAAGTGTAGAGCTCTAGTGGAAAAGGCCACAGTGGTCTGGAGTGCATCAGTTAGAGCTTTCACTTTGCCATCAGCACACTACAGACCAAGACAGCACAACAAAAAATTCAAAACCTGCACAGAAACAGATCCTGAATTTTTTCTGGATCATGAACTGCCAAACTATATAACTTTGCAAAAAAAACTTTCACTAGATAGGACGTGAATGAAAGAATTTAAAAAGTCCCGCTCTTTACATCACAGGATTTTATAACAGTCAGAAATTTCACCATAATATCTAAAATTAAAAAGTCCATCACTGACAAAACCATGTTTATTAGGGTTTTTGCTTTGTCGGCAGAAAACTTTAAAGTTTTCTAATTACGAGACTTACCATGAAAAATTGGCAGAGGGTTACTGTATATGGGGCGAGACGTTGTCTGCCTAGTTCTTGCCACAGGAAAGGCGGAACTGCTTCCAGAAGTGTGTGAGTTGCTGGATCAGCTTCCCACTGGGTCGCAAATATAACACATACTCTCTGAGCAGTGGGTCGTCTAGAAAAGGGTCATCTAAATGGGAGAAGAGCCTGGACCCAGATAAGAAAAAAAACAGTGATAAAGAAGAAATGCAAAACAGATCGTCCAGCAGAGGGGGCTACATTTTACTTCATGTAACACATGACAACATGGGCTCTTTACATGTTGACTACGATAAGAGTATGAAAGCAAGAAGAGTGTGTGAATGTGTGTGTGCTGAGCTCACCAGTCACAAGCTGCCTGCACATTTTTGCCTCCTGTTGAAACTGAAGCTTTCAAGCTGAAAAGAAATGTCAAAGCACTGTTAGAAAATTAATTCTCTTTCTCCTGTACATGATTTATCTGGAGGGATTTGCAGAGTTCCCACATGACAAAAAACAAAGTGGCATACTACGGGAGCTGTAAAATGACAACACACAATAATAAATAACAGAAGTTCATTATTAATAGGAGAAGTTCATGTAAGAGAACTGACACTGACTTCAAGCAGATTTTTTTACCACACAGAACTATGCTTCTGTACTTTCCTATGAAGACACATGATACTAACCTGCACCACCGTGTAGCCCATATACAGTAATTATTAAAGTTTTAAAATTTAGAGTGAGTGATCGAAGCAGCAAAGAAAATGTTCAATTGTGAAAGGAATCTTTCAAATAAACAAAATAAATCAAATGAACTAAAGAAATTTCCAAGCTGTGAAAAATAAACCAACCATTTTAAAGAAATATCAAATATTCACATATAAACAGTGTAAATGCCAAATTTACTATCTTATTTACAGTATTTAAATAGTGACAAATTATGCTTAATTTGAAATGATTTACTTATTTTATCAAACACAATCGCTTATGCAACCATGTGGCATAATAAGCACATTGCTATATCGTAAACTTTGAAAAGTTTTGCACCTTATTTGCCACATTGCCATATTTACTTCAGACAAAGAGCCTTTTAGAGGATTTATACAGAATGCTAGAGAACCATTTCGTCTTTACTGTCTTGTAGACAAGCTGCGTTTTTACGCTTTAACATGCAACCTTTATTTTCTCTTATTGTCTCAAAAGCATGTAGAAAATACGAGCCACTAGCTGGGCTAGTTTTTGGAGGCGATAGACAGCATCATGCAACAAAAAACAGTGTGCAAAATAAACCCATTTACTCGCTATTTCCCCGATGAGCAGAAAAGAGTGTGTTGCTATGGTTACCGTAAACTAACAATCGCAGGACAGCCCTAACTGTCTCTATAAAAAATACCAAAATATTTCATACTTATAAACATAAATCTAATCCATTCTTTAATCAATTTTATTTACACAAACACCGTGAGATCAACCAAAACAATCTCTGAAAGCTAGCGGTAAATCGCGATCAGCTAGCAGCGCAACAAACCAGAAACCTTTCTCTACACCCGCAAACAAAAGTACAATTACTGGCTGCAAACAGTGTGCAAAATAAACATATTTACTCACCCGAACTTTTCTATTTCCCCGATGAGCGCTGTGATTCCCTACAAAACACAGTATCCCTACAAACCAGATACTTCAAGAGATATCTAGACATACCAACGCGGTGTTCCTTCCGCAACAAATTCAAAAGCTACTGCCGTGTACGTCAGCAGAGCGCACAACCCAATTGGACAAATAAAAATCTGCGTCACCGTTGGAGAAACCAAAACGCAGAGTGAACACCCTAATGGCACGTGGGAAATGGAGTCTTGTCTACTTGTCTACTGTCAGCTGATAGATACAGTGATGTTTTCTTCAGAAACTCTCTGACCTTTGATCAATACATATCTGCTCTTTTTATATTTATTCTTACTGGTTTAAGCTTTTTGTATTGATTGTTAATTGTGAATTTTGTATGGTGACCTCATAAGTGACATGAACGATGGATCTAAATTATATAAGCTATTAATATAAATATGAGGTGTCAGAATCAGAATATACTTTAATCATCCCACACATGGGATATTTATGTGTCACAGCAACAACTTCCTATCTGCTAAGTGAGTCGTTGTAGAGACCAATCACGTACGGGAAGAAAGACCTCTGGTAACGAGATGTTTTCGAGCGGAACTGTATGAGCCTCTTGGAGAAGGAGCTCCACTGTTCGTCCAGGAGTGGGTAGAGAGGATGGTCATGACTGTCTATGATGGACAAAAGTTTGTTTAGTGACCTCCTCTCTACCACTGCCTCCAGTGAGTCCTGTTTGCAGCCAATGACAGAGCCAGCCAATCCGATTAGTTTATTCAGTCTGTTGGCGTCACTGGTTGCGATGCTGCTCCCCCAGCAGATGACAGAGAAGAACAAGGAGCTGGTCACCACAGACTGGTAGAAGGTCTCCTGGATCTTGCTGCACACATTGAAGGACCTCAGCTTCCTTAGAAAGTAAAGTCGGCTGCAAGTCTTCTTGTACACAGCAGTACTGTTTTCCTCCAGCTCAGTCTGCTGTCGATGGTCACTCCCAGGTATCCTCCACCACTTTCACAACACTACCCAGAATGCAGAGCAACTGCAAAGCAGTCTTCTTCTTCCGGAAGTCAATCACCATCTCCCTGGTCTTGTCTATATTGAGCAGCAGGTGATTCTCTCCCGCCCACACCACAAATCCATCCACTAGCCTCCTGCACTCCTTCTCCTGCCCACCACTTATAAGTGAATTATAAGAATTATAAATTACACTTATAATTAAGTGAGGATTTTAGAAACCAAATGGTAGATGAGAGCAGTGATCTTATACTATTTTTTTTAAAAAAAAGACTTTTCTCTCATGTAGTCACATTTCAAAATCTACAAAAATGTGTCTTCAAGTAATGACTCGGCAAATTACAGCGAGACATTTGTTTGACTCCCACAACTGCAGAGTCATCAGAGAATTTCTGTAGGTGGCATGATTCCGAGTTGTGCTGGAAGTCTAAGGTGTACAATGTGAAGAGGAATGGAGAGAGCACAGTGTCCCGTGGGGCTCCCACTCCACTCAAAACCACATCAGACAGGACTTTGCCTAGCCAGACGAACTGTGGCCTGTCTGTTGGGTAATCAGTGATCCAGGAGACGATGGATGTACCAGCACCCATCAGCCGCAGCTTATCACTCACATTTATCATCACTCACATGTATCACATTTATACCTCACACACTCTTCGTTCCAGAAGTCATTTTAAAATCTGGCTCCTCACTTATCAATGCGTTCATGGAATTGGCTCCACTTACTGTACCTCATTTGAGCGCCCTCTCCCCACACACCACTTCAAGATACCTTCACTCAAATTTCAAACACTGGCTCCACCAGCCAAGGATCAGGTTGACCACAATGGGGGCTTTCAGACCGTTACCCCCACAATTTTGGAATGAGCTCCCAGAACTCCTCAGGGCTACACAAAGTGTAGAAACTTTTTCTTTTTTTTAAAAGACCTAAATGAATTCTTCTTCTTTAGGCAGGCAGGTGACCCTTCAGGGGTCACCACAGCAAGTCAGTTTCTTCCATCTAACCCTATCTTCTGCACCCTCTTCGGTCTCGGCAACTATCTTTATGTATTCCTTCCCTGTTCTATGAATCTCCTCTTTGGTCTTCCTCTAGGCCTCTTTCCTGGTGGTTCCAAACCCAGCATCCTTCTGCCAAGAGAGAATACATCGGCAGAAGGATGCTAGAGGTGGGACTGCACATGTCCAAACCAGCGTTCCCTCTAAGCTGCGCGCCTGCGCAATTGCGCACTACTTGCAGATCAATAGAGCACAAGAAGACCTATGCAGCGCACAAAAGAGAAACTCAGTTTAAACTAAAGATGGTAAAACAAGACAGAGCTTCGGAACATACCTCTTTCTTCTTTCTTTCTGAAACAAATTGCTTCCGCTTCGGAATTTGGCGCGTCACTACTGGTGATGTCACAAAAGAGTAAAAGTCTTTGCTCCGCCCCCTCCTGCTCAGGAAGCTTGTGTGTTTGCTCAGACACATAAGAAAATAGAGGGAACATTGGTCCAAACCATTGCAGTCTGGCCTCTCTGACTTTATCTCCAAAACCACTGATGTGAAGTTCCTCGGATATACTCAATTCTAATCCTGTCCATCCTGGTCACTCCCAGAGAGATCAGAATCAGAATGCTTTTATTGCCATGTCAATGAAGAATATCAGAGACTAGGAACTTGCTTTGATACAGGTGTGCAAAAAAAATAAATAAAATAAAATGAATAAAAATAATTTTAACAAAACTAAGAGTGCTCAGAAAGAAAAAGAAAAGTAGTGCAATCTCATAGAAAATAATAAAGATAGTAAAGTGACAAGAGGGAAGTGACCAAGAGATGTTTGGATCCAGGTTATAAAGTGTTCATAAGTCCAACGGCAAATGGGAAGAAGCTGTTTTTGTGGCGGGACGTTCTGGTCCAAGTGGACCGGAGCCTCCTGCCTGAGGGGAGTCGCTCAAAAAGTCCATGCCCAGGGTGGGAAGGGTCAGCTGCTATCCGACCTGCACGCCCCCGAGTCCTGGAGACGTACATCTTCATCTCTGCTACCTCCATCTCTGTTTCCTGTCTTTTCCTCAGTGCCAATGTCTCTAGACAAAACAGAATGGCCGGTCTCGCCATGGATTTGTACACTTCCACTTTCATTTTAGCTAAAACTCTTCTATCACACATCACACCTGATACTTTTTTCCACCCGTTCCAGCCTGTCTGCACATACTTCTTCACACTCTCCATTGCTCTGGACTGTTGAGCCTAAGTACTTAAAATCTTCCACCTTCTTTATCTCTTCTCCCTGTAACCTCACTTTTCCATTTGGATCCCTCTCATTTATCTCTCATTTCATCCTTCTGCCGATGTACTCGGTCTCTCTTCTCTGTACATGTCCAAACCATGTACAAAACTACTAAATAAACCTAAAAGCAAAATGTGGTATTAATGCTCAAACTATTTTGTGCACAAGATCTGGCCTCGCTACATCGAGCAGCCTCTGACTCACAAAGGACACCTCCTACTCCAACCAAAGACCTGCAAAATTTGATGCTTTTTAGAGAAAAGAAAATCTGGTGGCAGGCATGGTTTCCCAGATTTGGCAAACATCTTCAATTCTAGGTTTTAAATCTGACCCCGCTACAGATTAAATGATCCGTCTGGCCGGCTTTTGCATGTTTAGACTCTTTGGTTACATTTAAACAATCTTTCGGCCTGTTTTCTACATTACAAACTAAAACTATACAAGCCTGCTCAAAAAATTTCAAGACATAAACCTTCTCAACACTAAGCCTCTCACAATGCCACTTCAGCCATGAAAAAATTAGCACTTACGCATGTATTGGAACTTATTAAGCAGAATTTTCTGTTTGCAAGTCAATGAAATCTATTTAAATCTGTTTCATCACACCAGGACAATTGAGCAAATTGTCATGCAAAGCATCCAAATGCACCAAAAGAAAGTTTACCACAGCTTTGTTCAGCTAAAAGACCAATATGCTCACCCTGAAGCTAACTGGAAGTCAAACATCAAACATTATCGCACTAAGAGACTTATTGATTTGAGTTACTTGAGGCATAAAAATGTTAACACTTTGAATGTACATCTTTTTAACATGATCCAAGGTCTCACACTGGGGCAACAGTGACAGAATTCTGCTTGCTTTGTAGATGTCATACATATTAATTGCATTCAGGGATGGAAGGTGGATACTAACGTACATCCTGAATTACTCTGCCATGGATGGCAGCATGTGTTGTGGTTAGCAAAAATTTGTGTGTATATGCTCAGGTTTGTTTGCTGGACCTGACAAGGGTAACAAATAGGGGTCAAAGAGTGAAGAACAAGAGTGAAGTGGAAAGTAAATAGCAGAGAACAAGAAATAAAAAGTGAGAGTACAGATTACTAAGCTGCAACGATCAATCGTAATTACAATGTCGGGCCTCACAACATCCATACTGGTTTAAAAAGAAAAAAATGTTTAAACAAGAAAGAAAATCAAGACATGTTAAAATAACCTATATTTCACCGTGAAATATGCAGGCGACAACACAGCGAAGAGGGAGCAAAGGGTATAGCAGACAGGAAGCAGTGTGACACTCTGCAGGTGCTGGGGTGCAGGATGTGCACATAGCCTTTCTCGAACACCATTAGAACATGTTTGATATATTTTTTTCACGAACACTGACTACTTTGCAGGCTGGTGCCACTTAATTTAATTTCAAGACATTAATTTCACACCAGCAGTTAGGTAAAGAATCAACGCCATAGTGATTGTTTATATGACCCCGGAAACAACGTTCCCTCTAAGCTGCGAGCCTGCGCAATTGCACACTGCTCGCAGATTAATTGCGCAAAAAGAAAACCTATGCAGCGCACAAAATAAACAACTCAGTTTAAACTAAAGATGGGGAAATGAGAAAGAGCTCCGGAGCATATCTCTTTCTTCTTTCTTTCTGAAACAAATCGCTTCAAACCGCTGCTTTGGAGTTTGGCTCGTCACTACTGCTGATGTCACAAAAGAGTAAAAGTTTTTGCTCCGCCCCCTTCCGCTCAGGAAGCTTCTGTGTTTGCTCAGACACATAAAAAATTTGAGCAAACATTGCCCGGAAAAACAATCAGAAAATAAAAATGACGTGGCATCTTATTTAGTAGACTTTGCTGCACACTTTTTGCATACATTGCTGCTTACCAACAATGCTGCTGGATACCTGAATTCAATGAAGTATCCATCGATCCATCAATCAATCAAGTGCAAGCATCCATTCGGGTCCGTTTGTAGTTTGGCAACAGCAGAGATTACTGGAACTCATGTTTATGCTCTGCTTTCTGGAAAAAGCTGACTGTTCAGGTGTTTTAAGAAAAAAATTTTAAATAAAATGAATTACTCTATTCTTCCCTCACCGGGGAAATTTGTGTGCTGCACTCCTTACACCGCAGCAGGCTGTCCTTAGACGGCGCCAATGGTGTGAGAAGTAGGGGTTAGGTGTCTTTTCCAAGGACCCTAAACGTGCTCTCTGTGGGACGGGAACCCGCAAACTTTCGGTCCGCGTTTGAACGCTCTAACCACTGAGCTGCCGTCTCCTCCCTAAATACTTACATACATCTTGTCTAGTTTTGATCAGAATGCAGTGATTGGTCAGCGCAAAAAAATGCCCACCCATAGTGAAACAAACTAACCCCAAAGATGCAAGGTCAAACGGTTTCCACAGAATCAAAGAAACTGTCTGATGCGTACAGTTACTGACTGGGACATTTGTCTACTCAAACACAGAGAGTTTCTAACAGGTGCCTGGAACATTTTTTTTTTAATTTCTTGTACTACACAGAAGGCAAATGCTACCATTGTGTATTCACACCCACTTTGAAAGGTGAAACTTCCCTTTTCAAACAAGTTCTCTTAACTCGCCACTAGATTAGTGATGTTTTGCCCCTTTTGGCGACACGTCAAATGGTAACAAATAGTATACCAATTCAGAGCAAAGTAGTATTTTACTATGAAGTTTTTTAATAAGGATAAAATATCTTAAATCAAACACATACTAGTTTTGAGTAAATAAACTCAGCTGCATAATAACTTATTGATTGTAATATGTTTTCCCCTGGAGAACAGCTGTCTGTAGAATTAAAAAGTTTGTGTTATCTTATGCAGAAGTGTGCATCAACTAACACTAAACTTTTACAGAAAAAAACCCCACGTCAAACAAAATTGCTAGTAACTCGACATTTTTTTTAAAAATTGTCAAGTATAGATCAGAAATCAAAAATAGCTTATTTTTTTGTTAGTTTCCAAAGAGGTTTGCCTATTGTAGCGATAAGGGTTAGAGTATGTATTAGGTCATGCTAAGAGGGATATTATGTGCTGCTCTGTACTTAATAACTTCAGTAGTACCATATTTACCTCACAAACAAACAGCTATTGATATTCACTTTTTTAAGGGTCAGCAAATTCACCAACAAGGTCAGCTCTTGTGTTGCAGCCTCGTGAGTATTTTTGTTCCAGCTGACAAAGCAGCATTTTAGTGCCACATCCCCAACAGAGCCAGCTGTGTATAACTGGTGTCTTCTCTTTTCACTTAATTATCGATGAACAAGGACAACTTCAAGTCCACGAGGATCAGAGCAAACCAGAGATTGACACAAGTAAAACACTAAACCACAAGCGGCATTCTCACTGAAAAGTACTGGTGGCATTCATCGAGTTAGTGTCTATCAGAAGGGTTTTACAACCTATAATCCATTTAGGTCTTTTAGTAATATTTTTCAGTTCAGCATTCACTGAAAAAGTAGCTGAGAAAATGATTCACTGCGACCATGTTATAGGAGGCATAGAGCCAAAAGTGTAATGCAGCCCATCCTCAAAGATCCTGGATGTCATAAGGACAGAAGAAGCAGTGAGCATTTTAAACTGGAAGTGGCTGCTTGTTAACGGGATAATTAATACTGACAAAGTAAAGAAAATGTAGTTTAATTAAGGCTTGAAATTTAATTTGCAGACAGATTAGCTATAATTTAATATACTAAAAGGTTAGGTGTGTAAACTCTCCTCTGTTATACCAATGGGATCGATAAAAAAGCAAAGAACAGATGATGGTAATCCTGTATCAAAGACAGCAAGACCACCAGCAATTAAAACCACTAGTGGCGTGTAAATGGGCTCCAGCTTCCCTCAAACTAACATCTCTGCACTCTACTCTGTAAAGGTCACAAGCCACTTCCGGAAATGAGCAACTTCCTCATGGCTGTCTTCAATACAGATTTGTTTGTTGCTGCGTGCATTGGCACAAAAGTTTCTCATGTACAAAGAGATTACATTTATTACAGTTCCCTACCAGCCCTACATGAACTAAACTCATTTCTCGTGATGCTAGTTTGCATATTAAAAAAGAAACAGTGGAGTTCTAGTTAAGAAATAGGTACTAAAACTACTGTATTTTCCGCACTATAAGGCACACCTAAAAATTTTAAATTTTCTCTAAAGTCCAAGATGCGCCTTTTAACCCGGAGCGCCTTATATATGGATCAATATTGAGCTACAACAGGTGTCGCAACTGCGGTAAGCCGCCGCCGACTCCAGTTTCGCCGACTCGTAGAAGAAGTAGTGTTCGGTGCATGCTGGGATATATGAAACGGCGTCTCATTTCCGTTTGTGTAAAGACCCTGAAATGGCTCCTACCACGAGACACTGTTACAACGCAGAGTTTAAACTCAAGGTGATCGGTCACGCAGTAGAACACGGCAATAGAGCCACAGTGAGAGAGTTTAACATTAACGAATCAATGGTAAGTGGAGGAAGCAAGAGAATGCGCTGCGCCAAGTAAGTAAGACTAAACAGAGTTTATCTCCAATGGAAGATAAACTGTGTCACGAAAATACTCATACTCTATCTCAGAGAAAATAATAAAACACCTGTTTATTCATTTTGGGAGTAAAGGGAGTTGTCAGAAAGCTGTTTTGTAATTGTTAATAAAGTTTGAGTGACCGATCTGACTGTTTTTTTTTTTACATTCCCCTTAACGCAACACCATCTAATGGATGAATAGTGTAACCCCAGCCATTACTGTAGCGCCTTATAATGCGGTGCGCCATATATATGGAAAAAGTTTTAAAATATGTCATTCATTGAAGGTGTGCCTTATAATGCAGTGCGCCTTATAGTGCGGAAAATACGGTATTGTACGCAAGAGAACAAAGTATTGTTGTCAGCGTGCACAAAAGCTTCCTCTTTAACTTGAGAGATTTTCCATCAGATAGAGCGAAAAAGAAATCTGTATTTGGCTTCTGCATTTATCAGAACTAGATGTATTGCAGCTTTGTAATTGTGGTGTCCTTGGTTCTTTTTCTTAAAAACACCATGATGCACACTGAGACAAATGGTCGCAAAGTAAGAAAATGCAATATAATGAGTTTGAAACAACGATACGTACCAAAATGCAATAGTGTTTAAGATAGAGCCATATTGTATTAAATTACTTAAATAACTAGCTAGAATCCAGGTTCGCTCATTGCCGTCTTCTTAATGAAAGAAGATGTGTTAAAGTGTCACTGAACCCACAATTAGATACCACCTTTAAACTTTGAAAGACAGCCATAAGAAACATCCTGTAGCCAGAGAAATGGTGCGTCGTCATTTACAAAGAAAGAAATAAACAGTAAACTTTTAGAAAGTATAAGAGCTAAAATATTGTCACAATATAACAGATCCAAAGTTGTATTTAAAAAAAAGTAGAACAGCATCAAATTATATTGAAATTTCGTCTTTTATCAGTGTCGCACTTTGCTTATCAACTTTCTTCTGAATTTACTGACAAATGTCCTGTTATTGTGGAGTGGGGTAAAGAAATAAAGGGGTTGAGACTTTCTATCCTGCGTCCTATTCAAATGCGTTAGATTCTCATCGCCATGTATCCAGCTGCTGTCTGACAAAACCATTCTTTATGCATGACTAGCCCTAAAAAAGACGCAAACATCTGGTTATATTGGTGTTACAAGGTTTCTTGTAATCCAAACCATCTACGTTTGTGTGAACAATCAATAGTTTCATTTCATCCCTTCACTTACCCATGAAGGACCCATGTGTCAGACTCGTCACCCCGACTAACGTAGTTCTCAGGCAACAGACCAGAAAGACCTGTGCCCAAAGATGTGCCGTACACCCAGCCCTCACTGGCAGTGCTTTGCTCCACTGAAGACATGAAGATGAAGTCTACTTGTAACAGCTCAAGTTCATCATCATTCTGAGGCACGTATAGGTACATGACTTGCAGCGTCTACAGGAAAAAGTTAGCAACTATTAAAAGAGGGCTTCTCAGTTGCTGGAGAACTGGCAAAAAAAGGAGTAGAATTTGTTAAGAAAATGTTCCAAATTTAAATAAAGATTTACCTCGTGATTAGCAAAGCGAATATCTCTAGATAAGAGCACAGCCAGCCAATCACAGCCTGAAGACACGCCCACACATTTGGCCAACTTTTCCAAAACCGGAAGGTGACTGGTTTGAAAATGGTATGACAGAGTGACATGGAGTTGCTTCTGATGGGGCTCAACATGTACATCTGGATGAATGAAAAACAGAAAAGAAATATATATAAACTTTTAGCGACCACAACTCATGCATTTCACTCTCATCTTATGTAAGATGTGCCAACGTCTGCTGAAGAGAGTTCCTCATACTCATGCCTCAATATTTTATTCTAAATGTATTGAAATCCTGATACGTATAATATTTCTTTATCTTAAGAGTCTCTTAACAACTGCACCAGTCCTGAAGAATCCAGATTCCACTAAGCAGTTTATTGTTGAAGTGGATGCCTCTGACATCGGAGTTGGGGCTGTGTTGTCTCAAAGATGGACACGTGCAACCATGCGCTTTCTTCTCTTGACGTCTTTCCCCAACCGAGAGAAATTACAATGTTGAAAACCGTGAGTTATTAGCTCTGAAGATGGCATTGGAGGAGTGGAGACATTGGCTGGAGGGGGCTGAGCATCCCTTTTTGGTCTGGACAGATCACAAGAACTTGGCTTATTTTCAGTCCACCAAGAGGTTGAATCCCCGCCAGGCCCGCTGGGCGTTATTCTTCAGCCGATTTAATTTCACACTCTCCTATCGACCTGGATCCAGAAATACAAAGCCTGATGCCCTGTCTAGACTGCATAATGTCGAAGAACAAACCGGTGAGCCTGAACCCATCTTGTCACTAACTTGTGTGGTCGCTGCAATTTCCTGGGAAATCCAAAACACTATTAAAGAGGCTCAACAATCTCAGCCTGATCCAGGTTCTGGCCCTCCTGGTAGAGTTTTGTTCCAGATTCCGCCCGTTCCGAGGTGTTGCAATGGGTACATACCAGCCGTTTTGCCTGCCATCCAGGAGTAAGCCGCACACTGTCCCTGCTTAAACGAACCTTCTGGTGGCCTTCCATGGATAAAGACATTCAGTCCTATGTTACCGCCTGTCCAACATGTGCTTGTAGCTAGACCAGTCACAGACCACCTGCTGGATTACTTCAGCCACTGGAAGTTCCTTCTAGGCCCTGGTCCCACATAGCAGTTGACTTTGTGACAGGTTTACCACCCTCTAATGGAAACACCACCATTCTCACTGTTGTTGACCGCTTTTCCAAGGCAGCCCATTTTATTGGCCTACCTAAACTCCCCACAGCCAAAGAAACTGCTGATTCACTGGTTAATCATGTGTTCAGGCTTCATGGAATACCTGTTGATATCGTATCTGATCGGGGTTCACAATTCACCTCCCAGGTCTGGAAAGATTTCTGTCAAGCACTTGGCGCATCTGTAAGTCTTTCCTCGAGTTTCCATCCCCAGTCTAACGGACAGACTGAGAGGGCTAATCAGGACCTGGAATTGGCAGGGGGGTACTGTCAGGAGAGTAGTCTGTTCCCCCTCTGTGTCCTCTTTCCCCCTCCCTCTTGTCTGTGTGTGTGCAACAAGTCACAGCTGAAACTAATCTACTCATCTGCTGAAGCATAAATGGAATAGTTTTTGACACACCCTTCGCCAGATCGTTGTTTATCATGCTTGACCTGTTATCTAGTTTTTGGCTCCAGCTCCTACATTAGAACCTGCCTAGTTTATCTGTTTTTGTGTTCTTTATTTGGACTTTTCATCATTCTTATAAATCTGCTTGTGATTTTTCATCTGAGCCTGTCTGTTGTGTCATGGGTATACTTTTGGCCTCAGCTCCACATCATGACACGTTTACACAATAGTCAAGATTTAATTATTTCACTTCGTAATTTATAGATATTTATCATCCGCAGAAAATAAAGTGAACTGGGACTTAAGTATTAAGTTTAATAATCATTTAAAATAATATTGCATATAGCCACTGGCAGACGAATTAACATTACATAACATTATAAAACAAAAGATTTTATGAAATAAAGTTTGAAAAATCAATCATTGGAGGCCGCATAGCTCTGCAGTAGAGTGGTCAACTTTGATCGACCGAGTCGTCGGTTTGATTCCCGCCATTACATGCTCATACCAAAGTGTCCCTGAACATTAAAACTTGCTTTCATCATTGGCGCTGTCCCTAACTGGTGCTGTGGGGAATTGCAATTTCCCTGTGAGGGGTCAATAATAATACATTTCGTCCTCTGAACCGCTTATCCCCTAACGTGGCCGCAGGGGGTGCCAGAGCCTATCCTAGCCAAAATCAGGCAAGAAGAAGGGTAGACAGCAAATAGGTTGCCAGTTTGCTGCAGGGCCACACAAAGAGACAACCACACACACAAACACACAAACACTTCCTAGGGGCAGTTTCATATTGGCCAATCAACCTAGCATGCATGTTTTTGGAGGGTCAAAGGAAACCGGAGTAGTTGGAAAAAACACACACATACACAGGGAGAACATGAAAACTCCACACAGAAAGCCAAGAGTTTTAAGACTTGTCCGCTCTCTTGGATTCGAACCTCAGACCTTTTTGCTTTGAATCAGAATCAGAATCAGAATGCTTTTATTGCCATGTCAATGAGAATATCAGAGACTAGGAACTTGCTTTGATACAGCTGTGCAATATTATAAGATGAAAATAATAAAAAATAAAATAAATAAAAATAATAAAAATAATTTTAACAAAACAGAGTGCTCAGAAAGAAAAAGAAAAGTAGTGCCATGTCATAGAAAATAATAAAAAATAATAAAGATAGTAAAGTGACAAGAGGGAGGTGACTAAGAGATGTGGGGTTCAGGTTATAAAGTATTAATTAGACTAACGGCAGAAGGGAAGAAGTTGTTTTTGTGGCGGGACGTTCTGGTCCGAATGGACCGGAGACTCCTGCCCGAGGGGAGTCGCTCAAAAAGTCCATGTCCAGGGTGGGAAGGGTCAGCTGCTATCCGACCTGCACGCGCCCGAGTCCTGGAGACGTACAGGTCTTCGAGAGATGGAAGGCTACAGCTGATCACCTTCTCTGCAGAGCGCACAATACGCTGCAGTCTGTGTTTGTCCCTGGCTGTGGCTCCAGCGTACCACACGGTGATGGAGGAGGTGAGGATGGACTCGATGATGGCTGTGTAAAACTGCACCAACATCTGGGCGGGCAGCTTGGCTTTCTTCAACTGCCGCAGAAAGTACATCCTCTGCTGGGCCTTTTTGATCAGGGAGCTGATGGACAGCTCCCACTTTAGGTCCTGTGTGATGGTAGTGCCGAGGAAGCGGAAAGAGTCTACAGTGGTGATGGGGGAGTCTGTCAGTGCAAGGGTGGTAATAGGTGCTATAGCTTTCCTAAAGTCCACGATCATCTCCACTGTCTTCTGAGCGTTGAGCTCCAGGTTGTTGTTGCTGCACCAGGACATCAGCCGGTCTACCTCCATCCTGTAGGCCGACTCATCACCATCAGAGATAAGCCCGATGAGAGTGGTGTCGTCCGCAAACTTGATCAGTTTGACAGAGTCATGGCTGGAGGTGCAGCAGTTGGTGTACAGGGAGAAGAGCAGGGGAGAGAGGACACAGCCCTGTGGAGACCCTGTGCTGATAGTCCGAGAGGTGGAGACATTCTTCCCCAGCCGCACGCACTGCCTCCGGTCTGTTAGGAAGTCAGTAATCCACCTGCAAGTGGAGTCAGGCACGTTGAGCTGGGAGAGCTTGTCCTGAAGCAGGGTAGGGAGGATGGTGTTGAATGCAGAGCTGAAGTCCACAAACAGGATCCTAGCATAGGTTCCCGGGGAGTCCAGGTGCTGCAGGGTGAAGTGGAGGGCCAGGTTGAGGACACACTGTGATAAGTACTGCACCACCGTGTAGCATATATAATTATTAAAGTTTTAAAATTTAGAGTGAGTGATCGAAGCAGCAAAGAAAATGTTCAATTGTGAAACAAATCTTTCCAATAAACAAAAAAATAAATCAAATGAACTAAAGAAATTTCCAAGCTGTCAAAAATAAACCAACCATTCAAAAATTATCAAATTTTTACATATAAACAGTGTAAATGACAAATTTATTATCTAACTTACAGTATTTAAATAGTGACCAATTATGCTTGATTTTAAATGATTTACTTACTTTATCAAACACAATCTCTTCTGCAACCATGTGGCATAATAAGCACATTGCTATATTGTAAACTTTGGAAAGTTTTGCACCTTATTTGCCACATTAACATATTTAATTCAGACAAAGAGCCTTTTAGAGGATTTATGCAGAATGCAAGAGAACCATTTCCTCTTTATTGTCTTACAGACAGCGTGAGCTTTAATTTAATCTGCTTTAACACACAACCTTTATTTTCTCTTATTGTCTCAAAAACATGTAGAAAATACGAGCCACTAGCTGGACTAGTTTTTGGAAGGGATGGGCAGCACCATGCAACAAACAACATTGTGCAAAATAAACCAATTTTCTCACCCAAACTTTTCTATTTCCTCGATGAGCAGGAAAGAGTGGGTTGCTATGGTTACAGTAAACTACCAATCGCAGGGCAGCCCTGCCTGTATATACATAAAATACCAAAAGATTTCATATTGATAAACATAAATCCAATCTATTTATTTACACAAACACCATGAGATCAACCAAAACAATTTTTGGGAGCTAGCGGTAAAATCGCGATCAGCGAGCAGCGCTACAAACCAGAAACCATTCTCTACACCCGCAAACAAACGGTACAATGACTGGCTACAAACATTCAGCAAAATAAACATATTTACTCACCCGAACTTTTTTATTTCCCCGATGAGCAGAAAAGAGTGTGTTGCTATGGTTACCGTAAACTAACAATCACAGGACAGCCCTGCCTGTCTCTACAAAAAATACCAAAAGATTTCCTATTGATAAACATAATTCTAATCCATTCTTTAATTCATTTTGTTAACATAAACACCATGAGATCAACCAAAACAATCTTTGAAAGCTAGCGGTAAATCGCGATCAGCGAGCAGCGCTACAAACCAGAAACCTTTCTCTACACCCGCAAACAAAAGTACAATGACTGGCTACACACATTGTGCAAAATAAACATATTTACTCACCCGAACTTTTCTATTTCCCCGATGTGCGCTGTGATTCCCTACAAAACACAGTATCCCTACAAACCAGATACTTCAAGAAATATCTAGACATACCCACGTAGCGTTCCATCAGCAACAAATTCAAAAGCTACTGCCGCGTACGTCAGCAGAGCGCACAACCCAATTGGACAAATAAAATCTGCGTCATCGTTGGAGAAACCAAAACGCAGAGGGAACCCGATAGGCATGATGGGAAATGGAGTCTTGTCTACTGTCAGCTGAAAGATTCAGTGATGTTTTCTTCAGAAATTCTCTGACCTTTGATCAATACATATCTGCTCTTTTTACATTTATTCTTATTGGTTTAAGCTTTTTGTATTGATTATCATTGGTGAATTTTGTATGGTGACCTCATAAGTGACATGGAAGATGGATCTAAATTATATTAGCTATTAATATAAATGTGAGATTTATACCTCACACACTCTGCATTCCAGAAGCCATTACAAAATCTGCCTCCTCACTTATCAATGCGTTCATGGAATTGGCCCTACTTACCTCACTGAGCTCTCTCTCCCCACACACCACCTCAAGACACCTTCACTCAAATTTGAAACACTGCCTCCACCAGCCAAGGTGGAGGCTACCTTTATCTTTTTTTCTGTCTTTTCCTCAGTGCCAATGTCTCTACACCAAACAGCATGGCTGGTCTCACCGCGGTTTTGTATACTTCCACTTTCATTTTAGCTAAAACTCTTCCATCACACATCACACCTGATACTTTTCTCCAGCTGTTTCAGCCCTCCCGTCCATCACTTACGAGGTTGCGGGGGGTGCCTTAGCCCATCCCGGCTGATTCGAGGCGAGGGGAAGGGTACATCCCAATCAGGTCATCAGTCTGTCGCAGGGCCACACACGTACAACCATACACACACACATTCCTAGGGGCAATTTGGTACCAGCCAATCAACCTGACATGCATGTCGTTGGAGGATGGGAGGAAACTGGAGTACCCGGAGGAAACCCATGCATACACACGGAGAACATGCAAACTCCACACAGAAAGGCCAGTGTTCCAAGCCTCATCCGAACCTGATACTTGAACCCCCGACCTTCTTGCTGTGAGGCCACTGTGCCACCCCCTATTTTATTTTATTATTATTTGTTTTATATAAATACTTACTATTTCTTACATTCATGCATTGTTGTTTATGGCTGCCATCTGAGTTTTCGTTTTAGTCTTAGTCTTTGGAACAAAATTTAAAATAAGTTTTAGTCACATTTTCGTCTTCTCTCTATATTTTAGTTTTTGTCACGTTTTAGTCAACGAAAACTCAAAAGAGTTTTGGTCTAGTTTTTGTCAGGGAAGACTTAGAAAGTTTTTATTCTAGTTTAAGTGTAAAAAAAAAAAAAAGAAACAAAAAACAACAAATATTCTTATTTTAACAATTGTGACTTTATTACTGAGAATGCTGTAGGTTAATTGTTAAAAAAAAAAAAAAATCCTGCCAAGTTTTAACTTGCGCAAAACAACAAACATTGTAAAACAACAGAAAATAAATACAAATTCTTCAGTGAGTGAGGTATGTTGTACCTTGTGCATACCTAAAAATGACAGCTATTAAAGACCCCTGTAAACAAAGTAAGCATTGGACTGTGTCTTTAAGAGCAGCCAAGCCATGGCAAGCCGGCTGTGCAAGGCCGCAATGTTTTATCGCATCAAAGTTCATGGTATGTGCAAGGATTCCAGGGAGCGCTGCTAGGCCATTTCCTGGAGCTCATTTATGATCAGACCATGTTGATGGGCAATGCCGGCTGTAGGGACAAACGAGGCATGAAGGTGTCTGTGAACGAGCGTTTAAATAAGATAACCAAGTTGCTACCAATACAATACTGCCTTATAGGGCCCCGATTTTGCCTGGTCCCTATGGCGATCATCAACAAGACAGACACCAGCAACACAACCTAGGCAATTAACTGGTGCGTTGGAGACGCTACTCTGGAAGTCATGGATGGAGTTGAGGGCTTGACCACAGATGAGTGTCCATTTAAAAGCAACCAAGCCATGGCAAGCCGGCTGTGCAACGCCGCAATGTTTTATCGCATCAAAGTTCATAGTACGTGCTTAGATTCCAAGGAGTGCTGCTAGACCATTTCCTGGAGCTCATTTATGTTCAAACCATGTCGATGAGCAATGCCGGCTGTAGGGACAAATGAGGCGTGAAGGTGTCTGTGAACGTGCGTTTAAACGAGATCACCGAGTTGCTGCCTACACAGTGCTGCCTAATGAGGCCCCGATTTGGCCTGGTCCCTGTGACGATCATCAACAAAACAGACACTAGATTCACAACCTATGCAATTAACTGGTGCGTTGGATACGCTACTCTGGAAGTCATGGATGGATTCGAGGGCTTGACCACAGATGAGTCTTCAATTAAGAGCAGCTAACCCATGGCAAGCCGGCTGTGCAAGGCCGCAATGTTTTATCGCATCAAAGTTCATGGTATGTGCTTTGATTCCAGGGAGCGCTGCTAGGCCATTTCCTGCAGCTCATTCATGCTCAAACCATGTTCATGGGCAATGCCGGCTTTAGGGACAAACGAGGCGTGAAGGTGTCTGTGAACGAGTGTTTAAACGAGATCACCGAGTTGCTGTCTATACACTACTGCCTTATAGGGCCCCAATTTTGCCTGGTCCCTGTGGCGGCCATCAACAAGACAGAGACCAGCATCACGACCTATGCAATCAACTGGTGCATTGAAAACGCTACTCTGGAAGTCGTGGATGGACTCGAGGGCTTAACCACAGTTGAGTCTCCGTTTAAGAGCAGCCAAGCCATGGCAAGCCGGCTGTGCAAGGCCGCAAGGTTTTATCGCATCCAAGTTCATTGTACGTGCTTTGATTCCAGGGAGCGCTGCTAAGCCATTTCCTGGAGCTCATTTATATTCAAACCATGTTCATGGGGAATGCCGGCTGTAGGGACAAACGAGGCGTGAAGGTGTCTGTGAACGAGCGTTTAAACGGGATCACCAAGTTGCTGCCTATACAGTGCTGCCTAATGAGGTCCCGATTTGGCCTGGTCCCTGTGGCGGCCATCAACAAGACAGACACTAGCAACACAACCTATGCAATTAACTGGTGCGTTGGAGACGCTACACTGGAAGTCACGGATGGATTCGAGGGGTGGACCACAGATAAGTCTCCGTTTAAGAGCGGCAAAGCCATGGCAGGCCGGCTGTGCAAGGCCGCACTGTTTTATTGCATTAAAGTTCATGGTACGTGCTTGGATTCCAGGGAGCGCTGCTAGGCCATTTCCTGCAGCTCATTTATGTTCAAACCATGTTCATGGACAATGCCGGCTTTAGGGACAAACGAGGCATGAAGGTGTCTGTGAACGAGCGTTTAAACAAGATCACCGAGTTGCTGCCAATACAATATTTTCTTATAGGGCCCCGATTTTGCCTGGTCCCTGTGGCGGCCATCAACAATATAGACATCCAGCATCACAACCTATGCAATCAACTAGTGCGTTGGAGACGCTACTCTGGAAATCGTGGCTGGACTCGAGGGCTTGACCACAGATGAGTGTCCATTTAAAAGCAACCAAGCCATGGCAAGCCGGCTGTGCAATGCCGCAATGTTTTATCGCATCAAAGTTCATGGTATGTGCTTGGATTCCAGGGAGCGCTGCTAAGCCATTTTCTGGAGCTCATCTACGTTCAAACCATATTCATGGGCAATACCGACTGTAGGAACACCCGAGGCGTGAAGGTGTCCTTGAATGAGCGTTTAAACGGGATCACCAAGTTGCTGCCTATACAGTGCTGCCTAATGAGGCCCCGATTTGGCCTGGTCCCTGTGGCGGTCATCAACAAGACAGACACTAGCAACACGACCTATGCAATTAACTGGTGCGTTGGAGACGCTACACTGGAAGTCACGGATGGATTCGAGGGCTTGACCACAGATGAGTCTTCGTTTAAGAGCAGCCAAGCCATGGCAAGCTGGCTGTGCAAGGCCGCACTGTTATATTGCATCAAAGTTCATGGTACGTGCTTGGATTCCAGGGAGCACTGCTAGGCCATTTCCTGGAGCTCATTTATGTTTAAACCATGTTCATGGGCAATGCCGTCTCTAGGGACAAACGAGGCGTGAAGGTGTCTGTGAACGAGTGTTTAAACGAGATCACCGAGTTGCTGTCTATACACTACTGCCTTATAGGGCCCCAATTTTGCCTGGTCCCTGTGGCGGCCATCAACAAGACAGAGACCAGCATCACGACCTATGCAATCAACTGGTGCATTGAAAACGCTACTCTGGAAGTCGTGGATGGACTCGAGGGCTTAACCACAGTTGAGTCTCCGTTTAAGAGCAGCCAAGCCATGGCAAGCCGGCTGTGCAAGGCCGCAAGGTTTTATCGCATCCAAGTTCATTGTACGTGCTTTGATTCCAGGGAGCGCTGCTAAGCCATTTCCTGGAGCTCATTTATATTCAAACCATGTTCATGGGGAATGCCGGCTGTAGGGACAAACGAGGCGTGAAGGTGTCTGTGAACGAGCGTTTAAACGGGATCACCAAGTTGCTGCCTATACAGTGCTGCCTAATGAGGTCCCGATTTGGCCTGGTCCCTGTGGCGGCCATCAACAAGACAGACACTAGCAACACAACCTATGCAATTAACTGGTGCGTTGGAGACGCTACACTGGAAGTCACGGATGGATTCGAGGGGTGGACCACAGATAAGTCTCCGTTTAAGAGCGGCAAAGCCATGGCAGGCCGGCTGTGCAAGGCCGCACTGTTTTATTGCATTAAAGTTCATGGTACGTGCTTGGATTCCAGGGAGCGCTGCTAGGCCATTTCCTGCAGCTCATTTATGTTCAAACCATGTTCATGGACAATGCCGGCTTTAGGGACAAACGAGGCATGAAGGTGTCTGTGAACGAGCGTTTAAACAAGATCACCGAGTTGCTGCCAATACAATATTTTCTTATAGGGCCCCGATTTTGCCTGGTCCCTGTGGCGGCCATCAACAATATAGACATCCAGCATCACAACCTATGCAATCAACTAGTGCGTTGGAGACGCTACTCTGGAAATCGTGGCTGGACTCGAGGGCTTGACCACAGATGAGTGTCCATTTAAAAGCAACCAAGCCATGGCAAGCCGGCTGTGCAATGCCGCAATGTTTTATCGCATCAAAGTTCATGGTATGTGCTTGGATTCCAGGGAGCGCTGCTAAGCCATTTTCTGGAGCTCATCTACGTTCAAACCATATTCATGGGCAATACCGACTGTAGGAACACCCGAGGCGTGAAGGTGTCCTTGAATGAGCGTTTAAACGGGATCACCAAGTTGCTGCCTATACAGTGCTGCCTAATGAGGCCCCGATTTGGCCTGGTCCCTGTGGCGGTCATCAACAAGACAGACACTAGCAACACGACCTATGCAATTAACTGGTGCGTTGGAGACGCTACACTGGAAGTCACGGATGGATTCGAGGGCTTGACCACAGATGAGTCTTCGTTTAAGAGCAGCCAAGCCATGGCAAGCTGGCTGTGCAAGGCCGCACTGTTATATTGCATCAAAGTTCATGGTACGTGCTTGGATTCCAGGGAGCACTGCTAGGCCATTTCCTGGAGCTCATTTATGTTTAAACCATGTTCATGGGCAATGCCGTCTCTAGGGACAAACGAGGCGTGAAGGTGTCTGTGAACAAGCGTTTTGCCTGTTTAACGCAATGTTTCATTGTCGTTAAAGAGGCCAAGAGAGGTGATCTGCACGCCATTCGCTCATACACATAAGGCAAGAAAATGGCAAAAACGTACCAGGAGGCCAAAGATGTTCTGCATTCTTACAATAAAAAAAAACCTTATACCTAAAAGGCTGTCAGCAGTTTGAATTCATCAAACGTCCAGGTCACCGTTTGTTTGCAAGGAAATTTAAAACCTTCTGACGAGTTAATGGAGATTCAGGGTTAGACCTGTCATTAAAAAAAACTTTATCAATATGAAGTCCTGTTTTTTTCTTATTCCTGAATGTTTTTCACATCTTTGGTGCATTTTAATCTGGTAATCTAATCTTAATTTTTCTGTTTCTCGTTTTTACTTGAAATGGATTTTGATTCAAATTTGAGAAACAAAACAAATTTTCAAGTTTTGCTTAAAAAACAGTTAGGTTTTTGTTTTGCGTTAAACTCACAGAAACATCTGCGCTGTAGGTTTTTTAGGTGAAGTTTATGTAAAAATGTATTTTCAGCTGTGGGAATTCCACAATGCTTGGTAGGCAAATTAATATTTACTACTTTGAAATACTCACAAAGTGCTCTTAAATAAACCATTCCATTTTATCTTTGTATTATAAAGTGATTAATATTGCTGATTTGCCGGATACGTCATGTACAAAATGTAAAGATTTTCAGATTTTAAAATGAAATTCTATTGTAGCCAAAAAAAAGAGATGGAACTGATTGGAAGGTAGGAGTTTTTGCAGCAACTTTATATAGCTCTGTGTTTAGTACATCCATTTGTACACAACCTGTAATGAGCAGAAAAACAAAACAACCGGAAAGGAAAGGCGACACGAGGCACGTGGAAGATTTTTTTCTTTTTTAAATTTGGCCTTTATCTCTGCACATCTATTGTTAAACTGATGGGGGATAAATTGCTTGTAAACGAAGTTAAAACTGAAATTAACTAATTCAATGGGCTTTGTGCAAACATACTTCAGGTGCATAAATTTCTATTGGGATTGTTCTCTGCTGAAGCGGTCACACGTAACAGTCAGTTTCAACGGAAAGGCTGAGTATCAAGAGATTTTTCTCACAAAGTGTTACCTTGGCCTCTAACCCGCAAAATCAAATATGGAGAAGACCATAAGCTTTGGCTCCATATCATTTAGAAGTAACAGGATTGCCTCTTTTAAACTGCAAGAGGTCAAGTAATCCGATGACACTAACAATATCAATACCAACAAGCCAGTCCAGTGCCCTTATGACAAAAGCCCCCAAATTAAATATTCTACGTTCCCCTACAATTTTTCACGAGGGCCCGACGTCCTCAGAAGGAGACAGAAAATGTGAGGAAGATGAACACTCTCTCACAGGTAGCAGACAATTGTTCTGCATCTTGCGTCCAGCTGGATTCACGGTTGTTCAAAGGAAAACACTGCTTTGCAGCGGGTGAAGGAGCGAAAGAGGAGGGCGAAAAGGAACAGGAGAGGAGACTATTTTTTGATGACCTGCAAATAATTATTTAAATCATTTGCTTTGGATTGGGCCTTCCAGTCCCATTTTTGGTTCTGTGCGTCAGTAACCGCTGCAGTCTAAAAGACTGAGTGTATGTTTATCCACAAAAACCTTGCACTTTACGCCAATGTCATTTCAATATAGTCATCACGAGTCAGCTGCTTGTATATCCAATTGTTCTGATTTCTTTTTATAAATTCAATATTTAGCTTGATGGCTAAATCAAGTGAAAATTTTGTGTTAACGGCTCACTTAGAAAGCCTCTGACAGATGAAAAAACAAAGCTGTCATGCTAAATATTTATTTCCTCCCGCTGTATTTTTTTTAGTACTTTTTGGTCATTCTGAAAAAATTTTAGCAATATGGGAAGTAATAAATACTTCTCGCAGTTCAGAAGTTTTTTTTAACAAAAGAAGAAGAAGACCAAAAAGTACATTCTTTTTCAATCTTTAATGTGAACCCTATTGAGATTGTTTTGTGGTGTTGACCTATACCAATAAAATTGAATAACATCCATCAGTCTTGAATCAGCATTTCCCTCCAGTTGAAACTGTGATTGGGTTCATGTGTCAGAGGCAAGATGGGTGGGTCAACCAGCTGCCACACCCATGTGTCTCCCATTTCTTCACAAGCACAAAACCCTAAGTAAGGGATCTGCAAACAGAAAAAGAAATAAGAAATCAATATATCAATAGAAACATTTCATAACCATAATCTAAAGACGGATTAATATATTGCAGATTTAAATATGTTGGACTTTAGTAAGGAAATGGACCTTTCTGATAACTTGGACAAAATCCTTCGAGTTTTGGGGGCTGAGGCCTAGGATCTGGCGAGTGCAAGCCTCCAGGGAGGAAGCATGGGCCACATTTAGGACCGTGTTTCCTGTGTGAAAGAGGTAGAAGATTTAAAGAACACATTCCACACATACGTACTCTTAGATTTGTTTGTTTTTTTCTGTAGACTCGGCTGCGGCAGATACAGTGTTCAGGCTGCTTCAGCTGTATATGTACAGAAAAAATATATATATTTCAAAACTGCATCTACACATAAATTTTAAATACTGTAAAGCTATTTATTGTTGGTAAGTGCCGTGTACGTCAGCAGAGCACACAACCCAATTGGACAAATAAAAATCTGCGTCACTGTTGGAGAAACCAAAACGCAGAGAGAACCCTAAAGGCATGATGGAAAATGGAGTCTTGTCTACTGTCAGCTGATAGATTAAGTGATGTTTTCTTCAGAAACTCTCTGACCTCTGATCAAATATATATCTGCTCTTTTTATATTTATTCTTACTGGTTTAAGCTTTTTGTATTGATTGTTAATGGTGATTTTTTTATGATGACCTCATAAGTGACATGAAAGATGGATCTAAATTATATTAGCTATTAATATAAATGTGAGGTTTATACCTCACACACTCTGCGTTCCAGAAGTCAGTACAAAATCTGCCTCCTCACTTATCAATGTGTTCATGGAATTGGCCCTACTTACCTCACTGAGCTTCCTCTCCCCACACACCACCTCAAGACGCCTTCACTCAAATTTCAAACACTGCCTCCACCAACCAAGGATCTGGCGAACCATGATGGGGGTCAGAGCCTTCCAGGCTGTTACCCCACAATTTTGGAATGAGCTCCAGGAACTCCTCAGGGCCACACGATGTGTAGAAACTTTTTTTTAAAAAGACCTAAATGAATTCTTCTTGATCTTTTGGCATTTCCCTTCAGGGGTCGCCACAGCAAGTAAGTTTCTTCCATCTAACCCAGGGTTGGGCAAACGTTTTGGTTCGCGGGCCACATTAAATTCTGCCAAGAGAGAGAGTACATTGGCAGAAGGATGCTAGAGGACGGACTGCACATGTCCAAACCATCGCAGTCTGGCCTCTCTGACTTTATCTACAAAACCTCTAACATGGGCTGTTCATCTTATATACTCATTTCTAATCCTGTCCATCCTGGTCACTCCCAGAGAGATCCTCAGCATCTTCATCTCAGCTACTTTCATCTCTTTTTCCTATCTTTTCCTCAGTGCCACTGTCTCTACACCAAACAGCATGGCCGGTCTCATCACGGTTTTGAACAATTTCCCTTTCATTTTAGCTAAAACTCTTCCACCACATATCACACCCCTTACTTTTCTCCATCCGTTCCAGCCCTCCTCTCCATATCTTACAAGGTTGCGGGCAGAGGTGTCAAGTAACGAAGTAAGAGTACTTCGTTACCTTACTCAAGTAGAAAATCTCGTTATCTCTACTTTAACGAAGTAATTATTTTTTTGTCAACTTTTTACTTTTACTCGCTACATTTTTATACAATTATCTGTACTTTTACTTCGTTTTTTTTTTTCAAAAAGTAGTCGCTACTATCGCCATTTTGTCACTGTTAAAAATAAAGAAAAAGTCAGTAAAACCAATCGGATCATTCGCGCCATTCAGTTTGAATGTGATTGGATGAGCCTAGTCAACGCAATCTCAACGCAACTTCCTGTTGCTCCATCTCCGACATGAGACACACAGGACCACACAACGAAGAAGGACGGGACTCCTAAAGCAAAAATGAGCCAGCCATCGACGAGCGCGGATACCCGGGATCGGGACAATAAACAAGAGGATGAGACCCAAAAGGAAACTGGTTTAGCCCACCCATGGCCTTATTTGAAAGAGATTTTTGACTTTGTTGAGCGAAAAAACGATTCATACAAAATGCTTTGCAAACTCTGCCTTCCAAAGAAACACGAGCTCATGGCGTTCAAAACTTCGCCTTCAAATTTGAGGAAACATGTCGAGGTAAGCTGAAAACATATTACTAACCTAATAATGATCAACCTAGTTAAATCGTAGTACGCCATGCGTACGGATTTCGCCTTGCTAGCTATGGCGAGCTGCATGCTAACACTTTGTCTTTACTTCCTGGTTCTATTTTATTTCGTAACCATTGAACTGTGTTTGATTAGCTCTCTGTTAAATTATTGTTTAGAGTTTTGATTGTAAGATGTTGTGTGATTTAATATTGTTGTTTTGTGTAATACTGTTTTAATATTAAGTGGATCGACTGCTTTAACAATGAGATAGAAATGCATGCAACACTCAGTAACAACTGAGAGCAGGAACTTTAGATGGGTTCGAGATGATTTGCGCATTTCATGGATTTCAGATAAGACCAAGCATTGCAAGGATCGGGGAAAAGCCCCTGGAAGTCTATGAGAAAACAGTTTCTTCTTATTTTAGAAAAACAAGATCAGAAAGTAACATTTACATACATCCGCTTTAAAATTTTTACACAATAAATTTACTAATTTGTTGAAGAAGCGCAACAAGTCAATACGTGTTCAAGTTAATTTCAGTTTTTGTTTTTAGACTTCATTAAACAAAAACACAGACAGTAAATTATTTACACCGTTCATTAAAAGTTACAATCAATTTTATTGTAATGATTTACTTGCATAACTTTGAAACAATTATTTAATAAAATTGAGATAAAATTTCAAACCTCATTCTTAATATTGAGCAGTTTTTAGCTCTTTAAAATATTAACAAATCTACCATTTTTTCTTATTTCCTGATTTGCGAAGCTGTAATGTAAACATTAAATGGAAGATTTTCTTTATTATTATTATTGTTGATTCTATTATATAGTTTAGTTACTGGTGCAATGAATGAGTTTTAAATCCTAGAGATCCAGCAGATTTCAGTGTGTGAAATCGCTTAAGAAACAGACACATTTTTACATTAAAGGGCCCATCTCATGCAAAAGTGACTTTCCAGAGTTTTCTAGCTTGTAAGAGTGATGTCCGGGCCTTGTATATGTCACCAAAGGGCTTTCTAGATTGATTTAGCCCGTTTTTCTGTGGATTTCTGGTACGCTCAGACAAAACAACCAATGAGCAGATGTCTAAAGTATGACGCATTTTGACGTAGCCCGGACGGACTTCGCACACGCCCCCCTCCGCAGCAAACCCTCCCTCCTCACCACCCGCCCTCCTCACCCGCCTCCACTCCGGCCTTACGCCCTCACAAACTCACTTTCAACGTCCGATATACAGGCTGGTTCGCTGCTCTGCCTCTTTTTTATTTTCTTGCTTGAACACGCTTTTTAGATTAATCGACATGATAAAATCTTATTTCAGACGCTACCAAACCGCTACGCACGGGTTTACGCCCGCCTTCCCCCTCCCGCTCAGAGATGGGCGGAGGAATAGCGGCTCAGTGAGAGCAGAGGGCGGAGCTTGTACTTTCTCAGGATGGGCGGAGGGATGAGCAGACCCGGCCTTTCATAGTTCCGGGTCTGTGACTGCGCTCCACCAAATCGATATATTTTCATAACTATGATGTAATGCATGTTGCAAACCCCACATTTTGCGTGTGTATGTGCAGAGGATACAATGTGGAAAGAGTTGTTTTGCATGAGATGGGACCGTTAATGTATGCTTTATTAATTTAATAACATTCACACAGAATGATACTGTGAAGGTTTTGTAAAAACACAACTGCATCATATATGTTGGTCTGATATTTATTAACATGTAACATAATTCTTATGAAACACAGTCTTATGATTGTATAATTATTAGTATCCTAACTCAAATTTTTTTTTTTTTCTTTTAACATGTTTATTGGTTCTTTTACAGCATAAATAGCATCACCTTTAAAACATTGCTCTTGTACTAAAATCTTTTTAAATTTACTGTAAAACCATTTCTATGTTTGTAAAAACGGAAATACAAGTAAAAACCTACAAAAACAGAATGTTTAAAAACAGGTAATACTATTTAAAAAACCTACATGTACTAAAAAAAAAGAAGGATTACAGTCTTTAAAATCAAGTAAAATGAAGAACAGTTTCTGCAGGAGCGGGAGGGCGTGTCCTCTAAAGATGAACCTCTCCGCTCCTCCAAGCATTCGGTCTCTCAGGAACCCGTCCGGTGCTCAGAGGGGATCCCCTCCTTCTTGCTCCTTCCCACCGTCCGCACCCGGAGAGCCAGGTCGCCGCTGCCTCGACCTTTCTCATGTAACACCGGCTCCCACGTCCGACGAGGTACAGACGATTCTTCTTTGCAGCTGTGTCCTAGGCCTGCTGCCGGCAGAGATGATGGTGTTCATGTTGTCTGCGGCCATTCGGAGCACAGCTGCGGGGGGGATCTGCCTGTACCTCCTTACCAGCAAGTCTCTGGAGGTCCACATGGCGTCTTTAATGGCAGCCAGGGCGAGCCACTGCCTCCCAAACTCTTCCTTACTTAGATTGTGGCCCACCCCGAACAGCACCAGCTGTGCTGATAGGACCCCCCTTGCTGGCAAGTTCGGGAATTTCTGGGAGCCGGCCAATGCCCACAGGTCGACGGCAGCGCTGCACTCCCAGAGCAGGTGCCTCACCGACTCGGGCGCGCCACAACCAGGTCGGGGGCACGTTGAGATCGCCGACATGCCCCGGGAGTGCATGACCTCCCTGACCGAGAGGATCCCATGAGCCACCATCCACGACAGGTCCCGGAGTCTGTTTGGAAGAACGGAGTGGTTCACGTTGTGCCAAACGGTTGCGGACTCACCTAGTGTGAGCCCGCGCACTCGACTCACCGGTTCCCGCTCCTGCACAACAGAAATCATAAAACGATGATTAGTAAAAACATGCAATCCTTCTTCCTCAAGTTTAAAATCTTTTAAAAACTTCTCTATAAAAGCGTAAGACGGGGGCAGATTAAAAGACACTGGAACTCTAAGATCAGTTTTAAACAGCTTCTTCTTTCTTAAAAAGGAGCCCATCCAGAACCTTGTAAAGGCTGCTGACTTTGGGTTTCTGGATGGGTCCGTTATCTGATTAAAACTAAGAGCCACGTACCTACTTCCTAAAAACAAGAGGAGATCAGGAACTCCTTTACCTCCTTTATCTTTAGTCTTTTTCAGTTCCTGTCTCCTCAGTCGTTCCCACTTGGACGACCAAATGAAGTTAAAAATGGCTCTTTCCAGGTCTGAAATCACCCTCCGTGGTGGCATAAAAACAGAACTGACTAATAAAAGCAAAGGTAAAATCACTGCCTTGATGATTAAAACCTTACCTTCTATCGTCAGTCCTCTAAGTCCCCAGAATCCTAGTCTCTGTCTGACTTTCCCTGTAAGGTCAGCCCAGTTCGTACTTCCTCCCCCGTCTTTGTCAAAAGTGACCCCCAGTATCTTTTGGTCGGTCTGGGTCACGGTCAGTGGGAGTCCCGTCGTGTCCGTCTCTCCCCAGGGTCCGTAGAACTGGGCTTTGGTCTTGTCTCGGTTAAGTTTGGAGCCAGAGGCGCGTCCAAACCAGTCGGTCAGGTCCAAGGTCCTGTGGATTGCTAAAATGTCAGTACATAAAATGTTAAAATCGTCCATGTATAAAATCACCTTAGTCTGTAGTCCGCTGCTCCCTGGTATGCCCACTCCTTGGATTTGTTGATCCCTTCTCAAGACCTGTGCCAGAGGTTCGATGCATGCCACGTACAGGAGGGCAGATAAAGGACACCCCTGACGGACACCGCAGCTGATATCCACTGCTTTTGTCAGGAACCCGTTAACCACAAATTTGCTGCTGATATCCCGGTAGAGCAGCCCCACCCACGCAATAAATTTGTCCGGGAATCCCATTTTTTGCAGCACTTTGAAAAGGTACTGGTGCGAGACCCGATCGAAAGCTTTCTCAAAGTCTAGATTTAACACTACCAGCCGAATGTTTCTGTCTCTCGCATAACAGATGGTGTCTCTGATCAGTATGAGGCTGTCCGTGATCTTCCTCCCTGGCACAGCACAGGCTTGATCCGGGTGAATCAAGTTCTCTAAAACCGTCGTCATACGTGCTGCTAAAAGTTTGCTAAAAAGTTTGCAGTCCACGTTTAAAAGAGTGATGGGTCTCCAGTTTTTCAGGTCGGTCCTGTCTTTGTCCTTGTGGAGCAGCGTCACTATCCCTACTCTAAAACTTGCTGGCAGTCTGTCCAAGGTCTCAAATTCTTTAAAAACAGCAAGTAGGTCAGGTGCTAAAATGTCCCAGAAGGTCAGGTAAAATTCCAAGGGAAGTCCATCCTGTCCAGGGGACTTCCCTTTCTTAAAAGATAAAAGACACTTGTTGAGCTCTAAAACAGTAAAATCTTGGGTTAAAAGAACACTTTTCGTGACTTTTTTGTCAATAAAATCCAAGATTTCCGTCATAATCGTCTGGTCAACTGTTTTTTCTTTATATAGATCGTCATAAAAGAGTTCAACAGTTTTTAAAATGTCTTCTGTCTTTTCAGATAAAATCCCGTCCTCCCTTCTTAAACATGTAAAACCACCCCCCTTGCTTAAAATTTTCTTAAAAAAGTACCTTGAACATTTTTCTCCTTCTTCTAAGTCTCTTTCTTTACTTCGTAAAATAATTCCTTTGCTTTGGATTTCTGCCAGTTTTTGCATTTCTTTTTTGACTTCTTTAATTTCTTTATTAAAATCAAGTCCGTATTCATTTAATTTAAAATATCGTTGTAAGCGTTTTTGCAGCCCCATCATGCGTCGTTGTTCTAAAACCTTTTTCTTCTTACCTATCCTCTTAAAAAAGGTCTGGGTCCGTCCCTTCACCATCTCCCACCACTGTGAGCGTGTACGGTATAGGTCCTGGAGGGTCTGCCAGTCCTGATACCGCTCCCTGTACTGGTCGACGATGTTCTGGTCCTCCAGCAGGGAGCAGTTCAGTTTCCACAGACCCCCACCGTGAGTCACACCTGAAGAAAGTGACAGGGTGCAAGACAGCATGAGGTGATCAGAGAAGAAAACAGGGGTTAATCTAGCATCGGTTGGCGAGCAGTCCCGTGTAAAAACATAGTCTATTCGAGAGGCTCTGGTGCCGTCATCACTGAACCAGGTGAAGCCCTCCTCTCTGGGATGCATGGTTTTAAAACAGTCAGTCAGTTTAAAATCCCTCACCATGCCCTGCAGTAAAACCGATGTATTATCAACTTTAAAATCATCCCTCGCTCTTCTCTTATCTTTTCTTGATAAAATACAATTAAAATCACCTCCTAAAATCAACGGGGTGCGACCCAGCATGTGGGGCTGCAGGCTTTCTAAAAGGTCGTACCGCTCGTGTTTATCAGTAAAACCATAAATATTTAAAAGTTTAAAATCCCGTCCCATAAAAGTCAGATGCGTTAAAAGTGCCCGCCCCTCCTTCACCACAGTGCTGCCCTTCACCAAAATCTGGGGATTCTTGATTAAAATGGCCACTCCATCGTTTTTATTTTGATTGGAGCCACTCCACAGTGAGGTGTGGGGCCACTTTTTCTCCCACTGGGTATAATTTTTTAAAAAGGGTAAACCACACTCTTGTAATAAAAACACATCCGACTTAAAAGACAGTAAAAAATTTAAAACACTCTGGGCTCTAACTCTCGACTTCACACTTCTGACATTGATGGTCGAGAAGGTGAGAGCCATGAGTACGGTTAAAAAAAGGTACGCCATTTAAAAGATGCTTACAACTTAAAAAATGAATACAAACCTGGTTCACACGAGAGAGGACGAATCGTGTAAATGGAGCTCTTCCTCCGTCTCATGGGGTGGAGGCGGAGGGGGTTGAGCTCCACTGTCCTTGTGGACTCGGTGGGTCGGCCTCGGAGGGCCTTCCCTCCTGTCCTTCGGGGTTGATTGTTGCGGGATGGTCAGGAAGGGAGCCTCGTTCGGTGAGCTAGGGGAGAAGATTCTAGACTCCTCCACAGATGAACTGTCTGAGAAAGTCGTAGCTCTTCCCCTCTTCTCCACAGACATGGGAGAGTCCGAAGACAACTCTGACGCTGGCCTCTTTGTCGGTTGGGCGTCGGGGATATGGGTTTCATCGCTATCTTCTGTTCCTTCCTCCGCCCCGGACACAGACATAGCTCCACCTGATGACTGCACGTCCCCATCCACACCGTTACCGGATGTGGTCGGGGGTTGCGCAGCCACCACCCCTTCACCCTCCTCACCTGACTTCCGCTGCCCTCTCTCGGTTTGCGGAGGGGGAGCGGAACTTTCCGTCTCCTCCTCTCCCGTAAAAATCACTTGACCCACTGTACCGGTTTTGGACGCTTTCAGCTTGTTGGCGAAAGACTTCGGGCAGTCTCTGAAGAGATGGTTCGTCTCCCCACAGAGGTTGCACCGTCTGCCATTGGGACACTCATCAAAAGTGTGCCCAATTTCTCTGCATTTTCCGCACATTATCTTATCACAAGCTTCTACCAGGTGCCCATGCTCACCACACTTGCGGCAGAGCTTGGGCATTCCCTGGTAGTGAATGTAGCCACGGTTGTCACCCAGCACTACCATAGAAGGCAGGTGTTTTAGGCCCTGGTAGCCTGAAGGGTCCTGCCATTGTTGGATGGGGACCCTCCAAACACAGTTCCAGATACCGTCTACATCTATAACCTTGGTAGGCTGGCCTTTCACCGTGCAGTATCTCCCCAGCCATGTCTTAATATCCTCTGCATTCACAGTCTCATTGAACATCTTGACAATAACCGTTTTAAGGCTATTGTCAGTCAGTTTCTCAACCGTGAACGCAGAAAACTGGGTTTCCACGCTCTCGTACCGGGTCCAAAACTCTTTCAAAACATTTCCGGAAACAAAACTAACATCAAATCCCTTATTGAAAGGAAGTGACAAAATACAATTCAGGTCAACGGGTTTGAATTTTAACAACCCCTGGACGTATTTCCTGGAGAAATCCAGGCGGGAAATCTCCATGGCTTTTCCATTGATGGTTTTTAAAATAAAACGCACACAGTGGTGCCTCCGCACCCCGGCAAAGTTTGCCGACATGCTGGAGGCACCACTACGCAACTAAAAAATAAATAACAATAAATAAGATAAAAGCAATAAAATAATAACTTACCTTAAAAAAGCTGTAAAAACAAACAGATAAAAGGACAAACAAAACAAAGAAACAAACACACAGACAAAAAAAAAGACAAAGAACAAAACAAAAGGATCTCCCCACGTGGAATTAACTCAGGTGTCACAAAGACACCGGAATCACCGCCCTATGGAGTTGATCACGACTCGATCTAAAGTCCAAGACCAGGCAGTACTCCTGATCTTAGCCAAAAGGCCGAGAAGTATCCTAACTCAAATCACATTTTCTCACATATAACCAAGCTCACCTACTCCACATCTTGTTTTGGCTTGTGGTTCTTGAAGTAATGTCAAGATAGTAGCATAGACCAGTGGAACCAATCCCTAACTGGTGGGTTTACTTTCATCCATAAACTTCAAGCATGACATTACTACCACAGTACAAGGTAATCTGAGTTTGTGATTCCAGAGAAATGACACAACTCTCAATATGCCTTTACTTTCTCCACAGAAGAAACACCCCACAAAGCTGGAAAAGTACATCCAACTAACCCAAAAAAGGAGATCATCCACACAAGATTTGTTGGCTCCGCCCATAAAGCAATCAAAGTTGTGGGAGAATCAAAGAGTCTCCCAGGAAAGTGTAGACAAGGCAGTCCTGAAGTTTGTGGTCCAAGGCTTGCACCCACCCCACATTGTCCAGCAACCATGTTTTATTGATCTTGTTCAGCAACTTCAGCCGAATGTGAATGTTATGACACGCAACACTCTTGTGAATAAAGTTGCAAAAGCCTCAGCGGAGATGAAGATAAAAGTCAAAGCGGTTCTCGGTGAAGCTGAGTATATCGCAACTACTGCAGATTGCTGGACCGCACACCGCCGCAGCTTTATTGGGGTCACTGCCCATTGGTTTTGCTCACAAACAATGCAAAGATTCTGTGCTGCCCTTGCCTGCAAACAACTAAAAGGATCTCATAATTTCTCAACCCTGGCTGGAGCCCTAAATGACATTTACACAGAATACAATATAAGAGAAAAGATTGTACGAACAACAACTGATAATGGGTCAAACTTTTTGAAGGCCTTCAGAGTGTACGGGCAGACAGAAGAGAACGATATTCAGTTTGATGGAGACGGTGAGGAAGGAAATGGTGGTGGCCAAAATGATGAATGTGATGAAGAGGAAACCACAGAGGGTGAATTCATTGACACTGGAGCACTTTTGGATGAAGATGATTTCGTAGAATTCCAGTTACCCAAACACCACAGATGTGCATGCCATCTCCTCAATCTAGTCTCCACAGTTGATGCCTCAAAGGCAGAGGACAGTCCAGTGTACAAGAAAATATCAAGGTCCACATTTGGTAAATCTGCTAGTCTGTGGAAGTTAAGCTCAAGATCAACAACTGCAGCTGAAGTAATCGAAGACTACTGCAAACTGCAACTTGTAAGGCCAGTTCCTACAAGATGGAATTCATTCTTCTCAGCCGTTGAAAGACTAGTGAGAATAATAAAAGAAAGGGGTGAAGTAGCACTTGCAGCTGTCTGCAGTAAACTAAACATACCCCAGTAAGTGTTTTATTTGCCTTTTAATTAACGTGATTCAACAATTTTCTACTTTTGTACATTAACTAAAGTGTTGCTCTTAAAATGTCTATTAAAAAGACAGAAAATTATCAAAACTGTTATCAGAACTGTGAAAAACAAACACAAATTTAATTTTAGCAGGCTGAAAGTTTAGTTTGATAAATTGCAATACATACCTAATTAAAACACCACAGTAAAACCCAAGTTACTTGTCAAGTCTTTTTTAATAAATTTAGAAAACAAAGTAATTTATCTGAATAATTTATTTTTCAAACTTTTTGAGAAAAGTTCTTTCACCCTAGCAGCAGAACTATGTAAGAGCACAGAGGGAATTAATGTGTTTAAAATGATTGTAAACTAAAAGTTTTTCATTTTGTTCTTCCCTACTTGTTTTCACACTGAAAAGTATCAATAAGAATACCGACGAAATATCAAATACAAAGCGGTATGAGGAAGAGTAGAAGTATTGATAAAATGGCACCAATACCCATCCCTAGTGAACAATCTTTTTTTCTGAGATTGAAGTTGTATCAACTCGGCTGAATCTTTTATATTATTTTATTTTCCTTTTTGTATTTGTGCAGGTTTACACCAGCAGAACTTGCATTTCTCTCAGAATATGCAAAAACAATGAGTCCAGTTGCTAAGGCACTTGATGTTCTTCAAAGTGAAACCAGCGTGCAGATGGGATGGTTGGTCCCTACCATAACTCTGCTGAAGAATAAACTACAGCATTTATGTGGATCTACCAAGTTCTGTGAGCCTTTGATTGCTGCCCTTCTTTTAGGCCTTGATAAACGGTTTGGAGAGATGCTTGCTGACCCAGAGCTGATAGCCTCTGCCATTCTTGTTCCTAAGTTTAAGACCTGCTGGACAAGTGATCAAAATGTCCTGAAACTTGGTAAGTGCTCAACTGTCCTGTAATTCTTTGAATTTCTTTGGAGCCGCTGGAATGAGGCTGACATTTTATTTATTGGCACACACAAGCACACATAATAGCCATTGCACATTACAGTAATTTTACAATAGTCTTATATTATTTCATCTGCACTAACTTTTTGTATTATAATTTATTCTGCAGGCCTTGATTATATTAGAACACACTTGAAGGTTCAGGTCGGGAATCTCGCCAGCGAGAGCTCTGTTTCATCTGAGGAAGACGACTTGTTTTCCTCTTTAAAAAAGACTAACCCTCTTGAAATGACACATCAACTGGATGCATACCTTGGGTGCCCAGGAGACACATCAGAAGTCTTAAAATGTTTTCCTGCTGTATTCCAGCTGTCACGCAGGCTGAATGTGGCACTCCCAGCCTCAGCAGCCTGTGAAAGACTGTTCAGTGTTGCCGGACTCGTCTTCTGCCCGAGAAGAGCACGAACTGTCTCAAAGAACTTTGAGAACCAGCTGCTTTTGAGGCTTAACAAAGCCTTTTGGTAATTTTTTTTTTTGGCAGTGATGCAGAGTGAAATTTGGTAGCTGCAGGAATGTTGCTTTTTGCCCTATTTGTGTTAATAAACATTTGAGTGTGTTCATTAATTTCCAATAAAGGTTGTTAAGAAAAAAATGTTTCTGATTCATAAAGTTTCACACCACAACACTGAATCATTTAGTTATTATATTCTGCTCCTTGAAGCATGTGATAATGGTTAAAAACATGTTAACACGCTTTTGTTAACAATATTCCATTTTTTCTGAAAATTACTTTTACTTTTTTTACTTTAAGTAGTTTTAAAATAGGTAACTTTTTACTTTTACTTAAGTAGAAAACTTGAGTTGATACTTCTACTTTTACTAAAGTTGTTTTTTAACTCGGTATTTATACTTCTACTTGAGTAGAAAATGTTAGTACTTTTGACACCTCTGGTTGCGGGGGGTGCTGGAGCCCATCCCGGCTGATTCGAGGCGAGGGGCAGGGTACATCCCAATCAGGTCATCAGTCTGTCGCGGGGCCACACACATACAACCATGCACACACTTCCTATGGGAATTTTGGTACCATGTTGTTGGAGGGTGGGAGGAAACTGGAGTACTCGGAGGAAACCCATGCATACACAGGAAGAACATACAAACTCCACACAGAAAGGCCAGTGACAGACAGAATGCACCCACTGTAAGTTTTCTTTTCACAGATAGAAATGTGAAAGTCTGACGCCTATTTCGTTACATTTTCGTCTCGTCAACAGAAAGTTGCAAATGTCTCGATGTCTTGCTAATGACGAAATCATTTTGTTGTCGATATCGTTAACGAAAACAACCGCTGTCATGGTTACTGTGCTGCTGTAACACACATTTACCACATTGGATCAATAAAGTAAATCTGATTCTGAGTTAGACACCCTTGATTATATTCAAATGCCTTCTTGTGCTTTTTAGTTTCATTAAGCAGGTATTTGAGAATCAAATAAAAAAGAACCAAATTTGATAAAATATAAAGAATTATTTACATTTTGAGGAGAAAAAATTAAGTGTATGTCCAATCTGGTTGTTGTAGCTCTTTTTAATTCTGATTATGGTGTTTTCAATGTTGTATTACTTCAGAAGGCGAGAATGCTTAACTATCAAAGTTTCGTAGTGAAAAAGCTGGCATAAAACCACTTTTCAGTTTTGACCAGATAAAAAAAAACCACACACACAGGTTGAAATACAGAAGCTTTTATAGCTCTATGACCTGGCTTTAGTAACTCTTTATGGTAATATTAATTTTTTAAGGTCATTATGTAAATAACTGGAACAAGCAGTGAGCACTTAAATCATCTGATGTAACAAAACTGGAAAAAAAAAAAAACAATGTATGCACCAAAAAAAGCAGAGTGATTGTGAGACTTACACAGTTTGGCATAAATATAAATAAGCAAATAAAACATTTAGTCAGGCACCTAGATATACAAAGCAACCAACTTTTGTCTTTAGATAATTTATGTTTTATATGGATGTGGTTGCATCCAGATTAATACTGTGAAATGTGGTACAAAGATGGTTAACATATTCATGAGGACATATGTTATGGCAGATGATATGACAGAAATTGAACATGTGTAAGAAACTTCCCACCTCAGCCCCAGAAACAATGACGATCAGTGCTCCCCTGTCTGATTGTCAACCATTCTTTTGTGCTTTTTAACAAGGGGGTTTTCGCTACAAGCTAAATATCAATTTTAAGCAAATAATATTTAAAAAATTTTTTTTTTTTTTACAACTTTGTCTTACTTATTCTCATCACAGTGTTTTAGAAGGCAGCAGATCACAAACTTCACTACCTCCCGGACCTTGAAGCAGGGGTGATAGACAGAGCTTAGCATGGTTAAAAACCTGATTGATAAAATTCCTCACAAATATTCCTCAAAATATTATGTCGCTTCAATACAATCTGGCTAAAAAATACAGTGACTCAAGTTTTTTTTTCTCCAACGATTACCACAGAGACTGCATTTTATTTCCAGAGCGGCACATTTGTGTCAAATTTCCTTTCGCATTATGTTTGACAGATATGGTGAGAAAGTGAGGTATTTAACACATCAGCATTCTTATCAGTTAGGACATTTTTAAGTAAACACCAGATGTAGCCATCAAAATAAATATTTGATTTATACACTTAGGTACAAAAAAAACAGAGTCATAATAAATACTGTGAAATTACATGAATATTGAAACAAATTTTAATAAGAAAAGCCTAAACGTTAGTGATTACAATGTAGAGATGCCTATTGTGTGGAAAGCCGCTCTCATCAGCTCTGCTCAGGATTGATACTGAAAGCTAGCAGGCAGCTAACTCGGTAAGTGAAAACACAATAAGGCATTTTCTTGATTACTATTTTTACTATCATTTCAGGTATCGGCAAAGATTTCTGCTGAAGTACTACGCAAAAAATGCAGAACCAAAACCGGAAAGGAGAGGCGGCATGAGGAACGTGGAAGAAAATAACAATAGAAGGGAACGTATTATTCAACACAGTCAGTCATTTTGTGGGGAGCAAGCCATTATGAGCGGAGTGGCTCAGAAGGAAGTCGAGCAGAGGAATTACTAAAATTAAGATGCAACGTTCCTCCCTCAGTGTTACTTTGGCCTTTAACCCGCAAAATCGAACCTGGAGAAGACCATAAGCTTTGGCTTGCGCAAAATGGTCATATTTGGAAAACGTGAAAATTCCCTACCTAGAAGTTGGAGTACATATTTTAATTGGCACAAATGCTTCCAAGGTTATGGAACCATGGGAGGTAATTAATCGCCGTGAAGGCAAAAATAGACCCTACAAAGTCAGGACCCTACTGGGGTAGCAGTAAAATGGTCTGTTAAAGGGTAATGGTGAATGTGAAAGTGATCGTCCTCAGGGACTGTTTACTGCTATGATACTTCCTACATCCAGAAAGTACTGGATTATTTTGCACAAGAAACCTTATTAAGAAGCTGAATATGGAAGAGTGCAAACTCAAGCTTCATTCCACAACTTGGGCAATGCCAATGTGGTAGACCACTCTGTTGTCGACAATCTGGAGATATCAGCCTTTACAGGTAACTGCTTTCATCCACTTCCCAAAGTGGTACGATGCTACGATCACAGTTGGCATCAGCTCTAATAAACCGCAGGGGTACAATGTACTGGATTGTTGGGATTGATATCAGTTGTCAGTACTCCTATGACAAAAGCCACCAAAAAAAGGCTTTCTAAGTTTACCTATTTCCTTGAGCGCCAGCTGAGAATCATTTTAGATCCCGTCTTTGGTGACATACGGGATAGCTCACCGGTTCACAGAGGGGGAGTCAAACCCACACTGAGGGAGCACCGCGCTGCCATCATAGATCTTAGAGTTCAAATAAAAAGTTTTAAAAAAAAGAAGGAGCTATAAAATGCCCAGGAAGAGTTGGATCAGCTTGGGAAGATGGACAGTGAGACTAAAGAAGTGCTTGGAGTCCAGGGAGCTGTTTAAGAGCAGCCAAGCTATGGCAAGCCGGCTGTGCAAGGCCGCAATGTTTCATCGCATATAGATGGTCGTTAAAGAGGCCAAGAGAGCTGATCTGCAGGCCATTCACTCAATCACAGAAGGCAAGAAAATGGCAAAAACGGACATGACACCTGATGATGATGAAGTTGTGCAGGGCCAAAAGATCCCAAGTTGATGGTAGGTGCTTGGATTCCAGAGAACGCTGCTAAGCCATTTGCTTGAGCTCATCTATGTTCAAACCATGTTCATGGGCAATGCCAGCTGTAGAAACACCCAAGGCGTGAAGGTGTCTGTAAAGAAACGTTTAAACGCGATCACCGAGTTGCTGCCTATACACTACTGCCTAATAGGGCCCTGATTTTGCCTAGTCCCAGTGGCGGTCATCAACAAGACAGACACTAGTAACACGACCTATGCAATTAACTGGTGCGTATGAAACGCTACTCTGGAAGTGGTGGATGGATTCGAGGGCTTGACCAAGGATGAGTCTTCGTTCAAGCCAATTGAAGCAATAACAGTATTTTTATTTTTCGTCGGAGGGTGGTACAGGGTTAGACCTGTCATTAAAAAAAACCTTTGTCAATATGATGTCCTGATTTTTTTAATTTTTTTATTCCTGAATGTTTTTCACATCTATGTTGCATTTTAATCAGGTAAACTAATCTTAATTAGGCTGTTTTTTGTTTTTATTTGAAATGGAGTTTGATTCAAATTGGAGAAACAAAACAAATTTTCAAGTTTTGCTTAGAAAACAGTTAGTTTTTTGTTTTGCGTTAAACTCACAGAAGCATCTGCGATGTAGGTTTTTTAAGTGAAGTTTATGTAAAAATGTATTTTCAGCTATGGGAATTCCGCAATGCTTGGTAGGCAAATTAATATTTACTACTTTGAAGTACCCACAAAGTGCTCTTACATAAACCATTCCATTTTATCTTTGTATTATAAAGTGATTAATATTGCTGACTTGCCGGATATGTCATGTACAAAATGTAAAGATTTTCAGATTTTAAAATAAATTTCTATTGTAGCCAAAAAAAAAAAAAAAAAAAAAGAAGAAAGCGATGGAACTGATTGGAAGCTAGGATTTTTTGCAGCAACTTTATATCGATCTGTATTTAGTACATTTATTCGTACATAAGCTATAATGAGCAGAAGAACAAAACAACTGTAAAGGAGAGGTGGCACGAGGCATGTGGAAGAATTTTTTTTTTTAAATTTGGCCTTTATCTCCGCAAATCTATTGTTAAACTGATGGGGGATAAAATGCATGTAAACGAGGTTAAAACTGAATTTAACAACTTCTATGGGCTTTGTGAAAAAATACTTCAGGTGCATAAATTTCTATTGGGATTGTTCTCTGTTGAAGCGGTCACACATAACAGTCGGTATCAAAGAAAATGCTGAGTATCAAGAGATTTTTCTCACCAAGTGTTACTTTGGCCTTTAACCCGCAAAATCAAACCTGGAGAAGACCATAAGCTTTGGCTCCACATCATCTAGAAGTAACAGGATTGCCTCTATTAAACTGCAAGAGGTCAAGTAATCCGATGACACTAACAATATCAATCCCAACAAGCCAGTCTCGTGCCCTTATGACAAAAGCCCCCAAATTAAATATTCTATGTTCCCCTACAATTGGTCAGGAGGGCCTGGCGTCCTCAGAAGGGGACAAAAAATGTGAGGAAGATGTGCACTCTCTCACAGACAATTTTCTCTGCATCTTGCGTGCAATGCGCCTAGTGTCCAATTGGATTCATGGTTGTTCAAAAGAAAACACTGCTTTAGCAGCTAGAGAAGGAGCAAAAGAGGAGGGCGAAAAGGAACAGGAGAGGAGACTGTTTTTTGTTGACCTGCAAATAATTATTTAAATCATTTGCTTTGGAGCAGGTCATCCAGTCCCATTTTTGGTTCTGTGCGTCAGTAACCACTGCAGTCTAAAAGACTGAGGGTATGTTTGACCACAAAAACCTTACACTTAACAACCATGTCATTTCAATATATTCATTATGAGTCAGCTGCTTGTATATCTAATTATTCTGATTTCTTTTTATAAATTCAATATTTAGCTTGATGGCTAAATCAAAAGAAAATTTTGTGTTAACGGCTCACTTAGAAAGCCTCTGACTGATAAAAAACAAAGCTGCCATGCTAAATATTTATTTCCCCCCCCCTGTATTTTTTTTTTAGTACTTTTTGGTCTTTCTGAAAGAATTTTAGCAATATGGGAAGTAATAAATACTTCTTGCAATTCAGAAGTTTTTTTTAACAAAAAAAGAAGAAGACCAAAAAGTACATTTTTTTCAATCTACAATGGGAACCCTATTGAGATTATTGTTTTTATGCTGTTGACCTATACCAATAAAATTGAATAACATCCTTCAGTCTTGAATCAGCATTTCCCTCCAGTTGAAACTGTGATTGGGTCCATGTGTCAGAGGCAAGATGGGTGGGTCAACCAGCTGCCACACCCCTGTGTCTCCCATTTCTTCACAAGCACAAAACCCTAAGTAAGGGATCTACAAACAGAAAAAGAAATAAAAATTAATCATTTCAATAGGAACAATTCATAATCTAAAGACGGATTAACATATTGCAGATTTAAATATGTTGGACTCTAGTAAGGAAATGAACCTTTCTGACAACTTGGACAAAATCCTTCGAGTTTTGGGGGCTGAGGCCTTGGATCTGGCGAGTGCAAGCCTCCAGGGAGGAAGCATGGGCCACAATCAGGACCGTGTTTCCTGTGTGAAAGAGGTAGAAGGTTTAAAGAACACATTCCAGACATGCTCTTAGGTTGTTTTTTTTTGTGTAGACTTGGCTGCGACAGATACAGTGTTCAGGCTGCTTCAGCTGTATATGTACAGAAAAAAAATATATACAGTATATATTTCAAAACTGCAATTACACATAAATTTTAAATACTGTGAAGCTATTTATTGAGGAAGATAATGATCCCTTTCTTACTATAAGTGTTGCAAAAATATTTATAGTTCATTACTTTAGTGTCAAACTAGTCTTGTGACTAAAAATGAAACTTTACCCAGATTTTTGCACTCTGTCAGAATCTCTCTGGTAACTTGGAAACTTCTGCTGATGTAGTTGTCATAAGACTCCGACACAACCAACTTGCTTATGGGAATATGAGGTCTGAGGAAATATTATTAGTTAGAAAGAAGTCGATTCCAGATTATTTTTACAGATAACAACACAGAAATGTTACCATTGTTGTTACCTGTACGTTACGTCCACACTCAGGTTTGCAGCAGCCAGATCAGCCAGGGGAATCCAGGTGGGTAAACATGCACCTGAAACCCATTTGGTCCATTCAAACAAACCAGGCTCCACACGGATTTTTATCTTCCCCTCCTGCTGGAGACCTAACACAAAATCAAAACAAGCATAAGCTGCTCAAGAGGAAATATTTGTACAGCTATTTTATTATTTAATCTGTATTAGAAAATCCGTTAATGTGCTGAGGGGTTTTTTTGGAGTTCCTCTACATGAAACTCCATGTATTTTTATTTATTTTATTTTTTTAAATAAAAAAAAGGAATTTAAATGCAATACAAACAAACATTAGGTTGAAAAAAGGGAACTCATGGAGGTCCTGTCATAACAATTTGTTAGGAAGCTTCCAACAGTTTACTGACAGCTATGCAGAATTAATATCTAATGTACATCATCATGAGTCACTTCCAAGATTAGGCAGAATCTGATCAGAAGCTGCAGACGTAGATTTTGAGTAACTTTAAAGGGAACAAAGGGTTTGTTTGGTTTTTTTTTACCCAGTATAATGTGCTGAGCTGTCTGGATGCAGCGAAGAGAAGGAGAGCAGTAAACAAAGTCTATTGTTGTGTTGCTTTCCAACAATGCTTCACCTTAAAGGGATAAAAAAAAATACAGAAAAACACCATTGGTACACATTTGATTCTTCACATCTTACATTTTTTTCTGTTGTTCTGTTTTTTTTTCTGTTGTTAAATTGTTTTCTGTTTGATTGGAAATGTGTGCTTTGTAAATTTAATTTTTGCTTGATTGTAAAAATGCTGTTCAGTTAAATGTATATAGATGTATAGTATAGGGATAGGCAGTTACAAGCCATGCTTCAGCCTACTCCTTTTCTTTGGTCTATTTATTTCTTTGTTGCAATCTTTATTATTATTACAATTTTGTTAAATTTGTATGACCAAAAGAATAAATCTGAAAAAAAAAAAAACTCCTCACTTTATTGAATACCGTATTTATTCGACCATAACGCGCACCCCTAATTTTTCATTAAAAAGGGAAATAAAATTTTGTTGAACCTTTTCTCATTTCAGACCAAATTTTGTAAGTGACAAACGTTGTTGAACATGTGCGGTCATGATAAAAAACATTCATTGACAACGTAAACTATGAACGAAATACCGAAATAAAATTAACACGCCTCTTAATACACCTCGCCTCTGGAGTCAGAGTGGCGCATGAGCCATCTAGAATTATTTCATTTACGCCGTCCACGCATGTGATTTGATTACTGGTACTAAAAAATAGACCATAGGTGTTTTGTGGGTGGAGAGATGTGTTTGCATTCAATGTAAAATGTGATTGTGGTCAGAGATATCTTCCAGTAATGAGTCATTGCGCAAATAATATACTAATACATCAAAGCGTGTCACCGCAGCCCTCATTTATAACGCGCACCCAAACTTTGAGTTCTTTTTTTGTGAGAAAATTTTCCACGTTATACTTTAATAATAATAATAATAATACATTTTATTTATAATGCGCCTTACATTTTAAGAAAAAATCCCAAAGCGATGCATAAAAACTAGTCAAGGTAAAAACAATAAAAACAGTTTAAAAACTAAAATCCACATTCAGAAAACAAAGAACCATAAAGTCAAAAGTTAAAAGCCTTGTTAAAAATGAATGTTTTTAGGCCTTTTTTGAAAGTGTCCACACTTTGTGGGGCCCTAAGGAGTTCTGGGAGTTCATTCCAGAGTCGTGGGGCAACGGCCTGTACGGTAGTCTTGCGTAGCCTTTGTATGTGCTGGTTGACAAAATCCGAAACTAAACAGAATGAAAGTTACAGACCTACAAGACGTGCCTGTGTGGATCCAAAGACAGTTATTGGACAATCTTTCTCATAGTCCCGATGACCACCGCTTCTAGCTGGCAGGCTGGACGGCATGTTGAGATTAGACCGAATGTAGCGACCTGCATAACCAAATTAGGAGTTAAACAAAAAAAAATAATGCCTTTCAGTCCAATATAAATGCTCTAAATACTGACCTTTGGAATCAAAACACTGAGTGACCCAGTGTTTCCCGAACACCACATCCATCCTTTCTCCATGGCGACAGACAAACAATCTCATATTCGACAAAGAGGCTTGACCGCTCGGCCTTGATACCTAAAATTGAGTTGCATTCAAATATAAACATGTGTTTAAGATACAGTGCTGTGCAAAAGTTTTTGCCCCCTGACCATTTTCTGACATTTCTTGAACGTTTGTCACACTCATCCAATTCAGATCAGGCAAACCTGAATATTATACAAAGATAAAACACAAGTAAACACAAAATGCAGTTTTCAGGGCCAATGTCATTTATTAAGGGAAAAAACATTATCTGAACCTACATAGGGCCATGTGAATAAGTAATTGCCCCCCTAAACCGAATAGCTGGTTGAACCACCTTTTGCAGCAATAACTGCAGTCAAGCGTTTGCGATAAGAAGTGATGAGTCTTTCACATCGCTGTGATGGGATTTTGGCCCACTCTTCTGTGCAAAATTGTTTAAGATCAACCAAATTGGGTGGTTTTCGGGCATGAACATTCTATTTAAGGTCATGCCATAGCATTTCATTAGGGTTCAGGTTGGGACTTTGACTAGGCCACTCCAAAACCCTCATTTTGTTCTTTTTTAGCCATTCAGAAGTGAACTTGCTGGTGTGCTTTGGATTGTTGTCTTGCTGCAGAACCCAGGTGCGCTTTAGCTTGAGGTCTCGAACTGACGGCCGAACATTCTTTGCCAGGATTTCTTGGTAGTGAGCAGGATTCATGGTTCCATCAATAATAGCAAGTCGACCAGGTCCGGAAGTAGCAAAGCAAGCCCAGATCATCACCGTTCCTCCACCATGTTTCACTGTTGGCACAATGTTCTTTTTATCAAATGCAGTGTTCTTTTTGCACCAGATGTAATGGGATGCATGTCTCCCAAAAAGTTCAACTTATGGTTCGTCAGTCCAGAGGACAATTTCCCAAAAGCTTTGGGGATGATCAAGATAATTCTTGGCAAAAGTGAGTCGGGCCTTGATGTTCTTTTTGGTCAACAGTGGCTTTCGCCTTGGAACTCTTCCATGGATGCCATTTTTGCCTAGTGTCTTTCTGATGGTGGAGTCATGAACATTGACATTAACCGTAGCTAGTGAGTCTTGCAGTTGTTTAGATGTGGTTCTTGGATCCTTGTTGACTTCTGTAGCTAGTCTGCGCCATGCTCTTGGAGTAATTTTGGTAGGTCGGCCACTCCTGGGAAGGGACACCACTGTGCCATGTCTTCTCCATTTATGGATGATGGCTTTGACAGTGCTCTGTTGGAGTCCCAAAGACTTACCAATGGCTTTGTATCCTTTTCCAGACTGAGACATCTCTATAATTTTCTTTCTTGTTTGCTCTTGAAGCTCACTGGAACGTGGTATGATGATGTGGGTTCAGTATGGCCTACCTCACCTTGTCAGACAGGTTTTATACTAGTGGTCTCCTGATTGGGAATGTCTGGCAGCAACCAGGCCTGGGTGTGGCCATGAAATTGAACTCAGCTTTCCCCAGTAGTAGGATTAATCACAATTACCTCACCTTTTAACAAGGAGGCAAATACTTTTTCACAGAGGATCATGTAGGTTTGGAGAGAATTTTTGTCTCAACAAATAAAATCACAACAGGACAACTGCATTTTTTAAATACCTGGGTTATCATTGTGTAATGTTTAAATTTGTTTGATGATTTGAGAAGGTTGAGTGGGACAAAGGTGCAAAAAGGTGAAAAATCAGTAAGGGGGCAAAAACTTTTGCACAGCACTGTAACTTTAGCAGTTTTATTTCAAGCTCTTTTCTTTATATTGTCATAGTTACCTGCATAGGAGTACAGAGGCTAGAAAGGCTGGAAGCATCCATGAAGCTGTCAAGTAGACTATCATTTAGCTGTCCATCGAATAATAACCCACTCACAGTGGTACCAGAGTTAGGTGGAGAGGCACAGTTGAGAAAAGAGAAGGACCTGGAAACCAGACGAATATGGATTCATTTAAACAGGATCTGGTTATTCAGCAGTAAAAATCTGTTCTTCCCCACTTACCCATGAAGGACCCATGTGTCACACTCGTCACCCCGACTAACGTAGTTCTCAGGCAACAGGCCGGACAGACCTGTGCCCAAAGACGTGCCGTACACCCAGCCCTCACTGGCAGTGCTTTGCTCCACTGAAGACATGAAGATGAAGTCTCCTTGTATCAGCTCAAGTTCATCATCATTCTGAGGCACGTATGGGTACATGACTTGCAGCGTCTACAGGAAACAGTTAGCAACCATTAAAAGAGGGCTTCTCAGTTGCTGGAGAACTGGCAAAAAAGGAGTAGAATTTGTTAAGAAAATGTTCCAAATTTAAATAAAGATTTACCTCGTGATTAGCAAAGCGAATATCTCTAGATAAGAGCACAGCCAGCCAATCACAGCCTGAAGACACATCCACACATTTGGCCAACTTTTCCAAAACCGGAAGGTGACTGGTTTGAAAATGGTATGACAGAGTGACATGGAGTTGCTTCTTATGGGGCTCAACATGTACATCTGGATGAATGAAGAACAGAAAAGAAATATATATAAACTTTTAGCAACCACAACTCATGCATTTCACTCTCATCTTATGTAAGATAAGCTCTGCTGAGGAGAGCTCCTCATACTGATGCCTCAATATTTTATTCTAAATGTATTGAAATCATGATATAATATTTGTGTACTGAAAGATCAAATAAAAGAATAGAAACATGCAAGATCCAAACCTGCTTTTGATTCTGCTTCCGCAGCAAAATCGGCAGCAAAACTTTTTAAGACCTCCGCCATCTGCTCCTCTACAAACAGTCCGATGAAGGTTGTGGAAGTGTAGAGCTCTAGTGGAAGAGGCATGGGTATGCGACCCTTCCATTTGGCCACAGTGGTCTGGAGTGCATCAGTTAGAGCTTCCACTTTGCCATCAGCACACTACACATGACAAAGACAGCACAACAAAATCTTCAAAACCTGCACAGAAACAGATCCTGAATTTTTTCTGGATCATGAACTGCCAAACTATATAATTTTGCAAAAAAAACTTTCACCAGAGAGGAGGTGTCTTTTAGCAAAAAATGGAAGAATTAAAAAGTCCTGCTCTTTACATCACAGGATTTTATAACAGTCAGAAATATCACCATAACATCTAAAATTAAAAAGTCCATCACTAACAAAACCATGTTTATCAGGGTTTTTGCTTTGTTGACAGAAAACTTGAAAGTTTTCTAATTAAGAGACTTACCATGAAAAATTGGCAGAGGGTTATATGAGGGAAGATGTTGTGTGCCTTGTTCTTGCCACAGGAAAGGCGGGACTGTTTCCAGAAGTGTGTGAGTTGCTGGAGCAGCTTTCCACTGGGTCGCAAATATAACACATACTCTCTGGGCAGTGGGTCGTCTAGAAAAGGGTCATCTAAATGGGAGAAGAGCCTGGACCCAGATAAGAAAAAAAACAGTGATAAAGAAGAAATGAAAAACAGATCGTCCAGCAGAGGGCGCTTCATTTTACTTCATGTAACACATGACAACATGGGCTCTTTACATGTTGACTACGATAAGAGTATGAAAGCAAGAAGAATGTGTGAATGTGTGTGTGCTGAGCTCACCAGTCACAAGCTGCCTGCACATTTTTGCCTCCTGTTGAAACTAAAGCTTTCAAGCTGAAAAGAAAGATCATAGCACTGTTAGAAACTTAATTATCTTTCTCCTGTACATGATTTATCTGGAGGGATTTGCAGAGTTCCTACATGAGAAAAAACAAAGGAGCATACCAAGGGAGCTGTAAAATGACAACAAACAATAATTTATAACAGAAGTTCATTATTAATAGGAGAAGTTCATGTAAGAGAACGGACACTGATGTCAAGCAGACAGATTTTTTTTTACCACGCAAAACTATGCTTCTGTACTTTCCTATGCAGACACATGAAACTAACCTGCTACATACATGTGTGTACATGACGATGACAGGAAGTTTAAAGATAGAAACACTTATCAATTATCAGACTCTAAAATGCAGAGGCTTTTTAGGGAGCTTTGAAAGAATGCATTATGAAATATATCTTATACAATTATGATAGCTGTTGTTTTTTGGGGTGCTTTTAATGTTAACTGATTGTCACCTTTATTGCACATTTTTAGTTTATAGAGGCTGTAGGGGTATTTTTGGATTTCATCAGGAAGACAAAGATAATGTCCACACCCTCTTGTTGAGATGTGACCCAGTACACCACCCACTCCCATGTCCCAAATTATTTTACCTAGCAAAGACCATCAGACACACAAAGAAATGTGATTCATTAGGGCAGAAATGTGAAATAAAATGTGATGCTAAAATCATTTTCAGATCTCTGATATTTTACAACCTAAACAAATGAAGTTGTTAGTCTGAGGAGCAGATAAAAAGTGGTTTTAGTGTCCCTTCACATTTGTAACTTTTCAAACTTTTCTTTGAGACCTGATTGCTGGATTACTCTTGAGTGCTCAAAATCTAATTAGCGTCTTTTTATAAAACTTCAGCGAATGATGAGTGCTTCTAGAGGGATCCTAAACCACACTGTCACACATCTGAGTCAGTTACCAAGTGGGACTGTAGAATTCACCATTTTCACTCATTCATTAATAAATATTTCCTCTAAAGTATCAACCATCCAGGTTTGTTCAGTCATACCTCAAGCTTATTCAAGCTTCTGTTATTCATCATTTATCTCCTTACATACTTCTGTTATTGCTCAAAAGCTGGTAAATAATAAAAGCCAAAGACAACCATTTTCTTTATTGTTTTTCTTACCCTTTCTCTGAACTTTTAAAAAGCCAAACTCTTTACTCATTCTGTCTCTTTCCAGCTGAAGGTCTTTGTGTATTATGTAAAAAACAAGCAGTAAGTCATCCATTCGTTGCATCGGCCGAGCCAAAGACAAAAAAACAAAACGCATGGCTGTCTGATAACGCAGCATGGCTGTTCACAGCTCTGTGGGGTCACCATAACTGCACCAAAATAAAAATCTAGAAGGCAGGGATTTGTTTTGGATTTTGTGTGCCATTGTTAAACTGCTCCAACTCATTGCTCACAGCAGGATACAGATGTGTAATAGCAGCTCTCTGAGCAACAATACTGATAGAGTTCCATGAGCCACTGTAGCATCTGAATTCAATGAGCTATTTTTAAATTTGTCCTACTGAGAGGGTCCTAGATACAGAAAACCCCAAACCCCGGAGCTGAGTGCCCTGACAAAGCATGGGATGCATGATTGGAGCCCCCGGCCTACGGGATCATGACAGATGGCTTATGCAGATCTGATACAACACACACGCAAGCATGCGTGCTGACACGCGCAGTACAAACTTCACAGAAATCTCAGCTTACGACAACAACAGTCAAAAAAAAAGAAATTCTGATCTCCGTTCATTTAACCTGACCTTCTACTTTCAGGTGCGAGAATATAAAACATGACCCAGTTCCTATCATGCAGAAGGCTGAAACAAATCCATTGGATGGAAACAATTGTCTTATTCTAAGTCTCCCACCTGGAAGTGGATGGAGGGTGAAAACAAAGGGATTTTTTTTAAATCAGGATGCAGGACGGGATTACAAGCAGCTGTGACTGAAGAATAAAACACATCAAATTAAATCCAGGATAGAGCATCAAGTTGATTGCTTCTTATCCTAGTGGTAGTCTGTGCAAAATAAATAAATAAATAAATAAAACAACCCAAGCGACATGAAAAAATACAAAGATATTACACCAAGCAAATATACTAATGAAAAAACACTTCTTTTTAATCTGAACATTTGTACCCCATTCAATCTATAAATGTTTCTATATTACTTCATAGTCACTCAAGAGAGGAATGTGGCATCTCGTACACACATTTCTATTACTTTGAACAAAGTGAAAAAGACATTCACCTACTAGAATTTGAAAGGTCCCAGCTCATGCAAAATAAGCCCTTTCTCATTGTATCTTATGCACATAAACAATCACAAATTAGATTTACACAATAGTCAAGATTTAATTTGATTTCACTTCATAATTTATAGAAATTTATCATCCGCAGAAAATAAAGTGAATTAGAACCAAAGTATTAAATTTTCTGATCATATAAAATAATATTGCGTATAGCCACTAGCAGATGAATTAACATTACATATAATTATAAAACAAAAGATTTTATGAAATAAAGTTTGAAAAATCAATCATTGGAGGCGGAATAGCTCAGAGGGGTCAACTTTGATCGACAGAGCCGTCGGTTGGATTCCCGCCATAAAAAACTCATACCAAAGTGTCCCTGAACATCAAACTTGCTTTCATCATTGGCGCTGTTCCTAACTGGTGCTGTAGGGAATTGCAATTTCCCTGTGAGGGATCAATAATAATACATTTCGTTCTCTGAACCGCTTATCCCCTAACGTGGCCGCGGGGGGTGCCAGAGCCTATCCTAGCCGAAATCAGGCAAGAAACAGGGTAGACAGCAAATACAGGTTGCCAGTCTGCAGCAGGGCCACACACAGAGACAACCACACACACTTCCTAGGGGCAGTTTCATATTGGCCAATCAACCTAACATGCATGTTTTTGGAGGGTCGCAGGAAACCGGAGTAGTTGGAAAAAACACAAACATACACAGGGAGAACATGCAAACTCCACACAGAAGGCCAAGAGTTTCAAGACTCGCCCCCTCTCTTGGATCCGAACCTCAGACCTTTTAGCTTTGAGGACACACTGTGATAAGCACTGCACCATCGTGTAGCACATATACCTATTAAAGTTTTAAAATTTAGATTGAGTGATCAAAGAAGCAAAGAAAATGTTCAGTTGTAAAACAAATCTTTCAAATAAACAAAAAATTAAATAAAATAAACTAAAGAAATTTCCAAGTTGTAAAAAATAAACCAACCATTTTAAAGAAATATCAAATATTTACATATAAACAGTGTAAATGCCAAATTTACTATCTTATTTACAGTATTTAAATAGTGACAAATTATGCTTGATTTTAAATGATTTACTTACTTTATCAAACACAATCTCTTCTGCAACCATGTGGCATAATAAACACATTGCTACATTGTAAACTTTGGAAAGTTTTGCACCTTATTTACTACATTACCATATTTAATTCACACAAAGAGCCTCTTAGGGCAGGGGTCACAAACACGGTGCCCGCGGGCACCAGGTCGCCCGCAGCGACTGCATCAGTCGCCCGCATGCCAGTTCTAAAAATATTACTAATCACAAATTAGCTCTGTCTAAACTTTTATTTAATTGTGTTGCTATTCTTTTTGAATTTCATTTACAGTGATGTAAATTTAAAAACGAATACATAAATATGTAAAAAAAAAATGTATATCACAAAAAATAGTTTAATATACAAAGTCTGACGTGGTATGGGTCGGATGTCAGTCTAGTGTGCATGACAAACCAGCTTTGCTGAGATGAGCTCGTAGCACGTTTTCTACCCACAAAAACATGCCAGAAAAAAAGGAAGAAAGCTTCGAGGAAAGGGAGGAAGAGTTATTTTTTACCAACGTGAAAGAAAACTATGTGTGTCTCATCTGCTGTGCGACTGTGGCGACACATAAGCGGCACAACGTGGAGAGGAATTTCCGTACATGTCACAGAAGCTACCATGCTAACTACCTACAAGGCAGCGCAGTACGGACGGAAAAAGCCTGTGAGTTAAAGGCAGCTTTGGGCAAACAACAGTCTTTTTTTACGAGGCCGGTAAAAAAAACTCTCAAAAAGCAACTGAAGCCTCATTTAGAGCTACACATTTTTTGATAAAAAAAAGAAGAAGACACAGTACACTGGTGAAGAGCATGTGATGCCAGGCCTCCCACTAACAAAGAAACAAATGCCAGATGTTGGTGGCAACATGTAAGTACCATGGCAAAGATAAATTTTAATATATTGAAATACTGTTACAGATGTGTTACTAGTAAGTGTAATAGACGTGATGATTTGTTTTAATGGCTGCAAATGTAGTGATTAGTACAAATATGATAAGATTTATTTTAAAAGGAGTAGAATTTTGTTAAATCTTACATAATTGATCATTTGTACAAACATGGTTCAGAGTTTAGGATTTGATAACTGTTGGTGGTTAGTAAAAATTGAAAAAGATATCCTGCAAAATGTTGTGGAAGTGATCATTTGAAAATGAAACACTTGGATATTGCATATTGAAATGTATCTGTTTCCTACCTTGTTTAATCATACTGAAATAATTATTGTGATGGATCATTAACAAGGATGGCTCGGTGGGTAGGGCGACCACTCCGTAACCGGAAGGTCGCAGGTTCGATCCCCCGCCCAGAGTCCATGCCGAGGTGTCTTTGAGCAAGACACCGAACCCCCAGTTGCTTCTGATGATAGTGGTCTGCGCCTTGCATGGTAGCTCCCATCATCAGGAATGGATGTTGTGTGTGTGAATGATTGTATGGAGTGAATGAATAATGCATATCTATATAAATGTAAAGCGTCTTTGAGTGTCTAGAATAGTGCTATATAAGTTCAATGCATTATTATTATTATTATTATTATAATCAGTGTCTTCACATATATCAAATTAAAGGTACACTGTGTATCTTTATTTCAAAAGTGTATTATCAACGTGGTAGCCCTTTGCAATACTCAGTGCCCTTGAAGTAGCCCTCAGTATCAAAGAAGTTAGTGACCCCTGTTTTAGAGGATTTATACAGAATGCAAGAGAACCATTTCCTCTTTATTGTCTAGCAGACAAGGTGAGAAAGAAGAGTAGTCTTGATGCCACAGTACTTAAAAACGATCGGCCTATTTCAAACTTACCGTTTACAGGAAAAATTCTTGAGAAAGTTGTTTACCAACAACTGACAAAATTTATTTTAGTGAACAACTCAGTTGATGTCTACCAGTCAGGTTTTAGACCTCATCACAGTACAGAGACAGCTCTGATCAAGGTAACAAATGACATTCGTATGAAAACTGACGCTGGCAAAGTCTCTGTTTTAATCTTGTTGGACCTGAGTGCTGCGTTTGACACTGTAGATCACGAGATCCTTCTACAGAGGCTAGAGAACTGGGTTGGTGTTTCTGGTACTGCACTTAATTGGTTTAAATCTTATTTAGAAGGACACAAGTATTTTGTAGAAATTGTGTGTCAGATCACATGCCTTTGAACTGTGGGGTTTCCCAGGGGTCAATTCTTGGACCCCTGTTGTTTAACCACTACATGCTGCCGTTAGGGCAATTGATAGCCAGTAATAACATGTCCTATCACAATTACGCAGATGATACTCACATCTATGTGTCACTGACAGCAGGTGAACATGGACCTGTGGATTCACTCTGTCACTGTATTCAACAAATCAGAGTCTGGATGCAAAACAACTTTCTCCAGCTAAACTCAGACAAAACTGAAATCATTGTCTTTGGCCCACAGAAACAAAGAGAAAGTGTCATCAGTTACCTTCAATCTCTCTCTAGAACCGACAAATCAAGTTAGAAATCTGGGAGTAATAATGGACTCAGACTTTAACTTCAACAGTCACATCAAATCAATTACATCAGCAGCCTTTTACCACCTGAAAAACATTGCCAAAATCAGAGGTTTGGTATTTAAAACAAACTTAAAGGTCTTTATTCATGCATTTGAATTTAAGTAGGTTAGATTATTGCAACGGTTTACTCACTGGTCTGAAAAAAAAGCTTTAAAACAGCTGCAGTTTATTCAAAATACTGCTGCTCGAGTCCTAACAAGAACTAGAAAATACAGTGTTGGCAGGTTTTGGACGCCCCCTGGTTAAAACCCGGTTTAAATCCGTCCAAAACTGTCCGGTTTTGGACACCTACATGTCCAAAACAGGGAAGAGATGTTCAAAACTATAAAAAAGCTACCAAAACTAGCAAAAAAGCGTCCAAAACTAGCAAAAAGTGTCCAAAACCTTCACACCTGTGCTTAACAAGAATCATGGGTTTAGGTGTGAAGATTAGACCTGTCACCCCCTTTGTTTGATCCTAACTAGTACAAAGGATAGCAGTCATAATGGTGTGAAGTGCTGACGTGCTGAAGTGACTGATAAAGCACAGAAACTGGTTTTCTGCTACAGAATGCTGAGGGGACCACGTGAACTGGACTACTAGTTACTTAATAAGTGAGACAAATATTGTGCCACCAAAAAGACAATCTAATCCAAAGTGACTCTATAGTGCTATACGTGTACAAAATAGACAATCTAAGCAATCACAGAATTTCAATGATGCATTTGGCTCACTACAAAGTAATACATTCTGCATGTGAACTTGGAACATGTACAACTTTGCATGGGTGGAATCAGACATGACATGATATGAAGGGTAAATAAATCACTGGGTTATTATATGGCAAAGCAGTGTTTTGTTGTCAAATTATAGGTTCATAGTTTTGGATGGGTTTTGGACACCGTCCTGTCCAAAACCCAACACTGAGAAAATATGATCACATTAGTCCTGTGCTCAAGTCTCTGCACTGGCTTCCTGTGGCTCAGAGAATAGACTTTAAAGCTACTCTGCTTGTGTTGAAAGGGCCCATCTCATGCAAAATAACTCTTTTCACATTGAATCCTATGCACATACACACGCAAAATGTGGGGTTTGCAACATGCATTACACGATAGTTATGAAAATATATTGATTTGGTGGAGCGCAGTCACAGACCCGAAACTATGAAAGGCCGGGTATTGTTAATCCCCCCGCCCATCCTGAGAAAGTACAAGCTCCGCCCTCTGCTCTCACTGAGCTGCTTTTCCTCCGCCCATCTCTGAGCGGGAGGGGGAAGGCAGGCATAAACCCGTCCGTAGCGGTTTGGTAGCGTCTGAAATAAGATTTTATCATGTCAATTCATCATGTTCAGCCCTACATTTTGGATCCAGAATCCGACGAGGGTTTTGAGGTGCACGAAGCACAAGCACCGCAGCGGCATGGGATGAATGTTACTAATTGGTAAAGTAATACAAAATGCTTGTAGATTAGTGGAGTGAGGAGGGCGGGCGGGTGGTGAGGAGGGAGGGTTTGCTGCGGAGGGGGGGCGTGTGCGAAGTCCGTCCTGGCTACGTCAAATGCGTCATACTTTAGACAGCCGCGTCATACTTTAGACATCTGCTCATTCGTTGTTTTGTCTGAGCGTACCAGAAATCCACAGCAATTTGTGAAAAATGGGCTAAATCAATCTAAAAGCCCCTTTGGTGACATATACATGGCCCGGACATCACTCTCACAAGGTAGAAAACTCTGGAAAGTCGATTTTGCATGAGATGGGCCCTTTAAGTCTCTCCATGGTCTAGCACCAAAGTACATCTGTGATATGCTAGTGCCTTATGAACCATCTAGAACTCTGAAGACCTCCGGGACCGGCCTCCTACTGGTGCCTAGAGTCAGGACTAAACATAGAGAAGCTGCATTTCAATTTTATGCTGCATAAGTCTGGAACAAACTTCCTGAGGCTGTGACACAGGCCTCTACTGTGACAATGTTTAAATCTAGGTTGAAAACAGTTCTGTTTAACTGTGCTTTTGATTAATTGCTCTTTTTTATCTCTTTTAATGATTCTATTTATTTAATTTTTAAACTTTTTGATTCAATGTTTTGTGATTTTAATGCATTCTTTTTTTTTTCCTTCTTGTGAAGCACTTTGAATTACATTTTGTATGAATTGTGCTATACAAATAAACTTGCCTTGCCTAATGTAAAACGCTTTGACACGCAACCTTTATTTTCTCTTATTGTCTCAAAAACGTAGAAAATATGAGCCCCTAGCTGGGCTAGTTTTTGGAAGGGATAGACGGCACCATGCAACAAACAACATGGTGCAAAATCAACCCATTTACTCACCCAAAGTTTTCTATTTCCCCGATGAGCAGGAAAGAGTGGGTTGCTATGGTTACAGTAAACTACCAATCGCAGGACAGCCCTGCCTGTCTCTAAATAAAATACCGAAAGATTTCATTTTGATAAACGTAAATCCATCCATTTTATTTACACAAACACCATGAGATCAACCAAAACAATCTTTGGGAGCTAGCGGGAAATCGTAATCAGCTTGATCAACCTTTCTCTACACCCGCAAACAAAAGTACAATGACTGGCTACAAACATTGTGCAAAATAAACATATTTACTCACCCGAACGTTTTCTATTTTCCCGATGAGTGCTGTGATTCCCTACAAAACACAGTATCCCTTCAAACCAAATGCTTCAAGAAATATCTAGACATACCCACGGGGTGTTCCTTCCACAGCGAATTAAAAATGTTACTGCCGTGTACGTCAGCAGAGCACACAACCCAATTGGACAAATAAAAATCTGCATCAGCGTTGGAGAAACCAAAACGCAGAGAACCCTAAAGGCATGATGGGAAATGGAGTCTTGTCTACTGTCAGCTGAAAGATTCAGTGATGTTTTCTTCAGAAACTCTCTGACCTTTGATCAATACATATCTGCTCTTTTTACATTTATTCTTATTGGTTTAAGCTTTTTGTATTGATTATTATTGGTGAATTTTGTATGGTGACCTCATAAGTGACATGAAAGATGGATTTAAATTATATTAGCTATTAATATAAATGTGAGGTTTATACCTCACACACTCTGCATTCCAGAAGCCATTACAAAATCTGACTCCTCACTTATCATTGTGTTCATGGAATTGGCACTACTTACCTCACTGAGCTCCCTCTCCCCACACACCACCTCAAGACACCTTCACTCAAATTTCAAACACTGCCTCCACCAGCCAATGATAAGCCTGACCACGATGGGGGACAGGGCCTTCCAAGCCGTTACCCCACAATTTTGGAATGAGCTCCCAGCCCTCCTCAGGGCCACACGATGTGTAGAAACTTTTTTTTTAAAAAGACCTAAATGAATTTTTCTTCTTCTTTCGGCATTTCCCTTCAGGGGGTCATCACATAAAGTCAGTTTCTTCCATCTAACCCTATCTGCTGAATCCTCTTCAGTCACACCAACTATCTTCATGTCTTCCTTCTCTGTTGTATGAACCTCCTCTTTGGTCTTCCTCTAGGCCTCTTTCTCGGTGCTTCCAAACTTAGCAATCCTTCTGCCAAGGGAGAGAGAGTACATCGGCAGGTGGATGCTAGAGGAGAGACTGCACATGTCCAAACCATCTCAGTCTGGCCTCTCTGACTTTATCTCCAAAACCACTAACATGTGCTGTTCCTCTGATATACTCATTTCTAATCATGTCCATCCCGGTCACTCCCAGAGAGATCCCCAGCATCTTCACCTCTACTACCTCCATCTCTGTTTCCTGTCTTTTCCTCAGTGCCACTGTCTCTAGACCAAACAGCATGGCCGGTCTCACCACAGTTTTGTACACTTCCACTTTCATTTTAGCTGAAACTCTTCCATCACACCTGATACTTTTTTCCACCCACACGCTTCTTCACCTCTTTTCCATACTCTCCATTGCTCTGGACTGTTGATCCTAAATACTTAAAATCTTCCACCTACTTTATCTCTTCTCCCTGTAACCTCACTTTTCCATTTGGATCCCTCTCATTTACACACATATACTCCGTCTTACTCTGACTAATCTTCATTCCTCTTCTTTCTAGTGCAAACCTCCACCTCTCCAGCTTTTCCTCCACCTCTTCCCTCCTCTCACTACAGATCACAATGTCATCTGCAAACGTCACACACCTCACCACTGTCTTACAGTCCTCATACATGTCCTGCACCACTCTAACGTACTTCTCTGTCACACCAGACTTCCTCATTCAATACCATAATTCTTCTCTGGGTACCCCGTAATACGCTTTCTCTAGATCTACAAAGACAGTGTGTAGCTCCCTCTGACCTTCTCTGTACTTCTCAATCAGCATCCTCAAGGCAAATACCATATTTGTAGTCTTCTTTTTTGGCATAAAACCATACTGCTGCTCACAAATTTTTACTTCATACCTTAGCCAAGCTTTGACAACTTTTTCTCATAACTTCATCGTATGACTGATCAGTTTTCTCCTCTGTAGTTACCACAACTCTGCACATCTCCCTTGTTCTTAAAAATAGGAACCAGCACACTTCTTCTTCATTCATCAGGCATCTCCTCTCTTTCTAATATCCTGTTAAATAGCCCAGTCAGAAACTATACTGCCACCCCACCTACACACTTGCATACTTCTACAGCAATATCATCAGGACTGAGAGCTTTTCCACTCTTCATCCTTTTCAGTGCCCTTTTTGTTTCTATCTTACTAATCCTAGCTATTTCCACTTTGCTATAATTTCTGATTTTATGTTTTTCTGAGAATAGGTTTTGGATTTTTAAGTTGTTTTTATTTCTTTTACTTTTTCTAGTTTTTGATGTAGCGCTTTGGGAATTTTTTTCTGAAAATGTAAGGCGCATTATAAATAAAATGCATTATTATTATTCTGTCATTGTTTCTCTTTTTTGCAATTTTAAAATCTTGTAAATATGTTTACTATAAATGAGTTACTTTCAAAAGGACATGCCTGATCCTACCTCCTGAACCCACATCAACAAAGTTGATTGATCAGCTGTATTGAATGGCCTGATACACAGAGAGACATAGCTGTGTGAGAAAGAAACGTAAGCTGATACAGGTGAAGCTAAATGAAGCAAAAGAAAAACAAATAAAGCACAATTGTGGATCTTTGCAATTTGCTAATTGCAGGTGCTGATTTCAATCTGATATTGATACAGCATGGAGGCTTACCGCTGGATCATTCTAAAAACCACTTTGATGGCAAGTTAAAGTCCACACATCACTATCAGAATGTAGAAAGTTTCAAAAATGGGATTTTGAATCAGTCTAGATTTTTAAAGCAAGGCTTAAAAACCCTCCCTCATACACTAAAGTATTTAAAGCCAAGTGCAGTTTTTAATATTGTAAAACTCATGTTGGCAGTAAACACTGTAATTTCTCTGGGGCACATTCTTTGGCAGTGTTTTAGAACAAACGCAGCAGAGCGTGTGGATCTAACAGACTAGAAAAAAAAAAAATCTGCTAGCTAGACCCCATCACCACAGATCAAGTGCCATCACATCCATACACTCAATATAAAACCAGATCTGGGTCGAGTCATGCCTCCCTGCTACTATGCTTCATGTCATCTAAAGCCACAAATCACATCAAGTCAGACATTTGTTGTTGTTTTGCATAAAGAATAACGTGCTAGTAAAGCTATTCTTAGAACCTACAGCATGTTCAACCATTCAAACTTTATCTGTATAAACAAGCGTCATCATCAGTAAGGTAAAATATTAAACAGAATGCATTTTAACTTTGAAGTGGGTATTTGTTAAGGAAATAAGTGTCTGTGTGTGGTTGTGTGTGTACGTGCTTGCGTGCGTGTACATTGACTTTTATATGTGCATAAAGTATTGCATAAAATATTTGAAAAAAAAATTGCTAAGTGCATAACAAAAAACAGGAGGCTGAATCTGAGGCTAATGTATTCAAATATTTTATATCCTGAATTAACATTGAGTTTAATGTCTGTGGAAAACCACATGGTGCTGTAATAATTGATGACTGTATCTAGGTCAAAACGAAGACTAGTCGATGCTTAAACTGCTGAACATGTCTCCTCGTCCTCACTATTAGATCTAAACTGAAAAAAAACTATAACCTGTTAAATTGTAAAAATTGAAAACAAAAAGGGGCAGCACAGTGGCACAGTGGGTAGCACAGAGGCCTCACATTAAGGTGGTCGCGGGTTCAAGTCCTGGGTGGGCAGGAGGCTTGCAACACTGTCCTTTCTGTGTGGAGTTAACAAGTTCTCCCTGTGTCTGTGTGGGTTTTCTCCGGATACTCCTGATTCCTCCCACCTTTCAAAAACATGCATGTTAGATTGATTGGCTGGTGCCAAATTGCCCCTACGAATGAATCTGTGTGGCCCCACGACAGACTGGCGACCTGTTCGGGGTGTACCCTGCCCCTCGCCTTGAATCATCTGGGATGGGCTCCCACAACCCTGAAAGTGATAGACGGTTAAGAAGGTGACTGACTGGAAAAAAAAAGGCTCAAAGTAAGAATGTCAAGGTCTAACTGAACAATTAAGAGTAATCTCCACTGCAATGAACTGAACAGTGGTACTGATGCTGCCATTCTTATTTCAGTGTGAGCTTGATATTTAATACATTTTATGCAATCCTCTCAAAGTGAAACTTAAAAAAAAACAGTGAGCTGGTGATCCTTATTGTGTGGCTACTGACGCTCTAAAACTATTGTTCCGACTTTGTTGTACGCATGTCTTCAAAGAAAAACATTTGTTAATTTAGCTTCCAAGAGCTCCACCCTCTTCTCCAATCAGTTTGAGTGAAAGACAAACTTCACCAAATTTTAATCAACTCCCAAACAGCTGCTCACAAAACAACAGATGGACGATCCCTTTAGTCAGCTACATACAGACCATGTAATGCCATCTTTAAAGCCACACTAACAACATGGTTAGTGTGGAGACATGGTTTTACAGTATCAGCAGATCTGACTTTTTTATTTCCATTTTGTGGGCTGCACGGTGGAGTTTCTCCAGAGAATAAAAGCGGTGGTTTCAGGGAAATGCTTCAGGTGAAACAAACCGACACAGCTAGAGCTTGCTGGTAAATGACCTGTCTTTCTCTGCAGAGATGAGTTGAGCACCTGGAGTGAAAAGAGTGACACCTGACTGCTCTAACACATGGCGTGAAGTACACACTATTCCTGGTTTAAATTTTGAACTCTCATTAAGGTATGTGCTTTTGGTTTCGATGAGGCACTGCACTATTTTATTGTAAATAAATAGAGATTAAGTCTTTTCAATTATCAATTCAAAATAGAAAAACCACAGGATCGGCTCTAACTATAGAGTTTGGTAAAGAAAGAGCTGTTCAAAGCTACTAAATAAAACTAAAAGCAAAATGTGGTGTTAATGCTCACACTCTTTTGTGCACAAGATCTGGCCTCACTACATCGAGCAGCCTCTGACTCACAAAGGACACCTCCTACTCCAACCAAATACCTGCACAATTTGATGCTTTTTAGAGATGAAATCCTGTTGCAAACATACTCTATTCCAGCTGAAACAAGTATAGGCAGGGTTCTTTAAAGACAAGCACGTAAGTTATTCATTAAAAGGACTTTCTGTGGAAAGAAAATTAAAGATTTAAAAGATTAGTAAATGGAAAAGTTTTAAACTCACTCTGAGAAAAGAAAATCTGGTGGCAGGCACGGTTTCCCAGATTTGGCAAACATCTTCAATTCTAGGTTTTAAATCTGACCCCGCTACAGATTAAATGATCCGTCTGGCCGGCTTTTGCATGTTTAGACTCTTTGGTTACATGTAAACAATCTTTTGGCCTGTTTTCTACATTACAAACTAAAACTATACAAGCCTGCCCAAAAAATTTCAAGACATAAACCTTCTCAACACTAAGCCTCTCACAATGCCACTTCAGCCATGAAAAAGTGAAAAAATTAGCACATACGCATGTATTGGAACTTATTAAGCAGGATTTTCTGTTTGCAAGTCAATGAAATCTATTTAAATCTGTTTCATCACACCAGGACGATTGAGCAAATTGTCATACAAAGCATCCAAATGCACCAAAAGAAAGTTTACCACAGCTTTGTTCAGCTAAAAGACCGATATGCTCACCGTGAAGCTAACTGGAAGTCAAACATCAAACATTACCGCACCAAGAGACTTATTGATTTGAGTTACTTGGGGGAAAAAATGTTAACACTTTGAATGTACATCTTTTTCTCACAATCCAAGGTCTCACACTGGGGCAACAGTGACAGAATTCTGCTTGCTTTGTAGATGTTATACATATTAATTGCATTCAGGGATGGAAGGTGGATACTAAAATACATCCAGAATTACTCTGCCATGGATGGCAGCATGTGTTGTGGTTAGCAAAAATTTGTGTGTACAGTGGTGGTCAAAAGTTTACATACACTTGTAAAGAACATAATGTCATGGCTGTCTTGAGTTTCCAGTTATTTCAACAACTCTGATTTTTCTCTGATATAGTGATTGGAACAGATCCTTCTTTGTCACAAAAAACATTCATGAAGTTTGATTCTTTTATGACTTTATTATGGGTAAACTGAAAATGTGACAAAATCAGCAGGGTCAAAAATATGCATACAGCAATGCTAATAGTTGGTTACATGTCCTTTGGCCATTTTTACTTCAATTAGGCGCCTTTGGTAGCCATCTACAAGCTTCTGGCAAGTTTCTGGTTGAATCTTTGACCACTCCTCTTGACAGAATTGGTGCAGTTCAGTTAAATTTGTTGGCTTTATGACATGGACTTGTTTCTTCAGCATTATCCACATGTTCTCAATGGGATTTAAGTCAGGACTTTGGGAAGGCCATTCTAAAACCTTAATTCTAGCCTGATTTAGCCATTCCATTACCACTTTTGATGTGTGTTTGAGGTCATTGTCCTGTTGGAACACCCAACTGCGCCCAAGACCCAACCTTCGGGCTGATGACTTCAGGTTTTCTTGAAGAATTTGAAGGTAATCCTCCTTCTTCATTGTCCCATTGACTCTATGTAAAGCACCAGTTCCATTGGCAGCAAAACAGGCCCACAGCATAATACTACCACCACCGTGCTTGATGGTAGGCATGGTGTTAAAGGCCTCACCTTTTCTCCTCCAAACATACTGCTGGGCATTGTGGCCAAACAGCTCAATTTTTGTTTCATCTGACCACAGAACCTTCCTCCAGAAGGTCTTATCTTTGTTCATGTGATCAGCAGCAAACTTTAGTCGAGCCTTAAGGTGCCGCTTTTGGAGCAACGGCTTCCTTCTTGCACGGCAACCTCTCAGTCCATGGCGATGCAAAACACGCTTGACTGTGGACACTTACACCTGTGTTCCAGCAGCTTCTAATTCTTGGCAGATCTGCTTTTTGGTGCTCCTGGGTTGACTCTTCACCCTCCTGACCAGTTTTCTCTCAGCAGCAGGTGACAGCTTGCGTTTTCTTCCTGATCGTGGCAGTGACAAAACAGTGCCATGCACTTTATACTTACAATTGTTTGCACTGTTGCTCTTGGAACCTGCAGCTGCTTTGAAATGGCTCCAAGTGACTTTCCTGACTTGTTCAAGTCAATGATTCTCTTTTTCAAATCTGTGCTGAGCTCCTTTGACTTTCCCATTGTAGCGTTTGTGGGTGTTTTTATCCAATGAGCCCTTTTTAAATGGCCTCAGAGAAGTCACCAGCTGTAGTCACTCATAATCACTCACAAGAAGTTAAGAGGTCATGCTATGAAGCTCATGTCATTGACACAACTTTCTAAGTCTCCAAAATTGCTCATTCATGTTGCTGTATGTATATTTTTGACCCAGCTGATTTCGTCACATTTTCAGTTTACCCATAATAAAGTCATAAAAGAATCAAACTTCATGAATGTTTTTTGTGACAAAGAAGGATCTGTTCCAATCACTATATCAGAGAAAAATCAGAGTTGTTGAAATAACTGGAAACTCAAGACAGCCATGACATTATGTTCTTTACAAGTGTATGTAAACTTTTGACCACCACTGTATATGCTCAGGTTTGTTTGCTGGACCTGACAAGGGTAACAAATAGGGGTCAAAGAGTGAAGAACAAGAGTGAAGTGGAAAGTAAATAGCAGAGAACAAGAAATAAAAAGTGAGAGTACGGAGTACTAAGCTGCAATGATCAATCGTAATTACAATGTCGGACCTCACAACATCCATACTGGTTTAAAAAGAAAAAAATTTTTAAACAAGAAAGAAAATCAAGACACGTTAAAATAACCTATATTTCACCGTGAAATATGCAGGCGACAACACAGCGAAGAGGGAGCAAAGGGTATAGCAGACAGGAAGCAGTGTGACACTGTGCAGGTGCTGGGGTGCAGGATGTGAACATAGCCTTTCTCGAACACCAGTAGAACATGTTTGATGTTTTTTTTACGAACACTGACTGCTTTGCAGGCTGGTGCCACTTAATTTAATTTCACACTAGCAGTTTGGTAAGGAATCAACGCCATAGTGATTGTTTATATGACCCTGGAAACAATACTCCCTCTAAGCTGCGTGCCTGCGCAATTGCGCAAAAGAAAACCTATGCAGCGCACAAAATAAAACTAAATTTAAACTAAAGATGGGGAAATGAGAAAGAGCTCCGGAGCATATCTCTTTCTTCTTTCTTTCTGAAACAAATCGCTTCAAACCGCTGCTTTGGAGTTTGGCTCGTCACTGCTGCTGATGTCACAAAAGAGTAAAAGTTTTTGCTCCGCCCCCTTCTGCTCCGGAAGCTTTTGTGTTTGCTCAGACACATAAATAATTAGAGGAAACATTGCCCGGAAAAACAATCAGTAAATAAAAATGACGTGGCATCTTATTTAGTAGACTTTGCTGCACACTTTTTGCACACTTTGCTGCTTACCAACAATGCTGCTGGATACCTGAATTCAATGAAGTATCCATCGATCCATCAAATGCAAGCATCCATTCGGGTCCGTTTGTAGTTTGGCAACAGCAGAGATTACTGGAACTCATGTTTATGCTCTGCTTTCTGGAAAAAGCTGACTGTTCAGGTGTTTTAAAAAAAAAATTAAAAATAAAATGAATTACTCTATTCATCCCTCACCGGGGAAATTTGTGTGCTGCACTCCTTACACCGCAGCAGGCTGCCCTTTGACGGCGCCAATGGTGGGAGAAGAGGGGATTAGGTGTCTTCTCCAAGGACCCTAAACGTGCTCTCTGTGGGACGCGAACCCACGAACTTTCAATCCGCGTTTGAACGCTCTAACTACTGAGCTGCCGTCTCCTCCCTAAATACTTACAGTACATACAGTGGTGGTCAAAAGTTTACATACACTTGTAAAGAACATAATGTCATGGCTGTCTTGAGTTTCCAGTTATTTCAACAACTCTGATTTTTCTCTGATATAGTGATTGGAACAGATCCTTCTTTGTCACAAAAAACATTCATGAAGTTTGATTCTTTTATTATGGGTAAACTGAAAATGTGACAAAATCAGCTGGGTCAAAAATATACATACAGCAATGCTAATATTTGGTTACGTGTCCTTTGGCCATTTTTACTTCAATTAGGCGCTTTTGGTAGCCATCCACAAGCTTCTGGCAAGTTTCTGGTTGAATGTTTGACCACTCCTCTTGACAGAATTGGTGCAGTTCAGTTAAATTTGTTGGCTTTCTGACATGGACTTGTTTCTTCAGCATTATCCACATGTTCTCAATGGGATTTAAGTCAGGACTTTGGGAAGGCCATTCTAAAACCTTAATTCTAGCCTGATTTAGCCATTCCATTACCACTTTTGATGTGTGTTTGGGGTCATTGTCCTGTTGGAACACCCAACTGCGCCCAAGACCCAACCTTCGGGCTGATGACTTCAGGTTTTCTTGAAGAATTTGAAGGTAATCCTCCTTCTTCATTGTCCCATTGACTCTCTGTAAAGCACCAGTTCCATTGGCAGCAAAACAGGCCCACCGTGCTTGATGGTAGGCATGGTGTTGTTGGGGTTAAAGGCCTCACCTTTTCTCCTCCAAACATATTGCTGGGCATTGTGGCCAAACAGCTCAATTTTTGTTTCATCTGACCACAGAACCTTCCTCCAGAAGGTCTTATCTTTGTCCATGTGATCAGCAGCAAACTTTAGTCGAGCCTTAAGGTGCCGCTTTTGGAGCAAGGGCTTCCTTCTTGCACGGCAACCTCTCAGTCCATGGCGATGCAAAACACGCTTGACTGTGGACACTGACACCTGTGTTCCAGCAGCTTCTAATTCTTGGCAGATCTGCTTTTTGGTGCTCCTGGGTTGACTCTTCACCCTCCTGACCAGTTTTCTCTCAGCAGCAGGTGACAGCTTGCGTTTTCTTCCTGATCGTGGCAGTGACAAAACAGTGCCATGCACTTTATACTTACAAACAATTGTTTGCACTGTTGCTCTTGGAACCTGCAGCTGCTTTGAAATGGCTCCAAGTGACTTTCCTGACTTGTTCAAGTCAATGATTCTCTTTTTCAAATCTGTGCTGAGCTCCTTTGACTTTCCCATTGTAGCGTTTGTGGGTGTTTTTATCCAATGAGCCCTTATTAAATGGCCTCAGAGAATTCACCAGCTGTAGTCACTCATAATCACTCACAAGAAGTTAAGAGGTCATGCTATGAAGCTCATGTCATTGACACAACTTTCTAAGTCTCCAAAATTGCTCATTCATGTTGCTGTATGTATATTTTTGACCCAGCTGATTTCGTCACATTTTCAGTTTACCCACAATAAAGTCATAAAAGAATTAAACTTCATGAATGTTTTTTGTGACAAAGAAGAATCTGTTCCAATCACTATATCAGAGAAAAATCAGAGTTGTTGAAATAACTGGAAACTCAAGACAGCCATGACATTACAGTATGTTCTTTACAAGTGTATGTAAACTTTTGACCACCACTGTACATCTTGTCTAGTTTTGATCAGAATGCAGTGATTGGTCAGCGCAAAAAAATACCCACCCACAGTGAAACAAACTAACCCCAAAGATGCCACGTCAAATGGTTTCCACAGAATCAAAAAAACAGTCTGATGCGTACAGTTACTGACTGGGACATTTGTCTACTCAAACACAGAGAGTTTCTAACAGGTGCCTGGAACATTTTTTTTTTAATTTCTTGTACTACACAGAAGGCAAATGCTACCATTGTGTATTCACACCCACTTTGAAAGGTGAAACTTCCCTTTTCAAACAAGTTCTCTTAACTCGCCACTAGATTAGTGATGTTTTGCCCCCTTTGGCGACACGTCAAATGGTAACAAATAGTATACCAATTTAGAGCAAAGAGCAAAGTAGTATTTTACTATGAAGTTTTTTAATAAGGATAAAATATCTTAAATCAAACACATACTAGTTTTGAGTAAATAAACTCAGCTGCATAATAACTTATTGATTGTAAAATGTTTTCTCCTGGAGAACAGCTGTCTGTAGAATTAAAAAGTTTGTGTTATCTTATGCAGAAGTGTGCATCAACTAACACTAAACTTTTACAGAAAAAAACCCCACGTCAAAGAAAATTGCTAGTAACTAGACATTTTTTTAAAAAATTGTCAAGTATAGATCAGAAATCAAAAATAGCTTTTTTTTTTGTTAGTTTCCAAAGAGGTTTGCCTATTGTAGCAATAAGGGTTAGAGTATGTATTAGGTCATGCTAAGAGGGATATTATGTGCTGCTCTGTACTTAATAACTTCAGTAGTACCATATTTACCTCACAAACAAACGGCTATTGATATTCACTTTTTTAAGGGTCAGCAAATTCACCAACAAGGTCAGCTCTTGTGTTGTAGCCTCGTGAGTATTTTTGTTCCAGCTGACAAAGCAGCATTTTAGTGCCACATCCCCAACAGAGCCAGCTGTGTATAATGGTGTCTTCTCTTTTCACTTAATTATCGATGAACAAGGACAACTTCAAGTCCACGAGGATCAGAGCAAACCAGAGATTGACACAAGTAAAACACTAAACCACAAGCGGCATTCTCACTGAAAAGTACTGGTGGCATTCATCGAGTTAGTGTCTATCAGAAGGGTTTTACAACCTATAATCCATTTAGGTCTTTTAGTAATATTTTTCAGTTCAGCATTCACTGAAAAAGTAGCTGAGAAAATGATTCACTGCGACCATGTTATAGGAGGCATAGAGCCAAAAGTGTAATGCAGCCCATCCTCAAAGATCCTGGATGTCATAAGGACAGAAGAAGCAGTGAGCATTTTAAACTGGAAGTGGCTGCTTGTTAACGGGCTAATTAATACTGACTAAAAGTAAAGAAAATGTAGTTTAATTAAGGCTTGAAATTCAATTTGCAGACAGATTAGCTATAATTTAATATACTAAAAGGTTAGGTGTGCAAACTCTCCTCTATTATACCAATGGGATCGATAAAAAAGCAAAGAACAGATGATGGTAATCCTGTGTCAAAGACAGCAAGACCACCAGCAATTAAAACCACTAGTGGCGTGTAAATGGGCTCCAGCTTCCCTCAAACTAACATCTCTGCACTCTACTCTGTAAAGGTCACAAGCCACTTCCGGAAATGAGCAACTTCCTCTTGGCTGTCTTCAATACAGGCTTGTTCTTGCTGCGTGCATTGGCACAAACGTGTCTCATGTACAAAGAGGTTATATTTGTTACAGTTCCCTACCAGCCCTACATGAACTAAACTTATTTCTTGTGATGATAGTTTGCATATTAAAAAAAAAAAACAGTGGATTTTTAGTTAAAAAATAGGTAATAAAACTATTGTAAGCAAGAGAACAATGTATTGTTGTCAGCGTGCACAAAAGCTTCCTCTTTAACTCGAGAGATTTTCCATCAGATAGAGCGAAAAAGAAATGTGTGTTTGGCTTCTGCATTTATCAGAACAAGACATATTGCAGCTTTGTAATTTTGGTGTCTTTGGTTCTTTTTCTTAAAAACACCATGATTGCAAATGGCTGAACACTGAGACAAATTGTCGCAGAGTAAGAAAATGTAATATGAGTTTGGAACAATGATACGGACCAGAATGCACTAGTGTTTAAGATAGAGCCATATTGTATTAAATTACTTAAATAACTAGCTAGAATCCAGGTTCGCTCATTGCCGTCTTCTTAATGAAAGAAGATGTGTTAAAGTGTCACTGAACCCACAATTAGATACCACCTTTAAACTTTGAAGACAGCCATAAGAAACATCCTGTAGCCAGAGAAATGGTGCGTCGTCATTTACAAAGAAAGAAATAAACAGTAAACTTGTAGAAAGTATAAGAGCTAAAATATTGTCACAATATAACAGATCCAAAGTTGTATTTAAAAAAAAGTAGAACAGCATCAAATTATACTGAAATTTCATCTTTTATCAGTGTCGCACTTTGCTTATCAACTTTCTTCTGAATTTACTGACAAATGTCCTGTTATTGTGGCGAGCGGTAAAGAAATAAAGCGGTTGAGACTTTCTATCCTGCGTCATATTCAAATGCGTTAGATTCTCATCGCCATGTATCCAGCTGCTGTCTGACAAAACCATTCTTTATGCATGACTAGCCCTAAAAAAGCCGCAAACATCTGGTTATATTGGTGTTACAAGGTTTCTTGTAATCCAAACCATCTACGTTTGTGTGAACAATCAATAGTTTCAGTTCATCCCTTCACGTCTTTAAAATATCAATATATGCACTTTCCCCGAGTGAAAGTGGTTCTCAAGTAGTTTTGAGCATTTCAACACCCAAAAAATTGTACCAGAAGAATTTATGTAGATTTTTTCAGTAGTATTGTTAAAAATTTAACATACACACATATGCTGTATATCAGTATATATGCTTTGCTTCAATGTGATTGCCCATACTTACAAAACACTGCTCTCTTGCTGAAACACATACACTTTAATCTGTCTGACAAATTCAAAACAATGCTGTCCGTTAAGCCCACGGGATGCTCATTTAACATATTCAAATTATCAGACCTATTTGGAATTCTATTTACATTGCTAAAAGGCTCACAGACCAAAACAAACACTGAGCAGATCCCGAAGAGAGAACATCGCAAAAAAAAAAAAAAAGGTTCATATTTAACCAGTTACAAGGAAGTGCCTCAGAAAAAAAAAAAAAAACAAACAACTGTTTTATTAAAGAGTTTGCAGCTGGAATTCATAAAACATTACCTGACCCACCCAACAGCTGTTAGTAGAACACATTAGAGTGGATCATTCAGAACAGCGAAGGACTAAGCAATGAACTTTAAAAAAGAAAACACTCAGGATGAACATGATGTACTTCAATAAGAAACACTACAGCTATTGGGTGTTTTAGTGAGCTTGTGCCATCAGATTTTAGCTGCCAGATCGGTTTTTAGTTCGGCTTTGAACTATCAGTACAATGAGGGTGACCACTGACCATCCAGCTCCTATCTGATTACTTTAGCCAATTCCTGAATGAGTCAGCAGAAAATTCCCCCCCGATTAGAACAGAGGAGCTGTCTCCGAGAGGGCATGCGTTCATGATTCATCTTCCCTTTTGCCAGAAAACAACTTCTCAAATATAAAGAAACCTTTGTTCCTTCTAATGATATGACTGATAACTGATTTCACAATTAATCGTTCTTCCTATTGCTTTTTTTAAAAAAAACAAAAACAAAAACATGGATGTAAACAAACTCTGAATGTTGAAATACTTTGATTATTTAGATCTTTCTAATAAAATCTGCACGGACAAGAAAAATCAGCCCAAATAATAGAAACATTTTCTGAAATACGGTGTATGTATTTTTGTAAATTCGCTCTTAATTTATGACAGTCTAAAATTTCCGTCAGTACAAATCTGATTCTGTTTCAAAAACACACAAACCGTCATTAAATGCCATTGTTGCATGTTTCAGCTAAGTTATAGCAATTCACATTTTCTATTTAAATCCAATAAATCACACTATTGACACTAAAATAGAAGGTCAAACTGCACGAGCACCTAAACAAATACATCCAAGTGTGAACATTTAACAAATCATGTTTCATTTAAAGCAGCAGTGAAATAAGTGTATTGCACGTGGAAGTTATAACAGTGTTTTTACTTCCTCCCATAAAGCTATGCCACATGCCTCCTGTTTTCACACCTGGCGTCTGAAAAAAAGAATAATTCACATCACTTTGAATTTATTGTCTCCCTATTAATTATAAAATTAAAAACTATTTCGGATGGAAATATAAACAGATGGATTTCTAGAAGTAGAGACTTGTCTTTCTATTAAATTGAAGTTATTTTACTTCTTTTTCCAAACCGATCATTGATGAACACAACACATGCAAAAAAAGGTCTTTAGATAATCCAAGATGATCAATTTCAGTAGGATAGTTAGAATATGATAAGTGGCTGCAGTCCAAATAATAAAACAAATATGATTTCAGTCAGTTATCTTCTTATCTGTCTATCCCTCACGAGGTTGCAGGGGGTGCTGGAGCCCATCCCAGCTGATTTAAGGCGAAGGGCAGGGTACACCCCGAACAGGTCGCCAGTCTGTCGCGGGGCCACACACATACAACCATACTTTCCTGCTCTCACTTGTGTGTATCTAACCAAATTGAGCAACGCTACATCCTGACTCTGCGCATGTTTTCAGAAGGAGTTAGGCTTACTGCTGAATTGTGTTAGATACACACAAGTGAGAGCAGGAAACATACACACACACACACACACACACACACACACACTCATTCCTTGGGGCAATTTTGGCTCTGGCCAATCAACTTAGTATGCATGTCTTTGGAGGGTGGGAGGAAACCGGAGTACCTGGAAGAAACCCACGCAAACACCAGGAGAACATGCAAACTCCACACAGAAAGGACAGTGTTCCAAGCCTCGTCACCACTCAGGACTTGAACCCACGACCTTCTTGCTGTGAGGCCATCATGCTGCCCAGAATATGATTTTTCATTTTATAATAATTTGGAGTTTATACACTCCATAAAGAAAAATCTTATCAAACCAAGCAGTGCAAAATGAATTATTTCAACACTAAGCCCTAAAAATGTCTACATTCAGGTGTGGAGTCAGGAAGAAAGCTTCGACACTGATTTAAAAAATTCAATAAATCGCAAAGAGGTTTGTAAATAAATGAATCCCAAAAGATCAAGTCTTAAAAACCTCACATTTATTATCAGATGAATATTTTAACACACTCATCTCTTATTGTTTTGTTTCAGATTACACACAGAAGGACCTGTCAGACTCCACACTGTCCTGTATTTTTTAATATATTACATAATCTGCACAACAGTAAGGAGCAATATGCTTGTTTCCTGGCAACTCATCTGCTTGAGTATGAATGAAAAGAGACACAACCAGGAAATGGCACCTAGAATTGAGTTTTGATTGAAATCTAAAGCACGATATTGAGTAAAACTCTTGATTTGGTTTACTTTAAGCGTTACTAGGATTTCTATTCAGTTATAGAAATAAAATAACTGGGCTTAAGGTTGTACTTTTTTTTGTTTGTTTTGTTTTTCTTTATTCAGAGGAAGCATCTGATTGCATTTGGAATTCATTCATTTTCCGAACCGTCCATCCATAATGGGGTCGCAGGTGGTATTCTGGCTAATTTAAGGCAAGAGGCAGGGTACACCCTGAACAGGTTGCCAGTCTGTCGCAGGGCCACACACACTCATTCCTAAGGGCAATTTCATAGTGGCCAATCAGCCTAACATGCATGTTTTGGGAGGGTGGAAGGAAACCAAAGTACCTGGAGAAAACCCACACATACACGGGGAGAACATGCAAACTCTACACAGATCGGACAGTGTTTCAAACCTCAAAACCTAAAACATAAATATCCTGGCTAATTTAAGGCGAGAGGCAGGGTACACCCTGAACGGGTCGCCAGTCTGTCGCAGGGCCACACACACTCATTCCTAAGGGCAATTTCATAGTGGCCAATCAACCTAGCATGCATGTTTTTGGAGGGTGGAAGGAAACCAAAGTACCTGGTAAAAACCCACACATACACGAGGAGAACATGCAAACTCTACACAGATCGGACAGTGTTTCAAACCTCAAAACCTAAAACATAAATATCCTGGCTAATTTAAGGCAATAGGCAGGGTACACCCTGAACGGGTCGCCAGTCTGTCGCAGGGCCACACACACTCATTCCTAAGGGCAATTTCATAGTGGCCAATCAACCTAGCATGCATGTTTTTGGAGGGTGGAAGGAAACCAAGGTACCTGGTAAAAACCCACACATACACGGGGAAAACATGCAAACTCTACACAGATCGGACAGTGTTTCAAACCTCAAACATAAATATCCTGGCTAATTTAAGGCGAGAGGCAGGGTACACCCTGAACAGGTCGCCAGTCTGTCGCAGAGCCACACACACTCATTCCTAAGGGCAATTTCATTGTGGCCAATCAGCCTAACATGCATGTTTTTGGAGGGTGGAAGGAAACCAAAGTACCTGGAGAAAACCCACACATACACGAGGAGAACATGCAAACTCTACACAGATCGGACAGTGTTTCAAACCTCAAAACCTAAAACATAAATATCCTGGCTAATTTAAGGCGAGAGGCAGGGTACACCCTGAACAGGTCGCCAGTCTGTCGCAGGGCCACACACACTCATTCCTAAGGGCAATTTCATAGTGGCCAATCAACCTAGCATGCATGTTTTGGGAGGGTGGAAGGAAACCAAAGTACCTGGTAAAAACCCACACATACACGAGGAGAACATGCAAACTCTACACAGATCGGACAGTGTTTCAAACCTCAAAACCTAAAACATAAATATCCTGGCTAATTTAAGGCAATAGGCAGGGTACACCCTGAACGGGTCGCCAGTCTGTCGCAGGGCCACACACACTCATTCCTAAGGGCAATTTCATAGTGGCCAATCAACCTAGCATGCATGTTTTTGGAGGGTGGAAGGAAACCAAAGTACCTGGTAAAAACCCACACATACACGAGGAGAACATGCAAACTCTACACAGATCGGACAGTGTTTCAAACCTCGTCTTAGTGAGGATTTTATATTGATTTTCATTTTTGATGTGAATAAACTCCATTAAATTTGAAGAATCAGACAGAATAAGTACAACTTAAACTGTAGTAGATCAGAGAAGATGCTCCTGATTCGGGACAAATAACGGAAACTTCATTTAGAAAAGCTAGCGGGTGCTGGCAGCTTTAGAGCTTTATAGTTGTCCAACTAGGTGTGTTTTGGAACAGAAATAAAAGAGAACTTACGCCCTGGTTTTGGGGAAACCCATGGAGACCAGAACATCCAATGTAGAGCCATGTTTAACGGTGTTTGGCCGGCTCTGACGCTGTCTCCTCGGTGTCACTTTGGCATACAGCTCCTCTTTAGCTGCCATAACTCACAGCTCCATTGGAATGTCAGCTCGATGGCTCCTCTCTGCTCTTTTTTACATTGATTAGAAATATTTTAATAAGGATGAACCCGGTCGGAAAGTTGATAACTCCAAGTTGTTCTACTAGGATGCAGAAGAAATTAGAAAACCCGGCGAAGAAGCGAGCATGTTTAGGTTGTGATCTGGATCAAAACTCACTTCTACTCTTTAATCGTGTCCCCAGACAAGGTGAACACATCTGGCTCCTGTCTGCCCCTCACATCCGGTTGACTGAATAAGGAATAAAATGCGACAGCGTCAATTTAATGTGTTGTTTATGAATGGAGTAAGTAGGAGGTTTTTAGCCCGTTAAAAGCTTGCGCCACCAGTTAAAGGGACAGTGCACCACCTTTAAAACCGGAAGTAAGGGCGTCTATTAAAACGAGAACATCTTAAATTCATTTTTTAAAAACTAATTATATATATAGTGTAGTTATAACGCATGTGTAACAAAATAAAAGAGTGAATGCGATTAAATTTACTTAGGTAAATCTGGGAAACGATTAGTGATACTTCCTGTTTCGAAGGAGAGCATCACTTCCACGCATGCGCACTACAACATCAAGAGCTAACCTTTAATTTTGTTTTATTTATATAATTTTAAAAAAAAAATCACAAAACAATTTTTATCACATTGTAAATTTAAAAAAAACACAAAAAATAACACAAAAAATTACTAAACAATTCCCGCCCATTCTTGTCATTAAGACCTACTAGTTGCCATAGTAACAGCCCAAACAAACAAATATTTTGAAGGTTTTTTTTATTATTTACAACCTATGAACAATCATCAGATTTAAGGGATTTAATTTCATTTAAAAGTTATGTAAAAGCAGGTGGATGTTCGTAAATTACAGGTGAAAACATAAATATATCTGTGATGTGGTGCCTAGTAAGAGGGGTATACCCCAAAAGTTCCATGAACTTTTTCCTACTTCTTTTGAGTAGACAGGTGTTTTGTTTTTTTTTTTCCCAAATGTTGCTCAAAAAAAAAAAAAAAACTAAATTGTATTGTTCTATTTACTCATCAGATTAGATCTCATCAGAATGATTAACAATTATTATTATTGGCCTCACAGCAAGTAGGTCAGGGGTTTGAATTCCAGGGTGGGGATGAGGCTTGAAATATTGGCCTTTTTGGGTGGTTTGCATGTTCTCTCTGTATGTGTGTGAGTGGGCGGGGGGGGTATTGTCAGTGTACTCCGGTTTCCTCCCACACTCCAAAATTATGCATGTTAGGTTAACTGGCAGCTATGAAATTGCGCCTAGGAATAAGTGTGTGTGGCTCCGCAACAGACTGGTGACCTGTTCAGGTGTATCCTGCCTCTCACCTGAAATCAGCGGGTATAGGCACTGGCGACCCCCAGAATCCTATTAGGGGTAAGCGGTGCAACAGACTAAATGAATCATTTAAAAAGGTAGACATGAGAAAAAGCAGTTATTGTAAACTCATAAACTTTACCAAATACCTGCATGTTAAGTACTGTAATGTGGGATGTAACCACTTTCAAATTGACTGCAAATTGCTTTTTTTATGAACAATCAGCTATTTGAAAGACTCAAATTTCTTTTCAGATTTCAGATAAAGTACCCCAACCTTTAGGCACAAACAATTCAGCAAATTTGTTGTTTTTCTTTCTTCTAAAGACAACTTTTACTGTTTGACTTCGAAGCATAAAAAAGAACTTTCATGCAACAAAGATACAAAGTAGAGGAAAACATTTTTGTTGTATAGATTGCAAAGTTCTTTCACTTTAAAAAGTCTAAAAAGAGGGGGAAAGAAACACAGAAAATATTCAAAGTTGTAAATTTTATTAATAAAGTAGAACATGATACACACAATAACTAGCCAAATATCCCAAACTACACTTGAGCAAAACAGGAATTGAGATGGATTAGTCAAATGAAGTAAAACTTTTATTAACTAATTATCAACTAGGCAGAACCAGAATTAATCTACAACATGAACGACTGTAATAATGTTAAAAAGGGAGAATGTACATGCAATAAAAGCTCATCTATATAAAAAGATTGGAAAATATATCACCTTTAAGCAAACAATAAAAAGGCAGGTTGGGAGTTATACAGAAGGTAAAGTATAACTTCATCTGAGGCTTGTTATTTACAAAAAATAAAATGAACAACTCATTATTAAGGCACTCTTAAAAAAAAAAAAAAAAAAAAAAACCCAGATAAAACTGAATGCCTGACAAACCCAAGCTCCTTCAAAAAAAATCTATAGATGTAGAAAACAGTGTTCTCAATATTAAAACAAATTCCATTCTCAAAAGTTAAAACTTGACTCACTACAATCATCTTGCAATTCACAAAAACAACACACAGAAATTTAAAAAAAAAAAGATGTTGCTGGGATAACATTCGACAGTGACAGGCTGATTGCTGCAGACTACACCACAAACGATGACTTCTGTTTGAAATCCCCCTTGAAAAGCAAGCATATCGAACATTACAATCAAAGCATTCTTGGTTTTTTTAACCTTTTCAGTAGCCATACAAGAAAATATTCTCTTTTTTTTTTTTTTACTGGACAGATTTTTTGCAGAATAACTCAAGCTAAGAAAGGAGAAAATGAAGAAAAACTTACATCTTCATCAGGAACATCACCACCAAATATAGGTTGGTGTTTGTAGTCACGCTGAGGATTGGAACTTCTGCACAGGCAAGAAAAAAAGAATTACATAAAGTTCTAACTGGAACAAAAAACAAGAGGGCAGTATTGTTGCAGATTCTAGATTTTTTTTTAACTCAATCCCATCAAAACAAACAAATAAAGGTTTTTTTTAAGATAATTAAATGGTAAATGGACTCTATTTACAGCAGGGGAAATAAGTATTTGACACGTCTGCATTTTAATCACAAAAAAACACAAACACACTTTCTAACCAACAGGAAACTGGAAGTGAACAACTATTTTCAGTTTTACTTCTTAAATAATCTCGTTTTCTAACGTGAGTTGCCACGAACACTTTCGGCCGTTTTGCCCGATAACTAATGTTTGCTCTAAGCCAGACCTGGGCAAATTAAGGCCCGTGGGCCACATCCGGCCCTTTGTACGTCCCTGTCCGGCCCGCGTGAGGCAAATCATAAACACCATAAATTAAAGGGTTTTTTTAACTTTTATTTTGAAATTTTATTTTGAAACGCGTTACGTCGCTACGTATGCACGTCGTAGACGTAGCACCTTCACTCGCGTATACACATGTGTGAGTGAAGGTGATGCCATTCGCCAGGTTATCCCCAAGATGTCGGCACACCCCAAGAAAAGAAAAGTTGATAACGAAGTTGATTTCACATGACCTAATATACATGTATTTACAGAGTGCTTTATTCTTCTGATTATCAGTACCAGCTATTCAAAATATTTAAGTATTTTACAATCAAAGAAAGTTGGTGGCCCTCTGACACAATTCAGGCTTCTCATGGGGCCCCTAATAAAAATTAATTGCCCACCCCTGCTCTAAGCTGTGCGCCTGTTCGCAGATTAATAGCGCACAAGAAAACCTATGCAGCGCACAAACGTATGAAACTCAATTTAAACTAAAAGATGGGAAAAGGAGAAAGAACTCCTGTTTGAATAAATTCTTCAAACTGTTGCTTTGGAGTTTGGCTCGTTGCTGCTGCTGACGTCACAAAAACAAAACTTTTTACTCCACCTTCTCCTACTCAGGAAGCTTGTATATTGCTTAAACACATAAAAAATTAGAGGGAACATTGCCAATAACTAGCGTAGCCGTTTTCGAACACTCCGCCCTGGAAAAGGTTATGGTAAAAATGGAGTAAGAGTATCTCTGGGTCTTATTTACAAGTAGTCCCAAGGAAAACTTAGGATAAGCTGAAGGGATCATGTCCTCCATCTGACCTAAGGATGCTCTGAGTTTCCCCTAAGGGAGCTGGAAGAAGTGACAGGTAAGTAGAAAGGATAAGGTGCTGCCCTCGTAAAACAATTAGGGACAAACTAAAGACAAAGGAAGAATGGGGGGATGATTTACGGTTTTAAAAAAGTCTTAATTTTAACTGAAAACGAGCAGAGTTTGACTGAATATTGGTTCCGTTCTGTCATCTTCCGCTTGTTCCGGGGTCGGGTCGCGGGGGCAACAGCCTCAGACGGGCAGCCCAGGCCTCTCTCTCCCCGGCTGCAACCGCCAGCTCACCTGGAAGGATCCCAAGTCGTTCCCCGGCCAGCTGTGAGACATAGTCTCTCCAGCGGGTCCGGGGTCTGCCCCTAGGTCTCCTCCTGGTGGGACGTGCCCGAAACACCTCGCCTGCGAGGCGTTCGGGGGGCATCCTGACCAGATGCCCGAAACACTCCATCTGGCTCCTCTAGACCTGGAGGAGGAGCGGCGCGACACCAAGCTCCTCCCAGATGGCAGAGCTCCTCACCCGATCTCTGAGTGAGAGCCCAGCCACCCTGCGGAGGAAGCTCATTTCGGCCGCTTGTATCCACGATCTCATTCTTTCGGTCACCACCCACAGCTGGTGACCATAGGTGAGGGTTTGAACGTAGATCGACTTGTAAATCGAGAGCTTTGCTTTTCGGCTCAGCTCTCTCTTTACCATGACGGACCGATGCAGCGTCCTAGTTATTGCTGATGCCGCACCGATCCGCCATCTGAATATTGGTGGAGTTTAAATTTTGGGATTTTTTTTTGTCAACCAAACAAACTTCTAGATGTAATTTAACATAAACAAAAAAAAAAGCTCTTACCTTTCTTCCTTTTCTGTAAAAGAAAAACAAGGAAATATTCTTTAGTATATTTAAACAAATGTTTAAACAGAGTATGACTTAATAGTTCGTCATTTAGGTTGCAATGAATAAATAAGAGACTGAAAGTGAAAACTTTTCACTTGATCAAAGAAAACACAGCTTTTCTTTTCCATTCATTTTAACTCAGTATGTCTTTTCTAGTTTTAAATAAATAAATGAATAAAATAATAAATAATAATGAATAATAATAATAATAAATATTTTACTCTATTGATCCCTCACTGGGGAAATTTGTTTGCTGCACTATTACACCGCAGCAGGCTGCCCACGATGGTGCCAATGGTGGGAGAAACAGGGAGTTAGGTGTCTTCTCCAAGAACCCTAGACGTGAACCCAGTGGTATGCGAACCCGTGAACTTTCGTTCCACGGGCGGTCGCTTTAACCACAGAGTTACTTCTCTCTTTTACTCAGTATTTCTAGATGAATTGCTTTATTCGGATGTTTTAGATGTAACTTTTTTGTCATTTCAGTGTAAGAAAAAAATGAACCAACCAGAGATGAACTATTATTATTGTTAAAAAAAAAAAACTTACTGAACAGATAACCCTTCCTGTGGGCAAACCAGAGACCAACAACCAGAAGGATGATCAGCAGCAGAAACACAATAACTCCAGCAACAATCCCTCCAGTGTTTACATCACCTTGCATTGGAAAAAGATTATCATGATGAGATTATTATCACCCAATCTTTATTTTCATGTATGACAGCATGACGTGAACAGCTTAAGTTGAAATTTTAATATACCGTAATTTCACAACCATTAGGCGCACCGTACGAAAAGGCGCAGTCTCAGTCACACACCGCCTTACAACAACACACGCAAGCATGCAAATGTGCGTATTAAAAAATAGATCGGCAGCAAAACTGAGTTTGGTTGTGCTTTATTTAAGTAGTAACGATACTAAACAAGCACATTACCGGTAATAGTCTTTATTCAAATCCGTCAAAGTCCTCATCCTCTGTTTCAGAATCGAACAGCTGCGCAAAATCCAACAGAGCAGGTCCACTTCGCTCCTCACAGTCAAAGTCACTGTCTGTACTGTGCGGCTCCTCAGAAAGGATACCAGCTTTTGCGAAAGCTCGGTAACAGTACCATCAGACACGTTAGTCCAAGCATCTACAATCCATTGACTCGTTAATGCTGAAATTTCTCGCGGCGGCTCGATTCCCATGTTCCTCCGCGTAGCTGATTGCCTTCAGCTTAAACTGAGCGTCATAAGCGTGTCTCTTTGCCATTTTCAGGGTTAAAACAGCAATGTTGTGCATACAGCACATACCTTTTTTATACACAATCCACGCCCACACTTCACTCTTTAACGTTCTCATGCCTTTTCTTTCAGGTCCGCCTCGCCTCACGGGCACCGCTTTTTCTTTTAGGTCCGCCTTTTCTCACACACAAGGCGCACCGCTCATTTTGAAGAAAATCTAAGACGTTTATATGCACCTTGTAGCCGTGAAATTATGGTAGGTTAAAAAAAAAAAAAAAAAACCACAGGCACTTACGAACTTCCATCCTTAAACCTTTGCACTTCTGAGCGGGTCCAGCATCGTTGACCACCTCACAGTAATACGATGCTGAGTCTGCCAAGGAGGCTGAAGGAAACATCTGTAAACAGAGATGCCAAAAGTTATTACAGTAGTTTCTACTGAGACCAGACTGGCACTACAAATGAGACCAGGTAAAGGTGGAACTGACCAGTTCACCAGTTTGTGAATCCAGCTTGTAGGTGAAATTTTTAAAAGCGGCAAGCTTGCTGGGGTCCTCAGGCATTAGAGTTCCATCTCTGAACCACTTGTATGTTGGAGGAGGTGAAGCATCAGGATCAGAGCAGAACAGACTGACTTTTGTGCCTGATGTCACTGACTGAGGAATCCTACAGGAGGGTACAGCTGGGGCCACTGCAGGATGCAAATATGGTTTTTATTACAACAGTAGTACTGAAAAGAATCTCAAGGTGAAACAGAAACACAATTTTTTTCAAAAAGAAAAACAAGTGTTAATTTAAACTGGTTTTACAGTGATCTTAAAAAGAATTCTTACCCAGAACTGTAAGCTTTACCATGACGGAGCCAAAATGACTTTTGGCGCTTGACACTTCACAGGAATATTCTCCTGTATCTCTACGAGTCACTTCGCGAAATCTCAAGTAGTTTGGGTAAAATGTGACACGGTTCACATACGATTCTGTGGATGAACACTCTTATTAGAACACACACTCAGAATTAACGAGAACAATTATTAAACCCCAATACCAACCATCTTTATTGCTGATATTAAGACTCAAAATTTATCTGCAAACAACCATCCACAAGATAACTTCTAAACGTAAAGAATTTATGAACAGACACCATGGAAATTCAGAGGGAGGTAAGTTTTGGGGCAAATCATTTCAAACAACTAAGAAAATCTAAATCAAGTTGCCCATTACATCAATAACAATCTACAAATGGTTTTGCTAGATCTCATGGTGACAGAAGAGTTTCAGCTAGAATGAAAGGGAAAGTGTACAAAGCTGTGGTGAGACCGGCCATGCTGTTTGGTCTAGAGACAGTAGCACTGAAGAAAAGACAAGAAGCAGAGATGGAGGTAGCAGAGAAGAAGATGCTGAGGATCTCTCTAGGAGTGACCAGGATGGACAGGATTAGAAATGAGTACATCAGAGGAACAGCACATGTTAGAGGTTTTGGGGATAAAGTTCGAGAGGCCAGACTGAGATGGTTTGGACATGTGCAGAGGAGAGAGAGAGAGTACATAGGAAGAAGGATGCTGGATTTAGAACCACCAGGAAAGAGGCCTAGAGGAAGACCAAAGAGGAGGTTCATGGATACAGTGAAGGAAGACATGAAGATAGTTGGTGTGACCAAAGAGGATGCAGCAGATAGGGTTAGATGGAAGAGGCTGACTTGCTGTGGCGACCCGTAAAGGGAAATGCTGAAAGAAGAAGAAGATGGTGTTTGTCTAGAAAATTCATGTCAGCTTGTTTAATTATCCTCTGAATGAATTTTTTTCCCATTCTTTTTAAAGATGGTCAGACAAGAAAGTTTGTCTGTAAGCATGTTTAACCCTTTAAGGGACAAAAGTTTTTCCTTTTTCTTCCTCTAACTTGGCGCATACACTTTCAAACCAACAGGAAACCGGAAGTGAACATCTTCTTGGAAGTAATTCACTTTTCAAATAATCTTGTTTTTTAACGCGAGTTGCCACGGATGCTTTCGGTCGTTTTGCCCAATAACTATTGCGGCCGCTCCGCCCTGCAAATGGTCAATATGAGTATAGCGATCCTCTTGTATTTCCCTTGTGCTTCACCGTTACATGCAATGACCTCCTTGAATGTTATACATATTTGTAAAACAGTTAAGAAAACTTATGGTTGTGTTTCAGCTAGATCTATTCTCAGTCCTCACATTCTGCGCAACAAAAAAGTAAGGAAAAGTTCCTGTCGCATTTTGGGTAATTCCTCTTGAAGACGCATGTTTTTTATTTGGAACCAAACATCACTATGGCTACCAAGTTCTGGATGTCAAAAACTTTCAACACTTCAAAAAATAACTACCTGTTCCATATGACACATTTACAGAGAATAATTCATTTCAGGGACAGAGTCCTGCCCCAAGTGGAGGAGTTTAAGTATCTTGGGGTCTTGTTCACGAGTGGGGGAAAGATGGAGCGGGAGATCAACAGGCGGATCGGTGCGGCATCAGCAATAACTAGGACGCTGCATCGGTCCGTCGTCGGAAAGAGAGAGCTGCGCCGAAAAGCAAAGCTCTCGATTCACTAGTCGATCTACGTTCTAACCCTCACCTATGGTCACCAGCTGTGGATGGTGACCGAAAGAATGAGATCGCGGATACAAGCGGCCGAAATGAGCTTCCTCCGCAGGGTGGCTGGGCTCTCACTCAGAGATCAGGTGAGGAGCTCTGCCATCTGGGAGGAGCTTGGTGTCGAGCCACTCCTCCTCCAGGTCGAGAGGAGCCAGATGGGGTGGTTCGGGCATCTGGTCAGGATGCCCTCCCGAGCGCCTCGCAGGCGAGGTGTTTCGGGCACATCCCACAGGGAGGAGACCAAGGGGCAGACCCCGGACCCGCTGGAGAGACTATGTCTCACAGCTGGCTGGGAAACGACTTGGGATCCTTCCGGGTGAGCTGGAGAATGCAGCCGGGGTGAGAGAAGCCTGGGCTTCCCGTTTGAGGCTGTTGCCCCCGCGACCCAACCCCGGAACAAGCGGAAGATGACGGAACAGAATTCATTTCAATTAAATGATAAAATAATTTAAAAATCAAGCATCATTTTAAATGCTTTTAAAAAATGTATTTAGCAGCTAAAAAAAAAAAAAAGTACATTTACATACAGTGGTGGTCAAAAGTTTACATACACTTGTAAAGAACATAATGTCATGGCTGTCTTGAGTTTCCAGTTATTTCAACAACTCTGATTTTTCTCTGATATAGTGATTGGAACAGATCCTTCTTTGTCACAAAAAACATTCATGAAGTTTGATTCTTTTATGACTTTATTATGGGTAAACTGAAAATGTGACGAAATCAGCTGGGTCAAAAATATACATACAGCAATGCTAATATTTGGTTACATGCCCTTTGGCCATTTTTACTTCAATTAGGCGCTTTTGGTAGCCATCCACAAGCTTCTGGCAAGTTTCTGGTTGAATCTTTGACCACTCCTCTTGACAGAATTGGTGCAGTTCAGTTAAATTTGTTGGCTTTCTGACATGGACTTGTTTCTTCAGCATTATCCACATGTTCTCAATGGGATTTAAGTCAGGACTTTGGGAAGGCCATTCTAAAACCTTAATTCTAGCCTGATTTAGCCATTCCATTACCACTTTTGATGTGTGTTTGGGGTCATTGTCCTGTTGGAACACCCAACTGCACCCAAGACCCAACCTTCGGGCTGATGACTTCAGGTTTTCTTGAAGAATTTGAAGGTAATCCTCCTTCTTCATTGTCCCATTGACTCTCTGTAAAGCACCAGTTCCATTGGCAGCAAAACAGGCCCACAGCATAATACTACCACCACAGTGCTTGATGGTAGGCATGGTGTTCTTGGGGTTAAAGGGCCTCACCTTTTCTCCTCCAAACATATTGCTGGGCATTGTGGCCAAACAGCTCAATTTTTGTTTCATCTGACCACAGAACTTTGTCCATGTGATCAGCAGCAAACTTTAGTCGAGCCTTAAGGTGCCGCTTTTGGAGCAAGGGCTTCCTTCTTGCACGGCAACCTCTCAGTCCATGGCGATGCAAAACACGCTTGACTGTGGACACTGACACCTGTGTTCCAGCAGCTTCTAATTCTTGGCAGATCTGCTTTTTGGTGCTCCTCGGTTTGACTCTTCACCCTCCTGACCAGTTTTCTCTCAGCAGCAGGTGACAGCTTGCGTTTTCTTCCTGATCGTGGCAGTGACAAAACACTGCCATGCACTTTATACTTACAAACAATTGTTTGCACTGTTGCTCTTGGAACCTGCAGCTGCTTTGAAATGGCTCCAAGTGACTTTCCTGACTCGTTCAAGTCAATGATTCTCTTTTTCAAATCTGTGCTGAGCTCCTTTGACTTTCCCATTGTAGCGTTTGTGGGTGTTTTTATCCAATGAGCCCTTTTTAAATGGCCTCAGAGAAGTCACCAGCTGTAGTCACTCATAATCACTCACAAGAAGTTAAGAGGTCATGCTATGAAGCTCATGTCATTGACACAACTTTCTAAGTCTCCAAAATTGCTCATTCATGTTGCTGTATGTATATTTTTGACCCAGCTGATTTCGTCACATTTTCAGTTTACCCATAATAAAGTCATAAAAGAATCAAACTTCATGAATGTTTTTTGTGACTAAGAAGGATCTGTTCCAATCACTATATCAGAGAAAAATCAGAGTTGTTGAAATAACTGGAAACTCAAGACAGCCATGACATTATGTTCTTTACAAGTGTATGTAAACTTTTGACCACCACTGTATGTAAATTATCACACATATAAAGCAATGGACGTTTTATTTAAGTTTATATTGATTAAAACAGTTTTACTTACCTGTTGGTTTCCCATCATAAACCACAAGAGACGTCGAACCTTTTCCATCTTTGAATTTCCACTCAATTCTGGCATCTGTGCCAAAGTCTCCTGAGTACGAGCAGGTCAAGTCTGCCTCTAAAATTATAGATCAGAAGATTGTCTCTCTTCATCCAATTCACCTACACAATCAAATGTAGTTGATGCGCTAACCATTTGGTTTACACATCAAACAACCTACGTTAAAGTCGCTTGTCAAAAGGTTCAAAGCATTCTCTCAAATAATAGCTGATGAAAACAAAAATACTTCATGATGACCTTTAGAGATTCATGCTGGGTCGGAAAGTTTTTTTCTTTTTATTCAGCAGCTAAAAATCTTGATTGTAAATTTTAGAAACTTCCTGTTTGTAAGAGTCTGCTAACTAGCAAGCAGTTTTCACTGAATTAGACTTTGAAAACTTAACGTTTTTGTGATAACAGTTGGGTTAGACTGGTTACGTTTATTTCATACCAGGAATGACACAAGATGTTTAAGCTCTGCTGTAAATCAAAGAAGAACCAAAAATGTACAGAAATATTCACCAATAAAGCGGGTGTCTAGAAGAATGAGGAGAAAACGGTAACATTAAAATAACATGCTAGTGAGGTGTTTCGGGTACGTCCCACCAGGAGGAGACTCGGAGGCAGACCCCGGACACGCTGGAGAGACTATGTCTCACAGCTGGACAGGGAACACTTCGGAGTCCTCCCAGGTGAGCTGGAGGATGCAGCTGGGGTGAGAGAACCTTGAACCATTTGAGGCTGTTGCCCCTGCAACCTGGCCCCAAAAAAGCGGAAGACAATGGTCGAAAAAAGCGGAAGGCAACGGTACGGAACGGGAATTTACTTTTCAACTAGAGGTGGGAGGTTTTTGAATAAACCACTGAAGCGGATTCCGATCAATGAGGAAATACAGACAAAAAGGGGAATCAGTGGCTCAAACAATGTATTAAACATGTTTGAAAGAGTGCCTGATAGAGGGAACTGTCCTGCTTCATTTTACATTTCTGTTTTTAGGTGTAAATTAGGGTGTGAAAGTGAAAGGGGATTAAATGTTTTGGTTGGCACTAAATGAAAGAATAATATCTCATTTCTACTCTGCTTTTCCAGATGAGTTACCGTATTTTCCGCACTATAAGGCGCACCTAAAAACCTTAAATTTTCTCTAAAGTTCACGATGTGCCTTTTAACCCGGAGCGCCTTATATATGGATTAATATTGAGCTACAACAGGTGTTGCAACTGTGGTAAGCAGCCGCCGACTCCATTTTCCCCGTAGAAGAAGTAGTGCGCGGTGCATGCTGGGATATATGAAAGGGTGTCTCACGAGGTGAGACCTAACCGGCATGCATTGCGCATCGATCTGCGCCGATCAGAACTGCTCTTCGCCTGTGTCATCTCGAACGCACCTATTTCCATTTGTATGTTTGTGTAAAGACCCGGAAATGGCTCCTACCAAGAGACACTGTTACACCACAGAGTTTAAACTCAAGGCGATCGGTCACGCAGTAGAACACGGGAATAGAGCCGCAGCGAGAGAGTTTAACATCAATGAATCAATGGTGAGAAAGTGGAGGAAGCAAGAGGATGCGCTGCGCCAAGTAAACAAGACTAAACAGAGTTTATCTCCAATGGAAGATAAACTGTGTCACGAAAATACTAATACTTTATCTCGGAAAAAAATAAAACAGCTGTTTACTCATTTTGGGAGTAAATGGAGTTGTCAGAAAGCTGTTTTGTAATTGTTAATAAAGTTTGACTGACCTATCTGACTGTTTTTTTTTTTTTTTTACATTCCCTTTAGCGCAGCACCATCTAGTGGATGCATAACGTAACCCCGGCCTTTACTGTAGCGCCTTATAATGCGGTGCGCCTTATATATGGAAAAAGTTTTTAAAAATGTAATTTACTGAAGGTGCGTCTTATAATGCAGTGCGCCTTATAGTGCAGAAAATACGGTAAATGTGTTGGTTGGCACTAAATGAAAGAATAATATCTCATTTCTATTCTGCTTTTCCAGATGAGTTACTTAGATACATTTGTTGGGAGTCACGGGTTTGTCACGCGTGTGTGCAAATATGGATATGTATATTGACGTTCGCGAGCATACACGGACACCTGTTTTATTGACATAGTTGAAGTTAATGAGGTTTTTTTCTTAATCCTGGCAAAGATGATAACTTGTAATGTTTGAGTCAATGTACATTCAATCAAATCAAATAAAGATTATTACTAAGAACAATTTACAAATTTAGATTTTAGTAACAAACATTCTATTCTTCATCCTTCATAACTAACTGAAGAATTTCTGTTTCGAGCTGAAAATTTGTGCAATTCAAGGGAACTCACGTTCGTTCTCTTTTACACGCACATCTTTGTTGGATGACGTCACCTCAAAGCTGATTACACCTAAAACAAAAACACGCACAAAACAAACACTGTTGAGATGCAAAAGGGTGTTCTTTGGTGTTCCGAATTGCACCAAAGTAAAATATTCCACCTTAGATCGTATTTGTGACACAGGCATGGTTCTGCTAAAGAATTATAAATACTTCAGTAATCCTTCCTCCTTAAATAAAAATGGCACTTTTTTTTAGCTTAAAAATGTAACATTCACCAAAAAAGAGTTTATAAATACAATCTGTTTCTATTCTGTTTTTGACGGTAACACCCACCCTTCTTTTCTCACTTCCTGCTGAGTCCCGCCCATTAGGCACATGCACGACACAGCGTAAAATCTTGTTTAAAGCAGCAAATATACTAAGTTAGCAAAGCTAGTGCACATTTGTTTCCAGTAGGTTAGATTTTTGCAACGATTTACTCACTAGTCTGAACAAAAATATTTATTCATCTTCTGAACCGTTCGTTCCTAACAGGGGTGCTGGAGCCTATCCCATCTGATACAAGGCGAGAGGAAGGGTACACTCTAAACAGGTCGCCAGTCTGTTGCAGGGCCACACACACACAACCACACTCAATCGTCCCCATCCAGAACTCGAACCCCCAACCTTCTTGCTGTGAGGACACTGTGCTAACCACTGCGCCACCTGGCCTTAAAACAGCTGCAGTTTATTCAAAATTCTACAGAACCAGAAAATATGATGAGATTAGTCCTGCACTGGGTTCCTGTGGTTCAGAGAATAGACTTTAAAGCTGCTCCGCTTGTGTTTAAGTGTGAAATGTTAGTGTCTTATGAGCCATCTTGAGCTCATGCCTAGAGTCAGGACTAAACATATAGAACAAACTTCCTGAGGCTGTGAGACAGGCCGACACTCTTTGTTGGTTTTAATCTTTTAAAATCTTTTAAGTCTTGTGAAGAACTTTGTGGATGAATTGTTCTACAAATAACCTTTTCTTGCCTATGTTTTTTTTTTTTTTCTCGGTGCATTTAGATAAAAGTGGCACTCCCTGCTTTACACGTCTACAAGAACACATCCACTACTGCAGCAAAAACACTTCCTGCTTACTTTAGAATGCGGCGTGGCAGAAAACAAATCCATGGCAAAGTACAAACTGGCATACAAATAGAGTCAGAATACAGAACGGGGGAGCTCACAAATTGGTCAAACATGCATAGATTAAATAGAACCCCCCACACCCGACTCAGGGATGTCTTTGATTCTGGGAATAATGTTCAAACATGGGTGATTTTGTACAGTAGTCCCTCTTTAGGGTCCCTCTTTAGGATGGAGACGGCAGCTCAGTGGTTAGCAGGTTCGCGTCCCACAGAGAGCACGTCTAGGGTCCTTGGAGAAGACACCTAACCCCCGCTTCTCCCACCATTGGCGCCATCGAAGGGCAGCCTGCTGCGGTGTAAGGAGTGCAGCACACAAATTTCCCCGGTGAGGGATGAGTATAGTGATTCATTTATTTAATTGGATGAATTTTCAGACATGAGAGTTTGGATTTAAAAGAATGAAGAAAATTTATAAGGATACAAATTCTTAAATACATTTAATTTGAACTGTATATATCATTAAAACACTACTTTTCAATTTACTTCAAGCATTATTGCAATATGTCATTAATAAGGTTTCAAAAACTCTTATTTTTCTCTGAATAGAAAATGAAAATTGGATTTTTTTGCTAAATCTATAATTAGAAACTGACTGATGACTGACTGGTCACATGAAAGCACCAATTATTGTGCAACTAAGGCCTCCGCCGAAAAATGATGTGAATATACTAATGTGAGAGATACAAAGTAGTGCTTCTAAAACCACACCTGTTTCTGACAGACACTCGGCATATTCACAAGCGCTCAGAGAGCAGGAAGGAAACCCAGTGACTCATTCTTTTGTCGTAGAAACTGTCAGTCTTTTGAGTGAAACTAACTGTTCAGCCACATCAGTGCTACCACACGGACATCAATCTAGACATTTGCAGGCAAAATGTAATAATTTGTCCCTCTACTGCAGTAACATCATTCACAAAGCCTGACATAACACAAGTAAATCCCAACAGAAGGAATGCTGGAACTAGTTAATCATTACCTAGTCAACATTTATTCAAGTTTAACATCTTGGAATCATTTGAATTTACTAGAGCTCAAAAGATGCTTTTATCGTTGAAACTGTTTGACATTATTTTTAGGCAGGTCTAACAACTATAATGTGACTACGTCTAGTTTTGGTTTGGAGAAAGATAAGAATGGAATGTAAAGTGATCACTCGATACCTTCCTTGTTTGTGTAATTAGTAGTTTCAATTCAAGAAGGCTACCTCATTTTGGCTAGAAGAGGAAAATAAGACAGTGGCGCAGTGGTTAGGACAATGGCCTCATAGCAAGATGATTGGGGTTCAAGTTCTGGAATAGGGGTGAGGCTTGAAACTCTGGTCTTTCTATGTGGAGTTTGCTTGTTCTCCCCGTGTATGTGTGCGTTTTCTTCAGGTACTTCAGCTTCTTCTTCCTACCCTCCAAAAACATGCATGTTAGGTTAATTGGCCACTACCACATTGCTCCTATGCTCATGGTTGTCTGTGTGTACGGCCCCCCAACAGACTGGTGACCTGTTCGGAGAGTACACCACCTCTTGCCAGAAATCAGCCGGGGTTTCTGTGACCCCATTAGGGATAAGCGGTTCAGAAGACAAAATGAAGAAAATAAAGAACAACAGGGCACAGGAAACTCCCCTCAGAGGCCGACTAGGATATAGAAATCCAGTTTTTCAGAACTCAACTAAATCAGCAAAAATCTTTATCCCTAAAACTAATTTCCGTTCATTTTTAAATTGCTTCATAACAGCCACACCCTGAGGGTCAATGACTTTATACACCACTGTAAACATCAAGATAAATACACACACTCAATTTAAACTCCAAAACCAAACTGTACGCTTAATAAAAGTGAATTCCAAATTAATCAGTTCAAATAAATAAAAAATGTCCAAGTGAAATTTATATTTAACTGGAGGACATTTTGAAAAATGTTTTTCACCGAGAAAAATAAGTATCGGCTGTAACTATTTTTTTCTTTGAAGATAATGAGTCATATTTCTGAGCAAAAAGGACACAAATACTTTAAATTTTAAGATTTTTGTGTTTGAAAAACATAAAATAAATGAAAAGTGATTTAAATGAATAAAAATCATTCAAAATTTCTCAAATCCCAATGAATGTGTCAGATAAGAAATACGTAGTCATAGTTTACTTTAACTACGTAAAAGTACTTTACGTAAAAGCACTTTAACTACGTAAAAATACTTTAACTTTAAAATACTTTAACATATATTACTTTAAAACTGAATAATTAAAAAAAAAATCTCCAAGGATTAAGAAATATTTATTGCCATTTTCAATTAGTCTCAAATCTAAGAAAATATAATATAAAATAAAATCCCTCTGCATGTAAAGGAGACATAACATATAAAATTGATTTTATTTTCTCATATTACAGTAATATTTGCTTAATCATCTAGTTTTTTTTTCTCTCTCTGACTCAACAGAAAGCAGAACACACACAACAGGCCAAAGTTCCAAATCCAGACCGAAACTCTACTTCCACAATGCTGTAGAATGACTTAAATAAGATTAATGACTTATTTCCTTAAAGAAACCCCCTCTAAATCACTGATTACACCTAATCTAGAGGTCAAAAGGCCACGAAAACTCACCTTTTGCCAGGCAAACGAACAATAGTACGGAAACGATCCTCCTCATGTCGGTATCTGTTGATTAGCAACAAAATGTGCTTCTCTAAAACTGAAATCTAAAAATACAACTTTTTATAATAACAGATCAGCGGTTAAATAAAAGGAGAAGAAAAAAAAAATTAGTTTGATCTTCAGTATCTGTCGCCGTTTTTGCCAGAAGTCCAACTGTCGGTGTGTGTGTATGTGTGTATTCTCACCTGAGGACTCAGCCCAGGTATCAACAAGCAGGCAGGCGTACTTCCTGTAATTTGATCCCGCAGGTGTCGCTCTGATGACAAAGTGGAAAAACAAGTTCGAGTTAAAACTTAGTAGCTTTACTAATAGAAACTGTTGAAGCTAGAGATTACCTTTCATTAAGTTGTTCTGTGTTTCAATATGCTTGGTTATATAGATGGAATTTGCTGTTTGTGTGTTTAATGTGTGACTTCCTTCCTCAGTTCTGACTTGAATTGTTCTAGTCAGGTCTGAAATAACAACAACATGAAAGGACTCTATATGATGTATTCTCTCTCTCACACACACACTCACAAAATATCTACATGGATATTTGTACACATAGACACGCATATGTACTCGCCTATATGTAAAGATAGATGTGCTGTTAAACCACATCATTGGACCATTTACAGCAGGGGTGCCCAATACGTTGATCGCGGTCAACTGGTCGATCGCAAAGGCATTATGGGTAGATTGCATGGCATCTAAAAAAAGTAAAAAAAAAAAAAAAAAAGAAAGGTTCTGTTCATCACTTTTATGGACAGAATATCTAGGCGCAGCAGAGGCGTTGGAGGGATCCGGTTTGGTGACCTCAGGATCGGATCTCTGCTTTTTGCGGATGATGTGGTCCTGTTGGCTTCATCGGACCGTGATCTCCAGCTCTCACTGGATCGATTTGCTGCCGAGTGTAAAGCAGCCGGGATGGGAATTAGCGCCTCCAAATCCGAGACCATGGTCCTCACCCGGAAAAAGTAGAATGCTCTCTGCGGGTCAGGGACAGGGTCCTGCCCAAGTGGAGGAGTTTAAGTATCTTGGGGTCTTGTTCACCAGTGGGGGAAGGATGGAGCGGGAGATCGACAGATGGATCAGTGCGGCATCAGCAATAACTAGGACGCTGCATCGGTCCGTCGTGGTAAAGAGAGAGCTGAGCCAAAAGCAAAGCTCTCGATTTACAAGTCAATCTACGTTCCAACCCTCAACTATGGTCACCAGCTGTGGGTGGTGACCGAAAGAATGAGATCGCGGATACAAGCGGCCGAAATGAGCTTCCTCCGCAGGGAGGCTGGGCTCTCACTCAGAGATCAGTTGAGGAGCTCTGCCATCCGGGAGGAGCTCGGTGTTGAGCCGCTCCTCCTCCAGGTCGAGAGGAGCCAGATGGGGTGGTTCGGGCATTTGGTCAGGATGCCCCCCGAGTGCCTCGCAGGCAAGGTGTTTCGGGCACGTCCCACAGGGAGGAGACCAAGGGGCAGACCCCGGACCCGCTGGAGAGACTATGTCTCACAGCTGGCCGGGGAAAGATTTGGGATCCTTCCGGGTGAGCTGGAGGATGCAGCCGAGGTGAGAGAGGCCTGGGCTGCCCGTTTGAGGCTGTTGCCCCCGCGACCCGACCCCGGAACAAGCAGAAGATGACGGAACGGAAGAAAAGTTGGCGCCAGCCTATCATCAGCCTCACAATGGCATCTGCCCTGAAGTCATCCGCTAGAGTTGCTGAAATTTAGGGACTCTTTTTTTTTTTTTTTTATTTCCAAGAAAGTGACAATCTAGCGGCTTTTCTGCTGTTATTAGAGATTTTTGGAGTCTGTGACATAAAATCATGTTGTTCAGCCTGTAATCAATAAGCAGCCCGCAGTGCTGCTGTGGCCCCTCCCTTCGCAAAGTGCTGTGAGTGTGTGTGCGTATGTAACAAATCATGTTGTTGTGGTAGTTACAGCAGCCTGGAAACGATCTGTAGGGGTTTGTGATGGTAACATGGGACTGGTAGAACTCAGGAGGTTTGATATTTGCAATATAGATCTTGGGACAAAAAAGGTTGGGCACCCCTGATTTACAGGTTTATATCTATAGTTCCTTACATGTTGTGTTCTTATGTGTTATGCTGAAATAAGCTTCCTCCGCAGGCGGCTGGGCTCTCACTTAGAGATAGAGTGAAGAGCTTGGAGTAGAGCTGATTGCTCCTCCGGGTCGAAAGAAACCAGAAGAGGTGGTTTGGGCAACTGGTCGGGATGCCTCACGGGTAAGGTGTTTTGGGTACGTCCCACTGGGAAGAGACCCAGAGGCAGACCCCAGACCAGCTGGAGAGACTTTGCCTCACAGCTGGCTGGGGAACTCCTCAGGATCCTCCCAGGTGAGCTGCAGGATGCAGCAGGGGTGAGAGAAGCCTGGATTTCCTGTTTTAGACTGTAGCCACGCACCGGCCCCAGATAAGCGGAGACAACGGAACGGAAGTTTGTTATGTCTATGTTATAACTATTTTGAACTGGATGTAAGTACCATTGTCATAAAATCATTAGTTTACCATTAGGACAACATTTCAAATAGAATGAGAATGAAGAATTTGAGACTCAGACAAATGTCCTCTGAGTTTGCCCTGATACTGATCTAGATTAATTCTGAAAATATTGTAAATTTCTGTGATTCTTGACTTTTCATGTCATCTTCTGGACAAATCATTGTCATGGGGATGCCAGAGCCTATCCCAGCGGATTTCAGGCAAGAGGTAGGATACACCCCAAACAGGTTGCCAGTCTATCGCAGGGCCACACACACACACACAACCAAACACATTTATTCCTAGAGGCAATTTCGTAGCAGCCAATCAACCTAACATGCATGCTTTTGAAACGTGCGAGGAAACCAGAGTACGGGGAGAAAGCCCTCACATACACAGGGAGAACATGCAAACTCTACACAGAAAGGCCAGTGTTGCAAGCCTAGCCCCAACTCCATAACTCGAACTCTGACCTTCTTGATGTGCTAACCAGAGCGCCACCGTGAAGCCCGATTCTTGACTTAAAACATTTTAAATACTCAACAACGCTAATTAAATTTTCTCATTGTGGTAGTCCTGTTTATATGTGAAAAAGCAACAGAAGACTAAAGTTTGAATGTTTTGCACTGATTTGCATAAAATGCTTTACCACTATATATTGCATTTATTTTTGTCTTTTGAACCCTTTTTTCCTTAACGGGGTCAGAGCGGCTGATTTTAGGCACAAGGTGGGGTAAACAACAACCAGGTCGTCAGTCTGTTCGCGGCCAGACGCATAGACAACCACACACACAAACACACAAACTGTACATTCCTTGGGGCAATTTCTTATTGGCTAATTAATCTAACCTGGATGTTTTTTGTAGGGTAGGAGGAAACGGGGGAAAAAAACCTGCACACACAGGGAGAACGTTCCAGGGTTTCATCCCTCGCTTAAATGGCATTTATTGTTCCTCTTATTTTTTAAAAAGAGTTAATGTTTTGGGGGAGGTTCTGGAGGATTAGGCGTTGTTGTTTAAATAGTTCACTACTTTCATCAACAAAGTTTTAAACAACGCTTTGGCACTGAGAAAACTTAGACATTCTGTTCTTATGTTGCAAAGTGGATTCACAGCCTGAGTTTGTGATCTTTGCATTGAATATTAACACCCTGAAAGCTGCACAGTTGTAGTTGTAGCATTATTCATGGCATTTTGAGGGCATTTCAGGGCATTTTCAGTAGAAACATAACTCACTAGCCAGAACATCCTAAACCCATACTTATTTTAAAAGCATACGAAAGCTTTTAATTTGTCTGTGACAATTTGATGACCTTCCCTGTATGAACAGGTTAGCAGATGAGAACCTGCTAACTAGCTGGGAGAAGCTGTGGCATCGCCCAATCCCTGCAACCTGAGAATAAACTATCGTCAACAAAGTTTTAAAAAACGCTTTGGCACTGAGAAAACTTAGACAATCTGTTCTTATGTTGCAAAGTGGATCCACAACCTGAGTTTGTGATCTTTGCATTGAATATTAACACCCTGAAAGCTGCACAGTTGTAGTTGTAGCATTATTCATGGCATTTTGAGGGCATTTCAGGGCATTTTCAGTAGAAACATAACTCAATAGCCAGAACACCCTAAACCCATACTTATTTTAAAAGCATACGAATGCTTTTAATTTGTCTGTGACAATTTGATGACCTTTCCTGTATGAGAAAGTTAGCAGGTGAGAACCTGCTAACTAGCTGGGAAAAGCTGTGGCATCGCCCAATCCCTGCAACCTGAGAATAAACTTAGCAGTTTGAAAATGAAAAACAAAATTTGACAATGATGAACTATTGTCATTTTTTACAATGACTCTTCAAGAATTAGGATTACTTTGCAACGCCAAGACTGTCCAGAACCTGCTGAAGAGAATATGTCTCTCAACTGACCTGCGAACACTTTGGGATTTTCCCAGTTAAGCTGGAAATTGTAACAAGAACGAGGGCAGTCAATGCCTCCCTGCTTAGGTGCTCTGCAGACGATACCATATGCAACTTGAAATTAATTCAATGAGGATGCCTTTTTCTTGAGGATTTCATTTTATTTGAATCATACATTACTTTGTACAATAGTGCTTATCAGTGCATTTTTATGATTGTGCTTTTGCTACACACCACCTATTCAGCTACATATATGAGTAAAAAACCTTTTTTAATATAAGAGAAAACAGTGCAGCTTTTGAAGCACATTCAGTCCTACATTCTAAATGTAAATATCACTTTTTAAACTCATTGGTTTCCTGTTGAAGCCTTGCCCTTTACATAGATATTCTAGGCACAAGTGAAAGGGCAAAAAAAAAAAAATACAGATTTGGCTTTTCTCAGTTACATTATCCATCAAAAGATATTAAGAAAGCAGAGTTTCATTATTGCTCATGCATACATTTGTGCTCTGTCAAAAAGGATTTTGAAGTTCAAGAGTTCTAAATCCGACTGCAGTCATTTAGCCCTATTCATTTAATATTGACAAACCAGCACCATCTTCCTTGGGCGGACCTGTGTGGTCCAAGGTTGTAGAAATCTGCCCTCATTATTTGACATGCAGCCAAGAACAGACACAGGGGACAGATTTTGTCAAGCAAAATAGATTGCTTCCCTTAAAGAGTCGTGAAACTCAGCAATAATTTATATTGCGGAGTGCGTCGTTGCATAACTTTGATTCGGAGGATTTTCAACCGTTATGTGGCATTGCAAAAGCAGTTCTCATTCTTTAAATTTGCTTACCAGCTTTAATGATGTAAATAATTCTATTAACAAGACCAGAGGCTAAAGCTAAGTGTCTTCTAATGCATCAACAACAGTTGATAAAATTGGTAGATATAGATAATAAATATAACTGAATAAAGACTCTTAGATTTGAATCTAAGTCACATTCCTGCTTGTAGCTGTTAGACAAGTCTGTATTGAATTTATCTGATGCCAAAACTTTAGTACTATTTGCTCAGAGAGCTGCTAATATTTGAATACTCTTGAGTAAAAGGAGTATGCAGCAGTATTTGTGCTTATTTAAAATGCATAATGCAGAAAATGCAGCCCTCTTATATAGATATATACTCAATATATGCACGTCTATCTATCTATGTGTAGATAGATAGACATGCAGATATTTTGACATAGAGATAGTTATATAGATATGTAGATATTGTTCATACATTCAGATAAACCTATTGCACTTTGTGCATACACACAACAAGTCCTATGTCAGTCCCCGGGTGACTATGGAAGCAGTGTTAAGATATGCAGCCATTTGTCCTCCTTTTTAATGTTAGTGAATTTCAAGCAGCAGAGGAAGTGTCACCAAGGTCAACAGTAGGCCACTGCAGCTTTGTAATAGGACACTCCATGCAGAGCAGGGGAGGAGAAGCTCTGGAAAAAAAAAATTAGAAATTAATTTTTTTACAAATGAAATCACAGGGAGTGCATGGCTACGACAAAAAATTATTGGGAGGGTGAGCATCTTACTTTTTTCAACCACTGAAGTTTTAGAAACTATTGCTGATTCAGGTTGTTTGATGCTGCAGGTGAAGTTGGACTTGCCATTGGGCAGGTTTCTGAACAGCAGGCGGCATGTATTGCCTGGGAATAGGCGGACTTTGGCACGGTGCTTGAAGGGGGCATGCTGTTCCTCCTCTGGGAAAGTGGTGTCAAAGAGTCTTTCGCCTTGGGTGTACTTGCAAAAGACTTCAGATGACTCGCCGGGTACTGCGTATTTGCAATCCATCCTGAGGTCGTTGTCGTTGACCGAGCAATAGGCCAACTGAACAATCTTCTGAGCTGATGTAAAGCCTTTGATTTAGAAAAAAGAAAAAAAAAACTACTGATGAACGTAGCACAATAAATATTATCATCTTATGCAAATTTCAGACATTTATATGCCATTTGTATCATGTGAATGACCCTACCGAAGCATAACAACGCAGTTAGCAGAAACATTCTTCCAAGTTCCCTGAAAATATAAAATACAATAAAAATTATTGATCCAACTGATTAAAAAAATAACACACTTAAGAAACACGCTGCCATCGTATGATATTTCCACGTTATTGAAGTGCCAAGCAACTAAATCTAACTCTTCTGAAAAATCAGGCTCAGATTTCAGGGACATGGATATCCCACTTTTGCAGCTCTCATCCAACCCATGGGAAAGTATCACGATACAGAAGAACTGATCCCAATCCAGCCTCACTCTTTACGCTGCAAAGACATGAACTGCAAACTTCTCTGGTCCATTGCCAACATTGACGCATTTCTGTGACTAACCTCACTGGAGAATGCAGGCTGATTATCTTTGCTTTGGTCCAGAAAACACAATAAAGCAGCACCGCAATATTTATATATATTAGACACCTTTTGATCGGAATTGTTTCTCTAATCTCAGAATAATACCTTAAAAATTATCATTCTGCATTTTCTTTCATTTTTAAACAGCTGTCATAAAGAGGGCTGAATATAAATCATTCTTACCTCCTCTGATGCATTTTGAGTCCTCCTCAGTGTTCTGCAGTGTGATGCCAGGGGTAGATACAGTAGAGGTCGGGTTATAGAAGAAACAGAGGAGAGAGGGAGGGGGACAGAAAGAGGGAAGGGAGGGGGAGAAAATGCTGCTCCATTGGACTTTGGGGACATTTTTCAGTTCTGTATGAGGTTTTACATTGATTTCCTCCCACTGTTTTACCACAGTACAGCATATTGTGTGTCGTTACATAAAGCCCCAGCTTCATTTTGACAGTTTCGCAAAAGACCAAGGAGACTGATTTTAGCAGAATCCCACAAGCAACAAACTCTTCTTTTTAATTTATGACATTTCTATTAATGCATTCATAAATCAATAAAAGTATCAAATGTCTTTTTATAAAACTAAATTTGATGAAACAATAACAATCTCGACCACCAAAATAAGACATGATGATGATAAAAAGGCATAAAAAATGAACGACCATTCGAATTCCGAATAGCCTCGATCGAATGAGCGCAAAGTGATACAAAATTTCCTGTGATGTTCTTGAAAGGGCATAAATGTTGCTCCCTGTACCACATTTTTTTTCAAAATGACTAAAAAAAGAATAAAACTTGAGAAAATAAACTGAAGAAATGAGACAAACAAGTTCTGTGTAACCAGAGAACAAAAAAATAGGGACACAGAAAATGATGATAAGATGATGATAAGATAAGCTTTGAAATGTAATAAAGCACAATCCCAGCACTGTAGAGATAAAATAAAACCGTAAAAAAAAAGTCTGACTACAATAGATGTGTCTTTCTCAGGTTCAATGCAGCCAGTGGGAGTCTGCAAGTACTTTGTAGCAGGAACTCTGTTCTGATACAATGCACATAAGTACATAAAAGAAAGAAAACTTTGACAAGAACACCATATTCCAATAATTTCCTTTTGTTTATCTTGAACGTAATGCTTTTTAATGTGTTATAAAACTCCCAGTAACATCAGTGAACCATGTGAAAGCTCTCACTGACCAAACAGCATGACATTGCCTGAACTACGCTAATGCAGATAAATGCTGGAGCATCACAATTACTTTTTAATAACATCAGTTCAGTAAATTACTAAATGATAGGAAAGAAAAATGAGCTAAGAGATGCAGACAATTCAAGATAGAAAAGGACATTTCCAAAGAGCGAATCCCACAGTGTTCTTAAAATCTCCTTTACATAGCTTGTCCGTATCGTCAAGGTCCTTCTTGGACAGCTGCTGAACAGCTGCCACACTGAAGCAGTCTCCGAGGACACTGACATAAGTCTTGCAGAGGTTTGTGAAGCAGCACAGGGCTAGGCTCATAATGTAATAATACACCTATGTTATACTAAACATTTCTCCTGGGTTTGTTTTGTCCATATTTAATGTGAAATAGCAGAGAAAGCAGATTGTGGTGATTCCTGCCTGGGTGTACATTAGAGATGCTGTGGCTGTGATCCCTGCTGCTCTGCTCCTCTACTCGATGCTGCTGCTGCTGCTGCTTACACACTGCAGATGAAACAGGAACCATTGCCTTGTCCTCTACAAGTATACACAAAACACTTCTGGGGTTTCACTGACAACACAGTATAGAATTTATTTGATTTTGTCCATGCAGGCTAAGATTGGTGCATAGTTAAAGATTGTGGGAAACAAATTACTAACATTCTCTAAAATTTGGGGGGGAAAAGAAGCCAAAATCTTCAGGAAAAATGGTCATGCAGGAAATTAAAGCATTATGCGTCTGTTGGAGTGTGGTTACTGGAAAAGATTCTGATGACCCATATGAGCTAGAGATAGATCTGTATTTAACCGTATGAGATTTCTTTGTGCAAATTTCAGCAGAGTTGGCCAAGTTACAGTCCCCCTCGATGTTATACATACTACTGGAAAAATTTGACCTAAGCTTGGTCAAAATAGTTTGGATTGAAAGTCACACAGGTTTCTTTTTCAAAAGATAACAAGAAATTGCAGAAGAGACAGTTTTGTGTTTTAAAAAACTCAACTTTTGTTTAAATTTGAAACAAAGTGGCTTGTACTAAAATAATAATAATAAAAAATACTTGAAGAGCTGGAGATTATTGCTAAAGATAAATGTGCAGAATACCTCTGGGTCATGCAAAAAGCTGGTCAGCAAGGAACATTTGTTTCTTTTAATAGCCCAAAAAGGGTTTTTGTAATCAGTGAGGACAAGAAAAACTTTGAACATGCAATTTTTTCACAGCCTGGACGGTGGTGCAGTGGTTAGCACAGTGGGCTCACAGCAAGAAGGTCGGCATTCGAGTCCTGGAGTGGGGGTGAGGCTCGAAACATGGGCCTTTCTGTGTGGAGTTTGCATGTTCTCCCCAGGTATGCATGGATTTTCTCCAGGTACTCTGGTTTCCTCCCACTCTCCATAAACATGCATGTTAGGTTGATTGGACGCTGTATAAATTTCCCCTGGGAATTAGTGTGTGTGTGAGCCCACAACAGACTGGAGACCTGTTTGGGGTGTATCCTGCTTCTTGCCTGAAATCAGCCGGGAAAGGCTCCAGTACTCCCTGTAATTCCATTAGAGATAAGCAGTTTAGAAGACAAAACTAATTCAACATTTTCAAATCTAACTTTCTTTTGAAAGCAAATTTCAAACAATAAGTTACACAAAGTGCTCAACAGAGCAGATAAAAACTCAGACCAAATTAACATCCCAATCATTGAACATTAACAAATTCAAAGCAAGTATACATTAAAAATCACACACTTCCACAACACACTGCACACATGCATTGACATTCACACCTACCAGCCCCCTCGTTCGCACTGAAATGCTAGCTACTGTCTTTTTCACATAATTTAATTACCTGTAAATAATAATCATACATAGAACAAACATCTTTCCTAATGTATTTGTTCAAATACAAAATAAAAAATGTTGAGAAATAATTTTCCACAATATTACCTTTTAAATATTATGTTTATGTTTATTATATTTTTGAAGAAGCTTCTGTCATTTCCAATTTAACAAAAAAATCAGTTTGATTAGAAATCATTTTAAATGAATATTTAACAGATGGAAATCATTTTAGGCTTGACGGTTAATATTTTTTCAAAGATATTTTTCATTTTGCAGCAGAGATTTTTAGAGAATTTTTTTTAAAAGTTTTTTTATTTTAAAAAAAAAAGAATATTCTGAACACCACAAGGCAATCATTTTGTTCTGATGAAAGAAGAACTGACTTATTGTTGGTTTTCCATGGAAGCTACTCCATACATAGATAACATTTCTGAGATGACAGACAACAGATTTCATACAATGAATATTTTGGAGAATGAGTCCATGTAATGTCCTTTCTGTGTGGAGTTTGCATGTTCTCCCCGTGTTTGCGTGGGTTTCCTCCGGGTACTCCGGTTTCTTCCCACCCTCCAAAGATACGCATGTTAGGTTGATTGGCCAGTGCCAAATTGCCCCTAGGAATGAGTGTGTGTGTGTGTGTGTGTGTGGATGGTTGTATGTGTGTGGCCCACGACAGACTGGCAACCTGTTCGGGGTGTACTCTGCCCTTCACCTTAAATTGGCCGGGATGGGCTCCGGCACCCCCCGCAACCCCGAAAGGGTTAGACGGATAAGAAGATGACTGACTGACTGAGTCCATGTAATCCCTCTTTCGTCCAAGAGTGGTCCATCCTAGAAAAAGTTCCAAAGTTGTCTTCTGGACAGTGTATTAGCAATGTGTATTTGCAAATACACGGTCCAGAAGACAACTTTGAAACTTTTCCATGATTTCCAAGAAAATTTAAGAATAACGGGGGTTTACGCAAGCCATCACCACTGAAACCACTGCATCATTTTCTCTCATTTTTCACTATAGTATTGAAACTTCTTCATCTATTGCCCAACATGTTGCTTGTTTCAGCTTTATGTCTGCTTGTTTTGTGTACTGTGACTGATGAAGAAAAATTTCTGTACCCTTGTGTCAGACAAAGTGTGTCATTCTATTCGATTATATATTTTTAATAATTGGTCCAGATATTTCTGAGCATCTTTCAGATGGGTTGTATCACAAAAACCTCCTAAAACATTCATTGTGGATTTGATTGTACAATAAAATTATACTTGAACATGTCAGATCTTTGGGCAGTCTTGTAGCCACTTCCTTTGTAATAATTTGTAGAATAGTTTTGTTGATGTTCTTTGAAGAACTGATCCTGTATCCAGGTATTGAAAGGTGCACATGGACTCACTGACCAGAGCTGCTCAGGAAGTTTTATATCCTGGTTATTCTTCCCAATTTAACTCAAATTATATTATTTTATAATGAGTGCTATCATAAACTTGATAAAAAATTATGAAGGTCCCTCGTTGTTCTTTTTGAAACAGATAGTAGTTGATTTTTTTTTGTAAGTTTTAGTCTCTTAAAGAGCCCCCCTTTTTGTACTCAGAATTGTAGATTAAGAGAAATGATCACCAATAAATATCTTTATGTCATGACAGGTGGGCTCTGGAACAAAACAATTCCATTTTATTTGTACAGCTCAATGTCACAAACAATTTTCTTAATGGGCTTCACATTGTAGATTGAAAAAAAGTACAAAAACAAAAAAATGTAGATACACCAATACACAGTTAAAACGAACTAAAAGAAAAAGTTTCAGCACATTCCTGACCTTACAGCCTCCTTCATGGTGAGAAAAAACTAAAAACAAAACAAAAAAAAAAAAACAGCAGTCGGGGAAACAAACAAAGAAACCTCATGAAGGCCCACACGAAGGAAGGATCCCTCCCAGAGACGAGCAGCCAATGTGTCTAAGATTTTTAATTAAATATAAGCTCATTCTGGCGGTACGGTGGCACAGTGGGTAGCACAGTGGCCTCACAGCAAGAAGGTCGTGGCTTTAAGTCCCGGGTGGGGGACGAGGCTCGGAACACAGGCCTTTCTGTGTGGAGTTTGCATGTTATAATAATAATAATGTATTTTATTTATAATGCACTCTATACTTGAAATCAAGTCTCAGAGTGCTTCTCCCCGCATGTTCTCCCCGTGTCTACGTGGGTTTTCTCCAGGTACTCCGGTTTCCTCCCACCCTCCAAAAACATGCATGTTAGGTTGATTGGCTGGTGCCAAATTGCCCCTAGGAGTGTGTGTGGCCCCGCGACAGACTGGCGACCTGTTCGGGGTGTACCCTGCCCCTCGCCTTGAATCAGCCGGTATAGGCTCTGGTACCCCCCGCAACCCCGACAGGGACAGATGGTTAAGAAGGTGACTGACTAAGCTCATTCTACTCTACAGCTTTTAATCTGAATAAATCAGTAGATGGACTTCTTCCTATTGGAAACAGGATGGTAGATCAAGCACAGAGGCCTCCTCAATCTGACAACACCCAGGACAGGAAAACAGAGGATCCATCAGGAATCTGAAACAGAACTCCCTCCCAAGGAAGAGGAAGAGAAGTGGACAACATGTGAATCGTACTTTGTAGTTATGTAAAAAACTAAATGAAAAATCATTAAAGAATAAGATGGGGAAGGGGCCACGAGAAAGAAAAGCCTGAGATCAGCCAAGGGCGAAGTGAATACATCAAGCGGTCTAAGCAGTCTAGCAGAAAAAAGTTGCTAGACAAAACAGAATGCTCTTGTAGTTCAGGACTCTTCATTCAAATCTTTTTTTACACTAGATGTCAGTAAAACACCCACATCTACACACTGGACATTTTTCCTTCCTTCATATTGGTAATTCACAACATTCTCCTGCAGAGGGAACTCTTGTTTTGCACCAATTTATTTTAAACTCCCCACCCATTCAAAAAAAAAGGTCCAAGTACCCCAAACACTTATCCTCAAATAGAGGTGATTTGGAAGTTATAAAAAGAAAATTGAGAAGTTTAAACCCCCCACAAAAAAATGATTTATTGATTCCCTTCACACATGCAGACTCAGTCATAGAAGTTCATATGCAGCTATTAATTTATTTATTTTATAATATGCAATTAAATAAAGTTTGGGATGTGCTTTGTATTTTTTTCATTTAGCTTACAACCATTCTGTGCGTGCCTGTGTGTTTAAGTGAGGGCGCACAGATCCTCACACACTCTGAGCTGCTGATGTTGCTGATGCTGCATCACACACACACGATGCTGATCGCAGGCAGCTGAAGACTAAACACCAGGTAAGACTGACTGCTCTCTCCGATGACTAAATGATCACATTAAGAAGCTATTGCATGCAAAAAGAAAAAATTCCTGCCTGCATGGCTGATGCTTTGTTCCACCTGCAAACCATGCGCACACAGTGAAGGAGTTTGCTGCAGTGCAATGACACCGCAAGGGCGTAGTCTCAACTGCATTTGGGCTGCAGGTATAGAACCGCAAACCCAGGCCTGCTTTCACTGCCATCGGAGATGCTATCTTTACAAGGTTTGCATGCTGCTATAGTCTGCATGGACTGCTATGCTGGTTTCTGATGGGTTTCAATTCATTATGATAACTTTCTGGTGTTATGTCCCATGCTGAACTTTGATAGTCAATAGTGAGAAGATCTGATAGGACACACACATCATCACCATGGATCTGCACATCCTGGTCGCGGCTTGTCTCCTCTTTGGCAAAATAATGATGACGCATCAAACTCACAGTATGTTCCTATTTTTACTTCATCTTAATTTTGATGTTTGTAATATTTGAAGGAAAAAAAGTTACGACTTTAATCCGCTGTGTAGATTTTAATTTGATTTTTTTTTATAGCTTGTAAGACAGGTGGAGGGCTGCAGAAATGAAAGGAATAAAGTGTGATAGTCAGAAATGATTCAATACTGTAAAAACCCCAATAAAGATGAGTGATCATGGTATGTTACTATTCCCATAGCAACATACACATCAGGACATAACTCATAATAATAATGCTCTTCCGGCATTAACATCAGGAATGAACCCAGGAATTGTTGTGTGTGATCTTAAAGGTAGTATGGAAAATATTTATAAATTCATATTTATATAAAAGCTTAAATCTACCTTCACTGGTAGGACTCATGCTGAAAAAAAAAGACATAAATAATGAACGCCTGAGCCAATTGTTTTTGTATTGTTAGCAAAAACCATTGGGTCAGAGTCCTTCTAACACTTTAACTTCCTCATTTTGGTGACAAGTTAGTATTTCTATTGGTCTAAGACTCAAACCCAGAAGAAGCCAGAAAAGTCCAAAACAGGTCTTAACATTTGCCCAGTATGTACAAAGATTTGCTGGGATGTCCGTCTTGGGAGAACTTTTGTACTGCCTTTAATTTTAGTTTTAAAAGGAAGTTAAAAAGCTGAAGAAGTTTATGAAAAGCTAAGGCTACTCTGTGACTCAGCAGCAGATAGGAACACTGTGGTATATAAACCATATAGAAACTACTAAGGAGGAAAGTCATCATTGATTATCTTGGAATGAACATGCTTATGTTCATCTTACTTCTTACCAGTCAAGTAAGAAAAAGCATTTTAGTCTCAGCACACAACATGTCCCTCAGACCTAAAGCATTGGGATCAAACTCTGGCCCGTGGAACAAATGCGGCCTGTAGTGTAATTATATTTGGCCGTCAAATACATACTAAATGAAAAATAGAGATGTCCCGCTAGCCTACAACTTATGTAACTTTAACATTACAAGTCCCAAAATGCTCTTTTGGTGTTTCATGTCAACTTGCAGGAACTGTATATGATCTTATTTGTTGACAGCTTTCATAGCAACCTGCAGTCAAACTAAACATCAAGCAATTTTGTGTGCTTGCAATGTTAAGTTATATTTGTGTCATATGATACAGGTGGAGAGATAATATACAGATGCACAAGCCAGTTTCATCTAGTTTATTGAGAGGAGAGAGGATAGGGAAGGGGTGCATGGATCTCCAGGTAGCGGGAACAGGCGTGGGGAGCCAGCGAGTAAGAAGACTACAGACAACTAAACAAAGGAGCAAAGGGTACCAGGGCTTTCATAACAGTGGGGGAGATGAGACACAGGTGCAAAGATTAGGTGGAGGCATTTGGGTTGAGGTTTGAGGAATCAGGGTAAAGGTCAGAACGAGAAGGAAAGGGCCAGAATAAGGATGAAGCTTGTTACATGATCAGTTTTTCTGCAAAACCTGTCTAGGTTCATTATGAAAAGAGTTATTGCTATATATAAAGTAAATATTTTCTTTAAATACCAATGATATCCTGCGACTTTGTCCAAATATTGAATTTTGGCCTACTAAGTATTTGAGTTTGACACTCCTGTTGGGAAGCATGGTGTTTGAGTTGTGATGATTTTGACTATATGCCTTTGTCCTCAAAGTAATCCTTTAAATCATTAGTAAGATGACATCCTAAAATCAGGCAGGTTTACAGTACTTCAGTGTACTGTAACTGAAAGAGTAACACTTAAGGTATTGCAATGGTCTTCATCTGTTTCTTCAATTGCTTTCAACCACTTGTTCATGGGGACTTTAGAACCAATCAAAAATAATGTCAGGCAAAAGGAAGGGTGAACCTTGGACACGTCACCATTCTATTGCAAGACCACACCTACACAGACAACCACTGCAGTGGTCTGCACATTTAACCAAAATTGTTTGAAATATTTCATGTCATGCTTTGGACAATGGTCTGAATTCTATTTGCAGCTATGAATTGCACTGAAGATTAAAAATGTCTTAGTGAGCGGCCTCTGACCACTTTATGATAAAAACTTTTATTCTGAGACTTTGGTTTCTTGTTTATTTAGTGAATGCCGTGACCACATACCTGTTCACTCCCCGTGGGCCCCAGATGTTTCCATGTCTAACTTACCTGGAGCGAAATGTCCGGGTGGACTGTGAGTTCCCACCAACGTACCAGGTCCCTGGCCCCTACTGTGAATACCGGCAAGACAGTCGGCTAGTTGGTAGCACCTTCCCCAATGCCGTCATCTACGTGTCTACAGAGGACCGCAGGAGGAGCAACGTCAGCCTGGTTCTTCCCAATTTATGCCGCCTCACTTGGGCACCAATGGCCGATGAGAAACCTTACACGTACACCTGCAGGGTTTATCAAGGCAATGGTTGGAAGGAAAATAGCATGGCTGTCCATCACAGTAAGTTCTCATAGGTTAGACTTTGTGTTTTTCCAAAAAATGTGACCACATAAACTAAATGTTTTTGTTTCTTTGCAGGGCTTCTTCCAATCTGTTCTGCAATCAGTGTTATGTTCAAATCGGCCCCATGGCATTTGTCTCTGATGATGTCACTTCCTGTGGCTGTGGGTCTTCTAAGCCCTTGAACTCTTTGTTTCGAAAGGTTAGCGAAACTCTTTAACTGAAAGAGACTGGATCAAACTAACTTCTTCGTGAGTATTGGATCTTACTTTAAAGTGTTGAAATGGTGACAGATCTCATGTAACAGGCATTGTTGTCACCGCTGTACCTTCAAAATATTATTTCTCAGAATTAAAAAGGGAAAGTGATTTATGAAAAGAACAAACAACACTACAAACACATAAAATGTTTCTCAGTGTTTATTTTCTGATGTGACGTTAATTAATAAAAGCAAATCAGCTGATTTAAAACCGCTGTCTTTGTAATGATGCTCGCATAGATGATTAAACGCTATCAATGGATAGATAATTATACTTTGGTGGCTTTTTATAATTTATGACTGCAAAAAAAAAAAAAACCCAGATGCTTCTTATATATTTATAATAATGCGCTGATGACAGTTTATTTTAATTAGAAATAAAGATTTTGAAATGGAGTTCCTTGGAACAGCACTTTAGTTATTTTACCATAATGTTTAGTGATTTTTTTTAAATGTGGGAAACATTTGATTGGAGTCATAATGATGAAAATTATCAGAGCAATAAAATCTGAAAACTATTATTTGTCAGTTTATTACAATTTCCTGTTAATCAATAAAAATATATACTGGATACAGATGTGTAAAGATGGACCGGGTTATACTAGCTTACAACGACATTAAATAGCTGCTCAGACACTGCCCTTTCTACTGGCATTAGACCTTTTTCATACCTCATCAACCTTAAATAACACAATATTACTAACTGTACAACAAACATGCAAAACAGTGCCCTGGAAGAGGTCCATCTGAGTAGAAATAATCAGACCAATTAAGCAAATTGAAATGATCACTCTTAACACACTAAACGCTAATGATAGATTTGCGGTGAGTCATTTTAATCTGGTTGTATGCTCTCACAGTCTGAGAATATGAATAACTGACTGAACCAATCCAAAAGTCTGTTTAATAATGTGCAACCCTGTGTGTATTATGTATATCACAGGGCAGATGTATGTTTGGTGGGTGGACGAGCTTTAGTGAGAAATACATGACAAAGGTGTATCTTTTTGCACAGAACATGTTCACTGGTGTGTCACAATTTGTTCAAAAGCCACATTGCTTAAATCAACTTGTGTTAATCTGTACGACATGTGTATTGTGTGACATGTTATTGACATACATTAGCTTTAATTCTAATGTACACACTTTATTCAGGTTCTTTTTATAATCAAAACAATATCTGTTTGTTTAATTTTCTTGCACTTTTGTTCACTCTTCACATATTAAGCATTATTTTGCTGGAGATGTGTTTGTTTTTTTTATTTGATCACTTTCTATCATAAATTTGCTCAGTATTATTCACATATTTGCACAGGCATTAAAGCTGATATTGTATTTTTAGTGAAGCTTTTTTTTTTTGTTCATTTCACTAATACAAGTGCAATCTATTGTGTAACCAGCCTATAAGAAAAAGGTGTGCTGTAGTGAACTCTTGGGAGGATAAATCATCACATAATTATATTGCCTTGTTTCCCTGGACTCTTGTATGTTCGTTTATAAATATGCTCCGTGATCGTCATCCACTTTGAACACACCATCTAATTCAGGTATTGTGAGTACAATGTCTATTTGAATGCATAGCTTCTTATCTTGTTTACACCTGGCCATGTGGCTGTACGGTTGATAATTTTGGTTTTGATTAAATGAAGTGCGTTCATTGTTGAAATGAGAAAAAGCCTCCTTGCTTATTCATTTTCAGACTTGTGACCCCAACATGAACGGATTCCACTCATCATTGAGATTACAATAGATTTATTAAACACGCATGATCCTGATACTTGTTTGCCTTGGTATAGTTTATCCAAATCCACAGGCCAAGGCACTGGGGTCAATCTGTTCACTCTGGTGAACAGGATGACTCAATGATGACAGAATGATTGTTAATGACTACCATTATTTCTGAGATGGTGTCATGGCATGCCAACAAATGGATCTTCAAGAACAAAGAAACAAAGTTTTTCATACTTAATCCTACCTAATTAAAAGGTCTTTGACTCTCCAGAGTAGGTAGACAGCCAGGATGCCCTCGTAAGGGGCATCTTGATATCCTTTAGATTACATGTGTCAAAGTCCGGTCCAGGAGGGCCGGTGTCCTGAAGGTTTTCCAAATGTTCCTGCATCCACACACCTGATCCAGGTTAGTGAGCCAATGTGCCAAATTTTATTGGTTGTTGATTTCACTTCATGTGCATCAGCTGTGTTGAAGGAGGAACACAATGAAAACCTTCAGGACATCGTTCCTTGAGGACCGGACTTTGACACTCCTGCTTTAGATGAAGCTTTCTGGTTGTTGGAGCAGAGTGACGAACAATTTGGGGTGACGTTGGTTAAAACGCGTCGATCTTTGTAGAGCACCTCAATTATGCCAGCCAACCTGGATCTGTGATGTCTTACCTAGACTCCCTCAACCTTATTTAGATTGAGGGAGTCCTTCACTGTGTACCCTCTTGGGTTACTTAGGACCTTTTTTCTTCGCACTTACCACTGGGCTGTACTTGTTTGTTTCACCTTGCAGTGCCAAGAAAAAACAACTTAGCAGTTATAGTAATATAACAGGTTGGAAAGTTAAAGCTGTTTTAGTAGATAATGCAAAGCTCTTCATAGACAGTCATTTTAAAAAAACAAGAACTGGTGCCACCTCTGGTTGTGGGGCACGGGATTAGTATTTTGGAGTTTCTCATTTTATTCTTTAGTATAAATATAGCAAAAGCTAAAAACATCCAATGTAAGTGTAAAAGTAGGTAAACAAGTGGCCAAAGCATGAAGTAGTTCATGGAGGATTTTAAACTGCTGTGTATCAGGGGACTATAATAGATATATTCCAGCTGTGTGGAACTCATCTATTGGATCAGATGTTTTTCTGCTGCCCATTTAGTGTCAAAACTTTTTTTTCTTACTTTGATTGAACACATGGGTGTAAAGCCTAATGGTATAGAAAAATAAAAGCTGTAGAAGTAATGGTTCCTGTGGCAGCGGTCCCGAAACACCGGTGCAGAAACAGAAAACAAACTGATGACGATCGACAACCGATGAATAAAATACATACAATATTTAGATTCACACTGAATGAGATGAAAAGTGTTCAGAATAAATTGAATTAAAAAAGTAAAAATCACATTTTTCATATGTTATGAAGTTGTGATAAATCCACAACTTGTGTCTGATTCCTCAATTCAAATTATTTTTCATCCCAAAATATTATTTTTATTTTAACATACTTTATTGATTCCTCACTGGGAAATTTCTGTGCTGCATTTTACCGCAGCAGGCTGCCACCTATGATGGCACCAATGGTGGGAGAAGCGAGGAGTTAGGTATTCCAAGGACCCTAGACGTGTACTCAGTGGGATGCGAACCCATAAACTTCTGGTTCACGGGCGAATGCTCTAACCACTGAGCCACCATCTCCCCATTATTACATTGATAAATTACAAATAACCTATTTTTCCCATTAACCATCAGCTTTTTACTATTTTTTTTATTTATAATTGTCCCACAACAACCAGCTAATATTTTAACTCCCCAAATATGAAACCTATCTATTTTTGTTGTTCGTGTTAACTGTTTATTTGTAAGCACAAAAACTTGTCTATGTACTCAACTATTGCCTAAAAATACCAAGAATTACTTATCTGACTAAAGACAATCATATTTATTTTATTATGATCATGTAAAAACAGAAACATGATGTCAGTGCTAAGTTGTGCATTTGTAATACACACACACACACACACATGCAAATATATGACATGATGGACTTTATTCCCAGAGAGAAACTGTTAAATTGTTTTCTATACATGCACATACACTGTATATTTATATAAATACTATATAAATATATATATGCAACAATTATTTGCAACAATTTCCAAAAAACCTTACTCAAAATTGTCATTATAGGGTGTTTTTAAAGAAATTTTCAGAAAGAACATTGATTTGATCCAGTTTGAAATAAGGCTGTGATGTAATCAAATGTGGAAAAAGTGAAGCACTGTGTGTATATTTGTACAAAGTAAAGTTCTGAGTAAAGGCTTTGAATTGGCATCCAACCACAAAGTCGTCAGCCCTGGTAAAAATCTAGAGGTGAGTTATAAGTAATGATGGTTGCTTACAACCATATGACCAACTTGATTTTTGCCGTTTCCCCCACAAGAATCATGTGAATGGACTGACCAGCAGGCTACTGCCAGCTTGATCTCATCAAAGGTCAATTTTTCTTCTTGTCCCCTGCTGAGAGAACCTGGAAAGAACTTCACCTCTGATGCTGGTTGTCTAAGTATATATTATTTGCAGATTAACTAAAGTCTAGTTGCCCACACCACCTCTTTTCTTTGTTTTGTGCCTGATCCGCAAAGAAGATAGCTCAAACCAAACTACATTATATGTGCTGTACAGGCCTTGCAATTTCAAATTTCAAGAACAGATGTGAAACTGAATAAATGTACTTATGATTTTTTTTTTGCCAACAATACCATTTCTGAGGTGACAAAATGTACCATGTTTGTCCATATATGCTATGATATGTAAAATTATCATCACATGAAAGCACTATACCTTCTCTTTAAATTAAATGATAGCTAGTGGATAGTCAGAGAGGCCAGGATGAGATGGTTTGGACATGAGTAGAGGAGAGAGTATACATTGGCAGAAAGGATGCTGAGTTTAGAACCACCAGGCAAGAGGCCTAGAGGAAGACCAAAGAGGAGGTTCATGGATACAGTGAAGGAAGAAATGAAGATAGTTGGCATGACCGAAGAAGATGCAGCAGATAGGGTTAGATGGAAGAAACTGACTTGCTGTGGCGACTCCTGAAGGGAAATGTTGAAAAGAGAAGAATTACATAGCTGCTAGAAGCTAGAAAATCAGGATGAAATCCATCTACTCATCCCCGTACTTGACATCTCCAGGCTGAGGAGTCTCCGTGTTTCCTTTAGGATGAAGAACATCTATTGACTTCTTTAGATATTTAGCTGTAGATTAGAATAAGCTCATATTTAAACAATAATCTTTGACACATTGGTTGCTCGTCCCGGGGGAGGGATCCCTCTTTCATGTGGATCCCCACGAGGTTTCCTATTTTTTCCCCACTGATGGGTTTTTTAGGAGTTTTTCCTCACCGAGAAGGAGAGTCTAAGTGCATAAATGTGCTAGTCTTGTTTAGTTAGCACTTATTAGTTATTTTTCTTGCTGTATATTTGTGTTAATACATTCCTCTTTTTCTTGTGAAGCCCATTGAGACGGAAATTCTGCGATTTTGGGCTATACAAATAAAATTGAATTGAATAGAAAAAGTATGTTATATTGCACTGGGGAATGTCAGCAGCAGGAGCATTGGGCTTCTCTTAAAATCTGCTTAATCAGTTATCAGATTTGTCTTTTAGAAATGTGACATTGCTAAATTTTCTGCAGTGTTATTTTAAGCATTCTAAAGTACATGTGTTTAAATAATGTGTTATTGCTGTTTATAAGTATAAAAGATCATTAATGTAGCCATCATATACGCTTAAACTTTACTTTCACCTACTCTAAAACTGAATTCAAAGCAATAAATACATACTAAACATTCTAAATATTCTGCAACAATGTGCAGAAATCACATTGTGCATCAAGCAGAGCCAACCTTTCCATCTGTTGACCTTTGTCTTTTTCAGTGTTCGTAAAAACCAACGTTAACATTCTGTTCAAGTTTAAACCTTTTGAACTCCTCTGTAATTCACTTACTTGCGTCATGCAATCAATGTGTTTTGCATTTTTTCTGCTATTACAAATCTGTCTGAACAAGCAGTTCCTCTTGGCAAGGAAATAAAAAGGGTATTTCCCAAAACACTGAACTCCTAAGCACATTTTTGTTCTTCAGAGTGCGGTGTTGGAGGTCAGGCTGAAAGTATTTTTTCTTATAACTGCACTGACGTGATGTTTAGAGTTGCATGTGCATATGTTACTGTACAACCAAAGAGCAAATGGAAATACTAAGTGACAATTCAGGCAAAACAAATTGACCTGCCATAACTGGAAAAACAACTTTTCAAACTATTGGTGGTGAAAGTGGCTTTGAGCTAAACTTGAAATGACAAAAGAAGGCACTCAAATCTGAGGTGGAACCCTGCCTGATGCTGCTGTGAGGTGTTATTTCATACAGGAAGTAAAGCAGTGATCAAAGACAACGTCAACCACCTCATATTTCTTCCATTTTAAGAAGTCAAAGGGAGAGCAACTGCAATCTCTTGTGACCTCACTTTCCTTTTTATATAGTTCTGACAGCACTTGAATATTTTCTACTGCTGCCTGCTGTGGCTTTAAAACCCGGCAACTTTTTATAGGCAGTGAATGAAAGTTGTGACTAACCTCTCAAAACGTAATTTACAATCACTGCTCTAAATTTACAATTCAATTTGAGTTCATATCCTGACCTTTGAACAGGAGCTGTAGGTAGAGAACAAATGAACCAATTTGGTGAATACAATTGACTGAAACAATTTTATTCCTCTAGGTTGGGTGAGGGGTCCAGCCAAATGAAAAATACAACCGAAGTGATGCGCCTCTTGTCAGGTGTTTCAGGGTCAAATGCGGAAGACCCCAGAGTCAAGCTGGAGGGACTGTATCTTCCTGGATGCATGCCTAACAAGTGACTGAGAAAAGTCTGGGTTTTCTTATTTGAACTTCAGATTCGACACGTAGAGAATGGTGGATCATTTATTCCATTATCTTCAATTTTCTCAAACAAATGTAGAAAAAAACGCCCGCTTTTTTTTTTAACTCTCCCAAATGTAAAGCTAATGGGGTGAGATAAATCAGATGATGGTGCACCAGATCATCCAGAGGGTCAGCGATCCATCAACGTACCAGTGTGTGCAGAACACAGGGAGCAAAGTCATGCAGAGAGGGCGTGCAGCTGCTGACAAAACCTCTTTCTGTGTTTTTTTAGACCATATGATTCAGTGCTAACATAAGCTAATAGTTCATGTAGAGGTCTACAAAGGTTAAAAAAAAGATGTAAAGAATTTCTTCATGTAATAAAGACGGAATTTTTTTTAATTTTCTTACTTTAATTACAACAATGTACATGTATAGATTAGTTTTAAAAAAAGTCTGCATACTTAAAAAAATAAATAGAATGACAATATATCTGAATCATGTTCTAACATAATAATCAAATGATTATTTCATTTTTTTTCAACACATTTAAAGATTCAATTCTAAAACATTGTATTCTTAATGCTGATGAATTATAACAGGCAGTGGCAGCAACGTGCTGCTTGTAGAAGAAATCTTTTCATTACATTTTCATTTCTAAGTTAATTAGACAGCAAATTATTTACAACGAATAAACACATCATAAAGAAAAGATCGGATATACTGTAACTTGGCTTAAACTGATTTGCCGTTTTAACATTTACTACAAACTAATGGCTTTAATCCTTCATACAGAGGACGTGCTAACACAGGCAGCATATTCTTTAAAACAGGGTCACATATCACTGGTGTCAGCATCACGCAAAAAAATAGAAACAAAAATAAGTAATAAAATTAAAATATGTGCATATCAATGAAAAAAAAAAACTAAGTCAGTACACCTCTGACAGAAATAAAATGACAAGATTTATTCCCTTCAAGACTTCAGAGGTAAAAATTTTGAGGTATGGATGCTGATATTTTTGTGTTTACAAAATCTAAACCAAACTACAATAAAGTACACATCTTGTGCTAAATTAATTTTTTCTTTCCATCTTCTAATAGTGATGTGTGGGCTTTGTATCCATCATCAAAGGGATTTGTGAAATGATTCAGCTGTTTTTGAACACATTACTTTAGTATTAGAAAACTCCAAATGTGTCGACTTTGTTCACTACATAATTTGTCCTTCCCTCTATGGACAGGAGTTTGGACTTCATAGTTTGTGATAAGGCGTTTTAAATCACTATAACATAACACTACTGTGTATTGAACGTTCCAAAACCCCAAATGTGGTTGTTTTTGTGCATAGGATACATTAAAAAAAAATTATTTAGTGTGAGATGGGATCTTTAACAAAGATGTCTAAAACAATGAATATCAATAATCAATCAAAGTATTGCCATTTAAAACCTATATACAAAGATACTGTATGTATGTTTTAGAGGAAACTAAATTATTTACAACAACTTCCGTTTATGAGGCACAGTGAAGTGGCACAGTTTTAGTCTTGATTGAATACTGCACACCTTTGGTGTTCAAAATTGTATTTGCTCACAACTATTTATTTACATGCAAATTCTCAGCTACGACGTAACCGTTAATCAACTTCTGATTGGTTTAGAATGCTACAAACAACCCTTAATCAACTTCTGATTGGTTTAGAATGCTACAAACAATTCAAATAGCATGAGGGAAGTAATTATTTTCACAAAGAGATAAAATTTATACATAGAACTCACAGACCATGTATGTACAGTATACAAGCTGAGTATAGTGAAACTGCAAATGGCTCAATGAATCAGACATGGAAGGAGGTGAAATCTGAAATTCCAACAAAGTATTGGTTTTTATCACCCTGGCTGGGATGAATGGTTTAGAAAAAGACTGACTGTTTTGTCTCTGTTTAAGCGTCTGTGTAATTAATGATTTGATGATTATTAACAAGCAAACAGTTATACAGAATTTAGATGAGAAAGCTTTATCTTCAACCTTCTCTTTTTTGAATATGTGCAATTGTTTATTTCGTCTAAGATTATTTGTATCAACAAGTTCATCTTTTTGAATCCCAAAATCTTGACGTATTATCCAATTTGTGCAATTAAATGTGTGTTTGTGTCTTCATTATTGGTAAAAACAAAAAGCTCATCTACTTCTATTTTTCTATGGGGTCTTTATAGGATTCATTACAAAACAAAACAAACTTTGTACACAGAATATTTACACATTTCTACAACTTTGTCAAGTCAAAAAGCCTTAAACCGTTAAATAAATACCTTCATTTAGTTTATGTATAAGAAGTGTTTTGATATTTATTTACCAGACGATATAAAAAGAGCACTCTAAACATTTATTCTAAATCTAAAAAAAAAATTTAAGCAATGTTTTGCACTTACATGTTTAGTTATGGTTATCTGGTGGCAGGTTTACCAGGTGGTTCTAATACTAGATTAAACTACCATAGTGCTACTATAAAATAATACTGGCTTGGTTCCAAATTTAATTAGTGGAAGATGGCTTGTTAAGAGAACGCTTCTAACCTTTAGACTAATGAATCCTAAAAGTTGACTGAAGAACTTCTTCAGACTTTTTATCGCAACGATGTATCGTGTTTGTCTTTCGTGAATTTGCAAATGTTTGAAAATTACTCACTCTCTGACAGTAAGTATGTGGCAGTTGCCATACTTTACGGCTTTCGAATAAAAGTGAGCAGCAGAAAGATGTCAGTTAAAACCTGTGAGAATAACAGGAATGATTGAAAGAGAATATGAACCAGGAGAAGACTTCGTTTGTCAGATTTTCTCAAGAAATGCAAGAGCTGTTGTTAGTCTGACCTGTTAGCCATGTTCTCCGTGGCTTATCCTGGCACCCAGTTGCGAGTGGTTGTCTTCACTCTCTGGGAAAACCCATGAGGTCCAGCTGGAGGATCAAAATTAAAATCTAATGCACCACCATCCATGAGGGTGTCATGGAGGACAGACTCCAAATTACACTCAAACTTCTCGATGGACACATTTTCCAGGTCACTGGGCAGGCGCTCCTGATGGTGACCATGTGGGTGAACTGAGTTTAGCTCCCTGTAGTTGTTGACATGGCCTACAGAGAAATCATTAGTGTGTGTTGGATGTCCATGGGACAGCTGCGTCGACGTCCTCAGCCTGGCCATTCTTGAAGGGGCCCCTGAAAGACTAGTCAGACTAGTCAAGGGTATCATGTTACAAGTATTCAAGTCTCGTGAGGCAACAGCACTTTGGCTATGTATAGCATGTGGATTTACTTGAAGAGCTGTCTGATTCTGGTGAGGATTCATCATTTTTACACCACTATGACCTCCCACATGGATTTGACTGGGATAAGTGGGCATTAGACAACTTCCTCTTGCAACCTCGGACTGCCGTGAATCACTAGAGGACATGTCCCTTCTGGTGTCTGCATTTGCAGTCAGTAGTTCTTTGAGGAGGCCTGTAGAAAACATGTATTGGTTATTATACGCTCCAAAGCCAGACCTTGTCTCAGGATGAGTCTGGATTGGAGCAGAAGACAAAGAGTTCATCCTCATATTGTTGTACATGCACTTCCGGTACTCTAGGGTCGAACCCGTGGAGTTGTAGGAGTTACTCTGTGCTATCACTGAGTTTGATGGATGTGGTGAGTCCGAGCCAAGCTGAGGGACTTTTGGAGACAAAAGGTTAAGGTTGTCCAGCAAATTCTCCATGACACGTTCTGACCCATGTCGCCCCATGGATCCAGTCATCTCTGAGAGACTGGGCAGGGAGGGTGTTATCTTTGTCCCTGATGTTCCTGGATACATCAAAAGGCCTTCAGACTCTCCTTGATCATCCTGCTCAGAAGGGAAAGGTGATCGTCTTCCACTCAGAGTGCTAGCATCAGAGCTGGTACGCGTTCTGAAGGAGCTCCAAGGCTCCAGGTCTTCATTACTGTGGGAGTTTGGGCTTCCCAGCCAGTTAGAATACTGAGAACCAGGACTCCCAGCTCCCCCTTCAACTTCTTCCTGTACAGACATCTAAAGACACAACAAAAATGGATTTTGGTTCAACAGAATCAACTATCATTTAACCAAAGATAAAAGATATCCCACCTTTTTCTTTGCAGCCCTTCCTCTACTTTTGACAAACTTGTTATTGTTGTCCATGGAGGCGGCTCTGCGTCGAGGAGATTTTCCATTCTTACCACCCTCCGGATTTAGCATCCACCAGGAACTCTTGCCAGTTCCCTCATTCTGTATGCGTACAAAACGGCTGTGCAGAGACAGGTTGTGTCTGATAGAATTCTGGTAGAAAAAGATAAAAGATAACTTTTGTCAAATCATTTGCAAAGAAATGATTGATGTCATTGGTTGGAGCGGTGGTTGGTCCACAGCATGACAGGGCTAAGTGGCTTATTTGGGCTCCAACATAACCACCAAACTACTCAAAAAAGTATTGTTAGTGACTGAAAAAAGGTGTGAAAACTGAAATTGAGTGTTTACAGGAGGTATAGGCACACCTTCAGCAAAGTGTTGGGCAGCTGTTCAGACAAACAAAAGAATAGGTTAATTACGTTTAATGCTTAACTCATTTTGCACTTTTTGAGTTATTCAACCAATTGAACATTTCAATTTCTGTATGTAATGACAGTTAAACAACATGGCAAAAACACTGATTTATAACAGCCAACACTAGTACAGATTACGTGCATAATCATTTAATTTGTTGCAAAGAAATTTTGTATGTATATTTAAATTTCAGAACAACAAATAACCCTTCAAATCATCAATACTTTTTTTTACTTAACTTAAATCTCTAATTAATCAAGTAAATATTTTGAATCTGCTTTCCTTTGTCCTCCATTCATTTTGTAATTTGAGTTTCTGAATTGGTTTCGTGTGTGGATTCGATAAATCATTCATACAAAAACTGATTTTGTGTAACCTAAAACACTTGTATAAAGCTAGGGATTTGGAAATAGTCTGTTGCATATAGTATACAGACCTATACCTCAAAATACATGACAAATCAAGAAAAGTAAGAATAAAGCTACATTTAAATTCATAATAAAATTTTTATAATAATTTTAGCTGCTTGGTAGCATCACAAAAACCCCTTTATGTATGTGTTCGCCACTCTAACTGCATGTCAAATTTAGATTACTTTGGTTTTAACCAAATTGCTGTCTTTTTGTACGTAGCCATTTGTCTCTTTGTCCCAACACATATTCACCTACAGCCTACATTCAGTTCATTTACTCTAATACTATGTTATGAACCCTCAAGAGGCCACAGAGGCGCCAACTGTGGGAATTCTTCTGAAAAAAAAAAAGGGCTGAGACTCAGAAACAGTCATACAGGACACAGACATGCTGTATTAGAAAGCCTGTGCTCTATGGACAAAAATGGGCTTTAAATGTCACTTACTGTGTTGAACGGAGAGTACAATGAAAGGCCAACGTGCAACACAAGATGTACCGGCAGGGAATTTCCCCTAAATACCCATGTGAATGAAAAAGCAGCTTCCAGCAGTTAGTGAAGCCAGATGTCCCCAACCACAGGATTCAGCAGGGATGCATAAAGCATGGCGATAAAGACGGTCCTGTTTAAAACATTTTGGCATTTTTTTCTATCACCGTTTTTGAAATGTGTCTTAGGTAAAGCTTTTGACATGAATTTGAACCACTTTATAATCCTACTTTTCCCTGCTCAAAGAACGAAGCATACAGATTTCTATATCTCACTTCTTATGTAACAGGAAATTAAACTTTCATATGTAAAAAAAATGGTTAAATGAAGTATAACCGCATCCATGGCAAACTGCAACAAGATTTTTTTGGATGTATGTCTCCACACAAAGGCGCAATGAACCATTAGTTGAACCTCAAACCGTGCACTAACTTAAGGAGAATACAGAGAACAGAGTACAATGAGATTTTTCTTTGACTGAAAACAGACTAAGGAAAGGTTACAAAGTTCATTTAAAAGATGGGGAGGGTGACACAGTGAAATGTTTTTGCCTGGTGAGGTGGGGTCAATGAGTTCGCTGTGTGCTGAACATGAGCTCCATAGCCTACACTGACAGAGACATGCAAACAGGTTGGATAGTAAAGGAGCAGACAGAAAGAAGAAGAGACGCATCAGATGTGACATGCTGGGGGCTTGACCTGCTTTGTGATTCACCATGACAGCCCCCAGCAACCCCACCCCATCGCCTCAGCAATAGTCTTCCCATCTCTTCCACTGACTTTTAAAATAAGGCTTCCTGTGTCAGAGGACATCCTGCACATACAGACCAGTGGGACAGCAGGTTGGCTAATCACCTTCTGCACAGCCACAAAAAGCAATGCTCATTCTGATGTGTTCATTTGATTCATGACCTTTTTTCGTTTTCTTTTCAGATGATCTCAATCTTTAACTGAAGACAGGAAATGAGTCATTAGTGGAAGATCTGAGCTGCAAAGACTCAATCTGCTCTATAAATTGCATTCCATCAACAAAATGACACGTCTTATTCAAACAAACTTGTGCTCACCACTTATATGCATATGCATACACCCCCTGATTAGTGCCCACAATAAGTCGTGCCTGCATGACTGCGCCCCTCTGAGGGGGATTCTCATCTTGGCTTGGGATAATCCTTGTCTGAGACAGGCCTCACCTCAACCCAAAGAGAACAAAAGGCATCCTCTGCTTCACTAATTCAACAGCCTCACACACATTATGAAAGCCTGACCCAAGATGGCCTTGTTATTTTTTTTAACCTCTCTTGTTATGACTCTCACTTTTAACAGACTTTGAAATATGTGCACCTGTACCAGCATGACAGCATCAAGAAATTAACTCACTGTGAAGGGCCATTTAGTGGTCACCAGGAAAGTTTCTGGGAAAGATTATGGAAGCCAGGGAGATACGTAAACACAAATGGATTTCAAACGTGTAATTATGACTTACCACAAAGATAAATTACACACATTATTTAACTTCTTATCAGTTCAAGGTAACGTTTGCTATTTGGAAGTGAAAAAAAAAGTTTTGCACTAACTGGTGCAATTAGGAATTTGAGGTTTAATTCCACTTATGTGCAAGGTCAGCCAGTGCAAGAATGTCTGAAATGGGGAAGGGCCAACTTCTGACTAAATCTATTTTCAGTTTGCCCTCAGAAATGCCCCGTTATGCATCATAGAGAACATGTGGAGCAGTGAAAAGCAGTTGTAACTCTACAGAGCTGATGTAAGTCCACCTGTACACAAATCCTGTAGAGAAATACCCGGTACCTTCCAACTCTTTATATGAACTCTGTGATCTCTGAATCATACGTGATCACTGTCATCCTGACAAGCCGCCGCAGCATTAAATGAGTCCTCCCACTGGACTTCAAAACAATTGAATTGACACAGCTGCTGTTTCTTGTGTAGCGAAGCATGAGGCTTGCAGTAACGGTCGCAGAATAAGTAAACAAACAGGGCCCAGTTGCAGGAACAGGTGCAACCACAGTGAAAGTAGCCTCACTTGCAATTAATCCAAATAAGTTACTTACAGCACCAGACACAAATACATCAGGACAGGACCTCCCAGGAGACGGACTGCTGGAAAACAGCTGCTTTTCAAATCAATAGCTTAGACTATTATCAGTGATTAGAACCCAAATTTGATTAAATGCAGAAAGAAAATCTACAAAAATTGCATTTTTTTTTTAGCTTTTGGGGGTCACTTTAATACAATAACAAGGTCAATTATTTAATCACATCATGATTAAATTACATAATTAACAAGATTTATAATAATTTTCTCATACATTAGCAAACGTGTATGCCCCAGTTTTGTTTTCTATTGCACTCTTACTTTCAGTAATGGGATAATCGAGTCTCTATTTTCAATTGATTACAATTCACAATATTAATACAGTTTATGTGATCCACAATTCAATGCCATTCTTACATAAAGTCCCATCTCGATTGTCTGATGAACTGAATCCAACCCTTCCAAATGAAATGTGAAAATGTCAGTTTTTCCATCTCACAGATGCCAAGCATCATCTCAATCAATTCTTCCACAGCAGGAGCAACCAGGCTTCGCCATCTTCTGATTTTTGCCATTTCACTGCCCGGTAACATCATTCTTAAGATTTTACAATATTCATTAACTGTCTCAAACTTATCATTGTAATTTCCAAAGTGGGTGGGAGCTTTGTTTTCAGGAGCTAATTAATACTTTTTAAAATCTTAATCCCACAATGGTCTATCAATGGACATCACCTAAATACATGACAATGATCTGCTGTTATTGCACCAACAAGTCTCCAACATTATGTGTCCCCATATTTTTCTTTGTGCTGGAGTTAAAAGTTTATCCTGCACTAAGGTAAAAAAGTTTAGCAGTCAAGTCCTTGAATGTCTAATTAAACAAGATTGACTGGATTTTTTTCTGCCGTCAGAAGAAGCCATGTTTTGGGCTTTCAAAAGAAGAAAAAGAGACTACGCCAAGTTACAGTGGTGTTTGTGAGTTTTAAAAGGGAAAACTTAGGACTGGATGGTTGGATTAAATTGTCCATACGTATGGGTGCACAAGTGGTTGATTGTATCTGTGACAGACCTTGCCTCACGCCTCACATCTAGCCGGAATATGCGACAGAGCCCCCTCATGACTCAAATGGATAAAACAGTTCAAAAGATGTGCCACCCCTTCATGATTTGAGAAACCACACTGGCTACCTCAGCAACACTGAGAATCCAACTTTGTGACGTGTTTCCGTTTCACATTTGGTCCATCAAAAAAACTTGCGACTACGAGAGACTAGATTGTATCTTTAACACTTTTACATCAATAGGTGTCTGTGGAGGAAAAGCTGGAGAGGTGGAGGTTTGCACTAGAAAAAAGAGGAATGAAGATTAGTCAGAGTAAAACAGAGTACATGTGTGAGAATGAGAGGGATCCAAATGGAAAAGTGAGGTTACAGGGAGAAGAGATAAAGAAGGTGGAAGATTTTAAGTATCTAGGATTAATAGTCCAGAGCAACGGAGAGTGTGGAAAAGAGGTGAAGAAGCGTGCTCAAGCAGGCTGAAAAGGGTGGAGAAAAGTATCAGGTGTGATGTGTGACAGAAGAGTTTCAGCTAAAATGAAAGGAAAAGTGTACAAAACTGTGGTGAGACCATCCATGCTGTTTGGTCTAGAGACAGTGGCACTGAGGAAAAGACAGGAAGTAGAGATGGAGGTAGCAGAGATGAAGATGCTGAGGATCTCTCTGGGAGTGACCAGGATGGACAGGATCAGAAATGAGTTTATCAGAGGAACAGCACATGTTAGAGGTTTTGGAGATAAAGTCCGAGAGGCAAGACTGAGATGGTTTGGACATGTACAGAGGAGAGAGACCGAGTACATCGGCAGAAGGATGCTGGGTTTGGAACCACCAGGAAAGAGGCCTAGAGGAAGGCCAAGGAGGAGGTTCATGGATACAGTGAAGGAAGACATGAAGATAGTTGGTGTGACTGAAGAGGATGCAGCAGATAGGGTTAGATGGAAGAAACTGACTTGCTGTGGCGACCCCTGAAGGGAAATGCCGAAAGAAGAAGAAGACATCAATAGGTGTCTGTGAGGCTTTTCTGGTAAAAAATTAAATATTTTACCCTTTGCAAACACAGTCTCTTAACCCTTCACTGACCCTGCATTTTATTTTATTTTTTTTGCCAAGAGAATTTTTAGCCAAGGCTTTTTTTTTTTTGCTAACATAACACAGTAAGGGATTATTATCTCACACAAGCGGGAGGAAAATGCATAGATTCACATGCCACAAATTCCACCAACTCACACATGTAGACAGCAGACTGTACACAAGTCTAAGCCTCTAACTATCCAGTCAGCTGATTCACCTCCTTTCCTTAACCATGGTTGCTTCTTTTTGAACACTCCTGCTCCAAGCCTCTCTTTCTTCATATGACCACTTCTGGTTGGCTTCTCCAATTCAGGACAAACCTATTTTTTAATCTTGTGATTTGAAAACAAATAGCTATTGGTTGTTTAAGTTTTTTATCATTTTTATTTCATTTGATTGCTCTTTTATCTGAAGGTCTATATTCTCTAAAACTAGGCTAACCATGAAACTCCTCGAAATTTAATACAATAACAAAAAACAACACATACTCAAATAAATAAAATTAAAAATTAAATATTAAATGAATTACTCTATTCATCCCTCACCGGGGAAATTTGTGTGCTGCTCTCCTTACACCGCAGCAGGCTGCCCTTCAACGGCGCCAATGGTGGGAGAAGCAGGGGTTAGGTGTCTTCTCCAAGGACCCTAGACGGTGGTCTCAGCGGGAATTGAACCCGCGAAATAAAAAATTATTTCAGCTTGAAAATACAAGTGAAAAGGCTGCCTTAAAATTTTGAGTTAAGTGGACACCCCCCCCAAAAAAAAAACAAAAAACAACTAAGTGTCTCAAATTCAATTCAAATCATTCTGGATAAAAATGTCTTGTTATATCTATGTAAGTTTAATTGTCTCACATTTTAGAGTTAGTTTAATTTTTTTTGGTAGTTTAAGTTCAAACAAAAATTTAAGTTGTCAACATAACTTTTTTTTTCTTTTTTGTTTGATGTACATTTTTGTACATTAGTGTGATGAAATCTAGAAATGGTTTTTCAACCAATTATTACGTTCCGACTATTTCTAAACTTTGTTATTTTAGAATTCAAACAAGTAAACAGAATTATGAACTCAGGAAAACCAGAAAAACAAACAAGAAAAACATTTAAGCAAACACAGTTTTTAACATTTGCAAAAAAAAAATAATCAAGTTTTACATTTTAAATGAAAGCAAAACAAATCATTAGCCTTGAATTTTAAAAAAACATGTGCTTGAAAATTGAGACAGGAAGGCTTCCCAGAAACATGTTCCAGTTCCAAGCCATGGAAAGAAAAGATTACAAAAAGCATTAGTGTCTTCCGAAACCGGACGTCAGAAAATACTGAACATTCCTGGTTTAAATGAAGGCTAACGAGTAGATAACCAGCAGGGTGGCAGCATTCGACATGTCCTTCAAAATGTGCTGAGCTACAAGCTTATCCAGCACTGATGTTGCAATGAGGTGTCCCTTGGTCCGTTACAGCACTAACCAAACAACTTCCAAAAAAACACTTTTGTATATCATTTACTTTCAGAATTACTTTTATATTATTTTGATTACTTTTATATCAAAATAATATTGCCTGCATTGTTTTGAACGCAAACATGGGATCATTTTTAAGGGTGTTAGGAAGAGCCAACAAAATTACAATCTCTTCCCCAAGCATTGAGAACTGTTGAGAAACAAATCTTGGGCTGAAATGATTTCTTGAATAAATAAAGTAATTTCATTAAAATATTTCTCAATTATGTTTTTGTGTCTCATGGCTTTTGTCTTATTTTTAAAGGCACCAAGAGCACGTTTCCGCACAGTCATAGTACTGAAGTCAGCATTAGTACGACCATCTGTTCAAAACATTTGAACAGATAGTTCCAAAGAATCCTCCAGGTAAATCAATGTTTTGCCCTTAAACATGTCTAAAACATACACAACATTTCTTCTTCTTCTTTCGGCATTTCCCTTTAGGGGTCGCCACAGCAAGTCAGTTTCTTCCATCTAATCCTATCTGCTGCATCTTCTTCGGTCACACCAACTATCTTCATGTCTTCCTTCACTGTATCCATGAACCTCCTCTTTGGTCTTCCTCTAGGCCTCTTTCCTGGTGGTTCTAAATCCAGCATCCTTCTTCCGATGTACTCTCTCTCTCTCTCTCTCTCTCTCTCCTCTCCACATGTCCAAACCATCTCAGTCTGGCCTCTCTGACTTTATCCCCAAAACCTCTAACATGTGCTGTTCCTCTGATGTACTCATTTCTGATCCTGTCCATCCTGGTCACTCCCAGAGAGATCCTCAGCATCTTCATCTCTGCTACCTCCCTCTCTGTCTTTTCTTCAGTGCTACTGTCTCTAGACCAAACAGCATGGCCGGTCTCACCACGGTTTAGTTCACTTTCCCTTTCATTCTAGCTGAAACTCTAGACACAACATTTATCAAACTGAATTGAAATAAATCTAAGTGTTTGTATAAAAATAATCTGTTAATACTGTGTCATTGTATAAATAGTGATATGTGTCTTTTATATGTTTTTGAATTCGTAATTCTCAAAAATGATTACAAGCCCAATGAAGTTGCAGGGAGATGCCGGCCATATCTAGGCTGATTTCAGAAGAGAGGCAGGGTACACCCTGAATAGATCGCCAGTCAGTTGCAGGCCACACACAGACTTAGTAAGTCAGTCAGTCATCTTCTTATCCGTCTGTCCCTTTCAGGGTCGCGGGGAGTGCCGGAGCCCATCCCGGCTAATTTTAAGGCGAAGGGCAGGGTACACCCTGAACAGGTCGCCAGTCTGTCGCTACACACATACAACCATCCACACACACACTCATTCCTAAGGGCAATTTGGCACCGGCCAATCAACCTAGCATGCATGTCTTTGGAGGAAACCGGAATACCCGGAGGAAACCCACGCAAACACGGGGAGAACATGCAAACTCCACACAGAAAGGACAGTGTTCCAAGCCTCGTCCCCACCCGGGACTCGAACCCACAACCTTCTTGATGTGAGGCCACTGTGCTACCCACTGCGCCACCATGCTGCCTCACACAGACTTAGTGATTTTTAAAAAAGAACACTTACAATTTATGCCTTTTTTGATTAATTGAACAAAAAAATTGATAGATTAATCCATTATTTTTTTGTTTTTTTATTTTTTATTTTGAATTACTCTATTCATCCCTCACCGGGGAAATTTGTGTGCTGCACTCCTTACACCGCAGCAGGCTGCCCTTCAACGGCGCCAATGGTGGGAGAAGTGGGGGTTAGGTGTCTTCTCCAAGGACCCTAGACGTGCTCTCCGTGGGACGCGAACCCGCGACCTTCTGGTCCGCGGGCGAGCGCGCTAACCACGCGGCCACCGTCTCCACCCAAAAATTGTTTTGCTGCACTCCTTACACCGCAGCAGGCTGCCCTTCAACGGCGCCAATGGTGGGAGAAGCGGGGGTTAGGTGTCTTCTCCAAGGACCCTAGACGTGCTCTCCGTGGGACGCGAACCCGCGACCTTCCGGTCCGCGGGCGAACGCGCTAACCACGCGGCCACCGTCTCCACTGAAATAATCAATAACTGAATTGTTTCTATTTTTAAATAGTTTAGCAATTTGAACACATAAAACAAATATTTTGCTTCCTTGATCTTGTGGAGTTTTATCTGCTAGTTTCAATCAGCTGTCCTCATGTATTTGGCCTTGAACAGCTCCAGTAACCTTAGCATACACTGATCCAACCCACTTCAGACTGACGTACAAGCCTTGATTCAAGTTGTGAATACTGACGCGATTTGAAAAAGGTTGCATAATTTAATTCTGATTAAAAATTTTTACAAAATACCTAAACTTGTTCATAAATAGATATTTATGTATATCTTAGTAGTCTGATATCATTAATATTACATTGGATACACAAAAAGTGTACAAGCAGAAGATGACCAGGCAAAGCTGGTAGAAGATGTAATAGTAATAAATCTACAATGTACAGCTGTAGATTTATACAGGGTTTCATTTTAGTCATCGTTTAAAGTTTTAACCTTCACTTAATCGCTCTTATAGTGGCAAAGACAAACTTCTAGTTTTAGAAATGACGAAAAACATGTTTACTTCTTATTTATGAGCACAATATCTCATCTACACAATGAAACATTGCATTTGTAATTTGCATTTTTTGAACTCTGGATAGTTTGTTATGGTTCTAGCTAGATAAAAAAGTCATATGCAACCTTAAGGTGCGAAAGTCAAATTAATTTATAGATGAACAAACTACAGTTCTCACAGCTGTGTTGTGCATAGCTTTAGTATTTAGGAATTAAAAAATTATTTCTGACAAAATTTTCCAGAACGTCACCGATTTGTCTGTTCATCCAAAGTTTCAAAGTGTGCCTCCAGAGTTGTATTTTGTTCAATTTTGGCGCCGGAGAAAAACGGGACGTTAGGCCACCTACTATGAATGTTAAATCAACTTACAGTATATTGTCAATTCAGCTGGACTGATTAATTTAGTTTAAAGATTTTGTATAATTCGGAGGTCTTTAACAAAATATTTCAACTAAGTAATTCAACTTTTGTGAGTAGTTTAACTAAATAGTATTTTTAGCCACAACAATATGGCTAAAAGCATTTTTAGGTTGACACAAAAAGATATAGTTTAACGACAAATACCAAAATGTCTTTTATATAGTGGGAGACGGTGGATCAGGAGGTTGCGGGTTTGATTCCCATTGAGACCACCGTCTAGGGTCCTTGGAGAAGACACGTAACCCCCGCCTCTCCCACCATTGGCGCTGTCGAAGGGCAGCCTGCGGCGGTGTAAGGAGTGCAGCACACAAATTTCCCCGGTGAGGGATGAATAGAGTAATTTATTTGTTTATTATTTTATTTTTTATATATTTATTTTTTGTATGACGGAAAATACTTGCTTAAACTTGAGCAAGAATTTTGGTTGACTAATAAAGCAGAATTTTAAAATGTATTTTTAAGATAGAGATTTTAGATTGAATTCTTTGTAAATATTTTTTTAATGAATGAATTATTCACAAATAGAGGGTTTTCCAATGAGTTGTCAATAATTAAAGTAGGCATCTGAATTCATTTAATCAAAACTATATATATACTGTATATATATATCATCAGAGGTGATGATTATAACGTCGTACCAACGTTCATCAACGTTCACCTCTGATGTACCAACTAAGATATATACATATATATATATATATATATATATACACATATGTATATACACATATGTATATACACATATGTATATACACATATGTATATACACATATGTATATATATATATATATATATATATATATATATATATATATATACACATCTGATGTACCAACTAAGATATATACATACATATATATATACATATATATATATATATATATATATATATATATATACATATATACACATATATACATAAGATATATATACATATATATACATATATACATATATACACATATATACATATATATACATATACAGTATATATGTATATATCTTAGTTGGTACATCAGAGGTGAACGTTCCAGAAATGTCCAACAAGTAAAAGACGGCACAATGATGACTTGTTTGCGACCCATATTAAAGGCGATTGACTGATAACGTCATACAGAAAACAATTACTTCACATTATCACAGCTGACTTGCCCCCAGAGAAGGCTACAGGAGAGTTTGGGTTTTGCAAACTCTGCACATTCACTAATGGCCTCTTTCATCAGTTATTGCCTGTTGATCTGAGGGGTGTTGTTCAAACTGAGGCATTTGTGAGCTTTTCCACTGCGTAACTCACCTCATCCTGAATAAATACTCTCAGTGTTGTCTGTCATTAGTTTCCACAGTGAACATACGCAAACATTAGGCACCAGACAGTAAAATCAACAGCCTGCTGACCTATAGGGAGAGGACTTGTGCTGCAGATAGCCGCATGCAAGCAGATAAAATCACTCAAACTGTTCTCCATCAATAGTCATCCTGTGCTGGTTTTAAAGTTTCTAACAAAGTTTGCCAGCTTATCAACTCTTAAATGTCACAAATCAGCAGAGCAATTTGAATAATTGAAAAAATTAACTAGCGTTGCCGAACTTTTGTGCCACTTCTACTCAATGCTGCCAGTTACACTTCCATAATTTTATGTCACAGTTCACTGAACAAAACAACAGCATTGCCAGTAAAAATGCTAAGTTTCCCTTACATGTTAAACCCTTCCACCTACAAACCCACCAACACCCAAGGGAATCCACTACGCTTCACATCGGCTCCCCTCACCGCAATGGTATTGTGATCTGTAAGCTCCTGCACAATCTTTTTTTAAGAAAAACAAAAGGGATCTCCATAATATGGAGGGAGACAGGAAGCTGTTAGGGCACCAGTTGTGCCCTCATCCTGCACTCCACCCGTCTTCCAGTTTGGAATGGTAAAAATCACTGATATTCAAACTCAATGCCCTCCACCCATTAAGAGGTGACTGAGTCATCTAAATTTGTCAGCAAAAATAAATGTGAATTTTCTACACTAGAAAAAAAAGGCCAACAATAATGTATTTTTTTTTGCTTAAATTGGAATTTAAGTAACTACACGTTGAAATAGATCCAACCAGTTGATCGGCAAAAGATCTTTACAATTGATACCTCCTCTTTTTTCCAGCCCTGCCCCTCATGTTTTGCAGATTGGGGATGTTAACACATGGCACTGTTTTCCATCTACTTGGCAGGAAATGCATCATAGTTCATTGTGGGGGGACTGTGATGTTTTTTTAACAGGGAAGTGTAAAAATAACTATTAGGCTGCAGTTCCAAGGCCTGGTGGGAGTGCCAACATTTAGGAATGTAGAGGTTGAACCAAAGACGCATGGTTTTATATAAGAGGGAGCAAAGCTGAATCTTTTATTATTGGTTTGACTGCCAGAGAAATGCCCAGCTAAAATTTATTCAACCATGTTTTTGAGTCTGCTGAGATACATGGTTTCATGGAATTTTATTTTGATGAAATGATCAAACTGGAACATGTTTAGTACAAAATTCCTTGCGAATAGTTCACCAATGTCCTTATTGTGATGCTTTTGTCTTTTTCAGTCACACAGAAAATGTCCTTAAAGAGGAAACAAAAGGAAGTAATGGAATAAAGAGCAGCGATCCCTTTCTCCATGCTGTAGCATCCGCTAAGGAAACTCTAGAAGACACGAACAAAAAGATATGAGCGCACAACTCAGGAATGGAGGATGTTTGACGTGATTCCCAGCATCCCCCTTCTCTCAGCCTCTACCCCTCCAACACACTCCCGAACACTGATTGAGCTGTTTGTGTCACCTCCTGTTATTGTTGAAGGGAGCTTCCAACAGGCCGCCCCACACTTAGTCTCTTTAAAATGAAAGAAAGTCTGAATTCCCACTGGTCTGAGCATCATATGGAACAAGGTGGATGTTGAGAAGAGGAGGAAAAAGAGTTCTAGAAGTCATGAGTCATAATAGAAGCCGTGATCTGGCTTTTCCCATGGGGCGGTAAACAATAGGAACTTCCTTGAAGTCTCCCAAACAATTTTCTTGACAGCTTTAAAATATGAATGTAGAGGTTACAAAAACAAATGTAAAGACAAAATAAAATAGACCGTTTTCTTGTCTTTTGAATCGAAATTCTAATTTGCTTGAAAAAGTTTTGTATAACCCTTTCACAGTGTTTGCAAACGCAGTAACAATAGGTTTTTTTAGAGTTCTTTTGTCCAAAGTTGAGGAATTCCAACCATTTAGGAGTACAGCAGCTTTTGCCAGCCTTTGAGCGATGCAGCATGAGTCATTGTGTTTCTACATGCAGCCGGCATGTTTAGGAACAGGACAAAAAGATTTTCGTGTACTGGTTGATAAGACATTTCTGACCTGTAATTTCTTCACTAAAAGTGTGTCTTAATTTTTGTCCTTAGAAACAATAAGAAGAAATCCCATCAAATTTTAAAGAGCGGGAGTTCCCTCTGAATGAACTCTTTTGGAGGTTTCTACTATTTGAACATTATTCAAATATATCAAAAACCTACTTGTGGTTTTCTATTTCATTCATGCATCCGTGAGAAACTTCTATTTTATATTTTATATAAATAAATACCAGGTTGTTCTTAGCTTGACTTTTGTTCTACACACCAACATTGTAACATAAGAAGAATGTGTTTTTGCACTATACACGAGCTCTGCACATGTTGAATCCCTCCCCTTAGAGGACTATGCGCTAGCTTTGCTAATTTGAACTGTTCATGCTTAACACTGTATTTGAGGCCTCATCAAAATTTACGCTGTGTTGTGCACGCACCCAGGAGACAGAACTAAGCAGAGAAAATGAGGAGCGACAAATTTGTAGGATCTCTAACAATGTATTGATAAACTTTTTTTTTTTTGTGAATTTCACATTTCTGAGCTGACAAAAGCTACTATGTTTATCTGCATGTGCTAAAAACTAAGAATGATTACCCTACAAAGCACATCGCCCCCCTCCTTAAACAGTTTGATCTTGTTACACCCACAGATATGTGTGTGTTAGAGCAGATACCACAACCAGATTTTTAAGAGACACAGCTAGAAGACCACACCGAATCTTCAATTAGTGATACTCTAAAAGTCAGGAGAGAAAAAACAGTCCTGCTTCCCTGATGGATTAAAAACACTACTGTTTTTTTTTAAGAGATTTAAATAATATAAATGGGAAGAAGAAAAATTAATCAGATAATTAGTTGACATAAATTTTAGATGGCTGGCCCTGAAAGCAATAAGCAGGTCAGAAAATGATTCTGTTCCAAAAAATTTATTCATCTTCTGAACTGCTTATCCCTGTTAGGGTCCTGGAGCTTATCCCCACTGATTACAGGCAAGAGGCAGGGTACACGCCAAACAGGTCACCAGTCTGTTGTGGGGCTACACCTGGTGACAAACATTCATTCACACATTCATTCTTAGGGACAATTTCATAGTGGCCAATTAACCTAACATGCATGTTTTTTGGAATGTGCAAGGAAATCTGGGTACTTGGAGAAAACTTACACATACACAGGGAGAACATGCAAACTCTACACAGGAAAAAGTGATTAAAACCTCGCTCCACTCAGAAATGAACCCCCTGATCTTCTTGCTGTGTGGCCACTGTGCTAACCCCTCAACCTGAAAATAAAAAACGGGAAGGTCTGACTGTGTTTCTGGTTGTTTCCTAAACCAAAGTATTTAAATTGTATTTTAGAAGAACATGAAGAGAATGAAAGAGATCAAGAAGGTATGGATAGAGGATGATGTCTCACCAGGATGCTGTCAGATCACTGACAGGAGAACTGCACCCCTTGTTCAGAGATTATCATAAAACTTTCATTTGAAACATTTGGTTTAAATTTCTATAAAGACTTTTTAAAAAATAAGAAGTTTTGAGAAAGTTGGATTTTTTTCTTAAAACAATCGCAAATGTGAGAAAATGTTTTCAGCTGACATTAAGTGTAATTTTCTCATTAACTTTTTGGGGGATGTGCCACTAAATCACTAAATGCCTGAGGTTTGCATGAGAAATATGAATGTGTTGCAGTAAGTAGACTTTGAAAATCTTTCTAGAAAACCTTGAGAAAGAATGTCATGTATGATTTGGACTGACCTTCCAACCTGCAGAGCTGTTGCTGTCTCCTTTATCCTTAAAGTAAGGCACATTTTTCACCATCCAGTCGTAAATCTGAGACAGGGTCAGTCTCTTTTCAGGAGAGCTTTCTATTGCTTTGGTTATCAGATCAGCATAGGACATGTTACCCCAGGCGTTCCGACGGGATGAACTTATCTTTCTCTGAGTTGAACCACCCAGAGATGGCACCTGTAGCGGTAACCGCGGAGCGGCGAGCTGCTGCTGCTGCTGCTGCTGCTCCTGCTGCGGAGGGTGATGAGGGTGTCGCTGATGATGAAGATGCTGCACACAGTTTCCATCCCTGCACTGAAACATGTTGCATGGTGTTTTCTGCTCAGAGTACTCTCCATAGTCTTCCTCTAACAGAACAAAGTTGCTGATAAACTCGGAGTTTCCTCCTGGTTCTTGTTGTGGAGCAGGAGATGATGTGTTGGAGCTGGATGGGTCGATCAGCTCCGGCCGGGGTAACGGCCAGGTGCAGGATCTCGGACGGGATAGGGGTTCAAAATCAGGATCAGTTTCAACATGTTGATCTGGTCCCTCAGCCATGTCTAAGTGACTTTACATAAATTAAAAGTTTAACAAGCTAAAAAGAATAATCACAAATTTGAAGGGGAAGCATGCAAAGAATGATGTATTCAATGCGCAAAAGCTGCGAAAGAAAAGCCAGATGGTGCATGAAAACGCAGAGATTGTGCTGTGGAGTTGCCACCTTCCTGCATCTGCAGCTCTAACTAAACTCTGCAGCTCTGTTACTTTTAACAAGTTTCTCACTACGAGTTAGTGCTGCGTTCACGATCCAATCACAGAGCTCCGTCAATAAGTGGTGGGTTCAAGTGCTCTTTGTAAAAACGAAATGTCAAACTCCAACAAAAATTGGAGTTTTGAAAAATAGAAAGATTTTTCAAGTATAAATTTTTAAAAAAATTGGGAGTTGTTTTCTGAGATATGACACAAAATTCTGATAAACATTTAAACTGGATCATGCAATTCATCACTTTATGTCACATTTTTAACCACTTTTATGCATCGTCTGTCTGTACTGGTTAATTCCGTTCCGTTCGTTCGGTCGTCTTCTGCTTATCCGGGGCTGGGTCGCGGGGGCAACAGCCTCAGACGCGAAGCCCAGCCTTCATTCACCCCAGCTGTGAGACATAGTCTCTTTTGGTCTCCTCCCGGTGGGACGTGCCCACAACACCTCACCACCAAGGCACTCGGGACACATCCTAACCAGATGCCCGAACCATCCCATCTGGCTTCTCTTGACCTGGAGGAGGAGCGACTCAACACTGAGCTCCTCCCAGATGGTAGAACTCCTCACCCGATCTTTGAATGAGATGCCAATCACCCTGCGGAGGAAGCTCATTTCGGCCGCTTGTATCCGCGATCTCATTCTTTCGGTCACCACCCACAGCTGGTGACCATAGGTGAGGATTGGAACGTAGATCGACTTGTAAATTGAGAGCTTTTACTTTTTGGCTCAGCTCTCTCTTTACTACGACGGACCGATGCAGCGTCCTAGTTATTGCTGACGCCGCACCGACCCGTTTGTCAATCTCCCGCTCCATCCTTCCCCCACTCGTGAACAGAGATACTTAAATTCCTCTACTTGGGGCAGGATCTTGTCACTGACCTGCAGGGGGCATTCCACTCTTTTCCGGGCGAGGACCGTGGTCTCGTATTTGGAGGCGCTAATTCCCATCCCGGCCGCTTCACACTCGGCAGCAAATCGATCCAGTGAGAAAATCAAAGGAATAATGTAAGAGTAAGGAATAAATCAAGTGATCTAATTAAAAATCTAAATGATGGTTAATAGATTTTAAATTACATCACTTGTTTTATTTTTTACTCTTAAATTATTCTTTTGATTTTTTTTTTTTTTAATTATCCTTATTTTTGTGTATTTACATACTCTTTCTTATTTTTTTTTTCATAATGGTAGTGCTGATGCTGTACCACACACATTTCAGTGTGAAGCGGCCGGGATGGGAATTAGCGCCTCCAAATCTGAGACTATGGTCCTCGCCCGGAAAAGGGTGGAATGCCCCCTGCGGGTCAGGGACAGGGTCCTGCCCCAAGTGGAGGAGTTTAAGTATCTCGGGGTCTTCTTCACCAGTGGGGGAAAGATGGAGCGGGAAATCGACAGGCGGATCGGTGCAGCGTCAGCAATAACTAGGACGCTGCATCGGTCCGTCGTGGTAAAAAGAGAGCTGAGCCAAAAGCAAAGCTCTCGATTTACAAGTCGATCTACGTTCCCACCCTCACCTATGGTCACCAGCTGTGGGTGGTGACCGAAAGAATGAGATCACGGATACAAGCGGCCGAAATGAGCTTCCTCCGCAGGGTGGCTGGGCTCTCACTCAGAGATCGGGTGAGGAGCTCTGCCATCTGGGAGGAGCTTGGTGTCGAGCCGCTCCTCCTCCCGGTCGAGAGGAGCCAGATGGGGTGGTTTGGGCATCTGGTCAGGATGCCCCCGGAGTGCCTCGCGGGCAAGGTGTTTTGGGCACGTCCCACAGGTAGGAGACCAAGGGGCAGATCTTGGACCCGCTGGAGAGACTATGTCTCACAGCTGGCCAGGGAACGACTCGAGATGCTTCCAGGTGAGCTGGCAGATGCAGCCGGGGTGAGAGAAGTCTGGGCTACCCGTTTAAGGCTGTTGCCCCCGCGACCCGACCCCGGAACAAGCAGAAGATGACGGAATGGAACTCCTGAGTCCTCAGACATAGTTTAAAGCAAGGATATCCAACTGCTCTTCTAGTTATTTTTCTAATATCAAACCTCCTGAGATCTACAAATCTAGTGTCAACATCACACACACACACACACACACATACACACACACACACACACACACAGATCATTCCTATCCTGCAGTAAAACTATCCTCACAACCATTAGACATCACATCACACACATTCCCTCTCTCTCTCTCTCTCTCTCTAAAGCGTAAAGCTCTCTCTTTAAAGTCTAAGCCTATTTGACCACATTTAAAATATCACGATGTACTCTCTCTCTCTCCTCTGCTCATGTCCAAACCATCTCAGTCTTGCCTCTTGAACTTTATCCCTAAAACCTCTAACATGTGCTGTTCCCCTGATGTACTCATTTCTAATCCTGTTCATCCTGGTCACTCCCAGAGAGATCCTCAGCATCTTCATCTCTGCTACCTCCATCTCTGTTTCCTGTCTTTTCTTCAGTGCCACTGCTTCTAAACCAAACAGCATGGCCGGTCTCACCACGGTTTTGTACACTTTCCCTTTCATTCTAGCTGAAACACTTCTGTCGCACATCACACCTGATACTTTCCTCCACCCATTCCAGCCTGCCTGCGAAACGCTTCTTCACCTCTTTTCCATACTCTCCATTGCTCTGGACTGTTGATCCTAAGTACTTAAAATCTTCCACCTTCTTTATCTCTTCTCCCTGTAACCTCACTTTTCCATTTGGATCCCTCTCATTCACACACATGTACTCTGTTTTATTCTGACTAATCTTCATTCATCTTCGAATGAATAAATGAATGGTCTGATTTAAATATGAACTAAAAACTTTCATTTTGTTTCTCAAATTGTTCTGTTTGTTTAGATTAAAAAAGTTAAAGTCGTACATTTCTAAAAGATTCAGCAGTTAATGTTGTACAATTGAAACATTAAAAACGATAACAGTCACTAAAAACCATGTCCATGTTATCCCTTATTTGTCAATGAGTGATTTATCAAAGAAAAGGCTTCAAAGTGTCTTCTGGACAAAGTTTGATGATTAAGATGTACCGATCAAGTCGAAACATCTTGAACATCATCAAATCTTTGTAGTCTTTTCTACATTTTGTTTGCATGCTGATTAAACTTTCAGTTGTGCTCGTCAACACAAGACGCTTTCATAGGTGAGGATTAGAAGTTTTATGTTTCCTTCGATCTCATACCTGTGTTCTATTTCTGATCTCAACCACATACCTCCTGCACTACCATCTGGAGGTCTAACCCAAGTATAGCAGTTTTCCAAACACAAAATCTGTCCACACTCACACTTCTGTGCACTTTATGCAGCCACCACGAATTGTTAAGTGTTGCCAACTTCTTATCACTTCCATCGCTACGCTTCTATGCCTAAGCATTCAACAAAATGTGGAAATGAGGCACTTTGAAACATCAACGTGTCACTTCTCAGACAATAGATTGAGGAAGGTGTTTTTAGACTTGAAGGAATCTGAGTAGCACATTGTTAAGATGTTGTGTAACTTTAAAAGCATTTCCTTTGCTAAATGTACAGAGTTCGAGGTCTATTTCTATTCTTGAGAAAACATTTTCTACCTAAAAGAAGAAAAATAACCACAACATCTAGAACAAAGTTATTATTTATACTTGTAAGTGTTTGACATCAGGAACCATCATTTTTAAAACATTGGTATTCACATATTAACCACAAGTTACTTCTGTGATAAAGTTTTATATTTTTAAATTTTGAGTTTTGTACAGAGTTTCCTTCTGAATGAACATTTTCCTGCTTCCAATCAATGGGCGTGTTTGAAAGTTGATCTCAAACAAACTTCTGTTACAATTTCTACACATAGCTGGAAAAACATTGTTGTTTTTCTCACATCAACATCCGAAAAAGAAAGATAACACTTTAAAAGAGTCTTTAGTTAGTTGATTTCAAATTTCAGCCTCTTTGAGAATGTCCTCTTTCTGGTGGAAGTAATCTCTAAACCAGGAAATGTGTTCTTTCTTCTGTTGCACAGTCAGGTAGGGGTTTCGAGAAAGACCGGCCACCACAAGCTCCATGAAGTGTCGCACTGGTCCGTGGCGAGGAAAACCATCCTCCAAGTGTTTCTCCAAGAAGACATGTTCGTAGAACGAGACACTAGCTTCCTCCTCGAGTCCTGTAGCAGATAGAAAAAAAATGAACTATTGCAAGACAGAAACTAAAGAGAGAAGCAGCAAAACAGATGTTGAGAAACTTGCAGCTAAAAAGCTTTTAGAAGCTTTATTTGTAAGAAAATAATGCGAAATATTTACAGCAAACTTGTTTCATCTATACAAGAAGATGTATGGAAATCAAAGAGTTGTTTTGCCTACTATGACATCTAGTGGCACAAGCCTGGCTAATGTGTATCGGTGTGGACGTTAGAAAAAATATCAAACTGAGAAAGTGATCAAAGTGTACAGATAAATATATAATGTAAACATATATATAAAATGTTATATGTTATATTTATATATAATGTAAACAATTGTAGTAACAATTGCATTACTTTTTGTACTTGTATTACTTTTTCATTTGATGTTTTAATTTTAATTTTATGTATTATGATTGATTTCTGAATATTTACTTATATGTTTTATGATAGGTTTCTAAATATTTACTTATATGTTTTTTTGCTTTCATGATGATTTAAAAAAAGGGTTGACGAAATAAGCGTTTGCTTCAGCCGATACCTTTTCGGTCCTTTGGTAAAATATAATTTTTGTTTCTTTAATGTGAAATTACACTGTGACCGAAATAAATAAATAAAAATAAAATTTAAAAAATAAATAATTTCCTGTTTGTTGAAGTCTACTGTATTTGTGATTTGTGTTTTACAGTTAAATATTTTTTTTATAGGCTGCATAGGTATAGAATGGGTATCGATATGGATTTATTGATACTAGTCCTCCTATCGATACCGCTTAATGATCCGGGTCTTTAACAAATCTCTTACTGATACTTTTAAAAACAAAAAAACAAATAAGTATTATGAACATAAAAACTTTACTTTGGATCACAGTGGAACACACAAACAGAACAATCATTAAAATTAGCCGGGAAAGGCTCTGGCACTCCCATGACTGAATTTGAAGTTCAGAAGATGGATACATTTTTATATTTATTGCAATAACTCAATGTAGTGAGGCCTAAAATGTAAAGTTCTAAACTCTAAAGATTTACTGAAGGAACTTCTTTAAAAACATAACAAAGCAGCAATTAGTTCTTATAGTTAAAGATATGATGATGTTGATTTAGAATGATGTAATCAAATTAACATTTTCCCCATTATGTTCTAATTCTCAGATTTAACTTTTAGCATGGAGTCCCTGGACCTCAGTGATAGGAAAATGATCCACTCTTCTCCCTGATATTAGTGGCTCATTTGCATAAACAGATCAATCAGAGTAAATTCTGCTATTTTATTTTGCATCGTTCAAATTCCTAAGAGAATCAGAGAGTTTTCCAACCCTTTAAGCTAAACACATTCACATAATTGTCAAGGCATTTTTTTAAAGTAAATGTTGCAACTAAAATTATTTAAAAGTTTTGTGGTTAAGTTCCATGTTTTTTTTTTGGAGATTTTTTTTTTTTATGTCATGAGTTTTATTGAAACAAAAACTATATCGAGATTTATTTTTTTTGTCAATTTAGCTTAAGTAAACAGACCAAAAAAATAGCTTAAATTACAGACATTGAGATTCATACGGCAATGAAATTATCAGAGGACCTACTTGTTGCCTGAAGTATGGTGGATAATTTTAAAGGAAATTTTAACATGACAGCAGATTTGCAGAAAAATAAAAACAAATTTGGTTATTAAATGATTATCACGAATGACCAGAAATCCTTGGGTTAATTAAACTAATCCCGTGCAAAGGAGGTATTTATCCCAATCTAACAGATTGAAGATATCACTCACCAACTTCATTGTTGATTGGATACTCCCAGAGTTTTCCCTCTTTGGTCCACTGGATCATTTCCTCAAACCCATTTCGAGGTATTTGGTTGGTTGATGAAGACAACTGATTTGTAAACTCGATGTCCCAGAGTGTCGGCTTTGCTGTGTGTGACAATAGTGTAATTAGTATCAAAGTCATTAACGACATAGTGACACCAAATACTATTTAAAAAAATAACTTAATGATGGAATCTTAAGAGTAACTCATTTGAAATGTCTAAGTTGTTGAATTACAGAATCATTTATAATACAAGTCATCAAGAGAGTCAAAAAGAAAATTTTACCAGGCGTCGTTTCAACTCCTTCAACAACAGGAGAAAAAATGTTGAGTCTTTTTGCAGGAAACAGATTCCTCCTAAAAAAGACGACAAGTTATACTCAAGCTTCTCTTTAATAATGTAGCTGAAAGCAAAAATGAAAATACTGACCTTTTGCGGACATTGGCCAGCTCAGCAGTGATTCCTCTTTCTTCTGTGTATCCTTTTCCATCGTCGTCAAAGCGGATCTGATTAGCAGGTGATGCGTTCTGACGGCCAGTTTTCTTTCCCACTTTCATATCCGCAATTATTACTCTGAGAAAATGTGTTGAAACATTTTAATTAACCATGATTAATTTAGGAGTTTTAAGTCTGTCTGAACTTCAAGTGGAACACTTTGGTAATGAACAATGCTAAATGTTCTCTACTTGTACAACTCTTTTCTACCCGTGTTGGTACTATTGTTGCTCACATTCATCCATTCACACACACTGGTGGGGGAAGCTGCCATGCAAGCTGCAAACAACCATCAAGAGCAATTTGGGGTTTGGTGTCTTGCTCAGGGACACCCCGGTATAAACTCTGGGCAAGGGATCGAACCGGCGACCCTTCGGTTCCAGGATGGTCACCCTCCCCCAGAACTATTTGTTGTTCATCTATAAATATGGCAGAAAACACTCAGAAAGCATACCCCAGGTTCTCCATGCTGCCTTTCTTCTGAGCCTCTGTTAAAGCTTTCCGTTGTCTTAACTGCCTGAGTAGCTCAGACTCAGCTTTGCGTTGGTTAGGCATGGTGGAGGCTGCAGCGGATGCAGCTGCAACCAGTTCAGGTTCCAGCGAATCGCTTAAAAACAAAAAAACAAAAGCAGATTAAATTAAAAATTGTAGAAAATGCTTCAAAGCTGTTTTCTGGACAGTGTATTTGCTGATCAAGATGTTTCGACTTCCATATAGAAATTATTTTCAATCTGTAAAATGGCCTGAGAACTTCCGTTCCGTCATCTTCCGCTTATCCGGGACCGGGTCACTGCGGCAACAGCTCAGATGGGAAGCCCAGGCTTCTCTCACCCCAGCTGCGTCCTCCAGCTCACCCGGAGTCATTCCCCAGCCAGCTGTGAGACATAGTCTCTCCAGTGGGTCCGGGGTCTGCCTATTGGTGTCTCCCGGTGTGACGTGCCTGAAACACCTCACCAGGTACGAGGCATCCTGACCAGATGCCTGAACCACCCCATCTGGCTTCTCTCAACCTGGAGGAGCGTCTATACTCCGAGCTCCTCCCGGATGGCAGAACTCCTCACCCTATCTTTAAGTGAGAGTACAGCCATCCTGCGAAGGAAGCTCATTTCGGCTGCTTGTATTCGCAATCACGTTCTTTTGGTCACCAGCTCATAGGCCTGAGAACTGGCTCTATATAAACTAACCTGAGTTAGTACCTGACTAACAGATCCTTTTATATCTAGGAACATACCACTACAGACAGAACTTGGCGTAAAATAAATGTTAATTTTTAAAACTAAAGAAAAAATTATTCAGTCTTCTGAACCCCTTATCCCCTAATGCTAATGGTGGAAAGGAGCATGCCTGAGCTTATCCCGGCTGATTTAAGGCGAGGGGCAGGATACCCCTCGAACAGGTCTCCAGTCTGTTACGGGGCCACACAGACAATAATCCTCCTCGCTCATTCCGAGGTGGAACTTTTGTAGCAGCCAATCAACCTAACATACTTCTTTTTAGAGAGTGGAGGGAAACCGGAATACCCGGAGAAAACCCACACATACACGGGGAGAAGATGCAAACTCCACATAGAAAGGCCAGTGTTTCAAGCCTTGCCCCCACTCCAACACTTGACAACAACCCCTGACCTTCTTGCTGCGAGGACACTATGCTAACAACTTCGTAGTTATGAGAAAATTTCAAAAACTTAAAACAACTTTTACTTGTAAAAAGTGAAAGTAATCTCACCTTTGTGATGAAACCTCCTCTTTTGCTTTCTGGAACATACTAAAAGTGCTTTCCAAAGGTGCTGGTTTAGGCTTTAATTGCATGGCTGGATCAGCAATCTGCTTTGCCTTCAGGATTTTGAGCTTCCTTTTATTTGTTACTTCCACTTTCATTGCTCCAAGAAGGTCCAGGAGACCCTCCTTCCCACTTTTTGCAACACCACTCTTGACTTGTGTTGACTTTGTTGCAACAGATTCAACTCTAGCTTCTCCCTCTTGTTGAGGTCCTTCATCTCTCCCTAAAATTCCTCGCTCTTCTTTTTGCTCACTCTGAATTGGACTCTTTTCTAATGCTGTCTGATCTTGATTTGAAGAGATGTCATCATTCTTTTTTTCACAGAACTTAACTGAACACGTGCTGAGAGGCTTTTCTGTGCCTCTGTTTACAACCCTGGAACAAATAGGAAGCAGAGATTAATAGACATTCACGAGAAATTAAAGCAGGTAGACATTTATAACAAATAACTGGGATGAATTACACATTTAATAACATATTTAACTCTAATCTTAGCCACCAGCTGTGGGTGGTGACCGAAAGAATGAGATTGCGGGTACAAGCGGCCGAAATGAGCTTCCTCCGCAGGGTGGCTGGGCTCTCACTCAGAGATCGGGTGAGGAGCTCTGTCATCCGGGAGGAGCTCGGTGTCGAGCCGCTCCTCCTCCAGGTCGAGAGGAGCCGGATGGGGTGGTTCGGGCATCTGGTCAGAATGCCCCCTGAGTGCCTCGCGGGCGAGGTGTTTTGGGCACGTCCCACCGGGAGGAGACCAAGGGGCCGCTACATTGGGCCGCTGGAGAGACTATGTCTCACAGCTGTCCAGGGGACGACTTGGGATCCTTCCGGGTGAGCTGGAGGATGCAGCTGGGGTGAGAGAGGTCTGGGCTACCCGTTTGAGGCTGTTGCCCCCGCGACCCGACCCCGGAACAAGCGGAAGATGACGGAACGGAACTCTAATCTTAACAACAAAACTCCAGGAGGGATTAATTAGTAGTAGTTTAGTAGTTTATTTTATTTTTCCAGACATTTAAACATTTTCCTACAGTACAAAAGAAAACAATATGTATAAGGTCTGAAAAGGAGCAGTCTGAAGCCGAAGCTTATGATGCCTGCCCCTAACTCATCCAAACTATGTGTAATTAAGCTGCTGACTCTTTAACAACAACAAAAAAATCCACATGTACAGTAATTTACATGAAATAAAGTGTCCATCTTTAGAGCTCTTTTTCTTCGTATGATTTTATAATATTTTTCTTATATAAAGTGTTGAACTGTTTAAGTGTTTTACATTCTTTTAAATGTTGATCCACGTTGTTCCAAAGATTTACACCAATAAATGTATTATTACCAGTGACAAAATGTGTCAATTAGAAACACTTAATCCAACCAGTAAACTTAATTTGATCTTGTAAAAGCTAAATTATCTCAATATGTTACAATTGTAAATTATTAACCCTCCTGTCAACCCAAAACATACCCATAAGCACCTTTTCTGACCTGCATTTACTGTTGTGTTCCATTTTTAAGTGGTTTTATCATGCTTAAGATTATTTTTTTTACTCACCTAATAACCTTATCAGCTTTAAGTGATCTTAGATGTGAGTTATAGACACCAAGTGAAGTTTGGGATATAAAACGATGCATTTTTTTCTCAGTTTAACCTTCCACGTTCCTAGATTCTCCTTCGGTGTTACACTATAAGAACTCCGTGGACACTGTAAGCAACAATAGTTCCGGAAATCTTACGTCAGGAACCGAGGAGTGATCTTTATTACTTATTAAAATATTATGAACCTATCAAATATTTCCAATTATATATTTTTTTGCAATTATAAATATGTATGGAGTAAAAAAAGCCAAGATTCAAATGTTTGGTTTTCAAAACATAGTCTCGCGATACTACTGTTAAGGGGGCGTGATTTAGAAAAACCGTTCTTGCTAAGCAACGCTCTGGTTACCGAATTGCTCAGTAAGATTCGGTAACGATAGGCGGCGCTGAAGCTACACCAAGAAGTTTCCGCCGTTCGGTCCATAGAAGAAAAAGAAGAAACAAGAGCGCTAATTCACGAACGTCTCTTCAGATGTCGGCATAAACTATTATTTTTTTTTCAATAAAATGGATTAAGTAAAAAAGTAAACGCGTTTGCAACGCGGCGTTTTTGTAAGTAATTACCGTGTTTTCTCCAATCAACTTCGAAGAACGAACAACTTAATTCAGGTAAATCTGATCGGAAGCTAATTTTTTTTAGCATTTCTGCTAACATCATCTTATTCTGAACCCTGATCACACCATGAATAATACCTTTAAAAATATACGTATACAAAACTGAAAATAAGTACATCTAGTCTATTTTCATCACAAATTTACAAGTTATTTGAATTGTTCGGCAACAGATCGCGTTTCGTTTTATCAGTGAAGAACCAACTCTGTTTTCACTCAATACCGACACTAATCTGATTTTCTTTTCTGTTTTTACATGCATTAATGCAGTATTTTTCAACCTTTTTCATACTAAATATTTGCGTATGTATATAGAAAGACCATATGTATAGATATATCTATAGATATTTGTTTGTGGATGAAACAAAGTAGAATTTATTGTAATAAATGTGATTGATGATGAAAATAATTGACCAATGCAATGCCATGGATGTGGTATTTTACAAACCTTGGTTTGAATTTAAGAGAAGTTTTAAATATACTGTACATTATGTAGACTAATTTTCTTCTTTTGTGCTATTAATTATTATACTATTATTATAGTATGTTAGAGCGGTGAAGGACATGTATGAGAGACTGTAAGACAGTGGTGAGGTGTGCTGTAGGTGTGACAGAGGAGTTCAGTGTGGGGTGGGACTGCAACAAGGATCTGCTCGGAGTCCTTTGCTGTTTGCTGTGGTGGTGGACAGGCTGACAGACGAGGTTAGACAGGATTCTCCATGGACAATGATGTTTGCAGATGACATTGTGATCTGTAGTGAGAGGAGGGAAGAGGTGGAGGAAAAGCTGGAGATGTGGAGGTTTGCACTAGAAAGAAGAGGAATGAAGATTAGTCAGAGTAAGACAGAGTACATGTGTGTGAATGAGAGGGATCCAAATGGAAAAGTGAGGTTACAGGGAGAAAAGATAAAGAAGGTGGAAGATTTTAAGTACTTAGGATTAACAGTCCAGAGCAATGGAGAGTGTGGAAAAGAGATGAAGAAGCGTGTTCAAGCAGGCTAAAACGGGGGGAGAAAAGTATCAGGTGTGATGTGTGACAAAAGAGTTTCAGCTAAAATGAAAGGAAAAGTGTACAAAACCGTGGTGAGACCGGCCATGCTGTTTGGTCTACAGACAGTGGCACTGCGGAAAAGACAGGAAACAGAGATGAAGATGCTGAGGATCTCTCTGGAAGTGACCAGGATGGACAGGATCAGAGGAACAGCACATGTTAGAGGTTTTGGAGATAAAGTCAGAGAGGCCAGACTGAGATGGTTTAGACATGTACAGCGAAGAGAGACCGTGTACATCTGCAGAAGGATGCTGGATTTGGAAGCACCAGGAAAGAGGCCTAGAGGAAGACCAAAGAGGAGGTTCATGGATACAGTGAAGGAAGACATGAAGATAGTTGGTGTGATCGAAGAGGATGCAGCAGATAGGGTTAGATGTAAGAAACTGACTTGCTGTGGTGACCCCTGAAGGGAAATGCCGAAAGAAGAAGAAGAGTGCTATTAATTATTGAATTGAAGATACTTATGTGATTTATATTTTTTTTATAATACTGTATTTTCACGACCATAAGGCGCAAATAAAAGTCTCAAATTTTCTTCAAAATGAGCAGCGTACCCTATCGTGCAGTGCGCCCTATGTGTGTTGTGTAAAAAGAAGTGAAGCAGATGATTACGACGCTTGCTGAAAGGCCACCAACAATGCTTGCTGGTGAATTAGACAGTGGAATTGTAACAGGGTAGTGAGACCCCGTTCTTCCATTTCCCGGTTCTAGCATCCAGTTAAACCCTGTGATATACCTACCATAACAGGAGCCCTGTTAGTTATGATGCTGGCCAGTTTTGACCTGTCCAGGTTCAATACACTTTGCCCCCATTTCTTCAATCCGTCTGGTGATTGTACTCACTGATAGACTCACAGCATTAGAGACATCTTTCTTCACGGGACAAACCTCCACGACAGTGTTCATACATTACTTTGAAAACTCTCTTTCAGTGAAAGGTTTATGGATCCCGCTGAGCTACTTTTTAGCTTTGAGAATTTGTCTGCTTGCATTTTGCCTTCCAAAGTAATATTGTAACAGGATATTGTGTTTGTGACAGGATTGATGGTGTCGCTGTTGGTTATATTCTTTGAAAACCACCAATAACCCTTTGTCCTCGTCAGGCTAAATGCTCTGCATTATGAATGAAATGTTCTCTTACCTGTTTTTTTTTTCTTTTTTTTTTTTGTCATTGTTATTACGTTCTTTCTCTGAAAGGAATGGGTTTAGGATTATTTTCTGGAGGTTGTCAAATAGGGACACAAACCACAGGATATACAACAGGTTATCACGCTAGATGAGTGTTTGAAATGGCTACGGACTAACTCTGTTTGGGGACCCCTGGTCTGCACTTTTAGGGGAGTGCTTTGCTCAGAGTAAAATATGCCCCACTTAAACCTCTTATGTATTTTACAGTCATGTCAGAAGAGCGAAGACAGAAGCAGTGCTCAGTTGTTGTGCCCATTGAGTCAGTGAAGGCCATGGCAGAGTCTGTGGGAGTTGGGCAATTACCAGAAGAAGGATGTGTTGCTTTAAGTGAAGAAGTCAGTTACAGACTAAAAGAAATTGCACAGGTAAGGCCTTTATGAAATATTTTGATTGTTCTAAAATTAAAAAGAAAAGCCCTATAGAGGGTGAACGAGCAGTGATGGAAGGACCTGTGGTATTCTTCCTTCATTGCTCTAAAATCTTTTTGTATCATTCAAAATTTCTGTCTTTCCACCCCCCCTCCTTTAACACACAGGATGCTGTGAAGTTCATGCATCATGGAAAGAGACGCAAATTATTGACTACTGATCTAGACAATGCCTTCAAAATCAAAAACGTAGAGGTACCGACAGATCTCATCCTCTTTGTTTTCTGTCATTTGATAAATGTCTCCCGAGTTGTGTGTCTTAAAAGCAATTTCTCATTTGTTTTTTTCTTTATATTTTATAGCCTGTTTTGGGGTTCCAAACCCAAGACTTTATCCCTTTTCGCTATGCAAGTGGTGGTGGACGAGAACTTCATTTCTACGAGGAAAAGGAGGTTGATCTTAGTGACATTATAAACACGCCCCTCCCCAGAGTACCATTAGACGTCAGTCTCAAAGGTATGAAAATTATTATTACTTCATGGCAGTCTTCTTCTTTTGGCATTTCCCTTTAGGGGTCACCATAGCAAGTCAGCCTCTTCCATCTAATCCTATCTGCTGTATCCTCTTTGGTCACACCAACTATCTTCATGTCTTCCTTCACTGCGTCCATGAACCTCCTCTTTGGTCTTCCTCTAGTCCTCTTTCCTGGTGGTTCCTAATCCAGCATCCTTCTTCCTATGTACTCTCTCTCCTCTGTTCGTGCCCAAACCATCTCAGTCTTGCCCCTCGAACTTTATCCCCAAAACCTCTAACATGTGCTGTTCCTCTGATGTACTCATTTCTAATTATTACTTCATGGCAGTAATACCATAAATTGCAACGTCTATTTCTTGGTGCTTGTTGTTTAGTTTCTGTACTGCTTTTTGTTTATCTTCAGCTCACTGGTTAAGTATTGATGGGGTGCAACCAGCAATTCCAGAAAATCCACCTCCAGGTTAGTCCCACTAAAATACTGAAAGAAAATCTCTCTGCGTGTGATGAATATGAAAAAAGGTTATTTGCTTGGAAAAAACAAGAAATGAGTTTTTTGCTTTACAGCAACTAAAGAACAGCAGAAAACCGAATCTACAGAACCACTCAAAGTTGTAAAACCTGGTCAAGAGGAAGAAGGTACAATTCAAAACAAAAGTCCGGTCTCATCACCAGAAGGCAAAGGTTAGGATGCTGCTTTTGGTTCATTTTATCCACAATCTAAACTTGGCTCCTGTCCAGACTTATAATTAACTATCACAACACATTTGTGTCCATGACATTTAGGAAAGGAGAAAGTTCTGATCAGGTTAAAACCCCGCAGCACACATGAACTCTCTGTTGAACAGCAGCTTTACTACAAAGAAATCACCGAAGCATGCGTCGGCTCCTGCGAATCTAAAAGAGCGGTAAGTAGATGTTACTGTGTTTGTTGATTCTGTGCTGTTGTTAATCTGTAAAGTCATTTTGACAAATACCGTAATTTCACGACCATTAGGCGCACCGTACGAAAAGGCGCAGTCTCAGTCACACACTGCCTTACAACAACATACACGCAAACATGCAAATGTGCGTATTAAAAAAATAGATCGGGAGCAAAACTGAGTTTGGTTGTACTTTATTTAAGTAGTATAAACAAGCACATTACCGGTAATAGTCTTTATTCAAATCCCTCATCCTCTATTTTGGAATCGAACAGCTGCGCAAAATCCAACAGAGCAGGTCGACTTCGCTCCTCGCTGTCAAAGTCACTGTCTGTACTGTGCGGCTCCTCAGAAAGGATACCAGCTTTTGCGAAAGCTCGGATAACAGTGCCAGCAGACACGTTAGTCCAAGCATCTACAATCCATTGGCAAACTGTAGCGTAACTCGCCCGGCGCTGCCTTCGTGAAACTGTGGTCTCCTTCGGTCATCCATCGCTCCCACATTGCTCACACTTCACTCTTTAACGTTCTCATGCCTTTTCTTTCAGGTCCGCCTCGCGGGCACCGCGTTTTCTTTTAGGTCCGCCTTTTCTCACACACAAGGCGCACCGCACAAAAAGGCGCACCGCTCATTTTGAAGAAAATCTAAGACTTTTATATGCGCCTTATGGCCGTGAAATTACGGTAGTTTGTTTGCTTTGTCACTTAATTACAAATAACACAATACTCTGTATGTTTGTAAGAGATAAGATTGAAACTCTTACATGATGTCTGTTTGATCTTTATTTTTTTTATTAAACAAATGCCTTCTTTGATTTCACAGGAAGCTCTACAGAGCATCGCCACTGATCCTGGACTTTATCAGATGCTCCCAAGATTCAGCACATTTATTTCTGAAGGAGTAAAAATATATTTCCAATTTTTTTATGTTGTTTTAAAATGTCAACCGTATCACAAAACAAACTGCAACATTTCCCAGCTTTCAGTTCTAACGTGGTTCTTTCCTCAAAGGTTCGTGTAAACGTGGTGCAAAACAACTTGGCCTTGCTGATATATCTCATGCGAATGGTCAAAGCTCTCATGGACAACCCGACCCTTTACCTGGAAAAATATGTAAGTAATGTCCAAAATCTTCTTTTTTTGCTTTTGAAATGTTATTGTAGAGAAATATATGTATGCATGTTTCTTATTTACTTTAAGTGGCTACGGCACCAAACAGACTACTTAACGAAGTTTGATCACTTAATTCTCCACGAGTAAATATATTTGTGCAATCAGTCTTCCAAAGAAGATATTTCAATAAATATTCACATTTCAAATAATCCCTCGAATAAAAACCCATCCTTGAACTATTCCAGAAGTACTTTCATGTGAGGTCAACGCCGGAAGACTATTCAGGGCAGCCATAGTTGTTTACATTGGATCTGAGTGTTTGTCGTGTTTTTGGGTAATACGCCAGGTCGTTCTGTGGCTTTTGGGTGCTCAAAGTCACGTAAAAATAATGTGACATTATTCAAGTTCCCCCAAGGAGCCAAAGTTATTCAAACAGTGGTAAAATAAGTCCAGAGAATGAGGGATAAGTGTATTGTCGGGTCCTGTTCTGAATTGTGCAGTAACTATTCTAAAGGAGAACGTTTTGAACAGAAACCTTTCTACATGAGGGAAATGAGAATTAACCCAAGAGGTCCACTTCGATTGTTACCAGAAGCTATCCCTTCCATATTTCCACATCCAAATGACACACCTGATACCCCCACAAGTACAAGAACTGCCGTCGTGTCAAGTCCGTTCACTCCTGCTAGTGTGACTGACAGCATCTGACACAGCAACAACGTCCACTAACAGTCACTGTGAAAGACCCCCGTCCCTGCCTCTAGTTAGCCATGTTCATCCACAAGTCCCAAGTGGTCTTCAAATCAAAAGTTTTTTTTTGTGGTGTTTTATCATTTTAGGGTATGTTTATGGTTACCATATCAACCAGAATGTGTTAGGGTACAGAGAATGTTTCTATGTTATAAAAACGCTGCTAATAAATTTTCTCATAAAGAGAATCAACATCACTGGTATTCTGTTAATAGTCAAATAAATAAAAAGATAATAAAGTAATATTGTATCACGGTACAGAAATTAAATTTTTCTCACTATTTCACATCGTCTGAAATTTCTAATTCAAAAGTACTGTCAGAAAATGACAGACCCAAAACGGCTTCATTTTCTGACAAGCTTCTCTTGAAGATTTCTCTGTCCACCATTGAAAAAGACAAAACTGCAGCGACGTGCATCCGGTGATGACGTCACACAACATGGCTGTGTTTCTAGGTCAACTTCTGGAGCGATATTGTGGGCAGCCTCCAAGTGCAAATTTATTTTCCACGCGTAAACTTTCGTTTATTATTTTATTATCACCCCACTGATGAAAAAACCCACACAATTACAATGCGGAGTTGACTGAGAAGACATGGATTGTTTGACATTATGCAATTGTGTCATAGCCACTTTTAAAAAGTTTTTTTTTTCTCTCTCTTCTGTAGCTGCATGAACTCATCCCGGCCGTGGCCACCTGTATTGTGAGCAAACAGCTGTGTTTGCGTCCAGATGTTGACAACCACTGGGCTTTGCGAGACTTTGCTGCTCGTCTAATGGCCCAAAGCTGTAAAACCTTCAGTACCACAACCAACAACATCCAATCCCGCATCACCAAGACCTTCACCAAGGTGGGCTTTTGAAATCAAAAGTTTTGCTAGTAATTTCTTTAACCCTGTAGTTACTTTTACAACAAGTGGTCCAAATAATTTATTTAGTCAGAGACAGTAACATTGTACGATAAACATTTCACCATTATGTTTTGTTTTCTAGCTGAATAGATTTTAAACCAGACTTGTATGTTTTGTTTTTTTTCCCTCCAGAGTTGGTTGGATGATAAAACTCAGTGGACGACCCGTTACGGCTGCATCGCAGGACTTTCTGAACTGGGACACGATGTGAGTAGAAAAGATTTTGTTTTGTCCCCAACACTCCACTAATCTGGATTTTATTCTCCTCTGTAGGTGATCAAGACCCTGATCATTCCTCGGCTTTCCATAGAGGGTGCACGTATTAGAGCAGTGATGGAAGGACCTGTGGTGTCAAATATCGACAAGATAGGAGCTGAACACGTTCAAAGTCTTCTTCTCGTAAGAAATAAATAATAAAGTTTCAGTTTTTTGCATGTTTAATGTAATCCAATAATAAATTAGAAGCAGTGAGGTAAGTATCACAATTCTTTCCTGTTTTAACTGTTTGGCTTCCTTTCTGAAGAAACATTGTGCCAGTGTTATTGCCAAGACACGTCCCCAGCCAGACTGTGCGGATCAGTATCGCACAGACTACGGCTACCTCGGACCCATGCTCTGCACTCATGTGGCAAAGGCTAGAAGTCAAGCAGCAATGCAATCCCAGCAAGTCAACAGGACCACTCTTACTATCACTCAGGTACAACACCATAGCAATAAGTTTTCAGAAGAAGACATTATTGTCAATAATTTTAAAAAATAGAAATAATACCTCATTTTTTGCAGCCTCGTCCCACTATTTCCATTGCACAAAGTGGGTTGGGTGGCCCAGGGCCTCGTACTCCCAGCATCATCAAGGTGCCAAGCTCCCTCGCCCTCATGTCTCCCAGACCTGGTACTCCGTCCCAACCATCTCCCCCGGCAACAAAATACATTGTAGTAGGAACCAGTGCCGGATCTGCCTCAACTCAGCAGGTACGTTTATTTTATATTATGATCATTTTAAAAACAAAACCTATCTGAAATGATTAATCCACAACATTGAAATGTTTGTTTTTGTTCTGTGCTTTAGGTCATCACCATAAGTCCTTCTCAATCAACTCCACCAGCCACCAGCACAGTTTCCAGTTCAGTTTCATCCCTGATGAAACTTGAGTCTGGGAATAATCCTGGCCTTGCAACTTCACGTCCTCTTCAAAAGTATATCGTTGTATCTCTGCCCACATCTGGAGCCTCTTCTTCTTTGGAGAGTAAGGCCTCCGTCTTACCGAGCACCATTAATTCATCTGCAGGAGATATAGGGATGAAACTAGAAAGGTCAGAGTCCCCTGGTGTTAGAACACAGTCACCCCACTTATGAATTTGATTTGTTTTTTTTAAGTTTTCTAGCTGGTGGAGCAGTTGTAGATCCCATTGTCTGTAGTATTTGTTAGGGGGGGAATATAGGCCTTTCAATAATAAATTGTTTTGTGTTGACTCTGTGATGTGTTGACAACCTCGTTCCCTAAGTTTGTCATATCCCTAGATGTTTAGAAAACTTGGAAATGTTGTTTCAAGTTTTTAAACTTTATTGTAGAAATGATAAATCTGCAATATTGAAGGTTAGGTCATCACTCCTGGTTTTTCTCTGTCAACTTGGTTCCTAGTTATAGAACAGATTAGTGCGGGGGTGCCCAACCTGTCGACCGCGGTCTACCGGTAGATTGCGGACTAGTCCCGAGTCGACCGCGAGATGTGTTGGGGAAGAAAAATTCATGACAATTTTTTTTTCTAATGACAGAAAGTCAGTGTTGCTTATTTAGCGACTTCGGCGATAAATTTAGCGACCATTCAGCCGCTCAAAAGGTGACTAACGACAATCTAGCGCCTTTCTTGCATTATTGAGCGATTTTACCCACGTGACTAAAACCCAGAAGTCGGCCGGGATCAGGATGAAACTATCACAGCAGTATTTTTTTTTTTTAAATAATCTTAAGGTGTTATTGAGAGGTGCAATTAGTTTTTCACGTCATTAGCGTGATCTTCTTCTTCTTTCGGCATTTCCGTCATTATCACGTACAAGTAGTTAGCGTGATATGGCAGAAAAATTGGCTGGTCTTGGAGCAGAAGAAAAGTGATAATATTTAGAAAAACTACAGTTGATAGGATTTTTTTTCTCTATTTGTTGTTGTTAGTTACTGTAGTTGTGTCTTTCGATTTAGGACCTTGAGTCTGCAATAAAGTTTATGATGATGATGATGATTCTCACGTGATGTCATCAAACCGGAAGTAGCCTTTAGATCTGCAGCTGAGTAGAATCTTGGAGTGAATTGCAGGCATCAAATCGGGATTCTTTGAAAATAAATGATTTAGAATTGTGTAAGGATCTTCTCCACCAGTCAACTGTAGTTTTTCTAAATATTGTATCTTTTCTTCTGCCCCAAGACCAGACGATTTTTCTATTATATCACGTTAATGGCGTGGAAAACTAATTATACCGCTGAATAGCACCAAAAGCTGAAAAAAGAAATACTAATCTATCCCTCTCAAAAGGCCGACTTCCAGGTTGGTGACTGTAACTGAGACTTCTGGGGTCTTGCCATGAAGCAGGTTTTTGAGCCTGTTCTTAATGAGTAACACCTGTACTCTGTTGGGGTCCTTCCCCCTTCCAAGGACAGCTAGTAGCTACTTTTCTTACTGATGAGTTGGTAACACTGCAGAATGTTGACCAGTAGTGTAGTAAGCAGCTAGCGATTGTAGCAGCTACAAACCATTGAACAACAACACGGCTGAGGGGAAACGAGCCAAGACCTACCATTTTCACCCTAAGTGGGAGCAAGATTATTTTTTTGTTTATTTAAACTCAAAACCTGTTTGTTTAATTTGTACTGCAACGGTAGCATTGGCATAGAAACTAATTCTGGAGCAGCATTTCAGATCAGTCATCACTCCCGGTTCAAAGACGGTGATGTTGTGAAGAAAGCCCTTCTCGCTGCGGAATGGTAGCCTTTTTAATCAATTTAAAATAAAACCGAGATCATTGATGACATTAAAAAACTGTAACTTTCCCGCAATACTACTACAAGGCGATGTGAGGGAATGGCTGTGGATCTAAAGGAACTACCCAGGAATGATATTAGTTTTAATATAGGCTGGAAATATCTGTAGGGAGTTAGGAATGTTGCCGCTGGACTGGTAGTTCTCAAGAGCTTTGCTAATTGAAAAGTAGATCTTGGGACAAAAAAGGTTGGGCACCCCTTGATTAGTGGAACTCGGAATCAACCAGCTTGTGTGCCAGTTATGTGTATGAAGACTTTTTTAAATTGAAAATGGCCTTTAAAGTACCGTGTTTACACGACCATAGGGCACACGTATTAAAAGGCGCAGTCCAAATTTTGCGTGTTCTGTATTTAACACACACATAAGGCGCACCTGATGATAGGACGCGGGTTTATATACAGTGGGGCAAATAAGTATTTAGTCAGCCACCAATTGTGCAAGTTCTCCCTCTGACCTGTAATTTTCATCAAAGGTGTTCCTCAACTATGAGAGACAAAATGAGAAAAAAAAATCCAGAAAATCACATTGTCTGATCTTTAAAGAATTTATTTGCAAATTATAGTGGAAAATAAGTATTTGGTCAACAAACAAGCAAGATTTCTGGTTCTCAGAGACCTGTAACGTCTTCTATAAGAGACTCCTCTGTCCTCCACTTGTTACCTGTATTAATGGGACCTGTTTGAATTCTTAATCTATATAAAAGACACGTGTCCACAACCTCAGACAGTCACACTCCAAACTCCACTATGGCCAAGACCAAAGCGCTGTCAAAGGACACCAGAAACAAAATTGTAGACCTGCACCAGGCTGGGAAGACTGAATCTGCAATAGGCGAGCAGCTCGGTGAGAAGAAATCAACTGTGGGAGCAATTATTAGGAAATGGAAGACATACAAGACCACTGATAATCTCCCTCGATCTGGGGCTCCCCACAAGATCTGGCCCCGTGGGGTCAAAATGATCACAAGAAAAGTGAGCAAAAATTCCAGAACAACACAGGGGAACCTACTCAATGACCTGCAGAGAGCTGGGGCCAAAGTATCAAAGGCTACCATCAGTAACACACTACGCTACCAAGGACTCAAATCCTACAGTACCAGACATGTGCCCCTGCTAAAGAAAGTACATGTGCAGGCCCGCCTGAAGTTTGCTAGAGAGCATTTGGATGGTCCAGAAGAGGACTGGGAGAATGTCATATGGTCAGATGAAACCAAAATAGAACTTTTTGGTAACAACTCTACTCGTCATGTTTGGAGGAGAAAGAATGCTGAGTTGCATCCAGAGAACACCATACCTAGTGTAAAGCATGGGGGTGGAAACATCATACTTTGGGGCTGTTTTTAAGCAAAGGGACCAGGACGACTGATCCTGATAAAGGAAAGAATGAATGTGGCCATGAATCATCAGATTTTGAGTGAAAACCTCCTTCAATCAGCAAGAGCATTGAAGATGAAACGTGGCTGGGTCTTTCAGCATGACAATGATCCCAAACACACTGCCCGGGTAACGAAGGAGTGGCTTCGTAAGAAGCATTTCAAGGTTCTGGAGTGGCCTCTCAACCCTGTAGAAAATCTTTGGAGGGAGTTGAAAGTCCGTGTTGCCCAGCGACAGCCCCAAAACATCACTGCTCTAGAGGAGATCTGAATGGTGGAATGGGCCAAAATACCAGCAACAGTATGTGAAAACCTTGTGAAGACCTACAGAAAATGTTTGACCTCTGTCCTTGCCCACAAAGGGTATAAAACAAAGTATTGAGATGAACTTTTGTTATTGACCAAATACTTATTTTCCACCATAATTTACAAAGAAATTCTTTAAAAATCAGACAATGTGGTTTTCTGGATTTTTTTCCCTCATTTTGTCTCTCATAGTTGAGGTACACCTATGATGAAAATTACAGGTCTCTCTCATCTTTTTAAGTGGAAGAACTAACACAATTGGTGGCTGACTAAATACTTATTTGCCCCACTGTACATATCCTCTACTACGTACATCCGCCTTACAAGAACACACACGCGCACGCACGCACACACACGTGCGTTTTTAAGATTAGATCGGGAGCAAAACTGAGTTTGATTGGCTTTATTTAAATATTAATTACAGTCGTCATAAAGTCATTTATCAAATCCATCCAAGTCCTCATCCTCTGTTTCGGAATCTAACAGCTGCGCTAAATCCAACATAACAGGTTCACTTTCTTCGCTGTCAGAGTCACTTCTGTATCGTGCAGCTTCGCGGAAGTGCCTGCTTTTGCGAAAGCTCGGACAACAGTGCCAACAGACACGTTAGCCCAAGCATCTACAATCCACTGGCAAACTGTGGCATAATTCGCCCGGTGCTGCCTTCCACCCTTCGTGAAGCTGTGGTCTCCTCTGGTCATCCATCGCTGGTGGAGTCTTTCCTCCAACTCTGGCCACCTCGCCTTATTTCCGCGGAAACTCAGCTGCGTCTTCTTCACCTGTCGCAGCTCGTTTTCCAGCTTCCTCCACTTACGAACCATCGACTCATTAATTTGAGATTTTCTTACGGCGGCTCGATTCCCACGTTCCTTCGCACAGCTGATTTCCATCAGTTTAAACTGAGCTTCATAAGCGTGTCTCTTTTCCATTTTCAGTGTTGTTAAAACAGCAATGTTTTGCTTAAAGTACATACCTGTTCTTTAATCCACGCCCACACTTCCACCTTTAATGTTCTCAACTACGTCCGCCTCATGGTTCTCTAATATTTCCACAAATCACATAATGCGCACTGCACGATAGGGTGCACCGCTCATTTTGAAGAAAATTTGAGACTTTAAGGTGCGCCTTATGGTCATGAAAATACGGTTATTAAAAAAAGATGCCTAATCCCAGAATTGTTTGGATGTATTAATAAAAATAAATGAGAAAATAAGAAAATTGAATTGAAAGTGTTTTATTTCTCCTTGAAGTGCTGCTGTACAAACGAAGTAAAAAAAAAAAAAACAAACTCACAGAAACATGAACACAAGCATAAATAGATGAAATAGAAGGACACAGAAAGAAGAAACGTAAGAAGTCATCTTCCGCTTATCCGGGACATGGTCGCGGGGCACCAGCCTCAGATGGGAAGCCCGGGCTTCTCTCACGCCAGCTGCATCCTCCACCTCACCCGGAAGGATCCCGAGTCGTGCCTTCTCTCAGAGAGTCTTCTCCCTGCCTCAGACGGAAGCCCAGGGACAGCTCTCTCACCCCAGCTGCATCCTCCAGCTCACCCGGACTGGTAAAAAAAATATTCGCTCCCCAGCCAGCTGTGACAGTCTCTCCAGTGAGTCCAGGGTCTCTTCCTGATGGAATGTGCCAAAAACACCTCACCAGCGAGGCGCGAGAGGCATCCTGACCAGATGCCCGAACTACCCCATCTGGCTTCTCTTGACATGGAGGAGTGTCTCGATACCGAGCTCCTCCAGGATGGCTGAACTTACCACCCGATCTTTGATTGAGAGCCCAGCCACCCTGCGGAGGAAGCTCAAATTTATAATATATATAAATGTAAAAAAAAAAATACAAATATATGTTTATAACTCCTGCAGGTGTTTTATTTTGAAACATGTCAAGTGATTCCGTTTCCGGTTCGTACAACTCTCGTTTCTAGCGGATCTTGTGCTCCTGTTGTTAAAGTTTAGTTTAACAGATTTCTGCAGACATGAAAACCAGGATCCGAGCTGCAACCAAAGAGGACTGTAAAGAGATCTCTAGGATGATAATGGTACGTGATCGGTGTAGCTAACTTAGCACACATTACCTGGAACGATCTGTTCCTGTTAACCATTAAACTACCTGTTAAATATTCATCAAAATCTCTTTATTTAATATGATCAAAAATCCTTACAGGAGCTGGCCATTTATGAGAAAATGCAAGATCAAGTGAAAATATCACACGAAGGTAATTTTAATTTGATTCCATTTAGAAAATCAAATAAAAATGATTTCATTCTCACTTTATTTTGAAAACGCCTGGAGTCAGAAAATCCACACGTGGAGTTTTGATTGTAGTTTTATTTATATTTTTACGGGGCTTTTGTTCAGGTTTTCTTTTTTTCTTTTTTTTAAAATACATATTTATATGAAAAACAAATGTTAGTGTAGCCTCGGTACAGGTGCACCCTGTGCTGGGTGCACCCTGCCTCTCGCCTCAAATAAGTCGGAATATGCTCCGGTACCCCCCACAATCCCATTGGGAATAGGTAGTTCAGAAGATGAAATAAAACAAACGTGATATTGATGATAAATCTATTTTGCTACTGATCTCTTAATGAAACTTGTAAATAAACTAGAAACTGCTCTGATTGGTTGTTCTTTAAACTCTCTAGTTTAACCAAGATTTACCAAAAACAGTGACTTCATTCATCTTCTGAATACTTATCATCTAACGAGGTGTTGGGGGGTGCTAGAGCCTATCCTAGTTCATTTCTGGGGACAGGCAGGATACACCCCAAACAGGTCACCAGTCCGTTGCAAGGTCTCACACCCACACACTACCATACAAACAAACCCTCATTCCCAGTGGCAATTTCGTAGCGGCCAATCAATCTAATATGCATGTTTTTGGAGGGTGAGGGATAACAGAAAACCCACGCATACACAGGTAGAACATGCAGACTCCACACAGACAGACCAGTGTTTCAAGCCTCTTCTCCGGGACACAAACCCCAACCTTCTTGCTGTGAGACCACCATGCTAGCCTCTGACCACAATGCAGCCAGTGTTAATTACATTTTAACTGTAATTCAGAAAAAAAATTAAAGAATTGAATTACATAGTTTAATAATTTCTTCTTTTTTTTTAATTACACATTTCTATTTTTGGCTGCATGGCACAGTGGCTTCACAGCAAGAAAGTTAGGGTTCGAATCACTGGTCTTTCTGTGTGGAGGTTGCGTGTTCTCCCCCGTGTATGCGTGGGTTTTCTCTAGGTATTCCAATTTCTTTCCACCGTCCAAAAAGATGTGTGTTAGGATAATTGGCTGCTTTGAATTTGCCCCTAAGAATGTGTGTTTGTGTGGATCGTCTTTGCGTGTGGTACACAACAGACTAGCACAGGCGTGGTCAAACTACGGCCCGCGGGCCACATGCGGCCCGTTGAACGTTTTAATCCGGCCCGCCGAACTTGAAAAACTTAAATAAATAAAACCTTGTTAATGTTTTATTTTTCTGTAATGTTTAATGTTTTGTCACTAGATGGCGCCAACGATACAACAACACTGCTCCCATTAAAATGTGTGTGTCTCCGTGATGCGCACGCTATCACAATAAATCGTGTGCACAGATATGAAAAGCCATCATGCCTAATACATGCACATAAACAATCGTGCTAGATGTTACGTCGAGCGCTTAGATTTTAAATTTAGTGCCGCTAAATGCACGTTTTAAGCACTATCGCACTAGATTTCAGACTTAGCACCGCTACATTTGAAACTTAATGCTCTTGATGTAACATTTAGCGCTTGTTTAAAATCTAGCGCACCATTCTATCGGTCTAATCTAGTGGTTACCAAAGTATGCCATCCATCTGCTCCTGTTCCGCCCCGCGAGTCAAATGTTAGAACTCAATGTGGCCCGCGGACCAAAAAGTTTGCCCACCCCTGGACTAGCGGCTTGTTCGGGGTGTACCCTGCCTCTCGCCTGAAATCAACTGAGATTGGCTCCGGCACTCCCTGTGACTCCATTAGGGAATAAGCGGTTCTGAAGACGAAACAAAATTTCTATTTTGCTGATTTTTTTTTTTTTTTAACTATCTGAAAGAGAACATTTTGGTTCTAAGCTGATCTTTTCTTTGTGAATGTTTAGAACTGGAGCGTGACGGTTTCTGCCAAAATCCTTTCTTTCAATGCCTTGTTGCAGAAGTTTCCAAGGAGGATGAATCTGATCAAGGTAAATAAAACATACAATGAATACATTTATCTCCTCGTAAGCCAACTGCTCTGATTTTATTAAATGCAAGTTTTGGACACAACACATCAAATAAATGCTTGTCTGTTTCTCAAATAACTTTTTGAAGTGCATTTTAGATTTTTTTTTTTAATCTATATGAAATACATTTACATTATTGATTTCACATGATGATTATTGATGGTCGGTCGTGTGTGAAAAGTTGATAGTTTTGATTCACTCCTGACTGTTTAAAGCAGGGGTTTCCAAAGTTGGTCCTCGAGGGCCGGTGTCCTGAAGGTTCCTGTTTCAATACAGCTGATGCACAGAAAGTGAAATCAATAGTCAATAGAATTTGGGACAATGACTCAATTGACTGGATCAGGTGTGTAGATCCAAGAACATATGGAAAACCTTCAGGACACCGGCCCTCGAGAACCGGATTTGGACACCCCTGGTTTAAAGTATGCATCACAGTGTTGACCTTTTTTTTTAAAATATTTTCTTACTTTCTCTTTACAGGATTTACAATTGTTGGGTATGCACTGTTTTTTTACACTTACAGCACATGGAAGGGAAGGTCGGTTTTTTTGGAGGACCTCTACGTGATGCCAGATTTTAGAGGTACGGTAGATGTTGGGTATCTGCGTTGGTACTTAAAGCGTTTTACATTGTAGCTCACATTCACGCATACATTCATACCTGATGGTGGATGCTGCCATACAAGATGCAAACCACCATCAGTAGTAATTGGGGGTTTGTTGTCCTACTCGAGGACACGTCAGCATGAAGTCCGGCAACCCTCTGGTTATAGGATGATCGCCCTACCCACTGAGCCATCCTTCCCTTTTATAACCTTTCAAATGTCATTAATGCGTTTGTTTTATTTATCACTGAGTTTTTAGTCATGATTCCTAATTTATTTTATATTTTGTGTGTTTTTCTTTCACAGGAAATGGCATCGGTAAAGGTTTAATTTCCAAAGTTGCAGAGGTGAGTGCAACATCAATGCACTCACTTAATTTGCTGTTTGATGTCTACGTCCTGTAATTGTCATAGAAATCATCTGCAGTTGTGATCTTTTAAGAGAAATGATGGTGGATTTAATCTGAGTGTACTTCTAGTCATTGCAAAGAGATCACTTTGATTGGTTTTGTGTAACAAAATGCACATTTTACTCATTTGGGTTTTTTTCTTCCCAGGTTGGAAAAAAGAATCAGTGTGTTCGACTTCAGCTGTCAGTGCTCAACTGGAATACTCCTGCTAGAGATTTCTATGCTAGTAAAGGAGCCCAGGATCTCACTATGTCTGAAGGCTGGCATTTTATTCGCTTTGATGGTAAAAGTCTGGATGATTTGGCAAACGAATCTCCCAAAGATTAAAATTTGGCTTTCAAAATAACCTATATTGAGAATGACTTTTAAAATAAAAAATTACAGGATAGGATTAGAATTCTAGGATTTCTGTAAATAATTATTTTTTTCAATGGCACTTTTAATTTATTTAATGTTAATTATGCTGATGGGACGTCCCGTTCTGAGTGTAATACACTAACTGTTCTATAAGTGGCGCTATTCATCAACTTAGTTTGTACATTTTGTTTTTCACTGTTACCAAGCAAAATAAAAAAAATGATCCAAAGAAGCATTTATTCCTGACTACATTAAAAAAAGAGTCAGAGGTTAATTGAATTCAATAATTTTTTAATAGTAACAACTACTCAAAATACAGTGTAAAGAAATACAAATGATTACAGATTAAATGGATGCAGACAGAATGTAGTTCTACGGCTACATGTAGACGATATACGAAAGACTTCTTTTGTCTTGAATGAGGGTGTTTTTTTTTTTTTTTTAAATCATTGCAATAAAGAAAATAAGACATAAAATATTGTGTTTACACGTCCTAAATCTATACAGAGTAACTTGAAGCGAATACAAATCTGAAATTTTACATTTGAAACGTATAGAAATTTAACAATGAATCCTGTCATCAGATCATTCGATTGCTTTGTGAGACACAGATTTAATAAAACTGATTGAAAACCTTCACTGGAACCTGTTTTCTTTTCAGTAACAACTCAGACGTATGCATTCCTTCCGTAGGTGCTCGGTGCTGTTTGAGATGTTAACACGGTAGGGAGCACGTGTCCTCTGGAGCTGGTGTGGTACGAATACGAGCTAAATGCACAGAAAATGTCATTCAGTGGACAATAGTCATACAGTTTTTTTCCAGTGAACTTGAAGTTTTAAACTCTTACTGACCTTTTTTGTTCTGGTGACTTGCAACTGTAACTGCATAGCAGGCACGAGCCTCCACAGATGGCGAGCACTGCGGAGGACCAGCCGATGTACAGACCCTGTCCAATCTCATACCTTTGAGAGAAGTTTATCTGAGTTTATTTTGACATTTTTTAAACGATAGATCATTACATCTGATTTATTTTTTAAAGATGTTGTTGCATTTCTAACTGACTTACTTTGTTCCTGCATAAAGCTGGTCAAAGAACTGCTGTGTGATGTTGGCTGCATACCACGACACAGCGATCATTGTGCATATCCCTTAAAGGAAGAAAGATAAAAAGCAATAAGGACAAATTTCAGATTAGAATTAAATTTAGACCATTTATTTCAAACCTGCACACATATACATAACATTACACTTGGCCTTTATGTGTGGAGTTTGCATGTTCTCCTCATGTATGTGTGCTCCGGTTTCCTCCCACCCTCCAAAAACATGCGTGTTGTTTGACCACTGTGAAATTGCCCCTAGGAATGAGTGTGTGTGGCCCTACAATAGACTGGCCAACTGTTCAGGGTGTACCCTGCATCTCGCCTTAAATCAACCGGGATAGGCTCTGGCACCCCTTGCACCCCGAGAGGAATAAGCAGTTCAGAAGATGAAATCACACTGAATACATGGTTTGAAAAGGGGATGGATGGAGCAAAGCTTTTACTGATTCCAAACCCTCTCCCACCCACTCATCACAACATAGAGGAAGACTAAAGTGGAGGTTCATTGATACAGTGAAGGAAGACATGAAGATAGTTGGTGTGACCGAAGAGGATGCAGGAGACAGGATTAGATGAAAAAAACTGACTTGCTGTGGCGAACCCTGAAGGGAAATGCCGAAAGAAGAAGAATGATGCATTATAATAAAGTAAATATTACAATGATAAACAATCCGTTCCGTCATCTTCCGCTTGTTCCAGGGTCAGGTCGCGGGGGCAACAGCCTCAAACGGGCAGCCCAGGCCTTTCTCTCCCTGCATCCTCTAGCTCACCTGGAAGGATCCCAAGTCGTTCCCCGGCAAGCTGTGAGACATAGTCTCTCCAGCGGGTCCGGGGTCTGCCCCTTGGTCTCCTCTCGGTGGGACGTACCCGAAACACCCCACCTGCAAGGCGCTCGGGGGGCATCCTGACCAGATACCCAAACCACCCCACCTGGCTCCTCTCGACCTGGAGGAGGAGTGGCTCGACACCGAGGTCCTCCCGGATGGCAGAGCTCCTCACCCGATCTCTGAGTGAGAGCCCAGCCACCCTGCAGAGGAAGCTCATTTCGGCCGCTTGTACCCGCGATCTCATTCTTTCGGTCACCACCCACAGCTGGTGACCATAGGTGAGGGTTGGAACGTAGATCGACTTGTAAATCGAGAGCTTTGCTTTTCGGCTCAGCTCTCTCTTTACCACGACGGACCGATGCAGCGTCCTAGTTATTGCTGATGCCGCACCGATCCGCCTGTCGATCTCCCGCTCCATCCTTCCTCCACTCGTGAACAAGACCCCAAGATACTTAAACTCCTCCACTTGGATAAACAATCCTTTCACTCAAAACCATATGAATAAAAGTTTGAATTAAAAAAACTAAGTAGGACGAACCCGGAAGCTTTTTATGGTACAGAATGTTCATTTTCAACGACATGAAGCAACACTACCTCCAACTGAATAGGATGCAGACATTGTAAAAAAAATTTTAAAAAATGGGTTGGCTGCTCTGTAAGATTGTATGTTTTTCAGTTTACATATTGAACTTTGAATATTATAGAGTTTGCTTAATGCTGAGAAATTGTTGACCCTCCTTAGCGACAGACCTGTCGGTGTATTAGATTAAGGATAACCTTTTTAACTGGAGAGACATTTACTGATAACTTGTCTATTGTAAATAGAGATTAGAGCTGTGAACATATTTACTCACTCAGTGTTTCAGAAAGGTTGGACTAAGGTTTTGGTATTTTGAACGTTTCTGAGTCATTGTTCGTTGTTTTGTTTGAGAAATATTACCTTGAAGTAAAAAGAAAACTCCTCCAAATCCTGCAATCCTCCCCTTCAGAAGATAGTTTTCACCACAGATTTTAGAACACTGCATCCCAACGAGGGTCGCCATTATTCCAAAACTCCCAAATACAATCGAGGCAATCATTAGCGCTCTCGAGGCTTGAATGTACCCTGTGAAAAAACAATAAAGAGTATTAATGTGTTAAAATCCACACATTATATAATTGACCTGAAGGGAGGGATACACTACTTAAGTTTTGGACATTGTGTCCAAATGTTTGTGTTCATAAAGTTGTAACGTTTCAATGCACACATATTTATTGTGGAAATGTTTTCCTTTCTGGCTTTCAAGGTTTTTTATGGTTAATTATTCTTTGAATAGTGCTTCATGGTAAAAAAAAACAAAAAACTGTTTCACAATTTGGTATTAGCGGTTGTAAAGCTGGCAGCCCTGAGATGGTTTTTATGCTTTTACACAACATAAAAACTGATGAGTCACCTAATGGTTTAATGGTTGATATCTTTAATTAAAAATGTGGTCACTGGCCAGGACCAAAGCCGGAACGGCAAGTTCAGAAAAAAGAAATTAAACACATTCTCAGAATTTCAGTCAACTTTACAGTCATTTTACAGTGAAGGAGATTCAAAAAACTTTCCTTTGAAACTTTCTCCCATGATTTCCATTACTCAGTATTAACTGTAAATCTCAAAACAAATTAGGTGTCAAAAATGAAGAAGTAGTCATGAACAAATGTTTTTTGCTTTTTGATCTAACAGCGTTTGAGAAAAAACCCAGATACGTTTGATTTTTCCTGGTATCTGTCAGAGGTGAGAATCATCAACTTGTTGATGATATAATTGGTTCCTAAAAAAACTTTCAAGGCCTAGAAATGTCTATTGTTAGAGCATCCTTCCTTGGCAGCTTTTTATCAGCTACCGCCTGAGACATATCAGCTTTTTATGGTTTCAGAAGATACAACATGATAAGTCTTGGATTTATATTGCAAGTGGCACACCTCCTTCGGTTCAGACAGAATATGTTTATGATGCCTTCTCGAAAGAGTTTTGGACATGCATGACAGTGATTACGGATTTAGTTGATCAGTTTATTGCAGCTGTTTGCACTCCTATGATCTTGTTAAATGTCTTAAGTGCTTGATTTCTTACACAATGAAACCAACACGAAGAAAAACCTTTCTGATTTTTAAAGACTTTGATTTTCTGTTTGTACTAAATTGTAGAAAATACTTTAACAAATTTTAGGATCTTGTTTTTTAGTCATGACAACATCATCTTATACACACTTCATGAATTATATTATTTCCAAGTTAAATATGTTAGTAGGTCTAGTTAAAAAAAAAAAAAAAGGTAATAAAGACAGCAAATCACCCCTTTTTAAATCATTTGGTTTTTAATGCTGGTCACATACCATTCAGAGCGAGCATAGATGGAAAATCCCGACAGTTGTGAACTCCCGTGGCATCAGTTGCACAAGACATCCATAAATTTTCATAGATAGTCGATGTGGTGATGACATTGCCATCGACAGTAGACTCTCTCCAGTATCGATTTGGAAGAGCAATCCCAACCATCAGCCATCCCAAAAAGCCTAGAAAGCCAGCAAAAGCCTCCACTACTGGATTCATCTTTTTTGTTTCTTCTGTCCAAGCCAGTACAGAATTAAATGCCAATTTTAACGTTTTACTTCTAACCTTTCTGCCTGCTCAAGGATGAGATGACCGCACAACCACAGTGACCTACACCAAATCCTGACAGTCTTTGAGCTGAAGTGCAAAAAGAACCTTAAAAAAATCAATGATTAATTCCAGAAACCCCTGACTTTTCCTATTATTCTCTCCTTCATTAAAGCTTTTTGAAGAGTTATGTTTACCCAACGTACAAAACAAAAGAAAGCCAAAGTCCAGCCCTCAAACATGTTCACCAACGTCAATAGACTCAAAGTTAAGCATCTCCTTAGTCATTTGCTTTTGAACATTTGGTCAACAACATTAAACAATTATTCACGTGCTGCAACTAATTTTGACTTCTTCCTTCCCCCCTTGTCTCTTAGAGATGAGGGATCCAACCCCCCCTCCCCCGCCCCCACCCCACCCCGCCCGGGGCAAGTATGGGTCATTAAATACTGACCCTGACGCTTGGTAATCACAACATGTTTGCCTTTTCACAACCTAAAAGACTTAATCATTAGACTGCTTGGTGTTGAAATGACAAGTTTGTCCATTTTAAAAGGGAGACCCTGAACAATTTCTGTAATAGCTGGTAAATCAGACGAGAGAGCAGGAAAACACTCGAGGTTTTTCTGGTTTTTAAATGGCATTGATTTAGGTGATAACAATTGGGCTTCATTTGCATGTTATTTTACATCAAGGTGTAGACATTTAATTATGTGTTTGAATATAATGTATCTGCATTAATCTAAATGAAGATAAACCTGGATTACAGTGTCTGTTGAGGTATCACTTTCTAAGAACAAAAGCTTAAGGTAAGAACAGCTTTTGTGGAACAGGATGATATATTTGATCTTTTTCACACAATATCTCAAAAAACGGGCAGACAGTAAAAATTCTTGGTTATGTGTCATTAATCATGAAATCATTTCAAAGTCATTTCCACAGTCAAGAGCAATGTATAGAGAGCATAATCTAGTGTTTTATGTTCTTTCACAGAGGGTTATGAAAATGAATGCGTTATCAAAAGTTATTCTGATTGTCTGTATTGGTTTTTATAGTCTGGTTACTGTTTTCTTACCCTTTTGTTGTTGCATTGGTGTGTAAATCTTAAATTCATGTTTGGTTTGTAATTGATTTTTTTTTACCATCATTTCACGTGTATAGTTTTTTTTTTTTTTTACAATTTGTACATTCAAACAAAAAAGCCATGTGCTCAGAAAAAAAAGAGAAAAATATTTCTTTTTTTTTCCTGGAATAAAATGCATATGTGGAAAGATCCAATATTTTATTTATTTATTTTTGAAGATATGCTTTTTCTAGTCACATAGTTTTTCTTTGGAATTATGTGTACTGTATATTTCTGCAATTCCATAAAAGTCTACATTTGGAAATATCAATATAAAAAGCCTTTGTCGATAGTTGATCCATACACCCACACACACACACACATATATATATATATATATATATTGTATATATGTATGAATGTCTTAACAGAAATGGGGAGAGAAAAAGAGAGAAATTTACATGTTTGTATTTTTTTCTAATATCAGTGTTTATGTATAGATACTTCTACATATTTCAAAGTATTCATTAAATTCAAGCAATCTTTTAACTGCCATGAGAAAAACACATTTCATTTAGAGATGGAAAACATCTCATTTAAATAAACTTGTTAAATAAAAAAGAGAAATTGCCTCACCTGGAAGAGCTAAAAGAGATTGAAAGTCACGACAGTTGTACACTCCTGTGGAGTCACTTGCACAAGACATCCAAAGGTTTTCATAGAGATTGGAGGTTACAATCACGCTGCCATCGTTCGAGGATTCTTTCCACTGTTGATTCTCTAGTGATATAAAGACCAAAATCCAACTTACGAAACCTAGAAAAAGTGCCGTAACCTCAATTATCAGTCTCATCTTTCCAGTATTTTCCTATTAATAGTTACACAAGTGCACACTGCCTTCGAAGGGAGCTGTAATGGCAGCTTCAGTATCTGATGTACATTTTGAGAGTGTGAGAACTGACTGGATTTTTATCTCATGCTGTCAAAGCCAGACTAATTTGAACATGGATTTCTAGGCTGTTGCTACAATTTAAGTATGCTATTCCCGCCCAAAATTGATGACATTTCACATGCTTGACAAGTTATACAGAAAGTGTACTCACAAATTTTTTTTCTTTCTGCCTTTTTAGTTTCTTACATAATAAATTAGTTTAATGTGTTGAAGAAAATATTTAATAAAAAAGTTTCTACAAAAAACAAATGTATTTAAATTAATCAAATTGATTTCTTATCTAAAAAGAAAAATGTACAGATTAACATGCACAGAGTACTTTAAAGTCAAAATAAGTGCAAATTGCATAATTAAATGTAAAAACTCAGCAATCCTTGAATTAAGATGTGTTTTGGAAACATTCCATCCTGGGTTCTTTTTAAATTACAAGTTCACACATTGGAGGAGTTTTTAGTTTTAATTTTTCATTTGTTTTATAGTCACACTCCTTATCCATCAAATGTTTTCCCTTTTGAGGAAAAAAATGGTAGCTTGTAATTTATGGAAGGCTATTCTAAGCGCTGAAAGCAAATACGGGGAAATATTAAGTTTGAAGGAGTTCAAATACTAAAGGGCAGTGAAGTATTTCGCTGATTGACTAAAAGCAGAACGATCTCTTTCAAAGGTGTTTAAACATCAACAAAGTTTTAGTAGAACAAAAGCTTGACTGAGGTAGTTCTGGTTTGTACGTCATCTTTTCCCTCTTTTTTTTCTTCTTTACACGTTACTGTATAGATTTAATAAAATATGGGTGTTGACGCAGAGCTATAAGTGCTGGAAGCAGGCCAGTCTTTTGCAACACACCCTGATAATTAATTCGTTTAATATAAACATTAAAGAAAAATTAAGGTGAGATCATGGGGGGAAAAAAAGAATTTCCATTTACAGAAAGATCTTTATTTTGACCAATTTTTTCAACGGTGCGTGAAAATTGCCATAAAACTTGCTTATCTCATTTCATGTATGAATACAAACTTGTCACACTCTCAGCTCCCCTTTTACTATCTGTATCTTATCACGTGTATTTTGTTATTTGTCGGTCCGTCTTCAGAAGCATGGGTCAAAGTGCTATCTTATACAGTGTTTACAGTATTAAAGAGGGATTGAGAGAATTGGTTTTGATCTTGTGTCTGTTAATGTTTTATTTCTTTGGCGTTCTCTTGGCTGCCTGAAAAATTTATTCATCTATGTCCTCGCTGACCTGCTCGTTTAAATGAAGAAACTAAGCTGCAGGAAAACTTTATTTATCAAAGATTAACTATATTGTCCCAATGATGTGATGTGAAAAGGCAAAAAAAAAACCTCTATCAGTTACCATGTCACCTTTATTTAATCTGTCTCCTTCGCCTTCTTGATTATGATTACACTTTTTCTCATTTTTGTGAGAATAAAGTCATTCTTAAAACAAAAAGACAGAACAAATAACAGAACGTTTTGAAAGTATATTTTTTCTGCTACATATACTGTATATCAACATTCATAGCACATATCTTTGCCCTTTGTAACACTTCTTTTTTGTTGTTTTTAAGCTGGCATTTTTTTCAATTGTAGGGTTATCTTCCAAAAAAATCACAACTCTAAAAAGGAGAATATCTGAAAGACATTAAAACTGTATGTCCAAAACCAAATGTGGTACTTTACAGACAGTTGAGGGAAAAAAATTGGGATGGTTGCGTTTTTGCACAATTTCAACAAACGAATGTATGGTCCAAATATTTGCTGGTACCTTCAATATGGTTGTTGAGTTTTTACCTATTTTCAGTTACAATTCTAACTTAGAATTGATCTTAATTTTCCTAAAGGTCTAAATCTGTTTTGTTCACTGTATTCCATAAATAGTAAGACTTTATTCCATGTATATATAAATATATATGTACACGTATGTATGAATCCATAAATATCATGTTCACATCATTTCACTATTTACACATTTTATTATATCATGGCCTTATTTCAGAATGGATTAAATTACTTTTCAGCCTGTAATTTTATTTTTACCAACCCATAATGACAATGTGGACACAGTATTTTGATTATTGCAAATTTATTAAAATTATAAAACACCTTAAATTATATGTGTACGAAAGTATACAAACTTTTACTCAATACTTAGATGCTGCACCTGTAGCAGCAAATACAGTCTCAAGTCGTTTTGAAAATGACGCCACACGTTTGGCACTCCTTTCTTTGGACAGTTTCACCCATTCCTCTTTGCAATACCGCTCACGCTTCATTAGGATGGATGGGAAGCATTGGTGCTATTTTCAGATCTCTCCATAGCTGTTCAGTTAGTTTCAAGTGTGGGCTCTGGCTACGCCAGACTACAATAGATTTGTTCTGAAGCCCCTCCTTTTGATATCTTGGTGGTGGGATTTGGATCATTGTCCTTTTGAAATGTGAAACGTTGCCCCTGTTTGAGGTGCAGTGCACTCTGAAGGAGGTTTTCATCCAGGATAACTTTGTACATTACATTCAGTTTTTTCCTCTCTCCTGAAAAATCTTCCTGCTGCCAAAAAAACCATTGTCACAACATGATACTGCCTCCACCTTGCTTCATTGTAGGGACAATATTGGTCTGGTGATGAGCGGTGCCTGGTTTTCTCCACGCATTAAGGTTTACAGACAATTGCTTTTCTTTCATGCTTAGTTGGTGCTTTGACATGCACTGTTAACCATGGAACCTGATACATTCAGGGTGCATACATTTCCAAATCATGTCCAATCCACTGGATTTACCACAAGTTTAGTTCACTCAAGTGGTTGAGACGTCCTAAGAAGTATCAGAGAAAACAGAACAAACCTCAGTGAAATTTTGAGCTTCAAAGCAAATGCTGTGAATACATACTGTATGTATATATGGTTTTTATTTTCAGGTTATTTCAGTATTATACCATGTTTTAAATTAAACAAATGTATTCCATCTACTGTTTTTCAGGATAACTTATAGGAAAGAAAAAATTCTTAATGTAACTTTCCATTCACATGAACTCAAGATTTATGTGCCGTGTGGGTTCAACGGGTTTAGTTCAGCAATACTGTGTAAATATTGTAACCTCTGTTTAACTTTGAAAGTTAAGTATTTCTTCAGTAGGTGTAATAGATCTTTGTTTAGCTCTGTGTTTTAATACTTGACTCATTAAATTAATGACCTCTTGCTTAAAACAAACATTTATGTGTTCCCCTTCTTTGTTACAAACAGAAAGGGCACTGTAACCATTGAAGCAAATGGAAGGGCATTACTTTATTACCAATCTCCCGAAAACTTCACAGAATGTACAGAAGAGTCTCGGGCGGGTGTGGGGGTGGGGTGTAATATGGTAGGGCAGGGGGTGTTTAGGATTAATAGCAAATATAGAATGTATTTAATGTCATGTCACTTTGATTATCATTGCAGGTTTGTAGTTGTGTTTATTTTGTGGAATTCTAATAACCGTGTTTTTTAGAAATGAGTAATAAATGAGATAGACACTATCTTCACGCCAACATGGAGATAGTTGGCGTGACCGAAGAAGATGCAGCAGATAGGGTTCGATGGAAGAAACTGACTTGCTGTGGCGACCCCTGAAGGGAAATGCCGAAGGAAGAAAAAGAAGTCATCAAACAAAAAAAATACAAAACTTATATTAATACCTCTGTCTACTTGCAGGCATTTAAATTGCTTACCATAAAACAAAATGAAAAGGCCATGGAGAATGACTTTCAAGTTGTTTTTAAGGAGTTCTGGTCTGACATCAAGGGCTCAGGACTGGGAAGCCCCAGTGCAGTATGACGGGAAGCGATTGATCTCAACATGGGACGTTGTGAGCCAATGAAGATAGGGCTCACAACGATGGCCTCAGAATCTCATTGTGTAGAACTACCTGCTCAAAGGATTGAATTGAATCTAAAATACCTTATAAATCCCCTAAAAGAAATTTGAGAGCTGCGGTACAAACACAAGAGCCAAAACCAAGAAGATATAGACACTATGATCTTGCCTCAACGCAGCCAAGGGATGAGAAGACCAAAGATCCAGCTATTTAAAAATCAGTTTGTTTAGTCTGGTGCCGTTCTTTTTTTTTTTTTTACTAGCAGCTCCCCAGAAGACCACAGAGAAAAACAGGACACTTGCCATGATGTATTGGTAGAACAAAGAAAGCATCCTATTGTAGACGTTGAAAGACCTGAGCTCTCAAATAGTACAGTCTAGTCACATCCTTCTTGTGGACGATATTAGTGTTGATGGATCAGTCAAGTTTATTGTTCATTTGAATGCCCAAAAATGCAACGTCCAGGTGCGGATGATTCTCTCCACACCACCTGACAAAGTTCTAGTCAGGAGGGCAGATACACAATTCTTCAGCCTCACAAACTGTGGTCGATCACCCATGTAGTCCTCACTCCATGAGGCCAGAGGATCTTCTACCTGTATCTTCTCTAACTATAGTTTTCAGATTCCGTTTGGGATGGTTAAACAAGAATCTAACTGTACATAAAGCAAAATATAGACTGAATAATTACTTGTTTGTTGTGAACCAGCAGTTGACCCCACATGAGAAAAGCAACCTGGTCAGGATGTGTATACGTATATATATGTACAGTATGTATGTACATTTACATATATATATAATATATATTTTAATGAAATGGACACTTAATTGCTTTGTTCTTTTCTCTAAATTTTCTTAGCTGGATATTGGAACAAATTGTATTAAACAAAAATTCTAGTCTTCTTTTAAAATGCGCATAAAACTTCATCTGTACTAAAGCATAGACCACTCCTAAATACTCCAATGTGTGAATCTCTGCAAACTACAGTGCAAAGTTGTATGCGTGTGATCAACAGTCTAAGTGAATGGCTTTAATATGATCATTTTATTATGCAAGAAGCAGTAAAATGCTTTGCCAACATATTTATAGAAATTCAAGGGTGTTTATCATAAAGATTGATTTATGATCAGGTTTCCAAAGTTCATTTTCAGGTCAGTAATAAAAATCAGACAAACATAATTTTTCTACAAAAAATAAAAAAAACATTTTAGTTACCGTGAATGCTTTTTATAAAGTTCTTTAAATTGTTCCTCCTATTTGAGTGTGGAAGATTTAAATGAAAAGATTAGGAAAAATCAGTAATTTATTGTTCCAATATGGTAATTATTTAAGTGTCTTTATTAGGGTCAACAGAAGCCTGATAATGACCTATTTTTAATTAGATGTTTATTAGCTACTGATTGTTGCTCAAAGACTATTAACCTCATTAATCAGACATTAATTTAGATAAGATAAACTTTATTTATAGTTTTCGAATAAAAAACAGAGCCTAGCAGAGCATTTAGGTGCTTACACTACAGTTAATCTATGGTTGGGCAAAAAAGTATTTGGTCTGCCACTTTCACAAGTTCTTCTTCGTTAGAGGTCTAAAACTTTCATGATTGGTCCACTTCAACCATTACTGACAGAAAATCTAGACAAGGTAATTACATTGTGTTCTTTTTTTTTAGACAAGAGGATTTACAGAATATCTTGTCCTGTGGGGTCAACTTAAACCAGCACATGTCCAGGTCCACCTAAAATTCTGCCTGTAACCATAGAGTTTATTTATAGGAGGATTGGTAGAATATAATGTCAGATGAAATCAAAAGCATTTTTAAAAGTAAAAACACAACATCTCCCGGTTAAAAACATCCTGAATTCCATCAGACGAACCCTCCACTTGCTGTGAAACAGGGGGCTGGAAACATCATGTTTTGGGACAGTTTTTCTATAAAGAACACAGAACAAGTGATCTGTGTTAGAGAAAGAATTAATGGGGTCATATGTTGTGTAATTTTGAGCAAAAATCCCCTTTTGTCAGCAAAATTTTTAAAGATGAGACGCTGTTTTCTGTCAAAACGGAAGGCATAAAATCTCTGAGCGTCTCAGGGCCTTACAGCATGAAACTTCTTTTATCTGCATTTCCCTTTAGGGGTCACCACAGTAAGTCAGTTTCTTCCATCTAACCCTATCTGCTGCATTTTCTTCAGTCACATCAACTATCTTCATGTCTTCCAGCATGATGATGATCCCAAATACACAGCTGGCACAACAGAATAGCTCCGTATGAAGATTTTCAACATCCTGGAGTGGCCAAGCTAGTCTCTAGACACCAACCCAGTTGATAGTCTAGAAATATAAATAATAAATTCTTTAAAAATTCCATTGCACGTCGTCTTATCGTGCAATGGATTAGTGTCTGTCATTTTATATGACTGTGTTGAAAATGACAGATCTCTGTCATCATTTTGATAGATGATTGGCTCATTTAATATTTTGGGTATTTGAGCATTTTGGAGCTAGAGTAAAGATAGATTAAATGACAACCACACACAGGTGCTTTGCAAGGTTTTATTTATTGCATTAACTTCTTTTGCTACAGTATTAACTATGAATGAAAAACAATTTGTTTATAATAAATAGATTAAGTTAACTTATTTAATGCAACCACAAAATTTTGGACATATTCAACCACATTTACATTAGATTTTTGTCATGTATGTTGATACATTTCTATATCATGAACTTTTTGAGCGACTCCCCTCGGGCAGGAGGCTCCGGTCCATTCGGACCAGAATGTCCCGCCACAAAAACAGCTTCTTCCCTTCTGCCGTTGGACTTATGAACTCTTTATAACCTGGATCCCCACATCTCTTAGTCACCTCCCTCTTGTCACTTCACTATCTTTATTATTTTCTATTATTTTCAATGACATTGCACTACTTTTCTTTTTCTTCTGAGCACTCTTAGTTTTGTAAAAATTATTATTATTTTTATTTATTTTATTTTTATTATTTTTATTTTATATGTTTGCACACCAGTACCAGAACAAGTTCCTAGTCTCTGATGTTTTTCACTGACATGGCAATAAAAGCATTCTGATTCTGATTCTGATAAGTTGTTCAGTAACCCTAATTAACATGACAAATAATACAATGTTGAAATATATTTGGTGCTTCTGTTGGTCATCTTTAATCTTTGACTCACAACAACACACATGTTCCTCCTTTGGCCTCTACAAAGTTTGGATCGAGGTCATTGGGCAACTTGCCATTTTCCCCCCAGATGTTCATCTCTCCAAACACGCCTGTTTCGATCATCTCCATTTGCCAGGGGATCGGTATGTTGCCAGAAGCAAAGTCCGTATAGAACTCTGCATCTTTGTCATCCAGGACCACACCTTTGATTGTGCTGAAGATGCCGACATCATCAATGTTTTTGGCATAGACCATTTTTGGATCCGGGACAAATGGGGGAGGAAGCATACCTTGAAGGTGGAAGATGAGTGATTAACATTTTGGTCATTTTTGCAACAATTTGCTTGATTTCAAAAAGGGCATTTTTGGAAAACTTTTGGAAGGCTTTTAAGATATCAAATTACAAATATTATCACCTGCTTCCAGCCGACCCCAATTGACCTCTTTAAAGAAAAGCTGATTTTTGAGCTCGGTGCATTCATTGTTTTTGAATCCCAGTCGCTTGGCTGGATCCTTCTCCATCAGGCCTTCACAGAGGTCCTTGCAATCTTTGCTGAAGTTGGGTGTGTATGAAACTGGATTGGTTAGAATTCTTTTAGCCACCTCATCATTGTCTACCTGGCGGAAGAGACAGCAGTCGTTTGTTGGTGAAAACTAACACGATCAAATGAAGACTGAAAACCCCCTATTGTGAAGATGTAAGCATCTTACTTTCTCTCCTCGTACTCTAAAAGGCCCTTTGGCAGCAATCATCTCATACAGGGTAACACCCAGGGTAAAGTAGTCCACTGTGTAGTTATATTCTTTTTTCTCAAGAAGCTCTGGAGCCATAAAACCTGTATTCATCGGTAGAAAATTTGCTTTTAGTAGACTATAAACCAGTCTAAATTAAATAGAATAATATCAATTCTTTTCTAATTTTTTACTAGTTAATTTCTTTTATCACTCACCTGGAGTCCCAGCATATCCTGTTGTTGTGTCTTTACCTGGTGGAAGTTCAACAGCCAGACCCAAGTCTGATAGACGAACATGCCCTGAGAGAAACAAAAAATACACTTACAAAAAATGTACATAGAAGGCAAGGCAAGTTTATTTGTGCAGCACAATTAATATACGAGGCAATTGAAAGTGCTTGATTTTAACAAGCTGGTGTAATAGAAGCTAATCTATATTACAGCATGGGGCAGTATTACATTACTGATTACTGATATGTAATCACAAACTCAATCTGAACTTTTATCACAGCTAAAAAAACGCATGGAGTTTATTTTGACAATTGTTTTAGGGCTTTAATCAAATTATTTATTGAAAGACTTACCGGCATCATCTAGCAGTACATTTTCTGGCTTCAGATCCCTGTAGATAATCCTGTGTTGATGAAGGTGCTCCAGCCCACAAATGATCTGTGCTGTGTAGAAACGTGCTCGCTTCTCATCAAATCCAGGATTATTTTCATCCACGTTATACATGTGATACCTTTGAGAAGAAAGATTGTTTAAAAGTTATTTAAGATTAAAATAAAATAGAGAAACGTTGTAATTCACCAGTCCTTCATTTTGCATGGGTTTGTTAGACTATGCATGACGTTAGATTTTTTTGTGTAATAAATAGATGTCAGGTTTACAATTTTTACAGAAATTAGAAGAGATGACACAGCTCTTGTTGTGTTAAACCAGAACACTGTTTTGGATTGAATAGCATTGTTCAATTACTTGTTCATGCTACCCACCTGAGATCTCCACCATTCATGATGGTCATCACCAAGCAAAGGTCGGTTTTGGTCTGGAAGGCGTAAGCCAGTGTGACAATGAAGCGGCTGTGAACCTTTGCAAGGATGCGCTTCTCCACAATTGCTCCCTGTACATGGATCAACTATTGTTAGCACTCTGACCACACACACTCATTTAGACTGAATGTAAATTGATTAAACTTTTATCATTGTCAAATTTTGCATGTAGGACAATGAGATGTCTTTTCAGAACTTTACCTCATAGCCCTTCCGTTTTTTAAGCCTTTTTTTCTCCAGCTTCTTGTTGGCATACATTTTACCAGTTGCTTTTGCCTGACAAGCAAATACTTCCCCAAAACCACCTTTTCCCAGGACCCTGAAGTCCATAAACCATTCTTCATCAAAAGGCTGGCTTTCCAACCATTTGAACTGTATAAATCGCAGGAAGTACATGCTCTTCTTGAACCCCTCAAGAGCATTCTTCTCCAGGTGTTTCAACAGTTGTTGCTCACTCTCTTTGAACAAGTCACTGCGGACATTCTTCATATCTTCTTTGACTCGAATGACAGCTTTTTCCTCAAGAAAACTGCAAAAATTCTTGGAACTTGACTCATAATACTTGTTAACCATTCTCCGGGCCTTCTGGAGCCGGTCATCTTCCTGGCATACGTTGTACTCTTCTAAGTCTTTCCACATCTCTCCAGCATTTTTATGAAGGGCATCACTCTCAGTCAAAAACTGCTGAAAGAGGCACTTGCCGATGGGTTGTTTGATACACATGTAGTCAAAGGTTACATCTACAGTTGTTTTCATGTGCTCACAGTCTCTGATGTGTGGGAGTTTCAACCTGGCACGCATCTTCTTGTCACGCATTGCAGCTGCAGCACATCCATCCATGCTGCCACGAGCGGACACATAGGCAGAATTTGCAACAACGGTCTCCAAACCACCAATATCCATGGCTTCACCTACAACAGATCAAAACAAGAATATAAAGAATTATCCATTAAATGTCTATCTTGTATTGATATAAAAGTATAGCTGAACTAATAAATACCTATTCTATTTTCTTTCCATTTCCTGAAGAAGCAAAAGCCCTTTTTTCAGGAATTCCTTTGTAAAGGTAAAATATTTTTTCTTAATTACTCAAAAATGTGTCATCTTTTTTTCAGTAATCACCCTCGAATGCTGTCTACTGTTTATTTAGGAACCATTGTGAACAGTTTAGAGTTATTGTGGTAACGGAACTCACCTTCAATATTCTTATTTCAAATACACTAAATTAAGAAATTACTGTGAGCTCAATGTGATCAATAATCATATTGATTATTGATAATCATTTTATCATTAAATTTAGTTTATAGCCTGAGTAATTGGCTGCAGGGTGTGTATTATTTTTGTGTATTATTTTTAAGCTAATGTGAACCTCTAAAAGATGTTCCAATTGAATAACCTCAATGTTCTGTATCATTAAGCCTGCCTAAATGTTGACTGTTAACCATAACAACAGAAGCTGAAAACAATTGTCATGATCCTCCTCTCATCTGGAACATTTCCTCACTCCAAATCCTGCCCTCTGCCCTAATTCTGCACATCTGGTCTCATTTGCCTCTCCCTGATGTCTTCAGCTGTGTCTTGTCTTCCTGGATTATTAAACCCTGGTGTCCTTCACTTCTGTGTTAGATCATCTGCAGTGCTGCAGTGCTATTGTCATGCACTCCTACTGCAGCCATGATGATGTTCCTCCATATTTGGTCCGTCACCCTGCTCCTGCTGCACTTTTGTGTCCTGCTACCCTTCCACCTCTGGTTCCTCATCCTGTTGAGCATTACTTCAGGTCCTTTATGCTGCTGAGCTCTACCTCTGGTCGCTCATCTTGGTGAACTCACCCTATGGTCCCTCATCCTATTGAGCTCTACTTCTGGTCCCTCATTCTGGAGCTCATCCTCTGGTCCCTCATCCTGATGAGCTCTACCTCTGGTCCCTCATCCTGATGAGCTCTACCTCTGGTTGCTCATCCAGCTGAGCTCTACCGCTGGTCGCTCATCCTGCTGAGCTCTACCTCTGGTTGCTCATCCTGCTGAACTCACCCTCTGGTAGCTCATCCAACTGAACTCTACCTCTTGTCCCTAATTCTGCTGAGGTCTACCTCTCCTCGCTCATCCTGCTGAGCTCTACCTCTCCTCGCTCATCCCGATGAGCTCAACTGTTGGTCCCTAATTCTGCGGAGCTCTACCTCCGGTCTCTTAACCTGCTGAGCTCTACTTCTGGTCCCTCATCCTGCTGAGCTCTACCTCTCGTCGCTCATCCTGATGAGCTCTACCGCTGGTCCCTAATTCTGCTGAGCTCTACTCCTGGTCTCTCGTCCTGCTGAGCTCTTCTTCTGCTCCCTCATTCTGCTGAGCTCTACCTCTCGTCGCTCATCCTGCTGAGCTCCACCTCTGGTCCCTCATTCTGCTGAGCTCTACCTCTGGTCCCTCATTCTGCTGAGCTCTACCTCTGGTCTCTCATCTGTCTGGCTCTGAACTCCTGCTACCTGCAATAAATTGGTCAAACTGGCTATGCATCCGGGTCCTACTCCCCTACCTTCACCACCATCCATGACAACAATAATCACTATTAATTATTTTGTTTAATCTTTTGAACAAAAACAAGTGGTAAGATGTGTCCTCTTTCTTTAAAATTATACTTTATTTCACTTACACAATGTTAGATATATATCCCATTCTCTTCTGCTTGTAAGTCATAAAGTAACTGGAGGTTCTGTGGTTGGAACAATGGCGACAAACTCCAATAGATAATCCGTCATTACTTCTCATGAAAGAAACTTGTGATTTAAACAGTAAATTAACAAAATAAAGTACTTTATAACCTGTGAAATATTTCTTTCTTTCTTGAATGACCATAATATGAACTGGGTATTGCCGTTAAAAGTGTCCATTATTCAAAACTAATGAAGTACGCCAAAGCAATTGTTCGATGTCGTTCATTAACTTCAGATAATGGACACCTCGTCAGGCGTTCCCCTTTAGTGAAATGTATCAAAGTGTTTCTAAAAAACAAGGAAAGCCTGACAAAAGTCTGTTTATATTTTAGGTTAGATTTAACGAAGCAATAATAACGTGTTGATGTGTTGGACTAAGTTTCACCCATAACTTCTCAGTTGGTTGTTTGTTGTTAGTTTGAGTGGGATTTCCTATGTACAGGGGGCTTATTAGTTAAAAATGAACATTGACAATTGAGGTTTGGTCAGAGATAAACTTCTGATAATATTTGTTTGAACACAGAAGGCGGACTTCTTCAAAGACAAAGTAGCATGATCTTTTACACAGATTGTTCTCTTGTTGTTACACACGTGTTCTTTTTCTACCTCAAACCCTCTGCTGTGCCTATGGTTTTCTGACACCATTATTTTTTGTTACGTTTTTCAACTAACAATTTTGGTGTTATTAATTTTTAATTATGTTCTGCTAAATAACTTTTTTTTATTTTAAATTATACAACTATTAGAAAAAAACTACTTCTGTCATGAATACTTATACCAAGTTCACACCATACCAATCCTACAAATATTTGTCAGTCTTTAAAAGGGGAACTTCAAAGTTAATCAATTACAAAAAGATGAATCAGCTTAACATCAGTACAAAACATATTCATTCATCTCAACCTTTTTGCATCACAGAATTACAACAGTTCAATTAAGTGAAAAATAATACTGACTAATAATCCTTTTCAAAGTTCTCAACGGTCAACTTGTTCAAAAGAAACAACTTCCTGTGACTTTGAGATAATAATGAGATTAGAACTTTTTCCCAGTAATTGCTCTAATAAGGGATTGTAAATATACTAGGGTCTTTGATGTATGACCATGCCTAACAATGTTAAATAATGTTAAGATAAGATTACAGTTGATGATCAAGCAATGCAATCAGAATAAATGCATTTGCCTTTGGAAAAGGACTCAGATTAAATGGTCAAGTACATAAAAACCTAAATCATACATCAGAATAAACCAGGATCAGCCTTGTTCTGCCTTTTTATTTTACTGCTTTTTAAGAGTGTCTTGATAGGCAGGTTGCCCATGTGATGATTTTTACAAAATACTGCACTCTACTGTTCAACAGTTAAAAGTAGATGAACATCAGATAAGATTTGCTCATCTGTAAAAATGACAAAATCATATATAGATAAATTAAAAAAAAATTTTTACAGTTGGGTATAAATAAAACATGTCACTTCAATGTTTGATTTAGTCACTCTACATCCTGAAAATGACCTCTATCTTTGGCTTTAATTCTTTTTTATGTTTTAAAAAAAAACCTTTGAGTGTGAAGTTTGAAGGAATAAAACAACAGATTAGGTACTATTGTAGTTTTCATATTACACTTTTTTCTAACATTTTTATGTGACATGAAACTGCTTCAAAGTGCTTGAGAAAGAAAGAAAAAATATTCTGTCACCCAAACTAGGACAGGAAATGAGAAGTGGTTCATAGGATTATTAGGTCTTTCCAGGTGTAAATTTCACAAGTAATCTTCTCAGTTCCTGATCTGGCACGTTTAGTATGGAAAGCAGTGCCACAGACTCTGCAGGTGCTTACTTTAGATAATCCATTTTATTCTGACTGCCACAGATTTACTCATAAACAACTGGCCTGATTGATAACCAACCCACATCTACTTGTTTTTTTTTTTTTAATGTAACGTTCTTTTCAGTTTTAATTCTAAACATTTCACGTCCACATAGAAATTTTGAATAAAAAATTCTTCACAAATTGCAAGAATAACCAGGAATTTGTGTCCACAATCCCAGTCAAATTATTTAATTTCTAAGAAGCAAAACTATTGATAGTAAAAAGGATATACGCTGGTATCGGATGTTATTGAATGGCACTTACCGTTATCTCTTGCTGAAGTGAGGGGTCAAATTATAACTCAAAAAGAAAAAAAATAAAGAACGAGGTCAATTTATTTAATATAAATGTTTCCCCTTATTTGATCACTTTTCTTCTATTAACTAGACCTATTAGTACTTGTAATTATCTTTCCTGTAAATCTGTAGACCAAAACTTCCTCTCTCCTGCTTGTCCTCCAGCTCAATGTGATGGACACGTTTCAGCTTTTGGTTGAGGTCTGCACCTGAAATCCTTCTTGGCAGTTTATCAGCTGCTGGGGATTACACCCTGACATGAAAAAGGGGAGCGACCTGGCAAGCTCGGTTGATGATGCTCAGAAGCAGTAATAATACTTGATATGATGTCAGTGAACTGAATATAAAAATTTAAAGAGGAATGTAATTTTGTCAAAAGAATGGATAAAATTCAAATAAAAACAACTTAAAATTGTAAATGTAATTATATATTATCGTTTTAATATTTCTGACCACTGTTACTTTAATTTCTAAACCACAACAGTTTATTGTTTAAACAACAACAATAACTATAAAAATGAATGCTGTCTAATTATTTTTATTTTGCTACTACGGTATAATGATTGAGCGATAGTCCGGCTCAGCAGCGAGCTACGGATCACAAGAGGATTAACTCCTAGAGGTGCAAAGAAAAGCACTAAGGTCCAACAGAACATATTCTTTTGACTATTTCTAATCAAGATGCTCATTGTTGTCCATCAAAATGTGAGAAAACGCTTCATACTGACAACATTTTTATTGTGTTCTTTTGTAACGTGTCAGAAACAAATTGCACGAGAAAAAATGAGTACGTTTCAGATAAATGGATTTAGTGGGTGTCTGAGGAAACAGAAAAGGCGGCTTTACAAGATGATGCCAAAGAGGACAGACAGGATGATACCACAGAACATCCTCATAGTTACTCACATTCAGATTTGCAAATTTGATGTAACAAATTTTTCAATGCAAGGCCATGATTTTTTTTTTTTCTCAAACGTTGTCTGTTTGGCATGCATTTTTTTATTCTAACAGTTTTTGTTCAATGTTAAAATAAATTGCTCTTTAATTGTAAGATTTTTTTACTTAAAACAATGATGATGCAAAAGTTGGAAAGCAGATCTTTTGACAAAATGTTTTAAATGCATGAACGATTTGAAACAATTCACTTAATCATATGGTTTCATTGCATCATAAATTACAAGGAAGCTCATATTTCATCAGTGGCTAAACCACTCTTTGTAAGAATTTAATCTAGGAAATGCTGGAAAACAGCAGATCATCTGACTTTTTATCTGGCACTAAGTTTATCCTTTAAAAAGTTTCAATTTTGTATAGTTGGTGTAGTTACACAGGAACTAGGAACAATGAGAGTTGAAAGTAGAATTTTGGAAATGCAAAAGCATAATAATGTATCTTGTTTGTCATTTTTATCTGTTGTCTGTTCATATGAAGCTCAGGATGTTCGAAAGACTTTGAGTACAAATCCTATTTGCAAGGGGTTGAAGTAAAACAGACTGTTTAAGTTTAATCCAGCTCAGTGACGAGGGAAAAAACCCACCAACCCAGACTTCAGGGTAAGTCTAAACCAATGTATATTTAGCTACATTTTATTCACCTCTGAAACCGAAAAAACTAGATCGCAAAGAGTCTCAAAAAATCTTGTGAAACACATCAAATTAGAATTTCTGATTTGTGTACATTTACCCCACAAATTGAAAGAATATTAAACAATTTTAATAGCGTTACTGTATGTCTTTTGTTTGCATTTTTTCTATAATTTAATCACCTATTTTCCAATTTAATAACTCAATATGAAGTAAAAGTTCCATCTGGTCTCACTAAGGATTTGGAACCTTGTCAGCTGATTAAAAAGATGTAATTAAAACGTTAAACAGACTTGCTCTTTTACCTCAGCAAATCATCTCTAATTGGGGTCGATGAGGCTGTCCTGGTAACCCTATTACATTAGGACAGTTTGGATAAAAATAATACAGAATGTATGTCAACTGTTAATGATCTGTTCATGTTGTAGCAAATACTTTTACAAGGAAATAGCTTTTTATACCTTTTAGCAGAAGTTTATTTGGCCATTTTACTTCACAATAATATTTCTGATGGATAACTATGTGTTTGAAGAGGGAACCAACTGAGTTTGAAATCTGTAGTATTTGCATTGTTTAATAGATGACAGTGTTTAGTTTGTAATAAATTACATCTTAAAAGACACATGATATAGACACAGTGTATGTGTGTTGCAGATAAAAATGCACATAACAAATGGCCACAAAAACAAAATTATTATGTCCATATAAAACATGCTCTGATGATTAGCCTCATATTTTTTTGTTAATCATATAATGGCAAAATATGAAATAAAAAGGGAAATCTATCAATTTAAAATATGTCAACGTAATTAAGTCTGTTGTCGTTGGATTGTCACTGCTTTGAACTTGGTCGGGTGATCCAAAACTTACCCTTTCTTTTTACCTTGGATTTTTTTTTCTTGTCGTGTAATATTATGTATTGTATGTCATCTCCCTCTTTTTTTTATATAAATGTACTTCTTCTTCTCCTTTTGGCATTTCCCTTCAGGGGTCGCCACCGCAAGTCAGTTTCTTCCATCTAATCTAGTTGTATAAATGTACTTGTATTTAAAAAAAAAATATATATATATATATATATATATATTCAAGAAAAACATATGCAAATGCATAACAATAGACAAGGAGGTGCGTTCTATTCGTCATTGACATGTTTCACTTTCCAAAAGGCTTTAAAGGCCAGCGGATCACAGGCGTGCCAGAGTTTGTTCTGGTATTACGCTCCAAAAAGGATTAAGTGCTCAAACACTACAAAACTACAAAAAGAAAAAACTTCTAAAAACGTCCACACTTTAAAACTGGGGGGTTTCAAAGCATGGTATAAATCTTTGAAGTGCCCTGCACATTATCGGAGGTGTTTTAATACAAATAATGACAAAAAGTATTAAAAAAAATAAATTCAGCCCTTTTTTTGGTTCAAGGAGTCACGAAACTTGTTTTTACATTCTAAAACCTGCTTAAACACAAAGAGAGACTAAAATAACAACTTTTCAATGCAAAAAGAATAAAAATTTATGAGCCAATTTTATTTTAATTTGATTTTTTTCTCACTCATAGAAGCGAAGACGGAGACGCACTTTGGAGACGTCGTAGATTGGATAGAATTCAAACAACTGAGTGTCGAAACACCGGGACTACAGATGAGAAATGTCCTAACTGGCTAATTCTGGCTTTTTGCTCATGTTTTAGTCATGTGTTTTAAGAATTTACATTGTCCCATTTTGAAATAAACTCTTAAAATAGACATTCCTTCAGAGCTTTCAAGGCTTTCTCCCTTGTATCATCTCACGGTGTTGGGTTCTTCTGCCCCTTGGTGGTGAGTGCGGTGAGTGGTTCAGTTTCTACCTTGTCACACACACTACTAAGCATACCAACCATTTTAATATTATTACTAAGAGAACGTACTTCAAGGCGATGGACAGGCTGGCAGACGAGATTAAACAGGAATCTCCATGGATAATGATGTTTGCAGATGACACTGTGCTCTACAGATCACAATGTCATCTGCAAAGAGCAGGGAAGAGGTGGAGGAAAAGCTGGAGAGGTGGAGGTTTGCACTAGAAAGAAGAGGAATGAAGTTTAGTTAGACTAAGGCAGAGTACATTAACTGGAAGAACCTATGAGTGGTTTGATACTTTTTAAATCAGATCCCAGTCTACATATGGAGTAGGCCAACCTGAGAAATTGATGAGTCTCAACAAGAGACTGGAAATGTTGGAAGCAAAGTGTGCGGGTGTAACAAGAGTGTACCCATCATCACCAACAAACTTCACAACCTTGAAGTACGTTCTCTTCTTCTTCTTTCGGCATTTCCCTTCAGGGGTCGCCACAGCAAGTCAGTTTCTTTCATCTAACCCTATCTGCTGCATCTTCTTTGGTCACACCAACTATCTTCATGTCTTCCTTCACTGTATCCTTGTAACCTACTCTTTGTTCAGGTTCATGAACCCAGGCCCCATGAAATCTAGGCTTCTTTTGAGGTGGTTCCAAACAATGTTCCCTCTAATTTTTTATGTGTCTGAGCAAACACACAAGCTTCCTGAGCAGAAGGGGGCGGAGCAAAGACTTTTACTCTTTTGTGACATCACAAAAGATGTCACTCTTACACCAGTAGTGACGCACCAAATTCCGAAGCAACAGTTTGAAGCAATTTGTTTCAGAAAGAAAGAAGAAAGAGGTATGTTCCGAAGCTCTGTCTTGTTTTACCATCTTTAGTTTAAACTGAGTTTCTTTTTTGTACGCTGCATAGGTCTTCTTGTGCGCTATTGATCTACAAGCAGTACGCAACTGCGCAGGCGCGCAGCTTAGAGGACACATTGGTTCCAAACCCAGCATCCTTCTTCCTATGTGCTCTCTCTCTCTCCTCTTCACTTTATCTCCAAAACCTCTGACATGTGCTGTTCCTCTGATATACCTATTTCCAATCTTGTCTATCTCGGTCCCTCCCAGAGAGATCCTCCTCAGCATCTTCATCTCTACTACCTCCATCTCTGTTTCGTGTCTTTTCCTCAGTGCCACTGTGACCAAACAGTGACCAAACAGCATGGCCGGTCTCACCACGGTTTTGTACACTTTCCGTTTCATTTTAGCTGAAACTCTTCTTACAGACCTGATAGTTATTACTGTTTTAAGAACAGTTTTACATAATTAATCTCATAATATCTTCATAGAGATGAAATATACTTTAAATCTAAATATGAAGACCATAAAATATACTTTTTTTTCTATTTTGTCAATGAGATCAAACAATAAACTCTTACACTGTATTGAAACCATTACACGTATTAAATTCAGGAGAGAAAAAAAATATAGCCATAAAAACGCTCAACACGTGCATCAGTTTTTATGTCTTTGTGTGAGCAGACTGCATGTTGTGCTGAAAAAGTAAATGTGTACATTTTTTTGCAAAGGATTCTATTTCAGTCCTTTTATTGCTCTTTGAACAAAAAAAGTGTGGAACACACCATATACCAACTAACTTACTTTAAAGCAAGTAAAAGATTAGTTGCTTTATGACTAACTTGCCAAACGTCAGCTTCAAACTGAGTAAATGATTTGAAATCCTTTCTAGTAAAGTTTTCCTTTGTTATTTAGCAATACAACTTATACGTGGGTGCCCATATATGTGTGTTGCTTTTCTTTTTCTTATTGTGTGTTGTTTTAGTAAGTATCTTTATATTGAGGAGAAAAAAAAGATATATTTAATATAAGAATTAATGTTTTTATGTCAATTGATAGGTACATGAGGAGAGCAGCTTTGTATTGAGGGTTAGTCTGGTAGAGAGGGACTGAGAGGAGGTAGTAATAGGGTCCAGGTGGGATCGGGGGAGTAGACAAGACCTGGTAGGACTTGGTTGGGATTACAGGTGAGGGATTGGGGGAATGAGGTGTGGTAGAGGAGGTGGAGCTGCGGGTGCCTGGGTGGTCTTTCAGCTGTCTGGGTTGAGCGCCTGGCCATATTCTGGACTTAACTCAGACAAAACTGAAATCAATGTCATTGGGCCACAGATACAAAGAGAAATTGTCATCAGTTACTTTCAATCTCTCTCCCTAGAACTGACAAACCAAGTTAGAAATCTGGGAGTAATAATGGACTCAGACTTGAACTTCAATAGTCACATAAAATCAATTACATCAGCAGCATTTTAACACCATAAAAACAATTGTCTAAATCAGAGGTTTGGTGTCCAAAACTGACTTTGAGGTTCCTATCTATGCATTTGTTTCCAGTAGATTACACTATTGCAACAGTCTACTTACTCACTGGTCTGAACAAAAAGGCCTTGAAGCAGCTGCGATTTATTCAAACTGCTGTTGCTCGAGTCCTAACTAGAAAATATGATCACATTAGTCCTTTGCTCAAGTCTCTACACTGGCTTCCTGTGGCTCAGAGAATAGACTTTAAAGCTGTTCTGCTTGTGTTTAAGTCTGTCCATGGTCTAGCACCAAAATATATCTGTGATATGTTAGTACCTTATGAACCATCTAGAACTCTGGGGGTCCTTCCGGGACCGGCTTCCTGCTGGTGTCTAGAATCAGGACTAAAAATGGAGAAGCTGCATTTCAATTTTATGCAGCAAAATTCTAGAACAAACTTTCTGAGGCCGTGAGACAGGACTCTACTGTGACAATGTTTAAATCTAGGCTGAAAATACTTCTGTTTCACTGTGCATTTGACTGATGATTAATTACTCTTTATCTGTTTTATTTGTTTGTTTTTAAACATTTTGATTCTATGTTTTGTGATTTTAATTCATTTTTCTTACTTGTGAAGCACTTTGATTTCCATTTGGTATGAATTGTGCTATACAAATAAACTTGCTTGCCTTGCCTTTGATGACATTTAATATTATGATAATAATATTTGATGGCATTTAATATTATGAAATATTGATAATATTTTTTGGGATAAATGGACAGTGCAGATTGGACATGAATACGAATGTAAATATGCCATCTGTTGCCCCTGGACAGGTTAATGGTGTTAAAAGAAAATAAAACAGAACATTTGGGTCAGCCTGGTCTTGCTGAGCCTTCAGCTGGGGTCCTGGTTGGGTGGTCGGGGACTCCTAAGTCCTTGACTTGAGGTCTGTCGCAAGGTTAGGCATTCAATTAACTTAGTAACAATGAAAAGAACAAATTATATTTTAAATATTTTTTTGCCCCATAGATTTTTCACATTTCTCTAGTGAAATGTGGAACTGCGTGTCAGACCTGGTCACCAGCAGCACTGGTGCCCCTCCGAGGACTGTCCTGTCCCCCTTCCTCTTCACCCTGTACACGGCAGACTTCAGACACAGCACTGAAGGATGCGTGCTGCAGAAGTTCTCTGATGACATCATGCGGGAGGTGGGTGACAGAGGGATGCTGAAGAGACTGACATCCATGCTGGACAACAAGTCGCACCCCCTGCAGGACACTCAATCTGCACTAGAAAGCAGCTGTAGTGGCAGGCTGCTCCACCCTCGCTGTGTGAAGGTGAGATTCAGGAGGTCTTTCCTTCCTTCTGCTGTGAGACTCCACAACGAGCAATTTTTACCGTGTGCTCTGTTTGCTATTTCTTGACAGAACTGTGCGGTAGCTCACTGGAATGCATGTTTTGTCCTTTGTCTACTTTGCCTTTTTTGTTTTGTTTGCGCATATTTGTCGTGACCTTTTTTTTCTTCCTGTGCCTATTCTGTTGCATACTGCAATTTCCCCATTGTGGGACAAATAAAGGTTTTTCTTCTTTTTCTTCTTAGGTACAAATGACAATAAACTTTATATTGCACTTTTTGAAACAAAGTACTGTCTGATGAATACATAAAAATACACAACTGAAAACAAGAATTAAAATAAAATGATTTTGTTGCATAATAAATAAGAGTAAGAGAAGAATCACAATCAAAACTGCTAAATCATGCATGAGAAACATAGGCTGAGAACAGATTCAGTATTTTACTGGGTCTTAGGGTGACCTGACAATTTCCTTTTATTCTAACATTCTTGTAATCTCTGTGTCATTATTTTCTTTATCCTTTCCTATCACCACTGACCAATCCTGATTGCATTTTCTTTTCGAAATGTTTTTTTTTCCTGTTTAATTTTACTCAGCGGCAGATTAATCTGGATTTGTTTTGGGGTCATGAATAAACTTAGTGTTAAGGTTTGATACATACAGTATGTATGGAGATAAAGTCCTGTTCTTACTAGCTTACTAGCTTGTATCTATTGGCAGGGTACACCTTGGGTTGGACACGATATCACCAAGCTAAATTACTCAAAATAAATGCACAAATAAACTCAGATGAATCTCATCCATATTTTGAGCTGGTGAAGTTTCATGAGTTTTTGAGATAGGCAAAATACTGAAAATATGTTTGAGTATTTGAGTAATAATAAACCTTATTGATGCAAGTACCACTAGATGGTAAGTACAATTTACATGCTGTCCACCTCTCTCTATTCCCTCCTTGGGATAGAGTTCTGTTTCAGATTCCTGATGGATCCTCTGTCTTCCTGTCCTGGGCATCCCCAGGCTAAGGAGGCCTCTGTGCTGGGTCTACCATCCCGTTTCCATCAGGATGAAGAACATCTGTTGATTTCTTCAGATAGAAAGCTGTGGAATAGAATAAGCTAATATTTAATTAACAGTCTTAGACACATTCGATGCTCATCTTGGGGGAGAGATCTCTCTTTCATGTAGATCCCCGTGAAGTTTCTTCTGTGTTTTTTCTCCGCTTATAATAATAATGCATTGTATTTACAGTATATAGCGCTTTTCAGGACCCTCAAAGACGCTTCACATATGCATTATTCATTCACTCCACACCAGGTAAAGGTAAGCTACAGATGTAGCCACAGCTGCCCTGGGGCAAACTGACAGAAGCGAGGCAGCCATTTTGCACCATCGGCCCTTCTGACCATCACCAATCAATCACACACACACCATTCAGAATAGGCAACGTGGATAAAGTGTCTTGCCCAGGGACACAACGGCAATTTAATCTCCTGGGGTTCCAGCGGTCTCCCATCCATGTACAGCCCAGGCACAGTCTGCTTAGCTTCTGAGTTCTGATGGGATCAGGCATAGACAGGGATCAGGCATAGACTGGTATGGCCTGTCTAGTATGGCCTAGACAGGCCATGCTTTTGTTTAGGGATATTCTAGCTGTGAATATGTGGATAAACATTTTTGTTCTTTGTCTGTTTGTGTCCCTTGTTTTTCAATCTACAATGTGAGACAATTGTTTTGGGATATTGGGATATAAAAATAAAATAAAATTGAATTAAATATAACCTTTTGTTTTCTTTTAATAGTTACATTTAGGTTGTTTCTGGAATCTGGGAGCAAGTAAGATTGCTCCCAGATTTAAACAGTCATATCTCTAAAAGTATTAATGCTTATCTTACTTTTGTTGGACCAGAAGACAGACAAAATCCTTGTGAGCATTTTGGAGCTAGAATGGTGATTTGAGATAAAATATTTCTTGAGTTATTCGTTTTTAAAGAGTATAAACTTTTGAGGGAAAAATTTCCAAACTCCAATCAAGTCAATGGGGAAAAAAATCACTAAAATTTAAAAATAAAAATAGATCGAATATCTTTCTTATCTGTTCGATCCCAGATAAGAAAGATAAATGAATGAAATACATTTCAATCATAGTCATATGCTACACAGCTCTGGTGGAGCTAGTAAGGAATGTTCCTACATTTACAACGGCCCGTGAAGCATCCACACAGCACAGTGGCTATGAGTGTGTGTGTGTGTGTGTGTGTGTGTGTGTGTGTATGAATGAATGTGTGTGTGTGTGTTTGAGGGCGGGCAATCTCAGCTGAGCAGAGACCCCATGAGAATGAAGGACAGGACGGGTAAGAATCAGGCCTGATCGGACAGATCGTCACCATGGATTTTGTTCTGAGTGGAGTAGCAGCATGTGGAGCGTGTCTGTTCACCAACCCGCTGGAGGTCGTCAAAACGCGAATGCAGCTGCAAGGGGAGCTCCGGAGCCGGGGTTCCTACCAAGTGTACTATCGGAACGTTTTCCATGCTTTTTACACGATCGGTAAAGTGGATGGGCTTGCTGGGTTACAGAAAGGACTTATCCCCGGACTTTTCTATCAGTTCTTTATGAATGGTGTCCGGCTGGGATCGTACGCCATCATCGAGTCCTCTGGTTACATCCACACTGAAGGACGGGTCAGTGCGGTGAAAACCACAGCAGCAGGGGCCCTGGCTGGAGTGGTGGGGGCAGTCATGGGCAGCCCCATATACTTAGTGAGTATAAGGGTTAGGTTTCATCTCTCCCTGACTGCTTCTAAAGTTATCTCAGTAACAGAGGGTTGATCTGATCCACTGAGGTATAATAACCTCTCTTTCTTATTAGGTGAAAACTCATTTGCAGAGTCAGGCCACTTCCTCTATTGCAGTTGGACATCAGTATAAACATGAGGTAACTTACCGTAATTTCACGACCATTAGGCGCACCGTACGAAAAGGCGCAGCCTAAGTTATGTGCGCCATTGCTGTATTTAACACACACATAAGGCACACCGTACGAAAAGGCGCAGTCTGAGTCACACACCGCCTTACAACAACATACATGCAAGCATGCAAATCTGCGTATTAAAAAATAGATCGGGAGCAAAACTGAGTTTGGTTGTGCTTTATTTAAGTAGTATAAACAAGCACATTACCGGTACTACGTTGTCCTTATTCAAATCCGTCAAAGTCCTCATCCTCTGTTTCGGAATCGAACAGCTGCGCAAAATCCAACAGAGCAGGTCCACTTCGCTCCTCACTGTCAAAGTCACTGTCTGTACTGTGCGGCTTCTCAGAAAGGATACCAGCTTTTGCGAAAGCTCGGATAACAGTACGAGCAGACACGTTAGTCCAAGCATCTACAATCCATTGGCAAACTGTAGCGTAACTCGCCCGGCGCTGCCTTCCACCCTTCGTGAAACTGTGGTCTCCTTCGGTCATTCATCGCTCCCACGCCGCTCACACTTCACTCTTTAACATTCTCATGCCTTTTCTTTCAGGTCCGCCTCACGGGCACAGCGTTTTCTTTTAGGTCCGCCTTTTCTCACGAGCACCGCGTTTTCTTTTAGGTCCGCCTTTTCTCACAGACAAGGCGCACCGCACAAAAGGGCGCACCGCTCATTTTGAAGAAAATCTAAGACTTTTAAATGTGCCTTATAGCCGTGAAATTACAGTAGATTGAAGCTAAATAAAAAAAATCTGAGGTGTCTTCAGTTTTCACATGTCCTCCTCCCTTCCCTGTAGGGGATGTTCCATGCTCTGAAAACCATCCACATGCAGCATGGTATCCTGGGGCTTTGGAGGGGGTCCAGTGCTGCTATACCAAGGGTTAGTGTGGGGTCAGCTGCTCAACTCTCCACCTTCTCCACCTCAAAGGAGCTGGTCATCGACCTAAAGGTTAGAATAAATCTGTGCAATCCCTCTTGCGATCAGGAGTGATTTATCGCTGAAAAGAGTTCAAAGTTGTCTCCTGGACAGTTTATTTGATGATCGAGACGTTTCAACTTCCATCTAGAAATAATTTTCAACCTGATAAAAAGGACATGAGAACTGGTTCTCTATACACTAATCATTAGTATAGCATAGAACTGTCAGTCCCATATAAAGAACTGATTCTCTGGTCCATTCTATCAGATTAAAAAGGATTTATAGATGGGAGCTGAAACGTCTCGATCATCAAATAAACTGTCCAGAAAACAACTTTGATGCCTTTTCTACCTCATTGAGAAATGTTTAGAGAATCAGCAAGATGCTGAAAGGCATCATTCAGCTCTTCCTCAAACTTTAATCATGAGTGCACATTTATGATATGGCATGAAAAGGTATTTTCTGGAAGCGAAGGCTGTATTTATTTCGTAACCGATAAATGCTGATTTGTCTCTATGCTTGTTAATAATAATCTTAATATCTTGGATTATGAAACTGTAATTACCAGATCTTGTCAACCAAAAAAGCAAATAGGACAATTATCAGTTGAAAATCAGAGCTGTGAAAAGGGGGGATTTGTTGTCAGAAGCTGTTCACAGAGAACATTTTATTGCAGCTTTGACAAAGAACTGTGTAATACACTTCTCTGGAATAGAAATTCTAAACCTTTCACTGGCCCCTCGGCTAAAAACGTGCAGGTTACACAACCACTGCATGACTGTACAGGGAGGAACACTTCCCATCTCATCGTAACGTTAAAACTCATTTCTACACACGACTCATTATGTTTGCATGGGACTTTTAGCAATCACTGAAAATGTACTTGAAAAGCTTAGAAAAGACTAGATGTTTGTGAATAGTTTCCTTGTTCTTTAAAATGCTCGGTGAGTTAGTGAGACTGGAATGAGCCCTCCTTTTAACTCTCATTAACACTGACTTATGCAAAACTCAAATGAACTGAGCTTAATATTTTACAGTTTGTTCACTTTTTTGTTCATGTTTTTACTAAGTTACCCACCACTTGGTGGTTAAAACCATTCAGGTTTGAAACAAATACAATAGTTGCTTGTTATCATCGATGAAATACTTATTTAGTGTAATAGAAACATACAGTAAGCATATGGAAAATTAGGTCAAATACAAAAGCAAGTGTGTGACACTGAAAAATAACACAGACGTTACTGTTTCAATGGATGTGAGGGTGAAGTTAAAAATCAGACATTTAGACACGATATCTTAATGACTAAAGCCGTTGCCACCTATGCTATTTTTTTATTTGCACTTTCCATAATCCTTAATTCAGTTGTTTCTTGACTGTTTTACCCCCCCTTCTCGTTAAGGTGTTCCCAGAAAACAGTTGGTTGATACCTCTTTCTGCTGGTATGATTAGCAGCGTGGTGGTGGTGATGTTTATGACGCCCTTCGATGTGATCAGCACAAGGCTTTATAACCAGCCTGTCGATCAATCTGGCAAAGTAAGTACGCAGAGTTAAAGTCGGTATGGAAGGTCTTCTGATAGCATAGCAACTCTTTGTGATTACAAGCGTTAAAACACGTCTGTTCTGGCTTCTTATGTGTTTGCGTAGCAACCAATAAAAAACTTGGGGTGATTAACAGGCTGTGGATGAATGTTTTATTGCTCACCATACAAAAAGATTGACTGAGGTTTGCAAAGTCACACAGAGTGCGCAATAAATATTTCTATATTTTTATTATCTTTATTTATTAATAAAGTAAGTTGTATTGCAAAAAATCAATTCATAAAGATTTTCCATTACATTTTTAAAGGGGCGGGGGAGGCTGCTTGGTGGTGCAGTGGTTAGCACTGTGGCCTCACAGTAAGAAAGTCAGGGCTTCGAGTCCCGGAATTGGGGCCAGACTTGAACAGATTTGAAACACCGGCCTTTCTGTGTGGAGTTTGCATGTTCTCCTCGTATATTTGTGGGTTTTCTCTGGGTACTCTGGTTTCCTCACACCCTCCAAAAACATACATGTTTGGTTGACTGGCCGCTGCGAAGATGTACATACACTAGAAATGAGTGTGTGTGAATGATTGCCTATGTGTGGCCCCGCAACAGACTGGTGATTTGTTCGGGGTGTACCCTGCTTCTCGCCTGAAATCAGCTGGAATATGCTACCCCGCGACCCTATTAGGAATAAGTGGTTCAGAAGACGAAAAGAAAACCATTAAAGAGCTGTACTAGCACTCATTCTGAAAGAGAAACCAAAATAGATTTTTTTTGGTTGTATTTTTATTCAAAGTTTTCTGATTCTTCAGAAAATAAGATGCTATGTTTTACTAATGTTCCCTGAATGCTCCACAATCAGGAAGTTGGTTACAAAACAGTGGAAAATGTTGGGGTTGTAAAAAGATAATGTCTACATTGTAACATATTGCATGAAACTAATGAGTCAGAGCTAATTCTAGACTATCGAATAGAATGTTGCGTTGTCTGGTTACCATTTTAAAACAAACTCCTGCATCTTGAGATTGGAGTCAGAAGACGCATTTAAAACAAGCTTCACTAAAAAAATGTCCAGGTCTTGAGTTCTTTATTTCAATCTTATGACCATGTTACCACACTGCAAAAGAATAATTAGTCATAAACTAATCATGCATTTTAAACTAAATAAAATCTGAAACAGATCAGATAAATTTACTAATGTTTTATGTGTTTTGTTAAATCATAAAGGTGGATGTAACAGGAGGATAAAATAAGCAGAAAAGTTGAGGACAGACAGGAGGATTGTTGTCAAGTTGAAACAAACAAACAAACGTTAAACTTGTTTAATTTAGAATTTAATCTCAGAGACAACGCAGAAAAAGGAAGGCAAATAAACTTTCCTTTGCATTTGATTTTTACATGCAGAAACTCATCAAACGTTTATATTCCATCATGAGCAGGAAAAGAATGAGATGGCAGAACGACACAAATAAGACTTTAGAAATAAGACTCTTTTTCTTTTTTATTTTTGGCTATTTTGTATTTGTGATGAAAGCAAGTGTCAGGCCTCAGACAAATGTAAATTTATGGCTCCATAAAAAGGATCTCAATATGTTTAATTAAACTCTGTTACTGAGAGGAGGGCTACAATATTTACATTCAATTCCATTTAAACCAATGAAAATGCTGACTTTTTTTTTTTTGTCTTTCAGGGGCAGCTGTATAAGGGTTTCACTGACTGCTTTTCCAAGACATTAAGAAAAGAGGGTTTGCTGGGACTCTACAAAGGACTGGGGGCCTCTTATTTCCGAATTGGTCCACACACAATTCTTTCTCTGTTCTTCTGGGATGAGCTACGTAAATTATACCAAAAGTTCAGGTAACACTTGGGAGAAGGAAACATGTTTTAAAAAAGGTCGCTCATCAAGTTTAGAGTTGAGAGATTCATCAAGTTCTGAGTTAAAGAGTTTGTGGTTCTGTATTGAATGAAAACAAAAGTAATCTTTTACACTCCATTTAAAAAGTGTGTTAAATACAAAATGAATCAAAAGCAAAGATGAAAAATTAAAAAGGTAAATTGAATGCATTTGAAATTTAGAACGAGCGGCACTGTGACACGAGCGGCACAGTGGCCTCAAAGCTTGAGGGTTCGAATCCCGGGTGGGTACGAGTTTTGGAACACTGGCATTCTGTGTGGAGTTTGCATGTTCTCCCCGTGTCTGCATTAGTTTCCTCCCACCCTCTGAAAACATACATGTTAGGTTAATTGACTATTAATTATAAGTGTGTGTGTGCCCTGCGACAGAATGGTGACCTGTTCGGGGTGTACCTTGCGTCTCGCCTTTAATCAGCTGGGATAGGCTCCAGCACCCCCGCAAACCCATTAGGGAATAAGCGGTCCAGAAGATGAATGAAATAATGAAATTTAGAGCGGTGGTGAATTGATGCCAGTGCAACCATATGGCATGTAGTACTGTATATCGTCTGCAATACATGCTTAAACAATACTAAATAGTTTTAGCACTTGAAATGAAATTTTATCATTCCAAAATATAAAATAATCTGCTTTTTGTACCTCATGAAGAAAGAATTCGGGCTAATAAATTAAGCTGATGTTAGATGGCGGGTTAAAAGTTAGCAAAAAAATAAATGAGGGTTTTTTATTTTAGCTTTCAGAAAGATATGAAGATGATTGGGAGACTTGGTAAAATTATTTAATGTTATGAAACATCTAACTCTAAGAACAAAATTCCAATAAGAAAAAGAACAGAATTTAATGCTAAATTTTAAACAGTATTTAGCTTCATTCCCAACAAAAATGACTAAAAATAGCAAATGTGTTTGGAAAAAGTAAGATGAAGAAATTTGAGCAACTTAAAAAAAAAATGTATTCCTGAAATGACAAATTGAGGAGACAGAAACTTGCCCAAAGTTTCATATGCAAATCTATTGTTTGAAGGAACTAATGTACCATTTGCTGTATAGATTTCACAGCAGAGAAAACAGAACATTTTTTAGACCTCATTCATAACATCGCTTGTAAAGATTAAGTGGAAGCAAATGTAATTTGCTTTCAATTTTCACACCAAGAGAGGTGTGTAACAAATTGTGAATTTACACTTGTAGCTTCTTTTATCAGTGCATTAAAAATGGTGGAGAAATATGCTAATTCCTCTGACATTTTATCACAAACCCAATTTTTCTGCACAATGACATAATCCCATGAGATGCCATTTAGTGGTAAATGTTCTCACCAGTTAGAAGATAAGGTAAAAACCCCAGAGATCTAAATACGTACATAGATAAACAATATAATTTATAAAGTGTTATTCCATTTTTATATTTATCCAGATCAGCTTATCAATTTTCTCTGAGGCATTAATTTTTTGTTGCAGGAACAAATTTAAAATTTGCACAATTTTTATTTTTGACCTGCTTCAACTAATACACTCATTTAAATATTCACAATGACAAATAATTGTGCTTTAATTGCCTTTGATTTTATACAAAGACCTTTTTATTAATGTGCCTTAACAAGATATTTGTCGTACAAAATAAGTAGCTGGGAGATTATTTTCTTCTGTGCCAATTTTTTTTTTAATTATTATTATTTTGGGGTTTGATATTTATTCATTCTTTGATGAATGCAAAACATTTGAAAATGGAAACAAAGTAAAAAAATCTTCGAGTTACGCATGCGAAAGGTATTGTCAATCAAAAAATGTGACTTTATTTTACCATAATGTGCACTTTAAAATGTTATTGGTCAAACCTGTTAAGGAAAAGCTGATTTTTTTTTCTTTTCTGTACTGCAACTCCAAGAGTTTAGTTTCATTCTCCGGACATTGCACTCCCACATTGTAAATTGTGGGCACTTTAGGTCAAATTTTACTGTAGATGACTATAAAATTCATTTAAGCAACTTCCTTTACGAGATTTATCATTTTGCAAATCTGACCCATCAGCGAGATTTTGTTGTATCTTTACGACACATCAGTGCTTTCTTTAAGTGTAGAAAGTTTAATGAGACATTAAAATCTTTGATGTAAACTGCAGGAATTGCAAAAACGTGTCCAGAGAATAAAACTTGTTTATTGAGTTTTACAGAGTGGAAGTTTAGTTCTAACAAACCAGAAAAGCTAGTTGTTTTTCTTCTTTCAAAAGCAATTTTTCTATTTAGTGTCATGTATTTTTCATTTGTTCTGTAAATGTCGCTGAGTTTTTCCTGGTGATTTCTTTTTATTTCTTTCACTGGCAATTTGTTATGGAACCTCAACTCAACTTAGTTAATAGAAGCCCGATTCTGGTGCCAGTGTATCTGTGCCACTGACTTCCCAGTCTTACCAATGAGAGTAAATCATGCAAGCTGACATCTCTGAAATTTCAGGCTTATTTATTTTGATGAGCCTTTTTTATTAACATTAACTTGCTACATAACTGTAATGGGAAACACTTAAAGCTGGGATGAGTTGAGTAAGTACAACCAAGTTGGTTTTAATGAAGAGTTTTAAGTTTATCCTCATTTTTAAAATGGCCAGGAAAAACTGAACTTTTCCTTCTGCCATTAAATGTGATCATTATCACCTTTCTGTTATGCTGTTCTTATGTTCTTATTAAAAACTGACAAATTAAAGTTTTGGATTATTATTATCATCTTAGAGAATTTGAGAGGGAGTAGCAATAATTGCAAGTGTACACATAAGTTACATTTTGGTAATGAATAAAGTGATCAGATTTTCAGACGTTTTTTTTTTTGTCTAGAAACACCCATGAGGGTCAGCAACTTCAAGTGTATCAGAGATCTTACAAGCTGAAACTTTTCTCAAGTGTGATATAAAGTGCATTTTCTGTAACAGCAGTGAAATATTTTTCTGAAATGGACAAAAAGTGCAAATAAATGAGTAAACTTTTGTACTGAAAATTCATTTTCTTTACTTTATTTTTTGTTTATCTGCGGACTAAAATATGTTCATAAATAAAAATAATTAAAGAAATTTCTTTACTATTAGCTTGGAGCAATTGTGCAATTTGAAACTTCTTGGAAAGTCTTGTTAATTATTAAAAAATGCACAAGATACATTTATTGTCTTTATTACAATTGTTTTTTGCAGGTTTTTTTAAAGAAAAAAATACACGAGCAGTTCAAATAGCATTGAGTTTTATCTGGTATTGGTTGGTTTTAGATTTAAATCTGAATTGGAGTAGTTTTTATTGCCAATCAAATCCTAACTGGGTTTTAAAAATCGCGTAAAAATGAATCCAAAGACCAACACATGAACGAAACAACAAACCAGAAGGTGCTGTTTTTCATCAACAGCTGCTTGATGCCTTGCAGCTGCCTTATGCTACGTTTGCTGAAATCCTAAAAGAAAAAGAAACAGAAACAGTACAGAAACTGGACCTAGCTCCAGACGCATGCGAAGGACAGAGCTCTTCTCTTCAGACTTAATGGGTTCGCGCTCACTAAAACTTGACGCAAAACAAACACAGCCCCTCTGTGGATACACATGCACCATTTTTAAACATTATATTGATAAGATCTATTATTTGTATTATTTGTAGATAGTTTCTGTAAAACAGTCTGCGCTCTCCCGATTGGCTAATAGATAACCTGGCTGCGCGTGCACATGCACGCCAGAGCAAGAATTTCAGCTCTTTTGAGACTCAGAACTGTCATTTCTTATAAACAAACAAACAAAAACCACGAAAGACTGTGAGAGGGACAAGGTTTTGAGCTAGACAAGAATACTTTTTCTATTTTTTGGGCTTTACAGATTTTAATTAACAGCAATTTAAAAAACAAACAAAAGTTTTCTTCATCCTCTCTCAAAATTGCACCGGAGTGAGTTAAAAATCAGACTTTGGGTTAGTTAGAGGGCTATAATAGGAAAACCGTGAAAATCACATTTCTGCTCTGTACCATTTGAAAAGACCAGGCAAGTTGGTCGTTTTGAGATCGAAATTGTCCACATCAGTCTCTGCTGCTGTGTCCATATCAGTTCCTGCTGCTGAGACTAGACAGGTGCCGAAAGAGGGGGGCGTAGCTCATAACCTCACTCCTCTTACAGTCAAAGAATTATTTTCATAGGTTTTTCTAGGTTCTTTTTTTTTCATGATAAATGACAGTTCTGAGTCTCTGGAACATACAGAAGTGCACATGCGCCAACTAACAGTGTGAGCGATCCGGAAAAATGATCTAGTAATAATTATAAGTTTATATATTGATGCATTTTCAAGGCATCAAGTCATAAAATAAAAAAAAACACAGGGGAAAAGAACCGCTTTATGCCTTTCAAAAAATAATAAAGAAAAACAATATTTTTTTCTATATTAAATAGCAAATGCAGAAAAGATTAGACTTCTAAACAAAAAAAGTTTCTACTTTAACCACTAGATGACACCACTTACATTTGTATTATTGTCCAACAAGAAACTAAAGGAATGAAAGTTTTGAATCTCCATGGGACGCCAATGTTTTCCCCAACGGAAAAAAAAACCTCTCAAGATTTGGCTTTAAATGTAAAAAAGGAACAGCAGCACACAAACTTGTTTATGCAAAGATGAAGTAAATATCATAAAAATAGTGTTGGCAAATATTCACAAACTTCACTGTTTTTTTATTTTTAATCCTTCTTCTTTAATCCTTCTCCTGGAGTCCACACCGTTGATGCTTCTGGTGTCCACAGGTGTGCCACCTCTGGAATCCCAGTGTGAAGTGCTATTGGAGCGGAATACCTGGAACAGCATGATGATGCTGAGACATGAAGACAGGATGTATGGGCTACTATAAAGGAAGCCATCGGGTCCCTACAAGAAACACACATGGTCTCAGTTTACAGAAAAAAAAAGATAATTGGAAAATGTTGCAGTAGTTTTGTGTGATCTTAAACTTATACCTGTAAAGAAATGAAGAGAAACCCTAGGGATCCTCCACATGACAGTAACATTGAACACCCGGACAGCTGGCCAGCGTGACCATTGCGGTAGTTGGCTACTGTTTGGATGAGCTATAAACAATTAAAGAATTATATACTAGGTCACATTATCTTTAGAACCAGAAAAACAAGCATAACATTTAATGCTGAGGATCTACCTTGCTCACTATAGAAACCATCCAAGAGGTTCTGTACATCCACGAGACAAGCTTGAGAGGTGCAAAAGAAGGCAGAAGAGTCATCCAAGCACCAAATCCAAACAGGAACTTAAATCCTGGCATGAACCCAGCATAAAAACATATTAGTCATACATAAAAAGTTTCTTAGAAAAAATTGTTATTGAGCGAGAAACCACAAACAGGAAACAAATCATCTTTTTTCTAAGTATACACTACAATGTATAGTAAAACTTTTTTTTTCAACATATTCAGAGAAATGAGACATAGTTTGGAAAAAAAATGAAAACTAACCTTTAATGGAATCACCCTGATAATGTAGGACCAACAACAGAATCACAGCTGCCGGGATGAGTGAGAAAAGCCTATCACCCCAGGCACTGTTGGGATGTTCCGGTAAAATACACACAAGAGACAAGGATAGCATAAATAAACTTTGTTAGATAAAACACAGAAACAGATTCCCACTTTTTGAAACATGTTGGTATGTAAACCCAATGTTTTTTGTTGTTAGGCCTTGTGGGGAGGAAAGCAGGCTATATTTACAGAATAAATGCAGTTTCTTTCCACAATGAGGAAGTTAGAGATGTTTGTGATATCAATTACTTACTAAAATGGGAAGTTGTTGGCTTTCGCGAACATAATAGGACATGTGAAGACATAAAGTTGAAGAAGGACATAAGTCAAACTCAGTCCCTCTGCACTTTTGTTCCTTAGCATCTTCAACAGCTGTGGCAGTGGTTCTGTATAGAAACAGCAGACATTAAAAACAAACGTAAAGCCAAAATCACAAATAGCTACAATATAATAATTAGCCGCTACAAAATTGCCCCCATGAATTGGAATGTGTCTGAATGGTTGTCTGTGTGTGGTCTTGCAGTGGACTGGCGACCTGTTCGGGGTGAGTGCTACCTCTCGTCTGAAATTGACGGGGGTCTGTGGAGTTGGGCGCCGAGCCCAAGGAGGTAAGAGGCTCGGCGCTTCCTCACATACCCATGGCGCAACCAAACTTCGCCTCCAATACGTAATCCCTGTAGAATTTAGCTCTCCCAGGCGAGATTAGCAACCAAGCGCTTCTGCGCTGATGTAAACTAGTGTTTTCTAGTAATCTACCACAATGGGAGCTTGTCTGAGAAACATATTTATCTGACCTAAATTACGTCGGTGCTTCTCAATTATTTTCTGTTGCACACCCCCGCGCGTGCAACCTCCGTTCCTCAGGTCAACAAACAGAAAGAGTACTTTGAAATGTCATGCTCTGAAAGAGTATTTTCAGAACATTACATGTTTTTTTAGGTGGAAAACTCCCACAAAGACAAACTGATAATCTACTAAATTAATCATCAGCCTGATTCTGTCACACACAGAATCCACTTTGACACAATGGGTGATAAAGTTTTTGCGTTATCTGCTGACATTCTGGGAAAAGAAAAGGAATGGGGGAGGAAGAAAATGGTCTCCTGGTGCGTTTGTGTACTGAAAAACTCACCAAAAAACATTTCCATAAAGATCCCAAAGCGAGCCAATTTATTTATTAGAAACACCAGGCATGGAACTGTTGTACAAGACAAAGACATTTTAAAACAAACTAAAGCACAACTTTGAATAAAAAGCCATTTGTGTCAGCGTGACTATTCGAGTACATCTTCAGGAACGTTAAATGTTGTCAAATCTTTAACATATTTCACTTGATTCGATGTAAAACACGACAGAGACTCTCACCATGCATGTTAAAGTTGATAAACAACTCGTCGTAGCATTTTTCAGGCATAAAAACGGCAACGATGAGGTATTTTAGCAGTGACATGGCTACCAATGCTCGTCTGGACGCAGGAATGAATGAAGAAAGATAGAGGGTCAGTAAGATTTTCCCGCTCTTCACCCCCACAGCAGCACGCACGTACGCATGCGTCAGACTCTACAGAAACTTTGTAGTTTTTCTCTTTCATCCAACTTATCTTTATCGTGTTTAAACGACCCCACAATTTACAAAAAACATCAGAATATCTTAGTTAAATGTAAAATGTTGAATTTAGATTCAATGAAACTCGAGTTTTTGTATCTGTAGTTTTTTTTTCTTACTGGAACCTCAAGAGTTTTTTTCTTCCTCTTTTTAACATGTACTAAGCCCTACTGATGATATAATGAATCTAAATACATTAAAAGATTATATTATTAAAGAATATAAGATGATTTATTACTCAGAAAATATTTATATTGTTGACATTTTTAATGTTTTTATTTAACGAATGACTCATAAAATAAGCGCTGAAGATTGTATTTGGTTTCTTTTATGTCCAGACATTTTTTTTAACATTTGCCAAAGGTCATTATCTGAAATTAGATCTAATTTGATTAACATAAAGGCTTCGTGTGTAATGTGATTTTCTACGAGTAGATCGAGTCACATGAAAGAAAAGTCACTGAAGATTTGATGTTTCACAAAAGAAATCAAGATTTTTAAGCTATTTGACAGAGGAAAACAATGTTCAGTGAGAACTTCTTGTTAAAGTGTTTTTTTTATCAATTATAAAAAACACAACATACACTTCTATCTTATTATTTTTGTATTTTGAGGGTTTTACTGAAGAAAATTAAAAAAAAAAATCACATGAGCAGTTCAGACAGCATCGAGTTGTGTTTTGGTATTGGTTTGTTTTAAATTTATGTATAAAATAGTGCTGTCAGTCAATTAAAAAAAATCGAATTAATTACAGGATTTTGTGATAATTAATTAAATTATTCGTATTTTAATGTCACATCTGCTAAAGGTGTCTTGATAAAGAATTTGAATTATAGGATATTAAAAAATTGTACTGTATGACTAATCAATTGAATACAGTGAGAAGAGAAGATTTTAAATCCAATTTATTATTGGTGAGCTGTGCTTCATGAGGCTAGGTGCATTATTAAAAAAGTTGTGCAAGTGGCTTTAAGTTTTGAGCAGTATGTTGATACAGTAGTTGCACTGAACCAAACACACGTACACACACGATAGGTAATCAAGAGTCTCACCTTGTGGAAACGTCTTGAGCCAGGGGCTCTCTGGCTTGTCTGAGGGCGGTCTGCTGCTGGGGCAGTTCTTCAGTACTGGCAGGGCTGTGTTTGAAGTGCCTGACTATTTTTTGACACTTTGACAGGGCGATGTCAAAGCTGCTCTCCTCAAGTGAGACTGTGATCGTTCTTTGGAGTATACATGCACCACACGGGACGAGCTCGAAGGGCAGCTGGCGTGCTGCTGCGATCATTTCTAGCACTATCGGTCCCAATGGGTCACTTTTTCTCAATTTGCCATTCCTTGGTCACAGCATCGAACCATTGTTGTTTATGGCAGCCATCTAAGTTTTCGTTTTAGTCTTTGTCTTTGGAACAAAAATTTATTTAAGTTTTAGTCACATTTTCGTCATCTCTTTATATTTTCATTTTGGTCACGTTTTAGTTGACAAAAACCCAAAAAGTTTTCGTCTAGTTTTCGTCAGGGAAGACTTGGAACGTGTTTAGTCTAGTTTTAGTGTAAAAAAACCCCAAACAAACAAACAAAAAAAACAACTTACTTTAACAATCGTGGCTTTTATTACTGACATTGATGCAGGTTATTTGTTTAAAAAAAAAACAAAAAAACAACTCTGCTGAGCTTTAACTTGCACAAAACAGCAAACATTGTAAAACAACGTACAATAATTAATAATTCTTCAGTGAGTGAGGAACGTTGTAACTTATGTATACTTAAAAATGACACCTCTTAATAAACCTTGTAAACAAAGTAAACATTGCATTGTGTCTTTAAATCAGTGGTTAGCGCAACCAAGCTAACTAAGGAAGTTACTTGCGCTGACAAGCAAGCATTAGCTTGAAGTTGGCATACTGTTTGCGCAAAATATGTGGAAAACTTCAAGTTTCTGACCATTAAAGCTCTTTGTTGCATTTGCCACCATGGTGTGGGACTTCCTCGTGGCTGCAGGTGTGTTGTGCAGACGGTGTGAACGTGCAGCATTGTGGGGGGCGTGCCACCGTGAGAGACAGAATGCAGCCGCTGTGCTTTTTCTTTTCACAGACAGAAATGTGAAAGTCTGACGCCTATTTCGTTACATTTTTGTCTCGTCAACAGAAGCTTGCAAACATCTCGTCACATTTTCGTCACCAAAATGTCACATTTATTTTGTTATTGTTACGTCATCGTCATGAAAAAAATGCTTCGTCAACGAAATCATTTCGTTGTCGTCATCGTTGACAAAAACAACACTGCATCAAACTGCTCAACGCACACATCGGCATAATGACGGGTTACCGTTTACACGCAAACTGAAGCAAAAGACATCAATTTCCACTCACTATCTATTAGGTGTGCTGCGACTCCTAAGTAATTGTGATTGTTCACTGAAGTTCATTGATCGCCAGTTAGGGCGACATGGCAGGACACTGCCAATAACTCTTCTTTCATCATCGTAGATGTGATTAACTTTTTTCATCACTGTTGTTCTCGAAGGTAGCTTAAAAGTTGGGTCTGACGCCGTTACCTGGAACACCTCCTGTACACCCTTATCTTCAATGATAGAAATTGGCCTGCAATCAGCAGACACCCACTTTGTGATAGTATTTGTCAATTTCTTTGTTGTGGATTTGCTCATTCGCTTGCCAAATTCAGCTAGCTTGGTTTGGCGGAGCGAGCTCCCAGTAGCCACACTCGCAACTAGGAACTTCATTGAACATGTTTTGTGTTTAGATGGTATGTCAGGCTGGAGTTGCTCCGGTGGTAGGAGAACTCCTTTTTGCAAAAACTACATATTACTACGTTTTTATTTATTGTCCCATCTCTATTATTTTTGTATAAAAACTTGCTGTTCAGTGGCCCAACTGTCTCATCCTCCTGAGTCTTGTCCACATCTGTTATATTTGACTACTACTGCCTTGTTACTTTGCCAGCTCAGCCAATGTAGCACGGCCGAACTGACTGCTGGTCCTTCGATGGGCCAAAATTCAAATGCGCAAGCATTGGCTCACCACCGTTAATACGTCATAATTAATTGCGTTAATTTTTTTAACGCATTAAAATGTGGCGTAATTAAATAATCAAGTCAGTGTGTTAAAATGACAGTGCTAGTTTAAATGATATTTTTATTGCCAATTTAATCCAAACTGCATTTTAAACATGCAAAAAATGAATACAGTGACCAGGATACAAACTAAACAACAAACAATAGTGCTAGAAATGCAGAGAAAATGAGTCTTCTAAATAAAACAAGATTTTGTTACATAAAACCCCCAGATAGCATCGCTTACATTTTTAGTACTTTCCAACAAAAACTACAGAAATGAAAGTTTAAAAGGACTACGGGAAAGAAAAAATTCCCTCATCAAAAAACATACGATTCGGCTTTACACGTAAAAAAGAACAACAGCACACAAACTTGCTAAACTGAATATGAGAAGAACAGTGTTAGCAACAATTTCCATACTTTATTGTTTTTCCAGTTTTAGTCTTCTTTTTTGAAGTCCACACGTGTGATGCTTCTGGAGTCCACGTCTGAGGCGCTTCTGGATTCCTAACCTGGAGTGCTTTTGGAGCAGATGGCTTGGAACAACATTATGATACTGAGACATATAGACAGGATGTGTGGGCAACTAGAAAGAAAGCCATCGGGTACCTATAAGAAACACACATGATCTCAGTTTACAAAAAAAAAAAAAGATAATTGGATAATGCTTTTGTATTTGTGTGTGATCTTAAACTTCTTACCTGTAAAGAAATAAAGAGAAAGCCCAGGGATCCTCCACCTGACAGTACCATGGTATACCCGGACAGCTGGCCAGCATGACCATTGCGATAATTGGCTTCTTTTTGTATGAGCTATAAATACAATTAAAGAATCATATACTGAGTCACATTATCTTTAGAACCAGAAAAACAAGCATAATGTTAAATGCTGAGGATCTACTTTGCTTATTATATAAATTATCCAAGCCGTTTTGTATATCGATCTGACAACCAGGAGAGGTGCAAAGAAAGTCAGGAAGGTCATCCAATTAACAAAGCCAAACAGGATCTGAAATCCTGGCATGAACCCAGCGTAAGAACAAATTAGTAATACCTAAAAAGTTACTTAAAAAAATTAGTTATTGGGCGAGCAACCACAAACAGAAAATCAACCATATTGTTCCCACTATATTCCACAATGTATCGTAAATCTCTTTCTTTTTTTAAAATTTTTTTTTTATATTTTTAGCGGATGAGAAATTATTTGGAAAAAAAAGTAAAAGCCAACCTTTGATAGTATCACCCTCATATTGCAGAACGAACAACAGAATTGTGGGTGCGGGGATGAGGGCAAAAAGCCAATTACCCCAGGCACTGTTAGGATGATCCGGTAAAATACACACAATAGACAAGGTGAGCATAAATGAACTTTGTTAGATAAAAACAGAAACAGATTTCCACTTTTTTAAAGCATTTTGGTATGTAAACCCAAAGTTTTTTGTTGTTAGGCCCTGTGTGGAGGAAGGCAGGCTACACTCACTAAATAAATACAGTTTCTTCCCACAATGAGGAAGAAACTGCATAATATAAGATGTTTGTATTATCAATTACTCATTTAAATGGGTAGTCGTTAGCTATCGCGAACATAACAGGACGTGTTAAAACATAAAGCCGGAGATACGCATAAGTCGAACTCAGTCCCTCTGCACAGTTGATCCTCAGTATCTTCCACAGCTGTTGGAATGGTTCTGTATACAGTAGAAACAACAGACATTAAAAACAAGCTTAAAACCAAAAACACAATTAGCCAGATTATAATGTTTGGTAAATTGGCCGCTACGAAATTTCCTGCAGGAATTGAAGTGTGTCTGAATGGTTGTCTGTGTGTGGCCTTGCAGCAGACTGGCAACCTGTTCGGGGTGTATGCTGCCCCCAGCGGTGCGCCCCACTATTTCAGAAGCACTGGTTTAGGCTGTAACGTATGAAATGTTTTTGTATGTTCTTTTTGGTTCTTTTTCATTTAACAACAACAACCTGTCCACGAGCAACAAATAGAAATTAGCCAATGGCTAAAATCTGGCATATTCACGTGTGAATTTATGTCATTGATAGAAACTATCCCCTTTATCAACAAAGTAAATAAATAGGCAGAGCCTATTGTTTTGCCTCTCTTGGGGTTTCTGACCTGGATTTGATTGGGAAAAAAAATAAAAATCAGCTATTTTTACTCAGTAAAATGGCAGAAATGCATAGCCATTCTCCAAATGCATTTTTAACACATAACAGCTTAAAACCAAAAACACAATTAGCCGCTACAAAAGCCACTACGAAGTGGAAAATATTGCACTTTCTCTTTTTTGTCATGATGACAGGGATGCAAGATGCATCCCACAAGATGCAAACCACTCAATAGCATTAAGAATCGGAAGGCTAAATTGATACTTGCAAAGAAGCCGCAGAGATAAGACGCAAAAATTCTGGAACACAATCTTATGTAATGATGAAACAAAGATTACTCCCTACCAAAGTGATGGAAAGGCCAAAGTGTGGTGAAAAAAAGAAACTGCCCATGATCCGAAGCATACAAGCTCATCTATGAAAAATGGTGGAGGTGATGTCATGGCTCAGGTGTGCATGGTTGCTTCTGGAACAGGCTAATTATCATTTATTGATGATGTAACTGATGATGGCAGCAGCAGAATGAATTCCAAGGTGTACAGAAACATTTTGTTCGCCAATGCTTCCAATTTTATCATGAAGCAGTGCAATGACCTAAAACACACTGCCAAAAAAACAAAGGACTTCATCAGGGGGAAAAGTGGAAGGTTTTGGACAGGCCTAGTCAATCCCCTGACCTCAACCTCACAAAACATGCATTTCATCTTCTGATGGGGCGACTGAAGGGAGAAACACCCGAAGCAAACAAGAACTGAAAAATGCTGCAGTTAAAGCCTGGAATAGCATCACACGTGAAGAATGCAACAGTTTGGTGATGTCAATGGGTCGCAGGCTTGAGGCATTTATAAAAAGCAAGGGTTATGCCTCCAAATATTAGAAGTTATTTACTTTAAGGTTATTTGTTCCTTTACTTTAACTCACCTAAAAATGCTGTGGTGTAATACAAACTTGGACGTACCCTGAGTTGATTAACACACGCATATGTAAATACCAGGAAGTAAAAGCTGACATTCTGAGACTTGTCTCATACTAATTTTTCATCTCAAACCCAAATGTCTTCATTGAACAACAAAAGCAAGAGAATGTGATTTGGTGTTCCAATACTTTGGAAGGGGACTGTATATTACTGATCTGATTTTAGATAAAAATAACGACTGTCTTTTGAAACCAGAAAGCAGGTTATGTGACATACCCTGGCAAGTTTAATCAAATCAAATCAAACTTTATTTATAGAGTGCTTTTCATACATAAAATGTAACACAAGGTGCTTTATAAGTTAAAAACCCAGAACACAAAAACAAAATAAGTCCCCCACCCACAGATAAAAAACCCACTTACCCACACACATCCATACATCTACAAATACAGATAGAGCACACACCCTCATACATGTACACAGGCACACATACACACTCACTTAAAAATGCAATAGGCAGGGTAAGTAAGGGTTAGTTAGTTGATAACCTCAATTTTCAGTTCCAAAAACGGAGGTAATTTTCAGGGTTTAAGTAAGCATAGCAACTTCCGGTCTTAACTTAACCTGCCCAGGAGCAGGTTATACTTCAGGTAAGTTTGTTTCGGAAAAGTTACGAAGCAAGGCGTGTCCTTTTGCGGGGACACATTACACCAGTTTTAAAAATGCTGCATTGGCTCCCTGTCCGTTTTAGGTTTCATTTTAAGGTTTTTTAATGGTTTTTAAAAGTCTTGATGGTCTTGGGCCTTCTTATCTATGTGACCTCCTTGTGAGGAACGACCCCTCACAGACGCCGAGGTCCTCTGCTACCTGCCTTTTAGTAATAGTACCACCACATGTTAGAACAAAAACCCATGTTAAGGCATTTATCATAATGGTCCCTGCCTGTGAAACAGTCTGCCAGAGGAACTCAGGGCCGAAGAGTCTGTTCATGATTTTAAGAAGAGGCTGAAAACCCACCGTAGGGCTTTTAATTCATTTTTATTTTTGTTTAATATTATTTTTATGTATTTATTGCTATCTGTTTGTTTAAATGTCTATTTTCAAATAGATATTTAAAAATTTTAATAGATATTTAATAGATGTTTACACGGTTGTATTTTTCTAATTTAGTTTACAGATTAATTTCATGATCAGTTTTAACCTGTTTTACTGGTGTTGTTATCATGCTATTGCTTTATTCAATGTCTTGGTCCAGTGTCATGAGGATCCTCCATCCAAGGAACTCTGCCTGCTCAGTCTGTGAAGTCCTTGCTGAAGGGATGTGGTTCAGCCATGAACTCGTTCTGCCAAACCAAGCTAGCTGAATTTGGCAAGTGAGTGCGCAAATCCACAGCAGAGAAATTGACAAATACTATCGCAAAGTGGATTGCTGCTAATTGCAGGCCAATTTCTATTGTTGAAGATAAGAACAAATCCCAACCCTTGTTTTACTTTTTTTAATGATGCACCTGGTCTCATCAGTAATTAATTAATTAATCACTTCAGCCATGAAGTGATTAATTAACAAAAACCTGGAGCCTGGTCCACCCGGCTCCAGGTTTTTGTTGGTGCTTCCTGGAGCCGGGTGGACCCCTGTGGTTTTGGCCTCTGCAGTCATGAGGAGGCCAACTCCTTGTGGGAATTGGTCCCCAATTATTATTTCCTCAGAGCAGCATCAGGCCAGAGGCTTGTTTTATTTGTTATTTTTAACTCAATTAGAGAGGGTCAAGTGGAAATGGAGGGCTGAGAGAGGCAATTTTTGGGAGAAGTGTGAGGTTATGTTAATGTCGATGCATGCGTGCAGTACTTAAAAAAACTGTGTATTTTTCAAATTCCTGAACAAAAATGTAACAAAAAATGTAAAACACACTTTTAAAAAGTAGCGGAGTAAAAGTACAGATATTTGCTCTAAAAATGTAGTGAAGTAAAAGTAAAAGTACCGGTCACAAATTTTACTTAAGTAAAGAACAGATACACAATTTTTTTCACTTAAGTACAATAACGAAGTACATTTACTTCGTTACGTTCCACCACTGATGTATACAGTATACATACATATTAACAATAATTAAGTAATCCACTTCCATTATTCTATGTAAATTCATACAAACATTATGGACTTAATTTATATATATTTTTTCCAACTTGGAGATAAGAAAATATATAGATATAGACCTGAATACTAACACCAGCTTAGTAAGGAAAGCACTTACCAGCAATGGTAAGAACTGCATGATACATGCAATGGTAAGAAGAAAGCATATAGAGGGGAAGATATGTTCAGAACTAGCTTTGAAGAACTAGCTTTAACTTCACGGGAAGACCAATGAGAGTAAACCCTGCAAACTTACATCTCTGGAATTTGAGGCTGATTTTTTTAAATGAACCTTTTTTAAAAATTAATTTGCTACTTAGTTGTAATGGGAAACACTTAAAGCTGGGATGAGTTAAGTAAGAAAAACCAAGTGGGTTTAATTTTAAAATGTTTTATTGCTTTAGATATAAGCAGTTTGAAAAAAAATACAGACATTGTTGTTACAACATGCCGGGCTATTTTGGCAGTGGAATGTAACATAACCATCAGATGTACTGTATAAACCCTCTTGAAGCAATCATTTAATTTAAAAAAAGGAAAAAAAAAACAACAAAAAGAAAGGAGGAAAGAAGAAAAGTCAGATAGAAGAAAAGCGCGCAGTGAGCCTTTACGCATCCAGGGAGACTGCATCAAATACATTCTCATAAAACGCCAGAAAAAGTTGCCAGACAGCTTGAAACTTTTCGTTTTGAACAATGCTTTTAATCCTTTCAAGCTGGGGGGAGGACATCATCTCAGCCACCCAAAGCGAGTGTTCGGGAGGCGAGGTTGAGTTCCAGTTTGCGAGAATTAAGCGCCAGGCAAGTAAAGATGAAAAGGATATCAAATGTGATTGGCCTTTTGAAATTACACAATTATGCACTACACCAATTATTGCAGTGGCACAGTGGGTAGCACAGTAGCCTCAATTTGCAGAAAAATTACTTATTTTTCAAAATGTTCTGGGAGGGGGGGGATTTGCCCCTGAGTCGAGCCACTGAAAGGCAAGTTTTTATACAAAAATAATAAAGACGGGACAATGAAAAAAAAAACCCAACGTATTTATTTGTAGTTTTTTCAAAATAAAGTTCTCCCACCACCGGAGCAACTCCAGCCTGACATACCATCTAAACGCAAAACATGTTTAAGCAAGTTCCTCTGTTGCGAGTGTGGCTACCTGGAGCTCGTTCTGCCAAACCAAGCTAGCTGAATTTGGCAAGTGAATGAGCAAATCCACAGCAGAGAAATTGACAAATACTATCGCAAAGTGGATTGCTGCTAATTGCAGGCCAATTTCTATTGTTGAAGATAAGAACAAACCCCAACCCTTGTTTTACTTTTTTTAATGATGCACCTGGTCTCATCAGTAATTAATTAATTAATCACTTCAGCCATGAAGTGATTAATTAACAAAAACCTGGAGCCTGGTCCACCCGGCTCCAGGTTTTTGTTGGTGCTTCCTGGAGCCGGGTGGACCCCTGTGGTTTTGGCCTCTGCAGTCATGAGGAGGCCAACTCCTTGTGGGAATTGGTCCCCAATTATTATTTCCTCAGAGCAGCATCAGGCCAGAGGCTTGTTTTATTTGTTATTTTTAACTCAATTAGAGAGGGTCAAGTGGAAATGGGGGGCTGAGAGAGGCAATTTTTGGGAGAAGTGTGAGGTTATGTTAATGTCGATGCATGCGTGCAGTGCTTAAAAAAACTGTGTATTTTTCAAATTCCTGAACAAAAATGTAACAAAAAATGTAAAACACACTTTTAAAAAGTAGCGGAGTAAAAGTACAGATATTTGCTCTAAAAATGTAGTGAAGTAAAAGTAAAAGTACCGGTCACAAATTTTACTTAAGTAAAGAACAGATACACAATTTTTTTTACTTAAGTACAATAACGAAGTACATTTACTTCGTTACGTTCCACCACTGATATATACAGTATACATACATATTAACAATAATTAAGTAATCCACTTCCATTATTCTATGTAAATTCATACAAACATTATGGACTTAATTTATATATATTTTTTCCAACTCGGAGATAAGAAAATATATAGATATAGACCTGAATACTAACACCAGCTTAGTAAGGAAAGCACTTACCAGCAATGGTTAGAACTGCATGATACATGCAATGGTAAGAAGAAAGCATATAGAGGGGAAGATATGTTCAGAACTAGCTTTGAAGAACTAGCTTTAACTTCACGGGAAGACCAATGAGAGTAAACCCTGCAAACTTACATCTCTGGAATTTGAGGCTGATTTTTTTAAATGAACCTTTTTTAAAAATTAATTTGCTACTTAGTTGTAATGGGAAACACTTAAAGCTGGGATGAGTTAAGTAAGAAAAACCAAGTGGGTTTAATTTTAAAATGTTTTATTGCTTTAGATATAAGCAGTTTGAAAAAAATACAGACATTGTTGTTACAACATGCCGGGCTATTTTGGCAGTGGAATGTAACATAACCATCAGATGTACTGTATAAACCCTCTTGAAGCAATCATTTAATTTAAAAAAAGGAAAAAAAAACAACAAAAAGAAAGAAGGAAAGAAGAAAAGTCAGATAGAAGAAAAGCGCGCAGTGAGCCTTTACGCATCCAGGGAGACTGCATCAAATACATTCTCATAAAACGCCAGAAAAAGTTGCCAGACAGCTTGAAACTTTTCGTTTTGAACAATGCTTTTAATCCTTTCAAGCTGGGGGGAGGACATCATCTCAGCCACCCAAAGCGAGTGTTCGGGAGGCGAGGTTGAGTTCCAGTTTGCGAGAATTAAGCGCCAGGCAAGTAAAGATGAAAAGGATATCAAATGTGATTGGCCTTTTGAAATTACACAATTATGCACTACACCAATTATTGCAGTGGCACAGTGGGTAGCACAGTAGCCTCAATTTGCAGAAAAATTACTTATTTTTCAAAATGTTCTGGGAGGGGGGGGATTTGCCCCTGAGTCGAGCCACTGAAAGGCAAGTTTTTATACAAAAATAATAAAGACGGGACAATGAAAAAAAAAAAACCAACGTATTTATTTGTAGTTTTTTCAAAATAAAGTTCTCCCACCACCGGAGCAACTCCAGCCTGACATACCATCTAAACGCAAAACATGTTTAAGCAAGTTCTTCTGTTGCGAGTGTGGCTACCTGGAGCTCGTTCTGCCAAACCAAGCTAGCTGAATTTGGCAAGTGAATGAGCAAATCCACAGCAGAGAAATTGACAAATACTATCGCAAAGTGGATTGCTGCTAATTGCAGGCCAATTTCTATTGTTGAAGATAAGAACAAACCCCAACCCTTGTTTTACTTTTTTTAATGATACACCTGGTCTCATCAGGCACAGTTCACCAATAATAAATTTGATTTAAAATCTTCTCGTCTTACTGTATTCAATTGATTAGTTATACAGTACATTTTTTTAATATCCTAGAATTCAAATTCTTTATCAGGAGACCTTTAGCAAATATGACGTTAAAATGTGATTAATTCAATTAATTAATTACAAAATCCTGTAATTAATTCGATTATTTTTTTTAATCGACTGACACCACTAATTTTTACATACATTTATTTTTCTTTATAATACTCACTGTCCAGTTATAAAATACTAAATCAGCGAAAAGTCTAAAACTAAACCTTGGCTCACCAAAGGTATGTTAAATACCTGTAAAAAGAAACAAAATCTATACAAACTATTTACAATGCAAAAAACTGTTGAAGCTGACCATAAATACAAACTATAACAAAATAAGTGAACTGACATAATCAAAACTAGTAAACAGCTGTATTATAAAAGGGTATTATTTGAAAATAATAATAACATGAAAAGAACTTGGGAAATTTTAAATAGTATAATTCACTCTGACTCAATGAAAACTACGTATCCCACTTCTTTTGAAGACATTAAAAAAATAATCATGATAATCATGTTTAATATTCTTAACAGTTTCAACCATTTTTTGTCAATGTTGGCCCAATTGAATGAAATTGAATATTATAAAATACCCCGAAATCCTTACATGTGTCTCCTTGCAACTAATTAGGAGGAAGTGTTAAAATTGTCCTCAAGTCTAAAACAAATTCTCTATAGATTATCATGACATTTAATAATAATAACAATAATAATGCATTTTATTTATAATGCACTCTACACCTGAAATCAAGCCTCAGAGTGCTACATGGTTAAAACATTAAAACTTAAAACAATTAAAACAGTACAGTACAATAAAAACAAACAAACAATGCAAACAAAATTTAAAAATGATAAGCTTTTTTAAAAAGGTGGGTTTTTAGTCCTTTTTTAAAGGCATCCTCCGTCTGTGGGGCCCTAAGGTAGTCTGGGAGGGCATTCCACAGGCGGGGAGCAGCAGCCTTGAAGGCCCTGTCGCCCATTGTTTTTAGCCGTGTCCTGGGTGGGTTCAGACGATGCTGTTGGCCTGACCGGGTCCTGGTTGAGGTATTGAGTGTGAGTAGTTCTGAGAGGTAAGTGGGGGCCTCACCGTGCAGACAGTGATGGGTGTGAAGGAGGACCTTATATTCAATACGGAGGTGAACGGGAAGCCAGTGAAGGCTGTGAAGGATGGGGGTGATGTGCTCGTATTTCCGCACCCTCATCAGGACCCTGGCAGCGCTGTTCTGAACATACTGGAGCTTTTGAGTGCTCCTGCCAGGGATCCCAATGAGAAGCGCATTACAGTAATCCAGCCTGGAGGAGACAAAGGCATGGACGAGCTTCTCAGCGGCCGGGAGGGAGAGAGATGGACGAAGTTTTGAGATGTTACGGAGGTGAAAGAAGGAAATTTTGCAAATGTGGGTGACATGATTGTCAAAGGTGAGGTGGGGGTCGAACTTAACCCCTAGGTTGGTAACAGAGGGAGAGAGGGGAATGTTGTGGCCAAAGAGGGAAAGGCCAAGGGAGGAGCGAAGTTGTTGAGGGGTACCAATTTGAATGGCTTCGGTTTTAGAGCTGTTCAACTGAAGAAAATTTTGGCTCATCCATGCCTTTATGTCCTCCAGGCAGGAGCTGAGGTGTTTGAGAGTGGCAGAGGGGGACCCAGAGGCAGTGACTTTGAGGTAGAGCTGTGTGTCGTCAGCATAGCAGTGGAAATTAATGCCATGTGTGCTGATGACACTACCAAGGGGTTGCATGTAAATTGTGAAGAGGGTAGGACCGAGCACGGAGCCCTGGGGGACCCCACAGGTGACTGTGTGGGTTCTGGATTTAGCTTCCCCCAGGACCACGCACTCAGTCCGATCAGTGAGGTAGGACTGAAACCATTTATATGGTGATGTTTCAAGAAAATTATCAATAACATTGTTAAACACTTAACCTACATTTTTAATTTATCTTTCCGTTCAGGCCACTTTCCAATGAAAATGAAAATTGCAAAGGTGAAGCCACTTTTCAACAGACACAGAATTGATAATTACAGACCAATGTCTCTTCTGCCTCAGTTTTCAAAAATCTTAGAGAAAATATTTAAGTCGTCTAATTCTATGGCTTAATAGAAGCTGTAGAAGAGATCGCCAATGCACTAGATCAAAATAAAAATACAGTTGGCGTATACATTGATCTCAAGAAAGCATTTGATCCGATTAACCATTCAATTCTACTGAACAAACTTAAAAAAAATATGGTATACGAGGAGTAGTTGGAAACTGGATTAGTTATTATCTCTCTGATAGAATCCAAATCTGTCAAAATGGGAGATCATTCATCTAAGTATCTTATATTTATATTTATTTATTTACTGAGCATCACATCGACAAGCATTGCCTGGTACAAGTGCACTTAAAAGAGTCAAAGAAGATTGTTCCAACCAGAACATTGGGTCCCACCATAAGAAAAAAAAAAAAAAAAACATGACTGTCATGTACCAACCTGCTCAAAGAAAGAAAATCCACGACGTCATGCTCAGAGGCAGCGAGAAGAAGTTCGACCTTTTTATTCCCCTCCCAATTTTGTTTAACAAAAAATAGAAACAATTCAACATCAACAAAAAAGTTGTACATAATCATGATTTAAACTACTGTATTCTCACGACCATACGGCGCACTGTATTAAAAGGCGCAGTCCAAATTTAGCGTGCTCTGTATTTAACACACACATAAGGTGCACCTGCTGATAGGGCGCGGGTCGTAGAGGATATATATCCTCTACGTCCGCCTTACAACAACCCGCACACACAGACGCGCACGTGCACGCACACACACACACACACACACACACACACACACACACACACACACACACACACACACACACACACACACACACACACGTGTGCGTATTTAAAAATAGATCGGGTGCGAAACTGAGTTTGGTTGTCTTTATTTAAATATTAATTACAGTCGTCATAAAGTCATTTATCAAATCCATCCAAGTCCTCATCCTCTGTTTTAGAATCTAACGGCTGCGCTAAATCCTACATAGCAGGTTCATTTCCCCGCTGTCAGAGTCAATTTCTGTATTGTGCAGCTGATGATGCCTGCTTTTGCAAAAGCTCGGACAACAGTGCCAGCAGACACGTTAGCCCAAGCATCTACAATCCACTGGCCAACTGTGGCGTAACTCGCCCAGTGCTGCCTTCCACCCTCCGTGAAGCTGTGGTCTCCTCTGGTCATCCATCGCTGCTGGAGTCTTTCCTCCAAACTTTGGCCACCTCGCCTTTTTTCCGCGGCAACTCAGCTGCGTCTACTGCACCTGTCGCTGCTCGTTTTCCAGCTTCCTCCACTTACAAACCATCGACTCGTTCATTTAAAATTTTCTTACGGCGGCTCGATTCCCATGTTCCTCCGGGCAGCTGATAACCTTCAGTTTAAACTGAGCTTCATAAGCGTGTCTCTTTTCCATTTTCAGTGTTGTTATAACAGCAACGTTCTGCAACAAAGCACATGCCTGTTCTTTTATAGACAATTCAGGCTCACACTTCCCTCTTTAATGTTTTTATGCTTTCAACTGCATCCACCTCGTGGTTCTCTAATACGTCCGCAAATCACAAATTAGATAGTGCGCACTGCACGATAGGGCACACCGCTCATTTTGAAGAAAATTTGAGACTTTTGGTTGTGCCCTGTGGTCATGAAAATACGGTAATTTAAAATTAGGTTTCTAACTAAATTCCAGTTCATACAGTATTTTAAGTTTATGTATCGATGTCTCATGCATTGCATTATTGTAGTTATTAAAAGTCATTTACTTGAAAAGATTTTTAAATGTATTATTAATATTTAAACATGTCTTTAGATTCCTTTTGAGGCTATTCCATACTTTAACTCTATAAATAGATGAACTGAAGCTTCTTTTTATTGTTATGGGTATTATAAAATTCATCTGTTCAAGGGGTGTGCACCCCACCCCCACGCGCTGTTCCGGTTGGGCTAATAACAACATTAACAGTAAAACAATGCAAGCATCACTAGTGGGGTTTTTTTAGGGGAGGCGGGGGGGGATACTTTTATTTTTAATATATAAATTTTGCAAATTTTGTTGTATTGCATATATTCTCATGTGTACAAACAAAAAATGTGTTATTTTTAAAGTCACTCAGTACTTGAGTACTTTTTTCAATGCATACTTTATACTCTTACTACATAGGTAATTTTTTAGGTCTACATATTACTTTTACTTGGGTGAAAATATTTTTGAGTAACTGCACTCTTACTTGAGTAAATTTTTTGGCTACTCTACACACCTCTGGTGACAGGTGGGTGTGGATGGTGACCGAAAAAATGAGATCACGGACATCCAAAATTTATGACATAGAAAACCTTCTGCTTACCCTAATAGAATACCATTTGTTGATGTAATTATAAAATTAATCAAGCATATATTAATATGAATATGTGTCTATCCATTAATGTTTTTCTACAGATTTTTTGGATTATTTTCTATCTGCTGCATGTCTAGAATTTCAACATCCATTCATTTCACCAACAATAAAACTGTATTATTACATAATAAAGAAAATTCTCCACCCGAGTCTCAGCTAAACTCGGGTAGAAAAGTGTACAAAACCGTGGTGAGACCCGCCATGCTGTTTGGTCTACAGACAGTGCCACTGAGGAAAAGACAGGAAGCAGAGATGGAGGTAGCAGAGATGAAGATGCTGAGGATCTCTCTGGGAGTGACCAGGATGGACAGGATCAGAAATGAGTATATCAGAGGAACAGCACATGTTAGAGGTTTTGGAGATAAAGTTCGAGAGGCAAGACTGAGATGGTTTGGACATGTACAGAGGAGAGAGACCGAGTACATCGGCAGAAGGATGCTGGATTTGGAACCACCAGGAAAGAGGGCTGGAGGAAGACCAAAGAGGAGGTTCATGGATACAGTGAAGGAAGACATGAAGATAGTTGGTGTGACCGAAGAGGATGCAGAAGATAGGGTTAGATGGAAGAAACTGACTTGCTGTGGCGACCCCTGAAGGGAAATGCCGAAAGGAGAAGAAGAGGAGAAAGAAAATTCTCCACCCGAAAGGTTACAGCGTTTCAAATCAGAAAGTAGACAAAAGGTAGGTAAGTTTGCTTGCAAAGTAATGAGCTAAGGACTGCTAATTATCAAGCCAGGCCTAAATTTTACATTAGTACTACTACTATTTGGTGATTGTACAAAAGCTACAGTATGCTACTATAAAACAGTAATTGTATTAAAATGAAATTATTTGATTGTAACTTTCAATGACTTGTGTAAATAATTCACTGTATGTGTTTCTGTGGAATGGCATCTAAAAACATGAAGACTGAAATTTTAATACAAGTTTTGATCTGATGCGTTCGTTTTTGCAAATGTATGAATTGACTTTGTAAAAAACACAATGGGATCAGTGGTGGCTGGTGGTAAAAAAAACCTGGGGGGGATTTTTCAAACACACACAAAAAAACATATATACCGTATATTTTGAGATATCCTCCATATAACAGATATCACATGCCAGTACATGAATATTTGAAAGTTTTATTTTCACACGTGTATCATCCACTCTACTTGAACAGGAATTTGGCCCTTCTTTCTTTCTGCTACGAAAATTTTTAGTAGTAGTTTATTTCCAGACATTTAAACATTTTCTTATAGTATAAAAGAAAAAAACCCCAATATGTACAACGTCTGAAAAGGAGCAGTCTGAAGCCAAAGCTTATGATGCTTGCCCCTAACTCATTTAAACTACTGTATGTCTAATTGAGCTGCTGACTCTTTAAAAAAAATCCACATGTACAGCAGTTTACATAAAATTTAAGAATTTATCTTTAGAGCTCTTTTTTACGTATGATTTTCTAATGTTTTTCTTGTATAAAGTGCTGAGCTGTTTAAATGTTTTACTTTCTTTTAACTCCCGATCCAGATTACTCCAAAGATTTACACCAACAACTGAAATACAATGTTGTTTTACATTTGTTCTTACACTGATCTTTTCAAACACATTAGTTCCTCTGAAATTATACACAGTATCCCTCTTGTGTAAAAAAAATGTTGAATAGAATTGGGTAGATGACTATTGTTTATTTGAAAATACAAATTTTGCTAATTTTGTTGTATTGTATATATTCTCATGTGTACAAACAAAAAAATATGTTACTTTTAAAGTCACTCAGTACTTGAGTACTTTTTTCAATGCATACTTTATACTCTTACTTGAGTAATTTTTTTAGGTCTACTTATTACTTTTACTTGGGTAAAAATATGTGCAGTTTTTAATTGAACCAAATCCTTCAATTTAACGCCTTTTTGTTAATAAACAGTTTATTTGTATGCGCCCTGTAATTGGCTTTATTTACAGTTCTTATTGCTCTTTTTTTGAATCATGGTAATTGGAGTGGTATTTTTTTGACATGTGTTGCCCCACACCTCAGGGCCGTATGTAATGTAAGTAAGAAACAGAGAGCAGTACAGAATATAAAAAGTTTTTTTATTTAGGAAATCTTTAGCTTTGGTAATACTTGCTAACATCTTGCATAGTTTAGTTTTTATAAAATTTATATGACTTTTCCAACTCGAGTTATTTTGTATCACGATTCCTAGAAATTTTATTTTAGTTACACACTCTATCTCAACGTCATCTATGAACAATTTATTGTTGACCTTAAAAGGGCGGTTTGCAAAAGTAATATATTTTGCTTTTTTGAGGTTTAAAGTCAGTTTGTTTGAGTCAAACCAACTTTTTAATAATTGTAATTCTTTTTCCGTTTGACACGTCAGTGTTTCTAAATTTTTACCACAACAGAGTGCATGAGTATCATTTGCAAACAGTATTAATTGCAGAGTTTTGCAAATCAAACATATATCATTAAGATATGGGATAAACAACAAGGGGCTCAACACAGACCCCTGGGGGAGACCACAGGTCACTGATTAAAACTCTGACTCAGCTCCATTAATGTGGACATACTGAGATCGGTTTTCTAAATAGCTTTTGCTCCAGAGATATGCCACACCTCTGATCCCATATCAACACAATTTTTTAACTAGTAGATTATGATTGACTGCATCAAAAGCTTTAGTTAAATCTAGAAACACACCGATGGCTAATTGTTTTTTATTATTTGCAGTTGATATGTATTCAACCAAGTCTATTAATGCTAGGGTGGTGATCCTATTGGGTCTGAAACCATATTGCTGTTCACAGAGCAGATTGTGTTTTTGTAAAAAAAAAATGTACAGACGTTTGTGGAATAATTCCTCCAATATTTTTGCAAACTGAGATAAAATGGAAATGGGCCTGTAATTTGTAAATTTTTGTTTATTACCAGACTTATATACGTATGGGAATGACTTTTGCCCTCTTCATAACATCTGGAGATACACCTGATTGTAAAGACATGTTGTAGATATAGGTGATTGGAATTACCACACAGTCAGTGATGTCTTTTAACAGTGACATGTCCGGTCCATTCCAATCAGCTGACTTCTTGCTCTGGAAGTCTTTGACAGTTTGAAGTATTTCATGCTCATTTGTACCATGTAAAAATATAGTATTACTTTGCAGTGGTATATTATAAATGAAATCATTTTCAAAATTGGATTTTGAAATTTGTATCTCTAAGTTAGAACCAATTTTGCTGAAATAATTATTGAATTCATTTGCAATTTCTTTTGGTTGATTAACAACTCTTTCATTTGTCATAATTTGTGTAGGAAAATGATCCCTCTTGTTTCCATTTCTGGTCATTTTATTTAGGATGCTCCATGTACTGTATTTTTGGTGTGACTTTTATTCTTTTCTAAGATTGAATTGTAATACTCCTTTTTGGTCGTTCTTATAATCTTTATTAATTTATTCCTGTATGTTTTATAAATGCAATCAGCCTCTTTTGTTCTTTTTATCAAGAATTTTTTGTTCAGTTCATTCTTTTTCCTACAGGCTCTTTTGAATCCCTGCAGTGAGCCACGGTTTTTCCTCAAATTTATTGCTGACTATTTTATTAACTAGAGGACAGTTCTTATCATAAAAAAAGAAAAAGGTTTTGAGAAAGGTTTCGTAGGTGTAATTTACATTGTCCACAAATACATCATCCCAGCTATGTTCTCTTACCATTTAAAATTGATTGATTGTTTCTTGAGTTTTTTGTCTAACACTGCTGCTATCAGTGTTGGAATTATAAATAACAATGCTGGGACTATGAAAAACAAATTAAAGCCCTACAAGCATGGATAAATATTTTGGAATCAGAAAAAAGTCTTAACAAGACGCTACTTTTGGGTAAGAAACCCTTTGTTCACAAGAATGACTGCAACTTTAGTTTGAATGATACAGTTAGTTTTCCAAAACTCTTTAAGGACCAACATGGTGCTACAAAGAAACAGAAAAATATTAGAAGTAGAAACAGCGCAGCTACAATTCCACTTAAAACAGATTCTCTGTGCTTTCACAGAGTTTGAAAATGTGAGAGAAAAGAAAACGGAATGTGCCATATCAAATGTAGAAATCAGGCAGCAAGTCAGAGAATCTGTGCCACAAGTCAAGGCCAAAGACTCCGTATTTCTCCTTGGCGATGGATGTGCAGCCCAAATACGAGATAAGAGATTCCAAGTGTTCTGCTGCCCTTTGGCGGTTGTCACGGACTTTACAAAGTTAGTATATAATACAGTGCTTAAAGGACTAAAGCAGTTAATTGTACACGTGGGAGCGGTTGACATGAAAAGAGGACAATCAGAACTCTTGAAGAAAGATTTCTGTGAACTTTTTAATGAGCTGCAAAGTGTATCGGTTAAAGTTCTTATCCAGAGGTTCTTATCTATGTATTTGTTTCTAGTAGGTTAGATTATTGCAAAAGCCTACTCACTGGTCTGAACAAAAAGGCCTTAAAACAGCTGCAGTTTATTTAAAATGCTGCTGCTCGAGTCCTAACTAGAACTACAAAAGTATGATCACATTAGTCCTGTGCTCAGGTCTCTGCACTGGCTTCCTGTGGCTCAGAGAATAAACTTTAAAGCTGCTCTGCTTGTGTTTAAGTCTCTCCATGGTCTAGCACCAAAGTACATCTGTGATTTGTTAGTACCTTATGAACCATCTAGAAATCTGAGGACCTCTGGGACCGGCCTCCTACTGGTGCCTAGAGTCAGGACTAAACATGGAGAAGCTGCATTTCAATTTTATGCTGCAAAAGTCGATGTTTAAATCTAGGCTGAAAACAGTTCTGTTTAAATGTGCATTTGATCAATTACTCTACTTATCTGTTTCAATTATTTTATTTATTTATTTTTTAGACTTTTTGATTCTATGTTTTTGTGATTTTAATGCATTTCTTTTTTGTCCTTCTTGTGAAGCACTTTGAATTACATTTTGTATGAATTGTGCTATACAAATAAACTTGCCTTATTGCCTGGGGGAAAAAGCATTAAAATGACAAAACATAGAATCAAAAAGTTTAAAAAAAAATAAAGAAAGAAAATCATTAAAACAGATTTTAGAAAAAGAGTAATTAATCAAATGCACAGTTAAACAGAAGTGTTTTCGGTCTAGATTTAACCACCCTCACAATAGAGGGCTGGCTCACGGCCTCAGGAAGTTTGTTCCAGAGAAGACACCTAACCCCCCATTTCTCCCACCATTGGTGCCGTCCTGGGCAGCCTGCTCCGGAGTAGGAGTGCAGAACACAAATGTCCCCAGTGAGGGATGAATAGAGTTAGTAAACATTAATAAATAAATAAATAAGTAATAAATCACTGTCACTGCCGTCAAAAAACATCATTTCCGGTCAGAAAACCTCACCACAATAAAACCGGAAAAACAACACAAACATAACATAATATTATCTTTTACAAATATTCTGTGCGATGAATAAGCCCTTATGAGACTCCTTATAGACCATGTTTCATATATTCTTTCAATTGAAGTCTTCAGCATAAGCCTGAAAGGTGTATAAAAATACGTTTTTACCAGTTTTATTCACGAGGGTTTCAAGAAGTTAACTCTGACTTCCGGCTAAACTTGAAAAATAACGGCAGGTTTCATTAATTGCAAATTTCCAGGAATTTGGGCTTTTGCTTTTCTTATACTTAAAGGTTGTATGATTTAATTCAGATTTTTTGAGAGGTGAATAGTTGAAGTTAGCAAAGAGAAGAATTTGTTTTCAATATGGAACGATTAGCTCACGGCTAGAACGCCATGTCTCTCCAACATGTAAATCTTTAACGGGATTTTTTTTTTTAATTGCGAATCGAGTTATGTACTTTGTTTTTTGCTTAAAGATGAATACATTTGGATATTAGTTTTTATCAGGTTTTTTTTTTGCTGTCGTTATTGTGTATTATTGTGTTTCTATCTTTTAATAAGTATGTTGACGTATATACTAGGTCTTCTCCATAATTAGTAGTCTAAACTTTGCTAGCATAAACGTTTAGCCCTTGTTTTTTATATGTCTTCTGTAACACACTTTTAGATAGAAAATGGAGAATCCAAGAGGTGGTGGTGATGATGAGACTGGCGGGCAGAATGGGACATCTACCCGGAAAAAATCTGACACAGAGCAGGGTGATGGTGCTTGTGGTGCAGATGCAGATTTTTTTAATCACCAGGATGATGAAGATGGTGATAACCTAGGCCTCAGGACGGATATTAGACGTAAATACAGAGATCTAATCAACTCGGTACAGCGTAAGTAGTAACAGAAAAAACCTTGCTTGGTATTTATTTATACATAGGTGAATGTATAGGTGAACGTCTTCATTCACCTTCTTGTTTTCTTTCACAGAGAACAGGAAGGATTTGGGGAGTACATCAAAGGATAGCCTCAATGAAGTTTTAGAGGAGGTGAATAACCTTTTCACGGATGGTAAGTAAGAAGAAAAAGTTTGACAAATAGTTGGATATTTGGTGTATCATGTAGAAAAAAATCAGCCATATCAGTAACGATATTTTCCAATCAGACAGCTCAGCATTTAATAGTGGTTAGATGTTATTTATTCTATGTCCCCAAAGGTTTTATTTCTACCTGTTCCATCTCTCAGTTCATCATGCAAGAGAAGCGGCTCTTGATGCAAAACTCCTTGCTGTTGCCACCGACCTGGGAAAAGAAATAGCTACCCAGCTTTTTTCTAAGGAAACCTCTTTTCCTCCTGCAGATTTTACAAAGCATCCAGTGAGTATGTTGTTATTAATCAGACCAGTGATTTTTTTTTTTTTTTTTTTTGGGCCACAGAAAATAATTACTGTCAGACAAAATTTACACAGGCCAGTCTAAAGGTGTAGCAGAAAATTTAAATAAAAACAACATTGAAATTCTAGTTAGGCTTTTCACAAAACTCTGAATCGGGAAACCTCAACTATGCTTGTTTTGTTGCAACCAGACAGTCCAGACAACCAGACAATCCCTTCTTGGATAAGTGACAATGAAACTTTAAGAGTTTTGCTTATGTCCAGTCTTCTCCATAACTTTGTAATTCCATAACTCCCATTAACAAAGAAACTTTTTAAAAACTTTATTGAAACTGGTTTTGTTAGCTTGGTGGGTTCTAATTCAGGGGATGTTTGTACGACCTGCGGGGTTGCAGCTTTGATGCATCAGACCGAAAAATTCGTCATTTTTTTTCTAAATAAAACACATTTAAGGCTTGTACAATAAATCAAACAAATATAATGGAAGTTATTTATTCTTTCTGAGCGGCCCGGTACAAAATGATTTATGGACCGGTATCGGGCTCTGGCCCCGGGGTTTGGGATCACTGGATTAGACTACACCTTTACCACTATGAGGAATATGCTTCCTTCAAGGAACTACTAAGTGTTCATAGTGGAATTTTATTCTTTTAAAGCAAATAACTATTACACAGACTATGTATTTAATTATTGCTGAGACTGTCTAAAAAAATTCCAAGGGTCTAGAAACCTCACCGTGAAGGAGAGTCTAAGGGCCAGAATGTGCTGAAATTGTTTAGCTAGCATTTGTTTGTTAGGTGTGCATTGTGTTTATTATGCATTCTCCTTTTTTTTTGTTCTTTTCAAATCTGCAATGTGAAGGCCGTTGAGACAAAAAAATTGTAATTTTGGGCTATACAAATAAAATTGAATTGAAACCAATGCAAACTCTGAAATATCACTGAAAACAAAAATGGAATCTAAAGAATTTTCCCACATTAAATGAGTAGCTGTGTTGTAATCTGGCTGTCTTTAATGGTAACTGTAACTAGTTTAAACAAAAGAGGTCATTTGGTTTTGAAAAAACAACCTAAATGTCAAAAAGATACGCTGTGTAAGCAGTGAAAATAGTTGAAGGTTTAAACCTTAAATGTTTTAGTTTTTAAATAGACTAATGACTAAAGAAACTAGCTAAGTGTATGTATTTTTAATAGCTGTCCGTCATGGGGATGAATCGTTTGGAGAACAAAGACGATGAGCAAGACGGAGGTGATGGCTATCTACCCGAAGATGCTTTGCAAAGCCAAGCTAGACTAACAGAGGGCTGTTTCAGGACTGCACCGTCTTGCCACTCCATGTGAGTATCAGTCATAATGCTAAGATAATTAGAAAAGCAAATTTTCTTTTAAATGTTTTAATCCCTTAGTTGTGTTTAAAAAAGAAAACGTTATTCTTAAATCTGTCAAATTATGTGCAATAAATCATTTTTATTTTGTTGAAATATGGTGAATTAAAGTAGACAGAGAGATAGTGAAAATTATTATCTTACCGTATTTTCAGACTATAAGGTGAACACAATAGTCTTAGATTTTCTTCAAAATATGCCGCACACCCTATAGTGCAGTGCGCCCTGTGTGTGTGTGTGTTGTTGTTGTAAGGTGGACATAATAGAGAAATACAGTAGAGGGGGAAGTCTGGGTGTGAATTGTATATAAAACCTGCGCCCTATAATCAGGTGCACCTTATGTACGTGTTTAATACAATGATGGCACACGCAATTGAGACTGCGTCTTTTAGTACGGTGCACCGCCTTGTGTTTGTGAAAATACGACCTCATGAATACGTTGCCTGGGTGAAGAGGCCTCACACACTGGTTTACACATGTATGTTTGTAAGTCATTTTAATGGATTAGAATGACTCAACTTTGCAGAAGCAGAAACTCTTACTTGCCTTTGTGTCTCAAACACAGGATGGAACCTTTAAATGCAGAGCCGCCTCCCCCAAAGCAGAGGATTGAACGAGCAATGCCCACACAGGTAGCTTCACAAATACCCCTTTACATTTTATTATTTTAGTTGTGACATTTAACTCTGTAAATATTAAGGAACTCAAAGGTAACCGATACATAACCAGCTAGCATGTACATTTTTTTGTAGTTCCACATGTTTAGATGTTTCTTCATAATCAGACTGGCGTGTCATCCACTTTCCTTTACACTTCATAATTACATTTAATTTTGCCAGTTGGAAGAAACGGAGGACTCAGAAGCGGAAACAGAAGAGGAAGCTACTGAAAAAGAGGTCGAAAGGATTTTAGGAATTCTCAGGACAAACTATGAGAAAAACTGTGGGTTCCAAATATTCCAATATTGATTTTATGTATCTATTTTGTTAATTATTAATTAATAATATGTGTCTCTTTCACAGCTTTTACTCCAATTCGTTATTTCAACTTTGTCATAGATCCCACATCCTTTGCTCGGACGGTGGAAAATATTTTTCACACATCGTTTCTAATCAGGGTGAGGAGTAAAAGCTTATGGTCAGTTTCTGGTGAATGGAATGTGGTCTGATAGCAGCGTTTCCTTTTCAGGACGGTCTTGCTCGGATGGATCTGGATAAGAACGAACTCCCTGTAATAAGTGAGAACGTCTCATATTTTATGGCATCACAATGACTCAGGAATAATGAAGATATTGTCCTGAGGCTAAGCTTTTTTTTTTTTACAAGGATGGTATGTTTTTATGTCACAGGTCCTGTTAAAGAGGGTGAGTTAGACGCATCAAGTTCATCCAACTGCAACCAGTGCATCATCACCCTCGACCAAAAAATTTGGAAGGTGAGAAAATATAGAATTTTAATCAAGAAAAAGAATTAATTATGCTTTATTGTAATTTTTTTTTCAAATTTATCTCTTAGGAGCTGATAGATGTTTTCAAGATAAAAAAGTGCATAATTCAGCCCTCGGAAAATGAATAATGGAATCAATTTTCCTCATTGCCATGTTGGCAGCATGTTCTGTTTGTTTTGAACAAAAGTTAAGTGCCTTTTGTTGTTTTTTAAAAACTGTTTTTGCTGCATGTTTTTTTTGTTTTTGTTTTTTTAGTTTAGAACATTTTTTTCTGAAACAGAAGTACCTTTTTTTCCTGTATTTTTTTTTTTGTATCTTGTATAAATTTGAACTTAATTATCTGTATAAATATTGTATTTAAAAAAAAAAAAGCTTTGGTTGCATCCGCAACATTTGTTTGTATTAATCCCAGCTACCCCACCTCGTAGAACTAGATTAGCTAATATTCACAGTGTGAGTGGAGGTCTCTTTTCATCAGGTTTCTCATTTATTCCCATTCCTTCATCTTTTATGTTGATCACCAAAAAGTTTAATCTCTTTTCTTTTTCTTTCGGAGTTTTCTTTTCCCCAAAAATGTTTTTCCAGAACTGTTATTAAGTGGGATTGTTGTGATAATTGAGAGATTTTTTTCCCCCCCAAATGCCTGGAGTATAATTTTTTTTTAAATCCAAATGAGCAAGATATGTATTTATCATCCAATTTCTATCTTAATAAATATGTTCAACTTTCTTCTGTAATCTGTGTCTTCCTGTCGCTCCCCGTCCGATCCTAAAAATGAGGTGCCTGTTCTCTGGCAACATCTGAACATGTCCAGCTTCATATTGGTGTGTGAGGACAGAAACATGTAACAGTAGAGATTAATTTGAAGGTGGTGGACTTCTGGTGTTTGCGAACAACAAATGTTGTCGTTCACCAACACACAGTCAAGGATGTGAGTTTTTGTTAGCATGTGGAGGTTTTGGTCAGTTCAATACCTATTACGTGCCATGGGAGCTTTCCCACATCGTTGCCATCTTGATGCCCCACCACTTCTCCTCACGGTGCCCTATCTTGACTTAGAAGGGTCCAAAGCAGTCAATGCTGATGAATAAAAGGCAGGCTTGTAAAGCGGTCTTTAGCCGTCTTGTGTAATAGCAGAATAGTGGCTTCCAGCAACTGCGTCCAAGTGTCACATTCGGTGAGGTCTGAGGCTGCTGGATCCGCAGTGGTCGAAAGTCCGCAGAACGTCTCTTTATCAAGCTCAGATGGAGGGAGCAGAGATGAAGATGCCGAGGATCTCTCTGGGAGTGACCAGGATGGACAGAATTAGAAATGGGTATATCAGAGGAATGGCACATGTTAGAGGTTTTGGAGATAAAATCAGAGAGGCCAGACTGAGATGGTTTGGACATGTGCAGAGGAGAGAAAGAGAGTGCATCAGCAGAAAGATGCTGGATTTGGAACCACCAAGCAAGAGGTCGAGAGAAAGACCAAAGAGGAGATTCATGGATACAGTGAAGGAAGACATGAAGATAGTTGGTGTGACTGAAGAAGATGCAACAAATAGGATTAGATGGAAGAAACTGACTTGCTGTGGTGACCCCTGAAGGGAAATGCTTAAAGAAGATGGGCCTGGAAGCTCAGTTAGGGTGCTCATGATCGCTCTGGATCTTTCTGGAGCCTCCTCCCTACACTTCTCAGACTGGGCAAAACAGCGTTATGGGTAGCTTTCAGGGGTGGCATATTCTGGCGGCGGAAGAGGGGGGTGTCATAGCGCTGTATGACTTACAGCACATATGTCAAAGTCAATGCCCGCGGGTATTGACCTGCGGGCCGAATGAATTATCCGTGGCCCCCTGGATGATATACACTGTGTTCCAAACTATTATGCAAATTGTATTTAAGTGTCATAAAGATTAAATGCTGTGTTGTTGACTTCCTGTCTTTGAGGAAGGAGGACGCTTTGACAGGAGCGTCTCTGTCACTTTTTTCAATTCTTTTGCTTTAAAATCACTTTAAAATCATTTAAAATTATTTTTATTTTTCTATGTTTTTTGCATTTAACAAAACGGCGATGGCAGAAAGGAATGGGAGAAACTGCTGCGATCTGTGTTGGAATTATAAATAACAATGCTGGGACTATGAAAAACAAATTAAAGCCCTACAAGCATGGATAAATATTTTGGAATCAGAAAAAAGTCTTGACAAGACGCTACTTTTGGGTAAGAAACCCATTGTTCACAAGAATGACTGCAACTTTAGTTTGAATGATACAGTTAGTTTTCCAAAACTCTTTAAGGACCAACATGGTGCTACAAAGAAACAAAAAGATATTAGAAGTAGAAACAGCGCAGCTACAATTCCACTTAAAACAGATTCTCTGTGCTTTCACAGAGTTTGAAAATGTGAGAGAAAAGAAAACGGAATGTGCCATATCAAATGTAGAAATCAGGCAGCAAGTCAGAGAATCTGTGCCACAAGTCAAGGCCAAAGACTCCGTATTTCTCCTTGGCGATGGATGTGCAGCCCAAATACGAGATAAGAGATTCCAAGTGTTCTGCTGCCCTTTGGCGCTTGTCACGGACTTTACAAAGTTAGTATATAATACAGTGCTTAAAGGATAAAGCAGTTAATTGTACACGTGGGAGCGGTTGACATGAAAAGAGGACAATCAGAACTCTTGAAGAAAGATTTCTGTGAACTTTTTAATGAGCTGCAAAGAGTATCGGTTAAAGTTCTTATCCAGAGGTTCTTATCTATGTATTTGTTTCTAGTAGGTTAGATTATTGCAAAAGCCTACTGACTGGTCTGAACAAAAAGGCCTTAAAACAGCTGCAGTTTATTTAAAATGCTGCTGCTCGAGTCCTAACTAGAACTACAAAAGTATGATCACATTAGTCCTGTGCTCAGGTCTCTGCACTGGCTTCCTGTGGCTCAGAGAATAAACTTTAAAGCTGCTCTGCTTGTGTTTAAGTCTCTCCATGGTCTAGCACCAAAGTACATCTGTGATTTGTTAGTACCTTATGAACCATCTAGAAATCTGAGGACCTCTGGGACCGGCCTCCTACTGGTGCCTAGAGTCAGGACTAAACATGGAGAAGCTGCATTTCAATTTTATGCTGCAAAAGTCGATGTTTAAATCTAGGCTGAAAACAGTTCTGTTTAAATGTGCATTTGATCAATTACTCTACTTATCTGTTTCAATTATTTTATTTATTTATTTTTTAGACTTTTTGATTCTATGTTTTTGTGATTTTAATGCATTTCTTTTTTGTCCTTCTTGTGAAGCACTTTGAATTACATTTTGTATGAATTGTGCTATACAAATAAACTTGCCTTATTGCCTGGGGGAAAAAGCATTAAAATGACAAAACATAGAATCAAAAAGTTTAAAAAAAAATAAAGAAAGAAAATCATTAAAACAGATTTTAGAAAAAGAGTAATTAATCAAATGCACAGTTAAACAGAAGTGTTTTCGGTCTAGATTTAACCACCCTCACAATAGAGGGCTGGCTCACGGCCTCAGGAAGTTTGTTCCAGAGAAGACACCTAACCCCCCATTTCTCCCACCATTGGTGCCGTCCTGGGCAGCCTGCTCCGGAGTAGGAGTGCAGAACACAAATGTCCCCAGTGAGGGATGAATAGAGTTAGTAAACATTAATAAATAAATAAATAAGTAATAAATCACTGTCACTGCCGTCAAAAAACATCATTTCCGGTCAGAAAACCTCACCACAATAAAACCGGAAAAACAACACAAACATAACATAATATTATCTTTTACAAATATTCTGTGCGATGAATAAGCCCTTATGAGACTCCTTATAGACCATGTTTCATATATTCTTTCAATTGAAGTCTTCAGCATAAGCCTGAAAGGTGTATAAAAATACGTTTTTACCAGTTTTATTCACGAGGGTTTCAAGAAGTTAACTCTGACTTCCGGCTAAACTTGAAAAATAACGGCAGGTTTCATTAATTGCAAATTTCCAGGAATTTGGGCTTTTGCTTTTCTTATACTTAAAGGTTGTATGATTTAATTCAGATTTTTTGAGAGGTGAATAGTTGAAGTTAGCAAAGAGAAGAATTTGTTTTCAATATGGAACGATTAGCTCACGGCTAGAACGCCATGTCTCTCCAACATGTAAATCTTTAACGGGATTTTTTTTTTTATTGCGAATCGAGTTATGTACTTTGTTTTTTGCTTAAAGATGAATACATTTGGATATTAGTTTTTATCAGGTTTTTTTTTTTGCTGTCGTTATTGTGTATTATTGTGTTTCTATCTTTTAATAAGTATGTTGACGTATATACTAGGTCTTCTCCATAATTAGTAGTCTAAACTTTGCTAGCATAAACGTTTAGCCCTTGTTTTTTATATGTCTTCTGTAACACACTTTTAGATAGAAAATGGAGAATCCAAGAGGTGGTGGTGATGATGAGACTGGCGGGCAGAATGGGACATCTACCCGGAAAAAATCTGACACAGAGCAGGGTGATGGTGCTTGTGGTGCAGATGCAGATTTTTTTAATCACCAGGATGATGAAGATGGTGATAACCTAGGCCTCAGGACGGATATTAGACGTAAATACAGAGATCTAATCAACTCGGTACAGCGTAAGTAGTAACAGAAAAAACCTTGCTTGGTATTTATTTATACATAGGTGAATGTATAGGTGAACGTCTTCATTCACCTTCTTGTTTTCTTTCACAGAGAACAGGGAGGATTTGGGGAGTACATCAAAGGATAGCCTCAATGAAGTTTTAGAGGAGGTGAATAACCTTTTCACGGATGGTAAGTAAGAAGAAAAAGTTTGACAAATAGTTGGATATTTGGTGTATCATGTAGAAAAAAATCAGCCATATCAGTAACGATATTTTCCAATCAGACAGCTCAGCATTTAATAGTGGTTAGATGTTATTTATTCTATGTCCCCAAAGGTTTTATTTCTACCTGTTCCATCTCTCAGTTCATCATGCAAGAGAAGCGGCTCTTGATGCAAAACTCCTTGCTGTTGCCACCGACCTGGGAAAAGAAATAGCTACCCAGCTTTTTTCTAAGGAAACCTCTTTTCCTCCTGCAGATTTTACAAAGCATCCAGTGAGTATGTTGTTATTAATCAGACCAGTGATTTTTTTTTTTTTTTTTTATTTGTGCCACAGAAAATAATTACTGTCAGACAAAATTTACACAGGCCAGTCTAAAGGTGTAGCAGAAAATTTAAATAAAAACAACATTGAAATTCTAGTTAGGCTTTTCACAAAACTCTGAATCGGGAAACCTCAACTATGCTTGTTTTGTTGCAACCAGACAGTCCAGACAACCAGACAATCCCTTCTTGGATAAGTGACAATGAAACTTTAAGAGTTTTGCTTATGTCCAGTCTTCTCCATAACTTTGTAATTCCATAACTCCCATTAACAAAGAAACTTTTTAAAAACTTTATTGAAACTGGTTTTGTTAGCTTGGTGGGTTCTAATTCAGGGGATGTTTGTACGACCTGCGGGGTTGCAGCTTTGATGCATCAGACCGAAAAATTCGTCATTTTTTTTCTAAATAAAACACATTTAAGGCTTGTACAATAAATCAAACAAATATAATGGAAGTTATTTATTCTTTCTGAGCGGCCCGGTACAAAATGATTTATGGACCGGTATCGGGCTCTGGCCCCGGGGTTTGGGATCACTGGATTAGACTACACCTTTACCACTATGAGGAATATGCTTCCTTCAAGGAACTACTAAGTGTTCATAGTGGAATTTTATTCTTTTAAAGCAAATAACTATTACACAGACTATGTATTTAATTATTGCTGAGACTGTCTAAAAAAATTCCAAGGGTCTAGAAACCTCACCGTGAAGGAGAGTCTAAGGGCCAGAATGTGCTGAAATTGTTTAGCTAGCATTTGTTTGTTAGGTGTGCATTGTGTTTATTATGCATTCTCCTTTTTTTTTGTTCTTTTCAAATCTGCAATGTGAAGGCCGTTGAGACAAAAAAATTGTAATTTTGGGCTATACAAATAAAATTGAATTGAAACCAATGCAAACTCTGAAATATCACTGAAAACAAAAATGGAATCTAAAGAATTTTCCCACATTAAATGAGTAGCTGTGTTGTAATCTGGCTGTCTTTAATGGTAACTGTAACTAGTTTAAACAAAAGAGGTCATTTGGTTTTGAAAAAACAACCTAAATGTCAAAAAGATACGCTGTGTAAGCAGTGAAAATAGTTGAAGGTTTAAACCTTAAATGTTTTAGTTTTTAAATAGACTAATGACTAAAGAAACTAGCTAAGTGTATGTATTTTTAATAGCTGTCCGTCATGGGGATGAATCGTTTGGAGAACAAAGACGATGAGCAAGACGGAGGTGATGGCTATCTACCCGAAGATGCTTTGCAAAGCCAAGCTAGACTAACAGAGGGCTGTTTCAGGACTGCACCGTCTTGCCACTCCATGTGAGTATCAGTCATAATGCTAAGATAATTAGAAAAGCAAATTTTCTTTTAAATGTTTTAATCCCTTAGTTGTGTTTAAAAAAGAAAACGTTATTCTTAAATCTGTCAAATTATGTGCAATAAATCATTTTTATTTTGTTGAAATATGGTGAATTAAAGTAGACAGAGAGATAGTGAAAATTATTATCTTACCGTATTTTCAGACTATAAGGCGAACACAATAGTCTTAGATTTTCTTCAAAATATGCCGCACACCCTATAGTGCAGTGCGCCCTGTGTGTGTGTGTGTGTGTGTGTTGTTGTTGTAAGGTGGACATAATAGAGAAATACAGTAGAGGGGGAAGTCTGGGTGTGAATTGTATATAAAACCTGCGCCCTATAATCAGGTGCACCTTATGTACGTGTTTAATACAATGATGGCACACGCAATTGAGACTGCGTCTTTTAGTACGGTGCACCGCCTTGTGTTTGTGAAAATACGACCTCATGAATACGTTGCCTGGGTGAAAAGGCCTCACACACTGGTTTACACATGTATGTTTGTAAGTCATTTTAATGGATTAGAATGACTCAACTTTGCAGAAGCAGAAACTCTTACTTGCCTTTGTGTCTCAAACACAGGATGGAACCTTTAAATGCAGAGCCGCCTCCCCCAAAGCAGAGGATTGAACGAGCAATGCCCACACAGGTAGCTTCACAAATACCCCTTTACATTTTATTATTTTAGTTGTAACATTTAACTCTGTAAATATTAAGGAACTCAAAGGTAACCGATACATAACCAGCTAGCATGTACATTTTTTTGTAGTTCCACATGTTTAGATGTTTCTTCATAATCAGACTGGCGTGTCATCCACTTTCCTTTACACTTCATAATTACATTTAATTTTGCCAGTTGGAAGAAACGGAGGACTCAGAAGCGGAAACAGAAGAGGAAGCTACTGAAAAAGAGGTCGAAAGGATTTTAGGAATTCTCAGGACAAACTATGAGAAAAACTGTGGGTTCCAAATATTCCAATATTGATTTTATGTATCTATTTTGTTAATTATTAATTAATAATATGTGTCTCTTTCACAGCTTTTACTCCAATTCGTTATTTCAACTTTGTCATAGATCCCACATCCTTTGCTCGGACGGTGGAAAATATTTTTCACACATCGTTTCTAATCAGGGTGAGGAGTAAAAGCTTATGGTCAGTTTCTGGTGAATGGAATGTGGTCTGATAGCAGCGTTTCCTTTTCAGGACGGTCTTGCTCGGATGGATCTGGATAAGAACGAACTCCCTGTAATAAGTGAGAACGTCTCATATTTTATGGCATCACAATGACTCAGGAATAATGAAGATATTGTCCTGAGGCTAAGCTTTTTTTTTTTACAAGGATGGTATGTTTTTATGTCACAGGTCCTGTTAAAGAGGGTGAGTTAGACGCATCAAGTTCATCCAACTGCAACCAGTGCATCATCACCCTCGACCAAAAAATTTGGAAGGTGAGAAAATATAGAATTTTAATCAAGAAAAAGAATTAATTATGCTTTATTGTAATTTTTTTTTCAAATTTATCTCTTAGGAGCTGATAGATGTTTTCAAGATAAAAAAGTGCATAATTCAGCCCTCGGAAAATGAATAATGGAATCAATTTTCCTCATTGCCATGTTGGCAGCATGTTCTGTTTGTTTTGAACAAAAGTTAAGTGCCTTTTGTTGTTTTTTAAAAACTGTTTTTGCTGCATGTTTTTTTTGTTTTTGTTTTTTTAGTTTAGAACATTTTTTTCTGAAACAGAAGTACCTTTTTTTCCTGTATTTTTTTTTTGTATCTTGTATAAATTTGAACTTAATTATCTGTATAAATATTGTATTTAAAAAAAAAAAAGCTTTGGTTGCATCCGCAACATTTGTTTGTATTAATCCCAGCTACCCCACCTCGTAGAACTAGATTAGCTAATATTCACAGTGTGAGTGGAGGTCTCTTTTCATCAGGTTTCTCATTTATTCCCATTCCTTCATCTTTTATGTTGATCACCAAAAAGTTTAATCTCTTTTCTTTTTCTTTCGGAGTTTTCTTTTCCCCAAAAATGTTTTTCCAGAACTGTTATTAAGTGGGATTGTTGTGATAATTGAGAGATTTTTTTCCCCCCCAAATGCCTGGAGTATAATTTTTTTTTAAATCCAAATGAGCAAGATATGTATTTATCATCCAATTTCTATCTTAATAAATATGTTCAACTTTCTTCTGTAATCTGTGTCTTCCTGTCGCTCCCCGTCCGATCCTAAAAATGAGGTGCCTGTTCTCTGGCAACATCTGAACATGTCCAGCTTCATATTGGTGTGTGAGGACAGAAACATGTAACAGTAGAGATTAATTTGAAGGTGGTGGACTTCTGGTGTTTGCGAACAACAAATGTTGTCGTTCACCAACACACAGTCAAGGATGTGAGTTTTTGTTAGCATGTGGAGGTTTTGGTCAGTTCAATACCTATTACGTGCCATGGGAGCTTTCCCACATCGTTGCCATCTTGATGCCCCACCACTTCTCCTCACGGTGCCCTATCTTGACTTAGAAGGGTCCAAAGCAGTCAATGCTGATGAATAAAAGGCAGGCTTGTAAAGCGGTCTTTAGCCGTCTTGTGTAATAGCAGAATAGTGGCTTCCAGCAACTGCGTCCTAAGTGTCACATTCGGTGAGGTCTGAGGCTGCTGGATCCGCAGTGGTCGAAAGTCCGCAGAACGTCTCTTTATCAAGCTCAGATGGAGGGAGCAGAGATGAAGATGCCGAGGATCTCTCTGGGAGTGACCAGGATGGACAGAATTAGAAATGGGTATATCAGAGGAATGGCACATGTTAGAGGTTTTGGAGATAAAATCAGAGAGGCCAGACTGAGATGGTTTGGACATGTGCAGAGGAGAGAAAGAGAGTGCATCAGCAGAAAGATGCTGGATTTGGAACCACCAAGCAAGAGGTCGAGAGAAAGACCAAAGAGGAGATTCATGGATACAGTGAAGGAAGACATGAAGATAGTTGGTGTGACTGAAGAAGATGCAACAAATAGGATTAGATGGAAGAAACTGACTTGCTGTGGTGACCCCTGAAGGGAAATGCTTAAAGAAGATGGGCCTGGAAGCTCAGTTAGGGTGCTCATGATCGCTCTGGATCTTTCTGGAGCCTCCTCCCTACACTTCTCAGACTGGGCAAAACAGCGTTATGGGTAGCTTTCAGGGGTGGCATATTCTGGCGGCGGAAGAGGGGGGTGTCATAGCGCTGTATGACTTACAGCACATATGTCAAAGTCAATGCCCGCGGGTATTGACCTGCGGGCCGAATGAATTATCCGTGGCCCCCTGGATGATATACACTGTGTTCCAAACTATTATGCAAATTGTATTTAAGTGTCATAAAGATTAAATGCTGTGTTGTTGACTTCCTGTCTTTGAGGAAGGAGGACGCTTTGACAGGAGCGTCTCTGTCACTTTTTTCAATTCTTTTGCTTTAAAATCACTTTAAAATCATTTAAAATTATTTTTATTTTTCTATGTTTTTTGCATTTAACAAAACGGCGATGGCAGAAAGGAATGGGAGAAACTGCTGCGATCTGTGTTGGAATTATAAATAACAATGCTGGGACTATGAAAAACAAATTAAAGCCCTACAAGCATGGATAAATATTTTGGAATCAGAAAAAAGTCTTGACAAGACGCTACTTTTGGGTAAGAAACCCATTGTTCACAAGAATGACTGCAACTTTAGTTTGAATGATACAGTTAGTTTTCCAAAACTCTTTAAGGACCAACATGGTGCTACAAAGAAACAAAAAGATATTAGAAGTAGAAACAGCGCAGCTACAATTCCACTTAAAACAGATTCTCTGTGCTTTCACAGAGTTTGAAAATGTGAGAGAAAAGAAAACGGAATGTGCCATATCAAATGTAGAAATCAGGCAGCAAGTCAGAGAATCTGTGCCACAAGTCAAGGCCAAAGACTCCGTATTTCTCCTTGGCGATGGATGTGCAGCCCAAATACGAGATAAGAGATTCCAAGTGTTCTGCTGCCCTTTGGCGCTTGTCACGGACTTTACAAAGTTAGTATATAATACAGTGCTTAAAGGATAAAGCAGTTAATTGTACACGTGGGAGCGGTTGACATGAAAAGAGGACAATCAGAACTCTTGAAGAAAGATTTCTGTGAACTTTTTAATGAGCTGCAAAGAGTATCGGTTAAAGTTCTTATCCAGAGGTTCTTATCTATGTATTTGTTTCTAGTAGGTTAGATTATTGCAAAAGCCTACTCACTGGTCTGAACAAAAAGGCCTTAAAACAGCTGCAGTTTATTTAAAATGCTGCTGCTCGAGTCCTAACTAGAACTACAAAAGTATGATCACATTAGTCCTGTGCTCAGGTCTCTGCACTGGCTTCCTGTGGCTCAGAGAATAAACTTTAAAGCTGCTCTGCTTGTGTTTAAGTCTCTCCATGGTCTAGCACCAAAGTACATCTGTGATTTGTTAGTACCTTATGAACCATCTAGAAATCTGAGGACCTCTGGGACCGGCCTCCTACTGGTGCCTAGAGTCAGGACTAAACATGGAGAAGCTGCATTTCAATTTTATGCTGCAAAAGTCGATGTTTAAATCTAGGCTGAAAACAGTTCTGTTTAAATGTGCATTTGATCAATTACTCTACTTATCTGTTTCAATTATTTTATTTATTTATTTTTTAGACTTTTTGATTCTATGTTTTTGTGATTTTAATGCATTTCTTTTTTGTCCTTCTTGTGAAGCACTTTGAATTACATTTTGTATGAATTGTGCTATACAAATAAACTTGCCTTATTGCCTGGGGGAAAAAGCATTAAAATGACAAAACATAGAATCAAAAAGTTTAAAAAAAAATAAAGAAAGAAAATCATTAAAACAGATTTTAGAAAAAGAGTAATTAATCAAATGCACAGTTAAACAGAAGTGTTTTCGGTCTAGATTTAACCACCCTCACAATAGAGGGCTGGCTCACGGCCTCAGGAAGTTTGTTCCAGAGAAGACACCTAACCCCCCATTTCTCCCACCATTGGTGCCGTCCTGGGCAGCCTGCTCCGGAGTAGGAGTGCAGAACACAAATGTCCCCAGTGAGGGATGAATAGAGTTAGTAAACATTAATAAATAAATAAATAAGTAATAAATCACTGTCACTGCCGTCAAAAAACATCATTTCCGGTCAGAAAACCTCACCACAATAAAACCGGAAAAACAACACAAACATAACATAATATTATCTTTTACAAATATTCTGTGCGATGAATAAGCCCTTATGAGACTCCTTATAGACCATGTTTCATATATTCTTTCAATTGAAGTCTTCAGCATAAGCCTGAAAGGTGTATAAAAATACGTTTTTACCAGTTTTATTCACGAGGGTTTCAAGAAGTTAACTCTGACTTCCGGCTAAACTTGAAAAATAACGGCAGGTTTCATTAATTGCAAATTTCCAGGAATTTGGGCTTTTGCTTTTCTTATACTTAAAGGTTGTATGATTTAATTCAGATTTTTTGAGAGGTGAATAGTTGAAGTTAGCAAAGAGAAGAATTTGTTTTCAATATGGAACGATTAGCTCACGGCTAGAACGCCATGTCTCTCCAACATGTAAATCTTTAACGGGATTTTTTTTTTTATTGCGAATCGAGTTATGTACTTTGTTTTTTGCTTAAAGATGAATACATTTGGATATTAGTTTTTATCAGGTTTTTTTTTTTGCTGTCGTTATTGTGTATTATTGTGTTTCTATCTTTTAATAAGTATGTTGACGTATATACTAGGTCTTCTCCATAATTAGTAGTCTAAACTTTGCTAGCATAAACGTTTAGCCCTTGTTTTTTATATGTCTTCTGTAACACACTTTTAGATAGAAAATGGAGAATCCAAGAGGTGGTGGTGATGATGAGACTGGCGGGCAGAATGGGACATCTACCCGGAAAAAATCTGACACAGAGCAGGGTGATGGTGCTTGTGGTGCAGATGCAGATTTTTTTAATCACCAGGATGATGAAGATGGTGATAACCTAGGCCTCAGGACGGATATTAGACGTAAATACAGAGATCTAATCAACTCGGTACAGCGTAAGTAGTAACAGAAAAAACCTTGCTTGGTATTTATTTATACATAGGTGAATGTATAGGTGAACGTCTTCATTCACCTTCTTGTTTTCTTTCACAGAGAACAGGGAGGATTTGGGGAGTACATCAAAGGATAGCCTCAATGAAGTTTTAGAGGAGGTGAATAACCTTTTCACGGATGGTAAGTAAGAAGAAAAAGTTTGACAAATAGTTGGATATTTGGTGTATCATGTAGAAAAAAATCAGCCATATCAGTAACGATATTTTCCAATCAGACAGCTCAGCATTTAATAGTGGTTAGATGTTATTTATTCTATGTCCCCAAAGGTTTTATTTCTACCTGTTCCATCTCTCAGTTCATCATGCAAGAGAAGCGGCTCTTGATGCAAAACTCCTTGCTGTTGCCACCGACCTGGGAAAAGAAATAGCTACCCAGCTTTTTTCTAAGGAAACCTCTTTTCCTCCTGCAGATTTTACAAAGCATCCAGTGAGTATGTTGTTATTAATCAGACCAGTGATTTTTTTTTTTTTTTTTTTATTTGTGCCACAGAAAATAATTACTGTCAGACAAAATTTACACAGGCCAGTCTAAAGGTGTAGCAGAAAATTTAAATAAAAACAACATTGAAATTCTAGTTAGGCTTTTCACAAAACTCTGAATCGGGAAACCTCAACTATGCTTGTTTTGTTGCAACCAGACAGTCCAGACAACCAGACAATCCCTTCTTGGATAAGTGACAATGAAACTTTAAGAGTTTTGCTTATGTCCAGTCTTCTCCATAACTTTGTAATTCCATAACTCCCATTAACAAAGAAACTTTTTAAAAACTTTATTGAAACTGGTTTTGTTAGCTTGGTGGGTTCTAATTCAGGGGATGTTTGTACGACCTGCGGGGTTGCAGCTTTGATGCATCAGACCGAAAAATTCGTCATTTTTTTTCTAAATAAAACACATTTAAGGCTTGTACAATAAATCAAACAAATATAATGGAAGTTATTTATTCTTTCTGAGCGGCCCGGTACAAAATGATTTATGGACCGGTATCGGGCTCTGGCCCCGGGGTTTGGGATCACTGGATTAGACTACACCTTTACCACTATGAGGAATATGCTTCCTTCAAGGAACTACTAAGTGTTCATAGTGGAATTTTATTCTTTTAAAGCAAATAACTATTACACAGACTATGTATTTAATTATTGCTGAGACTGTCTAAAAAAATTCCAAGGGTCTAGAAACCTCACCGTGAAGGAGAGTCTAAGGGCCAGAATGTGCTGAAATTGTTTAGCTAGCATTTGTTTGTTAGGTGTGCATTGTGTTTATTATGCATTCTCCTTTTTTTTTGTTCTTTTCAAATCTGCAATGTGAAGGCCGTTGAGACAAAAAAATTGTAATTTTGGGCTATACAAATATAATTGAATTGAAACCAATGCAAACTCTGAAATATCACTGAAAACAAAAATGGAATCTAAAGAATTTTCCCACATTAAATGAGTAGCTGTGTTGTAATCTGGCTGTCTTTAATGGTAACTGTAACTAGTTTAAACAAAAGAGGTCATTTGGTTTTGAAAAAACAACCTAAATGTCAAAAAGATACGCTGTGTAAGCAGTGAAAATAGTTGAAGGTTTAAACCTTAAATGTTTTAGTTTTTCAAATAGACTAATGACTAAAGAAACTAGCTAAGTGTATGTATTTTTAATAGCTGTCCGTCATGGGGATGAATCGTTTGGAGAACAAAGACGATGAGCAAGACGGAGGTGATGGCTATCTACCCGAAGATGCTTTGCAAAGCCAAGCTAGACTAACAGAGGGCTGTTTCAGGACTGCACCGTCTTGCCACTCCATGTGAGTATCAGTCATAATGCTAAGATAATTAGAAAAGCAAATTTTCTTTTAAATGTTTTAATCCCTTAGTTGTGTTTAAAAAAGAAAACGTTATTCTTAAATCTGTCAAATTATGTGCAATAAATCATTTTTATTTTGTTGAAATATGGTGAATTAAAGTAGACAGAGAGATAGTGAAAATTATTATCTTACCGTATTTTCAGACTATAAGGCGAACACAATAGTCTTAGATTTTCTTCAAAATATGCCGCACACCCTATAGTGCAGTGCGCCCTGTGTGTGTGTGTGTGTTGTTGTTGTAAGGTGGACATAATAGAGAAATACAGTAGAGGGGGAAGTCTGGGTGTGAATTGTATATAAAACCTGCGCCCTATAATCAGGTGCACCTTATGTACGTGTTTAATACAATGATGGCACACGCAATTGAGACTGCGTCTTTTAGTACGGTGCACCGCCTTGTGTTTGTGAAAATACGACCTCATGAATACGTTGCCTGGGTGAAGAGGCCTCACACACTGGTTTACACATGTATGTTTGTAAGTCATTTTAATGGATTAGAATGACTCAACTTTGCAGAAGCAGAAACTCTTACTTGCCTTTGTGTCTCAAACACAGGATGGAACCTTTAAATGCAGAGCCGCCTCCCCCAAAGCAGAGGATTGAACGAGCAATGCCCACACAGGTAGCTTCACAAATACCCCTTTACATTTTATTATTTTAGTTGTGACATTTAACTCTGTAAATATTAAGGAACTCAAAGGTAACCGATACATAACCAGCTAGCATGTACATTTTTTTGTAGTTCCACATGTTTAGATGTTTCTTCATAATCAGACTGGCGTGTCATCCACTTTCCTTTACACTTCATAATTACATTTAATTTTGCCAGTTGGAAGAAACGGAGGACTCAGAAGCGGAAACAGAAGAGGAAGCTACTGAAAAAGAGGTCGAAAGGATTTTAGGAATTCTCAGGACAAACTATGAGAAAAACTGTGGGTTCCAAATATTCCAATATTGATTTTATGTATCTATTTTGTTAATTATTAATTAATAATATGTGTCTCTTTCACAGCTTTTACTCCAATTCGTTATTTCAACTTTGTCATAGATCCCACATCCTTTGCTCGGACGGTGGAAAATATTTTTCACACATCGTTTCTAATCAGGGTGAGGAGTAAAAGCTTATGGTCAGTTTCTGGTGAATGGAATGTGGTCTGATAGCAGCGTTTCCTTTTCAGGACGGTCTTGCTCGGATGGATCTGGATAAGAACGAACTCCCTGTAATAAGTGAGAACGTCTCATATTTTATGGCATCACAATGACTCAGGAATAATGAAGATATTGTCCTGAGGCTAAGCTTTTTTTTTTTACAAGGATGGTATGTTTTTATGTCACAGGTCCTGTTAAAGAGGGTGAGTTAGACGCATCAAGTTCATCCAACTGCAACCAGTGCATCATCACCCTCGACCAAAAAATTTGGAAGGTGAGAAAATATAGAATTTTAATCAAGAAAAAGAATTAATTATGCTTTATTGTAATTTTTTTTTCAAATTTATCTCTTAGGAGCTGATAGATGTTTTCAAGATAAAAAAGTGCATAATTCAGCCCTCGGAAAATGAATAATGGAATCAATTTTCCTCATTGCCATGTTGGCAGCATGTTCTGTTTGTTTTGAACAAAAGTTAAGTGCCTTTTGTTGTTTTTTAAAAACTGTTTTTGCTGCATGTTTTTTTTGTTTTTGTTTTTTTAGTTTAGAACATTTTTTTCTGAAACAGAAGTACCTTTTTTTCCTGTATTTTTTTTTTGTATCTTGTATAAATTTGAACTTAATTATCTGTATAAATATTGTATTTAAAAAAAAAAAAGCTTTGGTTGCATCCGCAACATTTGTTTGTATTAATCCCAGCTACCCCACCTCGTAGAACTAGATTAGCTAATATTCACAGTGTGAGTGGAGGTCTCTTTTCATCAGGTTTCTCATTTATTCCCATTCCTTCATCTTTTATGTTGATCACCAAAAAGTTTAATCTCTTTTCTTTTTCTTTCGGAGTTTTCTTTTCCCCAAAAATGTTTTTCCAGAACTGTTATTAAGTGGGATTGTTGTGATAATTGAGAGATTTTTTTCCCCCCCAAATGCCTGGAGTATAATTTTTTTTTAAATCCAAATGAGCAAGATATGTATTTATCATCCAATTTCTATCTTAATAAATATGTTCAACTTTCTTCTGTAATCTGTGTCTTCCTGTCGCTCCCCGTCCGATCCTAAAAATGAGGTGCCTGTTCTCTGGCAACATCTGAACATGTCCAGCTTCATATTGGTGTGTGAGGACAGAAACATGTAACAGTAGAGATTAATTTGAAGGTGGTGGACTTCTGGTGTTTGCGAACAACAAATGTTGTCGTTCACCAACACACAGTCAAGGATGTGAGTTTTTGTTAGCATGTGGAGGTTTTGGTCAGTTCAATACCTATTACGTGCCATGGGAGCTTTCCCACATCGTTGCCATCTTGATGCCCCACCACTTCTCCTCACGGTGCCCTATCTTGACTTAGAAGGGTCCAAAGCAGTCAATGCTGATGAATAAAAGGCAGGCTTGTAAAGCGGTCTTTAGCCGTCTTGTGTAATAGCAGAATAGTGGCTTCCAGCAACTGCGTCCAAGTGTCACATTCGGTGAGGTCTGAGGCTGCTGGATCCGCAGTGGTCGAAAGTCCGCAGAACGTCTCTTTATCAAGCTCAGATGGAGGGAGCAGAGATGAAGATGCCGAGGATCTCTCTGGGAGTGACCAGGATGGACAGAATTAGAAATGGGTATATCAGAGGAATGGCACATGTTAGAGGTTTTGGAGATAAAATCAGAGAGGCCAGACTGAGATGGTTTGGACATGTGCAGAGGAGAGAAAGAGAGTGCATCAGCAGAAAGATGCTGGATTTGGAACCACCAAGCAAGAGGTCGAGAGAAAGACCAAAGAGGAGATTCATGGATACAGTGAAGGAAGACATGAAGATAGTTGGTGTGACTGAAGAAGATGCAACAAATAGGATTAGATGGAAGAAACTGACTTGCTGTGGTGACCCCTGAAGGGAAATGCTTAAAGAAGATGGGCCTGGAAGCTCAGTTAGGGTGCTCATGATCGCTCTGGATCTTTCTGGAGCCTCCTCCCTACACTTCTCAGACTGGGCAAAACAGCGTTATGGGTAGCTTTCAGGGGTGGCATATTCTGGCGGCGGAAGAGGGGGGTGTCATAGCGCTGTATGACTTACAGCACATATGTCAAAGTCAATGCCCGCGGGTATTGACCTGCGGGCCGAATGAATTATCCGTGGCCCCCTGGATGATATACACTGTGTTCCAAACTATTATGCAAATTGTATTTAAGTGTCATAAAGATTAAATGCTGTGTTGTTGACTTCCTGTCTTTGAGGAAGGAGGACGCTTTGACAGGAGCGTCTCTGTCACTTTTTTCAATTCTTTTGCTTTAAAATCACTTTAAAATCATTTAAAATTATTTTTATTTTTCTATGTTTTTTGCATTTAACAAAACGGCGATGGCAGAAAGGAATGGGAGAAACTGCTGCGATCTGTGTTGGAATTATAAATAACAATGCTGGGACTATGAAAAACAAATTAAAGCCCTACAAGCATGGATAAATATTTTGGAATCAGAAAAAAGTCTTGACAAGACGCTACTTTTGGGTAAGAAACCCATTGTTCACAAGAATGACTGCAACTTTAGTTTGAATGATACAGTTAGTTTTCCAAAACTCTTTAAGGACCAACATGGTGCTACAAAGAAACAAAAAAATATTAGAAGTAGAAACAGCGCAGCTACAATTCCACTTAAAACAGATTCTCTGTGCTTTCACAGAGTTTGAAAATGTGAGAGAAAAGAAAACGGAATGTGCCATATCAAATGTAGAAATCAGGCAGCAAGTCAGAGAATCTGTGCCACAAGTCAAGGCCAAAGACTCCGTATTTCTCCTTGGCGATGGATGTGCAGCCCAAATACGAGATAAGAGATTCCAAGTGTTCTGCTGCCCTTTGGCGCTTGTCACGGACTTTACAAAGTTAGTATATAATACAGTGCTTAAAGGATAAAGCAGTTAATTGTACACGTGGGAGCGGTTGACATGAAAAGAGGACAATCAGAACTCTTGAAGAAAGATTTCTGTGAACTTTTTAATGAGCTGCAAAGAGTATCGGTTAAAGTTCTTATCCAGAGGTTCTTATCTATGTATTTGTTTCTAGTAGGTTAGATTATTGCAAAAGCCTACTCACTGGTCTGAACAAAAAGGCCTTAAAACAGCTGCAGTTTATTTAAAATGCTGCTGCTCGAGTCCTAACTAGAACTACAAAAGTATGATCACATTAGTCCTGTGCTCAGGTCTCTGCACTGGCTTCCTGTGGCTCAGAGAATAAACTTTAAAGCTGCTCTGCTTGTGTTTAAGTCTCTCCATGGTCTAGCACCAAAGTACATCTGTGATTTGTTAGTACCTTATGAACCATCTAGAAATCTGAGGACCTCTGGGACCGGCCTCCTACTGGTGCCTAGAGTCAGGACTAAACATGGAGAAGCTGCATTTCAATTTTATGCTGCAAAAGTCGATGTTTAAATCTAGGCTGAAAACAGTTCTGTTTAAATGTGCATTTGATCAATTACTCTACTTATCTGTTTCAATTATTTTATTTATTTATTTTTTAGACTTTTTGATTCTATGTTTTTGTGATTTTAATGCATTTCTTTTTTGTCCTTCTTGTGAAGCACTTTGAATTACATTTTGTATGAATTGTGCTATACAAATAAACTTGCCTTATTGCCTGGGGGAAAAAGCATTAAAATGACAAAACATAGAATCAAAAAGTTTAAAAAAAAATAAAGAAAGAAAATCATTAAAACAGATTTTAGAAAAAGAGTAATTAATCAAATGCACAGTTAAACAGAAGTGTTTTCGGTCTAGATTTAACCACCCTCACAATAGAGGGCTGGCTCACGGCCTCAGGAAGTTTGTTCCAGAGAAGACACCTAACCCCCCATTTCTCCCACCATTGGTGCCGTCCTGGGCAGCCTGCTCCGGAGTAGGAGTGCAGAACACAAATGTCCCCAGTGAGGGATGAATAGAGTTAGTAAACATTAATAAATAAATAAATAAGTAATAAATCACTGTCACTGCCGTCAAAAAACATCATTTCCGGTCAGAAAACCTCACCACAATAAAACCGGAAAAACAACACAAACATAACATAATATTATCTTTTACAAATATTCTGTGCGATGAATAAGCCCTTATGAGACTCCTTATAGACCATGTTTCATATATTCTTTCAATTGAAGTCTTCAGCATAAGCCTGAAAGGTGTATAAAAATACGTTTTTACCAGTTTTATTCACGAGGGTTTCAAGAAGTTAACTCTGACTTCCGGCTAAACTTGAAAAATAACGGCAGGTTTCATTAATTGCAAATTTCCAGGAATTTGGGCTTTTGCTTTTCTTATACTTAAAGGTTGTATGATTTAATTCAGATTTTTTGAGAGGTGAATAGTTGAAGTTAGCAAAGAGAAGAATTTGTTTTCAATATGGAACGATTAGCTCACGGCTAGAACGCCATGTCTCTCCAACATGTAAATCTTTAACGGGATTTTTTTTTTTATTGCGAATCGAGTTATGTACTTTGTTTTTTGCTTAAAGATGAATACATTTGGATATTAGTTTTTATCAGGTTTTTTTTTTTGCTGTCGTTATTGTGTATTATTGTGTTTCTATCTTTTAATAAGTATGTTGACGTATATACTAGGTCTTCTCCATAATTAGTAGTCTAAACTTTGCTAGCATAAACGTTTAGCCCTTGTTTTTTATATGTCTTCTGTAACACACTTTTAGATAGAAAATGGAGAATCCAAGAGGTGGTGGTGATGATGAGACTGGCGGGCAGAATGGGACATCTACCCGGAAAAAATCTGACACAGAGCAGGGTGATGGTGCTTGTGGTGCAGATGCAGATTTTTTTAATCACCAGGATGATGAAGATGGTGATAACCTAGGCCTCAGGACGGATATTAGACGTAAATACAGAGATCTAATCAACTCGGTACAGCGTAAGTAGTAACAGAAAAAACCTTGCTTGGTATTTATTTATACATAGGTGAATGTATAGGTGAACGTCTTCATTCACCTTCTTGTTTTCTTTCACAGAGAACAGGGAGGATTTGGGGAGTACATCAAAGGATAGCCTCAATGAAGTTTTAGAGGAGGTGAATAACCTTTTCACGGATGGTAAGTAAGAAGAAAAAGTTTGACAAATAGTTGGATATTTGGTGTATCATGTAGAAAAAAATCAGCCATATCAGTAACGATATTTTCCAATCAGACAGCTCAGCATTTAATAGTGGTTAGATGTTATTTATTCTATGTCCCCAAAGGTTTTATTTCTACCTGTTCCATCTCTCAGTTCATCATGCAAGAGAAGCGGCTCTTGATGCAAAACTCCTTGCTGTTGCCACCGACCTGGGAAAAGAAATAGCTACCCAGCTTTTTTCTAAGGAAACCTCTTTTCCTCCTGCAGATTTTATAAAGCATCCAGTGAGTATGTTGTTATTAATCAGACCAGTGATTTTTTTTTTTTTTTTTTTATTTGTGCCACAGAAAATAATTACTGTCAGACAAAATTTACACAGGCCAGTCTAAAGGTGTAGCAGAAAATTTAAATAAAAACAACATTGAAATTCTAGTTAGGCTTTTCACAAAACTCTGAATCGGGAAACCTCAACTATGCTTGTTTTGTTGCAACCAGACAGTCCAGACAACCAGACAATCCCTTCTTGGATAAGTGACAATGAAACTTTAAGAGTTTTGCTTATGTCCAGTCTTCTCCATAACTTTGTAATTCCATAACTCCCATTAACAAAGAAACTTTTTAAAAACTTTATTGAAACTGGTTTTGTTAGCTTGGTGGGTTCTAATTCAGGGGATGTTTGTACGACCTGCGGGGTTGCAGCTTTGATGCATCAGACCGAAAAATTCGTCATTTTTTTCTAAATAAAACACATTTAAGGCTTGTACAATAAATCAAACAAATATAATGGAAGTTATTTATTCTTTCTGAGCGGCCCGGTACAAAATGATTTATGGACCGGTATCGGGCTCTGGCCCCGGGGTTTGGGATCACTGGATTAGACTACACCTTTACCACTATGAGGAATATGCTTCCTTCAAGGAACTACTAAGTGTTCATAGTGGAATTTTATTCTTTTAAAGCAAATAACTATTACACAGACTATGTATTTAATTATTGCTGAGACTGTCTAAAAAAATTCCAAGGGTCTAGAAACCTCACCGTGAAGGAGAGTCTAAGGGCCAGAATGTGCTGAAATTGTTTAGCTAGCATTTGTTTGTTAGGTGTGCATTGTGTTTATTATGCATTCTCCTTTTTTTTTGTTCTTTTCAAATCTGCAATGTGAAGGCCGTTGAGACAAAAAAATTGTAATTTTGGGCTATACAAATAAAATTGAATTGAAACCAATGCAAACTCTGAAATATCACTGAAAACAAAAATGGAATCTAAAGAATTTTCCCACATTAAATGAGTAGCTGTGTTGTGATCTGGCTGTCTTTAATGGTAACTGTAGCTAGTTTAAACAAAAGAGGTCATTTGGTTTTGAAAAAACAACCTAAATGTCAAAAAGATACGCTGTGTAAGCAGTGAAAATAGTTGAAGGTTTAAACCTTAAATGTTTTAGTTTTTAAATAGACTAATGACTAAAGAAACTAGCTAAGTGTATGTATTTTTAATAGCTGTCCGTCATGGGGATGAATCGTTTGGAGAACAAAGACGATGAGCAAGACGGAGGTGATGGCTATCTACCCGAAGATGCTTTGCAAAGCCAAGCTAGACTAACAGAGGGCTGTTTCAGGACTGCACCGTCTTGCCACTCCATGTGAGTATCAGTCATAATGCTAAGATAATTAGAAAAGCAAATTTTCTTTTAAATGTTTTAATCCCTTAGTTGTGTTTAAAAAAGAAAACGTTATTCTTAAATCTGTCAAATTATGTGCAATAAATCATTTTTATTTTGTTGAAATATGGTGAATTAAAGTAGACAGAGAGATAGTGAAAATTATTATCTTACCGTATTTTCAGACTATAAGGCGAACACAATAGTCTTAGATTTTCTTCAAAATATGCCGCACACCCTATAGTGCAGTGCGCCCTGTGTGTGTGTGTGTGTGTGTGTGTGTGTGTGTTGTTGTTGTAAGGTGGACATAATAGAGAAATACAGTAGAGGGGGAAGTCTGGGTGTGAATTGTATATAAAACCTGCGCCCTATAATCAGGTGCACCTTATGTACGTGTTTAATACAATGATGGCACACGCAATTGAGACTGCGTCTTTTAGTACGGTGCACCGCCTTGTGTTTGTGAAAATACGACCTCATGAATACGTTGCCTGGGTGAAGAGGCCTCACACACTGGTTTACACATGTATGTTTGTAAGTCATTTTAATGGATTAGAATGACTCAACTTTGCAGAAGCAGAAACTCTTACTTGCCTTTGTGTCTCAAACACAGGATGGAACCTTTAAATGCAGAGCCGCCTCCCCCAAAGCAAAGGATTGAACGAGCAATGCCCACACAGGTAGCTTCACAAATACCCCTTTACATTTTATTATTTTAGTTGTGACATTTAACTCTGTAAATATTAAGGAACTCAAAGGTAACCGATACATAACCAGCTAGCATGTACATTTTTTTGTAGTTCCACATGTTTAGATGTTTCTTCATAATCAGACTGGCGTGTCATCCACTTTCCTTTACACTTCATAATTACATTTAATTTTGCCAGTTGGAAGAAACGGAGGACTCAGAAGCGGAAACAGAAGAGGAAGCTACTGAAAAAGAGGTCGAAAGGATTTTAGGAATTCTCAGGACAAACTATGAGAAAAACTGTGGGTTCCAAATATTCCAATATTGATTTTATGTATCTATTTTGTTAATTATTAATTAATAATATGTGTCTCTTTCACAGCTTTTACTCCAATTCGTTATTTCAACTTTGTCATAGATCCCACATCCTTTGCTCGGACGGTGGAAAATATTTTTCACACATCGTTTCTAATCAGGGTGAGGAGTAAAAGCTTATGGTCAGTTTCTGGTGAATGGAATGTGGTCTGATAGCAGCGTTTCCTTTTCAGGACGGTCTTGCTCGGATGGATCTGGATAAGAACGAACTCCCTGTAATAAGTGAGAACGTCTCATATTTTATGGCATCACAATGACTCAGGAATAATGAAGATATTGTCCTGAGGCTAAGCTTTTTTTTTTTACAAGGATGGTATGTTTTTATGTCACAGGTCCTGTTAAAGAGGGTGAGTTAGACGCATCAAGTTCATCCAACTGCAACCAGTGCATCATCACCCTCGACCAAAAAATTTGGAAGGTGAGAAAATATAGAATTTTAATCAAGAAAAAGAATTAATTATGCTTTATTGTAATTTTTTTTTCAAATTTATCTCTTAGGAGCTGATAGATGTTTTCAAGATAAAAAAGTGCATAATTCAGCCCTCGGAAAATGAATAATGGAATCAATTTTCCTCATTGCCATGTTGGCAGCATGTTCTGTTTGTTTTGAACAAAAGTTAAGTGCCTTTTGTTGTTTTTTAAAAACTGTTTTTGCTGCATGTTTTTTTTGTTTTTGTTTTTTTAGTTTAGAACATTTTTTTCTGAAACAGAAGTACCTTTTTTTCCTGTATTTTTTTTTTGTATCTTGTATAAATTTGAACTTAATTATCTGTATAAATATTGTATTTAAAAAAAAAAAAGCTTTGGTTGCATCCGCAACATTTGTTTGTATTAATCCCAGCTACCCCACCTCGTAGAACTAGATTAGCTAATATTCACAGTGTGAGTGGAGGTCTCTTTTCATCAGGTTTCTCATTTATTCCCATTCCTTCATCTTTTATGTTGATCACCAAAAAGTTTAATCTCTTTTCTTTTTCTTTCGGAGTTTTCTTTTCCCCAAAAATGTTTTTCCAGAACTGTTATTAAGTGGGATTGTTGTGATAATTGAGAGATTTTTTTCCCCCCCAAATGCCTGGAGTATAATTTTTTTTTAAATCCAAATGAGCAAGATATGTATTTATCATCCAATTTCTATCTTAATAAATATGTTCAACTTTCTTCTGTAATCTGTGTCTTCCTGTCGCTCCCCGTCCGATCCTAAAAATGAGGTGCCTGTTCTCTGGCAACATCTGAACATGTCCAGCTTCATATTGGTGTGTGAGGACAGAAACATGTAACAGTAGAGATTAATTTGAAGGTGGTGGACTTCTGGTGTTTGCGAACAACAAATGTTGTCGTTCACCAACACACAGTCAAGGATGTGAGTTTTTGTTAGCATGTGGAGGTTTTGGTCAGTTCAATACCTATTACGTGCCATGGGAGCTTTCCCACATCGTTGCCATTTTGATGCCCCACCACTTCTCCTCACGGTGCCCTATCTTGACTTAGAAGGGTCCAAAGCAGTCAATGCTGATGAATAAAAGGCAGGCTTGTAAAGCGGTCTTTAGCCGTCTTGTGTAATAGCAGAATAGTGGCTTCCAGCAACTGCGTCCAAGTGTCACATTCGGTGAGGTCTGAGGCTGCTGGATCCGCAGTGGTCGAAAGTCCGCAGAACGTCTCTTTATCAAGCTCAGATGGAGGGAGCAGAGATGAAGATGCCGAGGATCTCTCTGGGAGTGACCAGGATGGACAGAATTAGAAATGGGTATATCAGAGGAATGGCACATGTTAGAGGTTTTGGAGATAAAATCAGAGAGGCCAGACTGAGATGGTTTGGACATGTGCAGAGGAGAGAAAGAGAGTGCATCAGCAGAAAGATGCTGGATTTGGAACCACCAAGCAAGAGGTCGAGAGAAAGACCAAAGAGGAGATTCATGGATACAGTGAAGGAAGACATGAAGATAGTTGGTGTGACTGAAGAAGATGCAACAAATAGGATTAGATGGAAGAAACTGACTTGCTGTGGTGACCCCTGAAGGGAAATGCTTAAAGAAGATGGGCCTGGAAGCTCAGTTAGGGTGCTCATGATCGCTCTGGATCTTTCTGGAGCCTCCTCCCTACACTTCTCAGACTGGGCAAAACAGCGTTATGGGTAGCTTTCAGGGGTGGCATATTCTGGCGGCGGAAGAGGGGGGTGTCATAGCGCTGTATGACTTACAGCACATATGTCAAAGTCAATGCCCGCGGGTATTGACCTGCGGGCCGAATGAATTATCCGTGGCCCCCTGGATGATATACACTGTGTTCCAAACTATTATGCAAATTGTATTTAAGTGTCATAAAGATTAAATGCTGTGTTGTTGACTTCCTGTCTTTGAGGAAGGAGGACGCTTTGACAGGAGCGTCTCTGTCACTTTTTTCAATTCTTTTGCTTTAAAATCACTTTAAAATCATTTAAAATTATTTTTATTTTTCTATGTTTTTTGCATTTAACAAAACGGCGATGGCAGAAAGGAATGGGAGAAACTGCTGCGATCTGTGTTGGAATTATAAATAACAATGCTGGGACTATGAAAAACAAATTAAAGCCCTACAAGCATGGATAAATATTTTGGAATCAGAAAAAAGTCTTGACAAGACGCTACTTTTGGGTAAGAAACCCATTGTTCACAAGAATGACTGCAACTTTAGTTTGAATGATACAGTTAGTTTTCCAAAACTCTTTAAGGACCAACATGGTGCTACAAAGAAACAAAAAGATATTAGAAGTAGAAACAGCGCAGCTACAATTCCACTTAAAACAGATTCTCTGTGCTTTCACAGAGTTTGAAAATGTGAGAGAAAAGAAAACGGAATGTGCCATATCAAATGTAGAAATCAGGCAGCAAGTCAGAGAATCTGTGCCACAAGTCAAGGCCAAAGACTCCGTATTTCTCCTTGGCGATGGATGTGCAGCCCAAATACGAGATAAGAGATTCCAAGTGTTCTGCTGCCCTTTGGCGCTTGTCACGGACTTTACAAAGTTAGTATATAATACAGTGCTTAAAGGATAAAGCAGTTAATTGTACACGTGGGAGCGGTTGACATGAAAAGAGGACAATCAGAACTCTTGAAGAAAGATTTCTGTGAACTTTTTAATGAGCTGCAAAGAGTATCGGTTAAAGTTCTTATCCAGAGGTTCTTATCTATGTATTTGTTTCTAGTAGGTTAGATTATTGCAAAAGCCTACTGCACTGGTCTGAACAAAAAGGCCTTAAAACAGCTGCAGTTTATTTAAAATGCTGCTGCTCGAGTCCTAACTAGAACTACAAAAGTATGATCACATTAGTCCTGTGCTCAGGTCTCTGCACTGGCTTCCTGTGGCTCAGAGAATAAACTTTAAAGCTGCTCTGCTTGTGTTTAAGTCTCTCCATGGTCTAGCACCAAAGTACATCTGTGATTTGTTAGTACCTTATGAACCATCTAGAAATCTGAGGACCTCTGGGACCGGCCTCCTACTGGTGCCTAGAGTCAGGACTAAACATGGAGAAGCTGCATTTCAATTTTATGCTGCAAAAGTCGATGTTTAAATCTAGGCTGAAAACAGTTCTGTTTAAATGTGCATTTGATCAATTACTCTACTTATCTGTTTCAATTATTTTATTTATTTATTTTTTAGACTTTTTGATTCTATGTTTTTGTGATTTTAATGCATTTCTTTTTTGTCCTTCTTGTGAAGCACTTTGAATTACATTTTGTATGAATTGTGCTATACAAATAAACTTGCCTTATTGCCTGGGGGAAAAAGCATTAAAATGACAAAACATAGAATCAAAAAGTTTAAAAAAAAATAAAGAAAGAAAATCATTAAAACAGATTTTAGAAAAAGAGTAATTAATCAAATGCACAGTTAAACAGAAGTGTTTTCGGTCTAGATTTAACCACCCTCACAATAGAGGGCTGGCTCACGGCCTCAGGAAGTTTGTTCCAGAGAAGACACCTAACCCCCCATTTCTCCCACCATTGGTGCCGTCCTGGGCAGCCTGCTCCGGAGTAGGAGTGCAGAACACAAATGTCCCCAGTGAGGGATGAATAGAGTTAGTAAACATTAATAAATAAATAAATAAGTAATAAATCACTGTCACTGCCGTCAAAAAACATCATTTCCGGTCAGAAAACCTCACCACAATAAAACCGGAAAAACAACACAAACATAACATAATATTATCTTTTACAAATATTCTGTGCGATGAATAAGCCCTTATGAGACTCCTTATAGACCATGTTTCATATATTCTTTCAATTGAAGTCTTCAGCATAAGCCTGAAAGGTGTATAAAAATACGTTTTTACCAGTTTTATTCACGAGGGTTTCAAGAAGTTAACTCTGACTTCCGGCTAAACTTGAAAAATAACGGCAGGTTTCATTAATTGCAAATTTCCAGGAATTTGGGCTTTTGCTTTTCTTATACTTAAAGGTTGTATGATTTAATTCAGATTTTTTGAGAGGTGAATAGTTGAAGTTAGCAAAGAGAAGAATTTGTTTTCAATATGGAACGATTAGCTCACGGCTAGAACGCCATGTCTCTCCAACATGTAAATCTTTAACGGGATTTTTTTTTTTATTGCGAATCGAGTTATGTACTTTGTTTTTTGCTTAAAGATGAATACATTTGGATATTAGTTTTTATCAGGTTTTTTTTTTTGCTGTCGTTATTGTGTATTATTGTGTTTCTATCTTTTAATAAGTATGTTGACGTATATACTAGGTCTTCTCCATAATTAGTAGTCTAAACTTTGCTAGCATAAACGTTTAGCCCTTGTTTTTTATATGTCTTCTGTAACACACTTTTAGATAGAAAATGGAGAATCCAAGAGGTGGTGGTGATGATGAGACTGGCGGGCAGAATGGGACATCTACCCGGAAAAAATCTGACACAGAGCAGGGTGATGGTGCTTGTGGTGCAGATGCAGATTTTTTTAATCACCAGGATGATGAAGATGGTGATAACCTAGGCCTCAGGACGGATATTAGACGTAAATACAGAGATCTAATCAACTCGGTACAGCGTAAGTAGTAACAGAAAAAACCTTGCTTGGTATTTATTTATACATAGGTGAATGTATAGGTGAACGTCTTCATTCACCTTCTTGTTTTCTTTCACAGAGAACAGGGAGGATTTGGGGAGTACATCAAAGGATAGCCTCAATGAAGTTTTAGAGGAGGTGAATAACCTTTTCACGGATGGTAAGTAAGAAGAAAAAGTTTGACAAATAGTTGGATATTTGGTGTATCATGTAGAAAAAAATCAGCCATATCAGTAACGATATTTTCCAATCAGACAGCTCAGCATTTAATAGTGGTTAGATGTTATTTATTCTATGTCCCCAAAGGTTTTATTTCTACCTGTTCCATCTCTCAGTTCATCATGCAAGAGAAGCGGCTCTTGATGCAAAACTCCTTGCTGTTGCCACCGACCTGGGAAAAGAAATAGCTACCCAGCTTTTTTCTAAGGAAACCTCTTTTCCTCCTGCAGATTTTACAAAGCATCCAGTGAGTATGTTGTTATTAATCAGACCAGTGATTTTTTTTTTTTTTTTTATTTGTGCCACAGAAAATAATTACTGTCAGACAAAATTTACACAGGCCAGTCTAAAGGTGTAGCAGAAAATCTAAATAAAAACAACATTGAAATTCTAGTTAGGCTTTTCACAAAACTCTGAATCGGGAAACCTCAACTATGCTTGTTTTGTTGCAACCAGACAGTCCAGACAACCAGACAATCCCTTCTTGGATAAGTGACAATGAAACTTTAAGAGTTTTGCTTATGTCCAGTCTTCTCCATAACTTTGTAATTCCATAACTCCCATTAACAAAGAAACTTTTTAAAAACTTTATTGAAACTGGTTTTGTTAGCTTGGTGGGTTCTAATTCAGGGGATGTTTGTACGACCTGCGGGGTTGCAGCTTTGATGCATCAGACCGAAAAATTCGTCATTTTTTTTCTAAATAAAACACATTTAAGGCTTGTACAATAAATCAAACAAATATAATGGAAGTTATTTATTCTTTCTGAGCGGCCCGGTACAAAATTATTTATGGACCGGTATCGGGCTCTGGCCCCGGGGTTTGGGATCACTGGATTAGACTACACCTTTACCACTATGAGGAATATGCTTCCTTCAAGGAACTACTAAGTGTTCATAGTGGAATTTTATTCTTTTAAAGCAAATAACTATTACACAGACTATGTATTTAATTATTGCTGAGACTGTCTAAAAAAATTCCAAGGGTCTAGAAACCTCACCGTGAAGGAGAGTCTAAGGGCCAGAATGTGCTGAAATTGTTTAGCTAGCATTTGTTTGTTAGGTGTGCATTGTGTTTATTATGCATTCTCCTTTTTTTTTGTTCTTTTCAAATCTGCAATGTGAAGGCCGTTGAGACAAAAAAATTGTAATTTTGGGCTATACAAATAAAATTGAATTGAAACCAATGCAAACTCTGAAATATCACTGAAAACAAAAATGGAATCTAAAGAATTTTCCCACATTAAATGAGTAGCTGTGTTGTAATCTGGCTGTCTTTAATGGTAACTGTAACTAGTTTAAACAAAAGAGGTCATTTGGTTTTGAAAAAACAACCTAAATGTCAAAAAGATACGCTGTGTAAGCAGTGAAAATAGTTGAAGGTTTAAACCTTAAATGTTTTAGTTTTTAAATAGACTAATGACTAAAGAAACTAGCTAAGTGTATGTATTTTTAATAGCTGTCCGTCATGGGGATGAATCGTTTGGAGAACAAAGACGATGAGCAAGACGGAGGTGATGGCTATCTACCCGAAGATGCTTTGCAAAGCCAAGCTAGACTAACAGAGGGCTGTTTCAGGACTGCACCGTCTTGCCACTCCATGTGAGTATCAGTCATAATGCTAAGATAATTAGAAAAGCAAATTTTCTTTTAAATGTTTTAATCCCTTAGTTGTGTTTAAAAAAGAAAACGATATTCTTAAATCTGTCAAATTATGTGCAATAAATCATTTTTATTTTGTTGAAATATGGTGAATTAAAGTAGACAGAGAGATAGTGAAAATTATTATCTTACCGTATTTTCAGACTATAAGGTGAACACAATAGTCTTAGATTTTCTTCAAAATATGCCGCACACCCTATAGTGCAGTGCGCCCTGTGTGTGTGTGTGTTGTTGTTGTAAGGTGGACATAATAGAGAAATACAGTAGAGGGGGAAGTCTGGGTGTGAATTGTATATAAAACCTGCGCCCTATAATCAGGTGCACCTTATGTATGTGTTTAATACAATGATGGCACACGCAATTGAGACTGCGTCTTTTAGTACGGTGCACCGCCTTGTGTTTGTAAAAATACGACCTCATGAATACGTTGCCTGGGTGAAGAGGCCTCACACACTGGTTTACACATGTATGTTTGTAAGTCATTTTAATGGATTAGAATGACTCAACTTTGCAGAAGCAGAAACTCTTACTTGCCTTTGTGTCTCAAAAACAGGATGGAACCTTTAAATGCAGAGCCGCCTCCCCCAAAGCAGAGGATTGAACGAGCAATGCCCACACAGGTAGCTTCACAAATACCCCTTTACATTTTATTATTTTAGTTGTGACATTTAACTCTGTAAATATTAAGGAACTCAAAGGTAACCGATACATAACCAGCTAGCATGTACATTTTTTTGTAGTTCCACATGTTTAGATGTTTCTTCATAATCAGACTGGCGTGTCATCCACTTTCCTTTACACTTCATAATTACATTTAATTTTGCCAGTTGGAAGAAACGGAGGACTCAGAAGCGGAAACAGAAGAGGAAGCTACTGAAAAAGAGGTCGAAAGGATTTTAGGAATTCTCAGGACAAACTATGAGAAAAACTGTGGGTTCCAAATATTCCAATATTGATTTTATGTATCTATTTTGTTAATTATTAATTAATAATATGTGTCTCTTTCACAGCTTTTACTCCAATTCGTTATTTCAACTTTGTCATAGATCCCACATCCTTTGCTCGGACGGTGGAAAATATTTTTCACACATCGTTTCTAATCAGGGTGAGGAGTAAAAGCTTATGGTCAGTTTCTGGTGAATGGAATGTGGTCTGATAGCAGCGTTTCCTTTTCAGGACGGTCTTGCTCGGATGGATCTGGATAAGAACGAACTCCCTGTAATAAGTGAGAACGTCTCATATTTTATGGCATCACAATGACTCAGGAATAATGAAGATATTGTCCTGAGGCTAAGCTTTTTTTTTTTTACAAGGATGGTATGTTTTTATGTCACAGGTCCTGTTAAAGAGGGTGAGTTAGACGCATCAAGTTCATCCAACTGCAACCAGTGCATCATCACCCTCGACCAAAAAATTTGGAAGGTGAGAAAATATAAAATTTTAATCAAGAAAAAGAATTAATTATGCTTTATTGTAATTTTTTTTTCAAATTTATCTCTTAGGAGCTGATAGATGTTTTCAAGATAAAAAAGTGCATAATTCAGCCCTCGGAAAATGAATAATGGAATAAATTTTCCTCATTGCCATGTTGGCAGCATGTTCTGTTTGTTTTGAACAAAAGTTAAGTGCCTTTTGTTGTTTTTTAAAAACTGTTTTTGCTGCATGTTTTTTTTGTTTTTGTTTTTTTAGTTTAGAACATTTTTTCCTGTATTTTTTTTGTATCTTGTATAAATTTGAACTTAATTATCTGTATAAATATTGTATTTAAAAAAAAAAAGCTTTGGTTGCATCCGCAACATTTGTTTGTATTAATCCCAGCTACCCCACCTCGTAGAACTAGATTAGCTAATATTCACAGTGTGAGTGAAGGTCTCTTTTCATCAGGTTTCTCATTTATTCCCATTCCTTCATCTTTTATGTTGATCACCAAAAAGTTTAATCTCTTTTCTTTTTCTTTCGGAGTTTTCTTTTCCCCAAAAATGTTTTTCCAGAACTGTTATTAAGTAGGATCGTTGTGATAATTTAGAGATTTTTTTCCCCCCCAAATGCCTGGAGTATAATTTTTTTTTAAATCCAAATGAGCAAGATATGTATTTCTCATCCAATTTCTATCTTAATAAATATGTTCAACTTTCTTTTGTAATCTGTGTCTTCCTGTCGCTCCCCGTCCGATCCTAAAAATGAGGTGCCTGTTCTCTGGCAACATCTGAACATGTCCAGCTTCATATTGGTGTGTGAGGACAGAAACATGTAACAGTAGAGATTAATTTGAAGGTGGTGGACTTCCGGTGTTTGCGAACAACAAATGTTGTCGTTCACCAACACACAGTCAAGGATGTGAGTTTTTGTTAGCATGTGGAGGTTTTGGTCAGTTCAATACCTATTACGTGCCATGGGAGCTTTCCCACATCGTTGCCATCTTGATGCCCCACCACTTCTCCTCACGGTGCCCTATCTTGACTTAGAAGGGTCCAAAGCAGTCAATGCTGATGAATAAAAGGCAGGCTTGTAAAGCGGTCTTTAGCCGTCTTGTGTAATAGCACAATAGTGGCTTCCAGCAACTGCGTCCAAGTGTCACATTCGGTGAGGTCTGAGGCTGCTGGATCCGCAGTGGTCGAAAGTCCGCAGAACGTCTCTTTATCAAGCTCAGATGGAGGGAGCAGAGATGAAGATGCCGAGGATCTCTCTGGGAGTGACCAGGATGGACAGAATTAGAAATGAGTATATCAGAGGAATGGCATATGTTAGAGGTTTTGGAGATAAAATCAGAGAGGCCAGACTGAGATGGTTTGGACATGTGCAGAGGAGAGAAAGAGAGTGCATCAGCAGAAAGATGCTGGATTTGGAACCACCAAGCAAGAGGTCGAGAGAAAGACCAAAGAGGAGATTCATGGATACAGTGAAGGAAGACATGAAGATAGTTGGTGTGACTGAAGAAGATGTAACAAATAGGATTAGATGGAAGAAACTGACTTGCTGTGGTGACCCCTGAAGGGAAATGCTTAAAGAAGATGGGCCTGGAAGCTCAGTTAGGGTGCTCATGATCACTCTGGATCTTTCTGGAGCCTCCTCCCTACACTTCTCAGACTGGGCAAAACAGCGTTTTGGGTAGCTTTCAGGGGTGTTCCAAACTATTATGCAAATTGTATTTAAGTGTCATAAAGATTAAATGCCGTGTTGTTGACTTCCTGTCTTTGAGGAAGGAGGACGCTTTGAGCGTCTCTGTCACTTTTTTCAATTCTTTTGCTTTATAATCACTTTAAAATCATTTAAAATTATTTTTATTTTTCTATGCTTTTTTCATTTAATAAAACGGCAATGGCAGAAAAGAATGGTAGAAACTGCTGCTATCAGTGTTGGAATTATAAATAACAATTCTGGGACTATAAAAAACAAATTAAAGCCCTACAAGCATGAATAAATATTTTGGAATCAGAAAAAAGTCTTGACAAGATGCTACTTTTGGGTAAGGAACCATTGTTTACAAGAATGACTGCAACTTTAGTTTGAATGATACAGTTAGTTTTCCGAAACTCTTTAAGGACCAACATGGTGCTACAAAGAAACAGAAAGATATTAGAAGTAGAAACAGTGCAGCTACAATTCCCCTCAAAGCAGATTCTCTGTGCTTTCACAGAGTTTGAAAATGTGAGAGAAAAAAAACGGAATGTGCCATATCAAATGTTGGTAGTAGGCAGCAAGTCGGAGAATCTGTGCCACAAGTCAAGGCAAAAGACTCCGTATTTCTCCTTGGTGATAAATGTGTAGCCCAAATATGAGATAAGAGATTCCAAGTGCTCTGCTGGCCTCTGGCAGTTGTCAAGGACATTAAAAAGTTAGTATATACTACAGTGCTTAAAGGAGTAAAGCAGTTAATTGTACACGTGGGAGCGGTTGACACAAAAAAAGAGAACAAATTAGAACTCTTGAAGAACGATTTCTGTGAACTTTTTAATGAGCTGCAAAGCGTATCGGTTAAAGTCTATATCAGCGGACCTCTTCCCAACATTGATGGAAGGATAAACAAGTTTAGCCGCTTATTCCAGCTGGACACATGGCTCTCTAAAGAGTGCACATTGTGAGAACTGAATTATATTGAGAACTTTGATCTGTTCTTGAAACGAGAAGACCTGTTCAAAGGAAAAAGCCCGTATTTGAGTAGAGATGGAGTGAGAACGTTGAAGAAGAACATCCTCCATGCTCTGAGGATTAATGAAGGGCCAGTAACAGGGCCCTAAGCTGACAGTGAGAAGGATTCAAAGTGGAAAATCTGCTCCTGGAAAACCTGGACACCAAGCCTGTGTTCCAGCATCTGCATTAGCTCTACAGCAACAACAACAACCCGTGCCAGCATCACCAAACCCTACCCAGAGATCAACACCTTCAATCCCGGAGTCTCCACCTCAAGTTTTCAGTCCTATTAGAGTTCCAAGAGAGAGCTCACATTTGGATGTTTCTCAGTCTTCCCCCTTTGCCCCTGTACAGGCTCTCCCTGCTACATCCACCCCTATTAAAGACTCTTCCTCCTCTCATCTCCACCTTCACCACTGGCCCTTCCTCGTCACTTGGAAAACCTGATTAATGAAGATATCAAGATGACGCCATGTACTCCTGTGCCTTTTCCTACAAAACATCCTTTACCTCCCCCACCTCGCCCAGAACCCATCTCACCCAAACTTCACCCAGCTCCAACTCCATCTACATCATCCCCCAAACTCTTCCCCACTCGCCCTCCCCTACCTGCTAGGATGCCCTAGGCCTCTGCTGTCTCAGGTTACACAGTCATGATAAAGTTCACCTCAGGCTGGGGCCCTGTGACAGAGAACAATATGCGGGTGCTATAACTACAGTCCTCTCCAATCGAATTCACCGCAATAGGACAAGAAGGCTGTCCAAACACAGAAATTTAATTGAAATTCCTTGTAAGAATATAACATCTAGTCCTACTGAAGCTAAAGTGAAACTTGCTGTGCTCAATGGCAGGTCCTTATGTAACAAATCGTTTTTAATTAATAATTTTATCTCTTCCTTTAATCTTGATTTTTTGTTAGTTTTTTAACAGAAACTTGGCTTGATAAGAATACAAGTAATGCAGTTCTAGTAGAGGTAGAGGTAGCTCCACCTAATTTTAATTTTGAATCTGAAATAAGAGAAAAGAAAAAAGGGGAGGAGTTTGTGCAATTTTTAGAGATAACCTAAGCACCAGGAGGCTTTCATTTGGGACATTTCCATCTTTTGAGTATTTGTCATTTAAGCTTGAGCTAAAAGAATCCTATGTCATTCTATTCCTAGTTCTGTACAAGCCTCCCCATCACTGCCAAGATTTTATTGATGATTTTACTGAAATTATTTCAATTATATGCACAGATTTTGATGATTAGTGATTACAGGTGATTTTAATGTTCATGTTGATGACATCAATGACAAAAGTGCTAGAGAACTCAACAGTGTTTTAGAAACCTTTGGTTCGACTCAACATGTGAAAGATCTCACCCATTGCAGAGGTCACACTCTGGACCCCCTCATTACTAAAGGAGTTAATGTTTCTAATGTGATTGTGTCTGACGTTGCCTAATCTGATCATTTCTGTGTCTTCTGTGACATCACTGTTGCTCCCAGGCCACCGCCTGGACAGGCAGTTATTCACAGAATCAGAGGTGTCAAGTAGCGGAGTAAGACTACTTCGTTACCTTACTCAAGTAGAAAATCTCGTTATCTTTACTTTAACGAATTATTTTTTTGTCTACTTTTTACTTTTACTCACTACTTTTTTATGCAATTATCTGTACTTTTACGTCGTTAATTTTATAAAACGTAGTCGCTACTTTCGCAATTTGTCACCGTTAAAAAGCCGCGACTGTTTGTAGGAGTTTTTTTGTTTGTTTGTTTTTTTATGAACCCTGAATGCATCAAACAAAGGAACAGATGAATGATTGGTTGAAAGGTCCAGTCAATCATTACTTTGGGGCGAGTAGCACCGCCCACAAACTTTTAAAGAGCAGGAACGTCAATTTCCGTGTTTGAGACTTGTTGCGGGCTCGGAAATCAAAGTGTTTCTGATGCTGCAACACTGAACTTTGATTGAATTATCAGGGTTTTTTTTAAAAAAAAAACAACAGCAAAGAAATGTTTTATTATTATTATTATTATTTTCAGTCTGCGGTTATTGTAAACGTCTTTGCTGAAAATGTTGTAGATGGTATTTTTATAAAAATAACTTTGATCTGTGACGCACTATTTTATCTTTAGAAACAAAGCTAATTGAACTGATCAATCCATAAATAGTAGTGGATGAAGTATTTGTGCTTAAAAGCATCCAAAATGTTATTGATTAGTTTATAAAGACTGACTGAGGAGATTAAAACTACACATCGCTTAGATTTTGTATAACGTAGATGTTTGGGTTAACATTAAAAAAAACCTTATATGTACACATATATACAGTATGTAGATATGTATATATACATAAATTTATATATACCGTCTCCTAAGTCCCGCCCCTACTGGTTTCTTAAAATCTTATTTTCCTGGTTATTTTTTCATTTTTACAGTTCTTAAAATTTTAGAAAAAGAATCCAAGGATTTTGCCTCCTGGTGTTTCCTTCACTCCCACTGCCTTACGAGTGCATGTAAAGGGTGTTATTTTGTCAATGGGCGTGGTTTTACTGGGTGTATGATATTTTTTGTAAAATACAATAATTTTACGTCATTAGTATGATAATCCACCACCTCCAACCTGGCAACGCTGGTTCCAGGTGTCACGCAGGCTGTATGTGGCACTCCCAACCATATCAACTTGTTGAAGACGATTCAGTATTGCCTCAAAGAACTTTGAAAACTAGCTGCCTTCAAGGCTTGAAAAAGCCTTTTGGTCATTTTTTTTCTTTTTTTTTTTTTTTTTTTTTTTTTAACATTGAGTGTGTTTGTGTCTGCTGAAGTTGGTTAAATTAGGTGATGCAGAGTGAAGCTTGGTAGCTGAAGGGACGTTACATTATGCCCTGCTTATGATAATACATTTGATTGTGTTCATTAATCGATTTCCAATAAAGAATATTAAGAAATAAATGTTTCTGATTCATAAAGTTTAACACCAAAACACTTCCATTTATTCTCATATTTTCTGCTCCTTAGAGCATGTAATAATAGTTAAAAAATATGTTCATACGCTTTTGTTAACAATATTCCTTTTTTTTGAAAATTACTTTTACTTTTTTTACTTTAAGTAGTTTTAAAATAGGTTACTTTTTACTTTTACTTAAGTAGAAAACTTGAGTTGATACTTCTACTTTTACTAAACTAGTTTTTTAACTCGGTATTTATACTTCTACTTGAGTAGAAAATGTTGGTACTTTTGACACCTCTGCACAGAATACACATAAATGACAACACATGTGAAAAAATTACCCCTAAAACGTATGTAAAGTTTCTGATTGACCACTTTCTTTTATTTTACAAAAAGAAGAACTGTGCTTTCCACATAAATTCATTGTCGTGCATGAAAATGCACCAGCTGATACTGCAAAGAATTGCTCTGCATCCCTGGCCGCAATAGATGTAAAAAAAAGAGAGAGAAACTCACGGGGTGATCTTTCATCTCCTGCTAAAGACCTTTTGAATTCAAGATATGTGATTTCCAAATAATGCAAATTCAGAAAGTGTACCTATGTGTGTATATTTTACATGCAATACTTCCTAAAGTAGTATCACTTTTTAAAATATTACTTAGCTCTTTCACTTGCCCTGCTTCTTGGTATTGTATTGACTTGAATTGAAGATACTTTAATTATCCCCGAAGGGAAATTTGAGTTCTGCAGTGCTACAATTATACAATGTCATACAGCATGTATTGAATACTAAGATGTTTCTGACAACAAAACTCCTTTTTTTTCTTTGAATTTAGATGACTCTTCAAATGTCTCTTCTGTGAAAACAGGAACTACCTAAGTATATCTTTGCACAGAACGTTCTTCCACCAGCTGGTCAGTTTCTTGTCTAACAACATGTGCACTGAAAAATGCTCCCTCTGCATTGCTGTCACCTTGTACCCTTTAGTGCTTCTATCCATCATCTGCAAAATTCTGCTGCTCTTCCCTGACTGGGACATCAAGTATGTGAAAGAAGGTCACATTACTGTGGAGGTCAAATTCATAGGGGGAATCCTCGGTGGGGGGTTATTGGTAGTTGAAACATTTTCTTGACTGTCTCAAAATGTTGGGAGTAAGGACAGATTTTTTTAAAAACCAATATAGAATTATTTCCATAAGTTTAAGCCAGAAAGGATGAAGTAATTTGGAGATCCATTTTTAGAACCGACTAGACCTGAATCCTGACAGAAAAAAAAATCCAAAAGTGTGTAGATTTCTAATGAATAATTGCTTGAAAAAAGCTCTGAAAACTCTGTTTTGACTTTTTTTTTTTTATTATTTATTCATGAAGAGTTTGAATGCATTTTATGCTGACACTGCTACTAATTGCAAATCGTCACCACAGGCGCTGATTCCTGCATTTTACATTCACCTGACCGGACGACATGGATGCTGGGCAAACCGTTTTGGGGTGAGCCAATACTAGTGAACTGCAATTAACAAAAAAACAACATTTTACAAAAGTACAGCTCATTCTTTGCTTGTTTCAGATCCAGGGCCTATAAGAAAAAAATGATCAAGCGAAATAAATTTATAAAACAAACACTACACATGCAAAGTTTTTAAAATCAGAAAGGCGAATATCTTTTGGTGAGAAAATAATTTTCTCCTGAAATAGCTAATTTCAAAAGTAAAATTAGTAAGTGTGACCTGAAAATAACCTTCAACCACTTTAAATACACTCAACAAAAATATAAACGCAACACTTTTGTTTTTGCTCCCATTTTTCATGAGATGGACTTAAAGATCCAAAATTCATTCCAGATACACAATATTACCATTTCTCTCAAACATTGTTCACAAATCTGTCTAAATGTGTGATAGTGAGCACTTCTGCTTTGCTGAGATAATCCATCCCACCTCACAAGTGTGCCACATCAAGATGCTGATCTGACATCATGATTAGTGCACAGGTGTACTTACACTGCCCACAATAAAAGGCCACCCTGAAATGTGCATTTTGTTTTTGCTTTATTGGCGGTCTGGGGACTCAGAACTAGTCAGTCTCTGGTGTGACCATCATTTGCCTCATGCAGTGCAACACATCTTCTTCGCATAGAGTTTATCAGATTGTCTATTGTGGCCTGTGGAATGTTGGTCCACTTCTCTTCAATGGCTGAGCGAAGTTGCTGGATATTAGTGGGAACTGGTGCACGCTGTCGTATACGCCGGTCAAGCACATCCCAAACATGTTCAATGGGTGACATGTCCGGTGAGTATGCTGGCCATGCAAGAACTGGGACATTTTCAGCTTCCAAGAATTGTGTACAGATCCTTGCAACATGGGGCTGTGCAGTATCTTGCTGAAACATGAGGTGATGTTCATGGATGTATGGCACAACAATGGGCCTCAGGATCTCATCACGGTATCTCTGTGCATTCAAAATGCCATCAATAAAATGCACCTGTGTTCTTCATCCATAACAGATGCCTGCCCATACCATAACCCCACCACCACCATGGGCCACTCGATCCACAACATCAACATCAGCAAAGCGCTCACCCACACGACACCACACACGCTGTCTGCCATCTGCCCTGAACAATGTAAACCGAGATTCATCCGTGAAGAGAACACCTCTCCAACATGCTAGACGCCATCGAATGTGAGCATTTACCCACTCAAGTCTGTCATGGCGACGATCTGGAGTCAGGTTAAGACCCCGATGAGGACAACGAGCATGCAGTTGAGCTTCCCTGAGACGGTTTCTGACAGTTTGTGCAGAAATTGTTTGGTTATGCAAACCAATTGTTTCAGCAGCTGTCTGAGTGGCTGGTCTCAGACGATCTCGGAGGTGAACCTGCTGGATGTGGAGGTCCTGGGCTGGTGTGGTTACTCGTGGTCTGCGGTTGTGAGGCCGGTTGGATGTACTGCCATATTCTCTGAAACGCCTTTGGAGACGGCTTATGGTGGAGAAATGAACATTCAATGCACGAGCAACAGATCTGGTTGGCATTCCTGCTGTCAGCGTGCCAATTGCACGCTCCCTCATGCTTGTGGCATGTGTGGCATTTTGCTGTGAGACAAAACTGCACATTTCAGGGTGGCCTTTTATTGTGGGCAGTATAAGGGGCACCTGTGCACTAATTATAATGTCGGATCAGCATCTTGATGTGGCACACTTGTGAGGTGGGATGGATTGTCTCAGCAAAGCAGAAGTGCTCAGTATCACACATTTAGACAGATTTGTGAACAATGTTTGAGAGAAATGGTAATATTGTGTATCTGGAATGAATTTTAGATCTTCAAGTCCATCTCATGAAAAATGGGAGCAAAAACAAAAGTGTTGCGTTTATATTTTTGTTGAGTGTAGATAAAAAATGTTTGAACAATTTTTTTTACCTGTCATATTAAGAAACTGAAGTTTGTACTTTTTGGAACTCGCCTACAACCCAGCCAGTAGTTTATGAATATCTTTTATGATATACACCAATAAAGGATCGTTAACCTGTGATTCTTATTTAATTTTGGCAGATGCTTTTCTCGATAGTGTTCGCGGCCATGGGAGTGGCCGGAGCGGTGTACAGCTTTGTTGCGGCACTGCTGGGCTTATCAAACGGGCCTCTCTGTGTTGGAAAAACAGACGTCTGGCAAACCCCTCTTGCCAACAGGTGACATTTTGAAGAAACTTTCAAGATGTGCTTTCATACAGTTTATATATTTCTCAACATTTTTTCACACAGCCACCTGAAGAACCTGTACGAGATGTGGACTAAATGCGAGGAGCCAAAGAACGTAGTGCTGTTTAACATGACCCTGTTCCTCATTCTGATGTTGGCTAGCTGTGTACAGGCTGTGGTCTGTGTCGGCCAGATAATAAATGGCCTCCTTGGGTTTTTGTTTGGATCCTGCTCTGACAAAGAGGTTGTTTCAGTTTTGCAACATCAAAGCATCTGAACTTTTTTAGATAGTGAGAATATTTTCATTTTAATGTATTTTCTGTGTTTTCCATTTCAGTAAGCCGGTGCCCTTCCAGAAACAAACTTTGGAAGGAACTACTGTGTACATGGATATCTGAATGAAGAGTTTGAAGAAAAGCTTGGAAAAACGTTCAAGTTTTAATTCGTCATAACTTCTTAGTATAATTTTTGGCTTTGCATTAGATTTAAAAAGTACAAACAAGGGAAAAAAAAGAAGAATGTATAAACACAAATACACAGCTAAGAGCTAACTAACAAATTCTAGCAAAATGATTTTAGCACAATCCTGCCCTCAGACTTTGAAGAAAAAATCCTAATAACCCATCAGTGAGGAAAAATAAGAAACCTCATAAGGATCCACATAAAAGAGAGATCCCTCACCCGGGACGAGCATCCAATGGGTCTGAGATTGTTAATAAAAATATTAGCTTATTCTACTCTATAGCTCAACATCTGAAGAAATCAGTAGATGTTCTTCATCCTGATGGATGAACATAAGCAGTAACATATTTTCAGTTTTTAATTTAGTTACATTTTTTACATTTGTTTCTACAAGACCTGAAATTTCTTTGAAGGTCCTTATTCTGTTCTTATTCTATTAGATGAACTCTAACATCTTACAAAGAACTGTGTACTTTGTCTGTTTGGCTTTGGAATAAATAGTGATTAAAAATGCCAATTCTCAATGTAATTTACTGTAGCTTTGACAGAAACATGACTATTATGGTCAACTTTAATCATTGTTAAAATAAATTTGGTGCATATTAACAGATGCAGACCTGGATTTCCTTATTCCACTAGAGGTGCTCTAACATCTTACAAATTACTAAATTTTTTCTGTATGGTGTTTGAATAATTAGGTTTAAAAATGCCAAATAACACTGTAAAACGTGACCATTAAAGTCAACTTTAGTTATTAATCAAATAAATTTGCTGCATAATAACTAGTGGTGTCAGTCGATTCAAAAAAATTAATCGAATTAATTACAGGATTTTGTAATTAATCAATCGAATTAATCATATTTTAACGTTATATTTGCTAAAGGTCTCCTGATAAAAAATTTTAAATCTAGGATATTAAAAAATGTACTCTATGACTAATCAACTGAATACAGTAAGAAGAGAAGATTTTAGATCGAATGTATTATTAGTGAACTGTGCCTCATGAGGCCAGGTGCATCATTAAAAAAGGTAAAACAAGGGTTAGGGTTTGTTCTTGTCTTCAACAATAGAAATTGGCCTGCAATTAGCAGCAACCCACTTTGCGATAGTATTTGTTAATTTCTCTGTTGGTTTGGCGAAGCGAGCTCCATATAGCCACCTCGCAACAGAGGAACTTGCCTGAACATGTTTTGCATTTAGAAGGTATGTCAGGCTGGAGTTGCTCCGGTGGTAGGAGAACTCCTTTTTGCAAAAACTACAAATTACTACATTTTTATTTATTGTCCCGTCTCTGTTATTTTTGTATAAAAACTTGCCGTTCAGTGGCCCGACTCAGGGGCAAATTCGGGATTTTCCAAAAAAGGAGGGAGGGCATGAGGAAGCATTTCCACCCACGCCCCTCGCTCCCAGAACATTTTGAAAAATAAGTAATAATTCTGCATTTTGGTGCATATTTTGCCCAAAGTTTATAATAATTAAAGTAGGAAGAACACTTTTTTTTTGTCGCCCAGAAGGGGGTGAGGGTGTGCCCCGCTCCCGCCTGGATCCGCCCCTGCGATTGTCTCGTCCTCCTGAGTCTTGTCCATGTCTGTTGTTTTGGACCACTGCTGCCTTGTTAATTTACAGCGTAGGCGATGTAGCACAGCCGAGAAGACTACGGGTCCTTCAATCAAAATTCAAATGTGCAAGCATTGGCTCGCCACCATTGCGTCAATTTTTTAACGCGTTAAAACGTGGCGTAATTAATTAATCGAATTAACGTGTTAAAATAACAGCACTACTAATAACAGATCCAGACCTGGATGACTTTATTCTACAGTCATTTTATTTTATTCTATGGTCAACTTTAATTATTAATCAAATAAATTTGGTACACATTAACAAATCAGGACCTTGATGTCCTTATTCTACTAGATGCACTAACATCTTAAAAAGAACTGTATTCTTTGTTTGACTTAGATAACTTACACACCGACTCAACGTTTGATTTGAGAACCTCTGACTGTCTCTGTCAGGCGTCGTTACCACCTGCGTGAATTATGACTCGACGGAATCTACACTTACTTTGGGCTAACATCCTAAGATTTCCCTTGATGTCACCAACTCTGGCCCCCAGATAACACCAGACTGTCGCCGCTGGGAGCTCCACATGTCTCACTATAGAGGAGCCAATGACCAGAGTTGATGGTTCAGCGGGTTGCGTCACTGAGGGGAGAAAACATATTTGTCATGTGGAGCATTGGGTGCTATAAGGTGGTGTGTCCAGTAAGACACTTCTTATTCTTCACCGGTACAAACCCATCCTGTGTATTTCCCGGCTGCAGGGGAGGCACTAGGGTAGATGCTAGCTGGGCACGGCTGGCACTCCTAGTAGAGCCTGACTAGCTACCTTAGCTTCTGATGTGTGGAGCCGTGCATCCGCACGATCACATGTCTGTATAAAAATTGTGCTAGAATTACTATTTTGATGTGCTTTAGACTCATAATTGCAGCCTCATAGTTTGTACCTGAACTATTTTTCCAGACAATATCAAGTTAAGAAAAATACAGTGGCCGTTGGTTTATTTTTTTTCCAATGGCATTTAAGAATAAAGACAAATAAAAATGTACATTTTACATTTTTAATCTCTTCACACAATTCTTATTTTTTTGCATAAATCTAATCATCTCACAGCATCAGAAGTTAAAAATGGGTCAACATGAACCAAGTTTTTTTCTGCCTTGATGATTGTAAACACATTTATGGGAAAAGATAAAGAGAATTTTATAAATAATGTTCTTGTTGAATTGTTGCTAAGAGACAAAATGTGTTTTGGCCAGAAAATACTTTTTTTTAGATTAGGTTAGATTTTTCATCCTGTTAAAGTGAGGTTTCTGCAATCAATTTATCAGCAGAGAGACACAGAAAGCTTGTTCCAGCTGGTAAATGTTTAACCTTCTTTTAGTGTAAACATGGATCATAGTTTTGCTTGTGCCAGCTACAGAGTTATTGCCCTATAGACCTTCCCTCTTAGAGTCCAACTCTCCGGATTTAAAGGAGTTCAACGTTAAAACAAAAGATCTCTTGATAGAAAAAAAAAGAAAGTGAGAAAAACATACTGTTTACACATATTTTTTTGCATACATAAATACACAAAGTGCCATGGACTTCTAGGGATCAAAAGTTCAACTGTTCCACCTTCCTGTATTTATTTATCTTAAAGCAAAAGACAATGAACGAAGAGGGTGTAGTCACTTGGCAAAATGTAAGTATGTGGTAGTGAGAGGACCAGCGACAACACCCCTGACTCTCTCAGAATTTCTAAATGCAGTCACATTCTTTAGAAAAAAAGGGAAATGAGAGAAAATGCTTGTCCATATTATGTTTGGAAACAAGTTAACCATTGTATCTCCATGACAGCATGCATGAAATGAGTCACTATACCTCTGCAGCCCATTCCAGGCTGTTTGCTCATGTTATCTGAGTGTAGTACTTTATGGTCACCTCCCATTTCAAGTCTGCTTATCTCCTGGTCAGTTTCAATCGAATCCCTCAGAGAGCAGAAACTACCTGAGCTGGACAACATGTGTACTGGAAAATGCTCACGGTGCATCGCCGTTACTTTGTACCCACTGGCGGTCATTTCAATTATCTGTAATATTGTGCTATTTTTTCCTGCTGGAGATGTCCAGTATGCTAAAGATGGACACATTACAGAAGAGGTGAAGTACTTGGGTGGAATCATCGGAGGGGGCATATTGGTGAGTGCTTTTAAACTTAAACTTAATAGAAATTTAATCAGACAAGCTAGTTTTTTGTACAATACAGTTTTATGGACTGTGAACGAAATTTGGCTCTGTAAATGTACTTAAATCTAAATGAAATAATTTGTTATAGGTGCTGATCCCAGCACTTCACATTCACCTGACCGGGAAACAGGGTTGCTGTGGAAATCGTTGTGGGGTAAGTTGGTCAAATGACTATCACTCATCACTTATTTGGACTTTCATTTCCTCACCTCAACTATTTTTAAAGTACTGTGTGAAACAAGATGCACAAGCTAATCAATGGGTTTAAGACATGAACATATTTGTAACAAACTGTGAATACAGTTTTAAAAAAACGTGGTAAATACTCATTTAAAAATGAGTTGTTTAAATGATCCAAACTGTTTCACATCTTCCCACAAATTTCACATATTTGATGCTTTTCTGAAAAACATACTTTAATCTTGGTTGTTTATTTGGGGATGAGGCACTTTTTTATTTAAAAAAAACACATTGTTTTAGAGAACTTCATGGTTTCTTAAATCAAGTCGTTCACATAGCCAAACTCCCACTTGTTTACTTTGGTGTGGTTTTTGGGAGAAAACAGGGAGGAATTTTCTTGGAATGTGAAGAATGAAAGTAGACAACTGACCGCCTGTTTTTTCTGAAACACTCAGGAGATTAAGTTCTTCATTACATTTCGGTGCTGTCTGTGATTTATAATCGAAATATTTCTGACTCACATCCTGTTTAGATGTTCTTATCAATCGCTTTTGCTGCGGTGGGTGTGGCCGGTGCTTTGTACAGTTTTATTGTGGCAGTGCTTGGTTTGAACAATGGACCTCTGTGCAAAGTTGTGTTGGTTTGGACAACACCTTTCAAAGACAGGTGATGAACTGGTAAAAAAAAAAAAAAAAAAAAAACCTTTCAAAGCTAACTTGACAATTAGTTTTGGATGTTAATGAACAATCTGTTTTCAACAGTCCAAATAGCTACCTGGGTGACAGCTCCCAGTGGTGGAAGTGCACAGCGCCTGAGAAAATTGTGCAGTTTCACATTGGATTGTTCAGCACCCTGCTGGTCACAAGTTGCCTGCAACTGATTCTCTGCGCCACTCAGATGATTAACGGGCTATTTGGTTGTCTGTGCGGAACCTGCAGAGACAAAGGGGTATCTAACAGATCACACTTATTAGATTAGTAACAGTTCTATCCAGGAATTTAGGTTGCATCTCTGATGTTTTCTGTTTTGTTTTTTTAGCCACTGTGAGCTTCTTTTCTGCCACCTGCTGGAGAACATCTGGATTAAAATCTCACCGTTGGAAAAATTTCTATATAATTTAACAGCTTTTTGTATCTGTTTTGTGTTTCGTTGTTGTAAGTAACATACTTTTTAACATGCAGAGTAATTGTCTGATTAATTGTAAAATAAAAAAACAGCATATGGTATGCAGAGATAGTCATAAGGAGCCAAAAAGTTGAATATACAAGCTTAAATATCCATTGTTCATGTTTTTATCAATATTGTTTTGTACTCTGTGTTATTTTTCAAACTATATTTTTTTCACCTTCCTGCCAGCGTTTACATCATTAGAATGTTTAAGATGTACAGTATATGTGTGTACATCATTATAAAGCTCCGGTTCTATGATTACGGGCTACACGTGTCAGCAATTAAGTAGTTTTGATGTTTAATTTTTTTTTTTAACAAATGATCAGAGGTGGTAAGCACAGTAATATTTCTTGACAAATACATCCTAAACTTCATTTATTTTCATAAGATCTACGCACTAACGTAAAATAAAGTTACTACATAATTTCCAATTTTGCTGGTAAATCTTTGTCATCTTTTATTTCAATTAGTCAGTCACCTTCTTCACCATCTGTCCCTTATGGGGTTGTGGAGGTTGCCGGAGCCTATTCCGGCTGATTTAAGGCGAAGGGCAGGGTACACCCCCGAACAGGCCGCCAGTCTGTCGCGGGGCGACGCACTCTACCATACACACACACACTCATTCCTAGGGGCAATCACGTAGCGGCCAATGAACCTAGCATGCATGTTTTTGGAGGGTGGTCGGAAACTGACAAATACATGGGGAGAACATGCAAACTCCAGCAAAGGCCAGTAATTCAAAGCCTCATCCCCACCCGGGATTCAAACCCTCGACCTTCTTGCTGTGAGGCCACTGTGCTACCCACTTCGTCACTGTGCCATCTCATCTTTTATTTAACAAATTGCAACCCTTGGGGAAAAACACAAACTGTCAATGTTTGGCTACATTGTTGTTTTTAATAACGTTTTGATTATTTTTAATTTTATTTAACAAAATAAATCAGTTGGGATAGGCTCCGGCACATTTTACAACCCTGTTAAAGATAACATTTCAGAAGATGAAATGGAAAAAAAAAGCCACAAAATCTTTTTTTACTGTTATTTTTAATGTAGTTAGTGTTACTACAACACACGTTGGCATGAAGTTCACTTCTTTAATATTAGTTTTAAAAATGATTCATACATAAATATGGATAAAAGATATAGCTTTATATGCATAAATATATCTATACATATAGATGGATTAGAAGTATTTCCTAATCAATGTGCTATTGGGAAAAAAAGGTACAAATTTGCACATATATTGCAGGCTGTAAATGGCACAGAACAAGGCAGCTGATATATATTACTTTGCCCTTAGACACAAATAGTTAGAAAAGTTTTTAAAAAAGAAAAAAAATATAAATGAAGGCAAAAAATGCTGGGTTAAAGGAACTGGGGGATAAGAGCAGGAGTGAAACATCACATGGCAACACAAAAACTTTAACATCTGGTTCAAATCACTGGCTGTGTTTGACTTTTAAAAGATCTTTGAGAGTTCAGTCAGACACGCTATCAGATTAAAAGTGTACACTGCTCAAAGAAACTTAGAGGAACACTATTTGATCAGAGTATTGCAAACTATCGATCAAGCTTCTGACAATTTGACATGATCCGACGAGAGGGGAAGAGGGTCATTAATCAATTCCAGTTGTGTTTGCTGTTAATAAACATCAGGTGCACTAGAAGGTCACAGTAAACCAGCCCCCAAAACCGAAAACGTTATCCAGATTTTCCAGCAAACTTTTTCCTTTGGCTTTTAACGTTATTGTTAGCATATTTGCAGTATAATGTGCTACAAAGGTTGCACCAGCTGGTGTGAAGTTTTTTGACCAAACAAACAGAAACAGGGAGTGGCCCCTGTACTTACTGCCCCGTACCAGGGACTGGATTGACGTTCACCATTGACCACCGGAATTGGAAAGTGCCCCACTGGCATTCTGTGCAGCAGAAACTTGGTGAGACTACTTTTAATAGAAAGTTTAACAAACATTTTATTTTGCAATTAATTAATAGTTAAGAAATATACTTAAAATGTGTCAGTTGCAAAAAACCAGTCTGAAGAGTTCATGCAACAGACATAAAAAGTTCTGGATGCTCTGTCTGTAACAACACCGGTTTGGTCAGTTCTGGGGACGCATATCTTTGGAAGAAAGCATGAACATACAATCAAGTCTAAAATTATTCATACCCCTGACAATGTTTGACTCAAAGTTAATTTTCTTCCACTAGAAAGTTTTTTTCTTGATCAGAAATGGCAGGCATGTCTCCCAGAAGACAAAACAATGATGTTCAAGAGATGTTACTGTGAGAGAAAAAAGAACATGTTTTTATTTAAATTTTTAACAAAAAAAGGCATGTCCAAAATTATTCATACCCTGTTAATAATCAATAGAAAAGCCTTTATTGGCTATTACAGCAATCAAACGTTTCCTGTGATTAGTGACCAGTTTTTTGCACGTCTCCACAGGTATTTTTGCCCATTCATCTTTAGCAATGAGCTCCAACTCTTTCAAGTTGGAGGGTCTTCTTGCCATCACCCTGATTTTAAGGACCCTCCACAAATTCTCTATTGGATTCAAATAAGCACTCTGGCTAGGCCACTCCAAAACATTTGTGTGTTTGTATGCCAGCCAGTTCTTGACAACTTTCGCTGTGTGTTTAGGGTCATTGTCCTGCTGAAATATCCACTGGTGGCCATGGCCAAGTTTCTCTGCAGACTGCTCGATGTTGTTGAGAATCTAAAGATACTTTCTGCCGTTAACTGTTGTGAGGTTTCCTGGTCCATTTGCTGAAAAACACCCCCAGAATATAAAATTTCCACCACCATGTTCGACAGTAGAGATGGTGTTCTTAGGGTTGAAGGCTTCTCCTTTTTTACGCCAAATGAAGGCTACATCATTGTGGCCAAATAATTCACTTTTTGTTTCTTTTGACCGTAAAACAGAAGCCCAAAAGTTGTCCCCTTTGTCCAGATGAGCTTGGACATGTTATTTTTTGTTAAAATGTAAATAAAAACATATTTTTTTCTCCTCACAATGACATCTCTTGTACATCATTGTTTTATCTTCTGGGTGACATGCCTGCCATTTCTGATCAAGAAAAAACTTTCTAGTAGAAGAAAATTAACTTTGAGTCAAACATTGTCAGGGGTGTGAATAATTTTGGGCTTGACTGTATGTAAAGTTAGATAATACACCCTGACTACTTTTATCATTGGACCAATTGTCCTACCAGAGTATGCAGATGAAGGTATTGATACCAAACCCTCACATTCACCAGAGTTTGTAATGACATTTTGGCACAATAAACTCATCTTCTCCATCATTTTTACAGATTTTTTTTATGGTGTCTTTGGTTTAATCCCTCTGAAAAAGGACCACTTTCAATTACATAAAATCACATGGCATCATTTTGTTACTAGTAAGTTACTTTCTAATCATCAATAAAGAAATTTGAGATATTTTTTTGGTTATTTAGATCTAACGTTTCTCTAACTTGTTTGAGCAGTGTTGTTTAATAGTTTGTGCATTGAAGACCTCACTAAACAACATGTTTCTTCTTTTCTTTACACATTCTGATAGATTGGAGATGATTGTGACGACAATACTCTGCTGAGGTAGACATCTAGCAACAACCATTTGTGTCAAAGACAGTATAAAAGATCTGACAGCCCGGTACTCTTTGTGAATGCTGGCCATGCGTTAAGACCTGCCTTTCAGTTGGAGTGTTTGACAGGCTTTGGGCCAATGGTTTTTGTCCACCATAACTGGCTGAGATTAGCCAAATGATTGGCTGATATTGTCAATGACCCGTGGAATCCAAAGTTTAATCATTTTAAGTACACCTATGTAAGAGCATAAGTCCAACCAGTGAAGGCGTATTTGAGTAATTTGCAAAAAAATACATTTATGAAGATCGTTCATTTCATCTTTAACTATTTTCACAAAGATTCAGAGTGTTGTACATGGCAATTTCCTCTCCCTCACACACTGTTAGGCAGAATAGCACTTCTGGAGTGTTAAAAACATAGTTAGAATTCAAATAGATGTAAAAACTATAAAGAGATAATCAGAGTGTGGCAGTTTTAAGAGAGAGCAAATGCCTGATTTGTCACGAGCTTGCATTATTTCCCTCCTTTAATGTTCCTGCATGGGAAGCAGTTCAACTATCAAACTGCTGCATCATGAATTTCCGGCTGGCCTCGTAACCCAGGAACAAAGCTCCGTTTGCGGGGAAAGTGCGCACCATGGTAGGAGTGAGACCGGAGTAGAGCGCCCTCACACCTACGTCCAGAAAACACAGAGCCGGTCAGTCTGCTTACAGAGAGGTCAATTCTCCACATTACAAATCTCAAACATCCCCCTGTATCAGCCTACCTTCAGAGCGAGCGATGGTGAAGAAGGTTTTGAAAAAGCCTCCCTGTTTGCCTGTCATCGACATGACCTGGATCCGAGATTTGACACAATCCATAGGATAGACAATCAGCCACAGACACCCGCCTCCGAAACCCCCGCTGAACACGATCGCAGCCACACCTTCAACACACATAATTGTAAGTCATAGTGGGAGAAAATACAGATAAAAAAAAAATTAACCATCACCAACTCTTCAGATAAGATGAATACCGAAGATATTGATACTTAACCCTCGTATTCACCACTATTTTTTAAAGAAAAAAAAACATCCAAAGAATCCAGAATTCAAAACAAAGAATGTGAATACATAAGAGCACCTCCGATGAAGGGGTGGGATACTGATATGACGTTAGCATTTTGTACCGGACCAAAAACTTTCAGTCCTAATGGTATTCTTAACAGTACTGTTGGAGAGGTGGGGCAAGAGAACAAACACCGCGCACACTATTTTTTCCCGTTCGCCTCTAAAAGAAGGTCTGTGTCTCCCTCTCTGTTTCCCTGCTGCACTGAGTGCTGCAGCATGAGGGGGCACTGAGAATGGCAGAGTAGGGATGGTAAATCCGAAGCCCCATGAACCATCGAGTAATTTCAAACCAATTTCCACAAATAGACCCAAAGATTCGAATCTTTCGAGCTCACAAAGAGCTCCATCTGCAGGCTGCAGGATGTAAAGAAAAATCCAGTAGAAAAAAAGAAAGATGAATTATATGCTCCAAGTCTCAAGTCATTAGAAAAATTATTGAGATTTGGCGAGTTTTTCTGCTTCCTATTCTTTGCTAATGTTTTTTCTCGGATATTAAACAGTAGTTATGTCAAAACTGTTATATTAATTTAAATATTAGTCACCCGAAATGAATAAAAGAAAAAGAAATAATCCACTCTGCTCATTTAAATTATGATGACATGTTCAATTAAACACAGACTGAGCACACTGTGTGCTCCTGTCATCAATAAGAATCATTAAAGAAAACTGATGAGTGTTAACTTGCGTCAGAGCAATGGACCCAAACCACTGGACCGTGGACCGGGCCATGGGTCATGTGGTACCGGGCCGCACAAAAAGAAGAAATAACTTCTATTATTTCCATTTAGTTTATTATTCGAGTCATGGCAATGTTTTAATTTGAAAAGTGACCAGATTTTCTTCCTTACATCCATCAATGACTCACCAATGACACATCATCCCATTAAATTTAAACCCCTAAACTAGCAAATTGAGTAAAACCATAGATTTAAAAGAAGCTTCTTTGCTAAGAAGAGGTACAGAGTTATGAAGCAGACTGGACCTTAGAAACATTCTTCAGGTTTCAGGTCAAGATGGGACTGTCTGGTTCCAGCAAAACAAACTCAGAACTCTGACTGGTTTGGTCTTAAAGGGAAGAGCCTAAGTGTTTTTTTTTTTTATTCAACTTATTTTTATAAAATCTATTATTTTGAAGGTATGTTTACCGTTACCAAGGCAACCAGAGTGGTTAGAGCAGAGAGAACGTTTCCACGTTATAAAGATTGTTTGCTAATAAATTTTCTCTTGAAGACAAAGTGGATTTAAGTTTAATATTAGTATTGATTTAAAAAAAAAAAAAAACATTTTTTTCCAGGCTAGATTTTTTCTGCTACACCTTTTGACCGATCCGTGAAAATATTATCATACACTGAACCGGTCCGTGGCACAGGAAAGGTTGGGGGCCCCTGCGTTAGAAAATTAAAAAACTTAGTGGTAACACATAAAAAAAAAAAGTGTGACAACTTTCATCATTCAGTGATTACAGAAGCAGCAACTTTAACATTTGGGGCAAGGATTTGTGGCGCCCACACAACGAAAACATTCTCATTATTAGGAGAAAACTGAAATAAGACAAGCTTGTAAAAATGTTCTTTTTTATACATTTTTATTTAAGTATAGAATTTTTTTTCCACCATATACGGCTTCAGTCTGCTCCTCTTCTGATTCACAACCTCTCCTGCTTTGGAGAAGACTTGCCCTGTTCAAATCTCCCGCGAGCTACTCTGCACGTGATATGTAAGGTTTGCTTGCCCTGCTCGAAGCAAAACTCGCGAGACTTTTTTTTCCATTCTGCTCGACACTACTCGAGTAGGGACGCTTGAGCTGGCAATCCCATGGCAGAGTGGTGTAGTGAGATTCTGTTAAAAGATCCAATGTGTTGTTGCATTTCTTTAAAGTTAATTCTGACAACGCATGCTGCCTGAAATGTAATTAAAAAGTTGCTTGCAAATGTGAAACACTAGTAACTTACACTGCACCAAAATGCATACAGTATATTCAAACTGAAAGTTGCTCGGTGTCTGACTGTCACAGTGAGAAGAGCAGTGGGAGTATTGTGGATAAACAAACGTGAGGCACCAAATAAAAGTGTTGTTTTATCAAAAATAACTGGATGGAATTTGAATAAAAATTAATACAAATACCAGCATCTAAAAACAATAAAATATTAACAGGCTGATGGCAATAAGTTCAGATTGCAAGTTTATTAATGATATTTTTTGTTGTTCATTGTACTGTTTATGTCAGTCGTTACTTTGATACAAGAACATGTTAATATTTATTTAGATCATTTGATTTTATTGATGTAAATGAGGTAAAGTTAAGATTTTAATTGAAATTGTTTCAAAATAAGAGGTTTGGTGGCATAGTTTGTTTGTTTGTTTTCCTCTTCTTGTTTTTACATTTAAAAAGTATCAATAAGAGATCGGATTGATAAGCAGTATCGATAAGAGTACTAGAATCAATAAGATGGTATCTACATATAACCAACCCTACTCCTATGCTGACTGAATTTTGGGTGATTTTCTGACAACAAACCCTTCAAGGTCTCTTATTACAGACTGATTGCAAGAGTTATTTTGTTCTATTGATTAATTACATTCAGGTTTGGGATGATAGTTACGTTGCACTGTCGTTTAAACTCAATTTTAGCCCCTTAACACATTACATCATTTTTGAAGGGAGATAAAAACATAACTAATAAAACAATTCCGTGTAATCCTTCATTCATTCAGGAGTGATCCATCATAGAAAAGGCTTCAAAGTTGTCTTCTAAACAAGTGGATTTTTTGATTGAAGAACGATTGAAAATTGTTTCGACTTCTGAAGAAAATCCATCGTCCAGAAGACGATGTGGAAGCTTTTTTCTAGGATAATTAATAAACATCATTTTCTTGAATTCAAATGAAGAAAGCAATACTCCTCTGACAGTAAAAGGGTAGTTGCTAAGCTGAGAAACGATGTTCCTTTAAGAGTTAAACAACTCTTTCCTAAGAACGGTTCAAAATGAACTGTGGTTGGACATTTGTGTGATTATTAACCATACCTATGTCTTCTTTGCCACATTTCATATAGTCAGCGAAGGCAGTGCGGCAGAGTTCGTAGGCACCAAAGAAACAGAAGTATCCAGGCACCTCTCTGGCTATGGTGGTCGTCAAGCCCTGGAAGAAGCCCTGTGGCCCCTCGTTCTTCATGATGGATTTAGTCACGGACCACACGGTGCTTCACACACAGGACGAAAGGTTGGTCAGAAAACATGTTAAACTTTCAGTTCAAGACAGTTTGGAAATAAGATGAATTAGATGGCCAATAAGTTTGCATCTGCCTGACGATCAGCGTCCTAATAGTTCTAATGGTGCATCTACTGCATATACAGTTCTTTGATTTTCTGGATGACTGATAATATTTAACCTCACATTTTGTTTATTTTCATTTGTGCTAAAACATTAAAGATGATTTACACCTGATTATAGCCAGAGCTAATTTCCATCAGTAGTCCCCAAGTGGGTACAAACACAAGATAAAAATATAGAATAAAATATAAAAAAAACTGTTTAAATTGCACAGTAAGATACACAACAAAAGTACACAAAGACCGAATCGTTCAAACCGTATGCAAACTCAATGCAAACAATACTGGTTTTCTAATAATAGTTTTTTGACATTGTGTAAAAACATTTAAACGTTGGAGGATTGCTCTAGTGTTTATGGGAGTTTGGTCCATTCTTTAATAGGTTTAAATGAAAAAGCTGACTGTGTAAAGGTCGGATGGCATTTTGGTAGTCTGCAGTCATTGTGACTTGTGGACCTAGAGGTGCTGACTCTCTGGTCTGAGCAGACCCGTGGAGGAGGAGCCTTATCATTTAAAATCTTAAAAAATGTAATTTTCTAAGTGGAACATGTTATGTTGTGTAAGCATGAGGCAATGATGATAACTCAGTGGCTTTTTGTCCATCACTTTAACTGCTTGGTTATAGAAGGACTTTAAAGCATGCATGCTTGAGACCAACAAGATGTACAAAGTGATTTTAGGAACAAGGTCAATTTGTTTCAAATGACAGACTTTATTTTGAGCTATTAACCACTTTTTGAAGAGGCTAATAGCTCTTCAAAAGAGCCATTCAAAAGCAACGTAAACTTGCTTTGAAAGTAAGTTTATGGCACTTTGAAAATAAGTTTACGTTGCTTTTAAAACGTAAACTTTGAGTCTAAAACAACTCCCAGACATTTGAAGTCCTCCACAACCTTTATTTGACCCTTTTTATATATACGGGTGGCTTCAGTTTTAGTATTTTGGTAAACGACATTGACACCGTTTTTTTTTTGTTTGTTTAGAGTGAGAGTAGCAGATTGTAGCCAGTCTCAAATATTTTCCATAACATTTGTTCATTTCTTAGCAACACTTGTTGCATCACTTCCATGTGCATAAACAGCGGGATCATCGTTTGGACATTTGAAGATTTACAAGATAGTCTAAAGAGTATGCTTCGTTTTATTTCATGTGAGACAATAATGTATTAGAACTTTGGTAAAATCTTACAGCAGATGATAAACACTCTCAATTTGATGTGCATTTAATCTCCACTTACTTGCGGCTTTTAGAAATCTTGCCTGTCGTCTCCATTTCATACATGGCTTGCAGTCTGCATTTGACAAGCTCGGTGGGACAAAGTACCAGTGAGGAGAAAATTGATGCAACCGAGCCAGCACAGGCTCTCTGAAAGTCACTAAGAAATAAAGAAACAACCATCACATGGACACGTTAAGGTTGAACATGTTTTCTAACCGAGAAAATTCAACCAATTAACATTCTCTTACCTCAGCACAGCTTCTTTGTGCAGTCCTGCTGTAAAGCGAATGACCTGCTGGCAGAAGCCATAGCTCATAAACAGAACAGAATTCTCTGCAATATTGGCCAGTAGAGCTGGAGTGGTGCCCTGGTAGAGACCACGCAGTCCTACTTGTCTGTAGGTAGATACAAGGCAGTGGATGAACCCCCGGTATAGATAAGGAAATGTCTGCATCTTGACCTTTGCCGTGTCCAGAGGCTGTCCACTGAATACACATGCAGCTCCACCTGGAAGAATAACATTACAGAGATAAACTAATACAATTCAAACTGTGACAATAAATTCACCGACTTTTATGCTTCTGTTTTTCATTTTTTTGTAATGTAAAGTTACAAGTCATCAAGGCACCATGTTTATTTTTACTTTAATGTTTTTTTAAATCTATTTTTATCCAACTGTATTCATCCCTCATGAGGAAATTACTTTTGCTCCATTGCACCGTATCAGGCAGCCATGACGCCACCAATGGTGGAAGTAATTGAGGGTGTCATGGGCGGTGCTAGTGTTTTTCCTTCTCTCTTGCTTTCCAGCACACCGGCAGGCATGAAATAACTGGATGCACCTGTCCAGTTGCTGGGCTACTAATATGTAATATATTAGTAGCTTTTATAATATAAAAGCCTGGACGGGGCATTGAGGAGAAGGCTGAGGTCCTCTCTACAGTGTTTTTTCTGTTCAGTTTTTCGTTAAATAAATGATTATTTTGACATTTTTATTCCTTTCCATCCCTTTATTTTCGCTCTATCACCCGGTTAATAACATCAGCCTGCCAAGCCTTCAAGATCCGAAATGGATCAGGGGGTTAGGTGTCTTCTCCAAGGACACTTAGGCATAAGCCCAGTGGGAATCGAACCAGCATCACCCATTCACAGGACTGACATTCTACCACTAAACGAATACCTCTTATTTCCTTGTGGATGCACAAAAAACAAACAACGACAAAAATAAACAACAAAGCATGTTTGTTTATTTTTTAAAAAAAAATTATTTAGCTCACCTATGGCTCCAGAGGAGAGGTCAATGGCAGCTTGGATGACAGGGTGTGGAGCCATTGTTTGTCAGAAGGGTTTCTCCCTCTCTCAGGTACCTGTTACAATAAGATTATATTATATCAGACAAAAAAGAACAAGAAAAAAATCATCCACAAATACTTTAAAATCCAATCAGTAATCAAACTAAATTAATCTAACTTTTACTCTTAGTTTGATAATGTAAACAGACCACAAGGAGGCGACAAAACATACCTTTCTGTCTGTAATGAAACCTGTTCAATTGATTTAAAAAAAAAACAAAACAGAATGATATCAATCAAATCTTCTTTTAAAAAGTAGGAATGTAGCTTTTTTTAAGGAAAAAAAAGAGTGTAAATCGTGCGAACAAAATATGCATACAATCAATTAAACATCCATACCTCACCCCACGGGATCATCAAATATCTGAGGTTAAAGTTTTGATCGTCAATCAGAAGTCAAACTGACCCTGACCTAAACATAATCCGTGTGTGACAACATGCTAACAAAGACTAAGCATAAACAAGCGTAGTTTACTGTTATCTGATGTCCAACATCTGTCCTTTTGCTCTAACTGTAGTCAATGAATGGATCGTCCATCAATGATGTTAAACGGAGGAGATGTAACGGAGACATGAGGGGTAAAAAAAGATGAGTTCTCACTCTTATTAGAATTCTACCGACCAAACCTGCATGCTCTGATTTCAATAAAACACACTAAAATGTTGCTTTTATATATATATCTGGTTCATAAAAACAGTTATAATTTACATATATAATTTTAAAATGTTATTCATTCGTATTAACATTATATTTGATCCATTTAACAACGTTTTATCTTGTTAAAAATAAGTAGGAATAAATCTAAGCAGAGTGAACGTCTTGATTTAAGATCTGTGCTGTGACGTGTGCTGTAAAGCTTCCGGGTTACGGTCTGTTGACAACAATAACCTTTTGCCGGTTAATTCGAACTCAGAGCGCCTCCTTGTGTTGGTTTTAAGTATTTACCAATTTCACAGAGGTCACCTCATAGTGCATCCCATAATATTAATAATAAAACTTCCTCGATTACAGTATAGTTAAACTTCCATTATATTTTAGCTCCAAATTTTGATTTAAAAAAAAAACACTGGAAATGTAATTATAAAATCCAAAGAAAATCCCAACACAATCATTTTAGTTTATTAAGAAGCAGCTCATGCACTGTCTGCACAAATAGTTCAGAATGTTCTGTTCTTTTTAAGAGTTTCTCATGGAGCAGTGTGCACTCTAGTCTTTAGATGCTTTAATCCATAATTACCTTACCTGATCTATCATTCAGGTTGTCTGAAAGAACATTGGGTTCTTTTACCTGAGAAAATCAGCACAGAAGCTTTCATCCCTGCATGTGTGAAAGAAAGGAAAATCAGTTTTCAGATTAATGGACAAAATCTTTCTGCAGCATTTGAAGAGTTGCAATGAATGAAATGGATGAAAATATTCTAAAATCCAATAATAATTTAGCTGGTTTGGGATCTTCTTCTTCTTGCCACAGCAACTCAGTTTCTTCCATCTAACCCTATCTGCTGCATCTTCTTCGGTCACACCAACTATCTTCATGTCTTCCTTCACTGTATCCATGAACCTCCTCTTTGGTCTTCCTCTAGGCCTCTTTCCTGGTGGTTCCAAACTCATCATCCTTCTGCCAATGTACTCTTTCTTTCTCCTCTGCATATGTCCAAACCATCTCAGTCTGGCCTCTCTGACTTTATCTATAAAACCTCTAACATGAGCTGTTCCCCTGACGTACTCATTTCTAATCCAGTCCATCCTGGTCACTCCCAGAGAGATCCTCAGCATCTTCATCTCTGCTACCTCCATCTCTGTTTCCTGTCTTTTCTTCACTGCCACTGTCTCCAGACTAATGGCCGGTCTCATCACAGTTATGCACACTTTGCCTTTCATTTTGTTTTGTCTTCTGAACCAGTTATCCCTTACAGGGTCGTGGGGGGTTCCTGATCCCGGTTGTTTTCAGGCGAAGGGCAGGGTACACCCTAGTCGCCAGTCTGCTGCGTGGCTACACACACACCCATCCACACACACACACACTCATTCTTAGGGACAGTTTCATAAAGGCCAATCAGCCAAACATGCATTTTTTGGAGAGTGGGAGGAAACGGGAGTACCTGGAGAAAACCCAAACATACACTGGGAGAACATGCAAACTTCACACACGTAGACCAGTGATTCAGGCCTCAACCCACCTGGGACTCAAACACAACCCTTCATACTGTGAGGCCACTGTGCTAACCACGGCACCACCGTGTGGCCCAGATAAGTTTATGAAATGCTTAAATAACATTCTCACTGTTTAACACTAGTTTGTGTTTTTAATAATACTTATTTTAAAATGTCGAAAACTAATTTAAAACTGGACATTTTTTTTGTCATCACACACTGCTTGTTTCTTCAAAAGCAGCTTCTGTGCATGTGGTAAATTTGAATAAATTCTTTAATTAATCTGCTACAGAGTTGAAAGTCTTTTTTTCTTTTTGTCCTGATACACTGGTGATAGAATTAGAACTAGCGATAAGGCAGATAAATGAACAGATCGCTCACTCTGTTGTTATTCACTCTTGAAGTAAAAAATCTGCCAAAATACCATCTGTTTAAACAAAGTAGCCTGGGATTAAATAATTCCCTCCGCTCACAGACTTATCCTTTAAAACTCTGACCAGTGATGGCTTACCTCACTGCAGTCTATCCCTATTTGACAACATGTTTTGATCTATTTCAACTTTTAGAACAAAAAATACAAACTTAATGAAAGACAAACTTTTTTTTATATCACTTTGCCTTTTATCAAAAGAAAAAAAGAAAACATTGACGTTGTCTACATCACAGACAAGAATCATCAATATTCTGTTTTAAACAACTTTGCCATGAAGAGAATAATCCCCATGCCTGTCCCTCCCCCAGAGCAAACTTCTCTATACACGGTAAACTTTACATACCTATAGTTGCTGTTTAGTCTTTGTACAATTACATCATTATCAAAGTAGTAACATTAGCTTTAAAATACATATGATGCTCTCCACATTGTAATTTGAATCGCTATCTTGATTGTTCATACAGTATCGTTTCCCACACTTAGAGTCTGTTGCACAATTTAAACAATGTGCTATAAAATAAAATAAAAAATCTGAAGATACTAAACATGTTTCCATCGTCCCACCAAACCGAAACACCCAGCAGAGTTATGATACCAATAGAAGAGGCAGTTTGTACAATCACTGGATGAGGGCTTAGATACAGCGAAGAGTATTTTACCAATAAAGAGATCTTAGCTACACATCGCTGTACACAATATGTGCCCTCATCTAAGACTTTTGTGTGCGCCTCCCGAGTCATTTCCAGACTCCACAAAGGGCTTTACAGTAACACCTACTGTTGTGTCTGCTTGGATTTGAGATTATGAGGTACAGTTGGAGAATTGCGCTAATCCCTAATTAGAAGAGTCACATTGTAGAAATAACAAAGAGATTATAAAAGACTACTTCAACTAGTTAAACTTACAAAAAGTTTGGGGTTTGTGTGGGTTTGGTGAGGTCAGTGTTAAAAGTTGGGAGCCGTGTTCAGTAAATATTCTTCATTTAAATCAGAAGACGATATGGAGACAAATGCCAGAAAAATTAGTTAATAGTAAAATAATTGAAGGTAAACTTTATATTAGACTAGTGAGGGATTTCAGAAATGATCCCTCAAAAGTTGAACTTTGGCACCAGATGCACATTACTTGTAAATAAATTTTGGCAATGTTTTGTACCCTCTCAAAGTGACTAATTCTTCAAACTAAGTCTAACTGATTGGTAACACGTAGCCAAAGTCACAGGCAGGCATTTAGGTTTCCTCAGACGCGGGTTGAGGTCTGAAGAAAAAAGTTTTGCTCAGATGTCAGCAAAGTAAAATAACAGGATTATTTCTAATGCACAGTTGTTTGGATGCCTAACAGCATGCAAGTGCACTTAAGCAGCAGGGTCACAATGATTCAATAAGTGAGCCTGAGTGTCATAGAAAAATTTGAATATTAAATCTAAATGTGGGAAAAGCTACCAAAGTCAGAAGCCTTATTTGTTTGTACCCTGTATACACACAGCTTCCCCCCCTAGACCAGAGTTTGGTTTGACATTTCAGCCTTCAGGCAGGAGACTAAGTTTCTTTTTACAAAAATTTGCAACAATAAACTTCAACAGTGTCAATTATGTTCCAAAAGCAAGCCAAACTTCATAAAGCTCTGGCTACAGCTGTCACACATTCTTGAGAAAAGAATCAGAGTTTTTTGCAACTGAAGTTTTTAACTAATTCATTTTGGTGGGATGTTTAGTGAGTTCTGCAAAAATCTTCTACTGGATCAATGATTGATTCGCACCTTAAATTGTTTTTGGCAATTTACATGACAGCAATAAAATGCTGCAAATGAAATAAATTAGAAAAGTAATTGCTGTGTAATAAAAACCATGTTCCTGGTGTCCCGGTGTAAAACCAGCAGAGGCACACAAGCTAATGCACCTGTGTCTTCTAATACAATATGGTTCAAAGTCTTAATAAACCAAAATTAAATTGACTCCAAAATGGAGTTAAAATACTTTATGTTCAAGTCACTGCTAAAAAAAATGTGGAAGTAAAGACAAGGAACACAATTAAGATGTGACATTTAAACCTACACAATGTGGGATCCATTCAAGCAATCTGTTGTCTTCCCCATAACTCACTGTCAGCCGAGGTCAGTAAGTAGGAGAGTGGTTAAAACAAATGTATGACAGAGCTGACACATCCAACAGTGTGAGACCCTCCATCACTTAAAAAAAAATGATGGAAAAATGTATGTTTGTTTTTGTCATTTTCTGCAGTTATGCAGTATGTCTAAAGCTAATTCATGGCAACTAAAAGAGCAATGTATATGCATACAGTTTGATAAAATGTTAGGCATTGCAAAGGGGAAAAAAAGCCCAGCAGAGAAAAAAATGGAGGAGATTGCTTTCATGGATTTGATAAAACACAGTAAGGCATTCTGATTCCAGCTGATCGACAGCAATGTTATGTTTCCTGTCCTCTACGCTTCCACACTTTCACTAATTCTGACTAAAAAGAGAAACAAGACTTTTTTTCTCCAGTTTCACAACCCATTTTCAGATCATAAAATCAGCTACAATCAAAAATGAGGCACTTTATAAAAAGTATATAGATATCTAGGCTATATAATATTTATCATTATATGTATACTGTAAATTTTATATACCATTGTAATGTGTCACTTTATATTAGAGTTGTGTTATGCAAATGAGAAAACTCCACAGTATGTACTATAGTTTCTGTCATTCTACTTGATTCACTATAGTAAACACTATAGCGGAATATACAGTTGGATTAGAAAAAAATACGTTGGCAAATTTACACTTTTTCAAATTGATTTTGTGCTAAATGTTGCTTCAAAATGTTTTTTCAAGAATATGCCGATGCTTGTATGCTGACTTTTTTGTACGAGCTTCACAGTGTTAAAAAAATATGCTGCATACCGACTTTTAGATGAACTTTTCACCCGTCCTGAAATTATTCTTCTCACAAGCAACTTGTTAATTACTTTCCTTCTGAATGTTAGTTAAAAGATGGTTGTCATTTTTATAGCTGTTCTCTTTGGGGCAGCTCTTTCTGTACTGTCTCAAAACACTCTTGGCAAAATGACTCAGGTATTATATAATCGATTTGACAGTCATGTGTCAGCTTCATTTGAAACAGTGCTATTAAGAAGATCTGGGGGCGGTGGGGTTTCAGCTCTCAATCCATTAGACGCTGTAAAGCATGTGCTTAATTTCCTCATTTTATTCTGCGTATCTTCTGTTTAAACTTCAAGAACAGCTGGAAAAGGATGTGAACAGTTTTCCACAGCAGCATGTGCATTATTAGGCCCTTTCAGCATATTGCAGAGAGGACATTTACATAGATACGAGCTAATTACTGTCCTTACTGAATGCCAATTTGAGGAGAAAGTTAGGTTAATCCAGACAGTCTAATGCAGAGTTTTAAAAATCCGCATTGTTGTGTGAATTTTTCTGCAGGCTTCATCGGTAACTTTCATAAAAAGATTACATAAAAGCTTCCTACTGCCAGTTCATCAGTCTGCTAGTCCACAGGAATGACCTTTTTTCTATTAAGTGCATTTACTTAAGGTTTGACCTGTGGGTGTAGAGAAAAATGTCATTCTGGTCACAGCAACTTCTGAAATCCACTTTCTGAATTCTCTTTTTGCACATTTGAGCTTAGTGAAAAAGCAAAGGGAAAGCTTAACTTTTTGTTCAAACCAAATTAGGCTGCCTGGAAACCGTCTACATCTAAATTAATGAAACTGTACTTTACTTCTGTAAACAGCATGACATCAAGTTCATTTTGAAGACTGAGTAGAACAAAAACAATCATTTGAAAGTGTAAATGCTTATTTTGGCCAACCACACGTGTCTATATTTGTATACAGATGTACATAAATCTATATCTACATAGATAGAGAAAGATATGTATTTATCTTCTTATCTGTCTGTATCTACGTATGTAAAGATATAGATGGATGCAAATACATATATATAAAAATTGAGAGTACCAGTCAAAGGCCTTTTCCATCAAATCAAATGAGTTCTTTGACTGCTACTGTACATTTATATCAAATGTGTTTGCAATCACAAGGTGTGTGATGTGTATAAAAGCTTTGCAAAGCTGTTTTTCTTTACTAGTTTGAGTTAAAATGACACCAGATGATTGTTCAATTTATATTTACAAAGGAGGATGAGATATTAAAGGCAATGCTAATATGAAAACTACAGAAATCCACAAAACGACTGCAAAATCAGCCGAGATTACGGTAAAATAGCAGCTGATGCTTTGAGGCTTGAATTATCAAACTTCTCTGGGACTGGTTTTTATCACCAGAAGCAGTCAAAGATTTAAAACAAAGATATATTGAATTCTTTCCGTTTAAGTGATTCCCTGAAAGTTTAACTGCGATACAATTTTTCAGATGATGATCGAGTGGAATCTGAGCAAGTTGTTCACGAATAACACGAAGAGCACCTGTGAACTTAAAGCATCACTTATCAAACTCTCATCCTTCATCTGCACAAAGTCAAACAATGATCAAATGTCATTTTTCATAGAAAACAAGACTAATAAACTGAGTGTTTGGGATGTGTGTGTGTGTGTGTGTTTGTGTTTGGCACACATTTAGTTGACAGAAATCAGCAGTTGAGATAGGGATGAGATTTCCAGGATTTTAGTGTTCAGAATGCAGTTTAGAGTTCTGTTCAGGCAACAGTTTGGATGGCCTGCCATCCTTTTCACCCACAGATGACCAGGGTTTCCCATGTGTGTCTCACTGCCATCCAAGACAATGGTGGAAATTAACAGTCTGGAAGAAATGAATAAAAATTAAAAAAAGAACAGACAAAAAAATAGATTATTTTCAGAAGTATTCCTTCATTTCGTCAAATAGCTTAATTAAATAAAATCCAGTTTATCTGATTATTGTCCCAGCACAAGGGAAGTTACAAGATGGCGCAAGTATTTACAAACTTAATACCTATTGCATTTGTTTATTCTTGGCCTTGCACTGACTTGCAAAAATTACATGATACATTGTATCTGCGTGGAATAATTTTCTGACTGTTTTCACGGCCTTTGTTTGCATGTCTCAATATCTGGCATCTCTGCGTCATCTTTATCAGTTCTAGGAATAGTTTCTACTTCATATGAGCTACACTCACATCACATCTGCTACTCGGTAACTAATGGAAGGGCAGCATGGAGTATCACATAAGTCCATTGTTTGGTTGGTTATTTTAGTCTTTTTTAGAAAACTGAATGACTAAATACATTTCACAAATTTGAAACATTACTATCTCAAATAAATATTTGAATGCTATCAAATATTGAATTATATTGAAATATACATAAACCTTACACTGAAGTAAGTACTTGACATAAAAAAACTGTTTAACTCCCCTCAGAAGAGCATTGATCCAAACTCAATAGCAACTTTACTTACTGAAGAGCTGACATATTTTAGTGTATGAGGTTAACCTCATGAACGCTGTCCTGCAGCCAAAAGCACCCCCAACACACACACACATACAGATAAACACCTGGGCCGCATTCTGTCGCTTCTTCCTCCATTCATGTAAAAAGGCTCATTACCAGCAGACAAATCAATTGGCTTTGCTCACTGAACACCCACTTGTGATAATAAGAGACTCTGCAGACACAGACTGGAAACAGACTTCATGACTTTTCCACCAGCTTGCAGCCGGAGTACACGTCAGTCTGTCAGGACTTTCTGCATGCCATTTCATTCCATTAAGAAAAATTTAATGAAATGTACTTTGTGAACACATTAGTTTTTTAAAAAATATATTCTGAACTTTTAGTTTCCCTTCACTAACAATTCATTCTAAAATCAAGCTTATTTTAAAAATAGTATTTTGAATTAAAGCAATCATTTAGTTTATGTGCTGAGGAAGATTTCTGATCTGGTGAGCTTTCTCACACCAGAGGCCACACTTGCTCATAATTGAAGGTGTTCATATTTCTGTCACGACACCCAATGTTGCTCCGTTCCGTTTTGTTACGTCGTCTTCCACTTATCTGGGGCCGAGTCGCGGGTGCAACAGCCTCAGACGGGAAGCCCAGGCTTCTCTCACCCCAGCTGCATCCTCCAGCTCACCCGGAAGGATCACAAGTCATTCCCCGGCCAGGTGTGAGACAAAGTCTCTCCAGTGGGTCCGGGGTCTGCCTCTTGGTCTCTTCCCAATTTTTTTACCCCTTTTCTTTCTTATCAGCTTAACTTGGCTAAGGTAGAGAAAAGGTGAGCCAAAAATGACATACGTCAAAGTTCCAGTTTCACTGAGACATACAAAGAAATGTTGAAAGTTCCTGCTGTTTTCAGGTAAAGTTTTAGATAAAGTTGCATTCTACTAAATAACTGACATTCTTCTGCAGAACAACTGATTTGATTTTTTTTTTATCAAACTTTTGGCCCCAATGCCTAATTACAATTTTCAAAACTGTTAATTTTACTGTTTTAATAGTATTTTTTTTTTTTTTTTTAATTCCTTTGTTTTTGTCAAGCACTTTGAATTATTTGATGTACAAATTGCACCAGAACGAATGGAACGAAAGTAAACTTGAAACGAGAATGAACAATTTTAGATAAAATTGTTCATTGTGTCCAAACAGAAATAGTACTCACCTTGACCATCTTTTCTGCTGCTCTGGTTCGTTCTCAGTTCCTCTGACTTACAGAAATCAATACTAGCATACGTGTTAATGCCGGGGCCAGAGCTACTAGCCATAGCATTTCCTCCAACGTTGTAGGCAGGAGAGGTGCGCTCCACTCCAGCTTGAGGGTTCTCCTTCATGGCCAAATCCAAGTCAATATAGTTAAGGCCTTGCTCATTTGATGAGGTGGAGCTTTGTTGTGGAGGTGTGACAGACAAAGCAGCAGCCTGCCCATTGTCCCACAGAGAGCAGTCTAAACCTTGCCGGTGGCTCGCTGCCTGGCTGCCCTCTGGGAAGTGGGAGGTAGAAGAAGATGCTTGGTGTGGTAAAGATGGAGATGAGGTAAATGTCTCTGAGCAGTGACTAGTGTGTCCATGTATCTCACTCCGTACCAGTCTACCACTTCGGTCAGGTGACTGAATAGACTGGATAGGGGAAAAACCCAAACTTGTTTCTTGCTCCATGGATAATGGTTGACCAGAGTATTTGGCAGGTCTTGCTGAAATGCTGGGATCTGAGCCTTTTCTGTCTTTGAATCTCGTAGGAACATCTGATGACAATGATGTCATCTGTATTTTTGTTATATACCCTGCATTGCCTTCTGCTCCCAGAGGAGAGGATGTGCTATGCTCATGCTGGGCAACAGCTGGTAGGCTCTGTAGGGTGCTGAAAGTGGATTGAACATGAGCCAGTGGTGTTGAGGACTTCCCTAAATCCATACTGACATACTCAGCAGAGGTGGAAAGTGGTGCAGAAAAGCTGCGGGGAAGGTTAGCTGGACTATTGTGATGGAGAAGTGGTTGATTCACAGGCCGCAGAGTTCCATGAATTACAGGGTGTCCATGCTGAGAACCTGCACATTGTCCTTTGTTATATTTATTATCTTCCTTGAAGACAATACTCACATATTCACCAACGTTCGGAACAACCGATGGTGGTAGATTCTCCTTAACCCTGGGCAAAGTGTTTGCTTTAGCAATGTCTGATGACACACTGAGTGGCCGAGCCCTTCTTTGTTGCTTTGGGCTTTTACTACTTGATGCACGCTTTTGGTGATGATGTCCCTCATTTGTGCTTGTTCCTGCACTTTTGTATTCTGTACCAGATCTTAATAAACTTAACCCCTTCCCAGCTGATAGGGACTTGTCTTCGAGACTTTCGCTGCTGGCAGAGCTAGAGGAGAAGGAAGAGGATGACATGGAGAGTTGACAGCCTCCCGCAGATCCCACAGCTATTTTATTTCTCTTGCTGTACCCTACCACTCCTCCTCTCCCAGCACTATCATGCCCACTGATGTCTTTTTTTCCCTCTCCTTTGTTTAAGTCCTCTTCAAAGCGAGTGTAGAGCGTATGCTGATAAGCCCGTGGCAGGGAAAAGTAAGAATTGAACATTTTTTGTTGAAGCTGGTGCTGCTCAGGGTGAGAAGGTGGTGTGCTGCACGCAGAGCGGCTACTGACGGGGGAAATGTTCATGTAGTCACTGACAGCACGATTCTCCATGGTTACTCTACTGTCCCACATTCCAAGTCCATGCAAGTCTGTGGAACTACTGCTATTGGGGGACATGACCATGTAGCCTTCTGAGGTGGGCTGACGAATATGCTGAGGGGGTGAGACGCTATTGTTGGGCGTCATGGCCATATACTCATCATCTGCTCCAGGTTTAGCACCAGTCTCTGACATACCTATTGAGAGTGAGAGGGAAACAGGAGAGGTGACTCCAGGCAACATTGACATATAGCCACTATCCATAACTGATCTTCTCTCTTCTTCTCCTCTACTTTTGTCAACCCTCCTCCTACTTTCTCCTACCACATCCAGGTGACCACCTCTAACTACTAGATTCCCTGAGCCATGATGTAAATTTACTCTCTCTCTGTTAGTACTCTGTGACATGATGGCATACTCTTCATCATCCTCATCATCTTCGTCTTTTCTATTCGGAGTCAGTCTTTCGTGGGAAGCCAAAGGCAGAGAAGCCCTCTTACTTAGTAGTCTACGTTCTGCCTCAGACTCACGGCTGGATGATCGTCGCAGAATCCGCCTGCCTTTAGATCGATGATGAGAGCCAAGTAGACCCTCTCTTTGTCCCATCACTATGTAGCTGGAAGATCCTTCTCCATGTGCATGATGGCCAGACAGACTGGGAATGAGAAGGGAGTGTTCACCAGGACTGGATCCATATTCGTCTGAAGAGCCATAGTCACTTGGTGACCCTGAAACAGAAACTCTTTGACAAACCCGAGGATAGGAGCAGATCGTCATGCCTCCCACTGCTGCCCCCACCAGGCCACACTCTGATCCATGACCGGAACTGGAGGACAGACTTGGTGCAGGGGAAGGAGCTGGGTTGGGTGTGTAACGTGCAAGGCTGAGAGTAATCTTAGCAGGGGTTGGAGCTCTTGTAGGTTTTGGTCTCAGTGTTGGTGTAGTTGAGCAGGAGCCATTCAAACTTGGGCTGGAACTGGCCCATGTTCCCCGAGCACTGGCTCCACTCTCCTCCGACCTGGCTCCGATGCTGGCCGTTCTTGCCCTTGGAAACCCATGACGTGATATAGGTGAAGTACTTGTGCTGCTACCCCCTGTCCCCGGTGTCTCAGTGCGAGCCCGCCTAGAGAAGCCCACCTGGCTTGGTGGCAGATTTGGGTGATGACGCCGACTTGGAACACTGATGGGATTTGAAGCAGTCCCACCTCCACATGATGTTCCAACAGATTGAGATTTACTGCGCTGACGGAACTCTTCACTTAGAGCCTTCATTGCTTCCAGCAGGGTCTCGTGCATGTTTTGAGCCACCACCGAGTCATCTACTTGCATCCAGAACTCACCGGGGCCGGTAATGGCTGAGCGTCCCACTTCAATGAAGAAGAAATTTTCTGAATGACCACATCTGCGAACATTCATCAGTTGTAACACCACAGCAGCCACATCAGAGTTGAGTTTGACAAAATTGACCGTTTTATCAGTTAGGCACAGCCGGTAAATGCCCACTAAGTTCCTGGCATGTCCAAGACCTTTTGGCCAAACCTTTACTTGCCAAACTTCCTTGAAGGTAGGAACAGGAGACGGAGAGCTGCATTCTCCACTACTACCATAGTCTTCAGGGGTTTTACCTAAGAAAGCAACAGAGGATATGAAAAATATATATATTAAAATGATTAATTGCATCAATAACAACAAAACTATTTGTTTACATGCTGTTGTTATAATAACATTTATCTCATCTGCCGTGCTGCTAGTTCATTATCAGCGCTTTTCAGAAATGGCTCATAATTACGTCTCAGACTACGTCAATTAAAACCAGCAAACTCATTTGTAAAACCGGGCATTGAAATTCAGTGCAATAATTCAGTGCAATATCACTTAAAAGAAGAATAGATTTTTTTATTTATTGCCTGGCAATCATCATTATGACCTAACATTGACAAATTATTCCTCTTCTACCCTGAAAATCCCCACTGGCTTATTGCTTCAATCATGTTTTTTAAAGATATACCGTAAAAATAAATAAATTATGAAGGCGGTGTTATTGTGGATGTCACTGCAATGTAGGCTAGTCAAAAAAGGGGGGATTTTAGTCTCATAACATTCCCTGTTTAGGGTTCTACAACAGCACACAAGAGACAAGCATGTCCATCAACCTGAACTCAGTGAGATGCAGAGGATGGCAGTCAGGGAGGGAGCGTTGGTGGGTGGAAAGATGGATGGATGGCGGGGGCTTTGCTCTATCCATGAGGATAACAACGTAAACACGAGGAGAACCAACAGAAAGGCAATTTTCAGTGAGCACACACTCCTCCCAACCAGCAGCACCGTGTGGATGAAATGTAGGTTAGGGAGCGCAGTCAGAGCTGTGCAGAAAAACAAAAACACAAGCTGCAGCGTAGTGCACCGCGATAGGCTGCTACTATATGATGCGTCCCTCGGATGGTTGCTATATGCCCACTGCGCCATGCAAAAATAAAACCTCGCGTTTTTTCACAAAAATAAAATTCAAATATCTATTATTATTTACATGCAAATCATTTATAAGAAGAAATTGCGTTTTGCACAAATCTAAAAAAAAAAAAAAAAACCCGCACGTTCTCCCTGTAATAAACCCAAAGGCTTTCTATGTGTGTGTGTGTGTGTGTGTGTGTGTGTGTGTGTGTGTGTGTGTGTGTGTGTGTGTGTGTGTGTGTGTGTCTGTGCTGCACAAACACACAGCACATGCCGCCCATAAGCGTGATGGTCTACCCCGCTCAGGCAGATGAACCCACCTCACCCCTCATAACATTTTACCACCCTTAGACTTTTTCATTCAGGGATCACCTAGAATAAATATGCAAATAAGAATGATGATGATGTACAGTAATATGATCAAATGAGTGATGTGCTATATTAATCTGGAATATGTGTATGGAGAACAAACAGCATGATGATGGGGCCTGTTGCAGGAACAGATTGATTTCTTACAGTTTCCCTGGAGATCCAGCATCGCCTGGTACCACTCATTCTGGATCTCCTCGCTGTCCGCAGTGATGGCAAAGCTCTCGCTGCGGGTATAAAGAACTATCATGTGCTTGTTCTTGGAATCTGCCCGCTTGTTGATGTTGAAGCAGGTCTCCAGGTTCAGGACTTTTTTGGGCACCGGTGATTTACTGCGGAATTTCTTCTCGTTCTCATAATATTCAAGTCTAGCAGGACCATGCTGCGAGGCCGTCCTCAACACGAAGAACCGCCGGTGCATTGATTTATGCTTGCGGAGATAACCGCTTTTCTGCACGTCTTCATAGTTTGCTTCGGATGCTTGGTTCGGATGCTCCATGACCAAAACAGAGGAATAAAAACTAGAATTAGATTCTGATCTCAGGGGAAAGATCGAAGCCCATGTGCTCTCTTCATGTCTCCATTGCAGCTACATCCCCCGTCCTTCTCAGATCCACACTGAAGTGTCAGGCATGTGTGCAGAAATCACTCAGAGCACGTTTTAGATCTGGAATCATATTGTGAATCCAGGAGCTGCAGGAGGATCCGCGCACGGATCGTGCACAGCGTCCACCGCTGCTTGTCCTGCGGCCCAACCCAGTCCTCAAGTTCCAGCACGGTGCAGTTCAGCTGCTTGAGGACGTCTCCTCCACCTGTCTGAGGATGCCCATCGCTGTGGATCCACCACTGTCAAGTTCAGGAGAATAAATAGACTACTTCCGGTGCAGATTTGTTTAAAAATAAGAGGTTTTCAACAGTTCAGACATCCTGGGGATATCCCCCTTTTATTTATAGACATATATAAAAAAAATAAAAAGGTGATTGGTACATCTTTTTATCTTCATAAGAACCATTTATAAATAAAAGCAATTGTATGTTTAATGTTTAAACAGTCAGTTTTAATGCATTTAAAATGCAGCATCCTCACTTTAAAACTTCATCAAACATCACACTCACTGATTTAAATCCAATTAATAAACACTTTCTCACTGAATTCTGTTTCTTTTATTTAACTTTCCCACATGGTGTAAACTGAAATTAATCAGAATCGGGAATTTTGAAATATTTCTTGACAACAATAAATATTTCTCGTCCAACATCAAACATAAAATTGATCTAAAAATGTAAAGCAATATTCAAAATATGCTCTGCAATAAAAATCCCTCTGCATACATAGAAGAGACATACTATTTTAAATCTACAGAATTTCCTATTTGAATGGACATCAGAAATATTTTGTTAATACTTTATTCATTTATACTTTGTTAATCCAATTAGAGGCAATGCAATCATGTGCAACCGAATAAGTGCTGTCATTTGGGATCAGTTTTAAATAACTGGTATTCTGGTTTCTAATTTTGTTCTGTCTCAACAGTCAGTTTTTCTGCTATACTTTTTTGTGCATTTATTTCACTAAAGACATAAAACTATTTTTTATATATAATATTGAATGTGTCAGAAACATATTAAAAGATTTTTAACAATTATTTTTGGGATTTACAAAAAAACAAACAAAAAAAACCAATGCAATTCTGATATAATTTCCCTTTTTGGAAAAAAATACACAAAAGAAATGTTTAAAATAATTTTTTTACTGTTATTTCTTTTTTTCCACAGTGTTCACAATGTGAAATCTTCCACACAAATTAAAATTATAAAGGAAAGTTTATCATATTAAAAAAACAGCATTAAATGTGCAATTTATCGTAAAAACATCAGAAATCTGAAAACGTAACTTGTAGGTTTTCTTTTATTTTGTTGAGTTGAATTTAATAGTTTCCGGTTTGTCTTTATCTCAAAAATGATAGTTTTACTCCAGCTCTGCCAGACTGGCACCTCTGAGCCTGTGTGTTTGGCAAAGCAGAGCTTGATAGTTGGTGAGATGTGTGGGGAACACACACATGGTCACATAGATGACAGGACAGGGGTTGTAATAACAGATAATGCAGGTCAAGAATATGATGGAATAAAGCCAACAGCCACAGTTAGGTTGATAAATGCACATTACAAAAAAATAAATCATGATTTGATTTCACACAGGAAAGTGTCACAGGAAAGTGTCTAACCAAATGAATTTATTTCTTAAAGCTTACAACTCCAGAAATCATCAAAAATCCGCTAAAAATTTCTCTGATAAAGCCTTAAAGTTGACCTGATGATGAAAAAGAAATATTTTTCTTTAGATTTATTTTACCAGCTATAAATTAAAATATTACCTCAACGTTGTGCTATAGTGACTTCATTAAGTTTCAAAATGAGTTATTCAGTTATTCCTCAGCTTCGATTGTATAACATTTTATGATCAGTTCTTTATTTATTTCTTTATTCTGCTTTTTTTCTAAATTGATTCAAGTACAGACAGAAAAAAGGGGAGAAAATCATGTTCATTCCATTTTTCATTTTCACCATCTCCATAAGTTTAATGTACACAAGCAGCAAACAATCCACAGCATCAGAGTTCAGAAGGAATGTAATTGAAACCTGAATGTGACAGCACCAAGTGCTAAAATGGTTGGGCATAACATCCTCCCTGTGTAATAAAATTATTCTCATTGCAACCCATTAGCAAAAGAAATAAGAAGCACTTTTGAGCCGGCATGGTCCTCGGAGAGGGTTTTTGCAACCAGAGTAGACAAGATTACTCTTTTTTTTTTTTTTTTGTATAAAAAAAAAAAAACATTTTTTTGCCCTTTTAATTTTGAATGCTACATTTTTAGTGTAGAGGTATAAAATGAGCACTGAAATTTTTAATATGTGGGAGTTTGTAAAATAAAATAGTTCTTAGAATTTTTTTCAGATTGCTGTGCAACAGTATAAACCAGCTCTAAGTGCATAAAAGGGACCAAAGCTTGTTAGTTTTATTAAATCAGCAACTTGTTGGGAAAGGATGAAGTGAACCACGGTATCTACTGAGGCTCACTGTGAATTTAACAGATTAAAAAGACAAACACAATTTTTTTTTTTGTTGCTACTTACAAGATGACAGATTTTTTTTTCTGATTTTTGCATCATAAATTGTAATCTGGTGTTCTGTCAGACAGCCTTATTTTAATGAACATAAGCAGACACATGGGTACGGAATAAAACAATAAGAACACACAAAATTCACTAAAATGATCATTTATTTATAGAAACAAACTGAGATCACTTCCAAATGAACATCGCAGGTAAGTCAGTCGAATATGATCTAACTGTTTGGCAAAATTTATTATAAATCTAAAAAAGTTAAGTCTTGACGTTAAAATGGTTGTACTCATTTTTTTTAAAATAAGATTCCCACCAAAGAGCCCAACATGAACACCGCTTTTCTCATGTTGCTTTTTTGAATTCTGTACAGTGCATGTCCTCTTTGTCATGGGTTTAATTATGCTTGAAGAGAAAAAGCCAGTGCTGCTACATACTGGTGTGAAAAGATACACCACAAGCAATAATCAAGCCATCAGATGTCCAGGTTTTTTTGTCTACACACTGAACTATTGCAAAAGTCAGACAAGTGGTAAGAAGCAAGCTGCCAAAAAAATGCCTGCAGCTTATTTTGGAAAGAATTTCACATTTTGACATTGCTGGCCTTTTGTTGCTTCAATATCAGCACTCTAGCAAACAATTAGCAATCCAACAATGTAGCTGCTTGCTTTTTAAATGCACCATCATCAACTCCCTGTGTTTTTGGTAACATCTCAATTTTTAATTCCCTAACTTTGCAAGAAGCTAACTATGTACATATTTACAGTTTATACAAATTCCTAAGCCAAACAGAATCAAGTTGAATGACTTCAGCTCTGAAAATGACTTTGATTCTCTAAGAGTTGACATTTAGTCTCGGAATACATTCAGATGCAGCCACTGTTTGAAGCTCTAGAAAGTCCTAGCACAAATTAATAGTTTGAAAAACCAGATCGAAACAGACCTTTCTTTTTGTAGAAGATTGTTGACATGAAAGGACTCAGTCTGCTGAGGCACATAATTTCAAATGGCCATTTCAGTCAGACTCAACTGTTTTTGTGCATCAGTGCAGAACAAACATCCTGCATCAAATAAGGTCTAAGACTCTGTTAAACACAATAAATTCAGCCATGCATGCTGCAAGTTTCAGTAATAGGCTGCATGCACTATAGGTAACTACATATAGAAAAATAACCTTGTTTTTATTTAGGCTTCACTTTAATGTCTAGTCTTTAGACGACGAAGCCAAAAGCAATTGTTAAAAGCAGTGCTCACGTTAAAAATCATACTGTATGCAGTCCCAGAGGTCAAACCATTTGGTACTACGAATTCAATTATGAACAGTTTGTATCACTATTTTATACAGATGATGTGGCTTTATTTGTTCTGTGTGAGGGGTACAGCTGCTGCCAAAACACAATCAGAGTTGTTCTCCATTGCGTTAACTTCTAAGTCTTGACAGACTAACCATCCAGCTTCGTTCTTGTAAAAACATTCACAATTTAATCAAGCAGAAATTTAGCAAAGAGACATCCACGTTTCTTTGAATTGTCTCGACAAAAAGCGCTCTGCACAAACACAGACAACACATGAAGCACAGCAGCCGTGCAGGTAATACTGTGATGTAAAAACAGTGAATGGAACTTATTGTGGCACTGCTGTGATCAACACTCAAAGAGACTATCATATACAAGATTTAATATGACATTCATAAAGTTTTTTTTGACAAATACAGATTGTCCGTATTGCTTGTAAGTGTATTGTATTTTATTTTAAATATATCACAAATTCTATTTGTTTGTGCTGTACTTGTGTCTAAATGAACAAAAAACACTACACTTCTATTCTTGGCCAAACCACAAGTTAGCTCTGCTTCTTTTGTCGATCCAGGAATTTCTGTTTTCTGTCCGGTGGTATCTCATCAACGCTAATGTTGTGATTCTTCCCACTGAAAAAGAAAAAAACAAAACCCTCTATGTAATATATCTTATCTAGGACAGAGACAAACTTAATGACGTAGCTTCAAAAAGGTCAATAGATTACATCTGGCTATGTTTAGGTAATCCAGAATAATACTGGTTAAATATAAAGAACTGAGCAGTCATGATTCAGCTCTTCTTTCATTACATGTGACATGTGAGCGATCAATTATAAGAACAAGTACAACAATCACTGTCAATTTGTATCAGAAAAAACAAGTCTTTCTAATGATACTATTATGGTTTCTCCGCAACACACTCAAACTTCTTTTTGAAGCTTCCTGAATATTTCTGTAATGGTACTTATACTGTAAATAGTTTCTCATTCTTATACCATGTCATTTTGGGGTTCTCTTTATGTCTCTGTTATTTTTGTCACAGTATTACCGATATGCATCAATACTCGAGACACTGTGACACCTTTTGTCATCAATTTGACACAATTTCTCGTCCCGTTCAGCATCTCTCGGCCTTTCTATCTTGTTAATTATTTTCAACCAATTTTTTATGAAAATTATTTTCTACTGGCGCTGGCCTACCAAAATACAGACAGACCAAAATGCCAGATAATTTTTTTACTCACGTCAAGCAAGCAGCAGTTTCTTTTCACACTTTTATGTTTAAATTGTATTCATTTTTACTAAGGCTGCACAGTGGCACAGTGGCCTCACAGCAAGCAGGTCGGGGTTCAAGACGAGGCTTGAAACACTCGTCTTTCTGTGGGGAGTTTGCATGTTCTCCCTGCATATGCATGAGTTTTTTTCCCTGTACACTGGTTTCCTACGACCCTCCAAAACCATGCATGTTTGGTTGATTGACCGTGGTGAAATTGCCCCTAGGAATGAGTGTGTGTGACCCTGCCACAGACTGGTGACCTTTCAGAGTATACCCTGCCTCTCGCCTAAAATCAGCCAGGATAGGTTCTTGCACATCCCACAACCCAATTAGGAATAAGTGACTGAGAAGACAAAACAAAATTATTATTAGTTTATGATCGTAACCAAAACCAGACTAAATAATTAAACATAATGCTGCGTGAACAACCGGCACAACATTGTTGGTACCAACACAAATAACCAGTTGGTCACTATTTACACTTGGTTATTTTATGCATAACTGTTCATTTGCAATAGTTAAGTGTTCTTCTAAATCAAATAGAAGCAATCTTTTCAAAAAATGATCAGAAAAGAATGGATGTAAAAAACTGAACAAGGAGTCATGGAAAAAAAAGACCTTCAAAAAGCATGTGTTAAATATGTCGTGAAAATAAACTGACACTCTTTTCAGTGAAGAGATGAAATCGAGAGCTTGTTCAAAACTTTTAACATGGCTTTACGTCAAAGTAAAACTGTAATATTGGGATGATTTCTGTGTCTTACCCATCAAGATCTGGAGGAACAGGAAGGGGCTTGGTGAAATCTTCTTTTCCAACCAGCCAATAGGTGGTTTCGATTCCTTTTCCCTGGAAACATTTAGCATTTGGTTGTCACGATACAGCTGCTACACTGATGTCCATGTATCATCAGTAAAGTAAAACTAACCTTTAATTCTGTCAAGCCTCTGACTTGTATCTTGTATCCCAGGTTCAAGCTCTTCAAGATATCAACTGTACTTTGGTTGACGTGGATTCTGTAAGCTGGGCAAATGTGATAAAAAAATCTTTATTTTTCTTTTCGCTGACATGACTTGATTTTACATAAAAATCTAAACAGTCTGTAAAAGCTTTTTTTGGACACAGCTGGTTCCAGCCACAGATCTAACTGCTGTTTTGTTCAGAGCCAGTTGGTGGCAGTAGATTACATATCATTTATTTGCTCATCAATACGAGTTCCCAACAGCAGTACCTCGTATAAAATATAATCTAAAAAAAAAAGTATATAATAGCATAAAACCACGGAATGTTTTAAATTTCTGAAAGTGTTTTTACATCATTTTTTAAAATCCCAAGTTTAAGCAACTGTGTTCTTAGTTTGTGTTCGTATTTATACTCATATTGTGAAGTATGAAGAGGACATCCAAGACTAATTTGGCTTTTGAGGACATTTGTTCCAAAAGTTAAACTTTGCCTTTAATACTGCTGATAGTCTTAAAGGATTAGTGAGTACTGCACTCGTAAAGCCCTGTTTAACCTCAAGCTGCATGCACTGGAACCGCAGCACAACTGTCCTCCCATACCTCATTTTCATTTGATTGGAAAAGAAATGTCTAATTTATATGTAGTGTGATAACATTGAGATACTCACGCAACGATGTGGACTCCATTCGAGATGAGGTGTTGACGGTGTCTCCAAACAGACAGTACCTAGGCATTGTTAGGCCGACTACTCCAGCCACCACCGGACCTGCAAACAGAACAACTTTCAGAAATTTTGAACAGAGCCCCTCATTTAATAAATCAAAAAGTGCACTGAGGGACCTTTTGGTAAATAAAAGCTGGAAGATTTGTTGTGAAGCCCACTGAGACAGAAATTCTGTGATTTTGGGCTATACAAATAAAATTGAATTGAGTAGGTTAAAATTTTCTTGATGTTTAACAAACCTTTATTTTTTTCATTTACTAATGTCGGCACATCATATTAAAATTGCACACCACCACCTCTGAGTGCATTAAGCAATTTATTGGGATAGAAGTAGAGATCTTAAGTGTGTGGTGTGTTAATTGGATGACAGCACTGTAAGTGGATAGTGTTTCACTGTTCCAAGAATACATTTCAGACAAGGATAACCGAGGTAAAAATAGCTCGTTGACTTAGCAGCCTGGACACTTCTATTTTTCTGATTTTGCAACATTTTAACTTTAATGGATTCCAACTTTATGATTATTTCACACATCATGTGAAATGATTTTAATACTAGAACTAAAAGTTATACTATGTCAACGATGAGCACCTCACCAAGCAGATAGAATGAGCTTGACACTCACCAGTATGCAAGCCAATACGGATCCTGATTTTTAGGTCAGGCATGTGTCTTGTCTTGAAAGTTCCGATGCAGTGGAGAATGTCAAGGGACATGTTGGCCATTTCAGCAGCATGACGATTGCCGTTCCTGTTGGGAACCCCTGAGGCTACCATGTAAGCATCTCCAATGGTTTCAACCTAAATACCAGAAGAATGGAGAATTAAAAAAAAAAAAAAAAAAAAAACAGACACCAGATTACTACTAACAAAGTAGAAAAAAATACAGGTTTTTATTTCACAAATTTTTCATGTTAAAAGTAAAATTATTCAGAACTTGATTTAATAGATTTACTTTAAAAAATAAAAAAAAAGAAGCTTAATCACACCAAATCATTCAAATATGTTCAGTGTTTCTGGAAACAAAACAACAACAAAACTCTTAATATCATACATTGGAACATGTCATGTGTTAATTTTCACCTTGTAGACATCGTGCTGTGGAATGATAGCATCAAAGAGTGAGTATAGATCATTGAGTAAATCAACTATCTCAATGGGATCGCTGAGAGCTGAGATGGTGGTGAAACCGACAATGTCACTGAAGTACAGTGTGACCTCATTGAAATGCTCCGGCTTCACAGGTTTGCCTGTTTTCAGCGCTTGGGCCACAGACCTGAAGAGGAAAGGTATTCCTTTAAGTTAATTGTACATGGATAAACATCCTTCGTCATGTTGTTAACGGTTGATTCTCTCAGCAACATAAATTAGTCTTGATTTTTCAGTCAAACTTAAATTCAAATTTTCAAGTCGTAACATTCAGTAGATGGCATTCAAAATTTTGAATGATTGCCTTCCAAAACCCGTGACATGATTAACATTCTTTCTGTCCTTCTTCAAATAACTAAAATCATCTTTTAAGTAGTTTACTATGACTTTGCATGATTGCAGTGTTTAGGAGGATCGACACATTTTAAATGATCTTTTGTACAACATAGTGTTTTGAGAAATGGGACGTAGTTGATCTCACTTTAAGACATAGCATAGCGCCATGTGTTCAGATGGTAATTATATTGATAACATTTAGTCAAAAAGAATTTTAAAAATAAAACTGATGAATGATTCATTTTTAGGAAATTGCTAAAAATGATTTTTATTTTAAAAGACTTTATTTTCGGGCCAATTTTATCATCTAACATCAACCACATTTACAATAATGTTACATTTTTTTGTCTCATTTACGAGTACTTTAGACTTCCTATCCCTCACAAGGATATTTTAAGAAGTGAAATACAGTAAAAACTCACTTAGGCAACATCTGAGACAGAAGTTTGTCTGTTTTCTGTCTTTCCACCTCCAGCTCTTCTGTTCTTTCTCTGATCAGGTCTTCCAAGTTGGTGGAATACTGCTCCAACATGCGCAGCATAGAATCAATAATGTTGGTCTTTTTTCCTTTAGTGAGGCCTTTGAACTGTCCCAATAAAATAAGGATCGCTCAGATTCAGACAGTTTATAACAGAAACAGTATATTGTTGGTTTTTTTTTTCTTGTTCTTTTTTACCTGTTTGAATATCTCCTCAAAGGTTGGTCTTTTTTCTGGCTCTTCACTCCAGCACTGCTTCATTAATTGTATTACATCCAATGGGGCTTCTTCCACTGACACAATAGGCCGACACAATGGAGGAGGCTCTTTGACTTTGCTGATAATCTCTGTTAACACATGCAAAATAATCAAAATTGCAAACATCTCAGAAGATGCATTTTTGTGCAACTTCACTTGATGCAATCAGTATGTGAAATTTGAAATGTGTCCTTTTGTGTCAATTTTTTTTATGGCTGGTGGGTTGTGTATTTCTGGTGCTCTTTTAGCAGGATTATTATACTGACCCTTAGCAGGCATGTCCAGCATACAAAAAGGTGCCGAGCGTGAGATGATCTCTTGTTTGATGATGGAAAAACTGTAGACATCCCCAGCAAAAGTACCTTTCCTCCTTAGACTAGAGTTTTGAAGCAACTCTGGAGCTGTCCACAGTAGTTCTTATTTCATGTATTAAAAAATAAAATGAAAAAAAAACAACCCAACTAATTAGAAAAAAACTTTTCATGCAAACTTAGCAACTGACTGTTTCTTACCCTCTGGCTTCTCCTCCTCGATGTCAATGTTCTGAGCTGTCAAGATTTCATTAAACCCATAATCTGTCACCTTCAACACAAAGCGGCCATCAACCACACAGTTACGAGATTTCAGTCGTCCATGAATGATGTCACGAAGATGCAAGTACTTCATTCCCTGGTTATAAACAATGTGTTATTAATTATTGATGACAATCTTGTGTGAAATAAAACAAATCAAATTGTTTAACTTACCCTGATCAGATCCATTAACAAAGAAGACTTAAACATCCAGTCGAGACGCACATCTTCATTGTTCAACAAATCTTCCAAACTGCCTCTGGAGCAATGCTCCGTCACAATACCAAAAATTCCAGATTCAAAAAATAGTCCAAGGAACAAATTGAGGTTCTCATGCCTCATTTCTCTAACCTGAGTGGAAACAAATACAAAGAGTTTGGATTTGTTTGGAAAGAAAAGGATCTCTGATTGTGAAATTGGTGGATTTATATTTGCTGCAATCATTGAATTTTCTGAACTGAATACTTATGAGTCACATCTTTTTTAAAGTCTGGCTTTGGGTGTGAAGTATATCTCAGTTACAACTTGTTAACACAGCCATAAGAATATTTATTAAGATTTTAACCAGGAATTATCTGCATGCAACAACGCCCCTATAATCCAACAGCCACGTTTGTGGAAAACACATTTTGGGTTAAATGTATCAAATACCCACAAATAGCTTTTTTAAAAAATCCCTGTCATGAAGCAGGAAAGATGAAGCCTGCTTTTCATGAGCACAAAGGAAATGTGCTCATTTCAAACCATTGAGCACATGTGATTAAAAATAAAATAATTGCATGTAATGCATATAAAAAAATTTCTGAAAGATATTCTGAACTTGCCACGAAACTAACAAGACTGACAACCTAGAAATGTAAAAGACTACGGACCGACTGATTGCTTGTGAAAAAAATTGTGTTGAGAAGAGTAAAAACAAGTCTAAAAGTGTTTTGGTTTACTAAACATAATCTAAAAGTCGACACAAAAATTTGTAAAAAGAAAAAAAAAATTCTTTCAAAGCGCTGACACACCAGGAAAGACATTACAACGCCAGTGGATAGGGGCGAGGTGGCATCGAGGTGTTAAACACCTGGTGTTTAAACTGCAGCACTCAAATTTCCCATCGGGGATAAATAAAGTATATTCAATTCGATTCAATAAGCCACGGTGCACACACACCTATATAAACTATTTTACACTATCATCATAACAGGATTGATTAAATAAAATATCTATAGTAAAAATAGATAATAAATGACCAAAGTGTCATTAAACTCTCCTCAAATTGAAAGAGTCAGTGTTTTAATGATTAGATGTTGTCTGTGGTCACCTCATGTCTCTTTCATGTTAACCCACAAGTCCGGTTGGAAATCTGAGAGGAATCATAGACTCTGATCTGAACTTTAACAGTCATATTAAATCTTTCCCTCCATCAGCTTTTTATTATAGTAATGATATGCTCATTTGACTCACTAAACAAGCTGTTAGAAAACACCCAGAATCATCTGCTCAGGTCCTGACTAGAATTTAGAAGTCTGGCCATATCATTTGTGTCCTCTGAAGTTTTTTTCTGCTTCTTGGAGCTCAGATACTCTAAAAAAACTCTGCTTTTTTGCAAGTATCTTTGCAGTTTTTGGAATAAAGATCTTTGGCATATCGGTTTCACAAGAACCCTCTCAGACTTTAAAAATTTCTGGAGCAGTTTTTTTAATGGTTTCCAGAGTTTGGACTAAACTGGGTGAAGTATGTAAAATTTGGACTACTTCTCCTGATAATGAGACCTTAAGACTAAAAATAGTTGGGGTTATTTGGTGATAACTGATTTGTTCTCATCCGAACTTCTCTATTATTGTCTAATTTCACACCAACATTTAATTGCCTATTTTAAATCTGATTAGCTGTTTTAATTTTGATTTCTCTCATTTTTATGATTTTATTATGGACAAATTTTATGAATGTCTATGTTACATGTTTTATTTTAAACATGCGACACGTAAATTCCCATCAGCCACATTCTGACTGTCTAATGTTTTTGTTTGGCTGAAAGGAAACGATTCTCATTGTATTCACACTTTGGGCAACTGAATGAGCACCTGACTACTGTGCGCTCGTTAGCCTAAATAAAAAAAAAACAGCATACAAGCTGCCTACATGGGTTTAGTTACTCCATCAGCAATGTTTATCAAAGTTTACAATGGGTTAGATTTCACAAGTTGCTCTTATTTTTCCAGAAGTTAATTTTACTGTAACCAAGCTTAAAGTAAAAGCTTGTTTTTTTATAATAAACTGAAACACGTTCATGTTTCACAAGGTTTCAGTGACAAACCAAAATGACCTTCATTATGATGTAGGATTACAGTGGTTTTTTTCGCCTTCAGTGTTTGGTTTGTGCAACTTGTACTACAAAAAGTTAATTTTCTTTTTTTGAGAAAATTATCTTTGACTTTGACCAAATTGAATCATACAACTATGTCATTGTTTCATATTGTCATTTACTTTGACAAAGATCATCTCGGTACTGCTGTTGACACCTGATACAGTTCCAGTTGGACATTTCTTCAACCAAACCCAATCTCCCTGTTGAGTAAAAAAAAACAAAAAAAAACAAAGGAGTTTGAAATAAAAACAGATTTAAAAGATTTTAAATTTGTCTCTTTTTTTGTTTTCCCCTCACCTCAAACACTGCTACGTTTGAGCTATCGGGTGTAGAAGCCAAGTAGCTGCGTCCAGAAACTGAGTGCTGAGGTGTTTTCACATCCACCTGGCTTTTCACAATGCTGTCATCATTTAGTTTCTATTTGCACACAGATGCCAAGAGAAAAAAAAACTCAACTCAGAGCATCAAACATGCACATGAAGACAGCCTTCACATTGTGTTTGCCACAGAACTGACCCGTTTGCTGACTTGAGTGTTAATGAAGACCAGATCATCAAGAGTAAGAATCACCTTACTTGAGCCACTATTTCCACCAAAACCAAAGCTGAAACCAACTCTGCCATCTCTCCTGCACACATAGGTTATCACATTTAAACATTTACAAACAATTTAGTGACAGATTGGCATGTGACGTCATTATTTTAGAGCTGAACTTACTTGTAACGCATAAAAATATATCCACCAAATGCAAACAGGAAAACAAAAAAAAGAAAAAGAAAAAACAGACTGGTGGAATCCATCCCTTTGGAAAGAAAAGAGAAGTTAAGTTTAAAGTGCAGCAAATCTCACATTTATTTTACCACCATAACGCCATGAAGACACTCACCTCCAGAACAAGCAAAGTATGAGCTAAACCAACAGCTTGAGTCTTTGTAGGGACTACTGCCTGCAAAATGAATTGAGCGACCAAGATACTTCAGCCCACCAGTACGGCCATCGGTGTGCCGGGCATGAAGGAAATGGGTGGAGTACAGAGAGCTGCCCATGCCACTGTAATCCAGGACAACATAACTAGCCTGCATTCCTTCGCCGTTCTTTCCTGACCACAAGGGTTGATTGAATCCTTCGAATTCGAAACCACCCTCACTTTTGCTGAGACTGTCTCCAGTAACCCAGCGGCCTGTACTGCTTCGTGCCTGCTCTGTGGTCATAGCAATGAAGTAGATCATGTTGTAAATGGTGCCAAAGAATGGAGAGACCTATTAAAGAGAAAACAAGTGCAATAATTCAGGTTTAAGTTCCAATGTTTTTTGTAATTTTCATCTTTCAAAAGAGAAAACTGACTAGAAGTCTGACCTGTTCTGGTGGAGTGCTGCTTCGTATTTCATAGTTGTTCTGAGCACCCCTGAAGGCCTCGTGAAAGCTTTGTTCTCCTGACTCCATAGTGATGGTGAGTACTCCATCATAGGCTTTCCTAAGCCTGGTGTCGTTACCCAGTTCATGATAATTTGCTTCTTTGTAGGGTAGTGCGTACAGAAGAGTGTCGTAGGGAATAAAAACATAGCCACGGTCTATCATACGCATAGCTAAGGCTGTTGTCAGAAGCTGGTACTGAGCTTGGCCACCAATCAGAACAGAGGGCATGCACATGATGATCACTACAGAAAAAAAATGGTTTAAAACCAAATTATTTGGATAATTTGTGTGAAATTAAACACTTGAAATATTTTTCAACTGACCTCTAACCCGGTCTGCCTCCCGCACTTTTGTCAAGGCTCTGCGAGGTCCATCCTTGTCAGATTCCATTGTGACAACGGGGTAGATGGGTAGACCAAGGGTCCTCAGAGAAGAAGCTAGTTGTTGTCCCGTGGCTTCCCATATGTCAGTTTCTTCCGAAATGATGGCTACATGAGCCCACCGAAAGAACCGCAATACAGTGAAAAGAACATGGGAGGACAGTGGTAGTGGTCTTAGAAAGGTAGGGTACAGAGCTCCAGTATCCATGCTGGGTTTTAGACAGCCCCAAGACAGAATCCCAGTATTCCATTCTTTGGTGTATAAAGCAGCTGAGGCGCAATAACCTGGATTGGCTGGTCCCAGGAAAGCTGCACCATAGCCATCCAGACCAGAAAAGCGAGCAAGCGCACGAGTTGACTTGCAGTCCTCATTGATCAGAGTGTAATCATACCAATAGCCTTTGTTGAGGTAGGGGTTCTTGTTAATACGGCTGGTGGCGAGGCGAGCCGCGAGGTCTGGGAGGGCCTTTGAATATAGGATATCACATGTCCAGGGGCCAACAAGAGCTACTTTAAAAGTGGTCGCCCAGGCCTGACAGGGCATTAATGAGATCATGAGCAAGAACATAAGAAACTTGTTCCCCATCCAGCTCTTGGTGTGCTGCACAGGGAGTGATGGCAACTGTAGTTTTGATGACCTCGATGACAGTGATAGTGATGTTGGTAAAGATTTAAACATCCTACAATTATCAAAATTATTTGTAACCATAGTCCATATGAGTCTTTTTCTCTTCATTTTCACATCGTGGTGTTGCCATCGTGGGTGGTGAACTAGGTTGTGCAGACGGTGAGGGTCTCTGTGATTTGACATTTTCTCACAGAATTTTTTTGTTGACTCAGATACAGAAAGTAAATTGTCAGTTTGTGGCGTTAAGTTTGATTTGTTTTATTAATCGGGAAGAATTCCCTTGCTCGCAGCAGCCCTCTAGTCCAAAGGTAGAGAGGTGATAACAAGACTCCAAGCCATCACTGAGTCCAGAGAACAAACAGAAATGGTGTAAAAATTTACAAAAGTTGTAACATGTATCACTATTTAAATATAAAGAAAACTGTTTTTTTGCTACGTTCAAGCACTTGAGCCTATACACATTTTAGATTAGATTAGATTTACTTTATTGATCCCACACTTGCACATTATCTTCAATCAGAACAACTCCAAACCTTCTTCTAAACACTGTAAAGGTTTAGATTTTATTTTCTTCAATATGACATCATCACCATGGAGATTGTGCCTGTAATATCTCTTAGAAAACCAACTATCTGTGCCTAACAAGCTGATTAGCTCTGTCCAGGCCTGGGGTTTAAATCAGATGTCAAGTATCCAGGAGCTAAATCTGAATCCTGACTTCAGGCCTCCATTTCACTTGTGGTTTCTTTTTTCCTTGGAGATGTCAAACCTCAGAGCCTGTTAGATGTTTCTCCCCTTAATTAACTTTTTTTTACTAGTTGATATACATTTAGTGAAAATTAAAAGGGATTTTAAAAGATAAGTTAATTACATGAAAGTGCTGCCAGCAAATGACTGAGTAAATTAAAGTAAAACTCAACTAAAATACTCGAGCTTGAATATAGAATCACAAATTCATTTGTTACTTTTAGTTCCCAATATGCAAAAATGCAAAATATATATTCATAACCAATTTTGATAGTATTTTGAAGCCTATCATAAAAAGCATGAGAAGAAATCAAACATAACATTAAAAAACGATATCTTTCTGGGTGTAGGGTATAAAACCTTCAAAAGCAGTCAATAACAGGCCAAACAGATTTAAAACTGCAGAAGCTTTGGTCCTCTTATTAAACAACTACTAAAACTAAAGAAAAATTTCCTTCGAACAATCATTTTCTCAGTTTCTCGAAATGAGAAACAAAGTCAATTGACAATGTCGTTTCAAAATATGTTATAGTTCTCCTTTATTTCTTTGTCACAGCATCTATCCCACAAATGAATCCACAATGCTGTTGTCCACATTTTAAAAAGTAATTTGACTTCACCTGTGAGTGACAGACTTGAAACAGAATGTTCTTCTAAATAAGTAGAGTTCTTACCTGGAGAAGTTTGTCTACATAGGAATCGTGTCAGGATCGGAGACTGTTGTCAAATATCATCGCCGAGGATCCAAATGGAAAGAAAATATTCTAGTGCTCAGCAGAAGAAAATGATCTTGAGTTTCTGATTGTAGAAAAACTGTTAGGTAGTAATAACGTCATCCAAAAGTCCTCTTATGGAGCAAAAAGGCAGAGGGAGAAAAAGACAGTTAAACCAGAAGAATTAGCTAGATCATCTCCTTTGCAATCCAAATTCCAGGAAGCCCAGGTTCAAAGTAAAAGACACATGTCACGTCCGTTAGTCGTGCTTTGGTTTCTACCATCCCAGCTTTGGATTCAGGACCCTTCCCATAGATGCGTGAAAGGAGTTCAACCCTATTCCAGGTTTGAATTGGTAAAAATAGACCGTCCGAGAGCTCGAAAAGGCTAATAAGCAAACTAAAGGAAAGAGTGGGAACAACTGACAGGCTTTGACTGTCAACCTTCTTTAGCTTTTAATCCATGCATGTGTGGGTAGAGTGAGTATGAAGAGGTGTGTGTGTGTGGTGTGTGTGTCTGGGGGAAGGCAGAGGAATGCAAAGGTGAAAGTAGAAGCACACTCACTCTGAGGGCACAATTTGCTGATACACGTTAGATTTAACTAAGCAATATATCTATCTGATGAGAAAAATTTTATGTACTATTTTTATTTTATAAATATCTATGTGATCAAGAATCCAGGATCTTGTGCAGTTATACTAAAGAACCAGTTGCATTATTAATTTAACTGTCAAATAACCAAAAGTGACGAGGAAGTATGAAATCATTTAATAAGTTTTTTTTTTTTTTTTTTTAAAAAGGAGCCCGTCAATATTTTATCATTAGGTTTGAGTTTCTTTTTATATCTCCTCATTAACTTTTTTATATTGTAAGCTACATAAATGTGATTGTATTTATCTTTGTGACTATATTGTGCAGCGAGCTCATTTGCTCTCAAAGAAGATGTGTAGGAAATGACATTAAACCATTCAACTAATGTTTTCAAGAGGAAATTCCACATACTTCACATTTTGAGTTATTTTTTTAATCAAAAGAAACGATTCAATTATTTGCTTATTATCATTATTTTTTTGTAATTCATTTTCTTCATTATATCAGGCAGATGATCATGCACATTCAGGATAAATATTACCAGTTTAACATGAGCATGTAACATGTTCATGCACAAGTGATGCTAAAAGGTCAGAGGAGCTGTGTAAGCTAAAGCAAAGGGCTGAATATATCTGGTGTATTATCTGTAGTAAGCTACTAAAAGTAGCTCCCTGCAGCTGGAATTGGAACTCTGTAGGAAAAGGGCTTTATATTCTTAAAAGTACAAGAATTACCACAAAGTTACTTAAAATGATTGTCATCCACTGTGTTTGACCGTCCACTGGATGACAGTTGACATGTCAACATGAGGACAGTTTTAATCTTTTTTTTGCCCTGTATTTTACATGGCTGGAAGACTTGTTTCAATAATCAGATTAGTCAGGTGAGGGTTTGCTAAACTGATCTGCTGCGTGCAAGCCTCTTAGCGAAATGGTTAATGGCACTGACAGAGATCACTCTGAAGCAAGGTCAGCCCAGCGTTACAAACTTGCTCTAAGCAGAGGAGCAGTCAGCACCTTTGATTTCTAATGTTCCCATTGTTTCTGTACTTGATCAGACAATTTGCTTGTTTTGATTTAAAGCCTAAAAAATCCTAGAAAATGTTTATACTTACTTGTACAAGCCAAAGCTAAACAATAAATTGTTACGGGTAAGCTGTAGGAGGAGCAATGAAGGAGCTTAAGATATTTGCATCCACAGTGACCCAACTTAATTAATCAGGTGAATTAATTTGGCAGTCTCTATCCTCACATTACACACTCACTCTTTCCAGAATCCACCGGATCAACAGTGTGTAGGAAAGCAGGGAATCAACTCTGAAAAGCATTGTGAACCAAAACAACATAGTAGGTGACTGCTGATCTACAAGCTGCGTGAAGCTGATACTGGAGAAATGAAGACATGGGATTTGGGGCGGTGGGTGAACCAAAATAAAAGCAGATTGTATTGTTGATTTTTTCTTCAAATGAAATAAAACCCACACATTGTTAAAACGGCAATTGTTATTACAAAAATAGGCATTGATTAAAAATAAAAAAAATAAGGGAGGCATTAGCTCAGTGGTAGAATGTCCATCCTCGGGCCAGGAGAAGCTTGTTCGATTCCCACTAGACCCATGCCTAAGTATCTTTGCAGAAGACTCCTAGCCCCCAGTTACTCCCACCATAGGTGCCATTATGGCTGTATGCTGCAGTGCAATGCATCAAAAGTAAATTTCCCATGAGGGATGAATATAGTACGATTTTTTTTAAAAAAAGAAACGTTTTTGTCAGCTAACCTGTTGTAAATCTGAACTGTTTCCATGCAAAAAGAAATGTTTATGGTCGTATTGTGTTTTTAATGACTGATTAGAAACTACTTCCTCCCCGATGTCTATGAGCCACATGTATTGACTAAAAGAACAAAATTGCAGATGGGCGGTTGGACTTACCAAAATGACAGAGAAGTTTGGTCATCTCAGTGGGAGTCAGTGTGGATCAAAATCCCTTCAACAGAGAAGAGCCTGGATCTGGAAAAGACCTAGAACATCCTAAATCTCTCATACAGTGTGGAATCCATACATCAAAGCACAACTTGGACTAAATCAGAGGTTTCCAAATAAGGTTGTGGTCGGTCTTCTAAAAATGTATTAAAACCTTTGTGTTCAACTATTTACTACTGGCCAACAACTGTCTAACCCTAAAAAAGTCCAGAAGAAATGCTAAGATCCATCTATTCCTGAGCTTGACCAGCAAAACGATTGTGATGATTAAAAAAAAAAAAAAAACACCACGTTGTCTCTCTAATATTTGACAGAATGAATGAATTGATGTTCAGTAGAAGCAAAAAACTAAACAAATTAGAACATTTCTTTAGCCATCAAAACCATTTTGTTGCACATTTCTTTCTTAATTTTATAAATGGTGACTGGGATTAAAAAAGAAGAGATCCTACAGAAAAAGCAGAACTAATAGTCCATTAAAAAAGAAGCAAGTGAAAGGGTCCTGAAGAGAAACGTTGGGATAAGGGATGAATAATCCACAAGTGGGTGACAAAGGCTTTGAAATGCAACTGAAGGAGCAGAAGTGTTTTGGTAAAACTCAAGCTTTAATTTTATACATCAAAATTGATTGATTCCTTCATCTATTTTTTATTTGCTCTGTTTATTCTGGCTGAGATGCTTTAAATTGCTGTCAGCAGAATAGTCTGTTCCTCCTCTGTGTCCTGTTTTCCCCCTCCTTCTTGTCTATGTTTGTGCACAAATCACACCTGAAACTCATCTACTCATCTGCTGAAACATATATTGATCTGTTTTTGACACATTCTTCTCCAGATCGTTTGTTTATCATGCTTGACCTGTTATCCAGTTTTTGGCTCCAGATTCTACATCAGAACCTGCCTAGTTTATCTGTTTTTGTCTTCTTTATTTGGACTTTTTTTTATCAATCTAATAAATCTGCTTGTGATTTTTTCATCTGAGCCTGTCTGTTGTGTCAAGGTATATTTTTGGCCTCAGCTTCACTCAAGCTTTAATTTTATACATTAAAATCGATTGATTCATTCATCTGGTTTTTATTTGCTCTGTTTATTCTGGTTGAGATGCTTTAAATTGTAAAGGGTTTTCTATTGTGAAATTTTACATGATCACCTGTTTCTGGAAATAAAATAAACTTTACAGTCTCCCACTGCTCCTCGCAAGACTCATACCGCCTATCACATTCGTAGCAAGTGCGGTAGGAGCTGTAGCTCCCGTATCGGCTTATTCAGCCACAGCTGACGCTGCACCATGGATAAGTATCCAGGTGCAGACTCCATTTGTCTCTAGACAGAAAAATGTCAACAAAATAAGGATGGATGTTACATTTAACATTCCTGTTTAGTTCATTGAAGTTAAAATGAAAAGTAATAATGATCAACTCGCTACACTTTACCAGATCAGGGTTCAAATACCGTAAACGGTTCAACACTATTCTCTAATGGTTGTTCCGAAATATTGCAACTGGAAATTAAACTTGATATTTAAAGAAAAAAAATGTTACAACTTCTAAAAGAATGTGGTATAGTAGTTTTTTCATTATTGATTCTTTATGGGAACAAAGGTTTAAAAAACATTTTTAAATACGAGCAAAGGCTAAGTCAAATATGTTCCAGAATGTTTTAGACAACACACTTTTTTTAAAAAAAATGTAATTTTCTTTCTAAATCGAGATTGTGACTTTTGTAACATTTTAAAGAACTATATTTCGACATGACTTGAACGCACCACGCTTTTTTGATGACTAAAGTGCGCTTCCTACTGGGTAACATCAGAACTACAAAAACATATCAGCCAGTTTTATTTTTTAGCATTTATCTGACTTAAGGGATTTGATTAAAAGACATTTGGCTTTGTAAAGCTATTTAATAAAAAAAATGTACTTAGAGGACACCGTTTTTTCATCGAAATGACTGATAATGACTACTTGTTTTCAGGGTGTTTATGCTGAATGTTTTGTCATTAACTGATTTAACAGCATTCTCTAGTGACCATTTTAAAAATTACATACATGCAACTGAGAAATTTTGGTGGGAAACAATAATGTGTTTCAGTGGAATGTTTTTTTTATTTTTTATTTTTTACTGATCCAGCATTTAAAAAAATGATTGAAAAACATTTGGAAGAGAGTTGAGATTCTAACGCTCATTCAAATGGGAAAGTCAAAAGAAATCAGTCAAGATATTAAAAAGAGAATTGTGGATTTGCACAAGTCTGATTCATCCTTGAGTGCAAATTCCAGATGCCTGAAGGTGCCACGTTCATCTGTTCTGACAATTGTACACAAGTATAAACATCATGGGAACATCCAGTCATTGTATCACTCAGGAAAGAGACAGGTTCCGAGTCCCAGACATGAACATACTTTGATCCAATATGTCCAGAACAACCAAAAGACGAAGGCAAAAGATGTTGTGAAGATACTGGATGGAGATGGTCTTCTTCTCCTTTCGGCATTTCCCTTCAGGGGTCGCCACAGCAAGTCAGTTTCTTCCATCTAACCCTATCTGCTGCATCCTCTTCGGTCACGCCAACTATCTTCATGTCTTCCTGCACTGTATCCATGAACCTCCTCTTTGGTCTTCCTCTAGTCCTCTTTCCTGGTGGTTCCAAACCCAGCATCTTTCTGCCGATGTACTCTCTCTCTCTTCTCTGTACATGTCCAAACCATCTCAGTCTTGCCTCTCGAACTTTATCTCCAAAACCTCTAACATGTGCTGTTCCTCTGATATACTCATTTCTAATCCTGTCCATCCTGGTCACTCCCAGAGAGATCCTCAGCATCTTCATCTCTGCTACCTCCATCTCTGCTTCCTGTCTTTTCCTCAGTGGCACTGTCTCTAGACCAAACATGGCGGGTCTCATCACGGTTTTGTACACTTTCCCTTTCATTTTAGCTGAAACTCTTCTGTCACACATCACACCTGATACTTTTCTCCACCCGTTCCAGCCTGCTTGAAGACGCTTCTTCACCTCTTTTCCACACTGGATGGAGATGGTAAAAATATGTCATTATCAACAGTGAAACGAGTACTGTACAGACATGGACTGAAAGGCGACTCTGTCAGGAAGAAGCCATTTTTGGAGACATGTCTTGTGGTCTGACGAAACTAAAAACATCGTAATGTATGGAGGAAAAAGGGAGAAGCCTGCAGGCCTCAGAACACCATGCCAACTGTAAAACATGGTGGTGGTAGCATCATGTTGTGGGTAAGGACGGGTATCGATAAGCATTTATCGATGATGGTCCTCTTATCAATACCACTTAACGATCCGGGTCTTTAACGAATGTCTTATTAATACTTTTAGAAACAAAAAAACCCTAAACAAATAAGTATTGTGAACACAAAAACTTTACTTTGGATCACAGTGGAACTCACAAACAGAACAATATTTAAATAAAATATACCTAGCTTAAATAAAATAAAATGGATACTTCAAAATAAATCTGAACTCGATTATAAAACAAACCAAGTTAGAAAGAGAAATACAGTATATATTACCAGCAGCTAATGTTTTTTTTTTTTGCCAACAATAAAAATTGTGCAATTTTTTTATATTAAAAATCTTTTGGACCCTCATATCACATCTTCTTTTGCAAATTTAAATTATTTTATCAAATGCAATATTATATGCAACCATGTGTCATATTGAGCACTGTGTTATTCTGTGCACTTTTGAAAAGTTTTGCACCTTTTTTCCCCCACATTATCGTGTTTGGTTCCAGACAAGGAGCCTTTCATTTTAAATTTACCCAGAATGCAAGAGAAACTTTTACCTCTTTCATGTCTTGCAGAAAATGTGAGATTTAAGTAGAATCCAAAATTTTTCTGCTTTAAAACACAACCTAAATATTCTCATAATGTCTCAAAAACCTGTAGAAAATACAATCCACAAGGTGGGGTAGTTTTGAGGAGAGATGGACAGCAGCTCCCAACATAAAAGTCGAGAAGAAGAGTAGGTTGCTATGGTTACAGTAAACAACCTATTGCAAGACATGCCTGCCTGTCTCTAAATAAAAGACAAGATTTTATAATAATAAACATAAATAAATACGGCTTAATCCATTTTTACACAAACAGCATGTAATCAACCAAAATAATATATGAGCGTTTTGTTATTCTGTGCACTTTTGAAAGTTTTGCACCTTTTTTTTCCCCATATTAACATGTTTGGTTCCAGACAAGGAGCCTATCAGAAGATTTACCCAGAATGCAAGAGAAACTTTTACCGATTTCACGTCTTGGAGACAATGTGAGATTTAAGTGGAATCCAAAATTTTTCTGCTTTAAAACACAACCTAAATATTCTTATAATGTCTTAAAACATGTAGAAAATACAATCCACTAGGTGGGGTAGTTTTGAGGAGAGATGGACAGCAGCTCACAACAAAAAATCAGAGAAGAAGAGTGGGTTGCTATGGTTACAGTAAACAACCTATTGCAAGACATTCCTGCCTGTCTCTAAATAAAAGACAAGATTTTATAATAATAAACATAAATAAATACGCCTTAATTAATTTTTTACACAAACACCATGTGATCAACCAAATAATCTTTTAGATACCGGTAGATCATGATCACCATATGAGGTGAAATAGGATAATTTCCCACGGCACACCTGACGATCTCTCACGATACACTAGTGTGCCGCGGAACACTGGTTGGAAAACACTGCTTTAGACAACGTACGTTGATGGAACTGATTTTGGTAAAATAAAGCCAAACTCGAGATTGCTTTGCACGTTCTGCCATCACGCCACCCTTGGCTTCAAAATTGAGCAGCAAAGGTATGCATCGCCCCTTTGCGAGTGAGTGGGCGGTGTCAGCGAAGTGCTTCAGCTTGTAGCAAAAAATGTTGCAGATAGCAGATAGCAGATCCGTTTGGACTAGCGCTTATCAGTCCGGGTAAAAAAAACGGATTCTCAAAATCCGGTTCTTGATACCAATCCCTAGCCCTCAGTATTGTTTTTCTGAAGTTCTATTAATTTATTCAAAGTTAAAAGATTTAGACAATCTCTGTGGATTTTCTCAAGTTTCAGATTGTAACGTTTGTGAAAATCTCCACATGTTAAAGATCAAAGTTATCTGGGGTCTTCAAAGAACTATTCACAATGTATTATCACAATGTGGCCTTGCAGAACATTTTTGATTTAGGAACCAAAGTTACATTGTTCATCAAACATTAGAACACTTGAGACCATTTTAGGTAGATTAACTTCATTAAAGTCATAGTTATGCCTGCAGTAGCAAAGCTACGAGTACATCTTGAAACTTTGTGATACTAGTACATTTTTTCTATTCCCATTCGCACCAACCAGTTAATTTAAAATGCAGCCACTATTATAACAATGTTTCATACTGCTAGAAATTCTGGGCTATTTCTGATTGTTCTGAACATTTCTGATTTATTTTTGCAACAATGACACGGGTAGCAAATGCACTCTGCTGCAGTGACTGATTCGTTTCTGCTGGGAAAGACAACCTTTTAACTTTCCCACGTTGCACGATTAATAAAGTCTCTGCAAATCCATTCACTCATTTCACAGAATCCCCAATGATTTTCTATGCTCTGCAATGAGGACCTTAAAATAAATTAAGACACCTAAGATCCGAGCAATTTCAGTGTGACATGTCATGTGTGATGAAGTGGGGTTCTCCATATTTGAATGCATGTTTCTACTTTTTTTTTTTTTAATAAGCCTAAAGCTGTTACCCTCAACTTTTACTTGCAGTATGAAGAACAGAGTAGAATGGTCCTTTTCCAATTACTTGAAAATGGACTTAAATGTAAGCAATAACTTAGTTAATGTAATATGTAGCAGATGCGCTTCATTCAGAAGGAACTGGGACTGAGGTACAGATGAGATGAAGCCAATAAAGATTACTCTTCACTACTTTTTGTATTCTGAAGTCATTGTACCTTGGAGGGTACACCCTGAACAGGTCGCCAGTCTGTCGCGGGGCCACACATACACAGACAAACACACTAACATTGTTTTCTAAGGTTGCAGTTTCCTCTTTTTTCTTATTTTTCTTTCATTTTACTACTTCTCTCCATAAAAAAAAAAAAAAAAAAAGACTCGGCAAAGAAAAAGAATTCACTCTTGAAAACGGATAATAGTTTTGAAATGGGAGAAAAATATTGTGAAGCACTATGAAATGCAGAATAGTCTAGACAGTTTTGAAACGGAGATCTCGGCACTATCAAATGAGCTGAATGCTTTAAATGTGGTTATGTATTTGTCTTTTTTTTCTATTAGTCAAGTTTTCCAAAGATCAGTCAGTCACCTTCTTAACGTCTCTCCCTCACAGGGTTGCGGGGGGTGCCGGAGCCCATCCCGGCTGATTCAAAACAGGTCGCCAGTCTATCGCAGGACAACACACATACAACTAACTATACACACAACAGTGTGGCAAATCAACCTAACATGCATGTTTTTGGAGGGTGGGAGGAAACCTGAGTGTCTGGAGAAAACCCATACATGCACAGGCAGAAGATGCAAACTCCACACAGAACAGCCAGTGTTCCAAGCCTCGTGCCAAACCAGGACTTGAACCCACGACCTTCTCGCTGTAAGGCCACTGTGCTACCCACTGCACTGCCGTGCCACCCCTTTAAAGATGAGCTTCTGTTTAAATAATTAAAAAATGAGTCAATACAATGATACTGTGCATATAGTGTGTATATACGGATGTCTATTAAAAAACTCTCAATATGAGTAATAAGCAGTCATCCAACATGTCTACGCACTGTTTCCCATGCAGTTGTGACCGGTGCTACATCTGGCATTGGTAAAGCTTACGCTGATGAGGTGAGTCTCCATTTTTGTTCTGTTAACTGTTCTTTCACTTTTATGCAAATTTAAAGATTGAAAATGGTTAAATTACTATGCAAAGTTGTTTTAGAAGACAATCCCACAACCTTTATGTGTTCATGTTTCTCACAGCTGGCACAAAGAGGTCTGAATGTCGTTCTGATTGGCAGATCAATGGATAAGCTCCAAACGGTTGCCAAAGAGATTGGTGAGTCAATGTAAATGTATCCTGTGTCCTCAGCTGGTGTGTTCCTGTTATCATCTGAGATTCCACAACAAATTAATGTTACATTTGTTACATGCAGAAAAGAAGTATGGACGACAGACTCACATCATCCAAGTAGACTTCTTGGTTGGGTCTAGTATCTACCCAGCTATAGACAAGGAGCTTCAAGGCCTCAATATTGGAATTCTTGGTAAGAGAAAATGCACTTTTACAATATTTCTTCTTGAATATATGTGATTAACATTGCACAGTAAAAAAAAAAAAAAAAGGAGGATTTGAAGGAGCCAAACACGTAACCCATCAACCCATGAATGTTTGTTTCAGCCACAGTTGCATATAATCATTTTTTGTCGGTTATTTTTATTTACATCTCCTGAACAAAAAAAGTCAAAGCTTTCAAGTAGAAGGTACTTTGGTTTTCTGTTTTGTCTTCTGAACTGCTTAACACTGATGGGTTTGTAAGGGGTGCCAGAGCCTATCCTGGCTGCTTTCAGGCGAGAGGCAGGGTACACCCCAAACAGGCCACCAGTCTACATCAGGGACGCTTAAACACACACACAAACAACCATCCACACATGGAGTACACATACACACACACACACACACACACACACACACACACACTCCTTCCTGCTCTTCTCTTGAAGAGCTGGCTGAATTTTTTCTATCTGTTTTGTGAGAATTTTAGGGGATATTTCGTAGTGGCCAATAAACCTAACATGCATGTTTTTGAAGGGGGGAAGAAAACCTGAGTACCCGGTGAAAACCCACACATACACAGGGAGAACATGCAAACTCCACACTGAAAGACCAATGTGCCAACCCTGACCTTCTTGATTTGAGGCCACCGTACCGCCACCAAAAACCGTTTGGGAGGAAAACACTGGGTTAAAAGCAAGACAAGGAATCAAATGTAGAGTTTCATCAATCCGAGTGAGTGATAAGTTGGTTTAGGGATGAGGTGAGAGCACTGTTAGAGGAAGGGGGATGTCAGGAAGGGTAGTGTGGAACCTCCACAGGCCTTTATTGCCATCAGCAGCTCATTTTCAATCACCTGGGTCACGGGACTGTGTATGTACGCAGGCCATTTGTGGGTTATCACAAATGTTATCATTCAAGCATTTAATCAAGAGCATTATCAATGTACAGGCATTGTTTCTGCATAAAAGGGTGGGACTGTCTCTGCTGACATGGAAGTTTACCAGATTGTAACAGTAGTAGAAGCTTATCAGCTGTCAGAAATAACGTCTCACATCCACGTCCACGTTGTTGTTTGTTATCAACACTTCATGACTCACAATTATGTTTCACGCTCTTGTGATTAGATCCAAGCAGAAAACTTGAAAAGCGTGGACAAGTTGGATGATGTGACATAGTAACACTGAACACTATTTGGGGTTCACCTCACTAATTCCAAAACTCAAAATATTTGAAAAAGAATTTATTTTTTACTTATATTCTTGGCATAGACCAACACTCATTGTCACTAATCTCAGAAACAAATACTCTATTGTGATTTTTTTCAACAAAAAAACACTTGAGGGGGTGTTTACTGTATTCCAATCTCCCTCACTTGATAGTAGGGAAATAGTGAAGGGTGGAGCAAAGCGGGGAGGAGCACAAGACATAATCCAAGATAGATTTTGGATTCAACATCTTGTACGTTTCTGTGAAATAAGAAAATTTTCTGCTCCATCAACTTTGCTGCAAAATGACGTCCATGGATTGGCTGACAACTTTTGGAGGAATAATTGCAGCTTTTTACTTGATAAAATTCACCTGGAAATGTTGGTGTGGATTAAAACAATTCATCTTATCCGAGTATTGGCAAGTGGATTTGAGGACATTTGGAGAATGGGCAGGTAAAATAAAAATATATTTAATTTAGTTTTTAAGCTGTCTTTTAAGCTGTTTTTTAAGCACCTTGTCAGGTGCTGAACAAGTTGCTTCCAAGATGAAAAGCAGTTATTGCAACTTTCTGCACAGATTTTCTGTCCATTCACATTTACATCACATAAAGTATAGGATCAAAGAAATTAGTCGAACTTCAAACTAACCAGATATGGTTGAGTTACCTACATTACTAAAACAGGGTTTTATGCTGCAAACAAGTTATTTTTTCAGATTTGACATCATTTAAAAAAAATTGAATTAACAGACCAGGTTTCTTTTAGCTGAAACTAGTAAGTAAAATCTTGTTTGCATTCCTGACAAATGAGGTATTTCTGTTTTATTGTTTTCTAAGACTGCAGTTTTTTTCTTTATTTCTTATTTTTCTTTCATTTTACAACTTCTCTTCATAAAGAAAGAAAGACTTGCCAAAAAAGTAGAATTCACTCTTGAAAACAGATAAGAGTTTTGAAATTGGAGAAAATTATTGTAAAGCACTATGAAATGCAGAATAGTCTAGAAAGTTTTGAAACGGATTTCTCGACACTATCAAATGAGCTGAATGCTTTAAATGTGGTTATGTATTTATCAATTTTTTTCTGTTTTCTGTCAAGTTTTCCAAAGATTAGCTTCTGTTTAACTGATTAAAAAATGAGTCAATGCAATGATACTGTGCATATGTGTATATATATGGATACCTGTTTTAATAACTCTCAATATGAGTAATAAGCAGTCATCCAACATGTCTATGCACTGTTTCCCATGCAGTTGTGACCGGTGCTACATCTGGCATTGGTAAAGCTTACGCTGATGAGGTGAGTCTCCATTTTTGTTCTGTTAACTGTTCTTTCACTTTTATGCAAATTTAAAGATTGAAAATGGTTAAATTACTATGCAAAGTTGTTTTAGAAGACAATCCCACAACCTTTATGTGTTCATGTTTCTCACAGCTGGCACAAAGAGGTCTGAATGTCGTTCTGATTGGCAGATCAATGGATAAGCTCCAAACGGTTGCCAAAGAGATTGGTGAGTCAATGTAAATGTATCCTGTGTCCTCAGCTGGTGTGTTCCTGTTATCATCTGAGATTCCACAACAAATTAATGTTACATTTGTTACATGCAGAAAAGAAGTATGGACGACAGACTCACATCATCCAAGTAGACTTCTTGGTTGGGTCTAGTATCTACCCAGCTATAGACAAGGAGCTTCAAGGCCTCAATATTGGAATTCTTGGTAAAAGAAAATGCACTTTTCCAATATTTCTTCTTGAATATATGTGATTAACATTTCACAGTGAAAAAAAGGAGGATTTGAAGAAGCCAAACCCATGAATGTTTCTTTCAGCCACAGTTTCATACGATTATTTTTGTCGGTTATTTTTATTTACATCTCCTGAAAAATAAAAAAAAAAGTTAAATCTTTCAAGTGGAAGGTACTTTGGTCTTTTTTTTTGTCTTTTGAACTGCTTATCCCTGATGGGGATGCTGCAGTCTATTCCGGCTGATTTCAGGCAAGATGGGGGGGATACATCCCAAACAGGTCACCAGTCTGTTTCGGTGACACACACAACCATCCACACACACACAGTCTTAAGGACAATTTCGTAGAAGCCATTCAACCTAACATGCATGTTTTTGGAGGGTGGGAGGAATTTGGAGTACTTGGATAAAACCCAGGCATACACGGAGAACATGTAAACTCCACAGATAAAGAACAGTGTTTCAAGCCTCGCCCCCACTATGGGACTGGAACCCTCAACCTTCGTGCTGTGAGGCCACTGTACTAACCACTGAACCATCATGCAGCCCACCTTGGTTTTCTTCTTTTTTAACTTTGAAAGATTGTCTTTTGTTTCCATAAAACAATAATGTATAAGATTACATTTTTTCATATTTTAAAGTATGTTCATTTACACACTAATTTAACTTTTTAGACAATTAAATTTTTAAAAGGAATGGTATCTTCGTCTCTCTTTGGTTTTTCCCTTTCAGGGGTCACCTCTACCTACCCCTGTTTTCTGCATCCTTTTCTCTAACACCAGCAACTTTCATGTCATCCTTCATATGATCTCGGAACCTCCTCTTTAAACTTCCATTAAGCCTCTGTCCTGCCTGGTGGTTTCATACCCAGCATCCTTACGTCAAACACTCCTGCACTTCTTCTTCCCATCACAAAGTTTCCTTATCTGCTTTCCTTCCATCAGACATATCAAATCCTCTCCCTTAAACAAGAGGTCTTTTTTTTGTCTTACCAAACAGTAAACAATGTTGGAATGACCTGTTCGGATGACTTTGAATATTTCCTGGAAATTTCAGACATTGAACATGTAAGTTGTTTTTTTTAATCTTTTTTTTTTGTGGCTCTCTATGACTGAGATTGCTTGAAATTTTAATTCTGATTTCTTTACTTTGTTTCTTCTGAACAGGCCATCACTCATGTTATCAATTGTAACATACTGTCCATCCCTCAGGTAAGACACATTTCTCTGCGTACTGTTTGGCTCTACTTTGCATGATCACATTATCTTCTGTACCGACAATGATCTGTTACATTATCTGAACTTAGATGACTAGGCTGGTCCTCCCTGGGATGGTGGAAAGGTATTTTCACATTGATGAATGACACACAAATGTGGAAAAAAAAACATTTTGAATTGATAGATGCCTTTGTTTAATTCTTTTCTCAGGGGAACAGGACTGATCATCAACATCTCATCTGAAATGGGTACCCGTCCTCAGCCTTTGGTAACCCTTTATTCTGCCTCCAAGGTATTCTCTAACTCTGAAGAACTGTATTTAAATTAACACATTAATAATTAATCACATCATTTTATGTCCCTCACTCACCAATCTGCTTATTTTCTGCGTCTCGAAAGGCTTTCGTGACATATTTCTCGCAGTGTCTCCATGCTGAGTACAAGCCAAAGGGAATTCATGTTCAGGTAATAAATAAATCCTGAGACCCAAAGTGTACAGAGATGTTCAGAAACCTAGCTTCATTTCAGAAGTACTGACATTTTTAACTCTGATTCGATACCTTCAAAATGTTACTAACATTTATTTTTAATAACATTTTTGATACCACAAAGAAAACTTATGGGAACATCTTTTTTTTAGTCAAAAATGAATGTAATCAGTTTAGAACATGTATTTATATCTAACAATTTAAAACATGAAACAAATGGATTTAGGTTGCTCAAAATCCTCTCAGATTGCCGTCGCTTTGGGAAACAAAAAAGTGCACTTTATGTATTTGTGAGTAAAAACAAATCCAAATAGAAAACCATTAAAAGAGATTTAAATCAAAATTAAGTGCATCAATCTAATATTCATCTAATATTTCAGTTGTATGAACAATATATATTTGATTTTATTATACAAGCAGAAGCTGAAACGTTGTTTGTTTCAAGTCTCTAAAATAAAGTGACCTAATAGAGTTTGATTGAACTGAGAATTTGATTTTTCGTTTCGCCTTCTGAACCGCTTATCCCGAATGGGGTTGCTGGAGCCTGTCCCGGCTAATTTCAGGTGAGAGGCAGGATACACCCTGAACAGATTGCCAGTCTGTTGCGTGGCCATACTCACACAACCATCCTGACACACACACTCATTCCTAGGGACAATTTCATAGTGACCAATCAAGCTAACATGCATGTTTTCAGAGGGTGGGAGGAAACCCACACAGAAAGGCCAGTGTTTCAAGCCTCGTCCCACCCAGGACTTAAACCTTGACCTTCTTGCTGTGAGGCCACTGTGCTAACGACTGCGCCACCCTGCAGCCTGGATTGGTTTCATTCTTCAAAACAAATACAGTTTGTATTTACAGTCATGTGTGGTCTTTGTTAACATATTTTTGGCAAAAGCGGAAAGAGAAAGTGTAGCTTGTATCAATACGTTGGGAAATTCACATTAGCATTGTTCGTATATTTCAGTGTCGTTACATTTTGAACAAATTTTTTTGGGGAGAAAACTAATGGTAATGTTTCCTCAGTGTGTGGCTCCCCTCCTGGTCTCTACCAACATGACTAAAAACATCAAAGTCAACTCTCTGGTGAAGAGTGCGCAAGCGTTTGCTCATGAGGCAACAAACACCGTGGGTTACTCCAGCTACACCAGCGGCTGTCTCTCTCACACTCTCCAGGTTGGCATCTTATCAAGTCTACGATACACATTTTCAACAAAAAGCTTAACATTTTCTTCCAAAAAATGTCTCTCCAGAGTTGGGTTCTTACATTGCTCCTGCCGGACTGGCTGCGCATGTCAACCTTTTTCATCTCAAGTCTGCGAAAACCTACCGACACAGGACAAGACAAATGTGCCTGCAAGAAAAATGAGAGCCTGAACACAAAGAAAAAGTAGTTTTGATGAAAAAAGTGTTAAGAGTTTGATTTAGGTTGTAAAAATGATGAATCGTGTTGTTTTAAAGTGTTTTTTAATTGCATCAAACATTTGGTTTGAACTCGTGTCTACAATTAACTTTTAAATAATCTTAACATTTTAAACTATGACGAGATGGTTTTCAGCAACAACTAAAAAAAAAAAAAAACAGATTTTCTTTTTTCATTCTTGGTCAAACAAATATGGATGAAAAACACTTATTTTTCGGCTTAGTTTGAAGAAATGTAGAAAGTAGAGTAATACATTATTATCAATTCTATCTTCTTCAGCAAAAAGTTTCAGTCTGTACTTTGAAGGGTTCAGATGAGTTGTGCACTGATAAACTAAACAGCAAAGAGATCACAAGATTGTGAAAAGTGGATACAAATGAATCTTAGCAACAACAATGGAATGGTCTAGTAACTGGAAAAGGTACAGATATTTACTCGTGGTCTGACGTGTGACACACACCAGGAAATCTTTATCTCATTCCCCAAACTTTGTGTGAATGTGTCATATTTGGTGTCTCAACTTACTTTAATTGTTGAATTAAACTTTTTCTCAACCTTAGATGAAGTGTTTTGACACATTTTTTTTTCTATATGCAAAAAGAAAAAAAAAAACCCTTTTGGTTCAATTCCAAATGTTACTTTTGGAATGGGACAAGAACATATCCTTTCTGACCGCCCAACTCATTGAGAAGGATTTTAATATCAAGTGCCATAAACAGTGCAGAGGTAAGTTCTTTTTAAAAAAGATTAAATAAATTGGTCATTTTACTTACATTTAAGTAAACAGCAGGAAAAGACTTTGTTGCATGAAGAACATGAAATAAAGAAAACCTGCTCATGCTCACAGATCAGTGTATGTGACCGGGGTGACACCATGAATTAAGAGTGTTGGCCCTAAACCATTGGTCACAGCTTCCAGCTGTTGTAAGTACTGCTGCGCCTGACTGTGATGAGATGGAGGCCGAGGTAAGTAAAGGAAGCGAACGGCTGCCTGCGAGCTGTGCTCCATCAAAATGTTGTTCACTGCAGACAAAAAGTCCTCGGACAAAGCCTGCACGGACGTTCCTGAGGCCTCTCGCTTTGGCACAGGATGCTGTTGCACCACAGAGTCCCAGGGCACAATCTTTATAGATGCCCTGATTCTCAGCTTCTTCAACAACTCTCTGAATGTCTCTTCATTCACCACCCAGCCCTGATCGCAGGAGCTGCTTTCTACATTCAAGAAGATTCTCATTCTTGCATAGCGCCATTTGCTGGACATGTTGAGCACACAGGCCATCTGCAGCAGAAACAGGCTGCACACATCTTGATAGTCACGGCTGCCTGGCTGAAGCAGGTTAAGAGGCCACACATCAATTGTTCGTTCTGATCCATCAATTTTACTTCCTTTACCTTCTCCCTGTAACTGAAAGAAGTATCGGCCGAGACACACGTTTTTATTCATTTTAAGGCCATCAGAAATAATACCGACATACTCTTCTGGTGACAGCCAGCGGGGGCTCTCAACATGCCGAACAGGAGGAAAGTGAGCCTGTAGTGATGGCAAGTCAACCCCAAAATTATATTCACCCTCACTGCCTTGTCCAACTGATGAGTTACAGAAGGCTGAATCCTGCAGGAAGAAGTCATCAGGGGTGCAGTTGTCATAGAAACCCAGTATCAGCATGTTGGGCTTCATCCCACCTATCATATAAACATCACATCTCAGAATCTACAATATTCAACATTATTTGGAATTAAGATTGAATTTGGCAAAAGAAAAGAGGATTTTACCAAGGCCTGTGATGCGTAGCAGGTGCTGAGTCCCTTGTCTGACCGAAGGAGAGAGGGTCAGGTCCACAAAAGCCTTCACTCCCAGTTTATCAACAAGGCTGAGCCAGAAGTTGTACTGCTGTTGTACAGGATCTGATGGCAGGGTGTCTGCAACACAAAGATGATAGTTATTAAGAAGTCTAAATCAAATATTTTTAATGGTTTATTATCCCTGATCTCAATGTTTTTTCATCCTGTTATTTTATCATAAAAGATATGATCATACGGTCATTTTAATTACTATGGACATCAGTAACCCTTAGTCATCTTATCAACCGTTAATCCCAACCGGGCTCACGAGGTACAGGAGCCTCTTATAGCGAGAGGCAGGGTACACCCTAGACAGGCCACCAGAATGTTGCAGGGGAACAAGGTCCTCATATTTTAACAACCCCTGCAAGTGATGTAACTCCCAAACTGATCATAATAAAACTGCTCACACAAACTATGGTGGCTTTAATATTTGCAACTTAAATTCATTTAAATAATTTGATTTCAGGTTGAACAATTCTTTTTCAACAATAAAGTCAAACTTTCTGGTACGTGACAGTCCTAAACAGAATGTAGGATTTCCCAAACTGTGCATATCTTTTTTCAGAGCAACCCAGAAAAATTCTAAACAATGGCACTCATTTATCAAAGTTGGGTCCGTTAAAATTTGGGTGTAAAGGTGGAGTATGACCAAAACAATGTACTTGTCCGGATTTATCAAAATGACTTTACCACACTGTCTGCACAAATAACTGTGCCAGATTGAGACATTGCGTAATTTTACGCCAAAATCGAATAAGGAATGGAAAAAAATGTAAATTATGATATTGCCACACCATGTTGCAGACGTACCACAATCTATTTAACCTAAAGAGTTAGTCGTCAGAGAGTTAAAGTATCATCCTGGGAAAAAAGAAACTGCAGTGACTCCTGTAGGCTATTCAGCTGAATTACGTTTATCCTGTTTTATATGGTAAAACCTGCACGAAGATGTGGACACAATCAAACAAAGCATACTTTCGTTTCGTCTTCTGAACCGGTTAGGGTGTACTGAAGCCAATCCCGGTGATTTCAGGAGATAGCCAGGGTACACCCCGAACAGGTCCCTAGTCTATTGCGGGGCCACACACATTCCTAGAGGCAATTTTGGATCGGCCAATCAACCTAACATGCATGTTTTTGGAGGGTGGGAGGAAATTGGAGTCCTTGGAAAAAACCCATGTATACACGGTGAGAACGTAAACTCCAAACAGAAAGACCAGTGTTTCAAGCCTTGCCCCCACTATGGGACTGAAACCCTTAACCTTCATGCTGTGAGGCCCCCATGCTAGCCACTGCACCACCATGCAGCCACAAAGTACAGTCAATACAAAAATTATTCTAAGCATAAGGTATTTTTAGTATTTTGAATTCACAATTCAGTAGTTTTAGTATTTTCAGGTTTTAGTATTTTTTAGTATTTAGGTGATCGACTGCAGCCTTCTATCTCTCCATGACCTGTACATCTCCAGGACTCGGGGGCATGCAGGTTGGATAGCAACTGACCCTTCCCACCCTGGACATGGACTTTTTGAGCGACTCCCCTCGGACAGGAGGCTCCGGTCCATTCGGACCAGAACGTCCCACCACAAAAACAACTTCTTCCCTTCTGCTGTTGGACTAATGAATAGTTTATAACCTGGATCTTAGTCACTTCCCTCTTGTCACTTTACTGTCTTTATCTAATATTTTCTATGCCATTGCACTACTTTTCTTTTTTTTTTTTCTGAACACTCTTAGTTTTGTTAAAAAAAAAAAAATTTTGTTTTTATTTTTAATATTTTATTTCTTTCATTTATTTATTTTTTTGCACACCTGTACCATGTCAAGTTCCTAGTCTCTGATATTCTTCATTGACCATGGCAATAAAAGCATTCTGATTCTAATTTTACCGGCTAAAAAGTGATTAGAGCACTTTTAACTGCTCAAAAAAAAAAAACTAGATGCTATTCAAAACTATTTTTATGTATGCAAGTCTCTCTGACCAAACTTTTCTTTTTATTTGATAACTCAACGTTTATTTTACCATCACTTTTTCTGATCAAAGTGCATCTCCATCAGAACACATATTCAATAATCCACTAAAAACATTCTTGACATTTTTTTTTAATTGAACAAATTTTTTTTTACTATTATATTGGTGTTCCATTCTGCCAGGTCGCGGGTGCAACAACCTTTGACAGGAAGCCCAGGCTTCTCTCCCCCCAGCTGCATCCTCCAGCTCACCCGGAAGGATCTCGAGTCATTTCCCGACCAGCTGTGAGACATACGTAGTTTCTCCAGCAGGTTAAGGGACTGCCTCTTGGTCTCCTCCCGGTGTGACGTGCCCGAAACACCTCACCACCGAGGCGCTCGGGATGCAACCTGACCAGGTGCCCGAACCACCCCATCTGGCTTCTCTCAACCTGGAGGAGGAGCGGCTCTACTCCGAGCTCCTCCAGGATGGCAGAACTCCTCACCTGATCTCTGAGTGAGAGCCCAGCCACCCTGCAGAGGAAGCTCATTTTGGCCGCTTGTATCTGTGATCTCATTCAGGTGAGAGTAGGAACGTAGATCGACTTGTAAATCCAGAGCTTTGCTTTTCGGCTAAGCTCTTTCTTTACCACAACGGACCGATGCAGCGTCCTAGTTATTGCTGATGCTGTACCGATCCGTCTGTCCATCTCCCGCTCCATCCTTACCCCACTCGTGAACAAGGCCCCAAGATAGTTAAACTCCTACAGTTGGGGAAGGCGGAGTTTTTTTTATGTAACTTTGGTGTTTTTATGTAAATATGAGGGTTAAAAAATGAACAAATCTGCATGTGTTAACAGACTCATTACTTTTGAGTCTTTTTCTGTTGAACCAGACAACAACTTCTGTCATGAAACGAGAATGTGACAGAGCGTGGATCTGAATAAATGTAAGTGTGTTTATTGAAATTACGCTTGTTTTCAGCCACCATATTTATCAAGATCACACCTTGCGTACGCCTACAAAGGAACAGCCCCACTTCTCATTGTTTTCTGTGTATGCCTAAAATTGACACCAATTAGTGTGTAACTTTGATCAATGAGAACCAATATGTTAAACTAATTATTACTATTACTTATTATTACTAATTATAACTACAAAATAAAATGTATTCAAAGAGATTATTCAAACACACATGCACAACCCACAGAGCATTACCCAGATCTCCCAGCTGTACATGACCCAACACATACAGTCCTCCTTTCTTCAGCTGGTTTACAAAGAGGATGAGCTGGCAGGAGGAGCGTGGGTTGGAAACCATCAATAACACCTGCGGCCTCCAAAACTTCACGTGGTCTTTCCTCACATCAAGCATTAACAGATACTTCCGAACCTGTACCAGAAAAAGAGAACGGAGATCATTGCCAACCTGTTGTGGCTGTTAGATAAGCATGTGCGAGCGTGTCCAGATACCTGATGGAAGATAAGAGCCTGGCTGATGTAGCCCCAGCTGCTGGTGGGCGATCTGTAGTGGAGGAAAAGGAGCAGCAGCAGCAGGAGGACGATGCTGCCTGAAGAGTACACTGGGTTAATGACAAACATCATCACCAAACAGCTTAGAATCCCCAGCAGGCAGGTGTGCCAAGAGAACAGCTGGAAGGTCGGTCTGTGCAACACAAAAAGACAAAAATGAGAACAAGGACGGAGGAAAAAAGTGGACTAGAGGATATTCTGTAAAATGCTTTGCAGAATTTTAGCAGCTCTTGGCTGAAAAAAAAACCCTAATAAACACTATAAAGACGCAACAACTTCTTGCAATGAAAGTGTCATTGTTGAACTTCCCATGGCTGGAAATCCTTCTGTCTGATATGTGATTTTAAATGATTAGTTTCAGATCTTTAGGCAATGCAACAGTAATTATCCTGAGAAATCCTCATCAAATCTTACCTGAAATTAGGAGCAGAAGCCCACTCAAGAGCTAAACAGGCCAAGTCAACTGCAGCATAGGCGAGTAAGTAGAAAACAGTCACCAGACTTGCTACGTTATTCAGCTGCCCTGCAAACACTACACACTAAAACACACACACACGTCTACAAGTTAAAGTAATAAACCAGCAATTTACCAGCTGCTCAAAAAGGCCTCAAATTCTATATCAGCGGTCACCAACTCAGTGCCCGCTGGCACCAGGTCGCCCGCAGCAACCGCATCAGTCGCCCGCAGGCCAGTTCTAAAAATAGCACTAATCACAAATTAGCTCTGTCTAAAATTTTATTTAATTGTGTTGCTATTCTTTTTGAATTTTATTTACAGTTAAATTTAAAAACAAATGCATAAAAACGAAAAAAAAAAAAGTGTATCGCAAAAAAAAGTTTAATATACAAACTCTAACGTAGTTTTGAGTTTGCGCATGACAAACCAGCTTTGCTGAGATGAGCTCGTGAGCGCTGCATAGATGAGGTTACGAACGCGAAAAACATGGCAGAAAAAATGGAAGAAAACTTATCATTTTCACAGTGAATTGGAGGAAGAGTTCTTTATTCCTAACGTGAAAGAAAACTGTGTGTGTCTCATCTGCGGTGCGACTGTGTGTCGCCACAGTCGCACCGTCCTTATTTTGAAAGAGTAGATTTTTGGTAAATCTTACATAATTGATAATTTGTACAAACATGGTTCAGAGTTTATGATTTGATAACTGTTGTTAGCTAGTAAAAGTTGAAAAAGATTTTCTGCAAAATGTTGTGGAAGTGATCATTTGAAAATGAAACACTTGTATATTACATATTGAAATGTATCTGTTTCCTACCTTGTCTAATCATACTGAAATAATTATTGTGATGGATCATTAACAATCAGTGTCTTCACATAGAATATAATTATTAATAATATCAAATTAAAGGTACACTGTGTATCTTTGTTATTTCAGAAGGGTATTATCAAAGTGGTAGCCCTTTGCATTACTCAGTGCCCTTGAAGTAGCTCTCAGTTTCAAAAAGGTTGGTGACCCCTGTTCTATATTAAATGTACATGTATATTAAACGTTGTAAGAATGTTTCTGTACCGTAATAATAATTGAGAAAACATTTTACAACATTGAAGCATTAAAATTAATAAATAATCTTATTCCTGGTAAAAACTTACCTGTGCAAGTCCCCATGTGTACAAAACCGCCATCCAAGGATTCCCAGAACTGGATGTGATGGCTGCCGGGGCCAGTGGAAACCCTGTGGGGAGACCCAGGTATCTTAGAAAAGTATTAAACTCAGAAATATGTACACAATTTTAGAGTCCATACCAAAGAGTTTATCTAGAGCAAGCGCATGTAGGATGCGGGATGCTCCAATCATAGCGCACATTGCAGCTGACAGAGAGGCGCAATATATTCCGATAGTGACAAACGGTGGCCATATATTGATTCTCTGGAAGAAGCCATAATCTTGAATTAAAAGGTTCCTTTAGAAAAACAACAAAAAACAACATCACTCACAACTTGATTAAGAATTGCTACGTTTATCCATGTATAATGAGAACATTACCTGTCACATGTGGCACTGGCCAAGATGAAGAGAAGGACGTATACTGTGAAGGTGTAAAACACAGCAATGATGGTGCCTTTTGGGATTGAAACGCTCGGTGTCTTCAGCTCCCCTTCAGAGATATTTGGAATAAATGCAAAAGAGATTTATTTTTAAGACAGCAGTGTTTGAATATTTTTTGGATCTATAAGAAGAATCAATAATAAAATGGCTCATTTTAAAAGACACTTCAATACAAATTTGAAATGATTATAAACAAATATACAGTGAACCCTCGCTACTTTGCGGTTTGACCACCGCAGTACAACTTTGTGGATTTTTTTTTCATTGTGTATGTATAAAAGAAATATATCACAGATATTCCAAAAAATTTCAAAAATAGTTCAAATGTAATGAATGTGCATCTTTTTCATAAAAATGTTATACTTTATACTGCATCCAATAATATTGCTTGTTGCAAAAATTACATCTTAAATAAGCTTATCCTATAACAAAACAAGCGTAAAATAACGTAAAGCACGTACTCCTTGTATTTGAATTTGCAACCAGCATGTACGATGGGCTGTGATTGGTTCCAATGCTGATAGATGACAAATCAGCTCCCAAGTTTTGTAATCTAGCCTATGATTGATGTTTTGACCACTTCTCCAACCTGCAACAGCTTCTAAACACTGTAAACATGGTGTCTCTACTTTGCGGATTTTCAGCTATGGCAGACAGTTTTGGAACATATCTACTACGATAAGCCAGGGTTCACTGTACAAGCAAAGAAAATACAATCTATACAACGATGTTATAAAAATCATCATTTCAAATCAAAGCTCCCAGTTAATCTAAATATAGTAACTGCTGTGCTTCTACTTACCCTAATTCCCTGCAATGAAACACTATTTTACTTGTGACACGATAAAAACAAGCTGTTACCTGACATGTTGGCTCCAGCCATGATTCCTGTGCAGCTGGTGAACATGACAGCAAACACAGTGGCAAAAGACATGACAGAGTTGGTGCTGTAGTCCAAGGAGTAACCAGCTAAAGGCAAAATAAAAAGAGGAGTCACATTAGAAGAAGTGATATGTGAAATATTGCTTTCATTTCCACAAACACAACCACTCACAGGCAAGGTTGTTCCTCAGTGTGGTGGCACTGAAACCTGTGTAACTGGCATTGTAGCGGAGCGTTTGATTACCAGCACCCTGATGAATGATGATAAAGTTTCGAGGTTTGACTGCCACTGAACTGATGAAGATGGATAATAACGATATGGTGACCACCAGCAGGATGACGAAGGCGGTGCGGGAATAAATGTGGGCGCCCACCAAACACACAAACAGGCACAACAGAAGGACTACTGAGGAGTAGAGTACAGTATACCAGTAACCCTGAGGAAGCACCCGCAGACCCTCAGAAACAGGCAACTCTAAAGTGAAAAGAACAGGCAAAGAAAAGCAGTGAGGAAGGAGAAGAAGGTAGTAGGTTAATTATAAAAAATGACAGTATATAGATTTTTTTTTACCGGGATCAGCGCCAAATAAATCAAGTATGGCTTCCACAAGACCCAGAACATATTCACCACATGCAAACACTTTGGCCAGGAAAAACATCAAACCAATGCTTCCTCCAAACTCAGGCCCTAGAGACCGGCTTATCATATCTGTTCTCATGTTGTTAAGATTAATTAATCAACTCTAAAAAAAAAAAAAAAAAAAGTGAAAAAAATTGCAACATCATCATCAAAACATCAAAAATCCAAAAAAAGATTTGTCTGAGCAGGAAGGATACAGTATGCTCCTCCACCTTGTATGGCCCCATTGGTTGAAATAGCACAGATGGACAAGATTGTTAGAGATATGATGGTGTAGGCAACAGCGATCATTAAAAGACCCTGCAGCAGCCCCGCGTGACCAACCACAAACCCTGGAAAGAGAGATCAGACCACTATGAGTCATTTTAGTCAAATGACTCAGCAATATTGTTTGTACAGTACCCAAACATCCCTTTTTACAAGTCAGAACTTTCCCCAGTTCTGATTCACACACCTGTTCTCAGAAACAGCACAATGCTGAACATGGAGAGTATGGTAGGTACCATTACTCCAAAAAAAGTGTTTAGCCTTCGTGGATCCTGACCCGGTTTTTCAGGATTGGATTCCTGGGAAGAGTCTGATGCTCCAACACATGAAGTTGTGGTCAGATTTAGACCACAGATACCCGAGGTGATCAGCGGGGTGTGTTCGTTTGACATGGTTGCTGACAGAAGTCCTCCGTTCGACCTGTAAGAGATAAATGAACAGTGATTGATAAAAGTAAAGCAAAGCTACCGACTTGAATCTGCTGCAGAGTGTCTATTGGTTTCCATCTACCTTCATCTGGTCTGCTGCTTTGTATGTAAACGTGTTGTTTAGCCCTACGGGCAGACATTTACCAGAGATCCTGCTTATTAGAAACACATTTCCACCAGGGTAACTAACTGTCTGATTAGCTGGATCTCCTGACAGTAAACATGCTGCAGAGTTTGTGAGCCTCAGTTTAGGACATACAATACATTTCAACGAAACATTTCCAGACCAGAAAATTCTCCGCAGACAGGTCACGAGGTTGTAAATGAATTATGAATAGATGTTATATTCCTGCCCTGTAGGAGAACTGATATGAGCAGACCAAATTGTTTGATACAAATCCCAGTTCTAGCTCTGAAACAACTATTTAAGTTAATATGCTGCCATTTGTTGTTAATATACATATGTATATTAATAAGAAAATTGTCCGAACTTATAACATTTACAGTGTATTCTTGCTACTTGCATAAAAAAAATCTAAAATAAGAAATCCAAGGCATGAATTTATTTATATTAGATTCAAAAGCATCTGACAAATTTGCATCAGTCACTCATAATTTTTTCTCATTATTAATTCAAACTACATATCCCACAAAGCCTGCAGCGTGGGTCTGGACGAAGAATTTCTTTGTGCTCATCTGACCTCCCTCCGGTTTGGAAATGTCACCTACTGAAAACAAAAGCTGCATTATGAAACAAATATGACTTGCATGTAAGACTGCTTTAGAAATCTACCCAAAAAATCCCAACATTTCTTTTAAAACTACTATTTTCTGTTGTTATCAAACTTCCTCTTTGTGGTTGGAGTCAAGATCTGTCTTATCTGTTAAAACCAATAAAATAAAGACAAATAAAAACATATCTGCTTTCCTTATCTTTTTCTTTGACCACAGATGAAACCACAAAGTAGAGCAATAGAAAATAAAAGTGAAAACATGCATGATTACTGTATTTAACTGTAATTATTGGACTAAATAAGTCAATAATTCTGCTTGTTTATCTTTTAATTACCTCTTATCTCCAGGTGACTTGTTTATTAGATAAGTCTGTTTAAACGTATGCAGATAAGTCCGATCCACACTCTGCTTTTACACACGCAAACATGCAGAACTTCTGCATTTTTAAACATTTCAAATAAAACTATTACTGAACAACAAAATCCAACAATACAAGAAAATATACTCTATTTTCTGCTTTTAACTAAAAAAGAAAAAGAACTCGTGAAACAGAGAGAACCTGGAAGTCAACTTGCATCCCACAATATTTTGAGCAGCTCCCCTCAGGAGGAAGGCTTACAGTCCATTCGGACCAAGACCTTTCACCACGGGGACAGAACACTACCTGAGATGTCTCCTCAATAAACTAGGCTCTTGAAAACTCTATCTACCTGTCGCTTGCCACTTTTTTTTTTTTCTGGACCTGTCCAGAAGACATCTTTGAAACCCTTTCTACAATAGATCACTCCTGGACGGATGAGGAATTACGCAAACTTGCTACTTTCCGTTCACTTGTCTTCCACTTATCCTGGGCCGGGTTGCTGGGGCAACTGCCTCAGATGGGAAGCCCAGGCTTCTCTTACCCCAGCTGCATTCTCCAGCTCACCTGGGGGGATCCTGAGGTGTTCCCTGTCCAGATGTGAGACATAGTCTCTCCAGCGGCTCCGGGGTCTGCCTCTTTGTCTCCTCCCGATGGGACGTGCCCAAAAATCCTCACCAGCAAGCCGTTCGGGAGGCATCCTAACCAGATGCCTGAACCACCCAATCTGGCTTTTCTTGACTCGGAGGAGCAATAGCTCTACTCCAAGCTCCTCCTGGATGGCAGAGTTCCTCACTCTTATCTCTGAGTGATAACCCAGGATTTGCTGTAGTAAATATTATGCATACTACATGCCATGTCTCTTCTATGGATACAGAGTGGTTTTTAGAGTGATCATCATTTTATATTGTTTTCTATTATATTTTCATACTGTTTTAGACTATTTTTAATGTTTGATCTTGCTCACTATGCCAAAGCAAGTTCCTAGTCTGTGCATTTTCATTGACAGTTGTGATAAATATTTCCTGATTCCTGATACAATCTACAGAAATGCTTCTTCTCACACTGATGGTTGGTATTTGCAGTCAGCTGATTCACAGCAGCTTGTTTGTTTTTACAAGTTACTCTGACCAAAAGGAGGGTCTCCTGAACTGGGCTGCACACGTTTTCTTTAAACTATCAGTATTTGTCCATTGCTTTTTTTAACCACAGGAGCAGGTGAACCAATCTATCAGGAATCATAAAGTCAAACTAGATTCCAGAACATCCATGAGACACTGGATCAGACACAAATAACTGCAGAACTTTTAATTCCTAGCATATGTTATTGAGATGTTTCTCCTCACTGAGGAAGGATGTTGGCTGTTTTTCTTAGATAAATAACAAAGAGGAAGTAGATTAACCCCATCCTGAACCAACATCTAGGAGTGGTTTCAAAGGGGAAGTTATGAGTGATCTACATTTATAGAGTTATTATTTTCATCTCAGTTCCTCTACTTTGATGCTGCTGGTGACGCACTCCTTCTATCCAGCAACTGCAGCCTGATCTGTACCATCTAAAACCTCATGAAGATCCTTTGCATACATACAGATAGATCCAAATATCTATGCATGGGAAAATGAATGAAACATAGCAGCAAATTGTCAGATTTCATCTGATCAACATGATAGAAATACAGAGATATCATGCATGTCTTACATGATGCATGCTTATGTTTAGGAAGTGAAGGTCAGGAAGTTGCACCATCACATCTTAAAGTTCTCATGTGTCATTCAAAGCATCCTGATGTCATTCTGAAACAGTGCAACTACAAACTTACCACCTTGCTGCTTGAGATCTAATAATTTTCTGGGTGTCCTGCTGTGGGGGGTACACAATGCCTCTGCGATGTGGAGATGTCCCGAGCCTGGCACCAATCAGCTGACCGTCAGATCTAAACAAAACAGGCCGATCTGTCCACAAGGCTAGCAGGGATGTGGATGCTGTTTCTGAGAGATCCGCTATCCAATAATAACACATCAAACCTGTCACGCCTCGTTAACCTTCTGTTATTTGCTTCTAAGTGTCACGGGAGAAAAGATCGCACCCATGTGACTTCCAAAAAGGGAGGAGGGTAAAAACATCTCGTATAATACGAGCAAAGGTACTGTTGGTTTAAACTAACCACGCCCCCTTTCCCTTTCACTAACAAATTTAACCTCATCTGTAATTCATGAAGTCATTTAATCAATACAACAGTAATATATTAATGTATTTAATTAAATAATATTTTCAGATCTCGTATGTTGTCAGATAAATAATAAGTGCACAGCTGTAAAATTATACAGATGTACAGTATGTTTGTCAAATGGGCCTGGATTGTGGTGTGTTTTATCAACACTAGAGGCCGCTGTTATCCCTAATAAATGAAAACGCCAATATTTTCATTTCTTCGATAAATTTAAATACCTTTTATTATTCATTCATCTTCTAAACCGTCCATCCCTGATAGGATTGAGGAGGAGGGCCTGAGCCTATTCCGGCTGATTCTAGGTGAGAGGCAGGGTACACTCCGAACAGGTCCACAGTTTGTCGCGAGTACCTTTCATTAAAAATATTAAATATATTTTCTTTTGTCTTCTGAATCACTTAATCCAGAAAGGGAAATCGGGTGTGTGTTTGTGTGTGTGTGTGTGTGTGTGTGTGTGTGTGTGTGTGTGTGTGTGTGTGTGTGTGTGTGTGTGTGTGAGGAGGAGGAGGGGGTGGGGGGTTACTGGAACCTATCCCAGCTGATTTCAGGCAAAAGGCAGGGTACACCCTAAACAGGTCCCCAGTCTGTTGCGGGCCACTCACAAAGACAACGATCATATAAAACATGTGTTTTGTTTTTTAATCTGTTTCCTTTTAGTTTCTAAATGTCAAACTTGTAGCAAATATTTGAAAAAATGAGTCTCACATCCCGTTGTTCAATGTATTGCCAAATGATAATTGTGATTAGTTTTTTTACTTCTGCCTATACCCCTTTCAGTCTCTGTTTTTGGGGTTTTCTTTTTTTTTTTTGACTTGTGTAAATTTTCTGTCGGGTGACAGACTGAATAAATCTTCTCCTTCTTTCGGCATTTCCCTTCAGGGGTCGCCACAGCAAGTCAGTTTCTTCCATCTAACCCTATCTGCTGCATCTTCTTTGGTCACACCAACTGTCTTCATGTCTTCCTTCACTGTATCCATGAACCTCCTCTTTGGCCTTCCTCTAGTCCTCTTTCCTGGTGGTTCCAAATCCAGCATCCTCCTTCCTATGTACTCTCTCTTCTCTCCTCTGCCCATGTCCAAACCATCTCAGTCTTGCCTCTGGAACTTTATCCCCAAAACCTCTAACATGTGCTGTTCCTCTGATGTACTCATTTCTAATCCTGTCCATCCTGGTCATTACCAGAGAGATCCTCAGCATCTTCATCTCTGCTACCTCCATCTCTGCTACCTCCATCTCTGCTTCCTGTCTTTTCCCCAGTGCCACTGTCTCTAGACCAAACAGCATGGCGGGATCTCACCACGGTTTTGTACACTTTCCCTTTCATTTTAGCTGAAACTTTTTCGTCACACATCACACCTGATAATTTTCTCCACCCATTCCAGTCTGCCTGAACACGCTTCTTCACCTCTTTTCCACACTCTTCATTGCTCTGGACTGTTGACCCTAGAAACTTAAAATCTTCCACCTTCTTTATCTCTTCTCCCTGTAACCTCACTTTTTCATTTGGATCCCTCTCATTCACACACATGTACTCTGTCTTACTCTGACTAATCTTCATTCCTCTTCTTTCTAGTGCAAACCTCCACCTCTCCAGCTTTTCCTCCACCTCTTCCCTCCTCTCACTACAGATCACAATGTCATCTGCAAACATCATTGTCCATGGGGATTCCTGTCTGACCTCGTCTGTCAGCCTGTCCATCACCATAGCAAACAGCAAAGGGCTCAAAGCAGATCCCTGGTGCAGTCCCACCCCACACTGAACTCCTCTGTTTCACCTACAGCACATCTCACCACTGTCTTACAGCCCTCATACATGTCCTGAACCACTCTAACATACTTCTCTGTCACACTAGACTTCCTCATACAATACCATAGTTCTTCTCTAGGTACCCTGTCATACGCTTTCTCTAGATCTACTACAAAGACATACATAGTGCAGCTCCCTCTGGCCTTCTCTGTACTTCTCTATCAGCATGCTCAAGATCATGACTGAATAAATCTAACTAACTAATTAACTAACATTAGTATCATGAAACTATTTGTAAACACTAATGTTGATCGTTGTAAATCAGATTAAATAGTTTGAATCTACTTTTAAATCAGTATCAGTGAGAATTTGTCTAACTACAGACAAGTTTACTCATAATCATAAAAAATAGTTATCTTGGTTTCTCTGTTGCGATGATGCAGTACTGCTGCAGTGTTGTTAAACAACAGGATCTAGAAGAGATTTATTTCCCTATAAAGCCAGTTATGACAAAACAAAAATTCTAATGTTTTTCGGGGGTACTGGAGAGTGAGGTTCGTTGGCTTGTTGAGTGTAGATTGAGGAGGAGCATTTTGGTTTCTATGTTGGACATGAAACAACAGACAAGCTGCTCTATACCCTCTTTAGGGTCCTTGAGAGGTCATGGGCGTTTGCCCAACCAGTCTACATGAGTTTTGTGAATATGGGGAAAGGATTCAACTTTGGAGGGTGATGTAGGAGTACAAAGTACCGGAGCCCTTGTTACAGGCTGCCCAGTCTCTTTGTATTAGTAGATTAGGTCAGGTTCAGTGAGAGTCGGACTCCAGTCATGTGAGCTTACCCAACTAGTTTACATGTGTTTTGTGGATCCAAAGAAGGGATTCAACTGTTCCTTAGGGACTATTCTGAGTGTGTGGGGAGTACTGGAGTCCTTGTAATGAGATGTCCAGACTTTTTATGAACAATCCTAGAGCTTGGTCCACTTGGTTGATAGTAGGTCGGATCCATTGCTAGAGAGATTTGGACTTCACCAAAGCTGACATTTGTCACCCATTCTGTTCATTAGTTCTGTGGACAGAATTTTTAGGTGCAGCCGAGTGGAGGACTGGATCAGGACTGAATCTCTATTGGCTTGATCAGGTCTTGATCTCTAACACTTGCTGAACTAATTTGCTGCTGATTGAGAAGCACCATGGATGGGAATCAACACTTCCAAATCCAAGACCGTATCCTAAACTGAAAATGGGTGGTGTGTACCCTGCAGGTCAGAGGCAAACTACTACCCCAAGTTGAGGAGTTGAAGTATCTTGGGGTTTTGTCCAAAAGTGAGAGAAGGATGGAGCTGGAGAACAACAGTCAGGTCAGTGCAGCTTCCTTATTAATTCGGACCCTGCATCAGTCCCTCGTGGTGAAGAGAGAGTAGAGACAAAAAGCAATTAGATTAACCAGTCGATCTGCGCTCACACCCTCAGCTATGGTCACCGTCTGGAGGCGGGGATGAAAGAACAAATGTCAATATGCAAGCAGCTGATAGGAGTTCCTGCTGTATGATGGCCAGGCTCTTACTCAGGGACAGGTAGAGGAGCTCTGTTATCTGGGAGAGGCTTGGAGTTGTTCCTTGGGTCGAGAGAAGACAGATGGGGTGGTTTGGGCATTTGGTCAGGATGCCTCTCAAACGCCTTGCTGGAATTAGGTAATACCAGCACTTACAGCTTAGACGGGAAGGCCAGGCTTCTCTCACCCCAGCTGCATCCTCCTGCTCACCCAGAAGGATCCCGAGTCGTTCCCCAGCCAACTGTGAGACATATTCTCTCCAGCGGGTCCAGGCTCTGCCTCTTGGTCTCCTCCTGGTGGAACGTCCCTGAAACACCTCACAAGCGAGGCCCTCGGGATGCATCCTGACCAGATGCCCGAACCACCCCATCTGGCTTCTCTCGACCTAGAAGAGGAGCGGATCTACTCCGAGCTCCTCCCGGATGGCAGAACTCCTCACCCAATCTCTGAGTGAGAGGCCAGCCACCCTGTGGAGGAAGCTCACTCTAGCCGCTTGTATCAATCTCATTCTTTCGCTCAACACCCACAGATGGTGACCATAGGTGAGGGTGGGAACGTAGAGTAACTTGTAAATTGAGGGCTTTGCTTTTCGACTCAGTTCTTTCTTTACTACAACGGATCGATGGAGCATCCTAGTTATTGCTGCCGCTGCACCAATCCGTCTGTTGATCTCCAGCTCCATCCTTACCCCACTCGTGAACAAGACCCCGAGATACTTAAACTCCTCCACTTGGGGCAGGACCCTGTCCCTGACCTGAACCTTTTACCGGGCGAGGATTATGGTCTCAGATTTGGAGGCGTTGATTCCAATCCCGGCTGCTTTCACATTTGGAAGCAAATTAGTCCAGTCAGAGCTGGAGATCACGGTCCGATGACGCTAAGACTCTTTTCTTTTAGAAATTTATTTTCACAAACCAAATCTATAGATTCTCTCGTTCTTTTTGTCTTTTGATACATGGAGATCTTCTTCTTCTTTCGGCATTTCCCTTCAGGGGTCGCCACAGCAAGTCAGTTTCTTCCATCTAACCCTATCTGCTGCATCCTCTTTGGTCACACCAACTATCTTCATGTCTTCCGTCACTGTATCAATGAATCTCCTCTTTGGTTTTCCTCTAGTCCTCTTTCCTGGTGGTTCCAAATCTAGCATCCTTCTTCCTATGTACTCTCTCTCTCTTCTCTGTACATGTCCAAACCATCTCAGTCTTGCCTCTCGAACTTTATCCCCAAAACCTCTAACATGTGCTGTTCCTCTGATCCTGTCCATCCTGGTCACTTCCAGAGAGATCCTCAGCATCTTCATCTCTGCTACCTCCATCTCTGCTTCCTGTCTTTTATTCAGTGCTACTGTTTCTAGACCAAACAACATGGCGGGTCCCACCACGGTTTTGTACACTTTCCCTTTCATGCTAGCTGAAACTCTTCTATCACACATCACACCTGATACTTTCCTCCACCCATTCCAGCCTGCCTGAACACGCTTCTTCACCTCTTTTCCACACTATTCATATTATTCATAACTACCTGGACAGGACTATATTAGAATCAGATTTATCAAAGGGTTGGGGTCTTCTTTTTGTACATTAGAGGAATGATTTATGTCGTATGGAAGAAGTTTAAAGTTTTTTGTTATGTCCAAAGTGAGGTAAAAACATGTCCAGTCTGAAGGAGTGGGTGTGGTAGGAACAAGCATGTCATTTCTGGGTTTTGTACCGTTTTACAGGATGATGAATCATTTGGTCCATGTAGGGACAGGCATGATGAGAATTTTTTATATAGAGGACAGCAAAGATCCAGGTTGTCTTCTAAAGGTTTCATTCTTTTTCTCTGCTGATTATTTATGATCTCATCCTTTTCAACACAAGCAGTTTGGTTTTTTCTGGAGTGATCTGAGCCAAAGGGGGTGATGTCCTGATGAAGTGTCAGCAGAGGGAGGGAGGAGGCAACCAGAGAGAGGAAGGAAACGAGGAGAACGTCACGAAGACTGGGAGTAAAACGGGTTGAACGGTGTTTAATGGACGATCCTCCACGGCCCACGGAGAGATTTGGGGCTAAATCCGATCGTTTTTACCAATTTGAACAAAAATGATTTTGTTCACCAAGTGGGCGTGAAAAGAGCAAAGCGTGTGAGAGAGGAAACATCAACTCAGAGCAGCAGAAATGGAAATGTGTGTAGCCTTCCTCCGTTTGGCCGTTTACTAAAAAGAACGGACTCAGCCTGATCGTGACAAACGGACCGTTTTTTTAAAAGAAGATCTCCACTCAACTTCATCTTTAATGCGTGAAAATTCCACAGATTTCATTTCGGAGACGCTGCTGTCAGTGTTTTGTGGAGATCATCGGGAGAATTAACAGGTAGCCACCCTTTCATCAAACACCCCAACAGTAGATTTACAGTCTGGGTGAAAATGACAGGAGCATGTTGTGTACGTGTGTGTATGTGTGTTTCTGTGTATGTGTGTGTTCATGGCATCATTTAGGACAATCGATCGCATCTGCATCCGCATTTCACAATCTGTGTTTGTAGAGTTGGAGGTGGTTAAGGCCTCCATGACTGTGCTAATCAATAGATTACATTCGAGGAGCCAGTCTTTTAATGTGATTTTTTTTTTCTTTAAATCCCTTCTTCGTTCCCTTTTTTCGTGGCTTTCATTTAATCAGGATTGCATTGATAGATTCTAACCCAAAGTGATAGATGATGTGATCTGATGATCTGTGTGGTGTATGCAGTGGTGGAGCCTGCACCATCCTCCAGCTGCAGATGGAGCATGCTTTATACCAGTGTAGTTACACATTAGATATGCATCCAGAGGGGTGGGGTCACTCACAGAATTTTTACATTTCTGTCTTTAAATCTCATGATCAAGTGGAGGGGAGCTTCTTATCTATTGTTGTCCTGATCTCTCACATCAGGCTTCATCACAAACCCACTCCCCTTCCAGCTCATTCTCACAAGAAAAAACATGCGTTTGAGCATCTGGCTGGACTCATCCAGGCCTGATCTCTGAAACCCCCTCCCATCCAGATTTTTCTTCTCCTCATTGGCTAAATGAGCAGCTGTGCCAGGAGACTCAGGCCCATCATGCACCCCTTTTGGCTTCCATTTTTGCTGTGAGATCCATCTGGTCCCAGGTCCCTCAAGGGAGCAGTGATCTACTGTATCTGAATGCATCTCTTCTCAGTGTTTACTGTAGCCATGTTTACTGGGGAGGCTTTGCTAAAAATTTACTGAACAAATTTAAATAGATTCTTCCATGTGCGGGAAAGTATTTGCATGTGTAACTGTTCAACAACAGGAACTTGATACTCTGTTTCTTTCTGAAAACATGATAGGAAATACAGGAACACGCAGTAAAAGATTATATATTGTTCCCAATATTATTCCTAATGGGGTCACCAGAGTCTATCCCAGCTGATTTCAGGCAAGAGGCAGGGTACACGCCAAACAGGTCGCCAGTCTGCTGCAGGGCCACACACACACACACACACACACACACACACACACACACACACACACACACAACTAACATGTTAAATGTGTTTCGTTTCATCTTCGGAACTACTTATCTGGGGTTGCCGGAGCTTATCCCTGCTGATTTAAGGCGAGAGGCAGGATACACCCCAAACAGGTTACCAGTCTGTTGCGGGACCACACAGACATCCATCCACACACACACACACACACACTCATGCCTAGGGACAATTTCATAGTGGACAATGAACTGTATTTCTTTAACACAGAAGGCCAGTGTTTCAAGCCTCGCCGCACTCCGGACCTTGAACCCTGACCTACTTGCTGTGAGACCACCGTGCTAACCACTGCACCACATTGCAGCTCCTGTTGTAATTTCATTTTAAAACAAGACAGTGTTCAGCAGTAGTGTGAAGTCTGTTTTAAATCAAAGGTTTACTGGTGGTCTCCACAGGAAGCAGAACTAGATGCTTACTTTGCATCCTGGTCACTACAGATTATTCTGTTTGGATAAAGCAGACAGATTATACGTGGGGGGTTTCTCACTATGGCTGTTTTAAACCTTGAAGATTACATCGATGCTAATTCTTGATTATTTATTTTCCCGAACCACAGGGTGAAATGAGAAGTCTAAGGAAACCATTTTACCTAATTGAAAAAGATTAAGTCTGACTCCTGGATTACTGGATTACAAGAGCATTATACCACACTAATCCCAAATGAGATTTAATAAATACACAGCCAGATTTTTTTTTTCTTCTCATTTTTTAATCACGATTATGCTTTTTTTAAAAAAATGTCTATTTTGATGTTTAAACCAACAGGTGACTGCTTAAACAAGTTGAAAAATGAGTGAGCTCGAGCAGCTTCGCCAAGAGGCTGAGCAGCTTAGGAACCAGATAAGAGTAAGTTGTTATTTTGTGGTTTTTCAATTTACTGGAATCGTTGATGTGTTGTTTTTTTAATCTGTGATTCTCGTTACATTAGGATGCCAGGAAAGCATGTGGAGATTCAACACTGACACAGGTAAACACTGTTGTATATAAATGTGATGTGATAAAAACATTTTTGGAAGGCTTTTTAATCTGAACTTCCCAAAAATCACACCCACAAGGGAGGACTCTGTTACAATTATGTTTCTGAACAATATTTTGTAACTGTGTCTAAAAGCTGACACTGAAACTTGTTGTTTTCAGCACATTTTTTCATAGTAAGGAGTTTAAATCAGTCAGTCACCTTCTTAACCGTCTATCCCTTACGGGGTTATGGGAGCCCATCCTGGCTGGGCTCCGGGGTTCACCCCAAACAGGTTGCCAGTCTGTTGCGGGGCCACACACATACAAACATACACATACACATTCCTAGGGGCATTGATGTAGTGGCCAATCAACCTAACATGCACGTTTTTGGAGCGTGGGAAGAAATCAGACTAAACCACGCACACACAGGGAGAACATGTAAACTATACACAGAAAGGCCAGTGTTTCAATCCTCTTCCCCACCTAGGGCTCGAACCCATGACCTTCTTGCTGTGCTACCCACTGTGCCACCATGCCGACACGATTTTTAATCTACCTCTTTAAAATCTTAGATGGCTGCTGGACTGGATCCTGTGGGAAGGATTCAGATGCGGACAAGACGCACTCTCCGGGGCCACCTTGCCAAAATCTATGCCATGCACTGGGGTTCAGACTCTAGGTAAGACCCCTGTCATTTCTTCCATTGTCAAATGAAGCATTAACATACATACCAGTACTTATTATACATATGCTGCCAGTGAGAAGTTGACAAGATGCATTGTTGTTTAGACACAAAGACCTTGGAAAATGCTGCTCAACTACCTTGTATTTCTGCTGAAAAAAAACAATGTTTAGATGCAAGTGTTGGGAAATTCTTGCATTTCGAAAACAGAAATACCATCCATTAATATTTAGGCGAATGTATTTCTGGATGCATTGCTCCTTTAGAAAAAAAACTTTAAAAGAAGTCTGGTGTGCAGCTGCTGTTCACGTCTATTAAATAACATTGTCACAGTAGCTAGGATATTATGTTTAGATGTTGAGTAATTACATTTTTACTGCATGAACAGATTGCTATTGTAGAATTATTAAAGTTTGACTTAGATGTGGGTGAAATGTTGTTCCCTATAAAGCAGCTGTCTTTTATGGTTAGTTTTTTTAATCAATCCAGATCGATGACGAGATGAAGGGCATCTTGTGGGAGGACCACCTCGGAGAAGAAACAGTTAAATATTTTTCTTCTTTCTGTTCATATAGGCTTCTGGTTAGTGCCTCTCAAGACGGCAAACTGATCATCTGGGATAGCCACACCACTAACAAGGTAAGGCCAACAGAGATACTGTTTTCATCATTATCACAGATTTCTTACAGGAATTGATTCACAAAAAACCTCAAACCAATAAGTATGGCCAGGGTGTGGCAAGATAATCACTGACACAGCGTTTGATGTAGATTAGGACATTCATGTTTAGACTTTGATAATCTTCTAAATACTTACAATTTCAATTCGTAGAGTGATTTGCGGTAAAAGGAAGGGTTTATCGCACAGATAAAAGTTAAAAATATAAGATAATAAAATGATTACTTTCAACTAATTGAGTGATTTGTGGTAAAAGGAAGAATTTCTCGCACAGATAAAAGTTAAAAAATAATATAATAAAATGATTATTTTCAACTAATAGAGTGATTTGCGGTAAAAGGAAGGTTTTATCGCACAGAAAAAGTTAAAATATAAGATAATGAAATTATTATTTTCAACTAATATAGTGATTTGCGATAAAAGGAAAGATTTATCGCACAGAAAAAAGTTAAAATATAAGACAATAAAATGATTATTTTTAACTAATAGAGTGATTTGCGGTAAAAGGAAAGCTTTATCGCACAGAAAAAAGTTAAAACATAAGATAATAAAAAGATTATTTTGCTGTTTATAAAAAGAGATAAAAAATGAAAAACTATTTTGGCCTGTGTAAGCATCCTTGGAAAAACTCCTGATTAAAGTTGTTTCATTTTGACTTTTTATTATCAAGCTATTCTTATACGGGTGTTATAATTGTCCTCTATTTTTCCTGGAACACACCACAGCAACTACAACTTTAAATGTAGCTGCAAATATGAACAAGAAACATAGAAATTGAATGAATGAACAAATGTTTCAACAATTTGATTTGTTTTTCTCCTTTTAGATACATGCCATTCCTCTGCGCTCCTCCTGGGTAATGACCTGTGCTTACGCCCCCTCTGGGAACTACGTGGCCTGTGGAGGCTTGGACAACATCTGCTCCATCTACTGCTTAAAGACACGAGAAGGAAACGTCAGAGTCAGCAGGGAGCTACCTGGCCACACAGGTAAAAAGGGCTTTGTGAACATCTCTATCTATTGGACAGATTGATAGGGAAATGTGCCACTGTGGTGGGGAGAAATGTGCACTCTGTGGGAGCTGTTTTGGAGAGGAGGATGAGGGCTCTACTGCAGGGCATCCTAAAAAAACCCTGTCACCCTCTGCATGATGTGGTCACAACCCAGAAAAATACCAGAAGCAACAGGTTCCTCTCATTGCGCTGCAGGACTGTGCGCTTTAAAAGGTCGTTTATCCCAATTCAGTCAAACAGATGTGCCTGGGTGGAACAATTGGGTATCTTATTACCAGTGATTTTTATTATTTTTTTATTATTGTATTTTTATGTATTTGTATGTGTGATTTGTTGCTGCAGGACATCAGATTTTCTCCTGTAGGAGATTAATAACGTTTTTTTTAATCAATATTATCTTCAACTAGATTGTGTTTGATTCTTCCTTTGAGTCAAACAGATGGCACAATTCAAACAAGTATGTGGAAAGGTATTGGTTAAACTTTGATTTGACGTTTTGCTTCATGGACTACACTTACTTTTTGGGTGTATTGCACAAATCCCGTCCAGCCCTGACCCAAAGATAGCAAGTGGTGCTCCCCCACCGTGGAGCAAGCGAACCCCAATATTAGTCTGATGCGTCAGGGTACTAATAATTTGCTGTCTCAAAGAATTTCCTTTCATATGGTCAATGTCTAAAAACTGTGTTAGCATGTTTAAGTAATCATAATGAAATGAACTGTACCAGTTCTAGAGACACAGCAAAGTACTCAGAGAATTAGAGATGAGGACTTTTGGTGGAAGCATTGATAAGCCCATCTTTAGTTTAGAAGATGGAATTTTCCCCCAAATTGAATAAAACATTTTAGTTTTCCTGATTTGAAACAAAGTTCCACTTTACGTGAGTTCATTTCAAACTCAGGATTGTTTCTAGATTTTCTTTACAAATAGGGTTTTTGGTCTTTTTTTTGTGGCTTCCAGAATGATCAGCCGGGAATTTCTGGAAATACTTCTGTCTGCAAGCAGTGGTTTTCATGACAAAAACATGTCTGTATTTAATTTGGTCCAACCTTGAGGTGGCGTAGAAGCTGAGCCTGAGATTTTGGTTTGCCTTACTAACCACGTGTTTGTTTCAACCAAGTTAAGTTTAAAATGGCATCAGTGGCGGCTGGTGGTAAAAAAAAAAAACTGGGGAGGAGGTGCACATTTTCCAAACACACACATACACTAAAGCATATTTTGAGATATCCTCTATATAAAAGATATCACATGCCAGTACGTGAATATTTAAAAGTTTTATTTTCACATGTATATGATCTACCCTACTTGAACAGCAAACTTAACACAGTCAATTATTTGTGACAGTATGTGTCTGTTATTGGTGATTTCGTTATGTTTTCTTATGTTCATTTGGTAGCCTTCATCTAATTGTGCCAGTATGTTACTATGGCCAAAAATGCTTAGCTTGTAGCAACTATCAAGGTGAGTGCGGCAAGTTTCATGACGTTTGCACTCTTCAGACAAACGCCTCAAGACACTCCCCCCTGTTGATATCCACACTTTTTCAGTTGCTGATAAACAAAACAATAAGCAGGAGAAACAACAAAAAGCGTTTCTCACGTTGCATCCCGTTAGCCACCGCCGCTTTTCAAAAACAGTACGGGAAAATCCCCTCACACAAGAATGGCCACAATCTCGTGTCCGTTCCAAACTCCTTCACTTTTCTTTTTTCTTCTACAGAATGCTTAGAAAACGGTAGAAGCGACGATACCGAATTCTCTTTTAAAAAGGCACTTGAATTAGAAACTTAACTAGCTTCCGAATTTATGATGATAACTATCTCCGAGATTCAGCAATGAAAACAAAGGGAAACTTGTGGGTAGGATCATAGAAGAAGAAGAAATATACTTTATTCATCCCTCAACAGGGAAATTTGTGCGCTGCATTACACCGCAGCAGGCTGCCACGACTGCGCCAATGGTGGGAGAAACGGGGGCTTAGGTGTCTTCCCCAATGACACCCAGATATGAGCTCAGTGGGATTCAATCCCGCAAACTTCCGGTCCAAGGGCGAACATAGCTAATTGATTGGTTCACTTAACAGACTGACAGGGAGGAAAACCTATCAATGTGTTTGAGTGTGCACCTTTTTTGCGCCCTACAGGCGTGATTATAGTTTGCAATACAAATGAATGAAGAAAGAATCAGAGCTGACGTCACGTTTTTTTCAGATATTCTGAATAACCCCATACACACATGTGAGTGCGCACAGAGCTGCACACTCAAATGAGCAAATAGTGCAAATAGTGAAATAAAATGGTGTAAAACGTGACTAAAATGCATACACACTTGTCAGTTTTGCTTATTCTTTTTTACAAACACATACATTTTTATGTTTTCTATTTATTCATTTTTGGTGATCAGGGTAGGGAGTGCGGTGCACCTGCGCCCCATGTCATCGGCCGCCACTGAATGGCATGTTTTGGAAATGAAACCAATGGGAGGATTTTCAAATTCAGTCTGTCCGCAGCTGGGATTTTCTTGCTTGCTTTGGAAGAAGAAAAGAAAGCAAAAAAGGGTGGTTTTATTTTGTCTTCTTAACTGCTTATCCCAAGAAGGTCAGGGATTCAAGTATCAGCATGAGGGTGAGGTTTAAATCACTGGTCTTTCTGTGTGGAGTTTGCATGTTCTCCCCGTGTATGTGTGGGTTTTCTCTGGGTACTCCGGTTTCCTCCCATCCTCCAAAAACATGCATGTTAGGTTGATTGGCCGCTATGAAATTACCCCTAGGAGTGAGGGTGTGTGTGGCCCTACAACAACCGACATGTTCAGGGTGTATCCTGCCTCTTGCCTTAAATCAGCACCCCTCTTCTGATAAGAGTTTCAGAAGACAAAACAAAGATCCATTAGCACTAATTTTCAGCTAAATCCTTTTTGTTCTACTCACGCTTTAATATTATTTTATGGAAATGAATAGTTTACATTATTGTGACTTAATTTTTTTAGAAATGTTCATTCTTATTCATCCTTTTTTTTTAAATTTGATAATTTTCTTAATCTTCTGTTTCATCTTCTCTCAGGTTACTTGTCATGTTGCCGTTTCATTGACGACAATCAAATCATCACAAGTTCAGGAGATACCACATGGTAAGTTAAAAAAACAAAGACAGTTAAAACAATATTTCCAGTAATTATGATTGTTAAACAATTTTCTGCTCTTTTCTGAAGTGCAATGTGGGACATTGAAACGAGTCAGCAGACCACAGTCTTTTCGGGCCACACCGGTGACGTCATGAGCCTGTCTCTTTCGCCTGACCTGCGCACCTTCGTATCCGGAGCCTGCGATGCATCAGTCAAACTTTGGGACATCAGGGACAGCATGTGCCGACAGACTTTTACAGGTCATGAGTCAGACATCAACGCCACCTGTGTGAGTATCCCCAGGAAACGGTTTTAAAAGATTATTTATAAATGGTGGTTTTGGTTTTGAGGCAAGCGATTTGGAAAACGCTATCTGTTAATAAGTGTAGTTTCTATCATCGTCTGCTGTTTGTTTTAATAACTAAAATGCATCAGTATTCTTTTTCTAGATGAGAACTTCTGTTATGATTTGACACTGTCTGGAGATACAGATGAGAAGATCTCCAGTAATCAACAATCATCCAGACACAAGCTAACACACATTATTAACAATCACTATAAATCAAATAGAAATGTCCCATTTGGTTGGAATAGGAAAGATTTTTCTGATCAAAAAAAATTTTCTATCCACTCTGTAGGTTCTGTAAGTAAGCTGGGGATTTTTTTTTTTTAAAGTTGATTCCATATATTTCTATGATATTATCCGTTTTTTTTTTTCAAAGTGATTTAATGTAAATATTGTTTGTTCCTCATTTGCTTCCTCTTAGTTCTTTCCCAATGGCAGCGCCTTTGCCACAGGGTCAGACGATGCCACCTGCAGGCTCTTTGACTTGCGAGCAGACCAGGAACTGAGCGTCTACTGCCATGACAACATAATTTGTGGCATCACCTCTGTTGCTTTCTCCCGCTCTGGCCGTCTGTTGCTGGCTGGATATGATGATTTTAACTGCAACATCTGGGATGCCATGAAAGGAGACAGAGCAGGTGGGAAGAACAAGACATAAAATGCAATCCTGCTATGAAAAAAAGTAAAAGTAAATGCTTTTGGAAAAATTTAGGTTAATAAACAAGTGTTTATTTAAATGAACATCATTAATGGGAAGAAATATCCAGATAGACCAGCGATTTTCAGCCAGTGTTTTGCGGCACACTAGTGTACCCTGAGAGATCGCCAGGCGTTTGCTGAGATAAGCAAATGATCCTATTTCACCTTAAACGGTGATCGGGATCTACCCAAGTAGTGACATCTCATTGTTGAGATTGATATTGACTTTACTGTGAGCAGTTTTAATGATCAATTATTTTCAGACATAAATATGTTTTTATTTGTAAGTGGATAAAGTGGCCCAATGTACAAGGATGGTTGCACTACACTACTTTTTAGCATATTCTAGACCAGGGATGGGCAAACTTTTTGGTTCGCGGGCCACATTGAGTTCTAACATTTGACAAAGGGGCCGGAACAGGTGGATGTCATGCTTTGGTAACCACTAGATTAGATCAATAGAATGGCTCGCTAAATTTTAAACAAGCACACTAAATGTTACATCCAGAGCATTAAATTTCAAATACAGTGTGCTAGGTCTGAAATATAGTGCAAAAGCGCTTAAAGACATGCATTTAGCGGTGCTAGGTTTGAAATCTAAGCGCTTGATGTAACATTTTGCTTGTTTATATGCATGTATTGGAGCCCAATAGCTTTCCATATCTACACACTGTTTATTTTGAAAGCATGCACATCACAGATACACACACACATTTTAATGGGAGCAGTGTTGTTGTATTCTCAACAAAGTCAATATATCCAGTGTGCGCTACCCTAGTGATAAAATATCAGAACTACAGTGGAAATAAAACTAACAAACTTGTTTACTTTTTTCAAGTTCGGCGGGCTGAATTAAAATGTTTCACGGGCTGCATGTGGCCCGCGGGCCATAGTTCGCCAATGCCTGTTTAAGACGGTACTGTGTATTCAGATGTCTTTAAAAAAAACATCTGTGATTGAAGTCAACCAGCAAGTTTTATATAAAATCCACATTAAACAGTCTTCAAAATCCAAAATTAGTTCTCTCGTTCATCCCCATCAAAAACAAGTTTATACTGTATATTATTGTTGATAAAACTTTTTTAGTAATGCAGAAAAACTGGCCATTGTGTCCTCAGAGGGTTTCATGAAAAGTTGTCATCAGAGTAAAACATTTCACGGTAACAACAAGTCTTTTGTTTTTCTGCATTCTCTTGTAGGAGTCTTGGCTGGCCATGACAATCGTGTGAGCTGTCTGGGAGTGACTGATGATGGCATGGCAGCATGCACCGGGTCCTGGGACAGCTTCCTTAAGATTTGGAACTGAGCCTTACACTTTAACAATAAACACATGTCCAGCAGCAACACACTGCTCCTTTCTGGGGACAAAGTTTGCACCTGTATTCACACTGTATGTACGATTCCACACACAAACTGCAACATTGTACTGTACATAATATATTAGACTTACATATGACGACATATGTACACACACACTGCTTGGAAGACAAAATGATTCAAAAGCCGAACACTTCCCACTGCTGTTTTGAAGTGCACTGCGACACATACACACACACACACACACACGCAATCTGTAAAATATCAAATGCGACCAAATACAGTTGATTCTTCAACTGCTCAAGTAAAAACACAAATCTCACTGCTACCTGAAGCCTTTTAACACATCCGACACACCTTTTCACAGATAATTTCCCCAGAGGAACATGGCTCCTCCAGCCAGCAGAGGAGAAGACATTTTTGGACAATTCTGTCTTTGTTTACAATGAAGTTCAAAATGCACTTCAGAAATTTCTCTACTGCTTTTGTCTCAGTATTGAATATACGTATATGTCTATATACATCCATGGATATATATGGATATATATGTGTGTGTGTGTGTATATAATCTCAACGCTAATGTGAAGGAATTATGAATAAATAATACATGCCCGTTATCATTTCAAAATAAGACCAAAAAAAATTGACCCGACTTGTGGTTCACATCACAATGACTGGTTTTATTGGTATTTCCTTTACCTTACAGTCAGTACACTTGTGGTCCGTCAGACGAAGCAGGTGTCAAGTATTAATTATTCCTTCCTCTGCACAACATATCAAACATGTCATATTATATCTGTATCAGTAACAATCATGATGCTTTCAAAGGAACCAGTTGAAATTTGATCATTCAAATTGGTTCATTCAGTGATTATTTTTAAGGTCGATCACAAAATAACTTATTTTGTTGATGTACAAGCTTTTACAAAACAGTTCAAATTTGGACTGTGACCTAGTGACTGCTTTAAGGTTTATTTTTGTCATTTAATACACTTGTTTTATCCATGTTTTCTTGTGTGCCTCAGATAACTTGAGAATTAGCGTGATAGAATAAATGAACCACGACTGATCAGGCATGAAAAAAAATAATAATGAATTAATGAAATGACAACATAAGACATCCAATCAGACAGGAGTTGGTGTTCATACTTTGACTTTGTCATTGTATAATCTGAAAATTACTCTGACATAATTGTACATAACCTTAATAAATAATAGCCTCTCCGGTCAGTGACTGTGGCGTCTCTGTTATGAAAGCTGGTGAACACTTGATGCTATTTGGCTTTACTTTTTTTAAAGTTTTTTCTTTATTTGCACATAGATAACGTAGGGCTGCAGTGGTTAGCATAGTGACCTTGCAGCAAGAAGGTCAGGGTTCAAGTCCTGCAGTAGGGTCAATACTTGAAACACTTGTCTTTCTGTGTGGAGTTTGCATGTTCTCGCCATGTATGTGTGGGTTTCCTCCCACCCTCCAAAAACATGCATGTTAGGTTGATTGGCCGCTATGAAATTGCCCACAGGAATGAGTGTGTGAATCGTCCATCCCTGTCGGGATTGCAGGGGATGCCAGAGCCCATCCCGACTGATTTCAGGCGAGAGGTGGGGTACACTCCAAACAGGTAGCTAGTCTGTTGCAGGGCTCTACACACACACCTATACCTAGGGGCAATTTCATAGTAGTCAATCAGCCTAACATGCATGTTTTTTGTGGGTGAGAGAAACTCACAACATATACGGGAAGAACATACAAACTCCACACAGTAAGGTCAGTGTTCCGTGCTTCATCCCCACTCCAGTTGTGAATGCCCAAATTTCTTGCTGTTAGGCCACTGTGCTGCTTTTGGGTTGCCAGGTTGGACACAGTGCGACCAGACTTGGACGCCGGTGGATAGGGCCGAGGGGGCCTTGAGGTGTGAAACACCTGGTGTTTGCACTGCAGCACTCATATTTCCCTTCGGGGATTAATAAAGTACATTCAATTCAATTTTAAAAGACTTAATCTAATATTTTAAGTAAAAATAAGAACTAATTCTTCATATTTTTCAGTGAGGTTAAAGTTTTAATATTTCATATTTTTGATAGAATAGCATCTCAAAAAATCAGAAAAGTAAACATGGGTGATTAGTCTATTTATAGCATTTATTAGCTGCAATTACTGTTGATTTTTGTGTTTTTTTTTTTTTTCATAAGTGATTAGTTACCTTTACAACTTGCAAAATTTGTAATGAGGAACATGGCTAAAGGTGTAGGTGGTAGAGGTCAAACTGGTCAACATCCACAGAACAATCTCATGTTGGTATTTATACTTCTTATTCAAGTCTCAGATGAATGATGTCACAAGAAAATTCTAGAGACTGTGATAATCACACTAAGATGATACACGGTCCAGATTAATTATGTATATATTACAATCAATTATTTTTTACAAGAGATCTCTAAGGTGAAATCAGATAAAAAGGTGAGATTTTTTTTATGTTGGTGAAGTCCTCAAACAGTATAAAGTGAATAAAATGCCAAAGTGCATCTATTTAGGATACGAGTAGGATACTCAATTTTTCTTAACCCATCATAAAATGCTATTAACTAGGAAATATTGACAACATTTAACTTTTGATTTTGGTCATTTTCAATTTTCTAGGATAAATGCAGTATTGTTATTGGCCAGCAGAGGGTAGTGTTGTACACTGGTTAAAAAAACATACTGTAAATCAGTGTTTTTCAATCGTTTTCATACCAAGGTATGATTTTCCATCAAACAAAATATTTAGGCACACCAACAAAAATTGTTAAAAACTATTCTTTTGCATATTTAAATTATTTAATCAAATGCAATATGTAACTAAAAAATGTGAGATTTAAGTAGAATCCAAAATTTTTCTGCTTTAAAACGTAACCTAAATGTTCTTCTAATGTCTCAAAAAACATGTAGAAAATACAATCCACTAGGTGGGGTAGTTTTGAGAAGAGATGGACAGCAGCTCACAACAAAAAATCAGAGAAGAAGAGTGGGTTGCTATGGTTACAGTAATTAACCTAATGCAAGACATCCCTGCCTGTCTCAAAATAAAAGACAAGATTCCATAATAATAAACATTAATAAATATGCCTTAATTATTTTTTCTACACAAACATCATGTGAACAATCAAAAAAAATTAATGCGCACTTCGTTGTTCTGTGCACTTTTGAAAAGTTTTGCACCTTTTTTTCCCCCAATATTACAATGTTTGGTTCCAGACAAGGAGCCTATCAGAAGATTTACCCAGAATGCAGAAAATGTGAGATTTAAGTGGAATCCAAAATGTTTCTGCTTTAAAACACAACCTAAATATTCTCATTATGTCTCAAAAACATGTAGAAAATACAATCCACTAGGTGGGGTAGTTTTGAGAAGAGATGGACAGCAGCTCACAACAAAAAATCAGAGAAGAAGAGTGGGTTGCTTTGGTTACAGTTGAGATTTAAGTAGAATCCAAAATTTTTCTGCTTTAAAACACAAACTAAATGTTCTTCTAAAGTCTTAAAAACATGTAGAAAATACAATCTACTAGGTGGGGTAGTTTTGAGGAGAGATGGACAGCAGCTCGCAACAAAAAAGCAGAGAAGAGTCGGTTGCTATGGTTCCAGTAAACAACCTACTGCAAGACATCCCTGCCTGTCTGTAAATAAAAGACAAGATTTTATGATAATAAACATAAATATATACACTTTAATTCATTTTTTACACAAACATCATGTGAACAATAAAAAAAATTAATGAGCGTTTTGTTATTCTGTGCACTTTTGAAAGTTTTGCACTTTTTTTTCCCATATTATCATATTTGGTTCCAGACAAGGAGCCTATCAGAAGATTTACCCAGAATGCAAGAGAAACTTTTACCTCTTTCATGTCTTGCAGAAAATGTGAGATTTAAGTAGAATCCAAAAATGTTTTTGCTTTAAAACGTAACATAAATGTTCTTCTAATGTCTCAAAAACATGTAGAAAATACAATCCACTAGGTGGGGTAGTTTTGAGGAGAGAGGGACAGCAGCTCACATACAAAAAGCAGAGAAGAAGAGTGGGTTGCTATGGTTACAGTAAACAACCCAAACCAAAACAACCCTGCCTGTCTCTAAACAAAAGACAAGATTTCATAATAATAAACATTAATAAATATGCCTTAATTATTTTTTTTACACAAACATCATGTGAACAATCAAAATAATATATGAGCGTTTTGTTATTCTGTGCACTTTTGAAAGTTTTGCACCTTTTTTTCCCCATATTAACATGTTTGGTTCCAGACAAGGAGCCTATCAGAAGATTTACCCAGAATGCAAGAGAAACTTTTACCTCTTTCATGTCTTGCAGAAAATGTGAGATTTAAATAGAATCTAAATTTTTCTGCTTTAAAACACAACCTAAATATTCTCATAATGTCTCAAAAACATGTAGAAAATACAATCCACTAGGTGGGGTAGTTTTGAGGAGAAAGGGACAGCAGCTCGCAACAAAAAAGCAGAGAAGAAGAGTGGGTTGCTATGGTTACAGTAAACAACCCAAACCAAAACAACCCTGCCTGTCTCTAAACAAAAGACAAGATTTCATAATAATAAACACTAATAAATATGCCTTAATTATTTTTTTTACACAAACATCATGTGAACAATCAAAATAATTAATGAGCGTTTTGTTATTCTGTGCACTTTTGAAAAGTTTTGCACCTTTTTTTCCCCCATATTAACATGTTTGGTTTCAGATAAGGAGTCTATCAGAAGATTTACCCAGAATGCAAGAGAAATTTTTACTTCTTTCATTTCTTGCAGAAAACCTAAATATTCTTATGTCTCAAAAACATGTGGAAAATACAATCCACTAGGTGGGGTAGTTTTGAGAAGAGATAGACAGCAGCTCACAACAAAAAATCAGAGAAGAAGAGTGGGTTGCTATGGTTACAGTAAACAACCTATTGCAAGACATCCCTGCATGTCTGTAAATAAAAGACAAGATTTTATGACAATAAACATAAATATATACACTTTAATTCATTTTTTTACACAAACATCATGTGATCAACCAAATAATCTTTTCGCGATGTCGGTAGATCACGATCACCATATGAAGTGAAATAGGATCATTTCCCACGGCACACCTGACGATCTCTCACGGTACACTAGTGTGCCGCGGAACACTAGTTGGAAAACACTGGTGTATATTTTATTAAGAAGGTCGAGGTTCAAATCCCGGTAAGAGACGAGGCTTGAAACACTTTCAGTGTAGAGTTTGCATCTTCTCCACATGTATGTGTAGGTTTTCTTCAGGTGCTCCAGTTTCCCCCCACCCTCCAAAAACATGCATGTTCGGTTTATTGGCCCCAACATGTATTTGAATTAAAGTATGAACATTTTTGTACATTGAACATTCTTGCCCCAAGTGGAGGAGTTTAAGTATCTCTGGGTCTTGTTCACGAGTGAGGGAAGGATGGCGCGGGAGATCGACAGGCGGATCGGTGCGGCTTCAGCAATAACTAGGACGCTGCATCGATCCATCGTGGTAAAGAGAGAGCTGAGCCGAAAAACAAAGCTCTCAATTTACAAGTCGATTCCGATCTAACGGAACAAGTCGATCCTACACTCACCTATGGTCACCAGCTGTGGGTGATGACCGAAAGAATGAGATCGCGGGTACAAGCGGCCAAAATGAGCTTCCTCCGCAGGGTGGCTGGGCTCTCACTCAGAGATCGGGATCCTCTCTGAGCACCAGACGGGTTCCCGAGAGACCAAATGCTTGGAGGAGTGGAGAGGTTCACCCTTAGAGGACTCGCCCTCCCGCTCCTGCAGAAACGGTTCCTCATTTCACTTGATTTTAAGGACTGTAATCTTTCTTTTTTTAGTACATATAGGTTTTGGTATAGGTATGGGTGGTATAGGTGGAGACGGTGGCCGCGTGGTTAGAGCGTTCGCCCGCGGACCGGAAGGTCGCGGGTTCGCGTCCCACGGAGAGCACGTCTAGGGTCCTTGGAGAAGACACCTAGCCCCCGCTTCTCCCACCATTGGCGCCATCGAAGGGCAGCCTGCTGCGGTGTAAGGAGTGCAGCACACAAATTTCCCTGGTGAGGGATGAATAGAGTAATTCATTTATTTTATTTTTTAAATACTATTACCTGTTTTTAAACATTCTGTTTTTGTAAGTTTTTATTTGTATTCCCATTTTTACAAACACAGAAATGGTTTTACAGTAAATTTACACAGATTTTAGTACAAGAGCAATGTTTTTAAAGGTGATGCTATTTATGTTGTAAAAAGAACCAATAAACATGTTCAAGAGAAAAAAAAGAGATCGGGTGAGGAGCTCTGCCATCCGGGAGGAGCTCGGTGTCGAGCCGCTCCTCCTCCAAGTTGAGAGGAGCCAGATGGGGTGGTTTGGGCATCTGGTCAGGATGCCCCCCCGAGCACCTCGCGGGCGAGGTCTTTTGGGCACATCCTATCGGGAGGAGACCAAGGGGCAGACCTCGGACCAGCTGGAGAGACTATGTCTCACAGCTGGCCGGGGAGCGACTTGGGATCCTTCCGGGTGAGCTGGAGGATGAAGCCGAGGTGAGAGAGGCCTGGGCTTCCCGTTTGAGGCCGTTGCCCCCGCTACCCGACCCCGGAACAAGCAGAAGATGACGGAACGGAACATTTTTGTATATTTATCGCCACGCGATGTTTCATCAAAACAGAAAAAAAGACAACAGTTAGAGGCAAAATTTACATTTTATTTTTCAAACAATTTGTATTAAGACATGAATTCATTCAACACAATTTCTTTAAAGTTTACCAGTTTATGAAATACAATCTAGAAGTAACCTCTCACAAGTAACAGACGCACGCGCGCACACCAAAACATTGCAAACATGTTTAACTGTTTTTAAAAAAAAAACTTTTTAATAAAGAATAAATGGATATAGTTTTCTCCAATGATCGCTTCATCGTTTAATCTGCCTCACTCTCTGCTAGGCCTCGTTGTCCTTTCAAATGAGTGGAAATATGATATAGAAAAAAACCAAAACAAACTGCCTCAAAACAAATCAGTTTAATGGATTATTGGCCAATAGAGGCGTTTCAAATTTTAGTGTCTATAGAAGCATCTGACAGAGAAAAGCAAAAAATGTATAGTGATTATAAACAAAAATTACATTATGATTATTTATCACGCAAACCAGCCTACATTTAGTCTGCCAAAGGCCACTGGAAAAAATCACCACCTGCAAACCACACGGAGATGGACAGTCAGGGTTACGATTTGTTCGGATGCTCATATTGCTTAGAAACAGAAAAGAGTCATCTCGACCTAACAGTGACATTCTGTGATGAACTTTAACCTTGACTGCACAAACCCCAGATGCAGAAATTCAGCAACCTGTTCAAACTTGCAGCCACACAGACTTAAATCCTCCTGAATGAAGACGAGCTGAGAGGTCTCAGGTCTGTGATTGGCCCTTGGCACAAACAAAGTTGACTTTTTAAGGTGCTTTTTAAGAAAACCCAACAACATTTCTTTGTCTTTTCCAAACAGCAGTTTTCTGTAGAAGCTTCTGCTGCTGAAGTTGAAACATTCCTTTCTAAAGTTTCCCCGACAGCTTCAACCTTTTAACCTAAACAGGATCTTCAATCTGATGAATGAACAAGTTCACATCTGTGTTTCAAATGATTACAATAAGTAAACAATGCTATGGCTTGTTTTCTTTTACATAAACAGATATGCGTTGCTTTTACAATATTTAAATTTTTACAGCGTTTAATCATCAACCTTTTTCTCTTCAGTTCCATCATTTTTCTCATTTAACTCAAAGGTTTTGACAATTTTAATAACCAAACTTGCTGATTTTACACATCAAAGCTTAATACACAGTTTGTAGGACGTTCAGCATTCATTTATTAGGGATTTGTATTACTTTTCAGTTTCAGATCTTAAATTAAGCTTCTCACATGGATGCAACGTCTGAGCAAAACTTTGACGTGCAAAATAGCAAGACCTTTACGGTTTCTTTGACAAACTTTAGTGTTCAGTGTTCTCTCTTATTTATCAACTGTTTTAAGGCCGTTTTGAAAGCTCTGACATCTGCTCTGTCTTTACGATGATCACCTGAGAATACTAACACCTTGTCAGGCCTTGGCGATATCAGATCCACAAGTATGTGCATCACGAGAACAGCCATCTTTATGTAGCAAAAAGATTTCTGCACAGAGTCCAGCAGTTCTCCGCTGGATCCTTCCTAAAGTGTAACCACTATCTAGATTCATGTCTTTGTCAAGCTTTAAAATAAAGGGGGAAAAATAGGATAGATAGCATCTCTGTGACACCTCACTTTGATTGCGCAATCTTAAAATACATTGTGCTTCGATTAATAGTGTCAAACACATTTGATATAAATACAAACTGGTCTGAAGTACATTCACTTTGATTTCTCATAGACTAAATTTACATATTTTATAAAATAGGTTTTTCAGAATATATCAAGCTACTCTTTCCTACTACAAGATTACACAATCCACTTTATTGAAGAATAAGTTTTCTTTTTTATTTAATCCTGTGCAGCGTTAACCTAGTGTATCTGAGCAGACATCACAGTTTCAGTTCACGTGCGCACAAAAAAAACAAAAACTATGTTTCTCTTTACTAACAAGTTTTGCACCAATGGCTTTTCTTTATGCTGGCTCTCACTACGGATCCTTTGCGAGTTACAGATTCAGCAAACATGTAACATCTTGTTTGTTATTGCCACTTTTTCAGATTAGATCACCCACTGCTTATCATCTAAGCTCTTTATAGTTGCTGCCAAAAAGGCAACTCAAGCTCATTTAAGGGATACCGTGATCTTTTTTTTTTTTTTTTAAGTGCACTTAACAGGCACCACATGTTTACCGCAGCTAGGGAGAAAAAATATAGACGCGCCTCTTCCTATTCATTTGATTTAAAGTAAGAGACTAATGAGAGTGGGGTAAGCGGGGCATCCGAAAAACTAATCACTTTCCCAACTCCAAGGCACTGCTTAGACTGTAAACATGGCAGATTGATTTAAGAAAAAAAAAAGAAAAGAAAAAGAGCAAAAAGCTCCCAGTGGATTGTTAGAGGATTGTGACAGTCATGGCACATTAAAAAAAAAAAACAGAAACCATGTGCTAGAAGGAAAACTACTTTTGATACAGTACTATATAATCCATCTTAATGGCTTACATGCACACTAAAGTTTCTTCTTTAGATCCTTTTGTAAATGTATATTATCTAAGTACAATAGCTTTCATGCCCTTTTACAGCTTACAGAAGCTCACTGTAAAATAAACAAACTGGTTTTACAATCTTTTACTTTAAGCCCTCCGTTCTGAACATTTACAATGTCGTCAAACTTTTCTTAAAAACCTATTCAATAAATTTCCACAAATTAAAAGGTAAACTCTAGCAAACTACTCCACTGATCACTGAAACTTTCCAAAGGCTTTTCATTCCGATAAATCCCAGAAAAGACATTGCATGCAAATAAATCAAAGACTCACGACTACGACGTAAGGCAGGAGTTGGATTTAGAAAAGAAGACTTAACACTAATACTTTAACATTTAAAATCTAAAACTCAAAGCCAATTTTCTATCAAATGGAACACAAATGAGATCAAAACAAAACAGGTAAGAAAAAAGCTTTGATTTTCAAGTTAAAAGAATAAAAAAAAAACCACTGGTTTATTACAAGAAAACAGCTAGAAGAACATTTTGATTAGTGATCAGTGGGAAGAACTTATTCTCATTCCATCCAAACTTTAAACTCCACTTCCTTTGGCCTCGATTTAAACTTTGTCTTAAAATATCTTTAGTACTTTGGCAAATAGTTAAGATAAAAAATATAGTAAGTCTTGTGAGATTCAGCCATGTTTCTCAAGGCGCCTGATGAGATTAAATTGATCTAAAGGGCCAAGACAAGTTAGCATCTTTACCATGCAGAGAGCTGTTCCGCTGAGATCCTCAAGACAAACACTTCTCACACACACACACACAAAAAAAAATTCTAAGAGCTAAAATAGAATACAGTAAAGAAGGCAACACAAGCTCATATTTCTCTACAACCTTCTCTTCGACTAATAACTTTCTCGCCTCTTCGATTCAAAGTTGTCGTGCTACCTAAAAACGACCAGCCGCACACGTCACCTCGCCTTTTCAAATACTCAAGAGAAAATAGTTTATATATTGCAATCTATCGACAGTTAAATGATGAAAACCAGTATGCTAATATCAACACAGAATCACTAGATAGAAGTATATATATATTCATCTATATATAAGAAATTTGTGTAGTTTGTAAACCTATGAAAACAAGTAGTTCAGATACAAGTCTGATGAGGTGAATTAATCATTCAACTTAAACTGCAAACAAAGTCAACATTTTTACAGTATTGATTCTAAATGTTAAACATTCAAAAAAACTTCAGATTGCTTTTTATTGTTTATTCGATTTGACATTAAAGTATGAATGGCTTTCTTTCGGAGATTAAAAGTAGCAACGAGTGTCGTCAGGCTAGAAAAAAAATAAAATAATAATAAGGGTTTCGCGTTCACATCCTCTGCTGAAAAAAAAATATATTTAAACAAGTCACACCACCCTGACTTGTGTTTTGTTTTGTTAGATGTGCATCAAGAGTATCTTGATTTGTTTGTGAATCTGAGAGCTGTAAAACTCGTTTGAGGTCGAACCCTACTCAGCAGAAAGATGTCACAGCACTTTTTTTGTTTAAACGTTGTGCGGCGATGTAGGAGACCTACAAATGGTTTTGATTTCAAATATTAGCTATTTACAGATTGATTTTAACTGGGAGTATTGGTGAGTAGAGCTTTCCTGTTATACTTTGTGGTGGAATGTTAACATACTTCACACTTAGTTACAACTGAACACAGGTCCACCAAGTCAACTAAATGAAACAAGGATAGATATATACACGGAGCAAATCAGAAAAGGTATTAACGTTTGAAGCTTCGATGAGGATTTTAGAGAGAACGTCATCAAGGGGCCTCGGTTGATACTTGATCTGGAATGAAGTTAAGAGTAAATTTTTGTAGGATTTTGTGTCTACTTTTGCAGTAGGAGTGCCTGAGTGCAAGCGAGCTGTAGAAATAGTGGGATTTTTCCATTTTGTGCATGCGTTAGCGAGGGTTGGGGTCTTCTGGAACCTGCTCCGTAAAACTGATCAGAGCAGCGGCTCTTTTACCAGTTCATGATGCAGTTTCTGTTCAGGGTCATGAAGTACACCTGGCTGCTGCCTCCGGAACGCACCGATGCAAAAAACACCTAAGAAGAAGAAGAAAAAAAAAGAACACAATCAGTTCCGTTTTTTAAAGTACAGATTTTTTTTTCCATTTAATCACTCATTAAATTCATTATAATCAATTATAATCCCCGAACAGTTAATGAGTGTGCACTTCTTAACACTCATTTTCATCCTTTTCAGCAACAAAATAAAAATAGGTAAAAATACGATCCAGCAATCAGACAGCAGTGCAGGGTGCGGCTTCTTTCCTACCATGTTCAAAATATAAACGGCAGTCTAAATCAGGGGTGTCAAACTCCGGTCCTGGAGGGCAGGTGTCCTGAAGGTTTTCCATGTCTTCTTGTATCCACACACATGATCCAGGTTATTGAGTTAATGTGCCAAATTTTGTTGGCTAAACCAGGAACATATGGAAAACCTTTAGAACACCGGCTCTTCAGGACTGGAGTTGGACACCAATGGTCTAAAAGGACATATACAGTGGTGGTCAAAAGTTTACATACACTTGTAAAGAACATAATGTCATGGCTGTCTTGAGTTTCCAGTTATTTCAACAACTCTGATTTTTCTCTGATATAGTGATTGGAACAGATCCTTCTTTGTCACAAAAAACATTCATGAAGTTTGATTCTTTTATGACTTTATTATGGGTAAACTGAAAATGTGACGAAATCAGCTGGGTCAAAAATATACATACAGCAATGCTAATATTTGGTTACATGTCCTTTGGCCATTTTTACTTCAATTAGGCGCTTTTGGTAGCCATCCACAAGCTTCTGGCAAGTTTCTGGTTGAATCTTTGACCACTCCTCTTGACAGAATTGGTGCAGTTCAGTTAAATTTGTTGGCTTTCTGACATGGACTTGTTTCTTCAGCATTATCCACATGTTCTCAATGGGATTTAAGTCAGGACTTTGGGAAGGCCATTCTAAAACCTTAATTCTAGCCTGATTTAGCCATTCCATTACCACTTTTGATGTGTGTTTGGGGTCATTGTCCTGTTGGAACACCCAACTGCGCCCAAGACCCAACCTTCGGGCTGATGACTTCAGGTTTTCTTGAAGAATTTGAAGGTAATCCTCCTTCTTCATTGTCCCATTGACTCTCTGTAAAGCACCAGTTCCATTGGCAGCAAAACAGGCCCACAGCATAATACTACCACCACCGTGTTTGATGGTAGGCATGGTGTTCTTGGGGTTAAAGGCCTCACCTTTTCTCCTCCAAACAAACAGCTCAATTTTTGTTTCATCTGACCACAGAACTTTCCTCCAGAAGCTCTTATCTTTGTCCATGTGATCAGCAGCAAACTTTAGTCGAGCCTTAAGGTGCCGCTTTTGGAGCAAGGGCTTCCTTCTTGCACGGCAACCTCTCAGTCCATGACGATGCAAAACACGCTTGACTGTGGACACTGACACCTGTGTTCCAGCAGCTTCTAATTCTTGGCAGATCTGCTTTTTGGTGCTCCTGGGTTGACTCTTCACCCTCCTGACCAGTTTTCTCTCAGCAGCAGGTGACAGCTTGCGTTTTCTTCCTGATCGTGGCAGTGACAAAACAGTGCCATGCACTTTATACTTACAAACAATTGTTTGCACTGTTGCTCTTGGAACCTGCAGCTGCTTTGAAATGGCTCCAAGTGACTTTCCTGACTTGTTCAAGTCAATGATTCTCTTTTTCAAATCTGTGCTGAGCTCCTTTGACTTTCCCATTGTAGCGTTTGTGGGTGTTTTTATCCAATGAGCCCTTTTTAAATGGCCTCAGAGAAGTCACCAGCTGTAGTCACTCGTAATCACTCACAAGAAGTTAAGAGGTCATGCTATGAAGCTCATGTCATTGACACAACTTTCTAAGTCTCCAAAATTGCTCATTCATGTTGCTGTATGTATATTTTTGACCCAGCTGATTTTGTCACATTTTCAGTTTACCCATAATAAAGTCATAAAAGAATCAAACTTCATGAATGTTTTTTGTGACAAAGAAGGATCTGTTCCAATCACTATATCAGAGAAAAATCAGAGTTGTTGAAATAACTGGAAACTCAAGACAGCCATGACATTATGTTCTTTACAAGTGTATGTAAACTTTTGACCACCACTGTACATGTATTTAAATCTCATTATCCAAAACATGCTCTCTCATGGACAATATCCTGACTAAATAGCAGGCGAAAGGTAGGGTACACACGAGACAGGACGTATTTGTCACAGGGCCACACGACCAATCACATGCACATACATACTTGTGTGTTAACTATTTTTCCGCCAGAGGATGAATGAAAATTTTGTGATTCTGATTTAAATTCAAGTGAGACTCATGAAATGCTTCATTTTCTCATTCATCCACTGACACAGTTCCAAGTTGCTTCCAATGACAACAGCTTGTACGGCTACAAACTGTCCACAGGCTCTACAGTAAGACAATCTGTTCTCCTCCAGCTCTTATCAAATTGTGAGGCCACACACGTTCGTGAGGAAGTAATGACTAACACGTAACGTAATATCTAAAAACCAAGTTTGAGACGCCTTAAATGATCAAACTGTTTGTAAATCAAAGAATTGTGAACACTTTTGGTTCCTCTATAAACATACCGTGTAAAAAAGTGTTTATCCCAAATTCAGTTTATCCAACCAACAAAAGGAGATGGGAGTCTGTACGGTGACTGCTTGTTTGTTCATCAGGACAGTGACACATTTGATCTACTTCCCACAACATCGAAACCAGCAAAAGTTAGTTGCACACGTTTCTCTACCACAAACACAAATAGCGATTTTAGAACGTTGACGTTTTGTTTTCCAGAATGTTCCATCAGTCAGATCCCAACAGTCATTTTCACAACACCAAAAATATCTTCTTTCATATTTAATAAACACATGACACTAGTGCTGATCCTCAAAGATATTCTTTGTACAAACAAGCAGCAGCCATACTTCCTTTTTCTGTCGTACCTTGTCATTCCTCTCACAAAGGAACTTCAGCCTCTGAGCTCTTTTGTGCATAAAAACACCGTCCAAGTGGCCAGTCTCCACAGAGCGGATCTCTATGGCCTTCTCACCCCATCCCATAATCTGATTTGAGCAGATGTGAGCTAAAAGCAAACAGGGAGATAATTAACAGGCATCTTTACATTGATACAAACTGATCTCCCTCAGTGCCGTACCAACAGATGTAGGCATCTCGCCCCATTGCAGGACAACATCCTTGATGATGCGTCCGTACGTGTTGACGTAAACACCTTCGTCCTCATAGCACAGCAGCATTTCCATGCCATCGGAGTTGGGCAGGAACACGATTGCATGCGGGGTCACATGGCTTTGGATCTGTTGGATATGAAAGCAAATAGAGTGAAACCCCAAAAGGTTCTCCTCAAACATTAGACTTTACTAAGCACACAACTTACATGAACAGGAATATAAATGTCATAGTTGTTTCCAGAGTCCACATCAATAGCATGAAAGCCAGAACAAGAGCCGTAGATGACTTTTAACCTCTGACCTTCCTCCACTGTCAGGTCGACCAAGACTGGCCTGTGTGGGAGGTCTGAGAACGACTGGTTTAAAAAAAGAACAAAAAGAAGAAAAAAAAAAAGGTAGAAACACAGAGTTACAGTTAGAAAACTTAAATGCTTCGCTGGTTGACTGATTCTGCATAACTAATTCGTCAAAAGCAGGAAAGATGAAACGTACCTTGAAGGCCATAAATTTGTGATAAGGTTTGGGCGCCCAAGCATACACCTCCACCGCATTCTTTAAAGCGATCACCAGGAACTTTATCCTCTCATATTTCACTAAACATAACAACGACAAGGCCGTAGGACATTAAGACACTAACAATCAATACTTCACTGTCTTAAACGTATTTAAAAAAAAATTCTCTGGAGAAGATTTACGGACGGAATTAGTCTCTCACCAACTTTGTAGTGCACACAGCCCTCCATCTCTCCCACAGTCGTCCAACCTTGTTTCTTTTCCACCTCTGGGTCATTGTGCAGGATCTTATTCCTGAGCCATGCCAGGTAGTAGACACGCACTTTGTTTTTCTTGCCTAAACGAAAAAGAAAACAACCTCTTTAATGGCTGGCTTTAAGTGATTAAAATAAAATTAAAAAAAATACCCCGATTTTGAATATCTGGTACAACCATCAAAAGTTAACCTCAGTTTTTAAATGGAAAAGTTTTCATTAGGTTGATTTGTGCCTTGTAACTTAAAATTTATTGTGTGCACCTTGTAGGAGATGCTTTATACCAGGAATAACGGCAATAAAGGCTTTCTATTCTAGCTCTAAAATGATACTGAATATATTTCATTTCTATCCATGTCTTACTGCCTGGCAACACAATCTATGACTTTTAACTGGAATGATGTTTAGAAAAGAGGTGCAGAAAAAAAAAAGCACATCTTTGACATTACGTCACAGTCATGACCTGATATGGTGATGAGCAGGTTAAGACCCTCCAGAACATCCATTTGTTGAAAGCGGCGAGAGTTTATGAGAGGATAAACTTTCCCCTGACCACTGCGGTCCAACAGCTTCAATCCGTTCTCTGTGCCCACCAACAGATTCACACCTACAAGAAAGCAGACACACTTATTGGTAATTTCATCTGACTGTTAAACTTTCTTTCAAAGCTCTAGTCATTTAATTACAAGGATAATGTAACACAGAGTGTTTTACAGTCAGGATTTATTTTCAAATAAAAACAAAAAACAGTGTGATAAAAAGGACTTTATTTGGAAGCAAAATAAATTAAAGTAATCTACAATCTATGAACTACTTGGCAGATGTGAAAAATTCAAGCACAAACACATCCAAAAAAAACTCAACACAATTCTTATTCATGACTGAATCTACATACAGTGGCTCATGATTAATAAATGTGTTTTTACCCCAAAGTGCAGCACATAAGATCTCAGAGTTGAACCTCTTCTTGTACTTTCGGATTTCTGGTGTGTCATTTGGGGGTCGTGTGTTGGTGGGATTGACGTTCACCATGGAGCCTTTCCTCACTTCCATCTTCAGTTGCTCAAACCTAGACATAGAACCTAGATATGGGAGAGGAATAAAACGTGATTCATTTGACATATCTTTACTACAAACTGTTGAACAGAAACATAATCCTTTTCTACTGGTCCAATAGTTAACTAGTACAGGACCAGTAGGTGGATATGGTGCTTGTGGGTAATAAAATAAAGAGGTTACAGATAAGGGGCTGCACAGCGGTGCAGTGTTTAGCACAGTGGCATCACAGCAAGAAGGTTGGGGTTCACGTCCCGGAGTCGGGGTAAGGTTTGAAACATTAGTCTTTCTGTGTGGAGTTTGCATGTTCTCCCTGTGTATGCATGAGTTTCCTCCAGGTACTCTGGTTTCCTTCCACGCTCCAAAACCATGCATGTTAGGTTAATTGGCTGCAATGAAATTACCCCTAGAAATCAGTGTGTGTGTGTGTGTGTGTGTGTGAGTGGTCCCACAATAGACCAGTGACCTGTTTGGGGTGTACCCTGCCTCCTGCATGAAATCAGCCCGGATAGGCTCCCGCACCCCCTGTTACCTCATCAGAAATAAGCAGTTCAGTAAGCTAAAAGGATAAAGGATTACTTTATTCATCCCTCACCGGGGAAATTTGTGTGCTGCACTCCTTACACCGCAGCAGGCTGCCCTTCGACGGCGCCAATGGTGGGAGAAAAGGGGGTTAGGTGTCTTCTCCAAGGACCCTGGACATGCTCTCTGTGGGATGCGAACCCGCAAACTTCCAGCACGCGCGCGAACACTCTAACCACTGAGCTGCCGTCTCCCCTTTAAAGCTATCAGTAGCTATCAGTAATTTGTCAAACATTTCATTCATGACTGGATTAGTGTGCATGAGTCACCACAAAAGCTGTTCAGTGATAATGTGGTGAGTTTATTAATGAAGAATTGAGACACCTGGCTGAAGACTTTAATATTAAAATAAAAACCACTTCTGCATGCAGCTCCTGGAGTAATATTGGTCTACTGGAACTCTACAAGTAAACTTTGTAATAAATCCCACACAACGGGCCGAGGAGTCTCCCGTGTTTCCATCAGGATGAAGAACATCTATTGACTTCTTTAGATCTTTAGCTGTAGAGTAGAATAAGCTAATATTTAAACAATAATCTTTCACACGTTGGTTGCTCGTCCCGGGGGAGGGATCCCTCTTTCATGTGGATCCCCACGAGGTTTCTTATTTTTTCCCCACTGATGGGATTTTTAGGAGTTTTTCCTCACCGAGAAGGAGAGTCTAAGTGCATAAATGTGCTAGTCTTGTTTAGTTAGCATTTGTTAGTTATTTTTCTTGCTGTATATTTGTGTTAATACATTCCTCTTTTTCTTGTGAAGCCTATTGAGACAGAAATTCTGTGATTTTGGGCTATTCAAATAAAATTGAATTGAATTTGTAAAAACTAGTCCTGGATGTGACCGGAGCCAAGCTAAAGTTAAATGAATATTTATTTAGAAATATATTTTTTATTTCTAGTTTCAAAAGGGTTTTTTTTTTTTCACTGCTCTGAAAATGATTCTGTTGTGTGGATAAAGCGTGGGAGGAGAAACAACAATAGAGGACCAGTGCATCATTGAACTGAGCTGTAAAAGGGGATTAATACATCAGAAAAAGAAGTGATTTGGTTTGGAAAGGGTTAATTAATACTGTATGTGATCCAAGTAAAAATAATATGTATGTGTATTTTAAAAAAAACCCTGACTGTTCTGATTTGATCTATGTATCTTTAAGGACAATGTTGAAAAACCTTGGGACTCACCACTGACAGACATGTTATCTCCTGTACCTCCTGGTGACTGGTACATACCAAGATCCACGAAAGTAGTAAAGGAGGATTTGCCAGATGCTTTCACCAAGCCTCTGGATTGATACTGATAAAAAAAAACAATGAAGGAATGACTTGTAAACATTTGACTCAATGGCGTGCCAGTAAAAATAATCTATTGCTAAAACTAAGAAGTTAAAACTACTATTCTTTCTGCTGATGTGACACCACACATTACACGTTAGCAAACCGAGCTGGTAAATCTAATGTGGTTGGCATCAATGTCAGAGCTGTAAATAAAAAAAGAACAAAAGAACCGCATTTTCAAAACTGGCATTTCCATCATCTATAAAACTTACATCATACACAGAGTCTTTCCCAGGAGAGGAGTGAGTAGCTGACTCAGTGGGAGAGTGTGAGGGCTGCACCACATCTGGCAAGTTAGTGTAGCCATTATGGCTCCTCTTCTCTGGGGTCTAAAATAAAATAAACACACAATTCACTCTGTTATGCAATCAAATCAGACATAAATCTAATCCAATGTGCTGTTGAACTCCAGCAGGAAATGATGTGCTTGGCAGGGCATAACATTCACTGGAATCAATGTAGAGGGTTCAAACAATGCTTCAGTTAATGTTCTTTTTTTTTTGTCATAATGAAGCCGCAAGACATTGGAAATCATTTTTAAAAATTATACTAACTGGTTAGAATTTAAATTATTCTCCTGGAAATCAGGAAAATTCCTACAATAAGACAAAAATGGACAGAAATAACTGTACTGTGAATAAATGAATGCAATTTCTACATGTTTAAAAACAAAAAAGCAACATTCACATTTATGAAATAAGAGGAGATAGCTGACTTCTTGTCCCAACGCTGCATTTGATTTGACTACAATTAGATCTAGAAAAGATTCAATTTTACAAATTAAAATAAAGGAGGGAAAAGTCTTTACTTCTTTCTAGTATATTTCACCAAATTCAGAGTTGATTTAGTTACAAGTAATATGACTTACTCTCTGGACCAACATTGTCTGATCTCCGTATCCTCCCGCTTGTTCCCCTTCTCCTTCTTCACCCTCGTCTTCATGAACCACCATAGTGTTGACAGAATCTGTGTCTGCATCCCTATGACTGAAACAAAAAACAGACATTTTAGTGGCCTAAAAAATTTACATCTAGGAAAATTTCACCCTTTTTAAAATCCATTGCGGCTGTGTTGCGAGAACAACCACCTCAGATAGGAAAACCCAGGCTTCTCTCACCCCGGCTGCATCCTCCAGCTTACCAGGGAGGATCCCGAGGAGTTCACCGGTCAGCTGTGAGACAGGCTCTCCAGCAGGTCTATGGTCTGCCTCTGGATCTCCTCCCGGTGGGACGTGCCCAAAATATCTTATCCACGAGGTGTTCAGGAGGCATCCTAACCAGATGCCCGAACCCTCCATCAGGCTTCTCCCGACACAGAGGAGCAATAGCTCTACTCTGAGCTTCTCCAGGATGGCAGAGCTCCTCACCCTATCTCTAAGTGAGAGCCCAGTCACCCTGCAGAGGAAGCTCATTTTGGTCGCTTGTATCCGCAGTCTCGTTCTTTCGGTCACCACCCACAGCTGGTGACTATAGGTGAGGGTGGGAACGTAGATTGTTTTGTAAATCAAGAGCTTTGCTTTTTGGCTTAGTTCTGTCTTAAGCACGATGGACTGATACAGCGTCCTAGTTATTGTGGACACCAAATCCGCAATCTGTCGATCTCCTGCTCCATCCTTCCCCCACTCGTGAACAAGACGCCGAGATACTTAAACCCCTCCACTTGGGGCAGGACCCTGTCACTGACCTGCAGGGGACACTCCACCCTTTTCTGGGTGAGGTTTTTAAAATATGTTTGACAAAACCATCTAATACTCAGTATTTTTATTACTTGTAGAGATCAGATTGCTTTAGGAGTAAGTGACAATATAGAATCTCAAACAAAACCTGTGGGTAACTGCCTTACTGTCTCATATCACTTTCACTCTTCCATTGTTATTTTGCAACTGCTTATGCACACAGAAATATGAGGCTTGATACAAACGACAAAAGTTTTACTTCAACAGATGAGAAAGAGCTTTAGTCTGTTTATTTTTCTATGGTGCTCGATCCCAGTGTAAAATAGTGTGGTGCAAACTTTACCGATCTGTTGGGCTTTCTTCTTCCTCAACTCCTTCCCCGCTCTCACTTTCTTCACTACTTTCACTGCTCTCTGAGGAGGAGGAGTAATCATTGGCCTTGACCGGGGGTCTTGGTGGCTCTTCAGCACGCTCCTTGGCATAGAGACCGTGGTCCTGAGCACAGTTACAGTATTGTTCAGAAAGTTTTAAAAACTGAGTCAACAAATTTGCATGATCAAAGATAGACAAAACTCAAACACTATGGAGAAAATGAGCAAGTAAATGCATTTGGAATCAGTTTCAAATCATTTGCAACATAGCGTGGCATCCAAATAAAACAAACAAAAATAAATAAAACAGAATGAATGGAAATAAAAGTTTGATAAAAAATGTAATTAAAAGATGAAACATTACTAACCCAACATAAAGAAGAATAGCATGCTTATCACAGAGTCAAAAAACCAAAATCATGCATGAACACTTGGCATCACTAACACAAGAAGACTGTTTTACTGACCTCCCCTATAGCTCGCTTGTAACTCTGCACATTAGAGGTAAATTCAACAAAAGGGAATTCAGAAAAGGAGATACATAAGTAGAAGAGCAGTGATAACTAAAATATAAAGTAAACCTCTTTCTGACATGAGAAATCCTCATTATTCACACATTAAAAATAATGCATGCCTCTTGTTGTTCTCATCTCCAAATAAAACATTTTTCATCTCATGTGTTCATTGCCCCTGTGTTAAACAGCATTTGCCGTTAGAAAGACGCAGCTGGATCAACAAACTAGCGTGCATTCAGCAGACTTTTTTCTGCTCATATTGCATAAATAAGAAAAACAGAGCAGGAAAAGTTGGGACGGTATTGTTAGCTGAATCTTAATAACAACCTCTTAGATAATTTAGAAGTAGAAAGAAGAAACTCAGACAGCAATCTGAAAGTCATGCATGTTAACTGTTCTGCATGCAATTCAAACTTGTAACATATTTAACTTTAATAATAGCAGAAAGGAAAGTGTGTCTGAGACTGGCTTTATGGTGTGAATTACACTCGAGTTAGCCCAAAGCATGTGCATGTGAGATTTGAGCAGAGCTGTCAATGTTTGTTTTAAACGATTTCAGAAAAGGTCAAATTTAAACAAATGGCTTACAGCAGGACGTCCGGGGCGTGAAGAGGTTCGCGACTCTCCCGGTTTGTGACGAATATCATGGGAAAGAATAGGAGATTCCATTTTGGATGAACCTAGAGTGAGAAAAACATTGAAAAGTCACTGGTTACTAGATTACTTCTGAAATGAAACTGAGAGTGAATGATCTGGTCGGAAACTCACTGAGGATGCGATGCCTCTCAAGGGAGCCGGTTTGGGGCAGATTGGACAAGATGCTTATACTGTCTCCTCTCTCCCAGCGATCATTGCGGCTAAGATCTGGATTACTGCCATGGAGATAAAATGATTTTAATTTGTTCGTTCTATTAAAAAGTACTACAAGAGGGAAATAAGTTGAAGCATCTGGCAATCTTTACCTGGCTCTAACTGGATGCCTTATACCAGATGTTAGGTTGGTGTTAAGAGCTGTAGCAATGGATGCAGTCCTCTGGGGAATCTAGACACAGTAATAAAATGATTCATACTCGCGGTAATTAGTCATCTATTACAGTATCAGTACATGATACATGATCAGTGCAGTACCAAAATGTTTAGTTTGTATTAGTGTAATTATGTAGAAACAAACAGCAGAAGTCAAACCAACAACTGAAGTTACCTTGGGTGGAAGTTCTACATCTGGCAGGCGGATCCATGGTCCACAATCCTCCCTGATTTGATGTGACAGTGGTGCTGGGGTTTCAGATGTGGGGTCTGAATTTTGACGTACAAGTTCTCTGGAGTGAATGGGGCGGGGAGTGGGGGTGAGGGTGGGATCCTGAGTGGGGAAGGCGGACATATTTTTAGTGGGCTGGTCACAGAGGGACTGAGAGCGAGGGACAGGGGCAGCATAAGGCTTCAGTGGGACCAAGTGAGCCATCTGGAACTGCAGAGGGCAAAAGGAGCAGTAGCCGTGCACCAGGAGAAGGAAAAGGCCAGAAAGAAGGTGTGCGAGCAACAGCAACATTGCCAAGGGAGCGGGCCAAGAGGAGAAGAATGCATAAATGTGTTGCATGTGGGAGCAGAACAGAAAAAGAAAGAAGGGGGAAAAAAGATTGCATAAATTAGGTAGCACAGACTACAAAGGATAATGCAATTGAAGAGTCATGGGCAGGAAAGCAAAGCAGCTGCATACTCAGCTGAACTGACCTTTAAATCTTTGCAAACACTCACCTTGCTCTGCCCTCCTTGGGGTTCTACAGGCCTCTGCATCGGTGGGGTCTGCGCAGACTGGACCACTCCTGATTGACTGATAGAGTCAGAGCGTGATTGAATGGCAGTGTCGGACACTGTGGTGCAGATTTTAGGAGAACTTTGTCTGTTGAGTTTACTTCGCTCCTCCACCTAGAATATGTAGAGCAGAAGAGATGCTTACTCTGTAGTTCAGACAACTGACAACAGAAACACTGTAAAACTGGGATACACTACTACCTCACGGGCCCAGGTAGGTTTATTGTTTGGCTCCAGGTTTTTATTGTAATGGTAAAGCTGGGGCTTTTTCTCTTGTTGCTGTTGTTGCAGAGACACCAGGTAGGCATGTTCCTGCTGCAGCTGTCTTTGCAGCCGCTCTGACTGACGCTGCTCTTCAAGCTGCTTACGCTTATACTCCTAAAGAGAGAAGTTCACCGCGGTCAAAATACATATTTATTCACACAACAAAGTTTAAAACACAAGATTAATCAATTGTTTATTAATAAACTTATTACCGTTCTTTCCGCACTATAAGGCGCACCTAAAAATCTTAAATTTTCTCTAAAGTCCACAATGCGTCTTTTAACCCGGAGTGCCTTTTATCTGGATTAATATTGAGCTACAACAGGTGTCGCAACTGCGGTAAGCAGCCGCCTACTCCATTTCCCCCGTAGAAGAAGTAGTGCGCGGTGCATGCTGGGATATATGAAAGGGCGTCTCATTAGTTGTGTTCGATATGACACAGGCGGACGAAGTTCTGATCGGTGCAGATTGGTGCGCAATGCATGCCGGTTAGTTTTTGAATGCAAAACCTAACCGGCATGCATTGCGCACCGATCTGCGCCGATCAGAACTGCGTCTGCCAGTGTCATCTTGAACACACCTATTTCTATTTGTGTGTTTGTGTAAAGACACGGAAATGGCTCCTACCAAGAGACACTGTTACACCACAGAGTTTAAACTCAAGGCGATCAGTCACGCAGTAGAACACGGGAATAGAGCCGCAGCGAGAGAGTTTAACATCAATGAATCAATGGTGAGGAAGTGGAGGAAGCAAGAGGATGCGCTGCACCAAGTAAGTAAGACTAAACAGAGTTTATCTCCAATGGAAGATAAACTGTGTCACGAAAATACTAATACTTTATCTCTGAGAAAATAATAAAACAGCTGTTTATTCATTTTGGGAGTAAAAACAGAAAGCTGTTTTGTAATTGTTAATAAAGTTTGACTAACCTATGTGACTGTTTTTTTGACATTCCCTTTAGCACAGCACCATTTAGTGAATGCATAACGTAACTCCAGCCTTTACTGTAGCGCCTTATAATGCAGTGCGCCTTATATATGGAAAAAGTTTTAAAAATGTCATTTATTGAAGGTGCGCCTTATAGTGCGGAAAATACGGTAATATTAGAGGATAAAGAATGTTTGGCTTTTGTATAAGAAATATATACACATTTTATTACTAGCATAAGTAAGTCTACATAAAAAATATGAACAAGTTTTGTTGCTTAAGTTTTCTCTGCAAATGTGCAATAATTAAGCAGAGTCAGTAAACTAGTGTTGGACATAAATCATCACTGTTTACAAGTTCTAATGTGTTATATGTTATAGTTTAGATATTTAAGCATCAAACAATGTCTCAAATATCTCATTTATTGTTACACTTTAACATGTGGAGCAATTACTTATTATTTATTTGTACCAATTTAGCAGTGGGTTAATCTCCTCCTATTCTCATATGTAGGCATTGTACTTTACGTTAAACCGGTTCTTGACTAAATGCTTCTACATAGTTGGAAAACTGTAAAATGAATGTTCATTTTTTAACAATATGATTTAGCTCTGTCTCTAAATTTCTGATATTTCCATCATATAAATACAGAAAAGCATTTGCTGTTCATATTTGATACATTTTGATAGGTTTTTATTTTATCTACACAGTACATACTCAGCGCATTCTCTTATTTTTGCTAGTTTTCAATCCACTTTCAAACACATTGATCATGGTTAAGACAATTATATCAACTACAACTAAGGGACCTGTTCTGAAACAGCTGCAAGAAGTTACTAAACATGAACGTGCACGTTTATTCAAATTGCAAAAGAGAATTACATGTGATGCTGTTTTTACAAAACAGCCAGGTGAATGCCATTCTGTTGTAATTTTAAACTGTAATACCAAAATGCTTAAAAACAAAGAGTTGAAAAAGCTGGACATAGCTAAAAAAAAAAACTAAAGATGGCTGAAAAGCTTTAGGCAGGTGGAAAGCTTGATGCAGCTTAATGTAGCTTAATACAACTTAATGTACAGTAAGCTACAATTCAATGAAGCTTACTGTATCTTTACAAGGCTTAATGAAGTTTACAGTGGTTTAATGTAGCTGAATTACACTTAATGTCACTTAATGGTAACTTAATGTAGCTTAATAAAGCTAAAAGCAGCTGAAAAGCTTAATGCATTCACCAAATGAGAGTTGATTACTGTATTGCAGATGTGAGCTTATGAAGAGATGACTAACATCAACGATGCTTTGTGTCCATGTTAAAGCAGTGTTCTAAGATTTACTAAGATGTACAACCATGTTCCTTAATTGTTAGAACTAAAAGCTAATTTCCAAAAACTGCTGGATAGGCACCGTCATGTAGTTGACCCAATAAAACAGATCTGTTTATAGCCATGATCAAACACATGTCACAGTGGTTAATCAATGTTTTATCTACACAAAAATTTATCATAAAAATGCTTAACAATGTGGCAAATGTTTACTTCAATGGAAGAAAAATTCACTTGTTTACACTAAACACTGGCAGAACTCCCTGAAAATCCAGGTCACTGCATGCCTTTATATGTAATTATAGAAGAGCACACACAGGAAATCAAATGCACACCTAACATTTAAGGCTAAATCAAAAATCAAGGGAAAGCACATAATGTATCTACCGTACATCTAATGTTTAAATTCAAGTTTTTTTGGAAAAAAAAAAATCTAAAAGGTTTTAATCTCAAATGTCCTATTCTGAAATAATCTCTACTGAAACCAAATATTTTAGTAGTAGTAATATTTTTTCCAACTAATGACAGAAACTGGCAAGAATGGCCATCCATCTGTTTTATTAATTTGATTATTTCCCTATTGATCCATTTATAGAAAGAAAAGAATTGAGAGCTGATTCTAAATAGAATTACCATGAGCAGAGCTTGCTCTTGAAGCAGCTTTTGTTGAAGAATTTCTAATTGTCGTTGTTCTTCTTCCAACTTGTGTCTAATAAACTCCTGCAAAAGGGCAAAACGTCACAATAAAAACAAAGAAAAAAATTGAGGCAGTCGAAAAACCGACACAAACATAATTGTATTATATGTACGTATATATCTTTCCAACAAGTGAAAATGATTTGTGGACTGTGATAATCATGTGATGCAGCAAAGTAGGAGAAACACAGAATAAAAACATGATCTCCATGAAACCTAGATTTAAACTGGTACAAACTTATTAGTTTTATTATAAACTGGGGCTGTTGTGAGCTACAAAGTGTAATATATAAAGTATGTAGTGATAAAAAGGTAATGATGCCCTGATGTCAGACTAATGCAACTGAGGCAGCCGGAAACAGACCCAAGAGATGTAGAGAGAGTGCTCCCACTGAAAACTCATCTCTGGATAAATACACTAATTTAGACTCTTGCTGCTATGGCAACCCACTCATGGAATTTCACCACCAGAGCAACTCGCACTCTGCTACTGGCAGACACACACATTTCACACTGATTGGCTTCTTGCAGCTCTGCATCTCTCCTGGTTGGTTACCTGCTCTCTCTCTGCCATCCTCCTATCTTCCTCCCGTCTCATATCGTCAAGTCTCCGATGAGGACCTTTTTCTTGCTGCCTCACCATCTCTCGCTCTTTTCTCTGTTGCTGGGAGAGGGGGGTGACAGGAAAAAGAGAAATGAGCACAGCAGCTAAAACTGCAGAGTGGATCTAGTCTGCTTATGAGCCAATTCTCCCCCGCAAAGACCTGGAGAAAAATGGATGAGGGGACAATGACTGAAGGACAGAAAAACAAAACAGGGAATCATTTTCAAAAGCAAAAATAAACACGAATCCAGGTTTTCAATTTCAAATTTAAAAAGAAAAATTTCTTATATCTGACATTAAGCATATTTTATTTACATATAAACTATATGACAAAAAGGCCGTCTGACCTGAAAATTCACCAAGTTATTTTTCTGTTTATCCTTGATAGTTTGATAATCATGACTGCACTATCTGGCAAAAACAAAAACCTCAAGGCAAACTGGGAGGTCAAAAGAGGTGAAGCAAGAGCAGAGCTACCAAAGTAGAAATACATATTTGGATAATACCTGGAAGCACAAATCCAATTAGGTATGAAAACCTAGAAAATCTGAGGTCATCATTCTAAGTCCTAAAAACTTGAAAAGATGCTTCCTCATCTGACCAGAGTCTCCCTTGATGGTGTAAACGTACCCTTTCAGAAAACATGCCATCTCATCTTTTAGCGAGATGTTGTGTGGTGCAGTAAATTGTCAAGGAAAGCTGTAAAACAATTACCCTCTGGGACTAATAAAGTTTTCAGATTTTTTTTCCACTTTCAATTAAAGTTTTTTTTTTCTACAACCTAGAATAACATTTGTCTCACTGGCTCCTGATTCAACAGTAACAACTTCAACAGTAACGACTTCTCCATCACCACTGTAGACTCTTTCCGCTTCCTCGGCACTACCATCACACAGGACCTAAAGTGGGAGCCATCCATCAGCTTCCTGATCAAAAAGGCCCAGCAGAGGATGTACTTTCTGCGGCAGTTGAAGAAAGCCAAGCTGCCCGCCCAGATGTTGGTGCAGTTTTACAGAGCCATCATCGAGTCTGTCCTCACCTCCTCCATCACCGTGTGGTACGCTGGAGCCACAGCCAGGAACAAACACAGACTGCAGCGCATTGTGCGCTCCGCAGAGAAGGTGATCGGCTGCAGCCTTCCATCTCTCGAAGACCTGTACGTCTCCAGGACTCGGGGGCGTGCAGGTCGGATAGTAGCTGACCCTTCCCACCCTGGACATGGACTTTTTGAGCGACTCCCCTCGGGCAGGAGGCTCCGGTCCATTCGGACCAGAACGTCCCGCCACAAAAACAGCTTCTTCCCTTCTGCCGTTGGACTCATGAACTCTTTATAACCTGGATCCCCACACATCCCCGCCTCTCATTTCCCATCAACATCCTCAAAGCATATACTGTTTTCTGTAGTATTTTTTGGGTGTAAAACCCTACTCCAGCTCACAAAATCTCACTTCTACCATTAGTCCAGCTTCAGTTACTCTTTGCCACAACTTCATTGCATGGCTAATCAACTATACATTTCTCCATTGTTCTTAAAAATGGGCTCCAGCCCATTTCCCCTCCATTCATCAGGTATTTTCTCACCATCTCAGATCTTGAAACTCTATTACCTTCCCTCGACACTTCCATACTTCCACAATCATTTCCATCATCTTTGTAAGTCAAGCATTAACTGCTCTATTTTTTTCCCCAGGATACCAGACATGCCCACCAGCTAATCAATCGGATTCTGGAATTAACTTCGAAAATTAACTAAGTTAAATATAATTTTTAAATGGACTTTGATGACAAGGACTAAAATCAAACTGATGGGGTTAATTAACAACCCCATTTTCTTTTAGGCCAAATATATCAAAATCCCAGAAGGTTTACTGATAGATTACTATATACTCATTAAAGTGTTCCTGCTAAATTTTATGAGTTTGCTAGATTGTTTATGAGCCCGAGCTAAATGTTTGTTCAACTGAGCAGTAAAACTAAAAACTGAGCATACTCAATGACACCACTGGTGTATCAAGATACGAGACTTGAGTTCCGTCCCGTCATCTTCCGCTTGTTCCGGGGTCGGGTCGTGGGGGCAACAGCCTCAAACGGGTAGCCCAGGCCTCTCTCTCCCCGGCTGCATCCTCCAGCTCACCCGGAAGGATCCCAAGTCTTTCCCCGGCCAGCTGTGAGACATAGTTTCTCCAGCGGGTCCGGGGTCTGCCCCTTGGTCTCCTCCCGGTGGGACGTGTCCGAAACACCTCGCCTGCGAGGCGCTCGGGGGGCATCCTGACCAGATGCCCGAACCACCCCATCTGGCTCCTCTCAACCTGGAGGAGGAGTGGCTCGACACCGAGCTCCTCCCGGATGGCAGAGCTCCTCACCCGATCTCTGAGTGAGAGCCCAGCCACCCTGCGGAGGAAGCTCATTTCGGCCGCTTGTACCCGCAATCTCATTCTTTCGGTCACAACCCACAGCTGGTGACCATAGGTGAGGGTAGGAACGTAGATCGACTTGTAAATCGAGAGCTTTGCTTTTCGGCTCAGCTCTCTCTTTACCACGACTGACCGATGCAGCGTTCTAGCTATTGCTGATGCCGCACCGATCCGCCTGTCGATCTCCCGCTCCATCTTTCCTCCACTCGTGAACAAAACCCCGAGATACTTAAACTCCTCCACTTGAGGCAGGACCCTGTCCCTGACCCGCAGGGGGCATTTCACTCTTTTCCGGGCGAGGACCATGGTCTCGGATTTGGAGGCGCTAATTCCCATCCCGGCTGCTTCACACTCGGCAGCAAATCGATCCACCGAGAGCTGGAGATCACGGTCCGATGAAGCCAACAGGACCACATCATCCGCAAAAAACAGAGATCCGATCCTGAGGTCACCAAACTGGATCCCTCCAACGCCTCGGCTTCGCCTAGATATTCTGTCCATAAAGGTGATGAACAGAATCAGTGACAAAGGGCAGCCTTGGCGGAGTCCAACTCTCACTGGAAATGGAATCGACATACTGCCGGCTATACGGACTTGAGTGAAGAAAGAATAAGCAAAGAACAGGACAATCTCAAGCTATGTTGGAACAATTACTTGTAAACACAATTGACAAACAGGAATTATTTAATATCCCCAGAAATATTTAGCGATTTCCTTTTCAGGAAACTGAAGCCAGCCTTATCACTAAGTGATGAGAATTTAGTTGGAAAAAAAGCTTAATTATGTAGAGTATGTAAAAAAAAAAATGTTGTGAACTTCATTTTTTTTGCCTTGTCTTTAAAAACAAAAATCAAACTAGTGGTTTTGGTTGAAACAGAAATTTGGTGCTCTTTCATTTACAATGGAAATGTTATTTGCACACTTTTTGTGTGCAAAAAGCTAAACCAAAGCAAACCAAAGTCATGTTTTGTTACGTTAACTTTTACAGTTACGATCAGGTGCTAGTCTAATGAGGTCTTTTGGGACAATTATGAGTTTTGTACATGACGATTACCTCTTCAAGACGACGGCGCTGTTCTTTCTGCTCTTCAATACGTTTTTGTCGATCATGCAACAGTTGCCTTTTGTGTTCCTCTGGATCTCGACGCTGTGCGGCCAGTTGGGCTTGCTGTCTCTTGTGAGCCTCTGAGCGCTCTTTGTTTTCCTGCTGCAGTCTTTGGAAGTCACGCCTCAGAGTAGATTCACCAGGCACATTCAGGATTGAACTGATGATCAAAATTAGAGATGGGAATGAAGGAGATTTAGTCCAATAACACATCAGGATTTAATAGGACGCCACTCGTACCAAGTTGATAATCTATTCATTACCTTGACTCTCTGTCATCTCCTCGGTTTTCATCCTCTTCATCACTACCACTATACTCAAATTCTGTTTCTTCTACAAAAATACAAAAAGTAAAACAATCCCAGCTTGTCAGTTAAAAGTCAATGCAACTCAAATCACACTTATTGACCGTCGTTCTTTTTCCTTACCTTTCTCTCCCCTCTTTTTACGGGTACGGTCAATATGATCTTTGAGCTGAATTCGAACCTGTCGTTCAGTCGGCTGGTCTCTAATGAAGGAATGCTTCAGCAGCTGGTCTGTGGAAGGCCGACTGGTGTATGTCTTTACAAGACAGCCTTCTATAAAGTCAATGAATTTTTTAGACCTACAATGAAGAAGAGGTTGAGAGGATCATTAACGAAGGGAAACAATGGTAGAGCCAGAAACGCAATGACTGTTGAGCTGTAAAGCTTTAAAAATTGAGAAGAAAAACTAGGAACACATAGTTGGAATAGCTTCTGTTCTATTAAGTTGTTGCTTATCTTGACAGTAATCCCCTGAACTAGATAATGAACCCTGAGATGATCTCTACAAAGTTTTGTTAGCTAGCAACAGGCACCAACAGGGTTGTGCAAGGATCCATACAAGCAGTAGTATAAACAAAAACTTGTGTTGAGGAATTTGTGGAAGCCATGACGTGACATCGGGCTAGGTTCAGAGGTTCTGGCAAATTATGTTTTGCCAACAGTTTGATAGTATGTGGTCCTGTTAACCTCAAACAGGAATGTTGCTTTGCAGCTAAAGAAACAGTCTAAGGAACAACTTGACAAACCTGTTCCTTATTGGGCATAGGATCATTGGCATTAATAAATGTCTCACCACCAACTAGAATCTTGTCAGATTTAAAGAATCGATCAAACCCAAAGTCACTTTGTTTGATTTCATATCCTTCATGTATACGTGTGTATTTCTAGCTTGATTACGTTCTCAAACAAATCACAGAATAATAAAATAGTAGGAACTTTCAATGGCAATAACAAATATAAATTCCAGCAGGATTTGTTCACTCACCATTTCTTGGATTTAAGTTTTGGAGGGGGGTTCCTAGGAATCAGAAAGAGGGCCCTCATTGGGTGCATGTCACACAAAGCTGCAGAAGTAAAGAAGATTAAGAGATTGAAATCTTTCTCATTTTTAGAGCTTAGAAATAATTACATTTCTACAAGAATCACTTGAAGACAACACTGTAATATTCTCTTGTTTGAAAATAATCTCAGACATTATTTCAGATTTTCTTTAACCCCTTTTTGTGTTCTGAGACATTGTTATAGCTGTTGTTATCCAATCTTTCCTGGTGCCTCAGGCTCACGGTTACACTAAATGTAAGAGCAAAGACAGTGAGTCATTGTGTTCAAGCGTAGGTAGGTAACTAAACCTGGCTGGTTAGCTTTTGAGTTTCACAGGAAATAGGCTCTTGTATCACAGGAATCTGAGCATTTGCAGCATGATTGTCAAAGATTAAGTGATATTTTCTGTTTATCGTGTACTTCTTTTAATGACACTGTAATCCAATGATTATAAAAAAAAGAAAAACTCCACAAGAGACTCACACACTCATATCCAATGCTCAGTTTTAAAATGTTCTTGCAGTCAAAATGTACGAATAAAAAAAGCAGAATAACTAAATAAATAGTTTAATAAGTTTCTAATCATATAGATATTTCCCATTAGTAACCACTTTGCAGGCATGAGGGGGGACTCATATAATGTTTGATTAAGTAATGGTCAAGAGAAGCTAAATAATTCATCCGTTAAAAAAAAAAAAAAAGCTAAAATATACATGTCACCATATGGTCTGTGGCTTGTATGACACTGAAAACCAACCAATGTTTTTTTTGCACCACAAACACAATTAGTCTACCATAACAAGAACAGGGATGGTTTTCAGAAAAACATTTACACATAAAATATGTTTTATTAGTTAGAAATTAAAATCCGGCTTATGCTATTAAGTAAAAGTATGACAAATTTATAAATTACTATCTGAAATTTATTCCATACATATATTTGAATTTAGTCACCATGAATAATATTTTTATATGAAGCAAGTTCCGTTCCGTTGTCTTCCTCTTAACTTAGGCCGGATGGTGGGGGCAACAGCCTCAGATGGGAAACATGTGCTTCTCTCACCCCAGCTGCATCCTCCAGCTCATTTGAAAGGATCCCGAGGCGCTCCCCAGCCAGCTGTGAGACACAGTCTCTCCAGTGGGTCCGTGGTCTGCCTCTGGGTCTCCTCCCGGTGATCCTAATCAGATGCCCGAACCACCCTATCTGGCTTCTCTCGACCTGGAGGGGCAAGGGCTCTACTCCAAGCTTCTCTCAAATGACAGAGCTCCTCACTCATTTAGACTAAAACTAATTATGCCTGATCACCACTAGTTGAAAAGTTCCGTTCCGTCATCTTCCGCTTGTTCCGGGGTCGGGTCGCGGGGGCAACAGCCTCAAACGGGCAGCCCAGGCCTCTCTCACCCCAGCTGCATCCTCCAGCTCACCCGGAAGGATCCCAAGTCTTTCCCCGGCCAGCTGTGAGACATAGTCTCTCCAGCGGGTCCGGGGTCTGCCCCATGGTCTCCTCCCGGTGGGACGTGCCCAAAACACCTTGCCCGCGAGGCGCTCGGGGGGCATCCTGACCAGATGCCCGAACCACCCCATCTGGCTCCTCTCGACCTGGAGAAGGAGCGGCTAGACACCGAGCTCGTCCCGGATGGCAGCGCTCCTCACCCGATCTCTGAGTGAGAGCTCAGCCACCCTGCGGAGGAAGCTCATTTCGGCCGCTTATACCCGCGATCTCATTCCACAGCTGGTGACCATAGGTGAGGTTAAAAAGCTGAAAAGTTTTTTTTTAAAAAAGCCTTGATGTTTTTGTTCAATGTCTAAAATGACACAAAAACACATAAAATCTTGGCTTTGATTATTTCTGCAAAGCAATTCTTGGAAAAATGACAAATGATTCAGCTAGCAGGACGTTCAAAAAGTCGACAAAAATATTATTCTCAATGTGCATCATAAAAAAAAAAACAAAAAACCTAATAACCTCTTACTTTTTCCCAACAAAATAAAAAAAGTTTTAAAAACAACATCTCATTGAGTTTTAACATCCATAACATAATCAGACTAAAGAAAGCGAGTAAGAGGGGCTGCATAATTTATAACGGCACACAAACACTGGCCTGCCAGCTGGCCTTTACAGCATAGTGCATGTCACTCACAGCACCAGTCTATACAAAGTTTGTGACCTCTGTCTGTCGTGGAGAAAGTCCTTAGATGGAATAGGTTTCTCTTTAAAAAAAAAAAGTCGTAAACATGATATTAAAACATAACCTATAGCGGGCTCAGCAAATTTTTTCTAAACGAACACTAAATTGGGATCATTTTGGCTAAAAAGGGTTAAAGATGTTGATGAACGTCTTGTTTGTGAAGGTACAGCCTTTAAGCTTTACGTTTAAAAAAAAAAGTTGTCACAGCCCCTAATTTGAGCGGTATTTCACTAAAACGCAACTTTAGCTGCATAATTAATGAGACTTCGATAACAGGTGGGGGCGATTCATTGTATCTTCATCAATAATGCAGGTGAAAGGTCTGGATTAGATATAAGTGTGACATTTACTGATGGAATGAATACATACAGTGTGTCCATTAAAATGACAGTGCTCTAGTTACACATAGAATGAGCCATTTTTGGCAGCAATAACGACAAAATATATTTTCAGTAATTAACCCACTTCTACGGGGTATAGTCCGCACCCCGTCCATGAGTGAAAAACTCTATGAGGCAAACTAAGTTCATTTCAATAAGATTTTCCTACAAAATCTGTCTCATAATCTTATATCCTCAGAAATATACCAGCAATATAAATCAAAGTTAGAGAAGCTGTGCCAGGGCGTTATGGAATGGTACATTAAATATAAAAAGATGTGCTTAAAACAGCTCACAACTGAAAGTGCTTTACTTGTAAAACACATTAAGGTAGCGGTATTACATCTAATGGAACAGAGTCACTAGAGTTTATTGATAATGTGAGAGAAGATACAAAAACTTCTAAAGTGTGTATGAATAATAATAATAATCTACCGCTGGTTCAGAGTCAGGCGACACGGTGGCGCTGTGGGTAGTACAGTGGCCTCACAGCATAAAGGCCGTGGGTTTGAGTCCCGGGTAGATAGGAGGCTTGGAACACTGGCCTTTCTGTGTGAAGTTTGCATGTTCACCCCATGTATACATGGGTTTTATCCAGGTACTCCTGTTTCCTCCCACCCTCCAAAAACATGCATGTTAGGTTGATTGGCCACTAAATAATTCCCCGTAGGAATGAGTAAGTGTGTGTGTGGCCCTGCAACAGACTGTCGACCTGTTAGGGGTGTACCCTGCCCCTTGCCTTGAATCAGCCGGGATGGGCTCCCGCAACCCCGGTAAGGATAGACGGTTAAGAAGGTGACTGACTGACCTATTCAAAGTCAGCCCATAGCAGAAAAGTTAATTTGGCTGCCCTTCAATAAAACAGATTTACTGTGAGGCATTTGAGGTTTTTACAGATGATCAAGTGCCAAATTCTGCTGAGGCTGTCAGTCCCCGGAGCTTGACCGGATTGTGCAACGCTACCTGATGCTTATGGACTCCGAGTAGAAGCACTCGAACAAAATTTTTTTATAGAAATAGTAACAACCCTAAGGAAAAGGAAAGTTTTGCAAATACATTTCTTGTATGATCAAGTTATTCAGCAAAAGATGCCTCTAAAACATCTAAAAAAAATAAAATAATTAAAGGCCGCTAAAATGAGCAATGGAAGATTGTTAGAAATTCATTTCTTGTAATATTAAATAAATGTGCCGTCGCTGGTTGGATCTATGATTATAAATAGGAGTATCGGAAATAAAAATAAGTATTAAACATGAGAGGTTTGCAATGTGTGACATTAAAAACCTCCATCGATCATTTAGTAAAGTGTAAAAAAAAAAAAAAAAAAAAAAAAACATTGGCCAACAGCCTGTCAATTGCTTGCACTTCCTGGTTTTGAAGACTAGTTTTCCTCTTAAGCTCGACATACACTGTGCAATTTCAGAACGTATCAAATCGAACTCCCACCAACAATGAGTGAAAAATTTGCCTACGATGTCAGCCTAGCCTCACAATTTAAGTGCACACAGTGCAATCACATAGTCTGATGCGAGTGAACCACTCACACTGTACAAACAAAACTAAACAGAGCTTGTTCAACAAGTTTTGCCTCCACGCTCTCTGTCCATGTACAAAGTACATGATGCCATGAAAGGCTGTTTCAAAAACTGAAATTGAAGTCCTAAAGTCATTTATAAATCCTAGACTCAGTTCAGTATGCTTTTAGCCCAACTAGTGGAGACATTACTATAACTATCTTTTAGAACGAACAACTACGTGATTTTTGGTTACTGTTTTTGTCCATCTTGTTTTAACTGGACTTCAAGTCCATAATAAAATTGAATTATTTGATTGCAGTCATATTTTTGGGTTCATGTGGAATATAATGATGTCGGAGCCAACCGGACAATAATCATGCAGTGCGATGTCTCCATGAGCGACATGCCAGAAACTGATTCGACGGTACGATTACTAGTCAGGAGCAACAAATCGCGCCTTCAAACTCCCTGTACACAAGCCATCAAAATGCACAGTTAGGCTGCAATTTCACTCAATCTTAAAATTGTTGAGATCAGGGCCAAATATCCCACAATGTAAGCCCAGCTTCAGTTAGAGACACAAATCCAGAGAGAGACAAAAAACTCATAATGCCTGCCCAGTATCCACAGAGTAGCTGGACTATCAGTGGTAGAAAACCTCCCGTACTGACTTTATTTAGTCACTTAATTGCATTTACATTGATTTTATGTTTGATGTACGGTAAATTTGGTCACATGCAAGATTCAGAAATTTTTCCCCTGTTTAAATGACATTTTGTGACAAAACTTTATGCACCCATGTTCCTTCATTGCTTCACAGTTGACAGAAGATGCGATTGTTCATTTGCAGAAAATACCAAAAGAAAAAAATATCTTCCGTAGTGACGTGGCAGAATATTTTGCTTTACTAATGCTCCATTATTTAGGAGTTGACTTTTCAATCTAAAGTGCCGTCAAACTTCTCCTGTGATTACTGCCCTTAGGCTATTGTTATAATTTCATAAAAGCCAAATAGGAACAATCCAAAGAAAAACAAAAAAACAAACAGCAGATACAAAGGGCACCCTTGGTGGAGTCCGACTCTCACCGGAAACAGATCCGACTAATCACCAACCATTTGGCACATTTTTTAAAAAAAACCAAAACATCAATTTTATCTACACATAAATAAGATTTTTCATTTATTGTTTTGCATCAAATCTCCAGACAGACAAGTATTCCTGCAGACAAGAAAACATTTGTGCAATCAGCCTCCCTGCCAACTGCCAGCTCATAACTACACTTCCTTGATTACTGTGAGTCAGATGTCCATCTGAACACACAGACAAAAGGGCTGCATATGCAAGACGATCATTCATGAGATCTTTAGAATTGGCATTGGCAATCAGTTTGTGCAAGGTAGAGGCCACAGAAATGTACAATTCACCATCCAAGAGGTAAAATAGGTATGCAAAAGAAGATTATATACTTACGAGGAGCTCCCTCTGCCATTTCAATAGCCGTTATTCCCAAGGACCAAATATCACTCTGTTGGAAAAAAACAGCTTTTCTCATTTATTTGTATTAAATTATAGATTACAATTCACAAACAAACGGTGTTCCTCCAATTACCCTGAAGTCGTAGGTTGAGTCGGGATTTTCATCACAGGCAATGACCTCAGGTGCCATCCAGTAAGGAGTACCAATGAAAGTGTTCCTGCGACCGACAGTCCTGTCCAACTGTGCGCTCACTCCAAAGTCAACTGCAGGGCGAAAGGATCAGAAGAAAAGGTTTGAGAAATTAGAAGAACAACTTCAAAGAACAAAAAAAATATACTATTTTAATTCTTCTCACCAAGCTTGACTTCTGCATTTTCTGTTAGGAGCACATTCTGTCCTTTGATGTCTCTGTGGATAACTTTATGAGCATGAAGGTGAGAAAGCCCCTGTTCATACACAAAGAAGTAAAGTCTGATCAGCAAGCAGTAACCTTTACAGCATAGATGATTTGACAAACAGGGCTATGATAATCCCACCCTGAGGATCTCTCTGCAAATGTAAGCAATCCAGTCCTCTTTCAGGGTGCTGCCTTTGGTGTTTTTCACAAGGTCGGTCACTGATCCCGCTCCACAAAACTCCATCACCAGCTAAGCACAGAAAAATACAAATTGCAACATTTGTGAGCAGAGTTCATAACAAATTGTACAAAGCCGTCAGAATGAGAACAGACCCAAAGTTGGTCATCGTGTCCCGGTGGACTCTTCTTGACAAAAGCCCCGTAGTATGTAGCTATGTTGCGGTGATGGCTGTATTTTTTTAGCATGTTTATTTCAGCTTTGATCTCCTCTTCTTCCTCCTCTGTTACATCCATCACTTTAATGGCCGCCAGCTGGCCTGTCTTCACATGACGACCCTACGGAAGGACACAATTGGAACTGTTTGAGATCAGTTTGACCTGCATTTGAATTTTTTTGAAAAACCACAAAAAAATTGCATCTTTCCACCATTTCTTTTTCCCATGTTCTTGTGGAGATTATAACCCAGTAATGACTAGAAGATGTATTCCATCTTACCTTGTACACTTGCCCATACGTCCCATTGCCAACAACCTCAACCAGCTCAAAGATTCCTGCTGGATCCTGTGAAATAAAGACATCATTTTATCAGTCAGCACACAGACTGGGCTAATTTAAACTTACAGAAGAAAACATTGAAAGTTAAAGGAATCTCGTGCTCTGTTGTGTATTTTAATCTGAAGTTTTTGGTGTGTCCACTTCGGTAGTGGAACTACGTTGAGGTTACAGATATTTTTGATTCACTCATTTTCCCTGGATTGAGAGTTGACTTTTCTATCTGAACTGCCACCAAACTGCATCTGCTCTTGTAATTACTGCATTCTCGCTACCGTTAGAATTTCACAAAGGCCAAATAGGAACAAGCCAAAAACAAAACAACCTAGGCTTTAAATAGATCGGCGTCATGTAAAAAATTCAAAATCTGAGCACAATTACTGAAAATAAGTACAACTGCAAATTGAAAAGAACATTTAAAAAAAAATCAGATATCAGAGATAAAGTCCTGAGAGGAAACCTTAACGGTTTCTACTTTGTTTGCTGAAGCTATATGAAATTCATATTCCATTCCCACAGCCATCATTTATACTCTAGCCATTCACATGAATGAACAGAGGAGAGACTGAGATAATAAATGCTAATAAAAGCATTTTCATAGAAACATGAACTCTTCTGCATTTCTTCATTTTATTTTCTCCGTTCCCTGAAAACATTTCTCACAAACACTAATAACGGGTAGGTCGCTTAGACTAAATTATGCAACCCCCTCCTTCTAAACAAGGAAAAATGACGAGCAGTTCCACTTTCATGCAATTTCAATATGGCTTTAAGGAGATGTGTGGGTGGTGAGACTGTTGCTTTGGGTATAGAATGTACACCATGACCTATCCTGCTTTCATCCATTTCCAATCAGGCTTTTTTCCCCCCTTTTAAAGTGTTTCATATGATTAGAAATTTATGTTTAAAAAAAATAAAGTTGTTGAAAAACAACCAGACAGTAAATGCACAAAAACTGAAATTGTGAAATACACTGCAGAATTCCATTTAACGTTTAAGGAAAAAAAAAAAATAGAAAGGAATTGTGACGTAAAATAGAAGGCTAGCAAATGACAGTATGGGAGGAAATAATGTAATGAGTGAGTGGGTGGTGAGGCAGAGGTGGTAGATTCACCCACGTCCAAAACAGGGAGTGGGATGAGAGAAACAAGCTACAAGTAGGGGAAGGGTACAGTTACAGTTGAGGAGAAGCACAAAGCAGAGAACAATCTACTTGCGACGTAAAAATAGCATCGCTGACACAATCCATGAAAGAAAAACTGCACTATATCATAAAATTAATTAACCTAAATGCCGGGTTTTGATTGGTCAGCAAAGAAAAACTGTTAGATAAAACACTCCGGTGAATGTCTAGAGGAAGTTGACAATGTATTTCATGCAACAGGGGTCAGCAAACGTGATGCAGAAAAAAAAGATAATAATAATAAAAAAAAACTACAATGCTTTTGTTATAAGTAGATCAAATTTATGATTTTTTTTTTTTTTTTTCGCCAAAATATATTTCTTTCAATATTTAACTAAAGAGAATTTCAGTCAAATGTTCTGACTTTATAACAGTATTTCAGTCAAAACTTGCAAAAAGATTCGAGCAACCATTTCTCACCCTGGAAAAACAAAGTCGAACATAACTGCACACGTCAAGTGCAACAACTTAAAATTCCAGGGGCAAGGTTTTTTCTTTTAATTTGTTTCTGGGGAGCTGAAAAGCATCCAGTTATGTCAATAAAGTGGGAAAAATGTTTGCAAGACACTCAAAAATGTCACGAAAAGCAGTTTTCAAAAAACATTGTAAAAGGTTTTCCCATTATGTCATATTTTTCTCCTGATTGTCTGTGAGACAACAAACATATTGGAGTAACGCAACCAATGACGCTTCATCCAGCTCAAATGTTGCACATGATTAAAGAGTTTAGCATTAATTACAACTGGACTGAACCCTTTCCTACTGAAAACTTCTTATTCAGTCATTATTTTTTTTTTAAATATTTGTTTTAACCTAAATTATTTGTTGATAGCAGAGTTTGGCCAATTATTGTTACATAATATTTCCTGTCCATCTGGATGTTGGCGCGAATTCCTTTAAAGACGCTGTAACGAAACCGTTAATTTAGGAGAACAAAATGCACAAGACAAAGCCCTGCTAATAATTTCACACTCTTCCAGTGTTCAACAGGTGATGTAACACTAGATCTGCAACAATGCCGATTAGGAAAGAAAAAACCTGAATCAGTTTCAAGTAGGACTTTAAAAATAAACCGAAATACTGTTGGACTTTTGGAACAAACTTTTTGTTTACATCAAAGAAATTTTTTATGCAGTTTGACAAGTGTTGGTGTTAGGCCTAGGGGGAAAAAAAATTATTAAAAAACATGTTGGGGCTGCTCGACCGGTCTTTCATTTTTAATAACAAGAACGCAATTAGATAGACATTAAACATATTGGATTAGTTTAAGGACTTCCAATAGTATCATCTCAGCATCGTTCATATGTTACCATTCAAAGCTCAAACATCCTACCCCAGATTTAAAGAATGGTGAGAAAAAACTTAATTCAAGGCAAATATATATCTCCTATAGGGATGGGTATCGATACGAGTACTCCTATCAATACGGTATCATATTGATACTTCTTTAGTTAAAAACAAGTAGAAGAAGACAAATTTTGAAAATGCAACCAAACCTTTTATTTTGAAACAATTTCAAACAAAATATGAACTTAATCTGGTTTACATCAATCCTTTTATTTTGTTTACATTGTTTGGTTTCATTTGTTTGCTTGACTTCCTCTACTTGTTTTTTACACTAAAAAAAGTATAAGATACCAGATTGATAAGCGGTATCGCTCAGAATACTGGTATTAATACGATGGTATCAATAACCACCCCTAATGGGAGGAGACGGCAGGTCAGTGGTTAGAGCGTTCGCGCGCGGACCGGAAGTTCGTGGGTTTGCGTCCCACAGAGAGAGCGTCTAGGTTCCTTGGAGAAGACACGTAACCCCCGCTTCTCCCACCATTGGCGCTGTCGAAGGGTAGCCTGCTGCGGTGTAAGGAGTGCAGCACACAAATTTCCCCGGTGAGGGATGAATAGAGTAATTCAGGGTTTTTTGGGGTTTTTTAACCTTTTATCCAGATCAATCTTCAATTGTAGATATATTTTAGTGAGGACTCCTAAAATTATATAAAAAGACTATACAAATTGAGATTAATATTTAAAACAAAGTACCTCTCAGTAAAACTTAAAATACTACACTTTCCTGTGAAAATATACCACTCAATGACTTTTAATAAAATTATTCTTAATCGTTTTATAATAACGATGCAAGTTTTTTTCCATGAACAAAACGTTTTTACACTAGCATTGTACTAAATCCTTCCAAAAAACTTTTATTCTTAACTTTTTGTGCTTGTGATAGTAACAGAAGAACAAGGAGTTTTTCAAAAAGTTCAAACATCAAACAACAATGCTTTGTGTGAGGTGGAGCATGACGGATGGAGGGATTGCGGTGTAGAGCTGTGTGGGAAAAGGTGAGCCCACTTACTTTCTGATTGTTTTGGTTTTTTAAGAGTGACGTCATTTTAAGCAAAACTATTTAAACAGGCTGCACGGTGGTGCAGTGGTTAGCACCGTGGCCTCACAGCAAGAAGGGTGGGGATTTAAGTCCTTGACTGAGGGAGCGACTTGAAACACAGGTCTTTCTGTGTAGAGTTTGCATGTTCTACCCACGTATATGTGAATGTATGTGAGGAATAAGTGTGGATGGATGCTTGTCTGTGTGTGTGAGCCTGCAACATATTGGCAACCTATTCGGGGTGTACCCTCCCTCTTGCCTGTAGTCAGCCAGGATAAGCTACGACACTCCGCACGACCAAATTAGGGGATAAGAGGGTCAGAAGACAAAACAAAACTATTGAAATTATCTTTAAAAACAAAAACCTTAAAAGAAGAACAACCAACAAATCCACTTAAGAAATAAAAAGAATTTGGTTCATCAAAGAAATATCGGAATTCAAAAGCCCTCTATCTATAAAAACTGGGCATTAGCAAGACAAATTTTATTTATAAGTAAAGTTATGAGTAACACGTTTCATTTCCTCTTTTTTTTATTTCAGAACAGAGTTTCGTTTCACTGTCTTCTAGTTATTCGGGGCAGAGTCGCACGGGCAACAGTGTCAGATGGTAAACCCAAGCTTCCCCCACCCCGGCTCCATCCTCCAGCTCACCCGAGAGGATAACGAGGTGTTCCCTGTCCAGCTGTGAGATATAGTCTCTCCAGCTAGTCTGGGGTCAGCCTCTGGGTCTCCTCTCAGTGGGATATGCCCGTAACACCTCACCAACAAGGCGTTTGGGATGCATCCTAACGAGATTCCCAAACCACCCCATCTGGCTTCTCTCGACCTGGAGGAGCAATGGCTTCTACTCCGAGCTTCTCCTCACCCTATCATTTTACTAAAACTTTGTGGAACATGGTGAATGTGTTAGGAAAGTGATGTAAAGCGTGTCACAAAAAGAATGATTATGATTATTATACTCACCCTCAGAGCTGCGAGGTCTATGTCATCAAGGCTTCGAGTGGGAGCGTTTTCAGACATAGCTGCTGAAACTTGGGACATTAGCTATCAACTTTAGCCAGTAATTTCACAAGACGAACTTTGGAGGGTGTCCACTAACAGCCTTGGTGACAGCTTAATCTAAAGGAAACATGATTAAAAACATCATGGCAGAGCTAAACAAGACGGACTCAGCTGCTAGCTTTAAGATTCTACAGTTCAGTTACTAAACCACCGATGGTTAAAATGATATTTCAGACTGAAATGACTCGATTTGAAGTGAGAAAAACCCAACAAAACAGCTTGTATTTATCGAAAATGAGCTAGCATATTGAAAACGCGGTGCACCTCCACTCTTCAACACCTTGCTGCGTTTATTTCGCAGCGACGCAATATCCTTAATGTTCAATTCAACACAGCGAGAAAGAAAAACTACACCATAACTCTCATGTTTCTGTCTTTAACTAGAAAACGTCAAACATTCTGGGTTTATTTTAAAAGAAAAACGCAATGTCTGTTTTTATGACGTCTATCCGTACGCATTAGAACCGAATCTAAAAATTCTCACTTTGAGCAATTCTCCAAAAAAAAAAAAAAAGAAACGTAAAAATTAGCGTTGAATAAAATCCAACACGCAGTTGTCAAACTTCTTAAGTATGACTTACATTTCTCCTCCAGTCTTCCGGATTCTGACTCAGGTGTGTTCCAAAAAAATATAAAGCGATCGAGGTGATGCTGCTACACTACGAACATCGTTACTAAGCTGTCATTTTCACAATTAACTTCCCTTCTTCATACATGTTTCTGTTGACAGTTGCACCTTTTCCAGCCAGTCTTATGTCTTCCGGAGGACTCGATCCTCACCAAACACCGTAATACTACTTCAACTGGAGCACTTCCTAATGCAATCGAAGCGATCCCCGTCGTTTTTCAAAGAGATCTAATCCAAACAGACGCTTTCCAATGCAGTATGTACCTGCAGTAAAGCTCGAAACTTCTTATTTCGCCATGTTTTGCTTCCAGAGTTCTCCCTCCCACTCCAGCATTGAATCAGTGGTATGAGCTTGTTCTGGTATTGGCTGCATGCAACACAAGTGTTTTCTATGCTTGAAGATCTACGGTGCTGTGTTAGGGACAAACTAGCGGATCCTCATCATTGATCTTTAATTCCATGTATTTGTTTTAAAATCTTCTTAACTTGTCATTAATTAGAAGTTGTGATCTTATCAATTCAGTTTTCACAAGAAAAAGAGGAATGTATTAACACAGATACACAGCAAGAAAAATAACTAACAAATGCTAACTAAACAAGACTAGCACATTTATGCACTTAGACTCTCCTTCTCGGTGAGGAAAAACTCCTAAAAAACCCATCAGTGGGGAAAAAATAAGAAACCTCATGGGGATCCACGTGAAAGAGAGATCCCTCCCCCGGGACGAGCAAACAATGTGTCACAGATTTTTGTTTAAATATCAGTTTATTGTTGATTATTTTCTCTTCATCAGATTGCTGATTCTTAATAAAGAAGTTATAAAGATCCTACATCATCTATATAGAGATGAAAGTTTTATTATTTAAGTTTTATTATAAAAGACAACTTTTGATCATCATTGAAGGTTACAGTTCACTTTACAGTAACTCACAGAGTAACATAACTTTGGATCATGCAATTATCACCTTATGTCACTTTTTATCACCTCTATGCACATCCTCCATTCCGTTCCGTCATCTTCCACTTGTTCCGGGGTCGGGTCGCGGGGGCAACAGCCTCAAACGGGCAGCCCAGGCCTCTCTCACCCCGGCTGCCTCCTCTAGCTCACCCGGAAGGATCCCAAGTCGTTCCCCGTCAGCTGTGAGACATAGTCTCTCCAGCGGGTCCAGGGTCTGCCCCTTGGTCTCCTCCCAGTGGGACGTGCCCGAAAAACCTCGCCTGCGAGGCGCTCAGGGGGCATCCTGACCAGATGCCCGAACCACCCCATCTGGCTCCTCTTGACCTGGAGGAGGAGCGGCTCGACACAGAGCTCCTCTCAGATGGCAGAGCTTCTCACCCGATCTCTGAGTGAGAGCCCAGCCACCCTGCGGAGGAAGCTCATTTCGGCCGCTTGTACCCGCAATCTCATTCTTTCGGTCACAACCCACAGCTGGTGACCATAGGTGAGAGTTGGAACGTAGATCGACTTGTAAATCGAGAGCTTTGCTTTTCGGCTCAGCTCTCTCTTCACCACGACGGACCGATGCACATCCTGTTAACTAATTGTTAATAGATTTTAAATTAAGCCACCTACTCTCACATTATTTCTCATTTTTGTATGTATACTTATTTCTTTTTCACGATTACATTGCTGATGCTATACCACACAAATTCCCCACGTGTGGGATCAATAAAGTACTTCTGATTCTACTTTACATTCCTCAAATTTCCCATTTTTCAGCATCCCCTCTTGTATCGACAGTCAAACTGCACATATTGAATTAAGGAAACATGTTATTGGATATTTAGGAATGTTGATCCCTTCAAAGAACATCTTGCACAATTCCTGAAGATAGCTTTAAAATAAACATTCCCCACCAGTTTTTTTCTCTCTCCAAATCACGACCTGTCTAGTATCAAATTATCAAGATCCTTCTCTCTTCTAGATTTCCTCACTCCAAATTTGACCCTCTGCCCTAATTCTGCAGACCTGGTCCCAATTGTCTCGCCCTGATATTTTCACCTGTGTCTTGTCTTCCCCCTGGTTATTTAACCACTGTTGTCCATTACTCCAGGGCTAGATCATCTGCTGTTCTGCACTCCTGATCTTGTCCCTCCATATCTGGTCCTGCGCTTGCTGTTCTGCACTCTGGCTGCAGCCATAATGGTGTCCCTCCATATCTTGTCCTGCACCTTGCTGTTCTGCACTCCTGCTGCAGTCATGATGGTGTCCCTCGCCCTGTTGGAGGGATATGGTGTCCCTCCATATCTGGTCCTGCACCCTGCTGCCCTTCACTCTGGTACTTCACCCTGCTGTTTTGCACTACTGTTGCAGCCATAATGGTGTCCCCTCCATGTCGTCTGGTCCTGCGGAGCCTGCCCAGGTTGCCTCAAGCCTGCCTGGGACTGCTTACATATGGGCCATGTCTACCCCTCTTTCCTAACCCCTGATTACCTGCAGTTCACTGGCTATGCATCTGGGTCCTACATCTCCACCTTCACGACCTCATGACACAACTGATCACTGTGAAATAGCATATTAGGTATCCAGAGTATTTCCTAATTTGAAAAACAACAATAGGTAAACAATGACACAGAAAAAATGTGCACCTCATATGGCACATTGTTGTAAAGAAAGGAGAAAAAAAAAACAAGGACCAAATCAGTCTGAAAAAAGGATCATTTATTGGTTACAAGAAATATACCTTGGAATTTTTTATATATATTTATGCTTGAAAAAAAAAAAATCAAATAACTATTTACCTCTGAATGTTAGTGGTCCACATTAGTATGGTGTAACCTTTACAGATAGGCTACATACCATATTCACATAATGAGTATTAGCAGATAAAATACAAGAAAAATTTAGATCTATATAAAAATGCACCAGTAATTTTAACTTTACATAAAATAGATAAAAACAATAATAGGGTTATTTTTCTTTTACGACAAAAACAGAACATTAAAGGTCATATTCATATTTTTTATGTGATAAAACTAACATTAAGTGAAAATAGTTGTTTTTTTTTTAAACCCGCACAAACAACCGTTAATTTTCATTTTACTCTGAAACTGAATGTTGACTTGCAGAGGTGTGTCAAAAGCTTACATAACAGTGTCTGATTTTGTTTTTTGTGGCTAAATCACTCTACTAACAGTTTCTGGATGATTACTTTGTGTGCAGCATTATGGTGGAACACTGATGTATCTTAAGTGGTATCAAAAACACACAAAAATATAGCAAATGTGCAAAACATAAAAATATTATTTACACTATTTTTGTTCTACTTTATGACATCAATGCATAGAAGTTTACATTTTAAAGTGTTTATGCATTTATTTTTTAATCATCCTGTTGACCCAAGTTTATTTTTCTATTTGACACAGATTGCATCTTGCTGTTGTGTTTATAATTATTAAAAATATGCTCTTTTTTTCAAAGCAGATAATGTTTTTTCTTCTTTTATTTTTGCTGCACCAAAAATTTCCAATATAAGGCTTTTAACAAATTGACTGACAAGATTAGTGTTTTATAGTTTTTATAAAACTTGTTTTTCAAATATTAATTTAAATGCTGCAAAATAAGCACTTTCTGCAGTTAATAAAACTGTGTCAGACACACTATATCGCTTCTCAACGGGATCTCAGCAAATATTTCATGTCTGAGCAAATATAACATAAGGCACACACAAGGCACTTTGCAACACCTACACAAAATGTGGAAATAGCTGCACAACGCAGCGGTCAAAGGGAATGTTCCATTCTGCACCGGTGACAACATGGTAAGATGATAATTCACTCTGTTGTCGTGGTGACGTAAAGAATTGCAACAATTAACAGTAAATCAACATGATAAGCTTCAATTATCTTGTCCCCCTGATTTTTTTTTTCCCACACTCACAATTCCTCCATATAAATTTATTAAAATGACTGCTTCCAATATAAATCTTCTGTTCTTTTATCTCTATATTATTGTCTGTTTCCTGAAGCTCTATGCACTATCACGATTTCGTAAGTTATCCCGTTTATCAGCACTCTCCCCTCTTCCTCTCCTTCCAACCGTTTATTTCAGCTACAATCCAGTCATCTCTTTTTATCCGTCACCATAACAACCACAAATGTTCTGACAGATTTTCTGGCACTGCAGTGAGAGATGAAGCCACAGAGGGAGAGAGTCAGAGCGTGAGAGAGCGATAGAGGCACAGCCACCCACCCACCAAAAAAAAAAAATCCTTGTACCGATAAATGTACACTATGTTCCCATATCATGCGAGGTGCTCCATCTCCAACACAACCTTGAAATTCTCTCCTGAGTCATACATTCATTTAGATGAGCTGCAAACCACTGCCGGCCCAGCAGTTTGGATTTCACAGAAGAAATTAAGAAGCTAACACTACCAAGAGGAATTAGCTGGCCTGCAGAGGTTCATCCACAGTTTTTACACGTTATAAATCAACATAAATTGTGCAATTCTGTGGGTGCAGCCAGACTAAATACATAAGACTATAAATAAAACTGTCTCGAAGTGATGTCTTCTTGTTCACTATTTAAGTGCTGGAGTTGTTTCTTTTTTTTTTTGTAACGTGTGGATTATAGAAGTAGGTTAAGAATTGGACTTTTTTTTTTTTTTTTTTTACAGAGCTCTGATTTGGCAGAAATGTAATTATGTCCAGAGGTCTTGAGGAGCCATCCCTTCTTTGGTGCTTAGCGGAGGCAACAAGTTCTCCTCACACAAGAAGTTTAAGGGAAAATGTACCAGTAGCCCTTTGATGGCCTTCAGCTCTTCCGCGGCTTGCTCAGGGTCAGTATCACAAAGGCGGCTCTGACTGGATAATTCTTTCAGTTTGCGCATGTTGTGGACAGTTTTGCAAGGCAGGCAATTGAAAACCTATTTCACCGGGAGAAAAAACGTATATGCATTGATAAAAATTCAACTAATGATTAAAAAAAAATGTACCATTAGTTTTTAAATGTATACCTTGTCGTAAATTTTGGCATTCTTTTTAGCTGTTTCATTCCAGGTCACGAAGAAAAATTCATCACTGATTGGATCATCTATGTTGATACTGGGGTCTGCAGCAGCTCCAACAAGGACCCTATTATGACAAAGAAATTAGATACAAGATAAAGTTTTTGCAAGTAATCCAGTTCAAATTACTGGACGTATTATTTACATTACAGTGTAGAAACTATTAAACAGTCAGTCAGTCACATTCTTAACCGTCTATCCCTTACAGGATTGCAGGGGTGCCAGAGCTCATCCCAGCTGATTCAAGGCAAGGGGTAGGGTACACCTCGAACAGGTTGCCAGTTCGTCACGGGGCCTTACACACACTCATTTGTAGGGGCAATTTGGCACCGGCCAATCAACTTAACATGGATGTTTTGGGGTTTTTTTGGAGGGTGGGAGGAAACCGGAGTACCCGGAGAAAACCCACGCAACTGTTTCCATTGGAAAAAAAAACTAAATACATGTAAATCTGAAACTTAGTAATTGGTTTTTCATAATTTTCTAAACTAGTAGAATTTTGAAAACTTCCCAGTAAGTTTTAATCGTATCAATTGCACATTTAAGAATTGAACATTTTGATAAGACATATTTTGGTCTAACCTGAAACACTCTTTACGTAGAGCAAGTGTGAGCGGTCCTGCTTGATATTCTTCTCCACCCATGATAGATGGAACTCTCTCTTCATCTTCCACAAATAGTGCCAGCTCACTATCTCGACTGCCCAGCATGCTGCGGTCATTGATGTTGGCTGATCCTGAAGGACAGGTAGAGTGTGGGCTTTTCAAAACATGTCATTGTAAAAGACAATTCTCTCCTCTTAGTAAATTCTTATCTGAGAGTAATATATTTGAGTAGAATGTTAACACCACTGAGAAAAGGTGCTGTTTTGTAACATTTCCAGTGTTGTTTTGTGTGTTGAGATTTTTTCATCAATAATAAAAAAAACTTATCATTTCTAATGCAAAGGTGGTCAATTTAAATTTTTGATTTTTATTCTTTTGGACTTTGTGAAGATGCTGCTCAGTTAAAAAAAAACACAGATGCAACTATAAATATACCTTAAGAGACGAAGGTTTGCTTCCCTCACCTATGTTCACCAGCTGTGGGTGGTGACTGAAAGAACGAGATCGCGGATACAAGCGGCCAAAATTAACTTCCTCCGCGGGGTGGCTGGGCTCTCACTCAGAGATAGAGTGAGGAGCTCGGTCATCCAGGAGGAGCTCGGAGTAGAAGCCGTTGCTCCTCTGGGTCGAGAGGAGCCAAACATCCTAACCAGATGTTTGGGCATCTGGTTAGGATGTGTCCCGAATGCACGTTTTGGACACGTCCCACTCGTAGGAGATCAAGAGACAGACCCCAGACCAGTTGGAGAGACTATGTCTTACAGCTGGCCGGGGAACACCTCGAGATCCTCCCGGGTGAGCTGGAGGATGCTGCCAGGGTGAGAAAAGACTGGGTTTTCCACCTGAGGCTGTAGCCTCTGCGACCAGTCCTTAAATAAGCTCAAGACAACAGAATGGTTTGCTTTTGAACATAAATTATCATATGCAACAAACACTCCAACAACAACTTCGAGGGAAGGTGTTTTATCACCAGGTTTTACAATCTGCTGTGGAGTGAATATTTCAGAAAACTATTCACTGAAAACAACAAAGCAGTCATTAAGAAATTTTTTTACTAGAAAGAAAATATCAATGAGCTGCTTATAAATAACATTTGAATAAAACCTTTTGTAAAATGTGAAAAAAATTTACCGATAATGTAGCGGCGGTCATCTGCAATAAGGGTCTTGCTGTGAACGTAGATGAGCTCCGTCACAGGTGACTGAGAAAGCTGGGAATGTGTTCTGAGTCCACAGAAAGAAATGTATTCTGTCCACTGCTCGCTTACTAGAGGGAAGAGCAAAATCAAGTCATTATTTTCCTATTTGAACACTGAATATTCATTGAGAAACTGACATGATAATAAACTATGACAGAAGAAATCTCCAGAATGACTGGTGGTCAGATACCTAGTAGTGGTGGCCTTACGTTAAAGTAGCAAGAGAGCAAAAAAAAAAAAGATTGGTTTCAGAGGGAAAAAGTGAAGATAATTTCGAGTTAAGATTAAAAATATTAAAATAACAGATGCCTACCTTCTGCAAGTCTTGACAAAATGGAATGCTCGCCACGACACATCGTCCTTTTAAATTGAAAATGAATCAAAGTAAGTCATTTAAATAATACTTAATAATAATAATTTAAAAAAAAAGAACAAAAAACAAAATAATAAAATATAGAATGAATAATGATAACACAAAGATAAAAAAATCACTGGCATTGAGTGTGTTCACTCAATGTGAACACATTTGAACACATATGAACGTTGTGCTTCTAGGACATTAGCGTTGCGTCAACACCAAATAAAAGGATGTGAAAGGGTGCATTTTCGGCTGTTGTCAAGTTCAACGGCTATTTTTGTGGGCACAAAAAAATAAAAGAATAGCAGGAAAAGGATCTCACTTGTAGGTGAAGTGCAGAATGGCTTGTATGGCATTTCCACCTCCTGTGCTAATGTCTCCCTCAAATCCAGGAAGCAGAGGGATCACCACAAACACTCTGTACTTTTTCTGCTCTCTGCAGCGATACACAAAGCATGAACATTTATCAAAACATATTGACATTTCAGATATCATTACTAAAATTAGTCTTGTCTTTTATGATAACTACATATCATCAGTTAATATTTAACTCAGCTATACTGTTGAGAAATGTTAACAAAAACAAAATAAAAAGAAGGATGTATGATGTAAACTGGGATTTTTCTAGGAAATCATACTTGTGAGCAACTAGGATTCGATTCACAATTGCATCACCGATCCTGTTGTGGACGCTTTTTCCGTCTGCACAGCTGATAAAAAACTGGTTCTAAGAGAAAAAGAAAGGCAGATGGTGGCTCAGTATGAGGTCAGGGCCAAAAGAGGTGGGAAGCTGACAAGGAGAGAAGCTTTCAGTGTCATGAAACATCACAAATAGGCCAGAGACTCTTTTAGGAATTTAAAATGACTGTGTTATGCGATGCAGAAACCATTGAAAGAAAAGATTGTTAAGAAAGAATTGAAAGAACTCCAAACGTGGGCATTATGTGAACAAGTCTTAATCAAGTCCTGCTCCAGATATTCAAGGTCACAGTTTCTTCTTGATTAATTTTGTTAGTCAGAGAGCCAACACTACTTATTTACCTCGATGTAGATGTAGTGCTGACTGTTCAGGATGGTGTGGATGTAAGCATTCTGGATGGAACTCTCACAGCTTCCTGTGGACCAACGATCAGAAGAACGCAACACCTGGGAAAATACACATAAGTCTGGCAAATGATATTTTACTCTTTATGTTATGTTTGTCTTCTATTTGAAGACATGGTCCTGTTAGCTCGAATCAGGCTATTATGTTTAATATTCACTGGATCAATTTGATGCCGAATGTGAAGCAGCAAGATGAGAATCAGTGCCGCTGTGAGGAGACCAAGAGACAGATCCAGAACCTGCTGCAGAGAATATGTCTAACAGCTGGCTGAGGAACTCCTCAGGACCCTCCTGGATGAGACAGAGGATGGGGCCAAGGCAAAGGGAAGTCCAGGTTTCTCTGTTGAAGCAGTTACCTGTGATATTCAACCCCAAATTAAGAGGAAAATGACAATACTCTGTGTTGTTTGTAAATATTCGAAGGAGGGTGGGTGGTAAATTTTGTCAGTCAGTCACCTTCTTAACCGTCTATCCATTACAAGGGTTGCGGGGAGTGTCGGAGCCTATCCCGGCTGGTTCAAGGCGAGGGGCAGGGTACACCCCGAACAGGTTGCCAGTCCATCGCGGGGCCACACACACACACACACACACACACACACACACACACACACACACACACACACACACACACACACACACTCACTCCTAGAGGAATGGCCAGTGCCAAATTGCCTGACATTAACCTGACATTCATGTTTTTGGAGGTTGGGAGGAAACCGGATTACCCGGAGAAAATCCACGCAGACACGGGGAGAACATGCAAACTCCACACAGGAAGGCCAGTGTTCCAAGTCTCGTCCCCACCCGGGACTTGAACCCACGACCTCCCTGCTGTGAGGCCACCTTGCCGACGGTAATTTTTTTTGTATTAAATGAAATCTTTATGTGTAATTAATGGAGATTTTTAGACTCTTCGTTTGAGGAGCCGACACAAAATGACACAACTATGTGTTACTCTAAGCAGTGTATAAACCAGGGTAACGAGGACACTGTCACCCACAAAAAAAAACACAAAAACTGTTGTATCTTGAAACCAGGGCTCAAAATGAGCTGTCTCAAAACCTTTTAAAAATTAAGCATATGCTGTACAGTTAAAAAAAAAAAAAAACATTCTTCTGTTGATAAGCACTGTTAAAGTCATTATGCTTTTCACTCATTGCATCAGCACGATTAAATCGAAGATGTTTAAATAGTTGTATCGTCTGATCGTATAAACCACACACGTTATAAAACTTGTTGTCAAAAGATTCCTAGACAACTTCTTATTTACTGCTCTTGGCAGAAGATTTTTATATCTACAGCTCAGCTAAAGAGGACAAAAATGCTGGAAATGATCTTGTTCTACATTTATTTGTTTCACCATCTGCCATGGCGAAAACTCTGAACACTAGATAGCTGTGTTTTCAAACCCAGAACAGCGACTCTTTGTTGTAAAGCAATCCATCTGATTCCCTGTTATCTGATGGTGAGAAGGATTTGACCTAATGGCAAATTTCATGGCTTAAAATCTAGTAGAACATTAACTGCAGTCTTTATTCCTACAAACCAGTAATCTAAAAATTACTGTTACTATGTGTTTTAAAATCGTGGTGCGAAGAATCTTTGAAGCGTTGTTTTTGTTGTTGTTGGAAAACAAGAATTTACAGCCTGTCTTCTCTAACTGGCCACTGGCCTCTACAATACGGTGCGCTATAAAGACCATGTCGGACCTTGAATGTACACCCTGATTTACAAGAACCTCTAAGGTGTTCTATTGTTCACCACTCTTCTGCAGCCAGTGCGCCATCAATAATAAATAAATGAAAATAAGGTTACATGAAAAAGGAAACATCATTTAGGCCCTCAAATTGTTTGTGGCTAAATTTTTATATTTCATAACTATGCTCTTCGTTTCGTCATCTGAACCGCTTATCCCTAATGGGGATCCGTGTAGTGCTGGACCCTATTCCGGCTAATTCACGTCAAGAGGCAGGGTTCACCCCGAACAGGTCACCAGTCTTTTGCAGAGCCACACACTCATTCATTTCTACGGTCAATTTCTAGTGTCCAATCAACCTAACACGAATGTTTTTGGAGGATGGGGGGAAACTGCAGTACCCGAAGAAAACCCATGCATGCACGAGGCGGGACATGCAAACTCTACACAGAGAGGCCAATGTTACAAGCCCCTGTGCCCACTCCCAGACTCGAACCCTGACCTTCTTGCTGTGAGGCCACTGTGCTAACCACTACACCACCTTGCAGTGCACAATAAGATTTTTGATTGCTAATCTTCAAACTTAGATCGCTCAACTAATGAAAACCCTACAACACCAAAGAGCCTTGTAACCTGTGCCTTCATAAGTGTTACAGCGGAAGGAAAATAGTGTAATTTCTCAAAAACTTTACAATAAACTATTAGCAGTGTCTTTAAAGGTGACATTGATTAAAACTAATTGATTTTTATAGCTGCAAAATAACGTGGCCTTTTCTTAACAAACCCGAAAATCCAAAAGGCTTTGAAATGCACTGTGGATGTTTTTATGCAACTTCTCTTGTACTGATTGAAAGACATAAAATCTGCATCGTAATCCAGAACTAAAAAAAAAAGAAAAATTTAAAAACAAAACATTCAAAAACAAATACACCAAAAAAAGAGTTAATGATCCTTCCTTTTCTCCACCCTTCCATCTGGTAGACTCACAGTTTTAAGAGCCCGGACCAATTTGAAAAGGAACAGCTTCTTCCCCAAGGGTATGAAAAGGCTGTTACACAACTCAGTCCAGTCCTCACCGCACATCCACACACTCACAAACACACACATGCATTGACATACACAACTAGAAACCAATACATAGAGAAGCCATCAAATGAAATTTCTTTGCCTCACTGCATCTTGAATGTTGAAAATTAAATAGTTACAAAGAAAACATAAATTATTCCTGTAATTTTTACATTACTAGTTAAATTACATTCAACCACAAGTCAGACGAAATATAAATTACTTAAAAAATTAAGCTCTGAACAATTTGGTAGTTTGTCGACCGTGTGAAAGTTTGACCTTAAGTGAACCCCCTCCGTGCTTCAGGACACGACCAGCATCAAGTTGCATCCACTTTACATATTGACTTACTCATTCAGTCTGTAGACCAAACACTTGCAAGGGCTGAAAACATCCAGATTAACCACACACATTTGACTAATCAAATCCAACTCAAAAGTAGAACAGACAATGACTTTTCTGACCTGATTTGTTTGAATGCTAACCTACCTGGACTGAAGCTTTGGTGGATCCTGGCACAGTGAATGGCAGAGAATCAGCGGTAGAGTGAGACTTGGGCAAGAGATATGGGTAAAATTCTTCCTTGTACTTTATCTTGAAAATCTAGAAAATAATTAAAAAAAACAAGAATGCAACCAAATTTTTGAGGCATGTCTTTTTATATTTTTCTAAAACTTGATCATCCCTGAACTTTTCTTGAACAAACCTTGGTGAAGTTCCAGCGCTGGATGAAGTGGCGAGCAACATCCCTGGCCGCTTTGCCGTGAACACAAGCAGACAAATCCCGCCATGGCATTCGAGGAACTTTAGTCCGGTCGACGTTATCTGAAACAGAAACAAACAATCCTTTTATCCTCATGCTGAGAAAATCTCAATAGCAACTGAGGATTAAATAATATACCTTCAAAAGGTTTGTCAAGTTGGACCCAGTCTCTTTTGATGAAGTTGTTGTAATCTTTACCAAGCCATAGTTTAGTGTTACCAGTCAGATCTTTAGGGCTCTGATTTGTTTGGTTGCCTGCTTTTGGACTTTCATCCACACCATTTTTCTGGTTGAAAGAGTAATTTATCAGGTCTTAATGTAACAGCAGCATTTGAATATTAAGCTACAATAAAGATTGTATAGCTGTAAAAATAAACAAGAAAAATAAATTACATCATCTTTTGGTCGTCCATCAGCTGCATCGTTTGTTGTTTCTGTCAAACCCAAATCCGTCAAGCGATACTGGCTGTCATCCCATCTCCCAAAAGCCAGGTCAATGCCTCCCACAAAGGCTACAGTTTGATCAATTGCAACCATCTTTTCATGATGAGCCCAAAAGAAGACTACAGATGACAAATGGTCAGGATGTCGCATCACCTGATAGATCACAAAAAAAATACATAAACAAGCAAGAAATGGGCCTTTTTTTTGTATCTTTCTTTAGCCAGGTCCCTATGTTGGGGGAAAGCCAGACCTTGATGTTTGGGTGCAAATTCATGAGAGTCCTCTTGCTGTAGTCACTATTTATGGCTAGGGCCATTTCAACTTCTTTGTACAGCAGAACACACACTTTGACCCCATTTTCCTGTTGGAAGAGTTCAAAAGATCCTACTCAGTGACTGAATGTGTCAATTTTATATATTTAAAGAACAATCCTTAAGGAAGCCTTACTGCTTTCCGTTTGAGTATCTCATCAAGCCGCCAGTAGTTATCAGTCGCTGGTCGTTTTAGGAACACTTCAGGACTGAGCCTAAATGATAACAAAGCAATTAGGGGTTGTTTCACTGAATATTGAAAAAAAATAAGGCAGAGGTTAGATCAGGAATGAGAATCTAGATATGTGTTTTGGATCTCTCACCACCAATCAGTAATGAAAATTTCCTCCTTGGCTTGGTCAAGAGCATCCGCCAGGTCTGCGAAGTAGTCCCTCCCGTTCACGTACCTTCAAAGACAAAACAATAAACTACCAAGGTTAGTACTTAAGTTTGAGACCGATTTTGGATTCTAAAATTAGCGTTTTTCAACCAGTGTTCTGCAGCACAGTAGTGTTCTGTGAGAGATCGTCAGGTGTGCCGTAGGAAATGATGCTTTTTCACTTCATATGGTGATCGTGATCTACCGGTAGCTCCCAAACATTGTTTTGATTGATCTCATGGTGTTTGTGTGGGAAAACACACAAAAAAATTAATTAAAGAGTATTATTTATGTTTATCATTATGTGTATTATATTTTTTTAGAGACAGGCAGCACTGTCCTGCAATATGTTGTTTACTGTAACCATAGCAACCCACTCTTCTTCTCTGCTTTTTTGTTGCATCCTGCTGTTCATCCCTCTCAAAAACTACCCCAGCTAGTGGATTGTATTTTCTACATTGGTATTTTTGAGATATTATGAGAGCTTTCAGGTTGCGTTTTAAAGCAGAAAAATTGTGGATTCTAATTCTAATAAAATCTCACATTTTCTACAAGACATTCAAGAGGAAAAAAATACCTGCAATTTATATTTGAAAGAGGAATCATAAAAGATGACAAAATAGACTTTAATGTGTTTATTTGATTCTTATTCAGGACACTTTAAAATAGGCAGCTATAGAGAATTGTTTTGAACATTTTTGGTTGGTGGTGTGCCTCAAGATTTTTTTCGATGGAAAAATGTGCCTTGGGATGAAAAAGGTTGAAAAACACTGCTATAAATAAAAAATAAACCAAAACAGATCTTAGGACTAACCATTTAGTGAGGGACTTCTCTCTTGGAGGAGCGAAACCTTCAAAGCGATGCACTTTGAGAAAGTCACAACTTTTCGCTAGTTGTTCAATTTCATGCGTCCACCAGGTGGTCTGCCTATAGCTTGCACATTTAATAACCAAACTCCTGCGAAAAGAAAAAAAAAAGGACAGTAATATTTTAAAAATGCATGACATCTACGTAAAAGTAATGCCATTCAAACACAGAGAAATATTACCGAGTGAAATTCTCAATGCAGACTCCATGTTTTGTATCAGTGTAAGCTTGACCTGCCTTAACTGCAAATTCAGGGTCAAATAACAACACAAAGTTGATTTTGGCATGGTGTCGGCTCATGTACATCAGGAAGGAATCTTTCACAACAAGCCAGCGGTGTGACCAGCGGTAACAGAGCTGGTGGTGGCCGATGCAGTTCAGACCTTGGATCCGGTGTCCACCAGATCTCTTGATAATAGGTCCCTCCCTACATATCCACACAAAAACACAATGGGTCTTTATCAGGGGTTAATTCATCTCTCCTGGTACTTTAATCCCACACACATCTGGCCGAAGTGTATTACTTACAAGCCCTTCGGTCCCAGATCAGTAATGAAGGAGAGAGCGCTGACTGAGAGGAATTCCAACTGAGAGCAAAAACATAGCGACTAGTTAATCAAGCTGAAAAACGTCTCATAAAAACTTTGAAAGATAGAATAATAAAGCATCTTTTTTTTTTACCATGCTGTGATCATTTCTGCAGAATGGAATTTCAAGCAGACTATTGAGGTATTCCTCAAGATATTTCTGTTTGAAGAAAGAAATAATATTAAAAAGATGAAAAGATAATGTTTGACTAAATGTAATAATAAAATTGGCCTCCTGTAAGACATGGAGCTACAGTAATCTAGATGCAATCAGAGCCAAATGATTATGATGGGATTACAGTCACATTGCGGATGACATAAACTTATTGTTTTAATAGATGATTTTGGTTTCTGAAATTTAGCTGAAAAGTATGCAACCAAAAGACAAGAATAAATTAAGAAAAATGTCAATAACAGAATAAAAACCAAATAAAAAACACAACAGTTTCAATACCATTTTACTGGAGGTTCTTCTGGTCCGCTCAGTACCCTGCAGGCTGGGCATTTCTTCTGTCATGTTCCTGAGTGGGTGCCTGCCACATTAAAAACTAGATTAAAAAACTAAATATTTGAATTATTTTCCAAAAGACATTTAAATTTTAAGTCCTTTTCAAATTTGAAGAAGACATCTCTCAGTGTGAGCTATTGATTTACATCGTTGTGATAAACAGATTGATACACTGACCTTGGGTTAAACTGACGCAGAATCTTGTGCTTGTAAAGGTCTCGATGCAGCTCCTGAAAGTGTTTGTGCTTCCGCTTCAATCTCCAGTGGAAGTTGCCATGTGTGAGCTGTACTGTGTACAAGGTTACAACTTTAACCTGGAGAGAAATCATTTAGATTGAAAACATTAATTAAGAAGTCATTAAGACTAATGACTTTAAATGATTTCGCTCATGTCATACAGAGTAGAAAAAGTTTCAAAAAAGTCTTCTGGACAGTTTAATTCTTCAACGAGACGTTTCGACTTCCATCCGGAAATCATTTTCAATCTGAATGAAATGGACTGAAACCTGGATCCATTTATACTAACCTGAGTAACGGGTAAAAAAATATTTTTTTTTACCTGTTAAAAAAATATTTTTTTTTACCTGTTAAAAAAATATTTTTTTTTACCTGTTAAAAAAATATTTTTTTTTACCTGTTAAAAAAATATTTTTTTTTACCTGTTAAAAAAATATTTTTTTTTACCTGTTAAAAAAATATTTTTTTTTTACCTGTTACTCAGGTTAGTATAAATAGATCCAGGTTTCAGTCCATTTCATTCAGATTGAAAAGGATTTCCGGATGGAAGTCGAAACGTCTCGTTGAAGAATTAAACTGTCCAGAAGACTTTTTTTGAAACTTTTTCTACTATGGATCACTCCTGAATGAATGAGGGACTACACGGATTTCTCATGTCATACAAGCAAACAATTCATAGCCTCATTTGCCCATAAATTTTCCATAAATTTACATATTATTCTAAATGCATTTGAATTATAGGCAAGGCAAGGCAAGTTTATTTGTATAGCACAATTCATACAAAATGTAATTCAAAGTGCTTCACAAGAAAGAAAAGAAAAAGAATGCATTAAAATCACAAAACATAGAATCAAAAAGTTTAAAAAATTAAATAAATAAAATCATTAAAACAGATTAAAAATTGAGCAATTAATAAAAAGCACAGTTAAACAGAACTGTTTTCAGCCTAGATTTAAACATTGTCACAGTAGAGGCCTGTCTCACGGCCTCAGGAAGTTTGTTCCAGACTTTTGCAGCATAAAATTGAAATGCAGCTTCTCCATGTTTAGTCCTGACTCTAGGCTCCAGCAGGAGGCCAGTCCCGGAGGTCCTCAGAGTTCTAGATGGTTCATAAGGTACTAACATATCACAGATGTACTTTGGTGCTAGACCATGGAGAGACTTAAACACAAGCAGAGCAGCTTTAAAGTCTATTCTCTGAGCCACAGGAAGCCAGTGCAGAGACTTAAGCACAGGACTAATGTGATCGTATTTTCTAGTTCTTGTGAGGACTCGAGCCGCAGCATTTTGAATAAACTGCAGCTGTTTTAAAGCCCTTTTGTTCAGACCAGTGAGTAGACCGTTGCAATAATCTAACCTGCTGGAAACAAATGCATGGATAAGAACCTCTAAGTCTGTTTTAGAAACCAAACCTCTGATTTTGGCAATGTTTTTCAGGTGGTAAAAGGCTGCTGATGTAATTGATTTGATGTGACTGTTGAAGTTAAAGTCTGAGTCCATTATTACTCCCAGATTTCTAACTTGATTTGTCGGTTCCAGAGAGAGAGATTGAAGGTAACTGATGACACTTTCTCTTTGTTTCTGTGGGCCAAAGACAATGATTTCAGTTTTGTCTGAGTTTAGCTGGAGAAAGTTGTTTTGCATCCAGACTCTGATTTGTTGAATACAGCGACAGAGTGAATCCACAGGTCCATGTTCACCTGCTGTCAGTGACACATAAATCTGAGTATCATCTGCGTAATTGTGATAGGACACGTTATTACTGGCTATCAATTGCCCTAACGGCAGCATGTAGAGGTTAAACAGCAGGGGTCCAAGAATTGACCCCTGGGGAACCCCACAGGTCAAAGGCATGTGATCTGACACACAATTTCCAATTTCTACAAAATACTTGCGTCCTTCTAAATAAGATTTAAACCAACTAAGTGCAGTACCAGAAACACCAACCGAGTTCTCTAACCTCTGTAGAAGGATCCCATGATCCACAGTGTCAAACGCAGCACTCAGGTCCAACAGGATTAAAACAGAGACTTTGCCAGCGTCAGTGTTCATACGAATGTCATTTGTTACCTTGATCAGAGCTGTCTCTGTACTGTGATGAGGTCTAAAACCTGACTGGAAGACATCAAATTATACAACAATTTGTTTAGTCGTTAAGGTCATTTGATTATTTTTTTAATTACAAATTGTGATTTTCAGCTGCAGGTCATCATGTCAGATTGTTCTCAAATACAAAACAAACCATGTTTTACAACTCTAGTGCTCACACTGCTCACTTATTAACTGCTGGGAAATAAATTGTTACATTTTCCAACATCTGAGTCATACCTGGTTGGTTGCACTAAAATTAAGTGAGCTTGAAACAACACTGGTTTGCAAACAGAAAAAAAGACAGCGCCCTCAAAGTCACAGAGATGTAACCAATTACCGTAAATATCACAGTCATTTGTTTCTATTGCTTTCTCTTTTCTCAATTTTTTTTTCAAAATCAGTGTTACAAAAATAGGGCTTGAGTTGTTTTCAATTTATTTTATTCATGCCGTACTGGGTAAATTAATGTTACTGCATTATTATGGGTTTTTTTTTTTTAAATTAACTGTTTCTTTGCTACTTTTTTAAGATGATCTTTTAATGGTTAAAAATGATCCACAAACTCATGAACCTGAAGAACTTCTTGCTTGAACTCGAAACCAGTAGTAACATCTAGAAGTCAAATAGTCACAGGAATACTCAATAAAACTGCAAGAGCAGCTGTAGATGCAATTTTGAGGGAATTTAACACCTTCCGAAAGAAAAAGTTGGTGTTGAATGTATGACTAGACACCTCTTGGTGATCTACCTTTGAGCGTGTGTTGTTTTTCTCTGTGCTGTCCACTCTGCATGTTATAGGAGTGTTGGGTATTAAGAAATTCTCATGCTTAATTTCAGGGAGATGATAAATTATAACGAAGCCACGGCCATCTGAAACACAGAAATTTAAAATGATTTAATTCAATGATTTAGATTGAATAATAGGTCTCAAACTTAAACTCTTCAAGTACTTTTAGACGTTCAGTAATGACATAATTCATTAGTTTCTTTCTTACCTTTGCTTGAAATAAGACCATCCAGTTCCTCTGAACTCAAAATATCATGATCATGTGAGAAACGTCTTCTCTCCAAGTTGTGAGCTGGTGTATTCACAGCCAGTGGTTCAACAACCTCCTCCGAACTGGCCATTACAACTTTATTGTAAATGTCAGCTAATCTGGTCCACTGGAGAGAAAAAAAAATCTCAATATCAAACAGTTTACAAGAAATTTATCACATATAAAATTAAGATTAAAAGCAATCAAATCCACAAAGATTTGTTTAGTCTTCTGAAATGCTTATCCCTAACGGAGTGGCAGGGCTGCCTGGGCCTATTCCGACTGATTTAGGGTGAGAGGCAGGGTACACCCCGAACAGGTCGCCAGTCTGTTACGAGGCCACACACACAGACAACCATCCACACACACTGATTTGTCGGTGCAATTTCATAGTGGCTAATCAACCTAACATGCATGTTTTTGGAGGGTGGGAGAAAATAGAGGTACCCAGAGAAAACCCACGCATACATGGGGAGTACATGCAAACTCCACACAGAAAGGTCAGTGTTTCAAGCCTAGTCCCACCCAGGACTCGAACCCTGACCTTGTTGCTGTTAGGCCACTGTGTCGCCCTATCCACAGGGCGACACAGATGTATAGGGATAGGCACATATAAGCTATGCTTCAGCCTATTCCTTTTCTTTGGTCTGTTTGTTTCTTTGTTGCAATCTGTGTTCTTGTTGTGATTTTATGTATGACCAAATGAATAAATCTGAACTGAACTGAACTTCCCTTACAATTTGTGTTGTTAAGATAGCATGAATTTATATTCAAGCACCATAACAGACATTTTATAGAAAGAAAAAAGTTCAAATATACAGACAGCAGCACTTCTACAACAACAGGAAGACAAGAACTATACGTATTGCACAAGACCACCGGGAATAAAGCACATTTTGAGGACATACGGGTTTAGTTAACAGTCACTGCAGCTGCATGATATGTAGAATCTTGGTGGTTTGGGATTTAGCTGTCTGAAAATTCAATGGAATCTGATAAGAAGGGTTGGAATGTGAACCAAATCTCTGTGCAGGGTGATGTATTATGATCACACAGCAGGATGAATAAAAACGTAACTCAATATAACAGCAACCAGGAACAAATTCTGTCATATAGTTCTGAGTTTAACTGTCAGCATGTCAAAAAAGAGGGGATTTAATTGTCTAGAGATAGATTGTTTTATTTACCTGCTGATGAGATTGTCAATAACACGATATATGAGACGTGAGTGACAACTAGCAGGGAGAAAAGCGGGTGTGTATAAAGCCTTTTGTGTGGTGTGTGGGTAGAGGTCTTTGAATGGCTGTGTTTCCTGGGAAACAAGGCGACAGGAAGAAAGGCGGGTGTGTGTGTGAATGTGTGCCAGTGTGTGTGTGTCTGTCTGTGTGTGTGCAAAAGTATAACAGAGAGGATTAAAAATTAACTAAAGATGAAACACAGAAGATTAGAGTCCTCATGTGTCTCCTAACCAGCATCTATGAAGAATGTTGTCTTTTATCTACATGATGAAAAAATAAAACAGATAAAGACAGGACGGGTAATCTAGAACAGCGTTTTTCAACCGATGTTCCATGGCACTCTATTGTACTGCGAGGGATTGTCAGGTGTGCCGTGGGAAATGATCCTATTTCACCTCATACATTAAGTGATCGGTATCTATTGGTAGCTCCCAAAGATTGTTATGGTTGCTCCCATGGTGTTTGTGTTAAAAAAAAAAAAAACAAAACAGATTAAAGTGTTTACCAGTATGAAGTTTTGTCATTTTTGGAGACAGGCAGGGCTGTCCTGTAACCATAGCAACCCACTCTTCTTCTCTGTTTTTTTGTTACATACTGCTGTTTATCCCTTCCAAAAACTATCCCACCTAGAAGATTGTATTCTCTACATATTTTTGAGACATAAAGAGACAATTTAGGTGCATTTTAAAGCAGAAAAAAATGTTGATTCTAATATAATCTCATATTTTCTGCAAGACATTAAAGAGAGGCAGCACGGTGGAGCAGTGGGTAGCACAGTGGCCTCACAGCAAGAAGGTTGTGGGTTCGAGTCCTGGGTGGGGACGAGGTTTGGAACACTGTTTGCATGTTCTCCTGGGTTTCCTCCCACCCTCTAAAGACATGCATGCTAGGTTGATTGGCCGGTGCCAAATTGCCCCTAGGAATGAATGTGTATGTGCATGGTTGTATGTGTGTGGCCCCGCGACAGACTGGCGACCTGTTCAGGGTGTACGCTGCCCTTCGCCTTAAATTGGCCGGGATGGGCTCCGGCACCCCCCGCAACCCCGAAAGGGACAGACGGATAAGAAGATGACTGACTGACATTAGAGAGAAAAAAAGTTTCTCCTGTATTCTGGGTAAATCTTCCGAAAGGTTTGTTTTCTCAAACTAACTATATATATTGTTACATTTATCGGAAAAATTTATTGTTAATATAGGTGGCTTTAGAGAATTTTTTTTTAACATTTTTGCTTGTGGGTGTGCCTCAAGCCTTTTTTTTTTCAATGGAAAAATGTAGCTTAGCATGAAACAGTTTGAAAAACACGGATCTGTAAAACTCCACATCATATGGTGGGGACTTAGAATAAGATGGAAAAAAAGAGGAATGCTGTTATAGACAATAATGCAGTAACAGAAAATTTACTAGAACAGGTACCTTGCAGAATTATTCCTGATTTCTGTTGCACAATTCAGAGTAAAACCAGAACTAAGTTTGAATTCACAAAAGTTAACTCGATTTTAACTTTGATAGGCAGAGAAATTTGTTTAGTATGAATGCAGCAATAATGAGCAGATTTAATGAGTAAAGTTTCTGACATCAAATTTGACAAAAAGTTTTGTTTCATCTTCAGAACTGCTTATTCCTAATGTGATCAGGGGGATACCGGAGCCTATCTCGGCTGATCTCAGGCGAGAGGGGGGTACACCCCGAACAGGTTGCCAGTCGGTTGCGGGGTCACAAACATACAACACAACCATCCATTCACACACTCATTCCTTGGGGCAATTTCAAAATGGCCAATCAACCTAACATGTATGTTTTTGGAGGAAACCGGAGTATACGGAGGACAACCACGCACACACAGGGAGAACACGCAAACTCCACACAGAAAGGCCAGTGTTTCAAGTCTAGCCCCCGTACCGGGACTCTGGAACCTCCAACCTTCTTGTTGTGAGGCTGCAGTACTAACCACTGTGCCATCATGCAGTCTACATAGAATGTAAAAGATGTTAGGAATGTTAAAGATGTTATTAGTTACGTTCGTTCTGTTCAGTCATCTTCCGCTCATCCGGGGCTGGGTCGCAGGGGCAACAGCCTCAGATGGGAAGCCCAGGCTTCTCTCACCCCGGCTGCATCCTCCAGCTCACCCGGAGGGATCCCGAGTCGTTCCCCAGCCAGGTGTGAGACATAGTCTCTCTAGCGGGTCTTTGGATCTGCCTCTTGGTCTCCTCCCGGTGAGACATGCCCGAAACACCTTGCCAGCGAGGCGATCGGGAGGCATCCTGACCAGGTGCCTGAGCCACCCAATCTGGCTTCTCTCAACCAGGAGGAGGAGGGCTCAACACCGAGCTCCTCCCGGATGGCAGAGCTCCTCACCCGATCTCTAAGTGAGAGCCTAGCTACCCTGCGGAGGAAGCTCATTTCGGCCGCTTGTATCCGCGATCTCATTGTTTGGGTCACCATTCACAGCTGGTGACCATAGGTGAGGGTGGGAACGTTATTATTATTATTATTAGAATGTTAGTACATTCAGAAAAAAAAAAAAAAAAAGAGCTTATATCTTATTTGTGTCCTCCTAGTTGATAAATAGTGTTTGATTTTTAAAAAGCTTTAACTCCATTTTTCATTCTGAAAAAATTTTCTGTGCTGCCACTGTCTTTAAAGTAGATAAGATGTGTTATTCCAATGGTATTTTTAAAGTACCGTTATTTGCTTAATTCCATAGACTAACAGAAAAGAAAATATTTATGAAAATGTATGAAAATTTTCCAATTCAGAAATATTGTGCTATATAGTTTTGAGTGTTATTTGAAATATGTGTCTGTTAAATAGTTTGTAGATTTAAAAAAAGAAGAAAAAATGGAAGTGCCCTTTTTTAATGATGAAAAAACACATACTTAACTATTTCATAATAATATAAACAATTTTAGTTGTCCTATTTTCACAATGCAAACCCATTTCTTTTCAAACATTTTAACTGTGCACTAAACACTTCCATATCCTTCCTTCTCCTTCCATCATTTCCCTTTAGGGGTCGCCACAGCAAGTCAGTTTCTTTCATCTAACCCTATCTGCTGCATCCTTCTTCGGTCACACAAACTATCTTCATGTCTTCCTTCACTGTATCCATGAACCTCCTCTTTGGCCTTCCTCTAGTCCTCTTTCCTGGTGGTTCCAAACCCAGCAACATTCTTTTGATGTACTCTCTCTCTCTCTCTCTCCTTTGCACATGTCCAAACCATCTCAGTCTGGCCTCTGATTTTATCTCCTAAACCTCCAACATGTGCTGTTCCTCTGATGTACTCATTTCTGACCCTGTCCATCCTGGTCACTCCCAGAGAGATCCTCAGCATCTTCATCTCTGCTACCTCCATCTCTGCTTCTTGTCTTTTCTTCAGTGCCACTGTCTCCAGACCACACATCATGGCCGGTCTCACAATGGTTTTGTACACTTTCTCTTTCATTTTAGCTGAAACTCTTCTATCACACATCACACCTGATACTTTTCTGCACCCGTTCCAGCCTGCCTGCACACGATTCCAAACCCAGCATCCTTCTGTTGATGTAACTGACTTGCATATTTTTATTTGACGTAGTTTTACGTCAGATGCCCTCAAATAAACCTTTTAATCTGCTAATTAAACTAACCATAGATCATAAAGTAATCAGTACCTTCCCAGTTAATTAATAAATACTTGTAAATACACTTGTTTAATAAATAGAAATTGTATTAAAACAATAATTAATCATTATTATTGTTGGTTAACAAATAAATAATAATGTTTATTATCTTTTGGTCAACAATAACTATATTTAGTAACTTGTTTGAAAACAAACAATCATAATATTGATTAAACATATTTACTTAGAAATAAGTTGACTGTTGCTGGGGTTTTTTTCTCCTGTAATTTTTCATGCCCTTCTGTCCACCCACGCACCCACACACACACACACACACACACACACACAAACAGACATCTGAGTAAGGGTGTGGCTCAAGGTGAGAAACCAGCACCTGAATAATGCAATATTTGACCTTTTAAAGATCAGATAAGCAAATCAACTCAATTTTTAAACACAATCACTTTAGATAAAGTAATGCTTCATTTTATTCTATATTTCTCGGTTACACTGTGGTTTTATTTCACTTTTTTCTTGTCAGTCTTTTTTTGTAACCTGTAGCTACAAAGTCTTGAAAATGAAATGCAACAAAATAAAACATGTTTTCTTTGTTTTTTTTAAAAAATCTATTTTCAACTTTGATCACATTTAGATCCTGTGTCAACTTCCCTGGAATGTTTGTTTAAAATGAAATTCAAGTATGACAAGTTTGGAATGTATTGACGTTTGCAAAACAGAAGACATCAAACTTTCTAAAAGTTAGACAACTTTTTACCATCAAACCTGATGAGATCAATCAGTAAAATCAGTTGATTCTTTCACTGATCTTAGATTTTTAACTAAGTTTAAGTTGAAATGCTGACAGCACCATGCTGAAAGTTTTCTCGTCTCCACCCAGGGCTTTGCTACATACATCCTCATCATCACAATATCCGCTAGCTAAACTAAAAAATCACACAGAACAAAAGTCCTTATTCTATTTCCGGTTGACTTTTTCAATATGTGGAACATTCCCACTTTAAAACGTCCACTTTATCCACCAGATCTAATATGAATACATGTAAGGAGATCACATTTAGCTCCAAAAATATACTTACCCTAAGTTTAGAAACAGAGACAAGAAGATCCACACTCCTGTTCCACAAACATACCGATCAGATAAAATGATAAAGTCTCCAAATTAAACGTAAATTAACCAGTTTTTTTCCAAAGAGGAGTTGATGCAGACTTCAGTCCCATCCATTGGCTGTCCTATGGGAAAAGGCTAAAGGAAATGACTCGAGTGTGCTTCACAGAAGACTGATCAGTCTAAAATTACTTTGCAAAATAAAAGCATTTTACTGACTTCAACAAAAACTAAAGCGGTGTTGTCACGATTCTGCTGCAAAGAGGATTGTGTTCATGTGTTCAGATCTTTCCATAAGAATGCGGACATGGCAAGAATACATGTTCCAACATGAGTAAATCAGCTCCACAGTGTAATCCTGCTGGAGATCAGGAGATTTAGTTATCCAAACATTCTACCTTCACTCTCACAAGACTTCCTGAATGTATTTTCAGAGTAGAATTTGTATTTTTTAACTATTTGCAACTGATCTTTGTTTAAACACATTAAAAACACCAGGAAACCCCATGATGTGCTTTTATTAAAGTGGAATAAAGAACAGAAAATACTCTCCGGAAGTGCAAGTCATGCTTGCACAGATATGCATTTGTTCTGCTGACAAAAGGAAAAAGAAAAAAAAACTATGGAGCTTAGCAGGAAGCAAGGATCAAGTTTCCTCCCCTAAATGTTCATTTTAGTGTTACTAGGCCACAACATGTGTGTACATGTGATTCCATGGACAAGTGCAGACCCAGGGACATCAGAACCTAATTTCATAGACTGTGTAAAATGTTATTCATCCAGGAGCGATCCATCATAGAAAGGGTTTCAAAGCTGTTTTCTGGACAAAATGATTTCCAGATGGAAGTCGAAACATCTTGATCATCAAATCTACTGTCCAGATGACAGAGTTCAATACAGTCATTTATAATGTTTACTCTCAGGTAGACAAAGTGGTATGCGGAGTCCCACAAGGCTCAGTCCTTGGACCAGAATGTTTTGTAAAAAACATTTTCAACCAAATTGAAGTTTGTTATGTTTGATACCAAATTCTTTTGTGGTGATGAAAACACTGATAATTTTCTGAAAGTTGTGCAAAAAGAATTTGCTTTGGTTAAAAAAAGTACTTTGTATTTTGATGAAGGTTGAACTAAATGTATTGTATTTTCTGGTCATAGAAATGCACATAATAATGCAAATAATGCATAATAATGCAAAATTATGATTGAATAAATTAATATTGAACGAGTTCATGAAGCTAAATTTTTGGAGGTCATTATTGATGAAAAATTGTCCTGGAAATCACACATTAATCATATTAAACAAAAAAATCTACTTAATCTATTGGCATACTATACAAAACAAAAGTGTAAAATTGGATTTACAGTTCCTGCCATATTTTTCATATTGTGCTGAGATTTGGGGGAATGCACGGAAACCTCAGATTGATTTACTAGTTAAATTAAAATAAAAGCAATAATAAATTACTCTATTCATCCCTCACCGGGGAAATTTGTGTGCTGCACTCCTTACACCGCAGCAGGCTGCCCTTCGACAGCACCAATGGTGGGAGAAGCAGGGGTTAGGTGTCTTCTCCAAGGACCCTAGACGGTGGTCTCAGCAGGAATCGAACCCGCAACCTTCGGGTCCGCGCTCTACCGCTGATCCACCGTCTCCCACCAAATGGTGAACAGAGTTGGTTTTTACGAACACACAAATCAACTGTTTATTCAGAACAACTGTTTAAAACTAAAAGACATTGTAAATATAACAGTCAGTCACCTTTTTAACCATCTATCGCTTATGGGGTTGTCGGAGCCCATCCTAGCTAATTCAAGGCAAAGGGCAGGGTACACCCTGAACAGGTTGCCAGTCTGTCACGGGGCCACACACATACAACCATATTCCTAGGGGCAATTTGGCACTGGCCAATCCTTAACGGAGTCGCAGGGAGTGCTGGAGCCTAACCCTGCTGATTTCAGGCGAGAGGTGGGATACACCCTGAACAGATCCCTAGTCCGTTGTGAGGCCACACACCCAGACAACCATCCACACACAAACATTAGCAGCCAATCAACCTAACATGCATGTTTTTGGAGGGTGGAGAAAACTGGAGTACTCGGAGAAAACCTACGCGTACATGGGGAAAACATGCACACTCCACACAGAAAGGCCAGTGTTTCAAGCCTCGCCCCACTCGAGACTCGAAGCCTGACCTTCTTCCTGTAAAGCCACCATTCGATCAACTGTGCCTCTATTTATTTGGTTTTATTTTCAATTTCTTTGCACTTTACACCCAACTATAATAATGTAAGGTGCTTTCACACCAACAGCAAGAAATACACTTGTTTTGCCTTGTTTTGATTATGAACAGATTGTGTAATCTGGAACCTGGTTGTGTTGGGTAGGTTTATTAAAGGCCATTAAATCCACATTTAATAGTATTTGCACATCAACTTACTAGTTTCATTCAACCTCCAATTCCAGATTTGCTTGCATATCATCTACCATTTTTTCTAATTCTTTATAAATTATGTCTTGACTTTCAGTCATTTTTCCCTCATATGCTCATGCTTACTGTCAATTTTACCATCAGCTTGATTTTCCATTGCTGCTTGCATTTGAACCCTTTTTTGCATCTTGGGTTTTCATTTACATAGTTCAAGACAGCTGCTCTGTTACACCCTAGGATGTCAAGTCTTTGGCCTTGAGCTGTCTCAAATCAGCCATAGTTTAAATGGTATTTTCTGTCCTTTCTTAAACGAATGATGAATGTGCGATATGTATACCAGCAATGTATACCAGCAATGTTCCCTCTAATCTGTGCACCTGCGCAATTGCGCACTGCTCGCAGATTAATTGCGCACAAGAAAACCTATGCAGTGCACAAAATAAAACTAAATTTAAACCAAAGATGGGGAAATGAGACAGAGCTCCGGAGCATATCTTTCTTCTTTCTTTCAGAAACAAATTGCTTCAAAGTGCTGCTTTGGAGTTTGGCTCGTCACTGCTGCTGATGTCACAAAAGAGTAAAAGTTTTTGCTCCACCCCCTTCTGCTCAGGAAGCTTCTGTGTTTGCTCAGACACATAAAACATTTGAGGGAACATTGTATACCAGGAAGTTTTCAGAATTGAATTCTGAAGAGTTCCATATCTGGCCACACGGCGGTGCAGTGGTTAGCACAGTGGCCTCACAGCAAGAAGGTCACGGTTCGAATCCTGGAGTGGGTGCGAGGCTTGAAACACTGGTCTTTCTGTGTGGAGTTTCCATGTTCTCCTCGTGTATATGTAGGTTTTCTCAGTGTACACCAGTTTCCTCCCACCCTCCAAAAACATGCATGTTGTGTTGATAGGCTACCACAAAATTGCCCCCAGCAATGTGTGGTTGGTTGTCTGTTTGTGGCCCCGCAGTGGACTGGTAACCTGTTCAGGGTGTACCCCGCCTCTCGCCTGAAATCAGCTGGTACAGGCTCCGGCACCCCAACATTCCCATTAAGAAGAAGAATAAGCTTTTATTGATCTGACAGTTAAATAATAAATCCATTATAAATTGTGGCAGTGACTGTAAATATCTTTGTTTTAGCTGTACACCCCACCATTGGCGCCGTCATAGGTGGCAGCCTGCTGCCAACACACAAATGTCCCGGTCAGGGATTAATAAAGTATATTACAGAAAAGAAAAAATTGCTATATGTTCTTGTGTGTAATACAGCATCTACAGTGTGTTTGAACACACCTTCTCATTCAAGAGTTTTCTTTATTTTCATGACTATCAAAATTGAAGACTCACAATCAAAACTATACCTAACAAAAAAATGTGAAACAACTAAAATTATGTCTTATATTCCAGGTTCGTCAAAGTGGCCACCTTCATCTTTGATTACTGCTTCATACACTCTTGGCACTCTCTTCAGGAGCAAGAGGCAGTCACCTGAAATGGTCTTCCAACAGTTTTGAAGGCGCTGAACACTTGTAGGCCCTTTTGCCTTCACTTTGCAGTCCAGCTCACCCCAAACCATCTCGATTGGGCTCAGGTTTAGTGACTGTCGAGGCCAAGTCATTCGGGGCCTCCCATCACTCTCCTCCTTGGTCAAATAGCCATTACACAGCCTGAAGGTGTGTTTGTGGTTATTTTTCTGTTGAAAAAAAATATATAGTCCAACTAAACGTGAACCAAATGCAATAACGTGTCGCTGCACAATGCTGTGGCAGCCATGCTGGTTCGGTATTGCCTTCAATATTGAATAATTCACCAACATTATCCCCAGCAAAGCAAACCCCAAACCATCACTCCTCTGTGTTTTTTGGTGGGAACCAGGAGTGTAATGTCAATTTCTTGTGTTTTTCACCACAAAGACCAGATTCACACATTCTTCTCTTAACATTTGTTCGAGAGATGTCTCTGCACCTAGAACTCTGCGCCATTAACCTGTTCTCTAATACGAGCTGCTGTTGACCTGTGATTTCTGAGGCTGGTGACTCAGATGAACTTATCCGTTGCAGCAGATGTGACTTGGTCTTTCTTTCATCTGGCAATCCTCATGTGAGCCAGTTTCTTTGTAGCGCGTGATGGATTTGCAACTGCAATTGGGGACACTTTCAAAGCTTACCCAATTTTTTGGGCTGACTAACCTTCATTTCAGTTCATCCCGTTGTGTATCCACCTGACTTCCCAGCCCCTTTTATAATGGCAAGACATTTCTCGTGTCTCAGAAACTGCTTCTACTCTGGGTCCATCTGAGCTACCTGTCAAGTTATGCTATTTTTCTGATAATAACTTAACAAGTAGGCAGTGGGTGTTTGAGGGCAATTAAATACATCAGGAACATTGTTTAATAAGTAAACATACCTGTCGAATAATGCTTCCCATACCATGCTCTGGTCAGGATGCCCAAGGAGCAATTTGTTGTGGTTGGGATCAATAAAGTATCCATAAAACATTTCTAATCTCTAGTAGTTATTTCTTAATACAAATAAAGTAAGTTCACTTTGTTAGGTAGTCAGTAGCTCTTGATTTGCCTTACAGTTAGCTTGTCTAAAATAGGCAGCCAATCTGGACAGAGCACCAGGTCAAACAAATAAGAACAAACAATGGTACTGTTGCTGTTTTTAATGTTAGTTTTAGTTTTGTATTCTATTTTCTTTAAAGAACCGTTAGGAGCCACAATTTTCATCACTAATTTATGCTGAATTTGATATTAATTCTGTGTCGTCTTCTGAACTGCTTATCCCGAGCGGGGTCGTTGGAGTCTATCCCGGGTGCTCCCAGTCAACAGGCAGCGTACACCTCAAACAGCACACCAGTATGTTGCGGGGCCCCATACACTCATTCCTGGGGTCAATTTCATAGCGGCCAATCAACCTAACATGCATGTTTGAGGAAACCAGAGTACCTGGAGAAAACCCACACATACGTGGGGAGAACATGCAAACTCCAAACAGAAAGGCCAATGTTTCAAGCCTCGCCCCCACTTTGGGAATTGAACCCTGACCTTCTTTCAGTTGGGCCTCTGTGCAACCCCAATCGGATATTCCATTTTTGAACTATCAACAACTATATTGTTTTAGTTAGACTTCAGTTTCAAGTGGTGTTTTAAATATGCACACTTTAAAAAGTGTCTCTACAATCCCATTTTATGTGCGCATGTTTTCTTATCTGCTTTGATCAGATTATTTCATTTTTTTATGGAAACTGACAGTTTTGAAGTGATTCATTTAAAGATATTTTGGTACTACAAGCTTGTGAAGTCATTTACTTTGCCATCTGAAAAATCCACGTGTTTTTTTGGCAGAAGACATGCCTCAAAAGAGTTTCTGACAAAACCAAAGAAGTTGTTGTTTTTCCTGCATTTCTTTTGCAAAATTAGTGTAGAATATCATTTGCTTTACAGATTTAGTGGGAATAACTCAAAGTCATAAATAAATTGATTAAACGAACAATAGTGGAGAAAATAAAGTATTTATTTCTATAAAATGACAGTGTTGTACATCATAAGCATTAGTAAGAAAATTGGCTCATCAGTCACCGCACATGGTTTCCTATAAGACATTGATTGAACAGAAACACATATGTAGACTTGTTTTCCAATCTCATATATTCATGTGTGTTTAGTCTGTGCAAGATTGGAAAACTTAAAAATTCACATAAATAAAAAAGCAGCTTCTTATTTAGATTTTTTTTTTACTTCAATTGCATTTTGGTTTTATGTAATACAATAATGTAGTTAGTAACACTTTTATCTCAACACTTAATACAGTGGCTATCATATCATCAGTACCTAACGAGTATGCATATGTAATCATAATGTTTGTATATATTTAAATAGTTAAGTCACAACTGTAGTTTGTTTAATCAAGAATTTATAAAGAATTTTCTTTTACATGAACCTAAAATTCAATTGTAAATTCAAATGACAATCATCAGCTGCCTAAATGGTGATAAAAAATAAGTTTGAATGGATGCTTGTCACATATATTCACCTTTACTCTTGAGTTTGACCTCATCGTTAGTATGCACTACTGATATCATGTCAGTAGTGCACATCAATCTTAAATTGGACTTGGTGCATATTTCTTATTCTCTCCAGGAAATGGAAACTCTGGTGCTTGGTTGAAGTGCCCTGTTAAGAAGATACCCACTGTGCCGATGATGAAAAGAAGAATAGCAGCCCAGAAACACACTTTGTCAATCATCTTCCCAATCAGGACCCAGCTTTCAATTTCCTACCGTGGAAAGAAGCATATTTAAGGCCAAATGTTAGCTTTGGAAACCTTGGGCAAACATCAATAAAGTTTTGCACAGGTTAGTACAAGTAAATCTCACCGATCCAATATCATTTTGTTGTCTTTTGCTTTCAGCAATGAAGTTGCAGGCATCCACACATTGCTTTATCTCAGGTGCTGCTTGGGCCAAACTCTTGTACAGGTTGGCTGTGCTGCTGACATCTATATTGTCCTCTAGAGGAGGATACAGTCATTGTTTCAAACACATTGCATCACTTTTTTTTACTGACAATAACAATAAGTAGAGACAACTTCACCCACATCAGAATGGATGTGGCACATCATAGTTTTGCAACAAAAAAAAAATCTATTAATATAAACTATTTTCTTTTGTGGATTAAAAACTGTCAACTTTTCTTCCTCTTAGAAATATTCAAGGAAGTTCTTGAGGTCTCTCTTGAACCGACAAACCAAGTTTGAAATCTGGGGGTAACAATGGACTGACTTAAACTTCAATAGTCGCATCAAATCAATTACATCAGCAGCCTTTTCTTCTTCTTTCGGCATTTCCCTTCAGGGATTGCCACAGCAAGTCAGCCTCTTCCATCTAACCCTGTCTGCTGCATCCTTTTTGGTCACACCAACTATCTTCATGTCTTCCTTCGCTGCGTCCATGAACCTCCTCTTTGGTCTTCCTCTAGTGCTCTTTCCTGGTGGTTCCAAACCCAGCATCCTTCTTCCGATGTACTCTCTCTCTCTCCTCTGCACATGTCCAAACCATCTCAGTCTTGCCTCTCGGACTTTATCCCCAAAATCTCTAACATGTGCTGTTCCTCTGATATACTCATTTCTAATCCTGTCTATCCTGGTCACTCCCAGAGAGATCCTCAGCATCTTCATATCTGCTACCTCTATCTCTGTTTCCTGTCTTTTTCTCAGTGCCACTCTCTCCAGACCAATCAGCATGGCTGGTCTCACCACGGTTTTGTACACTTTCCCTTTCATTTTAGCTGAAACTCTTCTATCACACATCACATCTGATACTTTTCTCCACCCGTTCCAGCCTGCTTGAACATGCTTCTTCACCTCTTTTCCACACTCTCCATTGCTCTGGACTGTTGATCCTAGATACTTAAAATCTTCTACCTTCTTTATCTCTTCTCCCTGTAACCTCACTTTTCCATTTGGATGGAAAGCCTTTTACCACCTTAAAAACATTGCCAAAATCAGAGGTTTGGTTTCTAAAACAGATTTAGAGGTTCTTATCCACGCTTTTGTTTCCAGTAGGTTAGATTATTGCAACGGTTTACTCACTGGTCTGAACAAAAAGGCCTTAAAACAGCTGCAGTTTATTCAAAATGCTGCTGCTTGAGTCCTAACAAGAACTAGAAAATATGATCACAGTAGTCTGGTGCTCAAGTCTCTGCACTGGCTTCCTGTGGCTCAGAGAATAAACTTTAAAGCTGCTCTGCTTGTGTTTAAGAGTGAAATGTTAGTGTCTTATGAAGCATCTAGAACTCTGAGGACCTCTAGGACCGGCCTCCCGCTGGAGCCTAGAGTCAGGACTAAACATGGAGAACAAACATCCTGAGGCTGTCAGACAGGCCTCTAATGTCACAATGTTCAAATCTAAGCTGAAAACAGTTCTGTTTAAAAAAAAAAAAAATCCATTTTTCTGTTTTGTAAAGCACTTTGAATGGCCTTGTGTATGAATGGTGCCACAAATGAACGTGCCTTGCTTAGAGAATGTAACACAGTTTCAAAATATATCTTACCAACTGAACGTGTAAGACCGTGCCTCTCTCTCTGTTTGTCAAACATCATTTCACTGCGAGGTTGTTTCAGCACATATTCCTCAGCTCTCTGCATGAGGCCAAATGAGCTGCGTCTTCGTTCCTTCACACCATTCACCTCTGCTGTCACCTCACTGTCATCCACCAGAGGGGACATGCCTAAGAAACGTGGCACCATTTCCAAGAACAACTACAGAAATCAAAAAGCACATATGAATGGTTAAAGGACAGAAGAATAACTGGAAAGCATTTTTGTTAAAACATCACAAGTGCTCTTACGTGCTTAATGCTGTGGGACATTGTATGAGTACTAGGGCTACGCAGTGAGAAGTTCAGCACCACTATTTGATTAGTTGCAATAAGAGTGGTGACACACATGACGAAGATAAGGTATCTAGGAGAAGATAATAGGACTTTAAACCTTTTTAGTTGCAGTGAAAAAAGATCAACAGCAGATGTCAGCAGATGCAAAATAATGACTTACTTTCCAATGAGTGGGACAGAGAGAGAAGTCTCAGGGACCTTCTGAGCAATAAGAAACAGGAACACAGTCTGAGCCAGCAACACAGAGATGGACACTGTCAATTTTTGTCCGCCAGCTGTGAAAAGAGGACATACTTTGTCGTTGCTGGCTCGTGTGCAATCAAACACAGTTCAATTCTCTGTTCTCACGGAGAAAAACAAAAGATGCTTTCCATCTTTCTTTGTTGTGACTTTAAAGCTTGTAAAACTGTCAGTGAAATGAGAGCAACATCACTTACATGAAATAAGATATAATCTCAAACAAAATGAATCCAAGAAAAATGCAGTTGTAAATAGTTTGGTGATTAAAATCAAACTGTCTTCAATTCCTCAGTTTGGAGATTTATTGCCTCCATGAAACCAGAGTTTATTCACATTAGAAGAAGAAGAATTCACATTAACCAAATAAACTAACCAATCAGTATTGATTAGCACATTTATTTGATTTCCAGCTCAATTAATCAAAAGGTTACTAAATTTCTTAAGGAAAAGTCAGAATTTGCATATTCATCCTAAATTGATGCACAAAGTATCCGAACGACAGTGGAGCTTTTAACTCAGAGGTGTCAAGATCCAGTCCTGGAGGGCCGGTGTCCTCAATTACCTGGATTAGTTGTGTAGATGCAGGACACATGGAACGCCTTCAGGACACCGGTCCTTTCAGGACCAAAGTTGGACACCCCTGTACTAACTCATCAAATGAAACCCGAAAATAAGTGAAAAATAAAGTTGCAATAACCTTTCCCCCATGGTCACCATGTTAGCATCTCATTTTGTAATGTGCAGCATCAGTAGGAACAGTTGTACCACCAACCTTGTGCAGGTAAAAAGTAAGCCAAAACAACCAGGGAGGAAATGAGAGAGCAGGGAAGGATGATGTTAATGATGTAGAAGAGCGGCTTTCTTTGGATGATCAGATTGAACACGATCTCCTGATACTCCAAATCATCTGGGGAATAACGTGTTTTTATGATCTTCTTGGCTGGACGATGGACAATGGCCCACTCACCATTCTCTAGTAAATAAAAATAAAATCTTAATGAGATTTATATGCTTCAATATATTCAAAGTAAAAAAATTGAAGGTGTGTTTTGTGTACCTGTAAATGCCTCAGGGTCAATGTCCACCCACTCTATTGTTTGACCTTCCTCTGTAAGAGCCAAGATGAGGTCCACCTCATTGGCACTATACGTCTGTGACCTAGTAGGAAGAAGAAACACTCATTTTATAACAAACAAACTTATGTAAATGTAAGTATTTCACCAATTATTTATGAATTACACCGCACCTGAATGCCAATGTGCAGTTTTGATAATCAAATGGGAAGTAGGTGATTTCAATGGCACAGGTGCTACGATAAATGGCAGGAGGCAACCAGTACATCCATCCAGAGTCGAAGATCAACACATTGGCGTAATACGCCACATCAAATTTACCGTCAATGCTGCCAAAACAAAGAAATTGAACACAAAGAGTTTAACTAAGTTACTTTCTCTCAGCAGAATTTTGTGTCTTTCTGTTTATGTCTCACTTGTTTTCCAGAACTATGTCAGGAAGCCAAACGGTGTTGAATGGCACACGAATAACTTTAATCCCAAAGTAATCAGCTGGGTCCCAGGAAAGACGAAAATCAGTCCATTGCTGTGAATGACAGGGAAGAGGTCTTGCGAAGAGTTTTTGAAACAAAAGTGTAAATTGAGAGGAAACTCACAATCTCAATCCAGACATTTGTTGTGAGAGTCTCTTCTTTTTCATTCTGTAAATCAAGGACACACACAATTGTTTGAACATGGCTCCAAACACATTGCATAGGATATTTTATGTGTTACGATTGCTGTAAGACACAAGTGTAGTGATGGGGGTGTATATAAACTTTAGTTTATCTTTACTTTCAACATAAAGGAGAATGAATCTCTTACCAGAGATATAAGATTAGTAAGGGTCAACTTGATCTGAACTTCAACCTTGTCTTCAGGATTAACCACTGGACGAGCGTTCTTGTCATAATTTTTGAACAACTCGCTAATAAGCTGAGTCTCTTCGTTGCCGTGTACTGCACAAAGAAGAAAATTCAAAATTAGGCATGAGCACAGAGTTTACGTGAAGTCAGGTTGGATAGACCTCTTTTTGGATCGACAAACAGATTTTTGGACTCTACGATCAGGCCATTCAAAGTATCTTTGCTGTTCTATGATTATGATTGTTTGTTCATCTAAAATGTTTTGTTTCGTCTTCTGAACTGCTTTATTCCCTGAAAGCGTTGCACCGGAGCCTGTCCCTGCTGATTTCTGGCGAGAGGCAGGTTACACTGCCAACAGGTCACCAGTTTGTTGTGGGGCCAAACACACACACTCATTCCTAGGGACAATTTCTCAGCAGCCAATTAACCTAACAAGCATAGTTTTGGAGGGTGGGAGGGGACTGGAGTACCTCGAGAAAACCCACACATACACGGTGAAAATATGCAAACTTCACACAGACAGGCCAGTGTTTCAAGCCTCCTCCCACCCGGGACTCAAACCCCTGACCTTCTTGCTGAGAGGCATCCATCCTAACCGCTGCACTGCTGTGTAGTGGTTCTTCATTCATTCATTCATTCATTCATTCATTCATTCATTCATTCATCTTCTGAACTGCTTATTCCCTGACGGGGTCGCGGGGATTGCTGGAGGCTAACCCGGCTGATTCAAGGCGAGAGGCGGAGTATACCCCGAACAGGTCACCCATCTGCTACAGAGCCACAGACACACAGCCATCCACACACACACTCAATTCCACAGACAGTTTTGTAGCGGCCAATTAGCCTAACAAGCATGTTTTTGTAAGGTGGGAAGAAACCTGAGTACTTGGAGATAACCTACACACACTGGGAGAGAACATGCAAACTCCACACAGAAAGTCCAGAACGAGGTTTCAAGCCTCGTTCTACCTGGAAAGAGAACACCGATTTTCTTGCTGAGAGGCCACTGTGCTAACCACTGCCCCACTGTCCCGCCCCATCGGAAACGTGACAGCAAATATTGATTTCAGTTTGTGTGTAGAAGTAAAAAGTGAAAGTGACCTGCTTTTTCTTGTTGGACAATCAATGAGTTAAACATCAACCACAAACCCTGTGCCAACATGTGGAATCTTGCCCTGACTGCACATGCTCTTGCAGTCACTGCAAGTATGCACAAAACACTAGATAGTCCTGCTCACTGAACAGTTGGGGACAATCAAATATTTAGAAAAATGAGCCTCAGAAACATGTTCCAGAATATCGTATCATCGATGTAATTGCTAACTTCTGTCATTTTGAGCAGTAATGTCCCCTCTGGGACAATGAATATTGAAATAGGAATATGATGAAGTTGGTAGAATATCTAACTTCAAGAGACTTTAAATATTTAATCACGAAATATTGATCGATCCCATACAGGATATATTTACGGGTAAAGAACGAATCAAAGATGTGTTCAATCAACCTGTCTTTGAGTAGTTAGCAGAGATTTTTTTTTTTTTAATCTTACCAGAAGTTATTTATTTAACTCATACTTGCAATCAATTTCACTGTGGGAATAAATAAAGTCAATCTTATTTTATCTTACTCTATTATCAGAGTGGTTTGCATGGAAAAAGAGATACTTCTATTTCAAGACAATATAAACACACAACCAGTCTGATTCTTTTATTATTATTAACTGTTGTTATTAAGTTTTTAACAGCAGAATATTTAATCTATTTTAGGAAATTAAGCGACTTTTTACACTTTCACATAAGCCACATTTCATGTAGCAAACTTTTAAAAAAATATATAAATGGAAATTCTAGTCATTAGTGGTTCAGCCTGCTGCTACACAGAAAAAGAAGAGTGAAAATAAAACATAGGAAGGAAAAAAATCCATGTCTAAAAATCCATAGGGCAACATCACAGTGCATTTTTCAGATGTCTGCTACAAGGTGGCATGCTGCTTTGTGCTGAGATGGTAGCAGGCATCACTGAATCAGACCATCATAATCTTGTTGATAAACATCACACTATCATTTGAGCGAGTGAATGTTTGTCACACTCATCCTTTCTGACATTTCTGGTTCCGTTCCGTCATCTTCCGCTTGTTCCGGAGTCGGTTCGCAGGGGCAACAGCCTCAAACAGGCAGCCCGGGCCTCTCTGTCCCCGGCTGTCTCCTCTAGCTCACCTGAAAGGATCCCAAGCTGTGAGACATGGTCTCTCCAGCGGGTCCAGGGCCTGCCCCTTGGTCTCCTCCCGGTGGGACGTGCCTGAAACACCTCGCCTGCGAGGCGATCGGGGGGCATCCTGACCAGATGCCCGAACCACCCCATCTGGCTCCTCTCAACCTGGAGGAGGAGCGTCTCAACACCGAGCTCCTCCCGGATGGCAGAGCTCCTCACCCGATCTCTGAGTGAGAGCCCAGCCACCCTGGGGAGGAAGACATTTCTGGTATGGCACAAAAAATAGTTCAAAGAAAATTGTACATGAACTCCAAAATGAAAAAGAAGGCATTGAATATTAAGCTCAGGATTTGTTTAATGTTTAAAAGTTCCTTCGTACATACGAACTAATTAATCCAAGTTGTGGTGAGAGCGGGAAGCAGATAGTTTTTGGCACAGTAAAGTTTTTGACACCAATCATTGAGAAAATGTCCAGTTGTTCTTATGGCCTGTACTAAAAAGTAGCAGACCTATGAAAAATGATTTAACCTTTAGGAGAGAGCGGCACGGAGGCCTTTCAGCAAGAAGGCCAGGGTTTCAAGTCTTGGAGTGGGGGCGACCGAGTGTGTGTAGATTTTCTCCAAGTACTCAGGTTTCCTCCCACCCACCAAAAACGTGCCTGTGTGTTAGGTTGATTGGCCAGTATGAAATTGCCTCTAGGAATGAGTGTGTGTGTGGATGGTTGCCTGTGTGTGTGGCCCCACAATAGACTGGTGACCTGTTCGAAGTGTACCCTGCCTCTCACATAAAACAAGCCGTGATGGATTCCGGCATCCGTTAGGAATAAGCGGTTCAGAAGGCGATACCAAACCTATAGGAGTTTAGAGGTATTCAACAGAAAACCAAGTGCTGCAACAATAATGTCCAAAGCCCCATCAGGACAACATTTTCAATTTAACAGATCTCTAGCCGACAGTACCCACTTTAACATAGTTTTTTTTAAAAAAAAAACCAAAATAATTCAAATTGTAGTTTTGCCGCTCAACTGTCTAAGAATAGAAAATCCCATCTTTTTCTAATCCTTACCGGTGATGTCTTTTGCAATTCCAATTGGATGAATTTCTCCCACGTACAGTTTGTTGAACAGAGAACTCATGTTCGCATCAGAATAGATGCCAATCTGATTAACTTTCCTTTTTCTTTTTTTATTAGACTTTATTAAAAGATTTTCCATTTTATACAGTCATACACCCACGCAACAAAGTAACTTCCGAATCGTACAGTTATAGAAACATACTTTTTTAAAAACCTGCCAACCAGGGTCCTGTAAAGCTCAAATTAGGCTTCTAATTTTCTAAACAAACATTGATGAAATCGGCAATAAGTCAATAACTTACCTACTGTATATCACCTTATGTTCATTTTTATCACCTTTGTGGACATTCTGTCTGCACTTATTGTTAATACATTTTTAATTAGATTACTTATTTTATTCCATACGTTCACATTATTTCTTTTGTTATTTTAAATTATTCCTTATTTTTGTATATTTACATACTATTTCTTTTTGTATGTTTACAGTGCTGATGCTGTAACACATAAATTTCCCATGTATGGGATCAATAAAGTACTTTTGATTCTGAAATGGAAAAAAAAGACTAGACACAAACAAACACATAGGCTGAAGTTCACTTTTCTAAGGAAAGAGCCGAGGTCCTCCGAGGTTCTCAATTACATGTCTACACACGTGTAATATAATTTGCACAAAACATTTCGATTGAACATCGGCTATCACCCAGCACGAGATTTACATCCGGTTGTTGCTGAATTCTTATGCAAAACCTCAATGTATCTAGCAAAAGAATTCTCATGCGTTATTTTTCCGGGAACACGTCCGCTCATGACAATGTTTCTAAGTTGTGCAACTGATACTCACCCAGGCCTGAAAAAATTGCAAGCATGCCGAGGACACCGAAATGTATCCAAAAACTGCATCCTGCCATCATCTCGCACGTCCTTCCTACAATGGACAACTCAAATATGAAGTCGAATTGAAAGAAAGACAGTCAGAGTAAAGACAGAGGGTAAGAGTCCTAAATCCCCCCCACCAAACACCCTGACTGTCGCCCAACCCTGCTGTCACTATCCGAAGCTCAGATTACATAGCAGCTGGAGGCACTAAAGCAGGACTTCAAGTAACACTCCGGTCACCCACAATAATCATCATAATGATCATTAGACATTAATCAGAAGCCTGAGTGCATGTGTCCATTCGTTTTGATTTAGGAGGTGTCCGAGTGTTTGATAGGAACTGCTGTCTTCTTCTTTGGTGTTTCTTGAATTAGTTTGTCATTTTTGAGCTGTTCAGATAATTAAAAAAAAACATATTCATGCACTGTGTGTGCAGTAAGGAGAACAGGTGACTAGCCGATCTGTTCTGCCTTTGCTATGTGTCCCGGGTATTAATACATACTACAGACGCTTACCACTTCAACACTACAACTCCAACATGGAAAGAGGGTTTGCAGACTGTTGAGGTTATAGAGGTGAAGACAGACAATGCTCATAAAACTTCTCAAATCATTGAGATGATGACTGGGACCTGCATTCAGATAAGTCAGCAAACTGTTTTAAATTATTTCTTCAGATCAAGTTTGTAACTCCAGCACTATCAGTAACAATTTGGTAAAGTGGAAAATTTGCTTTCTGACAGGGAATTCAGCAAAGGTAATGAAGGAAGTACGGAGTGGGAGTTGTCTGTGACTGTAGTGCCAAGGACAGCGGGCTGATTTTTGGAATGTGCTATTCGAGTTGCTCAGTATGTGATGTACTTCTAAATATACAGCTAGGAAAACAGAGATGAGCTTCTTTAAAGTAATTGGAGCCTCTGACTCACACTCACTACTTAGAGACAGAAGAAGGCTCGTCCAACTTCAAATCTGAGGCCTTCTGGTTTTCAGTCTATCATGTAACTGAACTGATAAAATCTGAACTGATAAACAAGTGGAATTCAGCAACAGGTTGGCAGAGGAGAATATCTAATCTACTGTTCTTAAACAGACTTGATTTGTAAAAATTTGCCTTCTTGATACAGTAAACAAATGAATGTTCTTAGTGATTTGCTTGTTGCGATTGACCGCCCTCTACCTTTCCAACAATTTCTTTTACTTCAACTGGAAAAGAAAAAAAATTCCATGGTAAGAACCGTGCCAAATCCGGTGATGGCTTCCAGACTGCTGCACTGACAAAAACATTAAGAATACTAAACTTTAAAAGTCTCTGTTTTATTCATTAAAATGTACAATATATTGTAACTTGAAGAAAGAAAAAAGAAAATAATCTTTAAAAAAAATCAAGAGTCCCAGATTATGCAAAATATCTAAACATGAATAACAAGTTAATGATTACTTTTAGAGATATAAATGAATCAAAATAGTTTTAGATTCTATTTCAGAGAGCTGGTTTCAGAGAAGGACTCCGATTACAGAGAAAAGCTTTCTGGATTAAACTTTCCAGTCTGGGAGTCCAAAAGCTATGACTGAAGAGCAATAAAAGTTTTTTGTGACATAGTTTTTTTGTAGTTCAACATGAATTATTTGCTGTAGTTTATGCATCTTCTGACTTGACTCTTGGCTCTCCGATACTAACAAATGAGTAAGTCTAAAGAGTTTTTGTGATTCAGTTGTGGTTAAATAATGTTTTTCGATCTGGTGTTTCAAATTTGACAGGTGACTTCTTCTTCTTCTTCTTTCGGCATTTCCCTTTAGGGGTCGCCACAGTAAGTCAGTTTCTCCCATCTAACCCTATCTGCTGCATCCTCTTCAGTCACTCCAACTATCTTCATGTCTTCCTTCACTGTATCCATGAACCTCCTCTTTGGTCTTCCTCTAGTCCTCTTTCCTGGTGGTTCCAAATCCAGCATCCTTCTTCCGATGTACTCTCTCTCTCTCTCCTCTGCACATGTCCAAATCATCTCAGTCTAGCCTAAAGTAATTCACGGCAATGACAATGACAAACAATTTGAAAAGTGAATATGAAAGTGATGTTAAAATAAAATAAATGCAGGTAAACCTTGCTCCCTCATTAACAACCTTGCTCTCTCATTTACAACCTCTTTTGAGGACTGGAACAGTTAGAAAAAGGGCAGCCCTTGCTACAAAAAGTAAAGTTCTTAAACAAGTTAGTGTGTAAATTAAGTTAGATCATATTTAAATATGAACTCAAATGCACGTTATAAATCCAAGACACTTTTTTTCTGTTCCGTCGTCTTCCACTTATTTGGGGTCGGGTCGCAAGGGCAACAGCCTCCGACCTTTTTCTTTGGGCTTTTCTCACCCCACCTGCATCCTCCAGCTCACCCGGAAGGATCACGAGATTTAGGAATTGTAATGTGATGTATTTTCACAACTATAAGGCGCACATAAAAGTCTTAGATTTTCTTTTGAGTGTGTGACGCGCCCTATAGTGCAGTGCATCTTGTGCGTGTGTGTGTGTTTATGCGTTGTTGTGTGGCGGACATTGTAGAGGATATAATAAGAACATTAAAGAGGGAGGTGTGGGGGGAAATTCGTGCCTTATAATTCAATTCCATTTTATTTGTATAGCCCATTTTTCTGTCTCAACGGGCTTCACATTGCAGATTTAAAAGGAACGAACAAGGGTAAAAAAACAAAGAATTTACAAACACAAATACACAGCTAAGAGCTAACTAACAAATGCTAGCTAAACAATTTTAGCACATTCCTGCCCTTATAATCACGTGCGCCTTGTGTATGTGTCAAATACAGTAATGGCACACATAACTGAGACTGCGCCTTTTAGTACGGTGCGCCTTGTGGTCGTGAAATACAGTGTCTCAAGTAGTGTACTATTTATTCATGAATGTTTGATTAATTTCCGAGATCTCTCTTAAAGTGTTTGAATGCTATTTGAATGTGAGGTTGTTCTTGACCACAGATTTTGTTTTTTGCCACACCTACTGTATATTCTATTGTAAGCAGGAACTGTTTTTGCAGCAGCAGTGCACATGCTCTGCTCACGCTTGGTCACATTTTTATGAAAAAAATGCATCACAATATTGATATAAATGAACATGAGCTAACTTGATGTGCTTTACATTGTATTCAAGCCCTCATATAAGATTTACGCTGTGTGGTGAACACGTCAAGTGAGTGTGTGTTAGAGGATGGGGATATTCACAGTGTCAAAAACAGAAGCAAAAGAGAACAAATGTATTTTGTCTTTTCTTCTGCCAATATTACATTTCTGAACTAACAAAGGCACCATGTTTATCTACATGTGCTATTAAATAAGAATTATTACCCCACAAAAGGACAATAGCCCCTCTTTAAAATAAACCACAGGTGGAGATTTGTCACAATAAAATGTCACACAAGAATCTGTAATTGTTTTTGCAACAAACGATTTAAACACAGCCACCACTCAAGCAGGGAAATGTAACCACTGTGGAGTTATTATAGTTGGACTGAGGGTCATATGTTGCTATCAGTTGCCAAGACTTTTTTAATAGACTGGGTTTAAACAGAACATTAACTCCACTGTGACCACCACCCAAAGTCTTGAATCTGTTGGCCATCATCATCTGTGATGTAGCCAAGAAAACCTTAACAGTGTGGATGTTAGCATAGATATCATCAATCTTTTTTTAATGAGACATCATTAAAGTCTAAAGTGATTTGATCTTTATTTATATCTTTCAAACAGCAACCATGTTGAAAATGTTCTTCTTTTGTCTCTTGGAAGCTGGAAATGAGGAACTCTGGAACAAAATAATGAATTATTAGCTCTTCCTTCTTTGGAGCTTGTATCATCTAAACTAAATCTAATTACTGTCAGTTATAAGGATTAAAACTATTCATGATTAATAGGTAGAATCACATTTCTGAACATCTCTAGATGTAAATGTCTTTCAAGCTTGATGGATTTTGCTAGCATTCAGTAATCTTGAATTTATACCACAAACTCTAAATCAGATTGAGGTATTTTGGCTTACTCGGCCATTCCAAGAGATTTAAATACTTTCCCTTAAACCACTTGGCTGCTTTTGGATGGAAGATTAAGGTTACGTTTGTTGAGAACCATGAACTCATGTGCCACTCCTGATGTAGAAAATGGAAAGAGTGTCTTTGGCTTCCTTTTTAAAACTTTTATTGGCACATTTTTAAACTAACATGGTATATTTAGTTTTCGCAATTATGCTTGGCCTCACTGTGGCAAAGTGGTTAGCACAGTGGCCCCACAGCAAGAAGGTCAGGGGTTTGAGTCCCAGGTGGAGATGAGGCTTGAAGAACTGGTCTTTCTGTGTGGGGTTTGCATGTTCTCCCCGTGTATGCATTGGTTTCTCTCTGGTTTCCTATCACCCCCCAAAAACATGTGTGTTAGGTTGATTGGCCACTTTGAAACTGCTGCTAAGAAGGCGTAAGTGTGTGTGGATGATTGTCTGTGTGTGTGGCCCCACAATAGACTGGTGATTTGTTCGGGTGTACCCTGCCTCTCGCCCAAAAGCAGCCAGGATCGGTTCTCTACCTCTTGACCTTATTGTGGGTAAGCAGTTCAGAAGACGAAACAATTATGCTTCATTTAGAAAAGTTTGGGGGAGTTGTTGGGTTTGTATTATCCCTTCACAGGAAGGAAGTTCCTCTCTCGGGGTCTTGGTGTAGTAATTTTTCTCAGGAGTGTAAGCTTGACTGGTTGCATTTTTTTCTGTTGGTCTTGTGATGGACTGGTGACCTGCTGTGTCATGACAAATGTCCTCTTTGCAACTGTGAGTATTGAAATGTATGAACAGCTTAGAAAAGTACAGATTTCCTTTTCAAAAATTGTGTGTAACCAAATTTGTACTTATTGAATTTCCGTAAGTAGGAGATGTTAAACTGAGCTAATCTAAGTAGACAAGCTCACTGACCGTGTACGTGTGTGTGTGTTTTAGCCTGTAGCAATTTTACACTATGTTGAGTTTCACAGCTGATGGCATCTCTTCCAAAAATCTGCACTGTTCTTTAATACTTCTTAAAAGGCTCTGAAATGACCAATATGAAGCTATCGTATTTATATCATTCACAAGTTTTCCTTCAGCTTCTCCTCATCAGTCATTGCCTGTTTCAGACAGACTCATTCATTGCTCGTGCAGAATAGAAGCCCGTGACCAGCCCCCACCCAGCCTCGTAATGAATAGCCCTGCTTTCACTTTTTTTCCCGCTCCTCTGCGTGAAAATACCATTGTTAAGTCCTTCTTCATGAGCACACATGTGGTTTGGCTGAGCGTGGACTTCAATGTCTGCACTCCCTCCCCCATCATCATCTGAGCAGCAGCACTGATTGGAACCAATCCTATAATTTCCCATTCTTATCACTTATCAAAGGTGGTAATAGAGTGAACATGTATTTATGAGCTACATTAACACATATCTTTTACTGATAAGCCTAAGACTTTATACCATTGGACTAGAAAATGTTTGATGTAATGTGTTTAGAATGCTGCCTCGAGCGAGCGGAGAAAAGAGGAAAAAAAAAAATTGACCTTTTGAATAGCACTCCGATTTTATTGCCTTTCTTTGTCTTCTCCCTACTGATTTTTATTATTAGACTGGATCCACTGAAAATCATTTATTTATCAGGTATAAACCTTAAAAAATAGTCTCTATGTTTTGTTGATCTATTTAATTAAAATAACTGAATAGAGGGTCACGCTGAGTTGCCGTGACCTTTACACTGTAGACAAATGCACATGTTATGCTGCTATAAATGTTGTCAGTAGCATTGTAAGGTGCAGGGGGGCTTGCTGCGTGGCTCTTTATGGCATTTGTGAATGAGTTAAAGAAAGACTGTGAGTGGGAGAAGGAAAAAAGGAGGAGGCAGGGTAGTAGTGGGAGGAGAGGCAAGAGAGCATGTGTTTACCGGGTTGACCAGGCATATAGTGCATATACAGAAGATGAATCTGAAGGAGTGAGGTTACTGGCGGGCAAGCTGTGCTGGCTGTATTTTATCAGCTAGTAGCTCCACTCAACTGATCTCTGGACTCTCAGATTGAGCAAGACAACGAGAAGCAGGCAGCTCTAAAATCAGTCAGGAACAAAGGCAAGGCGGAAGAGGAACGCAAATTCAAGAGTGGAGGGAAAACAGAAGCAAATCAGTTGCTTGAAATTATTGAACCAAATGCCTCAACCATCCAGACAGGATTTCTGAGGTAAAATGGGAGGATGGAACTTATGTTCAAGGTTTTAGGGAGGAGTATGATGGATTTGAGAGGAGTGTGGGTCAGAGGCAGGAGTCTGAAAGAGAGAGAGTAATTGTGGTGACAGCCAATACAAGGGACAAGCACTCAACTGAGACATAGAGGACTTAAAAGATAAACTAGAGAGAAAAGGAACAGATGCAGAGTGGCAGGCCTCAACTGGACTTCAGCATGGGTGTGAAAAGCAAGGCTGCTGCTGCCATCTTAGTCCTGGTTCTGTTTCTTGGCTCGCTTTGGCTGCGTGAGTATTCCTCTGTCAGTGTGTGTGTGTATTTGATTTTTCTGTTGCACCATAAATCTTTTTAGTCTCCTTGTTTGGAATGCCTTTTGCTTCACATCAGGAATGTGTCACGTGGTGCAGTGGCTGCACATTCAAGCACACTGACTTTAGTACTGAATGCTGCTTCTTGAACTCTATTTGCTATCTGACATATTAACAATTTGACTCATGTGGTTATAAGTTAGATGACAGTTCTCTCCGTTGTCAGGTTTTAAATAGAAAAAAAGAGGGAAAACCAGGTACTTAAAAAAATGATATATTATTTTAACCTAAACCATGTGAACTCTAGTGTCAGTTTTCATATCTGTGTTTACACCAGCAAGCAGTCATGAACACCAACTTTATGAATTCAAAAGGACTGCTAAAAGTGTGCTAAGTTTCTCATTGAACAGATCTTAAAATAAATAACCTAAACCCAACTCAAAAGAATGATTTTTTTTCATTTTTAATTCAAAGAAGGGGGTAATTAAATGAATAATAGCTAATTATTATTCAGGCATTACTTTGTAAACTGTATAATATGACGTGGTGCCAAACCTGAAACAATCAGGAATGAATGAGTACAGACGTTGAGCCTTTCAATAATGAGTTTATTGTTTACCAGGTAGAAATTTACTGATAGGATTTTGTAAAAGTGAGAATACTTTCAGGTATTCGAGAAACTATAATCAGCATTTTTACTGAATGAAAAATGACGAAAAAATTGATTCTCATCTTAGTCTCTATATCACAACTGGATTGTTTTTGAGAAGCACAGTTCAGCTTGTTTCTTGATGGGTAGGATGTAACTATTTAAATGATAAAACTCTATCCACACAGCTTATGATTAAACCCTGAACTACAGTTTACCTTTAGAACCGAAACCAGACCAAATTCAACGCTGTGTTTATAAAAGTCTAATTATTGAAAAAAAAAGATGAACGAAGGCAACAAAGCCTGATATCTACATAAAATATAGAGTATAAAAAATAAAAAGTATAAAAATCAGACAGGTCATTTTAGAATTTTCTGAATTTATACATTTTTTTAAAGTTTTTAAAAACTGTAATTGGAGCTTTAGAGTTCCAATCACCTTGTGTGGATCGATATATCTCCATTCACACTTTCTGTGTTTTAAATTGTGAGTTGTTAAGTGACCATTTGATGCCACATTTTCTCACCAGGTATTATTTTTCAGATTTTCTTCTGGATATTCACAATGAGATTGGAGTCACAGGCAGTGACTGGAGGCTGTTTTCAGAAGTCTTTCCAATTTAGTTTTTTTTTTAAGTTGGAGGAAGAACTGGAACACGTAAATCTAAGGAATCTCCCCTGACTCTTGGAATTTTAAACAAACCCCTTCTAAACTGCAAAGCACATTAGTTTACACTGAGATCCTCCTGTGGTCAGTTTAGTTGCGTTCCAGTTTTTTCTTTAAAATATAATCAAATCACTCAGTATTTCTTTTTTGACAAAGCTCTAAAGTTCTTTAAAGCATCTCGCTATCATCACATGCAAATAAAGTCAAAACAGACACTAAATTCATAGAATAAAAAAGATATCTTAATTCATTTTTTTAATAATCTAATGATTCAAATATTAAACCAGCTCATTTTAAATCATTTTCTGACTATTATTACTGTGTAATTTCTTTTTAAGACGTGCTTATATGTATTTTTTTGTCTCAACAGAGGGAACTTTGGATTATCACTGGGACTCGTGTTTGAAAGGTTATAATCAGGCAAATAGGGTAAGTACAAACAAGTACACAGAAAGACATACTTGCCTGATGTAAGACTAATTTGAGGAAGCAGATGGGCAGTGTGTGTATAAATCTCATCAGCTCTCCCTCTGTCTTTGTCCCGTTAACTGTTTCACCTCCCATCCCCCATTCATCAGTTTCCCCAGCTGTCCAACAGCAGTGGAGAAGTCGAGGTTAAGGGTCCACATGTCCTCTCGGTGTGCCCTGGTCAGACCTTCCAGGTGTCAGTGCTGCTCACCCATTTGGTTGCTTCTCCGGCCTTCACATCTGATGTTCTTCTACAGCCTTATCTGGCCAGCTGGGATGAGCTTGTGAAGTAAGATCATCAAATTAAGCTCTAAAACAGTGAGAGAGATATCTTTGTTTGTAAAGAAAAATGAGGTGGCACAGTGGTTAGAATGGTGGCCTCACAGCAAGTAGGTCAGGGTTCATGTCCCAGAGTGGGGGTGAGACTTGAAACACTAGCCTTTCTGTTGGAGTTTGTTAAGCATAAGCGGTTTAGAAGATGAAAAGAAAAATGTCATGTCCCTTTTTAGGTTTATGGAAGCTCTTGGTCCAATGGTGGGTCTGATATCCAAAGAGATCGAAACAAAGACCTCCATAATCCGACAGTTGGCCCTGCTCTTTGAGAAGAACCCTGAAGCAGAAATTGGCCCAAATTTTCCCCTACAGAACTCGCAGTCTGAAGGAAAGAATGACCTGACGCCATCTCACTACACAGATGGATACCGCTCTGTGCGCTCTATGATCTGGGTGGAGCTGAACCAAGGCCTGGTGGACTTCCACCAACAGACAGACTCTGGATGTCGGACTCTACTGCGCCTACATAGAGCTCTACTTTGGTTAAAGCTCTTCTTGCAGAAACTCGCTGAGACACCAGCAACGGGGCGGCTCAGGAGCCCTTCGGAGCTTTGCCGGGAAGCCTACCAGAACACACTCTCTGCCTACCACACCTGGTTTGTCCGTAGGGCAGCTGAACTGGCCTTCATTGCCATGCCAGAGCGAGGATTCTTCTTCAGACTGGTTTGTGTGCAAAACCAGCAAGAACTGAGCAATGTGCTCAACCGAGTGGTTAAGGCAATTGGAGAGGTTTATGATCGGACACAAACTGCCCTGGAAGAAAACCACATGCTGGACCTGCCATAGTTGCTAATACACGTGTGTGGGTACTTTTGGCCACACACAGCTTACCATCATGCATGGTCACAAAAGAAGGTGTAAACATTCTATTTTTCTGGCCTAACTTATCTTTTCAACCAAAGTGCTGTATCAACAATCAATTTATTCTAAATTAATTTAATTTGGTAATTTGTTTTTTTTTTATTATTGAATGATATGTCTACTGCTTTTCGGAGAGGCACTTTGATGCTGCTGATGATGACTGCAGGTATTGTGTTCATGAGTAAAGTGAGCCCAATCCAAGGGTAATGATCACCTACTCTAAATTATTTTTATTCCTTTCAACCACAAAGAGAGTGGTATTATTTTTGTGTACGGTGGTGATTATGACTATTTTTTTGTACTTAAAAATCAGTGTGCGTGTGTGTGAATGTTAGCAATGTTTCTTGATTTGGTGAGCTACCTCGTAAGTGGCCCAGTCTAGACATTAAAGTCTTAAAATGGGCATGATCGCAATCAATTGTGATTAAGGTTTTAAAAAAAATCAATGTTCTGTAAAAAGAACAATGTGGTGCTGTTTCAGAAAATGTTGTATCAAGTTGAAAATGAAATGTTTGGAAATCAAAGGAGACCCAACGTGCCAGTTTTTGTATAATAAAAAAAAAAATTACAGCTTAACTTTCAGATTTATTATTTTGTATGTGAATGTAATTTATTCTACTTATGAGAAGATAAAACACCCGCAGCAGAGGTTTCTCTTCCTGGGAACTATCGTCATTGTGTATATATCATTTCTGACACTTTTACTCCTGTGGACTCATCATTTAGTTTGTGGCTGTTTCTTAGGGTTTCTAACCCGAGCTTTATCTCCATAAAATGTATTTAAACATGCATTAAGGTCAGTATCAAAGTTTAAAAATGAAACCAAATCATAAGTGAATAACGACAGGCTGAAAATTCACGAAGCATGTGACATATAAATGTGGCACAGCTTGCGGTGAGAGTAATATGAAACTACAAGTTCTGGACATCATCGAATTATTTTAAACCACAGAGACCTCTAATGCTACATAATCCCAGCTTTCTGCTTTCTAATACAATGCTCTATGAGGAGGCAGCAAAAGAAAACAGCACCTAGAGACAGGAATATGTTGAACGAAAGAATACACTTCACTTTTAATCTTTTCATGGTATTTCTGTAATACTTTTTTCTTTAAAAATTCTATCTCAAAAAGTTTTTCTATTATCATCGCTGGTAATTTTGTAGTAATTCTTTTTAAAAACGTACTGTATTAAGCTCTCAAATGGGGAAATTTCAGTGCTGCATTGCACTGCAGCAGATGGTGCGAGAAATGGGGGGTGGGGGGGTTACTCGTCATATTTAAGGATACTTAGGGATGGTCCAGTGGGAATCGAACCAACTTCTCCCGATCTAAGGGCGAACATTCTACCACTGAGCTAACGCCTCCTCTAATCGTTATCTATAAAGTGATAATGAGCACACATAAAGGGTAAACAATCCACATCAATTAGTGAACTTTGACTTTCTGGGTGGAGAAACTTGATGACAAATGATTTAGTCATGTTCTCACAAGTTCGTTTTTTTTTCCACAGTAATTACTGTCTCATATAATAGGATAGGGCCCTCCCTGTCTGTTCTCTTGAACTGTGACATGTACAAAGACGGACATTGGTGTTCACTAAAATAAACGTTGTAAATAAAATGAACAATTCTATCCACCCACAGCTACCTCAGATAACATTTTTTTTACCTGTTATATTTAAGAACTGTTCATAACTTTACATTTTGTTGTGTCAATGGGAAGAGACGGCAAAATAATTTCCCTCGAGATCAATAAAGTATTTATCTACATTGTTGGTTTTTTGATCATTTGGAAAGATAGTAAAATATTTGAACAAGATGAACTTAATGACATTCGTTCTGTAGAAAAGAACAACTAAAATCACAAACAACTGAGAGGCATAGTCAAAACTTGATGTTTGAGTTCCCTTAAATGACATTTATTTCTCTATTTTGGTTCGCAATAAACATGAGCAAAAATATACATACAGTAAAGAGCAAAAAATAAAGATCCAGATTTTTTTTATTCATTTGGGCAAGATTAGGAACACATTTCATACATTACTTTCTTAAATGATTCTGTAATCACAATCTTGAGCAACAGTGCAGTTAAATCTTCAAAGGATATGTGCAAGTAATGATGTTTGTTGCATTCATTTTATTTGCACCATGTATCTCTCCAGCTTTCGCACTGATGCAGTTTGAAAAGTGCTGCAAGGATTAAGTGCTGTTAGAACTTTGATGGCAAGCTTCGAAAGCTCTTTTTTTAAGAAAGAACGACTCAAGTGAAGCAAAAAAACAGAATCCCAGACAAAGAAATCTACCAGGTAGTTTTCATTACACAATATAATCCAAGCTAGTACATTCTCTTCTTTTTACAGCAAAAATACTCTTTTTTTATTATAAACAAAGCAATTCTTTTTATACTGCAAAATGATCCAAATGCAAAAACAGCCTGTTCTTTCCTTCTTTTTATTAACCCTTTGCTCTTGATGATACACATTTTGTAACAACTTCTTCTCTCAGTGGTCATACATCCACACAGGAAATAAATTTATTGCTCTTTGAGGACATCTCCAAATGATGACAGAAACATAAAAAGAGTCATAAATAGAGATGACAGGAGATAACATTCTCTGAAACTGGGGAACAACTCTATCTTTCCACCAGGAGGCACAATAATGTCAACATGTTTGTGCGTTGTTGTACAAGAAGGGCCTTTCATGACAGTAGGTTTTGGCCCTCTACAAACTTTTTTTTTAACTTGCTGATGAAGATGTCTCTGTGATGCAGAATAAATATAACTGTCATAAAAATCTTTGGTTGAAGAAATAATCTTCAAGTGCACATAAATAAAGCTGGATTTTTTTTAAAAGAAGAAGCAGCCGAATATTTAATTGCCCAGCTCATGATTCATACCTTATCAGGTTGGATTATAATCTAGTTGAGCATGATTTGAAATGCACTGACAAACAGTGAAAATGTGGTTTTTAAAAAGCAAAGGATGCAATTGACAAAAGAAGGAGGAGGAGCAACAAGGTAGGGTAAAGAAGTTCAGCATGCCTGCACTGGATTAGCTGACTAGATTAAGAGATTACAGTGAAATTAAGTAAGTGTTACAGGGAAGCTGGAGGAGAAATGCATGTGAACTGGTCAATGGAATCACAAAAAGCTTTAAAAGCCTGTTAGAGCACATCTTCCGTTTTGGATGAGCCTTCAAACAAAGATCATACAATCACAATAGAATGAATTATTTGATGTTCTATGTTAAATTTGGATCAGAAAATGAAGCTCTTGTTTAGACTCGGAGCCAACTTCTTAATCAAGAACAATTAGATTGAGAAGGCTAGTCAGATCTTTACTGTGTGGACCGGATCAGTTGGCTTAGCATTTTGTGGCTGTGCTGACGTATGTTTTAAAGCGTGACTTCACAGATTACATCACAGCCACAGCATGCAAGGCTCCTCTGCTCCACTCCACGTTGCATTTAAAGAGGTTGGTATTGGTTATCTAGTCATCATGATGGCTTTTCTTTTAAAGAAATGCAACAGAGGAAAATAGCACAAGCACAAATAAAATAAATCCTCACACAACTAATTTTCTGTGTGGTCTGTGAATACCATAGATCTTCTGCTTTTCTCTGTCTCTACAAACCAACCCATTAAAATTCTAATGAATTTGTTATTTCACACTGACTCAAAAAGACAAATGATACATTCTGACTCTGGATGAGTACTCAGTAATGAGTATGAGAGTCATATAGGGAACATTTGTAAACTTTCTACCTCAATTCTCCTCCAAAACTGTAAATACACTTGATAAATTATCTGTGAATCACAAAAAAAGAGACAAAAAAAAGAAAGAAAAAAAAAACACACTTCCAGTGCAAAACAATGAAAAACATTATAACTGCACCTATTTCACATACAAACGCATGACAATGAAAAAAAAACAAACCATTAAACAACAAAATAATTTAAACTAAACATTTATTTCTGAAATAATTCAAAACTTAAACACAGAAAAATAGATTTTGGTTACTTTTTTTAATGAATTCAAGCACAGGGAATGTTGTTCTATATATTTAAATAGTTGATTAAGACCACAAATAAGTTTACCTGAATTCGTTTTGAGACATCCGACTGATGAACAGTCACATAGTATTGATTAGTTGTTATTTAAAGAAATCTAAATATGAATTGTGTTTGCTTTATTCATGACTCTCTGCTCTCAGCGTGAATATCGAATGATCCAAAATGATGATTATTTAATACAAGTCATCTGATGAATGAACACGAGCATTCATTATGTATGCCGCTTAATGAATATTGCACATTGCATGCAACTTCCCGACCCGAAGTATGAAACCGGACCCACAAATGGAGCGTACACTCACACACATGCATGAAAAAAAATGCACCCACTCCTGCATTGATCTTTTTCTTTTCGTGTTGGAATAGTTTCATTTTCAGGAGAGCTCATGTGCAAAGCATACACAAACACAGTGTGAGAGGGTTAGATGTAGAGTGGTCCCTCCTGGTGGTCAGTCATTTAATATAACCTTATTTAAAACTGAGCAAACGGTTGGAACACAGGAATTTAAGTTTGGGGCTGCTGCCCTCATATCACAAGAAAGACGAAACGCACATGCAAATGGCTTCATCTCGGCATCCATTCATCAAGATATATGCAAAGTTTGTTTGATTATTTCTTTTTAAGTGCAACAAAATCGATATAAGGTTATGATGCCATATAAATACTGGAGATATACACGTTGTATTGTAATTTGTGTATATTTGTATATAGAGGGATACTCTATAAAGAGGCAGCAGGAGGTGAGCAGCAATACTGGGGTAATTTTGCTGATCTTGCAAACTTTGAAAACACATCCTTTATATCCCTTTAGTTTATCATGCAGTATAAATAGACGTCACCTCAAACTAATTTACAGAAAATAATTTGTCTGGATGCTCACAAACAGAAACAATGACAGGATTAGCACCCTTTTATTCACACCCCATCACAACAAACGACTGGGATTGCACTCCCTGAACCTCCATCTCTCGTAATTTGAGGAGGTTTGTAAACAATATCCTACAAAGGGTGCCAATGCTGCAATTATTTTCTGTGTGTGCGCACTGTTGCAGAGAGTAAAGAGTAATTTTCTGAGGTCATCCTAGTTGTGGGTGTTAATCCTCAACTTGAAAGATACTCTCCCAGCAAACTTATCCCTTTCATTTCCAATGGGAATGTTGTCGGCATGGATCTTACACTCGATGTTCACGTCTTCATTGCGAGTGATGTTGAGAAACTTCACAGCGACCAGCGGCTGAGAGTAGTTCACCTGTCAAATGAAGAACAGCACTTTTAGGTCGGAGTCAAACTTTCAAGAAATAATTAAAAATGAGGGAAGTCAATGGTTAAAAACAATCCTGACTAAATCGTACCTGAGCTTTCTTGCCGTAGTAAGGGTAGTACATGAGGTTGAACGTGCCGTTCGGAGGGTAATACACCAACGCGCCAAGTTTGTCGCTATCTTCTTTCTGAGGGGTGAGAGAACTTGTTTAATAATAAGGTTTCTACGTTACATTTTCTTTGGTGCATTTTTACAACACTATTTATATTTGCACAAAAGTTAGTTCAACCTCAACATTTAGTCAGTTGTGCACAACACAATGAGCGTTTCATGATACTTTCATCCGATTTCAAATGTTTTAGGACGTGTTTAAGTTGCTTTCATATAGTTTTCTGCTTTATGTCACATTAACATCTGTTGTCAGTCAGAATTATCTTTAAAGTGATCACCAGATGGTGATTAACTAATGAAACTAACAAGGCTCTCCGTAAGTTCAAGCAGGAAAACTGAGCCACTCATTCTGATCATGCAATGTTCTCACATTTAAATACCCTCAGACAGTGGTGGATGAAGTACTCACTTTTTGTACTTAAGTAAAAGTACAGATAATTAGGCAAACAAATTACTTAAGTAAAAGTTCCAATAAAAAAAATCTACTTCAGTAAAAGTACAAAAGTAGTTGGTGTAAATTGTACTTTTTAATTAAAAAGTAAAAGTATTTGATCATAATTCAAATGTTATTTTTTTGCTATAGGGTGTCACCATGATAACCAGGATAAATACTCTGCAGGGGTGTAACCCCCCTCTCCGGCCTCTTTTGGTCCACAAAAAAAATAAAATAAAATAAAAGGAAAGGAAAGGAAAGGGGACAAGTCAAGTCATCCCCTAGAAGGGACCAGTGAATGGGCCGCCAAAATGGAGGAAAATGACACTTATTTTTTAAAATATTTTGGGGGGGAGGCCCCCAGTCACTATATATTATCTTTGTCAAAGCCCCACCCCTTTTGGAAAATTCTAGATCCCTGCTCTGTGTAATGATGGCTCAACTTTTTATTTAGAAGTAAACACAATGAACAACAATCTTCTGACTCTTTTTAATTTGTACTATATTTGATGTTAGGTTTTTGAATGAATGCGGAAAATGTTTCTCGATTCATTACTTCATCTCCCGATCAACTGCTTCTTTTGATTTTGGCGATGCGGCTTCAAGATGCGCTAAAAAAAACTGTGTATTTTTCAAATTCCTGAACGAAAATGTAACGTAAAATGTAAAACACACTTTTAAAAAGTAGTGAAGTAAAAGTACGGATATTTGCTCTAAAAATGTAGTGAAGTAAAAGTAAAAGTACTGGCCTCAAATTTTACTTAAGTAAAGTACAGATACAATTTTTTTACTTTTTAACTGTGTGATTGGTTATCTGACAGCATGTGGCCCTAATAGAGACTTGTCAACTGTTTGTGTATTCCTGTAAAAAAAAAATAGACTGCATTTTGGTCTGGTTTTTTTCTCCCCAATTTAGCAATCCAACTGAAGACTATCTGAATAATTATGTTGTTTGGGAGGAAGTTAATTTTTACTACTCGAATGTGTTCAGACAGAAAGGAATGTCTAGAAGTGGCTAAAGAATTTACAGGTATGTACATCATAAAAGCTGCATTGCAGCCTCACAGTAAGATGTATCAAGTGGGTAGATGCTTGGTACAATAGCCTTTCAGATTGGAGTTTGCGAGTTCTGCCCAGGCTTAGAATTGAACAAAGAATATCGGCTGTGAAAATGTGAAACTCACGTAGTTTGTTTCTTTTTTAACCAGTTACTTTGCAGCTGGAAATACAATTGTGTCCATTATGGTATTTTCCAAATGGTAGCGCAGATGGTTTCTGATGACTTGAAAATTTTCAGGCTGTGTCACTAAAATCTCATTTTTTCATTTGAGAAAATGGGGAGGCAGTGCTGGAGCCTATTCCAGCTAATTCAGGCGAGAGGCAGGGTACACCCCAAACAGGTCACCGGTCTGTTGCGGGGCCACACACACACAACTATCCACAAACACACACACTCATTCCTAGGGACAATTTCTTGGTGACCAATCAACCTAACAAACATGTTTTTGGAGGGTGAGAGAAAACCGGAGTACCCGAAAGAAAACCCACACATACATGCAAACTCCACACAGAAAGCCCAAGCCTTGCCCCCACTCCGGACTCAAACCCTAACTTCTTGCTGTAGGCCGGCATGCTACCACTGCACCACCGCACAGCCCTTTACTATATAATTTGACTTTTTAAATTAGAAAGCATTTCCAGATTTAAATGTCAAAATAAAAAAAAAGACCTATTTATAGTATTTAATTATTCTTTTTATAAACAATTACATCAGGACTATTTTTGTGATACTGACACTTTCATTGACATGACGACTTGCTCTCGAGGGCTGAACGATACATTTTAAACAAGTGACTTGTTTTTGCAGGTTTTAGCCATTGTTAATTTTATAGCACTGATTGTTTTGTGCAACAATTTGGACTAAATGCTGTGCTAATGTGTACAGTGTTTGTAAGAAATGCACCAAAGTGACGAAGAAAAATACATCCTACGTGTCACAGTCTACATTTTATTCTTTAGGAGCTTATTTAAAACAAAATGCCCACATTGTCTATAAACACATCATATATCACAACACTAAATGTATCTATACATACATAAACAGTATTTTAATTCTACCAAACACAGGTTGTCCTGGCCTTACCCATTGATCTTTGCCAACTTTGTATTTCTGAGAAGTGGCAATTATACAGAACACAATGAGAATGGAAAAAGAAGACACCAGCGTAATATGGTTGGTGAAATAGACAGAGCTGCATGCAGCACAGATGTGATACTTAAAGCAATTTACTGAGAAACATCAAAGAAGAACAGAGGGATGCATGATGTAGATGAAAGTGAGACATCTGGAACCAGGCATGATTCCAGCCTGATACGTTAAGCTCTTCAATGTGAAAGACAAAAAAGGATTACCTTTGCACCACAGGTAACTGTTGGGGCGTGTCCGATTTTTCCTGGCAGCAACCCAATCACCTAGCAAGAAAGATGCAACTTATTCAGTTTTAAATATAACCAGAGGGGAGACAAACATGCTGTGAGAGACTTTCATCTTAAGCCTTATACTTCACAGAGACTCTTCAAATTTCTAACCAGCTACATTATCTCAGTTACTGTATGTCGCCTAGCAACACCATCCCTTTCTGTTCCTTCTTTTCCTTTCATACCCGATTCAGCTTGATGATGATGCATGGCTTGCCTTCCTGGTAACCATAGTAACGGTCTTGGATTCCAGAGCATGCTTCGAGAATGGTGCGGTTAAATTGACAGGAGCGCTTTGGGTTGTTCTTCACATCACCACTGTCTTCCTGCTGGAAATACTGGTCAGGGGTGCATTCATGGTTTTTCTGGGCCTGGAGGGTGTCGTTGTAGGCTACATAAGAGAGGACAATAGGGATGGAGGTTAATAAATTAATAAAGGCTTATGAGTCAAATGAATGACTGTAAAGGAATTATGTTTAATTAGGTAATACTCTGATTTTGGGTGTTGAGATAATCCAAGCCTGTAAGCCTTTTGAGTCACTGTTAAACAGAAAGAGACTCACGTGCTAGGAACTTGTCCAGAGCCTGAGCATACATGTCCCAGCTCTCAGTGTTCTCGATGTTGTAGACAATCTGAAAAGCTTCACCAGAGTTCGGTCTAATCACCAAGCCTGTGAGTGACGGACAGTCAGCAGAGATGATATGACAGCTTACATGCACTCTGACCTCAATTCTTCCTGTTTCAATCTGCAGCATCAGTACCTGGTGTGGACAACCTGTCTTGCCAGGTTGGCTTGTGGTCATCCAGGGTCTGCAGCATGACGTACATGGTAAGGGCAAACAGGCCACCAAGGAAGATGTAGAAAACCAAATAGAAGAGGAGGATGAGACCTGTACAGAAGCAGAGCACCAGATGGAATTAATGAGATCAGAAAGACAATGCTTCCAGCGATCAGTGTTATATGATCTTATACTGTCAGTAAGTTTCAAACATAGATTGTTACAAAAATACAAACTGAGAACACTGACAGAGACAGTTATCTGCTATTTTTAAAAACTACACATATTGTTCTACACTGTTAGTTTTTTTCTAAAAATATTGTCATAATTTAGAAGTTGGATGTTGTCACAAAGTAAAGAATTATCTCTGAACAATCATTTCTGAACCAAAATGAAAACTTTTTTTAGTGCTGTCAGTCTATTAAAAAATAATTTAATTAATTACAGGATTTTGTAATTAATTGATCAAATTAATGGCATTTTAATGTCATATCTGCTAAAGGTCTCCTGATAAAGAATTTGAATTCTAGAATATTAAAAAATTGTACTGTATGACTAATCAATTGAATACAGTAAGAAGAGAAGATTTTAAATCCAATTTATTATTGGTGAACTGTGTCCAGGTGCATTATTTAAAAAAAGTAAAACAAGGGTTAGTGTTCGTTCTTGTCTTAAACAATAGAAATTGGCCTGCAATCAGCAGCAATCCACTTTGTGATAGTATTTGTCAATTTCTCTGTTGTGGATTTGCTCCTTCGCTTGCCAAATTCAGCTAGCTTGGTTTGGCGGAACGAGCTCCAGGTAGCCACACTCGCAACAGAGGAACTTGCCTGAACATGTTTTGTGTTTAGATGGTATGTCAGGCTGAAGTTGCTCCAGTGGTAGGAGAACTCCTTTTTGCAAAAACTACAAATTACTACGTTTTTATTTTTTGTCCCGTCTCTATCATTTTTGTATGAAAACTTGCCGTTCAGTGGCCCGACTCAGGGATTTTCTAAAGGGGGGAGCCGGAGAGGGGCATGAGGAGGCATCCCCCCAGAACATTTTGAAAAATAAGTCATTTTTCTGAGTTTTGGTGCATTTTTTGCCAAAAGTTTATAATAATTAACGTAGTAAGGACACTTTTTTTTTTTTGTGAACCAAAGGGAGGAGGTGGGGGGGCCGGGCATGAGCCCCTGCAATTGTCTCATACTCCTGAGTCTTTGACCACTACTGCCTTGTTAATTTGCCAGCATAGGCGACGTAGCACGACCGAAAAGACTACGGGTCCTTCAATGGGAATTCAAATGCGCACGCATTGGCTCGCCACCATTAATACGTCATAATTAATTGCTTTAACTTTTTTTAATGCGTTAAAATGCGGCGTAATTAATTAATTGAATTAACATGTTAAAATGACAGCACTACTTTTTTTGTGACACAAACTATTTTAGTGTTTCCAGTCATTTTAAAAAAATGACTGGAAACACTAAAATAGTTTGAATAATTTAAACTTTTGGTCCTAAAGTTTGAACTATAGTTATTATGATTTTGAAAATCTACTGACGTAATTATGAACATCTCTTGAGCAATATCCCAAACAAAAGAAAGACAAATTATTCATTCATTTCCACTCTTTTATGACTGCATGTCAATAGTCATATTAAAACTACAAGACAGCCCATCTAGTGTCAGTCTGCCCAAGGTTCGATTATTCATGTTTATGTTGATTTTTATTTTTCGGAGATGATAACTAACTGAATTCTTATATCTGCACCAGGCTGGAAGAAAAAGATATTAACACGTTTAAATAGCTTGAGAAACATTCCATCAAAAGTGATCACATGGGAGATTATTAATGTTATATTTGCCAAAATAAAAAGATTTAAATAACAAACATTCTGTAATCATCATAGGTAAATAATTTGATGCTATCCGCTATTTTTAATCAACCTTTTTCTCGAGTGTTTCTATCTACTAAGAGAAGTACATAAAAAGCCTTTTTTTGTGACACATGAACACCTGAGACCAGCGTTGAGAAGCAGCTGAGCGCCTTGACCCTACGCCTCAGCAGGAAGGCCCCCAGCAAAGGTCTCCATCAGCAGGCTCTATATCACATCTGACTCCCTCCACAGCAGCATTCACATGAATCCATCACCAAATCATCAGTGGTAAGCTGATTCCATAGGAACACTCGGCTATGACTATCTTAATAATTTATAACTTGCATGTGCTCTTATTAATCACACACAATTGCCTTGAGAGAATTATTAAAAAAGACAGAAATCTGAGAAAGTTTGAATGAAACTGTGTTTTCTATGCCACCCAGGTTGTCCTAACTGATAATACGACACCACGCAGGGGATACCAAATGTGCTCGTATTCACACAAATAGCAAACAGGCAGGATGGGTTTCCCCCCTGGCAAAGAGGGTGTTGGGTTTACAGTTCGCTCTCTCAGTCTACGCTGATGATGGACTGAAAAGCATCTCCCTTTCATCCTAGTTTTGTTTGCAGATGGCAGTTGAAAGCAAAGAACTAAGAGGATAGCTCAGGACAGCGATGCATCCTGGTCTTTCTTCAATAATAATGACAGGATGTGTCTGTTCTCTCTCAGAACTAATTGGAAGGATTTGCTGATTAATTGCTTTCTAGTCTGGTGATCAAACAGATGCTTGAACTAAAAAAAAAATCTAGAGACAGGGAGAGAGGTACATTATGTTTTTCTGCTGAATATTACATCACAGTCCATCAAAATAGAACATAAAAAATCAAAGATACTGGATATTTATTACTTTTTTCCCTATTATCCAGTGTACAAGTTTTTTTTAAGCTGGAGATGCGGAAAACCTTAAAAGATGTAACCATGTTTCATCTCGAATGAAAAAAAAAAGAAAACGTCAAAACTTTACTCAGATTGTGTTTGATTGAAGATTCGTTCAATCAATTAAAACATAAAGACATTTGTGTTCAATCAAACAAAAAACGTCTCGGAAGCGACATTACACTTTATAATTAGAAATCTGATCTTGATTAAACTTGTGATGTATTTGTGTTTTATGTGGACAATAAAACTGTGTGTTAACCGGTGTGTAACCTTACAGTGTGAATACCTGCATGACCTTCTTCACGAAGGGTTACTTTTAAATTCTAAGTTTAGCAGACATACGTGTAGTAAGTTTGAACAAAAATAGCCTAATTATCAGGCCTTAGAGAGCACAGCTTAAAAGGACTACCAGACCTCAGAGCACCTGGGACACTCTGAGCTGGATTAACTTTACACTGTTGGAGGATTGAAAAAAAGGAAGCCAAGACCAATGATTCTCATCTGCCTTCTAGTGATCACCGATGAAGCACAATCGCAAAAATATTGTGGCAAGTGAAATCACTTTCCTCACATTTCAGGATGGAGAAAGTGAGTTCAAGTGCTGAGACAAGATCATGTTACCAGTTAGAGGATCAAAATCCAAGACAGTTTCTTGAAGTCATTTTCTTTAGCAGAAAGTCTTGATTTGATATTTCCTTCATCAGCCAATGAAGTCATTAGGTTAGGATTAAATCCCTCACTGATTTACATGCAGGGAGGGGCCGGTTTGGAGATGATACAAATAGCATTTGGCCCTCGGCTTTACCCAGATTAAAATGCTCCAATGTCATTAGAACAGAGCCATATGTGCCCTTTCATGAATCTTTTAAATATTTGAAGGGCTTCTCCATGACATAAGAAGAGTGGCAGTGCAATTCAAACTTTTTAAAAAAAAATTCCTCCACCAAAAATGACCATGAGCCATGACCATGAACATTTGCAAAAAGGAAAGAATTCATACTCCAAGAAAAGATTTATGTGTAGCAGAATGGACATTCCAACTGGGCACAGCACTTCCAGTAAGAGAAAACCAAGATAAGCACTTTGCAACAGAGTGGAACCTGTTATCTGACTGATGCGCTTACACACATGGACCAGCCATGGGATATGTCTTCATTCTTTGATTGTTTGAGTGCAATGCAAAAGGAAATGCAAAAGGAAATCGTCATATGAACAGATTATAAAAGAAATAGAGGAGGAGAAGTGGAAATATGCCGGTTTCCACAGTGATCATGCTGCAGTCAGAATTCAGCCCCTAACTGTGTGAACAGAGACATATAACCCGATCATCAGCAGCATCTATGGTTAGACTTATACACTATACTAAGACATTTTCTTCAAAGCACTTTCATTTAGATAAGATCAGATTAATTACAGTGTGACAGAGACCTGTTACAGATCTGACATGTGTATTTACTGCATTGCTGTGTCTCAGCAGACATACTCACCCCAGCTACTTGCTGTTCTGCCCATAAACTCCCTCGTTCTGGGATTCCAGATAAATTCCTTCCAATCGCTTTTTCCTCCTTCTTTGGCCATTTTCTTCTAAAAGTTTTACCACCGGATCTGTAAGACAAACGCCCTAATAGAGTTGCAACAATTGCCTGGAGAGGGATGGCTCCGCTCTGTGTGATGGATCCCTACTGTAACCCTGAGCATGCACAAAAAAAAAATCAGAAAATAGAAAATCAAGCAAGATAGCACCACTGATTGTCTTCTGAGAAGACTTGAGAAAGCAGAACTGATCTAATATGTTTCCTCCTCCCCAGCTCTTGTCTGCATGCCGCAGAGTTTTGATGAGTGGTGCAGAAATGTAGTGATACTGCGGTAAAGCGCTCCCTCCGCCTCTCTCTATATACACCCCGTTACTCCACACACACACACACACACACACACATACACACACACGCACACACACCATCCTACAGCTCCAGCAAACTATTCCCTCCTCCTCTTTCCACCTGACCAATAATCTGTCCCGTACCTTCACTTCTAACCCTCCTTCAGATCCTCACAAGGATTTGGGATCACATAGACAGTTATTAGTTAACTGCTCTTTTCCTCACACTTTGACTTTGCTGCCTTGCATTAAAGTGAAATCAATTCTGTAGCAAAAAAAAATAATGCACAAGTTTTGATTACTTGAGAACTTTTACAAACTGTTAAGGAGTCTTAATCAATGCAGAATAAAATTAGATTACAAATGAAAATGTATGGAATTTTATCAGATGCTGCAGGGTGGCAGTGAAACAGTACCATCTAGAGGCAAAACAGTGGAACAGTCGCTCCTGCTGATTCTGTCAAACTTCAGGAATTCCTTGGAATTTTTCTGAAAGAGTTGCATTTTTTTAAAGAAATCATTAAACTGTTTTTAAAACAAATTTCAATAAACTGCATTGAATGTAATATTTCTGGGTTGTTAGATGAGGCAGTGCATGTGTGCAAACATGCAAAAAATGAGCAGATGATCGTTTTTGTGAAGTAACAGCAAAAAGACAGAAAGAGTGCACTCGTCTGGACAGAACGTATACTGCAGGAATGCAGCTGGAACATGATGTTCATTTTGCCTTTAGTCTGGCTGCAGTGAAGATCAACATGTGACAGAAAAACATTCATTCATTTTCTGAACTGCTTATTCCCTGACAGGGTCACTGGAGCCCATCCCAGCTGATTTCAGACAAGAGGCAGGGTACATCCCTAACAGGTCACCAGTCTGTCACTGAGCTGCACATACTCATTTTGTAGTGGCCTAACATACATGTTTTTGGAGATTGGGAGGAAATCCATACATGGGGAGAACTTGCAAACTCCAAACAGAAAGGCCAGTGTTCCAAACCTCATTCCCACCCAGGATTTGAACCACAACCTTCTTGCTGTAAGGCCTCTGTAGCCCGCAGGAAAACATGAGGCACATTTATTTGTTGTGTAAAGTTCATTATATAAAATTTATTTTCAATGACAATATCAATGCAAATATAGCACTACAGTGATTTCCAAGGTACACCGTATCTTACCATATCAATATAGTATGGCACTCATATAATGGCCACTGTTTCAGAAGACACACAAAACCAACAGCTTCTGTTAACTAGTTTGAAAATGATAGCCTACCTTGGATTTTGTATCAGTGTGTGAAAAGGACTCATTGTAAGGTGATTACCTGGTATTTGGAATTAAACTGGGCACAATAGTAGGTATCACTGGAATATTTCAGTGTAAGGAATCTCTGCATGCATTGCACTTGCCCATTTCCTCTCAATCCATCTTTTAACAAAAATGTAATTAGTGAGCTCAAAAAACCCTCAAAACGGAGCAGGTAGAACAAAATCGAAACAAAAACAAAAGGCCAAGCAGTGACTCTCAAACATTTAGATAGGTCTTCTTTTCACTGGGTGTACTGTAATGTACAGTTTGGTACTAACTATCGTCAAACAACAACAACATTCAAGTGCCTTATTAATATTACAAGAGGGCTGACTCTTTAAGGTACAAACTTCATTTCATGTGGCTTTCAGAAAAAGAGAAGTAACAATGAACAATATATTAAGTTTTTCATGGAACACCATGAATTTGAATGAACACCACCATTAATTCAAGATAGCAGCAAAGTATTAAAAAAATGTGGAGCCGTGGAAATCTGTACATAAATAAATCAGAATGTAGAAAACGGGCCTTAGTTAAATGGTCAACAGAGCTTAAAGGGAATCTTGCATAAACTTGAATAAACAACTATTGGCCTGTGCCTTTCTTTAGAGGGCTTACCTTTTATTAGTAGAACTCTAAGTAATGCAAGGACTGGCTGCAGCAGATAAAGTACCTAATACTGTTAGAAAAAAACGTGACCAAAGTTATGTTTATACAGTATATGCTACATAATATGTATTGATTACAAGTATGAAAATGGAAATAATTGCTACATTTTCAATACAGTTGTACATATCTATTTACAGTACATAAGAGTTTAACTTTTCCCAAGCATTTACAATGCTTTGTGCAGATTGTTCCAGCATTCGGTTTGAGGTGATCACTACTCACAGCCTTATCAGTTGCACAGTATTGCACAGTTTGTGTTCATGGGTGTTAGTGCTTGGTATTCCTGTGTGGTGGAACAACCTCTCATTAGCAACTGTAGATAAGTATGAGTGACTACGTTTGTACCACTGATCTGCATCTGTATTTGGCTGGACTGCACTGGCATGTGCTACTTTATCTCACACAACAACCTGCGGCAAAATTTTCACCTTTTTCTACGACCACATATTAGTGAAAATCTGCTGTAAGTAAAAATCTGATATGATCATCTCTACACATATTTTTTTTCTTTTATAACACTGAATGTCTATCATGACATGCAGAGAACGACCCAGTAAATGTGTTTTTCCAAGTCTTAGATATGTATGTTAGGCTAGTTGACACAAGTTTTAGTTATGTTGCTCCAGCTGTCGGAGAATATTGCTATAAAATTGCAGAAACGTTAAGAAAGTAAATAGATTTACATAACAAATATGCAAACGGTTACAGTAGGTAGCTTTTACTTCCAAGTGATGATTATTTGCATCCACAATGACAATCTATTGATACCAAGACATCTCATATACATTCACGATTTCAAGAAACACCTCAATAACTTATCTAGGAGTCTTTCCTCATCCGCAGAGAAATTTTTATGCTTGGGATATGGAAACAAAATATGGAATTTAAACGTGTCTCAAGTAGTCAGGAGGAAATTTGGCAAAACCAATCTCAGTAAACAACCCACTCCTTATTTAATGGTTGTGTTTTTGTTGTAATAATACTGGCAAAAGATCATTGGCAAATAGAACACATCAGCGTGGTACAAACCAGATAAAAACAGCTGGGTAAGAAATGAATTTCGACTGATTTCTCTTTACATCTCTTTCAGCTATTTTTGTGGTTGGTTTTTCTCACAAACAAGTTCAGAGTCTCCTTCATTTCCATTTACATTTCAGTCTGTAAGACAAGAGGATGACTGTAGAAGTGAATGTTATTTTTTTGTCCATCTCTTTCTTTACATTGCAATAGCAAAACCTTCTCATGGATTTTTTAAATGATCTCCATGCTTTCTTAGTCTGTGTGTACAGCCACGATTTCTCACTCTAAATGGCTGTGTCCCACACCACGGCCTGCGGTCTCTGGCAGGGTGGCGTACCAGTTTTTCGTGGTTCAGGTGTCCGTCTCCAGCTAGGGAGAATGGGCATGCTGTCCTGCTTACACAGACTTTTGTCAGGGCGCCTGTGGGCCTTGATCTCCTTACACAGGCAACGTTTCCGCTCAATGACTTCCAGCAGCTTGCCGTCTCTCTGGGTCTGTGTTGAGGATGGGGTGGCTCCCCCACTTACAGAAGGTTGTCCCTGGGCCAGCTGGGCAAGTTGTTGAAACTGCAACTGCAGGTGGTGCTGCTGTTGGAGCTGCTGGAGCTGCTGCTTTAACTGCAGCTGCTGCTGGTGAAGCTGGAGATGTTGTTGCTGCCGGGACATGCTGGGACCACTGGGACTGCAGGGTGTTTGCGACAGGCCCATACTGTGGAGCTGCATATAGAATAAGTGTTACTTTTGGAACAACAATGAGAGTTTCAACAAACAATAGCAGTTTAATTAAAACCTCTATTTTCACTGCAGTGCAGCTACAAGCTTAATCAGAGCATAGTTGCTGTTCCTGTAAGTGTCCACAAAGCTGCAGTGTTGTTGCTTGTGTTCCAGTTTGAGGGAGGGTCAGTCAGTTGAACGCAGACCATCTCTGCAGTACACTTGAACTGCGTCAGCACTTGCTATGGAGCCAGACACGAGGAAAAAATGTACTACCAGAAGACTGCATTTCACTCCTCCTTAATACAGATCAGCATGTTCCTATTTGCACATTACTCTTTAATTTACTGATTGCATATTAACCAACGTCATACACCTTCTCCCCCCTCCCTGAGAGGCAAAACCTATTCTGCTCAGTGGGCACATCTACCAGCTATAAATAGATCTGGAGGAGCACTGTCTCCAGCAGAAGGGGGAAGTGAACGAAAATAATGTTCACTTCAAAACATCCTGGGTTTAAGCTTTTGCTCTGCAGTTATAAACCCTAATGCTTGGTCTTCACCTGATTTAGGGCCTCTCTTGCTGGTAGACTGCTTTGTCTCTGAACATCTCCACTTGTTTGTCTCACTCCAGCAGCAGAGGAAGAGCGACCTAGCCGCCCCACTTCTGAGGAAATAAACAATACAACATGAGATTACCAATAAAAACAATAGAAAGAAATCAAGGGGTTTGTTCATCCAACTACACTCGTTAATTCAGACTAAAAACCAAGGTAATACACAATTATAATATTCACACTTGTTCATTTTCTGAACCACTTAATATCCCTGGTGGGGTCGCACGGTGTGCTGGTGCCTATCCTGGCTGATTTCAGGCGAGTGGAAGGATACACCCCAAACAGGTCGCCAGTCTGTTACCGGGTCACACACACACTCATTCTTAGGGCCAATTTAATAGCTGCCAATTAACCTTACATGCACGTTTTTATAGGAAACCGGTGTACCCGGAGAGAAAACCCACACATACAAAGGGAGAACGTGCAAATTCCACACAAAAAGGCCAGTGTTTCAAACCTCATCCCACTTCGGGACTCAAACCCTAAACCACCGTGCTAAACACTGCTCCATCGTGAAGACCTAAATACTCTGGTGTTGAATGAAATTTCACATAAACTTGCATCTTGAATGCTTGTTTCCACTTCTTCCAAAATTGCAGGTTTTAATATGACGTCCAATTTTAATGCTTATGCGTTAGAATTTTAAATGACCCAACTCATCTCTGCTTTATTTTTTAAGAAGATTTTGCAAAGCGCTTGTTAATAGTGAATGGTGCTTTGAAAAAGGTACCATCTAATTGATTACCAAGAATAATCAAGATTTTTTTTAATCAAAGATACCAGAACTCCAAAAAGCCAAAAGAATGAAAATTTTTAAAGATGTTTCAAATAGCTTTTTTGATTTGTTTTAAGTCTTGAAAACTGCTTTCTATTTTGTTTTTGATTCTAAAGTAGCACACGGAAGCCAGCGTCCTAGTAATAGAGGCATGCACTAAAATCCAGAAGTAACATTTATTAAAAAATAATGTGGTTAGAAGCAGAGGAAAATGTCACGGTATATTGTTTACCTCCGTTGCGACAAGCAGGAAAAGTCTGGCAGGGAAGTGGTAGCCCTGCTCTGGGCAGAGCTCTGAATCCTGGGGTGCTATCAACACCTGCCAAGGATTCACTGTGTCCGAGGCCCCTGCTGGTGGCACCACTGAAATGAACTGGGATGCCCGAGTGGCCTCTAAACCCTATACCAAGGTCATCTTTATCCATCCTCAACAGAGCATCAGCACTTCCATTCCAGGCCCGGCCTTCATCTTCTGAGTCATGGAAAGAAAAGTAATGTTTAAGTAATTAAGAAACACCTTTAGAGACCATGTCTTATTTTGAGTACAACATCCAAACACTTACTCTCTGTATCTCTGCTCCCATGGCTGAAAGAGAGTTTCCTCTGCATTGGCCAGTATGACCCCTCATCTGGAGCTAAGCTGCCACTGCTGTCCCAAGGCATGAAGCCAACTTTCGACTGAAGTGATAAAGACCCTCCATTGCTTTTAGAAGCTCCCTCAACCACACCGGAAAGACTCAGTGGTTGTTGCAGTGATGGAGTCTGAGAGCTACCTCTTAAGCTCTCATATGCTGGCGGCCTTCTGAAACCACCAGAGGGGTATGTCCACAGCAGGGGGCTGTCTGACGAAGGAGGCTTGTATGCTGGCAAACCGTGGGGAGTGTGAGAGCGAAGATGGGGGCGAGAATGAGGACGTTGAGATGAGGACAAAGGTGTTGGTGTAGAGCTTGTGCTGCTTTGATGTGTCTGGCTGCTACTACTTGTAGCACTTTCTATTGGTAAGGAGTGTGGTCCACTGTCTCTATCTCTGTCTCTTTCTTTATCCTTGTCTCTATCTCTGTCTCTCTCCTTCTCCTTTTCCCTGTCTCTTTCCCTATCCCTGTCTCTACCTCGGTCCCTCTCCTTGTCTCTGTCTCTGTCTCTCTCCTTGTCTCTTTCTTTATCCTTCTCCCCCTTTTCAGATTTTAAGAGGAAGCTAACAGACTTACCCTCCTTGCTAGAACTGGAAGTTTGTGTTTGGACTGTGGCCTGATTAGATGTCTGAGAGCTGCTTTTAATTGGAGCAGGGGAGTCTCCTCTTTCCGGTTTGCGATAATGGTGGTAATGGGAGGGGCGGTGATGAGGATGGTGATGGTGGTGGGAATAAGAAGAAGAGGATTTAGAGGAAGGAGGTAATGGGGTAGAGTGACTCCTAGCTCTCAATCCCGGTGCGGGGCCTAATTGGGCATCTCGGTTGTGTTTGTCCTGCTGTGTTGCACTGTTTGATGAGTCCTTGGACCCGGACAGAGAAACAGGGACATTGGAAGATGAGGAGGAGGTGCTGGCTTGAGTTGTCGTACTGGATGTTTGACTTCCCATTTTAGAAGATGAAGCCTTGGTTTGCACTCCAACCCCACTGGAGGCTGCGGCGGGCTGAGGGAAAGCGAGAAGCGGGGGCCGGTGTTGGAGAAGATTGGGGAACGGAGCTGGGATCTTTGAGTTGGATTCAGGCTCAGACCTACTCCCTTGCAGCAGATAGGGAGTAGGGGCTCGTGGCGTGTGGGGACTGGTGGACAGGACCTGGGGTATAGGAGTGGAAGAGGCTGAAGAAGGCAGAGGAGAAGAATGAGAAATTGATACGGTGGCTTTCGGTTTGGAATAGGAAGGTGACGATGAGGAAGGACGTGGCAGGGATGAAGAGCTGCTTGAAGAGGATGGCGTGACATGGAAATGTTTGGAGGATTTCAATTTTTCATGTTTAGGAGGAAGGTGTCTCTGAGACTCTCTGTTTTCTTGCTGCGGGTATTTCATCTCTTCATAGATTGCCTCGCTCTGGTCTGAGTCAGAGTCTGGTGTGGTGGCCACAGGGGTGACAGGATGGGGAGTAGCTGTCTGGCTGTCTCTTGTGAAAACTTGTCCCACCATTTCTATATAAACAGGTTCATCTTCTCCATCTCCTGTCCGAATCTGAGACTCTGCTGCCTGAAAGGGCATGGATGTGGCAGAAGGAGGCACATGTGGAGGAAGAGGGTCAAAGGTAAGTTGGGTGCTGGGACTTCTTTTGGGTTTTAATGGAGGCACCTTTTTTGCTCCGATTTCTCCCGAGTCAGATTTCTTCATGGCTGAGAGAGAATAAAGAATGAAAACATCAAGAACAAATGCATTTTTTTATTAGAAAAAGATCTAAAAGCACATTTCTTACTGTTTTTCTTTTCCGAATGTTTGGCCTGTGAGTGGGAGGGTGGAGGTGGTGGTGGGGTCTCAGGAGGTGCTCTGCTGTCGGCCGATGAGGAGCTGAGGCGAGTGCTGGGATGGCGCTTGGGTTTTGCTGGGGGGCAGCGGCCACCATGTTGGGACTGAGTGTCTGAGTAATCTTCATTCTCAAGGCTTGTATCCCCAGCACCAACGGCATGACAAGATTGAGAGCGTGGCGCCATGGTGGAGGCACAGGTGTGAGGAGCCAGGTCCTGGGAGGCAGGCATGGTCATAAAACCCATTCGGAAGTGGCGTCGGAAAGAGGCCAAGTCTCTTACTTTACCAACGGTGGCTGCTGGATCGTTTTGGGTGGAGCTGGGGTGGGGTAAAGAAGGTTTGGAAAGAGAGAAACCAAACAAGAAATCAAACAATGGAGAAATGGAAGAACATACATTTTCTTTCCTTGTTATTTTTATGTTGACCTCATTCCTTCCTCACTCAGATATTCCTTTTGTTAAACTTTGACTTTCACCCCTATTTTAGGTCTGTTTTCACCTCTAAACCTTTTTTAGTTAACACGTCTATTCCCTTAACTCAAAGAAATAAAAACTGGACACTGCTGTCTGTTTCCTTTTGCTCAGTTGTATGTTTACATCTTCTTCGTACACACAAAGTCTGTGCTGAGGATTGCCAGAAGCATTTCATCCGTTACCATGGGAACAGTTGTGAGATTCTGTTATGTGATAGTTCATTTTAGTAGTAATCAATGAAATGCAGTGAATATAAAAAACTTAAAGAGGGAAATCAAACAAAACTACAGTATTCTTCTGCCCTAGTTTGGAAGGGACTCCATTACTTTTCTTGCGTGTCTGTAGTATTTTAGCAGAACATGCAAAATAAAATATTTGGCAGAAAAGTAACCCAAAAAGAGCTTAAAATGAACCAAAAAAGGCATTATAAATACATGGCGGAATACAAAATTAAACAAAAATGTTGTAATAAATTATGAATAGAGCTACTGAGTATCAGATATGGTGTCAGGTCAGTGGTTCAGCTTACTGACATAAAACAGTGCTCTGCGCCCCTGCAGAGTTTATCAAAGGTTTACAAAATGCCTTCTGACAGCCCTCTCCTTTCTTTTCTGCCTCATGGACAGGTACTCTTTGCAGAGTATTATGCTGCTTCACCCTACAGCAACACAGAAAAAGTCCCTTGTCATTATTGCAGAGGCAACTCTTAAGCTGCTGCACTTTGGGGGAAAGCACTTTTGGCGTCTACAGAGCTTAGTGCTGTTTTTTTAGTTCAGTGAAGAAAAACAAATTTAGATCATTGTTTACCCAACTGCGTATCTAAGACTGCAGAAATGAGTTTAAGGCTATTGTAAAAGTGCAAGTGTTCTGAAAATAAGTGATTGATTATTATAAATGATGGAAACATATGACATGTCATGCAGCACTTTTCTTTTTTTTTTTTAGAAAAGTTCCTGTTCCTGTGAGGCAATGAAGCACACAGAACAATAGGAGCTTACAATTTGTATTCAACGTTAGAAGCAAAAGAAGCACCGAGACTGCTCGCCATGGGGAACACAGCGGTTCCTATCTGTGTGCTCTTGTGTGAGATAGCCCGCATGTGTATGTTTGCTAATGCATGTGGTATAGCGACAGAATACTCCTACATCTGTACAAATATGTTTGTGCCCTTGAATGCCTGTGGAGATGTACTTGTGACTCCTCACAATTCACATAGATACAAGAGGGCCAAATTTAGCTCAGAACAGACGCTGAGCGGTTCTCTTCTTGCAGCTTGAAGAGCTTCGTTCTTATTTCTTCTGAGGGCTGGGACTCTCAACAGCTTCAAAACAAGACAAAAAGGCATGAACGTTCAAAGACTATCAGGACTCCCACTTTTTTTTATTTGCTTTCACTTTCTAGTCTCTTTGCATTGCACTTATAAACTGCAGTAGTTAAAGTAGAGTTTACATTACTCCTGTAATCGGCAGAAGCTAAAGCAGAGTTCAAAGAGAAGATCAATAGCAAGCTCATATCTACTCCTTAAATAATGACATAAGCCTACATCAAGTAGCTACTTTTATTAGATTGCTATTAAGATTGCAAACATAGAAGATTTTTCTTTGCTTTGAGTTGAACAGATGAAATCTATCTTCCAGGAATTTATCATTTAAAACCAGAAACAGTTAGGTTGGTTTGTAAGGTGCTGTAAACCCGTTTTTGTGGTGATGAAACACATTATGAAATATAGGTTTAATTCAGGCAAAAATATTAATGATGTTAATAAAAGAAATCTTAATTATTCTTTAAAAAAAAACAATTGATAAGAACAAGTCATCGAAACCATAGTCAAACTCAAATCCATTCTGTTATCTTCCGCTTACCTAGTGCTGGGTCGTGGGGGCAATGGCCCCAGACAGCAAACCCAGGCTTCTCTCACCCCGGCCGCATCCTCTAGTAGGGGGAGAGGATCCCTCGGCATTCTTTGTCCAGCTGTGAGATATAGACTCTCCAGCAGTTCTGGGGTCTGCCCCTGGTTCTCCTCCTGGTGTGACATGCTCAAAACATCTCACCAGCGAGGCATTCGAGAGGTATCCTAATCAGATGCCCAAACCATCCAGTCTGGCTTCTCTCGACCCGGAGAAGCAACGGCTCTACTCCGAGCTATTCCCGGATTGCAGATTTCCTTCCTCTATCTTTGAGTGCGATCGATTGTATCCACTATCTCGTTCTTTCGGTCACCACTCACAGCTGGTGACCATAGGTGAGGAGACGCAACGGCTCTACTCTAAGCTCCTCCCGGATGGCAGAACTCCTCCCTCTATCTTTGAGTGCGATTGCTTGTATCCACTATCTCGTTCTTTCGGTCACCAGTCACAGCTGATGACCATAGGTGAGGAGAAGCTACTCTGAGCTCCTCCCAGATAGCTGAGGTCCTCATTCAAATCTATCAAAAATATAAGTTTAGTCTTAAGTTTACCACATTTTTCAGCACTCAGTAAAAAAGCTCATATGAACTTTGGCAATGACAGCAATGATTACGGTACCGAACTGCCATTGTGACCTGACCCTGGTGCGCAACGTGCAGGAAATATTGTGACAGTGGCAACCAGTAACTGCCCGTTCATTGTTCAGCAGAAGGAATGTACAGAAAAAGAAAAACAAAAAACAACTGAAATGCTTTATGACTTTGTATCTCTGAAAAATGATATGTCAGAGCACAACTTGCTTTTCTATTTCGTTTAAATCATGTAACTTTTATAATCAATATGCAGAAAATGTGCTAAAACTATTGCTACAGTGACAACCAGTCAAGGACTGTTCCTTGTTCAGCAGAAGAAATGTAGAAAAAAAAACAACACAACTGAAATGCTCCATGACTTTGTATCTCTGAAAAACGTTATATCTGAGCTTGCATTTCTACGTATGTAGTTGAAATTATGTAGCTTTTGTGATAAAAATGTAAATCGCCATCACAAACTGGTATCAGCAACAAGTAGCTCATCCGTTTCTGATCATCTGGCCTTGCTTATGCTCATGCATCACTCACTACATTTTCTTGTTGTCATTATTTCTGGTAAGTTTAAACTGTCTATCTTTCAATTCAAAATCTATTATCTACATATTTTCTACAATTGAACACAGTTAGTGAACAATCAACACAAAAAGATTAAATGAGGAAGACTTAGAGCCAGGAAACGTTACCTTAGATAACCTCAAGTAAGATACAAAACAGTCAGCTGTTTGGTGGTAAGAAGCAAAAGTTAACGAAAAATAATGTGACTCTCAAACTTACTGAACTGAATTCTGGTAAACTACTATACAAAGGGGTTGTAACTTGGCACTACATGCAAAAATGAAATTAAATAGATTTTTGGGATGAACAGGCATACCATACAGACTATTTTTTATAGAGCACTTTAAAACTTTGCAGATAAGCAAAGTTTTATTAAGATTATTAAGCAAAGATTCATAGAGGACATTACAAAGCAGATAGATGAAGAGAAATTGGTGGTTGGATTGTTTGTCGACTTGAAAAAAAGTGTTCGACACTATAAATCATACCAAGCTTATAGAGAAACTGGAGATATATGGATTCAAAGGTGTACCCATTAACTGGATTAAGAGTTACTTTGCAAACCGTTCTCAGTTTGTTCAAATACATTATTTCCAGTCATCATATTTAAGGATCAATTGCGGCCTGCCTCAAGGGTCTATTCTAGGGCCAAAATTTTTTAACTTCTACATGAATGATTTATTAAATGTGAGAAAAGTATTTAAATCAGTTTTATTTGCGGATGACACTATTTTATTCAAATCAGGTGAAAATTTAAAAAGTGTACTTTCTCTAACTAAAACTGAACTCTTGAAATAAAAAAATTGGTTTGATGATAATAACCTATCCCTTAACTTAAGTAAGACAAAAATGATGATTTTTGGAAATTACAATGAGAAAGAAGATATTCAATTACAGATTCAAGGTACAAAAATTGATAGAGTAAAAAAGATTACATTTCTAGGCGTCATGATAGATGATAAATAAAGTTGAGAAAATCATATTCAATAAATACATTCTAAACTAGCAAAAAACATTGCAGTAGTAAACAAAGTTTGGTATTTTTTGGATCTAAAACTTTTGCATATGCTCTAAAATAGCTTTTTTTCATACCTAAATTACTGCACAGAAATTTGGGGTAATAATTTTAAAACAATTATAGAGCCACTAAATATTCTTCAAAAAAGAGCCATGAGTATAATTCATAAAAAGGGGTTTCATGATCGCACTAACAAGCTTTTTATTTCCTCAAAAATTATAAAATTTAAGGATATAATTAAGCTGCAGACAGCACAAATAATGTACAAGACTTGTGGTAAGCAGTTACCATCAAGTATTCAAAAACATTTTCTAGAAGGAAAAAGTTCATATAATTTTAGGGGTCAATATTTGTTTAAAACCACGTGTACTAACAACCAGAAAAAGTTTCTGTATTTTAGTTTGTGGAGTAAGAATGAATTAAAAGAAGAATTCAAATAATGTTCTAATATCAATAAGTTTAAATTAATGCTTAAAAAAGCAATTATTGATTCTTATTATAGTGGAAAGAGGAATAAGAAAGGTTTTCTTCATTCTTGATTATCTACAATTAACTCCACAAATTAAGAGTGAATGAAATAACTTTGAACTTTGACTTAGAATCGGTTCAGGCATGCTGCTGAAGACACAGTAACCAACACAACCAAGCACTGATTAAAGAATGCCATCCACCTGCGATTTGTGACAAAGCACAAGGACAGAGTTCCATGTGATAATGTAATTCTTCTGCAAGCGAGAGGAAAAAGTATCTAAAAAGGATATTTTTCAGATTTCAGTAATCAGTTAAAAACTGCAGAATGGGTTATTTTGAAATAAATCTTCCTCCATGGAACAAATTCAAATAGCAAAAAGCAGACTAATAAATTTACTCGGAAAACTTTCTAACTGTTGAGAACAAAATCTCCCCAAAAACCTTCCACCGAAAGGCTTAGATTTAATCCAGTTTACATGACTCGGCCTGTAGCATCTAATGTCCCATTTTTAAATCACTTTTTGGGGCAAAGTTTTGGAATGATTAAGCAGCTAAATGAGATCTTTTAAAATATTACATTTTAAACAGTCTTATTAGAGGACAAATTTGAAAAGTTCTATCAAAACTTGTGTGAGAGTAAGATGCTGATTTTGTGAAGCCAGGCATTTTCCGTTGGAGATGTATTTGACTCAACACAAAACTATTTAATTGAATGCCTTCAGTTATGAGTTGGCTTTTTGTGATTTGAAATGAATGTGGTTCTTTTTGTCAATGCCTGCTGGTTTTACTTACAGCAATAAGATTTTGTGTACAGATTGCTGTGTTGTTGTAAGCATGTGACAAAAAGTTGTAGTCCCCCTGAAGCAAATGACAGACAAAATAAGCTTCCAGCCTCCGATTCAATCTTCATTTTCAATAACTTGTAATTTTTCAGAACTTCCATTACAATTCATGGCTTTGTCATGTCAGCTGCTGACCTTAGCTTTGAGGTTTTTAATTCATGTGGTAATTACTTATTTTCTGGGATCATGAGGCTGAGCTGACAGCTGAAAAAAAAATAATGGTAAAAATGAACATCTTCGAACAAGTGAGATCAACGTTTTACAGGAAATACCCATCTGTGGATCTGCAGTCTCTTTTATCTCTCATTTTTTTTCCTGCATGTCAGAATCCTTTTAAATAGATCAGTAGCATCCACAATGTATGGCATTGTATCAAAACGCTCTCCTGAGGTAAAAATAAACCCAAACTGAAAGCGAGTTTTTCTCCTACCACTTGCCACTACAGGGAATAGTCTGTCTGCCGGTACTGGAGAGCTAGAAGAACCTCACTCTATTTTTAAAACTTGTACTGAAACTCACCTATTTACCATTTTGTAGCTCCACAGCCACCCCTGTTTTATATTTTTCTCCAGAGGGCCCAAGATCTCAAACTGTCTACCACTCAGGCTGTTAACTTTGGTATTCTATTTTCCCTCATTTCCACCGCCATGTGAGGAGCATCTGCAGACCCTTTCTCTTTAGGCTTTATCCCCTATCTCATCCTGCTCCGAGTCATCACCAGTCATGTCTTGCCTCCCACCTCTGCTGCTCTGGTCCTGCCTGACTGTGCTTTTGTCACTCATTGTGTCCTACATGCTGCCCCACACCTCTACTACCTTGATGCTCCTGTGATGTTGATTCCTGCTGCCAGCACAAGGACCTCCAATTACCCTGTGTGTCAGAAAGCACTTGATAGGACTGCTAAATAGTGTGATGAATCCACTCTCTGAGACATCATCGTTATGGGGAGGCTGTGATTAGAAACGTTTGAAGGAACTTGTTTGCTTTACTGAATGTGTTGTAAAAAAGTTTTTTATGAAAATTATTATATGTTTACAAGAATAATTGACCACTGGCTTGTCCTCTGATGAAGTTTTACATCAATTTTCATGATGACTGTTTCATAACTTTTAAATCCTAATCAGATGAAGATAAAAGACAGAGGACGGATGCACATTTGTGATTAAAACTAAACAAAAGGAGTTTTAAATTAAAAAAAAAAAAAACAATCCATGTTTCAACACAGTAAATGATGTGATCCTTCACTGCCATGGTGGCAACCTAAAATAATTGTTTTAGGTTTTCATTAATATTTTCAACATTTTTAGACTCATACTGTATGACACCAACGTAACTGGTTTTCTGCATTTCAAATTGCTGCTTTGCAAATTTGCATGAGACCTCTTTGACTTTATGAACTGTGGTTAGAAGTGTGATTTTAGGCAAAGAGGTTTATATTTCAGAAAGCCTCGATGTAATCCTACACAGGCAGAGCTTCTCTGAGCTGATACACTCACCTCTTTTTACTTCCCTCTTGGTCTCTCTGCCTCCAGTCCAAACGGCTCTTTCGATACAGCAGGTTCATGTCGCTGCGGGATCGCTCTCCCTCGCAGCCTATCACAGCGCAGTGTAGCTGCTTGCTTCGCCTTTCTATGTCACGCAAGAAATGCTCGACTGCCACATCCTGGGCAGAGCCAGAGCTCATGGTATTGAAGAAGACTCAGAAGGAGTAGACGTGTTCCGCAGGCAGCCCCCCTTAAAATAAGAAGAAACAAAAGTAATGGTTAAAGAGACTTGGAGTACATAACAGCTTCCCACTCTCCATTGAGCTGACAAGTTCAAAAGTGGTCACCGTGCGATGTGAAAACATTGTATGAAACAGTCGCCAAACTTTTAGGGTATCACTGTTTGTGTTGTCTACACTCCCTCAATCCTGTAAATTTCCTCACCTGACAGCCATCATAACTACAGCCCAGTGATGCATGATGATGGAAGTTGCTGTTTTGTTTACCCCCCACACTAGTGTATTTATACTTTCATTATCCAGTTATGAATATTTGAGTAAGCATAGTAACTCAGCTGCAGAGCATCTCTGGCTCCGGGCCTTGGGATGGCCTATCTAAGCCTGTCTACTAAACAGACAGTAATGTGGTTTGTCATATGTAGTGCATGCACAGCTTCCTGTTCATGCTCCCCCCATGTGAAGTCAGGCTTGTTGTGGGGCAGATCTATGAGAGTCCAACCGTGCGTTCATGTAAGGGAACGTGAGTGAGCAACACAATTGGCTAAGAAAAGTGCAGCTGTCAGCTGGTGCACGATGCTTGTGTTTTTCCATCAAATATGTTCTACGGGATAATAAATCTCAACGCTGCCTATTGGATTAACTTATTGAGAAACTTTTATTTTTACTAGAACTAAATCCAAAAAAACTCCCAAAGTTGTATGTCAGTCGTAATATCCTTCACTATTGTTACTGTGCACACATTTCAATGGTTTACAAAGCACATAAATAGACAGTTGGGAGCAGACGGCTCAGTCACCTGGGTCAGGGATATGCCGATCTGTGTGGTCGTGTGTCTTTCTTTTGTCATAGTTCAGTGTGTCATCCTGTGTGTCAGCGTGGCGACTGCTATTCTCGTATCTCACAGCCCAGACCACAACCTAAACCGCTGCTGATGCCATGCTTGCTGACTCAATGTTAATTAGGTTAGGGAAACGCGACTGTAGGTTGGGCTTTTGTTAAGTGGAGCTTTGATTTTAGTTTCCAGGGCCTAGCAGCTGAACATCAAGTCCCACAACTGTCCCATTATGCATCGGGGATTGGTGTACAATTAGCCAAGCCTAAGAGATCAAGAGACCTGAACATTTCAAGTATAGACAAATTTGTCTCTTCAAAAATGATCTGCACATCTCACACATCACATGCAGTGCATTTGTATTAGCTGACTGTGATTAATCTTTTCAGTCACTTTAAAACCTAAAATAAATTCCAAACATTGAGCTGCTTGTTTCGGGAGCATCTGCAGGGTCACGAATTGCTTGAATTCCTCATTAGAACCAGGGGACAGATGGAAGCATGATCCGAATAACTCATTTTACACGCAATTGTACAGACAACTTATTCATGCACATAAGCAAACACATCACACACCAACTTTAAAGTCCTTCATGCATGCTAAACACACACCACGGGTGTGAGTCTGTAATTTAACATGAACAGGCGCTGATAGGAACTAGAGTTACTGTTTGTAGGGAAAACACCAGGGAAGTTATTCTTTCTAACTGAAACAGAGTCACAGAGGATTATGTTTGAGAGTAAAGAGTTTCTTTTTCCCTCAAAAATTTGAGGGGAAAAGAGCCATTTTTGCAGTTAAATGTAACTTTGATGTTCTATTTGTTTTATCTGCTGTCTGTCACCATTACTGAACTGCACACTCATACAGAGCTTTGCGTTTCAGTCCTCTGCCCTCCAGCCACCACCACAGTAAGTGGTCCAGCAGTGTTCCAGCGCCTTACTGAGAGCGGGACAGTAACACTGCTGAGTGGAGTAACACATCATGGCACCCGCCTGGCCTTTCACGACATAGCAGAGTTATATTCTGAATAAACAATAATCTGCTTTGGAGTACTGTGTCACTTCATGCTTCACAGAGATCAATAAAAAAAATTTGATTAAAAATTATTACAAATAAAAAAACACACATTTTATATATTTATGTGTGTGTGTATTTCTAAAATAAGTCGTATTACTTCAATACTAAGATGAATCTCAAATGGAAAAACAAAATTATTCAGCATGACTGAGTGAGACCACCTGTTTCTCTGATGACCGACAGGCTGAAAAACAGAAGAAATTGTTGCAAATGTATTTGACTTTTTTTCTCCTTTTAGATTCATAACAGATTACTGTTGTCTTTCCCGAGAACAATTTAATATGCTAGATGAATCATTTTTTATATTGATTTGGTTTTATTTTATTTGGCGTCATGCACCTTTAAGACGCCCAGCCCACACGGGCTTATGACACACATAAATTAATAACAAACAAGCAGACAGATTTCATAAGTCCGTTAAACATAACGTGTCCTCTTTCGTTGGTCCCAGGCTTTCCACACATACATATTTTGCCAGTTTAAAATTATATACTGTAGTTTAAACAAAAATGACAATTTTTCTTCATCTGTCATTGAAATCAAGTCCAAAGAAAAAAGTCCAAATCAAATAATATTTCACAGTGCAAATCATGATACAAGAAACAATCTAACAAAAAATGCACTTAATTTTTAATATCATTTAAATCCCATACCGGACATAAACAATGTTTTTCTGGAGCACACTAAAGTTGTCTTGTCTCCAGAGCCATTAATATATTCATTTTTCTATTTGTAGTAGAAGCAAGTTGCTTCTGGTGCCGTTGCTCTGGAAACCCAGATGGGGTGGTTTGGGCATCTGGTGGATGCCTCCCGAACACCTCGCTGGTGAGGTGTTTTGGGCACGTCCCATTGGAAGGAGACCCAGAGGCAAACCCCGGATGCTCTGGAAAGACTTTGTCTCACAGCTGGCCGAGGAATGTCTCGAGAGGGTGAGCGGGAGGATGCAGCCGGGTGAGAGAAGCCTGGGCTTACCGTCTGAGGCTGTTGCCCCCGTGATCCGACCCCGAATAAGTGGAAGACAACGGAACGGAACAAATTTCTATTTGTAAAGCAACCGTTCCATTCCGTCGTCTTCCGCTCATCCGGGGCCAGGTCGCTAGGGCAGCAGCCTCAAACGGGAATCCTAGGCTTCTCTCACCCCAGCTGCAACCTCCAACTCACCCGGAAGGATCCCGAGTCGTTCCCCGGCCAGCTGTGGGACATAGTCTCTCCAGCAGGTCTGCCTCTTGGTCTCCTCCCGGTGAAACATGCCCAAAACATCTCACCAGCGTGGCGCTCGGGGGACATCCTTAACAGATGCCCGAACCAGATGCCCGCTTCTCTCGACCTGGAGGAGGAGTGGCTTGACACAGAGCTCCTCCCGTATGGCAGAGCTCCTCACCCAATCTCTGAGTGAGAGCCCAGCCACCCTAAATTGTCCAGTAAAGAAACCATCCACAAAATATCATCAATGTTCATTTTATAAACAATAGGCTTGTAGACATCTTGTTTTAAATAACTCAGGATTACTGCAGGTACTGCGGTGCAGTATGCAATAATAAGTTAGAAAAAAGATCATCACTGTCAACAGTTGTTTATGGTATTATTTATCTGAACATGCATTGTTTTGCCCTCTTATTCCAATGCGGGGTCACAAAGCACCGGGCCAATCAGAACTACTGTCAAGTCAGAGACAAACTGCTCTAATCATTTTCAAGAAATTTTCTTTTAAAACACTTAAACTCTACACCATTACTCCTTAAATGAGGCCGTTCTATTGAAGACACAGAAAACCTGCAAAATTGTGGCCCTCAAAAATCAAAGTGGTGTACTGAGAGACAACAGTCCATCACAGAGTGAGACCACTAATAAAAAGTCTTCAAAAAGGGTCACTCACAGGATTTAAGCAAATCATAATTAAGAACTTTTCACTGGAAACAAGACCACTCTTCTACAAATGATCTCTTCACTTCATCCCCCTTTTTTTTCTGTACCCTATCACTCTTCTTTCTCAAACCTGTCCCTCCCTCCTCAGTATTCCCTGTCAGGTCCAGCAAAAAAAAAAAAAAACCCACAGACATTTAGGATGCATCATAGTATTAAAAAAACCAACCGCTCTTCTGATGAGGAGAACTTATAAATCTCTTTTGTACAATCTGTTCTGTGACTTTAGAACAAAAAGGGTTGGCTAATTTCAAAACTATCAAATTGACCAGTTTCAATCAAATAAGAGTTAAGGAACAACTAGAATTTGTAGAAAAACTGTCAAATGATGCAGGATGTTTCAGAAAAAAAAATGGTTTAAAGCAAATGTTTAGGTTTTTCATAAAAAGAAACTTAAAGAAAAAAAAAACTCCATCAACACTTACCCTACCTTTTATTTTAATGTATAATTGCTCCTAACTTTTGTTTCGACATCTGAACCGTTCATTCCTAATGGGGATGTGGAGCCTGTCAAGGCTGATTTCAGGCTGAGAGGCAGGATACACCCCAAACAGGTCACCAGTCTTTCGTAGTGGTCAATTATCCTAACATGCTTATTTTTAGAGCGTGAAAGTAAACCGGTGCACCCAAAAAAAAAAAAGCACACACATACACGGGGAGACCATGCAAACTCCACACAGAAAGGCCAGTGTTTCAAGGCTCGCTTCCACTTCAGGACTTGAACCCCTGACCTTCTTGCTGTGAGACCAACGTGCACTGTGCAGCCTGCTTGTAACTTGTTATTGTTTGATGATCTGGATTCTACATCTTGTCTGAGTTTTTTTTTTTTTTTTGCTCTGTTCAGCAGTTTGTTTATAGACCATGTTTCAAACTTGAAATTACACAAAGTTTGATTTGATTTTAACTGTCTTATTTTTTTGATAGAAAGTTTTAATGTCTGTGACGGGCTGGTGACCTGTACAGAGTGTACCCTTCCTCTCACCTGCTAACTGGCTGGGATAGACTTATTTTGGTGACAGTCTTGGTTTAAGTGGTCCAGACAGTGAATGGAAAGATAAATGTTTCAACTACAGTGGTCCTGCCACAACTATACTGTATCTGGATCCATCAGTCATAGCACTGCAGTTCAGTCGGACGGGCAAGGCGTTAGAAAAGAAACGAGCAGCTTGAAATGCAGACAACAAGAGGAGAAATGGAGACGGTAGGAAAAAGATGGGAGGGGGGTATGGTGAAAAATGGGGAAATCCTACAAATAGAGTCAGTGAGAGAGATCAACCCGGGAAGAAGATGAATACAATCAGGCAAAAAACGTTTTGACTGATGGACGTGAATATCGGGTGGGAAATACAGGAGCAGAGGGGTAAGCGAATGGAGAAAAGTAGGAGGAGAGAAGCAGAAACACTGAACGGCAGCCAGACTACAAGATTGGGGGAGGGAGGTGGAATCAAGCCGCTCACACTAGTCGCTGTGTGTGGTCTCCTAGCAACACTGTCAGCATGCATCTCTTGCTTTAGCCACTGAATATGCACAAAGCAAGATGCCAGTCTCATCCAATCTGATGATTCCTAAGTTAAACTTCAGAGGGGCTTAATTTCTATCTGATCTTTTTGTATCAATGCCTCATGAGCATCTGACAACATGCGTATCTATTAGCAACCTTCTTCTACATTCACGAGTCTCTAGATATTACAGTCTGCAAAACAATCATTTTAGTGTCATTACTGACATCATGGGACACTTTTCTATCATCACGCTGACAACAAGCATATTAATAAGAATTTTTAATAACATCATTTATTTATCAAACATTTTGGGGGTTTGTAAATAATAAAAAATGTTGCTGAATCACAAATAAAAGTTTAAATAAGAAATGTCCTTGTTCACAAGTTGGGGAAGGATGGAGCGGTGCGGCGTCCGCAATAATCAGGATGCTGCATTGGTCCAGCGTGGTGAAGAAAGAGCTGAGCCAAAAAGCAAAACTCTTGATTTACCAGTCGATCTCTGTTCCGAACTTCACCTATGATCACCTATGGGTGGTATTCAAAAGAATGAAACCGCAGATCCAAGCGGCCGAATTGAGCTTCCACTGGAGGGTGGAGGGGCTCTCACTCAGAGATAGGGTGAGGAGCTCTGCCATCCAGGAGGAGTTCGGAGTAGAGCCATTTCTCCTCCAGGTCAAAAGAAACCAGATAGGGTGGTTCAGGCATCTGGTTAGGATGCCTCCCAAACACCTCGCTGGCGAGGACCCGGCCCCGGACAAGTGGAAGACAACAGAACAAAACTTAGAAAACGTAACCCACATAGCTCATGAATGCCAAAATAAGTTAGAAAATAGTAAGAAAAAGAAAAACTATTAATCTGCTTTTGTATTTTCTTAACCTCTTTTTTCCAATTGCTGGGATTTGTTCAAACTAGTTAGCAGGCTAGAGGCAGGGTATACACAGGACTGGGCTAAAGAAAACTGTTTCCAGTCTGAATTAGTCATGAAAGAAACTTTAAGGACTCGTCTAAATAATTAAATGCAGACCCTTTATTAGGAATACATGCTTTTATAAAATATTGCATGAATCTCCAGTGTCCAGATCTCTGGTTTTAAGCTCTTCAAATACGTGGGAGGAGGGCTTAATTGAGGTTATCCAGCATGTTAAACATCTAGACTAAATCAGTAACCTCTGCAATGAAAGTGTGTCAGATAAAAACATGTTGAAGGGTTCTGAACTCTTAGCGTTCACATTTGGTTTAGTTTTTTATTTTTTTTCAGTCACCGAGAACAACATTCATTACTATTATTTTCAGAACATCTAGTCATGTATGCAACAGTAACTTTTACTCAGTAGGTGTAAATAGGCAGCCAGGAAATCAAAAAAGATATGTTAGTCTTTGTTTTCTGATTCATAATAAATAAAAAAAAAAATGACAAAAAATGTAGCACAGTGCTCTCACAGCAAGAAGGTCGTGGGTTCGAGTCCCGGGTGGAGACGAGGCTTGGAACACTGTCCTTTCTGTGTGGAGTTTGCACGTTCTCCCCGTGTTTGCGTGGGTTTTCTCCAGGTACTCCGGTTTCCTCCCACCCTTCAAAGACATACATGCTAGGTTGATTGGCTAGTGTCAAATTACCCCTAGGAATGAGCGCGTGTGTGGATGGTTGCATGTGTGTGGCCCCGCGACAGACTGGTGACCTGTTCTGAGTGTACCCTGCCCTTCGCCTTAAATCAGCCAGGATGAGCTCCGGCACCCCCGCAACCCCAAAAGGGATGGACAGATTATAAGATGACTGACTGACAAAAAAAATGTCATCTAAGAGAAGTTAAAACATCAGCATTGGGGCAAAAGTTCAACTTATCCTAAATGTGTGACTGTGTTATGTGGAAGTCTATCCTCCTGGTTTAGTATTTATCGGAATATTAATAAACAGATCCTTTGCCATTTTGCTTCAGATGTGGATAACTGATTTCGAAGAGTTGGATGGCAAAAAAAAAAAAAAAACATCCTTTACGAAATGGGAAGATTTTCTGAAAGAAATCTCTTAAAACCTACAAAAAAAAATGATTAAACACATATCAGCTGCAAAGCAGCGTAGCAAAGAAATAAATGATCAAATATTAAAAATTTTTGTGTCTATTTTTAATGGTAATAATCTCCGTATAGCCAGATTTCTCACTTTTAATGTTACAAAACTCCCCTTGCACTAAAAACATTTGGTCAGTGGGATAATTTATGCTGCATCCTATGCAATTAACTGAAGAAAAGATATCACGTTACTAAATGTATTTTTAATTCATTAAAAGAAGGAAATAATGTCAGATTGATATTACGTATATTTGAATTTTTTTGCAGATTTAACATATATATGTGTAAATGTTTTTTTGAGGATGAAAAATGATCAAAACATATAAATGCATCTATATGTATACATACATGTGTTGCTGTATTTTTTTAAACTACAACCAAGTACCTCTATAAGGCAGGTCTGCCTGGTGGATGTTGGACACACTGGCAAAACTGATAGCTTGAGCCAATTTTCCTCAAGGCAGAACATCATGAATATCACTGACATGATGTTGTGATTTTAATCAGACTCTGGGGCATTACATCAACTCAATATACATTTGACATATACAAAGCTGATGAGAATGGAAGGAAAAAGGAGGGGGGAGAAATTTCAAGACCAGAATCGGTGTGCTCAAGAAGAAGATGGTTGTTATCTTAAAAATATTTGATAAGAAAACAAAGAAAAAAGAAAGAGTTAAAAAAAATAAGAGCTGTGCATTGTTGTAACACAGAAGACTAAGTATAGTCACTTGAACATGCATGCACAGGAAGCATTGCCTGCTTCGGAATCTCCTTCTGAGCATTGAACAAATTGAGTGACCTCTAAATCTTTTATGGACTGCAACCAAAAATATCTTACAAAAAGCTTTTCCTTATCCCGCAAACCTTGTGTAACCACGACATTGCACAACAAACTGGCATAGATGCTTGGTGTTTATCAGAGCAACACAAGTATAATATCAACTGTACAACTAGTTAGAGCTCAACGCCTTTCTGAACAGTTAGTCATGAATAATGCAAAATGTAAAGTGAATAAGTTCCAGGGTTCATTCATCAGTTACCTAATTACGAAGAAAATTTCACCTTTAAAATAAAAAAATAATAATATACATACAGTACATCAATTCTGTGTATAGATAACAAACATGGCAGCTGTGTCAGTGACCTCCTAATTTCCATTTTCCACCAGAGCTTACCCTGGCCTTCATCATCTTCTGCTGGAATCTGCAGTAACCAAGGTGACCTACTGCACTTAGCATACATAAGTGCTTAGCAGCCTACAGATTCACAAGCCCTTATAGAGCAGTGGACAGTCCGCCATCCAGTCCATGTTTCTTTTATCACAAGCTGGAGATATTCATAGTAGACCTCACTCTGACAAAAACCTGTAAAGTGACGGAAGAAGAAGGAACAAAAACCAAAGGGTGAAACTGGACGGAAGCCATGTGTCAGGATGCTGAGTGTGTGTTCAGCAGTACAGTTTCTGGATGTGGTGCGAGAGCAAAATTGCCAGGAGTCCCTGCCTGATGAAAGAACAAACAGAGATCACATGATGCACGACGATGCTCTCTCTCTTTTGTTTTTTTTTTCTTTTCATCTGTCCGTGGAAAACCCAGACTGCCAGGATATATGGAGCTGCAGGGGAAAGAGTGGGGACTGAAAAACTCTTAAATGCTTGAAGGGGGAAGAAAAAGGAGGGGAAGAACACACTCTGCAGCTGTGCTTGTTTCATTGAGCTAGCATCTTTTTCTTGACCAAAATCTGATTTCTTTAAGATGTGGATTAACCCCTAATATCTTCAAGCTCTCTCTACATCTCTTTGGTTCAAAGTCTTAGTTTGGAAATTTGCATATCTCTAACAATTCTCATGAAAGAGTTAGCTAGACGAAAGCAAAGCTGTATCGTAAAGGAAAGCTGAAGGCGAAAGCAGTATTTTATCATGCATAGTAGAAATATTTTAGTCATAAGAGATCTGCAGCATAACAAATAACCTGCAGCATTGTTGGTAGTTTATACATCAACACGGCAAAGCTCATGAACTATTCAGCAACAATTAGGCAACATCCAATAGCCTAAAGCCCTGCAGAGGTCAGCTAAGCATCAACAAACACTCAGGATAAAATTTATTTCACCGTAGATAAATTTTGGTTCATCTAAGTTTGACACAAGTAAAATAAAAAGGAAACATGCGATAAATTTTCAAAACGGTCCTAATAAAGCAGCCTGTTATTGCTCTGATAACCCTGCAGGAGCATGAGCTGAGCTGCTTTGCATGTGATTGACAAGTGAAGCAGCAGCAGCGTTGGTGTGATTAGCAATGCCATGTAGGCCACAAGTGGTCTTCCAACGTTTAAATCAACCCACTCTCTGTGCTCAAATCCCCCAATAAGCGAGTCATCGAGGCATAGGCTGTCCGGTATTAGTACATACATGCCCACACAGCCCTCCCACTCACCCATCCACACATTCAAAGATCATTTCTTTTGTGGCACCAGTATTTGCCCCCCCCCCCTCCCAGTGTTAAGAAGCAGGGTGGTAACAGTTTGAATAGATTCTTTTCAAGACCAGACCATCTAAAATCAAAATTGAAGAAAGGGGTACTTTTTATGAAAAAGTGCATGCTGTAAAGCACCATCTATACGACTAGTTTGGGCAACTTTCAGTGCATTGAACACATTTATAATGACATATCGCACTCTCGAAAGTTTCAGATATTAAACTTGAATGTGAGCAGGTGCATTTTAGTGTGAAAATGCATAAAAAATAGTGAAAGGTTTGGATTTATTGTCCCCACAGGGGAGCGGAACAGTTTTCAACTTCAGGTCTCACTCAGGCAATTTCGTTTCATGTCGTTTCACTGCACTGGAAGCAAAAAAAATGAAGCAGACTTTACATGAGCGAATGGGAGGTAAAGATATATTAAATAGATCAAAATGCCTGCTTAGTTACTCCACTAACTGAATTGAAACACAGAGAAACATTTAACAGATGTTAAAATGATTAACAGATGCATATTGAAAAGGACCGTTATGTCTTTATCAGTAAAATTGCTCCTCACATTACCACTGGGAAAAGCATTGCTAAAATAGTCCAACAATCTGACCAAAAATAATTATATAAGGCAGAATTTTCAAACATACTTTAGGAGGAGCTTGGAGTAGAGCTGTTACTCCTCCGGGTTGAGATAAACCAGATTGGGTGGTTTGGGCATATGGTTAGTATGCCTCCCGAACGCTCCACTAGTGAAGTGTTTTAGGCACGTCCCACTGGGAGGATACTCAAAGGCAGACCCTTTGAGTACAGTTTCTGGATGTGGTGCTCAGGTAGACGTCCCACCTGAGCGGCTTCGCCCTGATTCCAGCATTCACTAGATATTTAATGTAAATGTTTGTACACAGACCCGTTAGGTGGCACCATGTGGAGAATGTAGGTGTTCATCTTAAAGCCGCAAGGTTTTTTTTGAAAAGGACCAAATTGCAGATTTTTTTTTTTCAAACAGATAATCAAACTTTTGACTTCATTTTCTGGAGAGACTATGTTTCACAGTTTTCGGGGGAACACCTCGGGATCATCCACCTCGGGATGCAGCCGGGGTGAGAGAACTAAAACTAAAACAAGAAGACAAACCACCCTTTTCCTCCAAACTAAAGTGTTTTGATTGGGGATTTTTTTTGCTGACATCTCAACATTGTCATGTATTCGTTCAAGCAAAGGGCTAGATTGCTTTGACATTTACAAAGCTACTTAGGTTACACATAAAGTCAGATTTGCATTTTCTAACTTACTGTTGGCCATCAACTATCGCGTACGTTTCTTCTGTTGTCTTGACTTCTCACAGGTTTTCCGTGACCGTTAGCAGCATTGGTGACAATAAATTATTACTGAGACGCTTCTAAGACCATTATCCTCCACCTCTTTTTTTTGTTTGAAAACACATATTTGTCACTACCACCTAATAATTTAATAAGATATATATTCAGTCTTTGCAAGGTTTTACAAGAAATGCAACTGGATTGGCTGGTACAATTTTAACCTTTTGTGAACATTTACAATAAATTTAAATGTTTGGGCGTTTAAAATCTTGCCAAAATACTGTTGACACATAATGAATCAAAATTGAGTGTACTTTTGGCTTCTGAAGATAAATCATGAAGAGCTCACATATGTTTGGTGTACACAGATTTGTATTCTGTTCAACATACCTGAGAATTTTCTGTGTAAACAAGCCTGAAAAGATAGAAGCAGGTGGTGGTGAACACGACTTGAGACAAGGGCCTCTGTGCCAACAAAAGGGGAGTAACTGCTGGTGCCTAACTTTATTTATTTTGCATGGTACCATGCAAATGACTTTGAAAGGTTTAATGAGAAGAAAACAAAGAGAAAATGAACAAAGATGAGTTGCCTCTAGGAAATCATTACCACACATCATTACTCTTGACTACACACCGCAGTGAAAACAGGATGTTGCAAGACGCTTACAACTCGGAAAGAAGAGCATTTTAAGGGAACATTTGATTCATTATATCATTGCTTAATTTGGTTATATTCTTCTGAGTTTCCCTCTTATGGTTGAACGGGTTTTTAGGAGGGATGTTCTGGGGCATTCAACATCTAACAATCTAATGTGGGAGCAGCTTCCAGTTAAGACACAGAGAAGTCAGGGCTCATTTGTAAAAGAAAAGTGAACCTACTCCTTCCCCCTGGTTACAGGGATTTTCTATCAGCCTCAAATTTCCATGATTTTCTTCCTTTTGTTTTTCAGTGCACGCGTAAAGGAAAAGAGAACGTATGTGAGGAAAATAATGAGAGAATGGCAGACATGTCTGTCTTCATGCTGGCATTATAAAAAAAAAGGATTACACAAAAGAAATAAATCATTATTTGAATTTGTCTGGTCGTCTATTATTGATTCAATGTGCAGACTTCAAAAGAAAGAGGCAGAAATCTAATGTTGTCTAACGCAGCATTTGTACATGAGGCATGGCAAAGAAAGTGTTACCCTGAGAGAAGCTTTACCTTTAGACCTGTTTATGACTAAATCTGACTCAAGCACAGTTTGGTGAAGAGGAAAACAAGAATATCCTTCAAGTGAAGGTAATTGAGATTAAATAATTTAACACAAACCATGTTACAAGTATAATATAGAAACATCAATTCAATCTTTGACGGGTACAAAGATGAGAAACTACTTGATCAATTTGAACATGCTTTCATTTCGGATAAAACAATTTCACAAAGTCCTCAGGGGTAACGTTACCCTCCTGTTGTATTTTTGAGTGAAGAAACTTCTCATTTGCTGTTATTTTTTTCTAAATGTTTGCCTGCAAGTATTTTATATTTCCAGCATTAGTTCCTTTTAGAACTCAATGAAAACTAAACTTTCAAAAGTCAATGTGTTTGAACCCTAATCATCTCGTATACTCGCAGGTTTTTAGACTTGTTTTGTGTGGTTCTATTGTTTGAGTTTTATTTTTGGAACGTTTTGTGAGTGTTTCCTCTAGTGTATTTGGTTTCTTTTATTTCCTCCTCCCTGATCATTGTCAGCGTTAGTCATGCCGAACTCCCGGTTTTTATCTAATCCTTGGCAGTGTTTGTAACGTGTCTTTTCGGATTGTGTTGTATTAACATACCCTCTAGTCTTTTTGTATTTTTTGTTGCGATATTTGTCATTTAAATTGTTCATATTTAGTCTGTGTGTTTGAAACCTTTGATTGTAGGATTCGATATAGGAGATTTTCCTTTCACCTAAATTTTTTTTTTTTTGATAAATTGTAAAGAATAAGTGAGTTTTAATCTCAAAGGTTAGACTTTCTATCGAGGTGCACGTTGATGTTTTTTTTAAACTAATGGAAATGACAGTGGGAGATATTTTAGACTCTACCAAAAAAAATAATAAAATAAATAAATGGGGAATGGGTGATATTGTTTATGGCATAGTGGTGTGAAGCACTTAGGAGTTGGCACTACTTTACCTGTGGATGTCATCTGAGTGGTCTTTTATTTCCTCAGCCCATAGAACATTTATGTTGCATTGGAAGCACAATGGCTGCCAAAAACATACTAACAGCTAATCAACTGGGACTTCAATCGCTGATTCAACCCTAACTTGCAACTATAAATCATACAAATGATGTACTTTAGAAAAACACAAATGACAGACTCATCTAACAAGCTCTTGCTAAAGTTTCGCCAAGCAAGGAGCTGTCCAGCAAACCTGAACCAACTTCTAAACGACTTTTTATTCTCTGCAGGTAATGCAGATAACGCAGATAACTCACAAGATCTTCACACAACCATATCCAAACAAGAAAGAATACCCCTGGCTTTTAACAAAGAGAGAATATCAGCATTTAGGGTCCACACAAAAACAAAATTATGTAAATAAAGAGGAGAATAGAAGAAAGTTAAAGAAAATGGTCGGTTTGCAGAAATTTAACACAGATATTAATATACCTATATATAAAAAAGTCTTTGCACAAATATTTAAGGGGTTCCCCATAATATATGTTATAAATCTTTTTGTCTATTGACTGCAGTCGTTCTCATTGCTCACATGCTGCAGCAGAAACACCCTTCCTTCGTCATTTCTGATGCCACATCTCTCCAGCAGAGCTGAGAGAATCAAGATGGTAACATCACAGATGGAGAAAGCATGTGCTCGCCTCCTTGAAAGAAAAAACAAAGCATTCTTAAGCTAGTTGCAGCTGTTTGGATTCAGACCTAACCACACCAACTGCTAGAGTTTTTATCAACCTATTGACCTGCTGCTTAGAACCTAATGAAACAATCCATATGTTTGAGGAAAGACACAGGAAAATAAAAAACCCATCAATGCTCGTCCAGACAGAGATGTCACTGGACAGGAGAAATTGGCTTCAAATGTCAGCGTCTGACCAGTCTGTCACCCATTTGTTAGTCGCCTTGTTCCACATTTCTCTTTTCAGTTCTTCGTTTCTCTGAATCTACTACTCTTCTTTTTCAAATGTTCCGGCTTTTAGGAATCAGTCATGATTGATGCTGTATGATAAAAATCAACCAAGCTCAAACGTATAAAAATCCCAGACTTCCTCACAAAAACTTTATTTCACTTATTTTTACCAATGTCAAGCAATCATAATGTCTAAACTCAGATTACTCTCGTGATACTCTGGGTTCTTTGCATGTATTTTTAGCAAACATTGTCTATTTTGAAGCAAAACACATCCTTCAGATCTACAGAGCTGCTTTTCTCTCATTTAATCACATCTCTAGACAGAATTTTAGGATCACCAGGTGAGAACAACCGACAATGACAGGTGGTGCAAGCCTAGTTTTCTCTCTTCCTGAATCTCTCTCTCTTTCCCTGCACTGAAAACACACCGCACAGTGTGTGAAGCTCACCACCTGCACTCAATGACCCCAAAATCACAGCTGCTCTCAGCCATCCCCGCTCAATAGTGTTTAAAGCAAATCGCACAGAGGCTGATCCCGCTCGTGTGCATCTATTAGCCTAAAAACGATTTAAAGCCATGTGTAGGAAGACTTTTATCATATGTAGCTCAAGGTCAAGTAAGACATCATTTCAGCTTCAGTTTCAAGGAGAGACCGGTTGGCAAATATAACCAGTGCATGCCTCTTCTTTACAGATAAACTATAGTAGTATTTCTAATTCCAAACTGCACCCGGGTGTTTGCTTTAAATTGGCACTGCAGTGTCCTTTTAAATCATCACTGTATTTATTTTGTGCCAGACACTTGCATTAGTGGTAATAAATACGAGCCATCTCTAATTTTGCCTCTTAATTTTAAAGAGAGGAGGGGGCTGGGGGTATCTTCATTAGCTGTGAAATACCTGCAGTAGGCTAAGTGACAACTGTGTCCCCCATTTATTTTCTGCTGGGGCGTGAACAGAAACAGTAATCTCTCAGGAGATGTGATAATAATTTTGAAAGAGCTGTCACGCCCAATCAAAAAAAAAAAAGGATGCTGACGAAATTTATTCCACCTTTACCTCTTTACCTGCTTTTTTTAAAACCTTTCATGATAAATAGAAAAGAGGAATACCGCAGCAACTGAAGCAAGATCACTCCTTAAATTGCTTTTTCCCCCTATTCTAAAGGTAAAATGATTCGTACCCCCTCTGTGATCCCCCATTCTCTCTCCAGACACCTGCCTCTCCTGCAACTCAAACACACGTCCTCACCTGGCAATACACACGTCACCCATTTTCACAATCACAGAAATACCGCCCATTCCCTCCATCTTTCACACACACACACACGCGCGCACACACACACACATACACACATGCCCACTGTATTTACACACTTATTATCTGTTCATATGCAGATGTTTGGCATGCACAGCTTCACTGACAATATAAAAAAAAAATAAAAAAAGAACAATCTGTGTCTGATTTCAGTTTATCATGCTGGATTATGTTTTATATGAAACATTAAAAAAAAAAAGAAAATCTTGTCACGACCGCATAGCAGTCAGTTGGATTATGATGCACCAGGTTTGGACACATATGATGTTTTTAAAAGAATCAGATGGATGCTTGCATATTGAATGTTGAATATTTTTCTGTTTGAATAAACAGCAGCTAGCTGTCAGTGTCGGATTTTATGTTCTAAGACCATGATGTCCCTCTGCAATCAAAAAGCGCATTCCTTCTGACAGCTGCCTGTTTGGGTTGGATGATGCAAGAAACACATGCAGTAATTTAAAGGAGCAAAAAAAATAAAATAACAGGCCTGATTATGTGTAGAAGGTGCGATTCCTACCTTGGGTCCAGCTGTGATCGCTGGAGACAGTCTGATCCTGGAGACAACAACAAAACCACGCCGGTAGTTGATGACACAGCTGTCTTTACAGACAGAAAGGAGGGGATAAAATAAATAAATCTTCGTCCCAGTTGTGTAAATAAAAAAAAAATCTAAAGATTCAAACGCAGATCACTTGGACTGACGCCTTTTCTTGACGTGTGAGATCTTCCATTTTTATGATAAACAGCGTACTGTACCGACGACTGGAGTGATGGATGATCATGACGATGTTCAATACAAAAAAAACCTCCTCGACAAACGCAATCTAAGGCGATCATCGAAAAGGAGTCATGCCTCCAGTTCAGGGATAAAAAAAACAGCAACGTCAAAACAAAAATGCGCAGACATCCGCGCGTTGCGTAGGTTCAAGCATCCTCAGCAGGCATTTGCATCCACATTAATATGCATCCAGTTCTTCCTGAGAGCAGACGAGGGAAAAAAACACACACATCAGAGGTGGTGCTGAGTCCAGATGTGACCAGAGGCTGGGATCTTAAAATGAAAGTGGTCATCACTGTTTTCAGCAGCATGTCCTCAGGCAGGGGCACATTAAACCTATGCTGTTTATATTTTGCAGAAAAACCAAAGAGAGTATTCTGTGATGCTACAAAGGATCAAACTAACATTTAATATACCATAAGCTTGCCATAAACCCTGCACACAGATCCACAAAGTAGGCTAAGCCTTCATAGGAATAATTGTGACATTAATACCAACTATCCTTAGATAACCACTCATTTTAATAAAAACGTATACTCAACTTAAAATACATTAAATGTGGATGGCTTTATAGATTTAATAGCAGAAGTGACTGAAATTGCTGTTTTAGAATCAAGCTTTTTTTAGAGGTGTCTCAAAATCAAACATTTTAAAGAAAAACAGTTCACCTTAAAACCAAATCTATGAACCAGAAATTATCTTACAAGACAAAAGGTCAGTTTTAAAGGCAAGTTGGATGCTGATGAGTAATCCGGATTGAAGAACGCAAGCATTTATTCTTTTTTCATTTTATCTTCAGAACTGCCTATCCCTAGTCAATGCTGGAGCCTATCCCGGCTGATTTCAGGCGAGAGGCAGCGTACATCCCGAACAGTTCACCAATTTGCTGCAGGGCCACACACATACACACAGACAACCAACCAACCCACACATACATTCGTAGGGGCAATTTTGTGACAGCCAATAGACCTAACATATGATTTTTGGAGGATGGGAGCAAACCTGTGTACCTGATAAAAAAAACATGCATACACAGAGAGAACATGCAAACTTCACACAGAAAGTCCAGTGTTTCATGTCTTGCCCCACTCTGGGACATGAACCCCTGACATTCTTGCTGTGAGGCCACTGAGCCAACCATGCAGCCCATTTGTTCTTGTGTCTGAATCATTTGGATGTCAGTCACAAACACCTGCAGGTGAGGAGCAAGAATGGGTAAGATTTGACTTTAAGAAGACATATAAAATTTGTTAAATTATTTTGAATCTTTGAAAAAAATTTTTAACTGAAAGTGACAGGTTTCTCATAAAAAACCACCTTGCTACTAAAGAAATGTTGTTGCATAAAAAATCTCAACTTTTAATTAGATCTGAACCATCGAGACATGTACCCGAAGAGCTGGAGCTGATTGTTAAAGATAAACGAGGGCATCTAAAATAGTGGGCATCACCTATAATGAGAATCTGTTTCTTGCAATAACCTACAAAGTCTTTTTTTTTTATCATTGAGAAAGATATGAATAACTTTGGACATGCAATCATCATTTCTACACGACAATCCCTATTTTAAACATGATCTAATTTCTATGTTTTCGAAGTTTGTATCGTTTTCATTGAAAAGAAAAAAAATGTTTGATTTAAAATAATCTCAAGTAAGAATTTGCCAGGAGTATGAATAAATATATACAGTATATATACTCACATTACACATACATACATACAATACACACACAGTATGTGTATATACATACATCCATATAGATTTAGGGTTACACAGTAAGCTACAATAAACTGTATAAAGGCACATTATGTTGTATTAAGCTACATTAAGGTACATTAAGGTATGTTAAGTTATCCAGCTGTCTAAAGCTTTTCAGCCATGTTCAGGTTTTTTTTTTTTTTTTAGCAATGTCCTGCTTTTTTATTGTTCTTGTGTATACAACAATATCTATTTAAACGTGGTCTAATTTATTTGTTTTAGAAGAAATTTGTATAATTTCCATTTAAAACAAAAAATGTTTGATTTTAAATAATCTCAAGTCAGAGTTTGCCAGGAGTATGAATATATACAGTATATATTAATATTGAATCCTGTTGCTATAACAGTGACGTAGTTCATTTACGTACGCTAGTTACATGGTATTGTGAATGCGCTAAGGTCTAAATATTGACTGGTGAGTAAATTTTACTAGAAAATGCTATTTTTGACTGTTTATCCGTCTCCTAAAATCTTAAACTTAGTATTTTACACAATAAACTAAATGATGAGAACTTATTTAAGCTTTTTATGACGTTTTTTTTTTTCACTGAGAAAGCAGGTCGTCTATTAGCGAACGAGGCCATTGCTAACAGCTGGTTTACGTCTTGTAAAATATTTCAATTCGGTCTTAAAAACGCATAGACATTGAAAAAAAATTCATAAAATATATGTCCGTGTCCAGGAACAATTACTGTCTAATTATTTTAATCAGTGTTTAAGTCTTAAAGATGATGCATCATTTTGAAGCTAGATGCTAAAGCTAACCAAGATGGCGCCGAGCCATGACTCGGGTCGTTTTACAGTATATTTGAGATTATGTGGCTTTATTTGGCTTATTTGCTTTAAGTTTGGTTTAGCTTTATTAAGCTTTTCATTTGCCTAAAACTGCCTTTTAGCTGTGTTTAGCTTTATTAAGCCACCAATAGTGGAAGAAACGAGGTCCCTAAGGGCACCTAGGCATGAGCTCAGTGGGATTCGAACCAGCTTCTCCTGGTCGAAGGGCAAACATTCTACCACTGATCTATCTCCTTCTCTACACTGTCAAATTAAATCACACATAATTATATTGAATATATCAAAATGTACATATTCTGCTTTGTTCACACACTGATAAAACACTTAAATGTTGCTTCTTGCATTTAAGAAGCATTTGCCTTCTTTAAATGCAAGAAGCAAATGCTTCTTGCATTTAAATGCACTTAAATGCACTTAGATTTTTGTGTTATTATGACATTAATACAACCAACAGTAGTCTGAAATTTGCGGAAAACAAGATCATGTTTTGCTTGTTCCTCGCAGCAAATTTAGATTTTTACACAATTGCTACGCTTTATACATTAAATGTGGGCATGTGTTTGTGTGCGTGTGAAGGGGGTGGGGGTTGTGTAATAATGCCAGTTTGCAAAGTTTTATACTTTAGATTGCCTGACCAACAAAAGATGTTTTGAAAAGATTGTGTTGCTGTTAAATGAGCAGTGCAGCAAATTGAGTTGCTAATGAAACCTGAAAGTACTACAATTCTCTTCAATATTCTTAATCTCTTTTTACTTTCATTTTGAGTTGGTTGACAGATTAAATAATTTTTTTAGCAAATATTTTTTGATTTTTGCATTTAGATGATTCCCCTCTCCCACAATTTTACAGAAAAAAACAACCCATTTTGGGCTGAATTTTCATTAATTTGTTTGTTTTTTTAAAAAAAGGTATTTCATCAGTGTGATGAAGATTCTAATTCTGACAGTTGCATGCTGGTCACTAGTCTGATCACATTGTACCATTTGAAGACATCTAGTTCCTTACCTAGAATTTGTTGAAAACCCCACAGTGTGGTTGCGACAGTCCCCCTACCTTGCAGAGTTTATCCAAGCTGATCCACAAGGGTTCATTCAAGTTGAGATTCAGGTTCATGTCAGGTCAAGCTATTTTGTCCTCTTTCATGTTCTGGAGGACTAATCATGTTAACACCTGGCAGCATTGTTCCCTAGATATCCTTATTTACCTTTACATTGTCTTCTGATCACCATCTTACACCTGCATTCTGTAAGAAATAAAATGTTCAGAAAGGCTTGTCTTCTCATTAGTTTTTTTCTGGTTTTGTGAGGCAGTTCGTATCTTTCACCAAACTTTAAACTTAATTGGTTCATTGTGGTTTTTTTGTGAATAAATTAACCTTTTAATGTTTAATAGAACTTATTGAATTCACCTAAAGCATTCTTTTGTTGTAAAGACGTAGCTTGCAGCGGGGTTTGGGAAAATCTAAAATTTTTCTTGTTTCACTTGGTGGATACCTTGCAGTCCACAATATTTCTGAAATAGGTAAGTAAGAGTGTCACATACAGTAAAAGCCCACCCTGCATGCTCTGACCTACTTCAGCCTGTTGGTAGCTTGGGGCGCTGCAGAGGGTATTTATTCTGAACAGCTGATGGGCGTGCTTCTGAGAGGTTGTAGGCAGTGGCTGGCAGAAATCCTTCCACAATCTACACGGTTGTGTCATCAGTGATAAGGATCTGCAATATGGCTGAACCAGTAAGAAAAACCCTGGTTTCCTGTCATAGTTCGTGTTGAGGGTGAACAAAGGTGGACTAGATGGGTGGGATTTACCTGTTGGAATTACACTTAAACTTGTTTGGTGGTAGATGAAAACAAGATTGATCCTAAAATACACACACAAATGGGAAATTCCTCGTGGCCTTTGCCAGAAAAACATACGAGTCCAGTTGTTTGCTTAGAGCTGTTCATCAGTCTTCAAGTTCTTGAGTCATTCAAAGAAAGAAAGCAATTATTTTGTTGAAGAACCAGGAAAATTGAAGCGAGAAGGAGAATATGTGACACGCACCCTTTCTTCAACAAAAAAGTACATGCAATTATTTTGGAAAGTATTTTTTAGTTAGAGCAAGTTTATTTTTTACACAAACAACTTATTTTTGGTTGGTTATCAGCAAACAAAATCCCTCAAATTCGATAAAAAATAAATTGTAAGCTCTGAGGAGCACTGCAAAAGTATCAGACGAATACAAAAATACATCATTGCATGGAAAGTACATGAATACTTGTAGCAACATCTAAAAAAGAGAAAGGTTTAATGAAGAAATCAGTATAATTCAGTCTTTAAAATCTTGTCAGTGGACATTGAATCACTAATATGATGATGATGATCATAAAATCATTGTATGTTTAGCTGATGATGCAATGCACCAATACCATCAATAAAACTCTTTTCAGACAGCGTGTGTGTGTGTGTGTGTGTGTGTGTGTGTGTGTGTGTGTGTGTGTGTGTGTGTGTGTGTGTGTGTGTGTGTGTGTGTGTGTGTGTGTGTGTGTGTGTGTGTGTGTGTGTGTGTGTGTGTGTGTGTGTGTCAAAGTATCAGAGGAGGGGATTTGTTATCAGTAGTCTTTTACAACATGATCTGGTCAAAGGCCACCAAACTGAAGCATTGAAAGGAGAGCATGTTCATCCATACAAATTAACCAGAGAATAAACTCCAGCAAGGTAAAATATTGTGTTTTATGTTGAGTAGAATGATCATAAAAGCTCTCATAATAACTTGTAGCTTAAAGACGTTTTATGATCCAACTTACAATATTGTATTTGCAAACAAATCAATAACTGCATGTCTAAATCTTCCTGTGAGCACGCTCATGAGCGAGTCATTTGATCGGGGAGCTGAATGCCAAGCAAGTTTTTAATATCCCTTAAGAAAAATTAGAGGCACAAGCTGAGGTTGGGATTTACAAAGCAATCTGTTCATGATGACAAGAAGCTGGTCAATTTTATCACTTTGGTTTCATTTTCATCCATTTTTGTATGTTGTTTTTATGAAATTTTTATGATAGGATTAGTTTAAAACAGTGTAAAGACTAAATTAATTATGATTCTTTTTCCTTTAGGTTTCAAAAATGGCTGATGAACAAAGACGCTATAAGGAGTTTGTAGAAACAGTGAGCGTTCTACAATGGGTTATGAGCTTTCTCTTTCTTGGTAAGATGATCCTGTTTCGTTTTTTTCTGTATAACAAACATTGTATGAAATTGAATAAATTAATGTAAGCCATGGATTCTCTTTCCCAACTGCAGGAGTTGCTTGCATTGTCCTCATGGTGTATCTGATGTTTACCTGCTTGTGGCCACTTCCCGTTATGTACTTAATCTGGATGGTGTACGATTGGCATACCCCTGAAAGAGGTAAAGATGACAATTTTGCGAAAATGGTCCAATCATGTCCAAATACAAAAAAGAAATTAACACATAAAAAGTAACAAAAACCAAACTGTAAGAGGTAAACAAAATTATGTGATTTGCAGTACGGAAAATTTTACACAAAAAGAAAATTTTGTCATTCTAAGACAAGCAGGGTGTACCCTCCCTTTCTCTTAATAGTGCCAACCAGTGTTGGATGAAATGGCTCAGAAAATGAAATGAATGCACAAAAGGAATCATAAGAGACCAAGCAGTAACTCAAAGGACACAGAAACAATTTCAAACAATGGATTTGTTTATTTACCCAAATTATATCAGTAGCATTATTTTCTGAACCACTTATCCTAAATGGGGTTGGTGGTGCCTATCCTGGCTAAATTATAGGCCAGAGGTACATCCCGAACTGGTCGCCAGTCTTTACATTTAGAGACAAACAACCAGTCATGCACACACTCATTCCAAGGAGCAATTCGCCATAGCCATCCATATAGCATGCATCTCAATCATAAATATATTTAAGTGATTCGAAGTTCTAACTCTCACCTACATCCCAGACTCTATTAGAACCCTACCCACACCACTCCTCCCCGCCTCCGAATCACTAGAATCGTCTGTTATCAGGAACGTATGTTCCCCATACTTCTTCTCAACAATGCACATAAACGCACTGACCACATTCTCATTACCATGCTGCCTTCTCCACCTCTCCATCCCTAATCCTACCCTCACTCTTTTCAGTTTCTATAATGGCACCAATCACACAGGCTCAATCTCCAGCTCCCAAACTCCCACACCACTCGCCCATGTACCGTTGCCCACCCATAGCTCGAAACATTCTCAACATCCCTCTCCTGGGACCACTCCATAACCTCGGCCCAGGGTGGTCATCCCTTTTCCCCATCAAAGCAACCCACTAGTTCACTGCCAGCTGTTTCTGTCTCAACGAAAACAGCATGATCTCTGCTGACATGAAATAATGATACACGGGGGAACTTATATACAGGGTTTGGTCAAACTAATCAAGACACAAAAGAGTAAATAACTAAACAAAGACTTGAATTAACTAAACCCAAAGAACATTCTCATTGTCCAGCAGCACATGGTGCGGCTTGTGGTCAGCAGACATTTCGAGATTCCCCAAATCGCAGCCACGCCCGTTTTAGCCAGGAAAGGCTACCTTCCACACCATCGTAACTCAAAAGGAATACAAACATTAAACAAACATTATTACTTAATTTTCTAGGTGGCACGGTGTTGCAATGGTTAGCACAGTGGCCTCACAGCAAGAGGCCACTTAGTCCCGGGTGGGACAAGGCTTGAAACGCTGGCCTTTCTGTGTAGAGTTTGCCTGTTTTACCCATGTATGTGTGGGTTCTCTTCGGATAGGCCGATTTCCTCCCCACTCTTCGAAAACATGTGTGTTAGGTTGATTGAGTTGCATCTATGAACTTGCAAGAATAAGTACAGATATGTGTGGATGATTGCGAGTGTGTGGCCCCGCAACAGACTGGTGACCTCCACCACCCCGCGACCCTATTAGGGATAAGCGGTTCAGAAAACGAAACATAATTTTCTATTAACAAAATGTGTGCATGCTATTAAACCAATTTAACGGAATAATATTATGAATAAAAAGATTAAATAATGTGTTAGGCTACAAATATTTAAGAAGAGAATTTTACCATTTTTGAAGGTTATTGAAATTTTGTGTTTTTGTTTTTTTTTTTTTTTTTTTCTCTCTTTCTGTAAATTTATTTCAAGGTACCCTGTTGTAAATTTTAGGTTTTATTGGGCACATAGGCATTTTTTTTTTGCTTCAGCCTATTTTTGGTCACCTGTATTATCTGGGTGTGAGGTTTTGTTAATGTATATAGTGATGTAATTGGAGACTGATTACGAAATAAATTCTATTCTAAAGTAAATTAATATTAAATTGATGTTTTCAACTAAAGGTGTGTGATATAAAAATATTACACTTATGGGGCTTCAGCCATCAAAATAATTTTGTCAATAGGCCGAGTTTGGTCCCAAAATTGCATTTGCATTTGCCACAGTGAAATATCAGGTTTTTCATCAGAAGAGTTTTAAAAACATATGAACAAAAATGTAAAATGGTCTTAATGCAGATCTTTAATCCAATTCTTCTGTTTTAAGTTACCAAATCTTGCAGAATTGGTCAATTTTCAGATCAATCACACCACAAATGACCTCTGTGGGTAAAACATGCAGAATTAAATCAGGCTAATTTTACCCCCATAGTTTCTTATATGAAGCCATGCTGCTGTAGTGGATGCAACTTTGGATGTAGCATGAAACCAGTGGGCCCTTCCTTCAAAACATGTGCTGCTTCAAAGTTTTTTTATACCTTGCAACATTTATACTTTTTTTTTTTTTTCAAAATCGCAAAACACACTAGCTGTTCTTATGATTTGCAGGTCAGAGTTATACTAAATATTAACATCAAACTGTGGTGAAGCAACAGCATGCAGTTAAGCTGTTCTTATGCTTTGCAGGTCAGAGTTATACTAAATATTAACATCAAACTGTGGTGAAGCAACAGCATGCAGTTAACAAGCAAACTCACCCATTAAAATGGTAACTGTTCACTCATGAGATATAAATATAAACCATGGATGTCCAACTTCAGTCCTTGGAGGGCAGGTGTCCTGAAGGTTTTCCATGTGTTCTTGCATCTACACACCTGGTCCAGGTTATTGAGTCAATGTGCCAAATTTTATTGGCTGTTGATTGTACTTTACGTGCATCAGCTGTGTTGAACCAGGAACACAATAAAAACATTCAGGACACCGGCCCTCCAGGACCGGAATTGGACACTCCTGATATAAACCCACCTTTCTTATTTTCATTACTTAAAATAGTATTTGACATCTTAATTTTTTTAAGCCGTTCAAGTTTTCTTTGACTCAAGATCACAGGGTGTCGGACCTGAACCTAGTTAGTGTCAGATGAGAGGTGGGGTACACCCTGAACAGGTCACCAGTGTATTGCAAGGCTATTTTGTGACTTGTATATTGTTTTTAAATTAAGACCTGTATTTTAGGAGAAAGTCAAGACACGTGTCTTTGTTTATTTATTTTTAAAAAATCTCTCTAGACTTTGGTTTCTATCAAATTACATTTTATTTATAAAGCACTTTTCAAACAAAATTACCCAAAGTGCTGAACAGAACAAATAAAAACTCAGACAGAATTAAAATCCAGATCATTAAAAAATAGTAAGTTAAAAACAACCCCCATAAACACGAGCTAGTGAACGGTAAATAAAACATCTGGCCCTGATGCTGCTGTGGGGAAACAATAACTGGGGATCAATCCACACAAGGAGTCAGTCTACCGAGTGGCTGAAGCCAAAGGAGTCCATCCTCCCGGAGCAGCCACCTAGGCATGGAGCAGACACTTAGTAGCTCCCACCATTGGCACAGTCATGACTGCCTGCTGCGGTACAACACAGTTAAAGTAATTTTCCAATTGCGGGATAATCAGAATTACTTTATTGATTCCACACGTGGGAAATTTGTGTGTTACAGCAGCACTGTAATCATGACAGAAATAGATAGTATACTGTATTAACAAAGAATAATGAATAATGATAAAATAGTAAAATAATATAATAGAAGCAATAATGTGAAAAAATTATTACACATTAATACACATTTTACATTAAATAATATGAAAATAGATATAGCATGATAAAAAAAATAATATTAATTTGATCATTTGGAAGTTGAGAAAATGTTCACAATGAGTTTGAGAAGTTAAAACTTAACACGCTTTAAACTAAAAATGTCAAATTCTGTGAAATTAAGTTCAGTAAAAAAAAACAAAACTTCATTCATCTTCTGAACCACTTATCCCTGGAGCCTATCCCAGCTGATTTCAGACCAGAGGTAGGATACAACCCGAACAGGTCGCCAGTCTGTTGTGGGGCCACACACACAACCATTCAGACACACACTCATACCTATGGTCAATTTTATAGCATCTAATCAACCGAATACACAGGTTTTAGTACCCAGAGAAAACCAACACAAAGACAGGGTGAACATGCAAACTCCACACAGAAATGTTAGTGTTTCAAGCCTCGACCCCACTCCAGGACTCAAACCACCAACCTTCTTGCTGTGAGGCCACTATGCTAACCACTGCACCACTATGCTGCCCTAAAGATCTCTTTTAGATGTTTTAATTATTTCAGACTAAATAAGTGTTAATGTGACTAGTTTCTAACGCTGAGATCTGTCATTGATCCGTCAGGGGGCAGACGTGCAAGATTTGTGAGGAGGTGGAACGTCTGGAAGCACTTCCAATCGTTTTTTCCAATCACAGTAAGTTTTAGTTCAGTCTAAGTAATGTTATCATTTTTAATATTAAGACATACATAAATACTTTGCATCTTGTTCACAAACAGGATTTCTATCTCCAGTGGGGTGGAGTTTGAAGTTTTGTAAACCGACCTAGTTACTTACAAATGAATCATGTTAACAGTACTTCAGACCATGTGTTTTTTGCTGTGTCTTGACTTTGCAATAAGCATTTTATTTTGTTGGCCATCTATAAGAAAAATATCATCCCGAAAAACACCAGGCTGTGAGAATCAGTTACAATAAAGTCTGTTCTAAATCATCCTACAGTCAGATAACTTGCTGTAAAAGGGGGTAAAGTTTGGGGTCAACTGCAGCAACCCTCTGAACAACACACTCATGGGGGCTCTCTGAGCTCTGAATGACTGGTGTCAGAGCTTGGTTTGTATTCCCTGTAAGAAGTTGGATCCATTTCCAGTGGAGTAGTTGATTCTACTCAAGCTGCCTTTTGTCAACAATTTTGTTTATTACTTTGATGGACAGAGTAATAATAATAATAATACATTTTATTTGTAGTGCGCTTTACATTTTAAGAAAAAAAATCCCAAAGCGCTAAGAGTTTCTACATGCAGCCGAGGTGTTGAGGAAGGGATCCGGTTTGGGTACCTTAGGATGAAGTAGTCCTGTTGGCTTCATTGGGGCTTCATGATCTCCATCTCTCACTGAAATTGTTCACAGCCGAGTGTGAACAGTCAGGATGGAAATCAACACCTCCAAACCTGAAACCATGGTACTCGACCAAAAAAGGGTGGAGAGCCCCCTGCAAGTCAGGCACAGGGTCCTGCCCCAAGTTGAGGATCTTAAGTATCTCAAGATCTCGTTCATGAGTGAGGGAAGGATGAAGCAGAAGATTGACAGGCGGATCAGTGCGGTGTCAATATTAATTTGGATGTGACATTGGTCCGTCCTGGTCAAGGAAACACAGATCAAAAGAGCAGTGCTCTCAATGTATCAATCAATCTATGTTCCTATCTTCACCTGTGGTCACCAGCTTTGAAAACAGGGTCCCAGATACAAGCTGCCGAAATGGGCTTTCCACACAGAGTGGGCCACTTCTCTCTCAGAGATGTGAGAAGCTCTGATCGGAGTAGAACCATTACTCCTTCGGACTTAGAAGAGCCAGATGGGGGTGAGGGGTGTTATGCACTTGGTTAGGATGTGTCCTGGTGAGATGTTTTGGGCACATGCCATCAGGACGAAACCCAGAGGTACATCAGACTGGAAAGAGTATGTCTTACAGCTGGCCCAGAAACACCAGGAGTTCACCTCAGATAAGCTAGAAGATAGGGTCATGTTGAGTGAAGTCTGAGCTTTCCTCCCAAAGCTCTTGCCCTCATGACCCAGCCCCAGATGAAGCAGAAGAATACGGTATGACACACACTAACCAGACACATTTATGGGCTCTCTTTTCCAGCTGGTCAAAACAGCAGAGCTGAATCCCCAAAAAAACTACGTCCTTGGCTGTCATCCGCATGGGATCATGTGTGCCGGGGCTTTTGCCTGCTTCAGCACTGAAGCATGTGGATTTGCGGACAAGTTCCCAGGAATGCGAGCCTCTCTGGCGATCCTAGCAGGCCTTTTCAAGATCCCACTCTTTAGGGAGTACATAATGTGTGCAGGTATTTATAAAATGCTCAACAAGGGGACTGAAGTACTTTGTCTTAATCTGAGAAGCCATTTGTATTCGGTCAAAATTGATCAAAGGCTCTCTCTGGCACAAAACCAATAAGTTATTGATGACACTGCAGTAACCATAGACAACCCTAAACCTTTTTAAAATATTTGTAATAGAATTATAAAGACGTTTCACATGGTGAGATTGAAAAATTGAAGGCACATACATGTTCTTGTGATTGATGTTTGAAGGATTTAGAATGAAATGAAAACACAATCCATTTTCACAAATGGAATTCAGGGCTAATCGTAATTTGTGCCAATAAAAGAACACGTGAGCATGCAGAAAGATGTTGGGATTAGTACATTATGACAGTAACCTGTTGTTGAATGATATTTCACTTCAGCCTTTTAACAAAACAAGTCTTCACCGAGTAAACTGCTGAACCTCTCACTTTGTCCACTTTGTCTGTGACAAGGTCTTTCCCCAGTGAGCAAGGCCAGCCTGGTGCACCTCCTTTCTAAAGAAGGGAAAGGAAATGCAGTGGTGATCATTGTTGGGGGTGCTGCTGAGTCTTTGTCATCTGCTCCAGGAGTCAACACTGTCGTCATGAAGCAAAGAAAGGGATTTGTGAAGCTTGCTCTCGAGTTTGGGTGGGAAATCACACAATGAAACAAAAATGTGACTTAATCCAAGTATTCATCACATGAAATAAAACTAAATGATGTTCCACAGGGCGGATTTGGTCCCAGTTTACTCATTCGGGGAGAATGAACTCTTCCAGCAGGTGCTTTTCTCTGAGGGCAGCACGGGTCGAAAATTGCAGGACCTTTTTAAAAGAATGATGGGATTTGCACCGTGCCTGTTTGTTGGTGAGCGTTTTGGTCTCCTCCCTTACAAGACTCCAGTTACCACCATTGGTGAGTAATTCCATCTGTTTTTCATAATAAGTCATTTTTGTGCTGAGGTGGGTTTATCTGCATCTTCTTTTAGTGGGAAGTCCGATCTCAGTGCCCAAGAGTCACAAACCCACTGAAGCGGAGGTGGATCACTATCACAAGATCTACATGGAGGCTTTAACTAAGTTATTCCACGAGCACAAAGGCAGCTGTGGATTCTCCGAAGACCACCGGCTGGAGATCATTTAGATAATTTCTGGTGATCTTGCTCATCTGTGATAGTTACACCACATCCGAAAGCAACCGCTTAATTAAATATGCAATAAGAGGCTGTTCATGAGTAGTCATTACATTTTGTTCATTCTCACGGGTTTATGCCTTCTTTTACCGTTATTTTCCTTATGAATTGCGGTGTTGACTGCTACGATAAGATATTCTTTCTACATTAATTGTGAGTCACATACGATTTCATTTTATTCTCAACATGCATATTTGAGAAATACCCTCATCGTTATTCATCGTAGTTAGCTTAGTAGTTGGTTAGGTTGGTGTTCATACTGTATATGAGTTATTAGCTAATGAACAGAGCTTGTTCTTGTAAATAAACTGGTTAAAAAGGGATCAAATAGAAAAGTCATCACTCCTGCACTTTTGCATTATTTAGTAAAACTATTACTATGACGACTACTGTAAAGCTGCATTCAGTTTTAGATAACAGAAACGAAGCACTGTCAAATGACATTAAATTTATAATCTGAGACAGAATAAGCTACGGTTTTAATATGATTTCCATTTTTTATCTGATTGAAAGACTTAAGTCCTGTTTAAAAAGCTACAATATTAACACCATAATTAAAAATGAATGTTAATAATTAACATCTATTTATGCAGCCCACTCCTCTGCCCAGTTTATTCTTTGCTGGGTACTTTTAAATATTTCCAGCAAAATTGGACATACTGATTTCAGCTTTTAGGTGATTCTTTGTTGTAATTGTCCCAACCTTTCTTAGGGTCAGAAAAACCCAGAAAATACACCGTTCATCATATTTACCCATATTCTTCAAGTCTTAGAATTTCTTTTAATTGTCATTTTTCACTTTTAATTTGAACCCTAAGCCATGAAGTACCTTTATCAACCGATTCCAAATTCTAAAAATGACAATCACACCGACAAGAAAAAATTACCCTGTTGTGGTTTTCTGCAAATTGCCAAAATATTTTTTTGAGAAACTTCCATAGACAATAATTTAAATTTTCAGAGAGGTTTTGAAACACATTTTTTATACTCTGATGTAAATTTCTGCCCATATTGTAAACTGTATTGATAATTTTCAAATTGAATTAAATGCTCTTAAAAATAAACTGAGGTCAGTGCAGTTTTTTTTTCTTTGCACAGGTGGAGAAAATAGAAAAGTATCCAACATTAAGGGCTAGCTTATCTGCATTTTACATGTACATAGGCAGGTCTTTGAAGGTGGCTTGAATTGAAAACAGTTTTTCAAGAAATTATTTTTGTGATGATCTTGACTTCCGAATGAATGGGACTCCCTTGCGGCCCCTCTGCATTCTGGGCAGGGATGTAGAGGTGGTGGAGTACAGATACCTGGGAGTGACCATCGACAGCAGACTGAGCTGGAAGAATGACAGTATTGCTGTGTAAAAGAAGACCTGCAGCCAACTAGTACGGTGAACTTAGTTTGATGTTGGATCTTCAACAGATATTCACATATTTGGCATTTCTGCATAAAGATGCCTTTTTCAATAGTTCCCACAAAAAGAGACAGAGGCACCCCAAAATATTTGGAGTGATTTATCTTTGTGGGGACATTAGGGCACACCTCTAAATTTGGGGTTATGAGTCCTCTAGCCCCTAAACATAGACACCTAATAATGAAATGCCGTTGGTTTTTTATGTAGGAAAATATTTTCTTTTTTCAATAGCTCCTTCAAAAATGACAGAGACCCCAAACTTTTTATGTGACGTACCTATTGTTGTTGAATTTTCTTGATGTCACACAAATGAGAAGAGAAAAATAGAATTTAATGAAGTAAAAAAGGTTAAATGCTGCAGCATTTGAAGTTCATGCAACTTCAAATTCGACCCACATGTTTTCAGGATTCTCATGGTTAGGGTGGGCTTTTTCATTGCAACGCTTAATGACTCATTCTGATAGTCAGTCAGTCATCTTCTTATCCGTCTATCCCTTTCGGGGTTGCGGGGGTCCCGGCCAATTTAAGGCAAAGGGCAGAGTACACCCCAAACAGGTTGCCAGTCTTTCGCAGGGCCACACACATACAACCATCCACACACACACTCATTCATAGGGGCAATTTTGCACTGGCCAATCAACCTAGTATGCATGTCTTTGGAGGAAACCGGAGTACCTGGAGGAAACCCACGCAAACACGGGGAGAACATGCAAACTCCACACAGAAAGGACAGTGTTCCAAGCCTCGTCCCCACCCGGGACTCGAACCCACGACCTTCTTACTGTGAGGCCACTGTGCTATCCACTGCGCCACCCATTCTTAAAGATGATGAAAATTTGGTTTGGGTGAACATTACATATGATAGGCTAATAATTTATCACTGGGCTGAACAAACTTCATGTGTTGTTATCTTGCACCTGCAACTTGCTGGACAGAGGCTGTATTGTTAGGATTGAATTTGTAAAATGTATCTTTGCTCGTCCTTCAGCAGCTTGGAGTGTGTGTGAACAGGCTGGATAAGTATTCTAACACCTTGGATGTGAGATAGATGTCTTGTTTCAGCACATCAGGTTAATTAAAGACACCCATTGTCACCAAGATGTTTTCAAAGTGAATATTAATCTTACTTAATCTTAAATTTTCTACCACACTATGTGGGGACTTTGGGGTACACCTCAAAGTTTGAGAGTCCCAGCCCCCAGAATTTATAAAATACCATTGTTTTCAAAAGAAAACGTTTTTTTTTCAATAGCTCCCACAAAAAGAGACCGAGGCACCCCAAAATATTGGAGTGATTTATCTATATGGGAACATTAGCACACACCTCTAAATTTGGGATTATAAGTCCCCCACCCCTAAATATAGCCACCTAATAATGACATGCCATTGCTTTCTATAGGAAAAGTAGCTCTAACAAAAAATCAGAGAAACACCAAACTTCTTCAGGTGGTGTACCTATGTGGGTACATTGGGGCACACCTCAAATGTCCCCACATAGGTAACCCCCACGGCCCCCTTTTCCCATTAATATAACACCACCTAATAATTAAATAAGCCACCTAATACTGTAATAGTAAAATGCCATTGATTTCTATGGAAAAAAATCTTTTTCAAAATCAAATCACATCTAAATATCAGGTAGATATGTACAGTTAAGTGCATTGATCAAGAATGTGACCCGCTTGTTCCGGGGCCGGGTCACGGGGGCAACAGCCTCAAACGGAAGGCCCAGGCTTCTCTCACCCCGGCTGCATCCTCCAGCTCACCTGGAAGGATCCCAAGTCAATCCCTGGCCAGCTGTGAGACAGGGTCTCTCCAGTGGGTCCGGGGTCTTCCGCTTGGTCTCCTCCCGATGGGACATGCCCGAAACACCTCCAAACCACCCCATCTGGCTCCTCTCCACCTGGATGAGGAGCGGCTCGATACCGAGCTCCTCCCGGATGGCAGAGCTCCTCACTCGATCTCTGAGTAAGAAAGAGCCCAGCCACCCTGCGGAGGAAGCTCATTTCGGCCGCTTGTATCCGCGATCTCATTGTTTCGGTGTAGATGTTCAAAATTGAAAGCATCATTTAGTTGTTTTTTTTTTTTTCTTCCAGATTTAGTGATTTTGAAAGAGACTTCTTCCCATAGAAAACAATGGCATTTCATTATTAGGTGGCTTTATATATATAGAGGGACGGAGGAGGGTCTGGGACCCCAAATTTTGAGGTGTGCTCGAGTGTCCCCATATAGATACACCACATAAAAAAGTTTGGGGTCTCTTAGTCATTTTTTGTAGGAGCTATCGAAAAAGGAAAGTCTTTACTTATAGAAAACAACGACATTTCATTATTGTATATGTCTATATTTATGGGGCATGGGTCTCATAACCCCAAATTTTGAGGTGTGTCCTAATGTCCCCACATAGATAAATAACTCCAAATATTTTGGGGTGCTTTGGTCTCTTTTTGTGGGAGCTATTGATAAAGGCATCTTCATGCAGACCTCACCGAATATGTGAATATCTGTCCAATATCTATACAGGGAGATACAGCATAAGGGTCAAAGTGGAGGTGGCAAGTGTGTACTGTAAGATGCTGGAGATCTTCTATCAGTCTGTGGTGGCCAGCACCTTGTTCTTCTCTGTCATCTGCTGGGGGAGCAGCATCGTAGCCAGTGACGCCAACAGACTGAATAAACTGGTAAGAAAGACTGGCCCTGTCATTGGCTGCAAACAGGACACACTTGAAGCAGTGGTGAAGAGGAGGTCACTGAATAAACTTTTATCCATCATGGATAACCCTGACCATCCTCTCTACCCACTTCTGGACAAGCAGCGAAGCTCCTTCTCCAAGAAGCTTAGAGAGCTCCACTTAAAAACCACTCAGTAACGGAAATTTTTATTTCCCAACACAATAAAACTTTACAATAACTCACAGAATAATTGGTTTATGTAATTGATCACTGTCACATTTTACCTCCTTGTTCTGTTCTGCTTATTATTATGCAGTAACATTATGCCTTCTATTGAATTATTTTTTATTATCTTTTTTGTATATATACACTCTCTATTTCTTTCATGTTTACCTTGCTTCTGTAACACATAAATTTTCCACATGTGGGCTCAATAAAGTAATTCTGATTCTGAAATTCTCAAAGTCACAAAAAACCACAGTCAGTGCAAAAATTTTGAAATTTACTGAACAAAAGGGTTTTTTTTTCATATGAAATTAACAAACGCAGCAACGCTGAAAAACAGATGAAGGGGTGAATTTCAAGTAGAGATCCATGTCAGGTGGTGCATCCAGATCGGGGTACTCAAAGGCTTGGCGTTGACCCTGTGGATCACGAGACATTCGGTGACATTGATGTTTGGACAAAAAAAAAAAAAAAAGGCATTAGGATATTTTTAACATTGGAAATCTGATAGTGGGTGTGTCGTCTTCCCGGAAAGTTAACTTGACCGTGGAAGGTGCCATAGGGGTAGGTATGATGGAAGACCCCACTGTCAATGAATTGGCTGGGATAGTATTCGTAACCACCTGCTGTCAGAGATAGATGAAAAACTCACTCACAAATTCAGTCAGTGATATATATCACTAGTGAAAACATACCAGGATAGCCAAACAATGCTGGACAACACAGATCATATCCCATTGGACCTTGGGGAGGAAATGGCATTATTAGAGAAAGTAAACCTGCCAAACCAAAATAAGGGATGCATGAGTTTATTGAGTTTTCATTTTATTCAAACTTCAAGGACGGCGTCTTCTCCTTCAATTGATAAAGAAGAAGACGAAACGGCGCTTCCACCTGGACTCAGAAAAGAAGGTGGCTTCACTTTGGGGAACGTTGGTTTCTTGGTATCCATCAGGAAATTGTTGAAAAACACTGCCTCTTTCTTCACATCCTCAATCTTCTGAGCATGCTTGTTCTCAATGTGCTTTCGTACATATTCAGGAGCCTGAGATTCATTTAAAAAATAAAAAAAAGTTTAACTTTTGATCAAATTTGTGTCAGAATCACGGTCTGTTTTTCAGAACGCTCACCTTGAATAATTTCCAGCTTAATGGGCACAGCCATTTATTTTTTGCCAGTGCTTGAGTGTTAACAGATATGAATTTCTCCACCTCTTCATCAGGATCTTTGCGACCCAACTGAATGGCTTCCCTCTCGTTGAGGACTTCGGGTAATGCAAAAAGAGAATCCAACTTCTCCTTCTTATTCCTAAGCCAGTGTCCAACTGTAATAGATTACAGATAAAAAAAAAAAAAGACGTGTGATTCTTTTGTTGTCAAAATTTTACGATGCATGCATTTTGACAGAGTTTGTCAAATGAAAGCAAACCTGTTTTGTCCAAACTACAATTAACCTAAGAGCTCTTTACGAGTTTAATGTTTAAGATGTAGCGACACCTACTGGTTAAAATCTGAAACAAAACCTTTTTTTTAAGTCTGTTCTTTCTGGAATTAAAAACCACTTCTAAAGCAGCTTTTAGAACTAAATATTAAGTATTTTATTTCCCAATAAAAAGCATCTTCTGGCCGATTATCCCCAACATAAAACATAGTAAACTCTTGTTTAGAAAAAGGGATACATTCCATTTAAAATTTCCACGTGAAGCAGTTGAGAACATCCATCATTTTTATAAATATTTACATCCCGTCATTTCTGAGCCCTTTTTTGTTGGATAAAAAAGATGGAAGCCTCTAACCTTCCGTCCTGAGGACATAGTGGAGTAGAACAGGTTCCCGAACATGAAAAATGCCACAGCGGTTGGGCATATCGTCTTCACCGGTAAATTCGAAAGCAGTGTAATAATCAAGGGAGTGGACGATGCGCAGGTACAAGATCAGACGGTCTAAAATCTAGGAAAAAAAAGGATAAAATTGTACACAATATTTAGAAACCCTGGCAGTTCCAAGAGTTTTCTCAAGGGAAAGAAAAGGGAAAGTAAGCTGTTAAACCTGCTTGAGATTTTTCTTCTCCTCCACCATGGCATCTATGTCAATTGCCCCTTTGGAAGTCTCCTCCGGCTCCATCTTGGTGCCTGAAAGTACCTCTTCCTCAGCGCTCTCCTCCTCGATCAAGTAATCAGTTATCTCCTTGAGGATGGGATTCAGAGTCGATATCTGTAACAAAAGAACAAAACCAAAAAAAAAATCTCATCAATCTTTATCCCCAGTATGGTGTTAGTTTATCAAACTCTGAAGTGGATACTAACTCCACAGTCACTTCTTTTCTCCTCCTCCAGATTTTCCCCTCTCCACAACCCTCTTCTTTCATCCAGAATGTGTATGAGCTTGGCGGCCATTTTGATGTCGTTGAGGATCATCGGTTTGAGCTGACTGAGGCCACTGACACTCCGAATTCTTCGTTTGATATCCTTGTTCAATTCTGGAGCCAGCTCAAAGTCACGAACCTGTAAAAAATAAAACAAAGGAAACTGGATTAAATCCAGCATCAAGAAAAAAAAAAAAAAACATTATGAAAACATCTTCTAGAAAAGAGAGAGAGAAAAAGAGAAGAAAACTTACCCGGGCGTTCCTTAGGTTCCAACAGACTTCTTCCACATCTGTGTGATGATCAAACGTCACCCAACCGCGTCTGAAGAAACTGAACATGGCAAAGTTGTATAAATAACATCAAATAAAAAAATGAAAGTGTTGAATTTCTGTTGTTTTTTTTTTAAAGTTTGTATTTTTTAAACAGACCTGTGCTCTGGGTGGGGGTCACTTAGGCAAACACGCAATAATCCAGGGCAACTTTGAAACAGCTGCAGAGAGAGAGGGGAATTTAAAAAAGTTCAGGCAGCTTAGAGAATTTGGAGATTGGACATTTTTTCAGATATTTCTGGACTCACATGTAGAATCTCAGCCTTTGCAATGTTGGGAGGAACATATCTTAGGAACACGGATCGGGTCTTGTGCAGTGCGCGGGGTCTGAGAGACTCCTCTTTCAGTTCCTGAGCTCCTTCGGTGACTGCCTGTACTTTCTCATCTAAGACAGAAAAAAAAATAAAACACGTGGACAACTTTGCTCTGCTTGTTTTCACAAAATGACATGCAATTTATGAAACATAAAAAATAAAAAGGTGCTTTTTTTTTTTTTTTTTTTTTTTTAAAGCGGAAGACGACGGAACTGTACCTTTTTGAGAATCACTCTCATTGTCCGGCTCGTCCTGGGACTTCACAGTGGAGTCGATCAAGTCATTATTGATGACGCTGTACTTATATTTTCCATGGGCCTGAAAGAAAGCAGGGAGGGAAAAAAAATTATTTCTTTGTGGTTTATTTCATTTAATCTCACTCTTCACAAAATATAAAATATTAAGGGATGGCGTTGGCTCAGTGGTAGAGTGTTTCTTCTTGGACTGGGAGAAGCTGGTTCAAATCCTACTGAGCCCCCTCGGTGTCCCTGGAGAAGACACCTAACCCTCTAGTTGCTCCCACCATTGGCGCCGTCATGGCTGACTGCTGCGGTGCAATGCAGCACAGTAAAGTCTCCATTGAGGGATCAATATGGTACAGTTAAAAATATTCCTTACAACCTTCTTAGCTTCAGAAGAATCCATCGTGACAGAGCAATCCAGGTCTTGCGAGCTGGTTACTTCACTAATATTGCTGTCCTGCTGAGACAAAAACAAACTCACAAAAAGAACTTTGTGATACATTTACAGTGTTTACAGAATAATGTGCAACGACGCTAACGTTTACCGTCCGGTTTTCCACCATTGATGGCGGGGTTAAGCTCAGATTTTCAATGCTTTGAGCCTCTCTGATTGATGAAGTGGGTTGAGAGGTGTCCAGCTCGTTTGCCTCGTCGTTTGCTTTATACATGTCCAGTACACGTAAATCGTTGTCTGTCCCTCCTTCCATTATAATGACAGCTGTGGACAAATATGAAAGCGATGTGGGAAAAAAAAAATTGATCTTCAAAGGGTCTTGTCTAATTATATAAATTGCCTTGTCCTTTTTTTTATTTTAAAATAGCTTTGGAACTCCCACCTGCGTCCAAGAGTTTAGCAATTGCCTGGCTCTGATCGATTTCCAAAGAAATTTTGTTGAGCCATCCATTTTTATTTAAGTGCATAAAAGCATTCAATCGAATCTGTGTCCTTCTCTTTGTCTCGGTCTTGACGCGATCCACTTCATCAGGATGGTATCTGATTCTAAACCTGCGGCCAAAGCGACGGGGTGGAATATTGCAAAGTTAGAAACTAAAATTGTCAAGTTGCACAATTATATTGATTTTTTTCCCCATTGATTTTCACTTTAGATTTTAAACACATTTATTGCAAGAAGTTATTTAAAAAAACATTTAACATACATGAAAGTGGAATTAAAGTTTCTATACTTATGACACAATTTGTGGTGAATACAGCCTGTCCACGACTACCATTATGATAGCTTGTAATTTCATTCATTTAAATCCCCCAAAAAAGAAAAACACAACAGAGTTTATAGAATCAAACATTTGCATTATTTGAATGAAAGTTATTCGTTATTAGATGGACCAGATTTACCTTTCCTTTGAGCCAGATTATTAACAAATATATATATATAAAGAGAGAGCGAGGGAGGAAGAGAGGTGTCTTCAGTGAAAACGGGCTCCACTTCACCCCAATTGTGTGTCAGTTTTCACACAAACTCGGTTTTAGGATTCAATTTGATTCCCACGTGGAAAGGAAATTGATGCCGAAAAACTGTAAAACGACGGAAAAAAAGTCTTCCATGTGCTGAGGAATGCCCAGCTATCTAAAATACTTTTGTGTCTAAGAGTAACCTCATTGTCCGCAGTGCATACCCTATCTATCTAAGACAGACTCTAGTGGACGCTTCCCATTTTTGCTTGAGGTAGGACAAAAAAAAAAATTCAGTCGTCAGTGTGAAATTTTGAAATGATAGGGGGAAAAAAAAAAAATCAGTTAGGATATAAAAGTTCTACATTGTTTGACAATAATAAAAATATTCCTAAAGTACGAAAGCGGGCAGATTAAAATCCTGCAGTTACAATTCAAACATGAGACTAAACTACCGTAATTTCCAGTCCATAAGCCGTGACCTTTTTCACGTACATTCAACCCGGCGGCTTATCCAACGACTCAATCTATTTGTGGATTTTTTTAACGGCCGTTAAGGGTGCTCGAGCAGAAAAGGTACGAGGAAGACGCTACTGTAGCCTGGTGTTTGCATTTGCAACGATGAATTGAAGCACGATGAACAACAAGAAACAATCCACAATTTCATAGCGGCCAATCAAAAGTAACATACATGTTTTTGGAGGGTTGGAGGAAACCAGAGTACACATAGAAAACCCACGCATACATGGGGAGAACATGCAAACTCCACACAGAAAGACCAGTGTTTCAAGCCTCACCCCCACTCCTGGACTTGAATCCCTGACCTTCTTGCTGTGAGGCCAACACTCAGCTTTTATTACAATAAAAGAGCTGGAAATAAAACTCACCATTTCTATCTTTACACAAGTTTGAACTTCCACAAAGATAAAAACGTAAACACACTCTCAAAGATAGGAAGCTCATTTCGGTCGCTTGTATTCGCGATCTCATTCTTTCGGTCACAACCCACAGCTGGTGACCATAGGTGAGGGTGGGAACGCAGATCAACTTGGAAATCAAGAGCTTTGCTTTTCAGCTCAGCTTTTTCTTTACTACGACGGACCGATGCAGCATCCTAGTTATTGCTGACGCTGCACCGATGCGCCTGTCGATCTCCCGCTCCATCCTTTCCCCACTAGTGAACAAGACCCAAGATACTTAAACTCCTCCACTTGGGGCAGGAATAATACGGCAATTATTCCCCTCCTCATGGAATAATACAGCAAGTTGAACGTAACATGATAACTGTTTGTGTTACGCTGTGTACACGTGTGGCTTATGTACGGCCAAAATCTGTTTTCTTTAAAAATGTAGTGAGTACAGCTTACAGTCATAGACCGTAAAATACGGTAAACATCCTGGTTGACTGTGTTAAAAATATATCAAAATTCTTACAATTAGCAAAATTGTTTAAAAATACATATAAAATGAGCAGTAATCAAATGAGTAATTAAAAGTCTGAAAAGCTGGTCGCTAGATAATATTTACATACCATTCACTTGGTCTTTTCAGCTAATGAAAGAACAAGTTAATTACTCACAAACAAGTGTTCCTCTGTCTTATTTTAAGACTTTGTTTCTAAGCTGGTTGATATTTGTACAGTAATATAAGAATCTTCGATGCATAATGTTTACTTAAACGATATAATGTCAGAAACTAACCTCATTTTCATTGGTTTTAGAAATGTATGACTGGGGAAAATGAGATCGTACCATTCCTCGTCTTTGTGAGCCAAGAAGAACTCCTGCATCCTTTCCTTGTGGTAATTCATCTTGTACTCGGAATACTTTTTAATAGCTTCTATGTCGCTCACAGGATCATCCATCTGAACCAAAAATTCCCTGAAGCTTTTCATATGTTGATGAGACGTAACTGGCTTGACCGGGGGTGTTCCAAGTCTAGAAAGAATCAAAATTATATAAATATTTGAAAAAACTGCCAATAAAACAACAATTAAAGACAACTTATCTATTTGAACAAAATCTATGAATACAAATCATATGCTGGTCTGATTCATTTTAATCAAATTTGTATACATTTCAAGAGAAAATCATTGATAGCATTTTAAGTCAGATTTTTCTCACCTTGTCGGTACTGGGATACAAAGAGTTGACTGCTGAATCGAAGGTATGTCATTCTGTCCACATAGTGTATAACAGGATTCGGAAGGGCCAGCAGATCCAGACACATGTTCTACGTTGCACACCACTGGAAATGGATCCACACCTTCATTATCCCTGCAAGAAGGAAGAGGAAATATCTTAGAACATATGATCAAATGTGTCTGGGAAAAATGTTCTTCTCACCAGTCTCTTCTCATTCGTTTTGACTGGGAACTCCTTTCGGACTGGGTTGGGCTATTAATGTCTATTCGTGAGTGATCGGAGTCCATGTACTCTCCACGACTACTACGACGTCCGTTTCTTTTAATCATCTTCCTGGCAGAAAAGGTGGGTAAATTGGGACAAATCACCTATCAATTCATTTGTATCACTCAAATCCAACTTGGGAGGAACTTAAATACACAAATGAAATATTTATTTTCGTGAAGATGTTAGTGATTTAAAAAACATCTACAACTCTGAGGACTTCTGGGACCCGATTCCCTCTCGAGAGCAGCGTTATTCAACCAGCGTTCAGCAGCACACTAGTCTACCATGAGAGATCATCTACTTTTTGCTGGAAATTATCCTATTTCACCTCATACGGTGATCAGCATCCACCGGTAGCTCCCAAAGATTGTTTTGGTTGGTCTCATAGTGTTTGTGTAAAAACAGTTTAAAGCTTGTTTATTTATGTTTATTAAATGAAATCTTTTATTTAGAGAAATGCAGAATTATCCTGTAACCATAACAACCCACTCTTATCTGCTTTCTTGTTGCAGCTGCTGTCTATCCCTCCCAAAAACTACCCAAACTAGAAGATCGTATTTTATAAATGCATTTGAAAGCAGAAAAAAAATAATCAAATTCTAATGAAAATGATCTTATTTACCGTCATTGATTGTGATAAACTAAGTATCTTACCATTTATGCCACGTTTCTCTGCTATGACTCTCTGTGTCACAGTCTCTTCTCTCAGGTCGGAATTTGTCCATTCTTTGTTCATGGTCTTCGTCACTATCGGCCATATCTGAAAAGCAAATCTAAAAGTTAATATTTCCCATAGAAACAACAATGAGGCAGTTTAAGGCAATCAGAGCAAAAAGTACAATTAAAATATTATTCTTCTGTCACATTAACATAAATCTGGAATGATTTAAACTAGGGCTGGGCGATACAGAAAACAATATATATCTCCATTTATTTGCAAACAAAAACATTCCCTTCAGAATAGTGAAAGGGCAATTCCATTGTGTCACAAATCAACTTTTATTAAAGTGTAATCAAATCATTAAAAACATAAAGGAGATTCCTTTCTTGAAATAAAGGAACATCTGATAAAAAAGCAGATGTTGCTTGAAAAACTGTAAACTAAAGACAGAGTAAAACATCTTCCTAGATCAACCAGGTAGGTTTTTTATTCATTAAGGTGCTTCTCTTTGTAACATTTAACGGTTCATATCTGTTTCATATCAACATATCTGTTCAAACTCACAGTTACAGATCTAAGTGGAACAAATATTAAACACACAAGAAAATTATTTCTGCTCTTACTTTCAAAATAAAATGGGTTTACCTCTTATTCTTTGGATTTTATTTTAAAAAACAAACAAACGAACAAACAAAAACCAAGAAAGAGTATAATTTGCTCAAGCTTCTTAAATTCTGAGCAAAGAACACTAGCCTGTCTAGTGGGCTAAGTGTAACAGGATAGTCTTTAACATGTTAACAAAACCACGTTGTTTAAAAAATGACGCAGTTCATTTGATTCCAAATTGACGCCATGTCCAATATCGACACGGCGCCGATATCAGAGCCATATCAGCTCCAATTTAAAGGCAACAGATTGTGAAAAACGACACATTTTCTCGCTTTTTCTTTATCAGCACATGCTTCGTGTTTAAAGCACGCGTCATTGTCCTTTATTTTTGCACCGTGAGTGGTGTTGCGGCCTTGCGGCCTGCATCTCCACAACATGTGCGAATTTTTCGCCGGTATTTCTTTTCGACATTTACAGCAGAAAACATTAGTTTGTTGTTTACCCGATGGTTTGAACCCAAAATATCTCCAGATAACTGAACGAGTAGTGCGTTTTATCGCTTCCCCTTCTCGATGCCCTAGCGCGGTGCCTTGCTTGCCGAGACGTCAGAGAGAAAGAAAGATGGCGGAGGAGGAAAAAGTAAAGGAGCCACGCGACACAGAGCAGGCGGGGATAAGAGACGGAGAAGCACATGGGCGAACGCCAATTTAAATACAGCGTTATCGATATAGACAAAGTGTGAAAAATGTGTTTCATGTTTAAAAATATATGTCGATATGTCGTAAATATCGATATATATTCCCCAGCCCTAATTTAAACAGGTGTGATAGTAAAGAATTAAACTGATGAAAACAGGTGCTGTTGTTGAGAATCAGGTTCGGCTAAAAGAAAACGGAGACTAGAGTCCGCATCCCATTGATGCTGTAACTTAAAAAAAAAACAATCACAGTTTAAAACCAACAAATCAAACTAATTTAGGATCAGATAAAAGTTAGTTTGTGAGACAATTGCAAATAAGAACAAAAATGACTTTTTGACCACTTTTATTAAATGTGTGTTTTGAAATTTAGTTGAAATTTGGTTGAAAATTTGATAAAATAATAGTAAAACTTACCAAATTATCAAAATAAAAAAACAAAAAACAATCGATCGTTTGATTTGAAGTAGATGTAATGTGGAGTGATATTTCATCCAAAGTTTACCTTAAAAAAAACTGTCCTTTTAAATATTTTTTTTTTCTTCTATTGCTACTATTTTAGGTTGCGTTACAAAACTTTGCAAAACACCACCACCTAGTGCTTCGAAGAGTAAAACAAATTCTATTTTAGCATAATATTTTACCCTAAAAATAAACATCAACATGAAATAAAAATAATATTAATAATAATCAATCAAACTACTTAAATACTTTAAAATATAAGCTATTTGTTGGGAAAATTAGCTGTGAAAAGAACGAAATTTATCAAATTCTAATAAATGAGGATGTGATTGTTAAAAATGACCTGCCAAACATTAAAAAAAATGTGAAAATTTTTGTAAAATCAATCGACTAGTTTGAGATGATCAAAGACTGGCTAAACGATCAATTAAAACATTTTTTACCTTGAATAGTAAATCAAAATACACTTCACGTGCTTCTCTTCCACTGTACCTCTACTCCTCAAAACTAGCAATGAAAACTAATTCTAGTGCCACCTACTGCATCGAAGTGGAAAAGTCTATTCCTGCACACATGGCTTTGAAAAATACAGTGTAAAGGCTCGGGTGCGTTCGGTATAAGAGAGGAGTTACGATTGTATCCGAGGGGTGTGCGGCTGCGCGGTAGGTGAGTGAGAAGATAGATCGGAGAATGGTGGTCCTACAAGCAGTTTTCTGAACAATAATAAAGAGTTAGTAAGTCTTGAGGAGTCTCCGAAGTGTTTCCTTCTGCACAGACATTACAATACCTAGTTAAATCAGAGTAAAGATTATGTAAAGTCTTGTTTAAGATGTTTAAACTCTGGTTAAAATCTATTTAATACCACTCAATCAACTGTTCAGAGATAGATAGATAGATAGATAGATAGATAGATAGATAGATAGATAGATAGATAGATAGATAGATAGATAGATAGATAGATAGATAGATAGATAAATGAATGGATAGATGGATATATAGATAGATGGATAGATAAAGGAATGGATAGATAGATTGATGGATAGACAAATGAATAGATAGATAGATAGATAGATAGATAGATAGATAAATGAATAGATAGGTAGATAAATGAATAGATAGATAGATAGATAGATAGATAGATAGATGGATAGATGGATGGATGGATAGCTAGATGAATAGATGGATAGATAGATGGATGGATAGATAGATAGATGGATGAATAGATGGATAGATAGATGGATGGATAGATAGATGGATGGATAGATGGATGGATAGATCGATTCTGGTGTCCTGTAGCAACAAATCACACATACAAATACATGAAAATTTAAAAAATAAAATAATAATAATTACAATCACTGGTAATAAGAAACCCAACTGGACTCAGTTCCTTCCAGGCACATCTATTTGATAAAATTGTTTAGGGGCAGAACGGATGACCTTTAAAAGCACACTTCTGCAGTGCAATGAGGGGAACCTGTTACTTCTGGTACTTTTCTGGGTTGTGACCAAATCATGCAGAGGGTGACGGGAATTTTTCAGGATGGCCTGCAATTAGATTCCTCATTATCCTCTCCAAAACAGGTCCCACAGAGTCAACATTCCTCCCTACCACAGCAGCACATTTCTCAATCAGTTTGTTCAGCCGATTGTTGTTCCTTGTGGTCAAACTGCCTCCCCAGCAGACAACCGCAAAGAAAACTGCACTTGCCACAACAGACAGGTAAAAAAAAAATGTACAGCTGTACATGTCACGTGTTGTATATTTAACAGATATTTCTTCACATTTGCATCAAGATAACTATTTCACCTTCTAATGGACCACAACAATGCGCACAAGAACTAACGTCACTACTCTTAGTTTGGTCACATATTGCTTGTTAATACTTTTAATAGAGTTATTTCCAACAATTTTACAAAAGTTTTTTGGGGTTTTGCATGGAGTGAGTTGCATTCAAAGCAGTTTGGCTTGAAAGATCACAGAATACTTGTGCATTAAAACAGGAGTTTATTTAACAAATAAATGTCATTACATTTGCATGCATGACATTTTAAATTCATTTTACAGAGCATTGGTTAACACGTCTTTTCTCCAGGGTTTTCTTTGTTCTTCCTCTGAACTTGAGCTGTTGTCTCATGTAGTCCATGATAGTTCGTGGCCAGACTCGGGTAGTATGAGCTTCATCATTCAAGACAAATGCAGATTCAATAACAGGATAACTTGGATCTGTTGATCCAAATGGGAAAGCTTCATCAGGATCATCATTGTTGTTCAAAAGAGTGGAGATCATCTGTTTTTGGTTCGATTTGCCCAGAAATTCCTGTCAATGTACAAGACAATAATGTTTTTACTATTTTCCAAAAGGCCTTTCTTGGAATATTTAGAAATATACAGAATATAGAATATAATTTTTTTAATGCAAATTTAAAACATTTCAAATGATCTGAAACTTTCTTTTAAAAAAAAAATCTTTACCTTATATTGATCTTGAGGAAATGCTCTAGAATTCATCACAACAAATGAGATTCCAGCAAAAAGTAATAAAAAAGATGATCCCAGAGACATGATGTCCTTCCAACGTCTGGTCGAGGTAAATCCAGAAATCTAAAACGCTCCACATACAGCAAAGCCTTGCCAAAAGAATTCACTTATATGGCTTCTCATACATATTGTGTGACGTAGTGATATTTTACAATTATCAGTGAATAGAAACTAATTTCAGGAAACAGGTTTTTAACCCTCGAACACACAATTGTACCATAAGGACTTTTCAGCTACCTTCTCCTCAAAGTGTTAATAAAGACATTCATTTAAAATATGAATAGTCTTTTTTTTCTGAAATGCAGCAGGTGGTATAACCTGAGAAACTGAAAAGGATCAAAAGGTCTAATTAATTAGTCTTAATGAATACACGCTGCAGTAAAATCAAAGCAACATATAGCTTTAAAAATGACAAACCTATGAATGATAGACTGCTACATTACATTATCTTACATTATGTTAAGCACAAAGCGAACGCACAGTTATCCTGCAAGGTACAGGAAGCTTTAAGCCTCCAACAGTAGATCTATTTTAAAAGTCATTGTCCCATATTGCTTTAGAGAGTGTGGCTTATAGTCTGAAAGTTGGTTTGTAGCAAGCTGCTTAAAGTCTAATTACTTTACGTCATTTTACATTACGAAAATTTATAAATTAAAGAATATTTTTCTCAGGTAGGCTGTGCATTGACAAAACTAGTCATTTCACAATTAGTGCCATTTATAGATCCTGTTATAGATCAGTGGGTTTTGACCATGTAGAGGGATGAGAATAGATCAAACCATCTCTCAAAACTCACAATTAAGTATATGTTTCGCATATGTTTCGTCTTTTGAACAGTTTATCCATAATTGGGTGGCAAGGGGTGCCGGAGCCTATCCTGGCTGATTTCATGGGAGAAGCAAAGTACACCCCGAACAGGTCACCAGTCTGTGGCAGGGCCACACACAAATATTCGTTCCTACGGGCAATTTTCATTGTGTTGTCTCCGTTGTCGACTAAGCGGAAGACCAAACGAAATAATGGCGTAGTTGTTTCTGTGCTCGATATGAAGCTAACATTTATACATACCGGTAAATTTGGGTGGAGACGGTGGCCGCATGGTTAGCGCGTTCGCCCGCGGACCGGAAGGTCGCGGGTTCGCGTCCCACGGAGAGCACGTCTAGGGTCCTTGGAGAAGACACCTAACCCCCACTTCTCCCACCATTGGCGCCGTTGAAGGGCAGCCTGCTGCGGTGTAAGGAGTGCAGCAAACAAAATTTCCCCGGTGAGGGATGAATAGAGTAATTCAAAATAAACAAAAAAATAAAAAATAATTTAGATGTCTTTTGGGCCAACAGCATCGTACTGCCACTCTTTAATCAGTAACTTAACTATACGGACTGTAAACATACAAATGTCTGCATTGTTAAAGAAGTCATTCCTTCTATTGTAAAATCTCTGACCTATCTTTGCAACCTTTCTTTTCAAAAAGGGCTATTTTCCCAAGACGTGAAATTAATACAGTTGATATATTCAAAACGAAGATGGACACAATACAGATAAATACAGGCCAGTGGTTTTACTACCATGATTTTCTAAGGTTTTGGAGAAACTCTTTGTAAAACAGTAAGACAGCTTTATAGAAAAACTCTTATTACTAAATGAACAATAGTATGATTTCAGAAAAAAAACAGAACCACAACACAAGCTGTCATGACAATGGTTGAGGAAATATTCGAGACAGTTGATAAAAATTTAAACTCTGTTTGCGTTTTCATAGATTTAAAGAAAGCCTTTGATATCGTAATCATTTATCAAACAAACTAGAATATTACGGTATCAGAGGGACTGTCAACAGTTGGTTGCAAACTAATTTGAAAAAAAAATGGCCATTGTTGGTTGAAACTAACCAAATTTGGTCAGATCCTGGGATCGTCACCTATGGGCTCCCTCAAGGTACATTAATTGGCCCCAAACTTTTTATTCTTCATATCAATGACATATGAAATGTTTCTGAAATTTTAAAGTGGATAATCTTTGCAGACAATAAAATTTGAATTTCACAGAAAGAAATTCAGACAAACTTCTCAACAAAATTGAAAAAGAGTTCTAAATACCTAAAAGTTGATTTGACGTTGATAAGTCAATTCTCAATATTGAGAAAAACTAACGGAACAGAAATAAAAAGGATTAAAAAGTTTTAAAAAACTAAACATTACATACAGTGGTGGTCAAAAGTTTACATACACTTGTAAAGAACATAATGTCATGGCTGTCTTGAGTTTCCAGTTATTTCAACAACTCTGATTTTTCTCTGATATAGTGATTGGAACAGATCCTTCTTTGACACAAAAAACATTCATGAAGTTTGATTCTTTTATGACTTTATTATGGGTAAACTGAAAATGTGACAAAATCAGCTGGGTCAAAAATATACATACAGCAATGCTAATATTTGGTTACGTGTCCTTTGGCCATTTTTACTTCAATTAGGCGCTTTTGGTAGCCATCCACAAGCTTCTGGCAAGTTTCTGGTTGAATCTTTGACCACTCCTCTTGACAGAATTGGTGCAGTTCAGTTAAATTTGTTGGCTTTCTGACATGGACTTGTTTCTTCAGCATTATCCACATGTTCTCAATGGGATTTAAGTCAGGACTTTGGGAAGGCCATTCTAAAACCTTAATTCTAGCCTGATTTAGCCATTCCATTACCACTTTTGATGTGTGTTTGGGGTCATTGTCCTGTTGGAACACCCAACTGCGCCCAAGACCCAACCTTCGGGCTGATGACTTCAGGTTTTCTTGAAGAATTTGAAGGTAATCCTCCTTCTTCATTGTCCCATTGACTCTCTGTAAAGCACCAGTTCCATTGGCAGCAAAACAGGCCCACCGTGCTTGATGGTAGGCATGGTGTTCTTGGGGTTAAAGGCCTCACATTTTCTCCTCCAAACATATTGCTGGGCATTGTGGCCAAACAGCTCAATTTTTGTTTCATCTGACCACAGAACTTTCCTCCAGAAGGTCTTATCTTTGTCCATGTGATCAGCAGCAAACTTTAGTCGAGCCTTAAGGTGCCGCTTTTGGAGCAAGGGCTTCCTTCTTGCACGGCAACCTCTCAGTCCATGGCGATGCAAAACACGCTTGACTGTGGACACTGACACCTGTGTTCCAGCAGCTTCTAATTCTTGGCAGATCTGCTTTTTGGTGCTCCTGGGTTGACTCTTCACCCTCCTGACCAGTTTTCTCTCAGCAGCAGGTGACAGCTTGCGTTTTCTTCCTGATCGTGGCAGTGACAAAACAGTGCCATGCACTTTATACTTACAAACAATTGTTTGCACTGTTGCTCTTGGAACCTGCAGCTGCTTTGAAATGGCTCCAAGTGACTTTCCTGACTTGTTCAAGTCAATGATTCTCTTTTTCAAATCTGTGCTGAGCTCCTTTGACTTTCCCATTGTAGCGTTTGTGGGTGTTTTTATCCAATGAGCCCTTATTAAATGGCCTCAGAGAATTCACCAGATGTAGTCACTCATAATCACTCACAAGAAGTTAAGAGGTCATGCTATGAAGCTCATGTCATTGACACAACTTTCTAAGTCTCCAAAATTGCTCATTCATGTTGCTGTATGTATATTTTTGACCCAGCTGATTTCGTCACATTTTCAGTTTACCCATAATAAAGTCATAAAAGAATTAAACTTCATGAATGTTTTTTTGTGACAAAGAAGGATCTGTTCCAATCACTATATCAGAGAAAAATCAGAGTTGTTGAAATAACTGGAAACTCAAGACAGCCATGACATTATGTTCTTTACAAGTGTATGTAAACTTTTGACCACCACTGTACATTGAAATTGAACAAGTCTAGGAGACCAAATTTCTTGGAGTTATGATTGATTACTAACTAAACTGGACAAAAAAAGTTTCTTTTTAACCTTCTGAACTGCCTATCCCTGAGACGGTCGCAGAGCTACAGGAGCCTATCCTGTCTGATTTCAGGCAAGAGGCGGGGTACCCCCTGAACCAGTCGCAAGTCTGTTGCAGGGTCACACACACACAACCATCCAAACACATACAACTATCCAAACACACATACACAATCATTTCATAGAAGCCAATGAACCTAACATGCATGTTTTTGGGGGGTGGAGAGTACCTGGAGAAAACCCACACATACACGGGGAGAATATGTAAACTCCAAACAGAAAGACCAGTATTTCAAGCCTCAACCCTACTCCAACACTCAAATCCCACCTTCTTGCTGTGAGGCCCTTGTGCCAACTACTGCAACACAGTCCCGCCGTAAAAAAAAAAACCCAAAAAAAACATGTGGAATATAAAAAAGAAAAAATATCTAAATCAATGGGAATTCTATCAAAAACAAGAGAAATGCTAAATTATGAAGGTTTATACTTAATTTACAATTCACGCCTGCTGCTTTATTTAAATTATTGTGTACAAATCTGGGGATCGACTTTTAAAAACACACTAGAAAAAATTGTGTTACAGCAGAAAGGAGTCATAAGAATAATAAATAATGCAGGTCATTATGAACGCAGGTCATTATGAACGCAGGTCATTATGAACGCAGGTCATTATGAACGCAGGTCATTATGGTCGCAGGGGCAACAGCCTAAGACGGGAAGTCCAGACTTCCTTCACCCCAGCTGCATCCTCCAGCCCATCTGGGAGGATCCCGAGGCGTTCCCGAGCCAGCTGTCAATATAGTCTCCCCAGCTGGTCTGGGGTTTGCCTCTGGTTCTCCTGCTACTGGGACGTGCCCAAAACACCTCCCCAGCGACGCATTCGGAAGGTATCCTAACTAGATGTCTAAACCCATTTGCCTTCTCTTGACCCAAAGGAGCAATGGCTTTTCAACTGGAAGGTAAAGGCAACTTTAGTACCCCTGGTGATTGGGGCAGTAACCCCCAAATCACCCACAGCAGCTCCAGCAGAGAAAACTCAGAGGTCTCAGTCCAGAGAAGTGCAGTCATAGGAACAGCGGGGATACTGCGCAGTGGGCAGCCACCTCTAGTAGGTGACCGGAGGTTGGAGAGGGAGATGGTCAGGCCACTCAATGGGGAAGGAGAGTTTTCATACAAAACATATGAAATATTGTATTTTAATAGTAACTTTATTGCCCAGAAATATGAATATTGGAAAAGAAATGATCAAATCCAAACAAATGTCAACGCAAATACATTTCAATGCAACTCAATCACAGCACATTGAATCAATGATTCCAACGACAGCATTGCAATATTCTATTTAGTCTGTACTTGTATATGTGAAAAAAAAAAACATTTGACACTGTAGGTAAATCTCATTTAACAATCTAGGCACACTTTAAAAGATAGAAAACTTTCAAATTGAGTAGTGTATAGAAATATAGATATTTTTGCTCAAGTCAAAAGTCTAAAGCTGAGACACAAAGAAAATAAAAAGGTACGGTATAAAAGATAGTTAAAACATTATTGCAATTATTTTTAAAAAATGTTTTACTTCGCAGTACAAACGACTGCCAATCGGTTTCGAATAAACTCTAAAAACACGGTGAAAAGATATTAAGAGAAACATAATGATCATTTCTTTGGCAATTTAAATCCCCCACGAAAACTGACTGCTACAAACATGGGTGGAACATCGGTCATTTTGTTATAACACGTAGTTGAGCTGTAATATATGCGTTTCATCCTCAATTCAATCACAAACTTTACGGAGTAGCATTTTCAATACTCAAATGTAATTCTTAAATAAACTTTTGCACTCATTTGCATTTCAGGGGGATTCCCCAGAGTACAGAAAAGATTCATGACTTTCCCGACTGTAGCAATAAAAACGGACACCCTGCAAATTGTAATTTTGTCTGTAAAGCTCCATCAGGCTACTGAAAGTAGAAACATTTGGCACATTAAATGCGTACAAAGAGACAACAGCAGCACAAGAAAAAAAAAAGTGTTTTTTTTCTGGAGCAGAAAACACTTTATACAGATAATCTAGAAAAATAAAAATCAACTACAATTATTAGTTAATTAAGTTCAAGTAGAAACAAGCCAGAACCAACGTGTCCTGTTTGTGTCATTGTTATTATGATTATTAAAACTGGTAAAAAAAATATATATGTATATATACTGGCACATAATCTCTAAATAACTGTTATCGCTTCATTACATCCGTGAAAAAAATGAAAATACCATTGAGAACAAAGAAGAAAAGATGAATTTAACAGGAAAGGGTATGAAAAAAAGAAGTGTTGATATTGACATCGTCCCTTCAGTTTTACGATTTATCGGTATATTTAAGACTATCGAATTTTAAAATCAACATAAAGCAAAAATCTTTTAGATATTGCTCACATGGTCCCACTTTTATTATTCAAATAAAAAAGAAAACATTCTGAAAAAGAAAACAATTCAATCAGGTACAAGTCTAACTTTTACAGATAAAGGTCAAAGAAATGAAAGTCAAAGAGCCCTTTAGTCGTCTTTGTGAGTGATTCATTCCAGACACTGACTTACCTTTTTCATTTTGTCAAAAGCAAGAGTTTGTTCAATTTGACAAACTGAATAAAGCTAAAACATCTTTAGAATAAAATGTCGTCACAGTAATGCTGGCAGTAAAAAGTAAAAGCATCTCGTGAACCCTCACGAGGGGGTCAATTGACACCACTACCTGAAAGCTCGTGGAGGTGTTTAAAACAAGACATTTAAGAGTCATTTGATGGCACTTAACACTCAGAGACTAGGACTAGGAGACTCTAATTCAGCCCAAAAATGACTCTGCTCCTCAGTATGCAGGTCAGATAGAGGTGTCAGATGACTCTTTCTGGGGTAGACAGGAGGTTGAGAAAATCTTGGGGCTTCTAGTGTTAAACTTCTGCTATGACTAAAAAAACTTTAAAGAAAATAAAACCCACAAACTTTGAGGAAAAAAAAAAAAAAAAGTTTCCCTCATCGTTGATTTCTTAAATAGTTCCCACTTTTGGAAAACATTGGCTACAAAGAGTAATTAGTATTACACTCTTTAGAAAATACTTAAATGACTCGTTAAGTTTGTGCAGCATTAATAATTAGGCTGTAAAATGAGATCAACTCAATATACAGCATGCAACTCATAGTAGGTCTATTGATAACAATTATAAAGTATTTGTATTAAAGTAAAATTAATATTTAAAATCTTGGTCCAGCTGATTGATTTGAATGCTGCAATGGCACGTAGAAGTCTACCTGCAGTCATAGTGCAAGACATCAATTCAAAATCGACCAGATTAGAAGATCTAATATAAAGACATCAGCTGCCCATGTTTTTTAAAAAATACCGTAACAGCGTATCCGAATGTAGAATAGCCTTTTTCTCTTTTGAGAGCACCTGTACAATTGAGAACCTGTAATCTTAGTGCAGCAAAAAAAAAAAAAACAAGTTATCATGTCATCAGTTGATTCCTACCATCAAGTTGAGTGTTGTCTTCTTCAGTGTTGTCGTCCTCATCTACTATTTCACCCTCACTACGCGAGTCTGAGATCAGCTGTGACACAGAGTGGTTGATATTGTCATCAAAAGAATTGCAATCTAAAGGAGTTTCAAGGCACTGTGGAATCATGTTTGTAAAAATGGCTTTATACACTACCTGGGTCTGAAACAAAGTTGGTTGGTAATCTGGCATAGGCAGGGGAGTACGATCTATGTTTGAATTTGGATCTGGATCTGCTCTTGCTTCTTCCACTCTTAGAGCTTCAGCTTCATCGTCAGTGTCGAGCTCTCCGGGGATGCCAGGAAGAGCACGTTGGTTGCAAACAGGACATCTTTTTCTGACCCTTGTGAGCCATGGGTCAACACACTTGGAGTGATAAGCTGGGGAGGGGGTGGATAGCACATTTTAAACATGGCAATAGCAATAATCAAGCGAACTATTTTTTACTAGCAGAACAGCCCGAGTTTAAAAAGGTAATTACAAAGAAAGAGAACACAATGAAAAACGTAACACAGTCACAAGGTGCTTTAACCTCCAATGACCTTAAACTCAAATCTGTGCAACTTCAACAATTTACTTTACTTGACTATTGTGTGACTTTAAGACATGTCACAAGCTAACGTATGCTATCCCAAGACGTGGGAAAAAGGTGACACTTATGGATAGAACCTGAAGTAAACTGAGGACAGTGTGATGAACTATTTGAAGAAAGAATTAGAAAACACAAAATACAAATGCCTGTCGTGAGATAAATGAGCCACATAACAGAACAGATGGTTAATTAAAACATATTTACAATACCATGTCTAACCAACACATCTGAACTAATTTGAAACCATGCGCTATCACACACAACTTTCTGCACAATATTTCACATTCTTTACATAAAGATGATTAATAATAATATTAAAACATTATGATGGGAATTACTTGGCCCACCTCCGGTAGCTGACACAAATTCTACCTTATTTTTATTATTACTTTAAGGTTGGACTATTTTTTTTTAATCTCACTGACAGATCAGTGTGTGTCAAACAGAGTTGCCGTGGTGACTGCCTCCCTCTCTTTTCCGGTTTGTTGGCAACGCCACAACAACCGCGTAATGGTGACATCTTGCCATGATATACGAGTAATTACAGGTGCCACCGTCTTATTTAAAGACTGTTGGATTTACACAATTCATATTTGAAGTTATAGAAGGGTGTTTGGGGCGGGATGAATTTCACGTTGGCTTAAAGTTATGTGAGGAGAGTTTCGGTGGCTTTGATATATCACAAGTTTTCGTTGCTTCAGCAATGCCGTCGAGCTGAAAACTGCTTGCTCAGCCAAAGATCACCACAAATATTGGTAAATGATCCCTTTGAACTATAGTTCTAACAATTTTTGTCTTGTTGCTATTACAAAAAATTCTAAATACAAAATTTGTGTTTCTATTTGCAATTTTCTGGTCTTTACAATCCAAAATGTGTGCTAAAAATGTACACAGTGAAAAGTATCAGTGGAGTAAAACATCTTTAGCATTTGTGATTTACACCACTGTCAAAGGGCATCAAAATGATATAAAATATTTACCATGGCTGCAGGGTAAGATTCTCAGTTGGTCGTCTTCTTCATATTCATCCAGGCAAATGACACACATTTCATATGAATCGCCTACAAAACAAAGGCAACAGTTATATTTTTATATTAATTTACAGTCACAATTGCAACCATTGCTTCTTTTACCCTAACCCCTTTAACTTGTCTTGTGGATGGTGAGCTTGCAAAACTATTTTGTTTCATCTTTTGAACCTCTGATCCATATTGCGGTTGCGGGAAGTGCTGGAGTCTATCCCGGCTGATTTCAAGCACTGAGGCAGGATACACCCAGAACAGGTCGCCAGTCTGTTCTGGGTGGTCGCCAGTCTGGCGACCTGTACTGGCGACCTGGCGACCCAGCCAGCACGGGTGGAACATACAAACTCCACACAAAAAGGAAAGTGTTTTAACCCTCGCCTCCCCTCCAGGACTCGAACCATGCCATTCTTGCTGTGAGGCCACTGTGGTAACCCCCGCACTACTGTGAGGCCCCAAAAATTATTATGAGAGTAAATACATTCCATCATTTGTATTACCAGTTTTGAAAGAGTGAATTGGAAGCTGCCTCAGTTGTCGTCTGGCAATACGTTCTCTCAGAATTCGTTTCCTTATATCCACGCATCGGGTGCACTGCGATATCGACTTCAGTTTTAGGAGAAAAGAAAATAAGGAAGAAACTCGCTCATATTAGGATACTGTCATTCAATAAATTAGTTGTTTTATATATATTGTGCTATACAAAATGAAGTTTAGATATATTCATACATTCAACAACAAACAAACAAACAAAAACATCTGTCCAGTGACTTTATGAGTAAAGAAGAAATTTATGTAGTTTCTACTTTGAACATAATACAGACATTGTTTATAATAGTAATAAAAATTTTATTTGTAACGCACTTTATATCTCCAGTGGAGATCTCAATTTTCAATTTGGAGAAGCAAAACTTGTGTCTTATACACAGTCCAGATTAGACACAAGATAGGGTTGCATAATTTCAACTCGATGCAGGTAAATACCACAGTATTTACAGGTATTTATTGTCTTGGCGAAAACAGGTTTCTGACACCTAAAGCGGTTGAAACAGTCAGAAACTGAAAAAATTCTTTATTGTCACCACAAATGTATAAAAAAAGGTTTGAGAGAGAGAGTGTGTGTGTGTGTGTGTGTGTGTGTGTGTGTGTGTGTGTGTGTGTGTGTGTGTGTGTGTCAACAACAAAACGTGTTGTGAGGGTAGTTTTACTGCAGACGAGAAACCATCTGTGTATGTTTGTGATGTTGACATTGACCTGGTAGATCTCAGGAGGTTTGATACTTGAAAAGTAACTCTTGGGGGGGCAAAAAGGTTTGGACACCACGAGGATTGAATGTGTTTCAATAAAAATAATTAATGAAAAAAAAAAAATAGTATCGTAAGCTGCATATGCAGATCACCAGGTTCAAATTTGGAAATGTTTACCACTTGGATAGAGGAATTGGCAATAAGAACATTTTCATCTGTGGGGATTGTAATATTGATTTGATGAATCTGAATAAACATTTACCAACTGAGGAATTTATCAACAGAATGTAAAAGTATGAATTTATATCCTACCATTACAAGGCCAAGTAGAATTAGATCTTACAGTGCGACCCTTATTGACAATATTTTCACAAATAATATAGAGTCTATAAATCTTAGTGACTTGATGGTTTGTGATTAAACTGACCATCTTTCTATCTTCATACTCTATGATAACAGATTTGATTATAAAGAAACCATCCCAGATTCCAAGGTATAAACAACAGACAAAGCAATTACCACACTTTATGACGATTTGATGAAACAGGACTGGAACACTGTATATAAGGGGAAAAGATGTAAACTATGCTTTTGACAAATTTTTAGATATCTTTAGGGAAGCGTACAATAAAAACAATCAAATTTGTCTAATTAGCCAAAATAACAACTATAAAATCACCATGGTTAACTAAATTTTTACAAAATGCTTGTAAAAAGATAAACGCTTTATTGAGACAGTTTATTCAAACAGGGACAAAAGAATCTGAACATTGAGATAAGTTATTTAAAAATAATTTGGCAGATATCTTAATTACTAGTAAAAATTTATATCATACCAACCTGTTAAATAAAAATTATACAAAAAGAGTATGGGGCATTCTAAATAAAATCATTAAAGGGGACTCACAAACACACTCATCTCCAGTTTATTTCACTGATAAAAGCAGTGACATTCACGATATAAATCAAATTGTTAAAAGTTTTAATAGTTTTTTGTCAACATTGGACTGGATTTGGCAGGAAAAGTACCCATCAAAATTGAAGTTGATCACACAAAGATAGATTTTAATACAAAGACAATGTTTTTGTCTGATGTAGTCGAAACAGAGGTAGTGGATATTGATAATTCCTAAAACAAAATAAGTAATCTACAGATTGTTTTGACACTGACATGACAATTATTAAACAAATTATATGTGGTATAGTTAAACCTTTAAATTACATCAAATTTACTTTAATCAATCCTTTCAACTGAAACATTTTCAAATAATAGAAAAATTGCAAAAGTGATTTCACTATGTAAAAATGGGGGGAAAAAAAACACCCTCTCTACCCAGTGGGGTAGATTGTTCATGAACACGCACAATGCTTATTGGCTGAAAAAATAGACAATTCAATCAAACAAACAAACCTTTGGCCTATTTGTATGTTTCATTATTCAATGCATCACAAGTAGACTAGAACTCGAAAACAAGGTTTTGGTTTCGGACACTTTGTCAGAGGTACAGTATAAGACAGTTTCTACTTTTGTGCACTTTCCACTAGTTTCTGCCAGTTTTTGTTTACAAGACAAAAGCTTTTAAAATACTTACAGTCACCAAACCCATCACAATAATAATCATGCAGATAATAACAGTGAAGGGAATAAGATAGTACACCAGTGGGAAATTCAACGTTGGCTTAATGAGCACATACACACTGCAAACACAGAGAAAGACAAAGCAAACAAAGTTAGAACATGTCTCTATTAAAATAAAAATAGTTTCTTAAAAGCTGTCTTTCCTTACCCGGCCTGAGGATTTTCATACGCTTTGAGGATTTCTGCAGCACGTTGACCAGTAAATACAGAGGGGATTAAAATTTGTCTCGCAATTGAAACTGGAAGAAAAAATAAAATATTTTGAAGATTAAAATTCTGTTCCAAACTCAGACAATTTGTATGTGTATACATATTGAAATCACATACTGTTGGTTGTGTTCATCGTAAGTAGAGCATTTGATTCAGTGTTGTGGACGATTGCGCCACTATATCGAGCCATCTGAGCATGCAGAACCTGATTGCACATCTCTACGTTAATTAAGTATTATTTCCCCTCCCTGAATTACCTTACAATATCATCTACTGACCTTAGTGTCGTGACTGCAATCGTTGTTTCTAATCAAAACAATAAATTTTGTAGTGTTGACGTCATATTCAGGAGGCATTGTGGGAGGAGGTCTTATCTGACTACATCCGTTCAGTGGATAGGATAGCACCAAAATTCCCTTTAAAGCACACATTAAAAATTCACAAAGAGTGTATAATACAGCGTTAAGATATATTGTTTTCAATATCATGAAGTTTACGTATTTTATTCTCACCTTTATTCCAGCCTTTGAAAGGCGAGGTCCAAATGCAGCGGGGACATCATCAAACAACAAGCTGGTTACATTTCTGTAGTACTGCAAAAAGGAACAAAAAAGAATGGTGAATACTTGTGCATGTTTTAGTTTAGTCCAGAATTAGTTCCTCATATAACAATAAAATAAATATACATGTATATATATTTATATATATATTGAAAGCACTTGTTTTTCTTACAATGTAAATGAAGGCCTCAGATGGTGAAGAGGTAAGATGGAAAAGCAGCAAAAGGAATCTCAGGAGAGTAGTTGGGCTGCATGACCCGAGGAGAGTCATCTTTTGCGCACTGAAATGCAAAACGTATTAAAAAAAAAAAAAAAGCATTATCCTCAACATAAAGAACACAACCTTCCCATTATTTATTTGTTTATTGTGCATGACTTCGACAAGCATTGTCTGGTACAAGAGTACTTCAAAAAGACAAAGAAACATAGTTCCAACCAGCACATTGAGTCCCACCATAAGAGAAGAGGAAGAAAAGAAAAAATACCCAACAAAAACATGACTAACCACAATAACCACTTTATCATGTACCAACCTGCTCAAAAAAAAAAGAAAATCCATGCCTTCATGCTCAAAGGGAGTGGGAAGAAGTTTGACCTTTTTAATCCCCTCCCAATTTCATTTAACAAAAAATCAAAACAATTCAACAACAACAACAACATAGTAGAAAAAGTTTCAAAAAAGTCTTCTGGACAGTTTAATTCTTCAACGAGACGTTTCGACTTCCATCCGGAAATCATTTTCAATCTGAATCTTTCAGATTTTTTAAAACTTTTTCTACTATGGATAACTCCTGGATGAAAGAGGGACTACACAGATTTGTTGCTAACAACAACAACAAAAAAAAAGGTTGTTCATAATCGTTTAGTCACAATCGTTAGGGATCAGGCATTGACAGCCTGTCAATGCCACAGCCATAGCCAAGAAAAGCCAAGATCACTTGCAAATGGGATGGAGGTGAGGTGTTTATTACATTTATTTTGGTGTTTAGTTACCAAAGAAGCCACAAAACAAAGTTAATTTTCCTTTTTGAATATTAATTCATGTGAAAAAGTACTTTTCCCAACTTGATCCCACTTTTTGTGTCACTTTCAGTACTAAATTAAAGAAATCCATAATCAAAATGTGGATCTATTGTGTTTCACATTTTCCTTCCACACTTTAAGATGAGTTATTTAAGATAATTTTCCAAATATATATTTATTTAGCACAAAAGCTCAAAATCAGCCCTACATTGCGGAGGGATCCTTGGTTGCCATGGCAACGAAATTTACAAATCGCTCCCGGAGATTTCAAATGTGAAAATTATTAAATCGCTTTAAAATTCTATTACAAACTTCACCCAAACAATTAGTTTCAGACATTTTCCAAACAATTACACACTTTTTGAAGAAAAACAGATTGAAAATATTACAAAATAGTTGATTTGTTATTGTTTAGCGGGTTCTGAATGAGATTTTTCATGATCGCTTCTCCAACTTTAGACGAAATCAAATCATTTTGAGTAGATTTTTTTAGGAATAATATTTAAGAAGAAAAAGATCTACCTCTTTTTCAAACTCCAAAAGATCTTGATCTTTGGAGTTCGTTCTGCGAGTGCTTCCTCTTCCCCAGGCGGAACCGCAATTAAGACGTACCAGCGCTGGTTACGCTTGAACATACGAAACGTAGCAACCGCTCACTTACGAAATTTACGTAATTTTACGTAATTTTTTTTTTTTTAAAGTTTACTATATTTGATTAATTTAATCTTTAAAGTGTTTAATAATTACCAGTGACAAATAAAAGTGATATATCTACATTTTTTGCTGTGATTTGAGAAGTTTACTTTTGCTTGTTATTCTTCTCTCAAACTTTTATATCATAATTGTTTTGCAGAAATATGATGGAATAATTCAAAAGCAAATGTCAATCATGTTAAATTATTCCAAATATTAAAAAAAAGCAGCGAGAATAGTTCATCAAGTACTTTGTAGATTATTTTACACAAACAAAGATCTTAGGGATACATAATCTTGGTAACAATAATAATCATTCATCCTCTGAACAGCTTATCCCTAAAAGGGCCACAGGGGGTGCCAGAGTGTATCCTGGCTGATTCAAGGCCAGAGGCAGGGTACACCCCGAACAGGTTACCAGTCTGTCGTGGGACCACACACACAACCATCCACACACATTCCTATAGGGGCAATTTTGTAAAGGCCAATTAACTTAACATACATGTTTTTGGAGAGTAGGAGGAAACTGGATTATCTGGAGGGAACCCACACATACACAGGGAGAATATGTAGACACCACACAGAAAGGACAGTGTGTCAAGCCTCATCCTACCCAGGACTCGACCCCCGGCCTTCTTTCTGTGAGGACCCTGTGCTACCTGCTGTGCCACTGTGTGGCCCATACCAATAATAATAATGTTCCGTTCCGTCATCTTCCGCTTGTTCCAGGGTTGGGTCGCAGGGGCAACAGCCTCACACGGGCAGCCCAGGCCTCTCTCAACCCGGCTGTACCTTCCAACTCACCCAGGAAGGTCTTGATGTGTTCCCTGTTCAGCTGTGAGACATGGTCTCTCCAGCGGGTCCGGGGTCTGCCTCTGGGTAAATATAATAATTTTTAGTATTTAAGCTCCAATACTGTACCCAGGAAAATGCCCATAAACAGTTTATTTATACTGATCTGATAGAATATGGCATTTTACAGATGGATATGTTAAGAATAGAGAAGAAAATTAGATTGATCTCTGTTAGAAAAGAGTTTGGATAATTAACTGAGGACTTAAATCAAGATTAATGGTAAATATAAAACATCAGTTGGATAAAGTAAACATATTGGTCTAGTACAAGAAAAAAAACATGTCATCTGAATGTTAATATCTCGCTTTTTTTTCTCCTTGTCTTGAATTTATTTTCTTATTTTGTCAGATTTGGATTTAGTTGTGAGTTGTTAAAAGTATGGATGTGTTTATTCCAAAGAACAAATCAATGCTACTAAATCATTTACACTTTTATTGGTAGACATCAACCACATTTTTTCCATTTCTAAAAAAAAAAAAAAAAAAAATTCAGCAATCTTCATTTATTCATTTTGTGCTTGATTTTACAAACTAACTCATTGATTTGGTGATAAAGAGAAAGTTGAGCCGAAAAGCAAAGCTCTGGGCTCTCATTCAGAGATCGGGTGAGGAGCTCTGCCATCCGGGAGGAGCTCGGTGTCGAGCCGCTCCTCCTCCAGGTCGAGAGGAGCCAGAGGGGGTGGTTCGGGCATCTTGTCAAAATGCCCCCCGAGCGCCTCGCGGGCGAGGTGTTTTGGGCACGTCCCACCGGGAGGAGGTAGACCCTGGACCCGCTGGAGAGACTATGTCTCACAGCTGGCCGGGGAACGACTTGGGATCCTTCCGGGTGAGCTGGAGGGTGCAGCCGGGGTGAAAGAGGCCTGGGCTACCCGTTTGAGGCTGTTGCCCCCGCGACCCAACCCCGGAACAAGCGGAAGATGATGGAACGGAACGGATAATCCACAAGTAAATTACTAGCATACTCTGTCTCATTGTTCCTAAAAATAGGAGCTTATTTTTTATTAATTTTTATAATTTTTTTTACCCATTTTCATTCTCATCTAAATCTTGTAAAAAATTTTAATACTTCTTTTCAGTCATTTATTTTCGTTTAGCCCGCGACAGACTGGCGACCAGTTCGGGGCGTACCCTGCCCCTCGCCTTGAATAAGCCGGGATGGGCTCCGGCACCCCCCACTGCAACCTCGTAAGGGATAGACTGTTAAAAAGGTAACAAACTGTCCATCCCTAACACGATCACAGGGGTGCCGGAGCCTATCCCGGCTGATTTCAGGCGAGAGGCAGGGTACACCCTGAACAGGTGTCATTTTTTTTTGTAAATCCTATTTCAATTTAGCCGTGTATTTTTTAATTGTGCTATTTTTGTTGTATAGACATGCAGTATTTATTGTCTTGATTGATTCATTGGCATATTTCCAATTTATTCTTCTAAAATTTCACCCCAATTCTGTGCAACTAAGTTTTCCCGGAATTTGTTTATTGAGTCCTCTGTACTCATTCTATTATAAATTCTACATGTAGTGGTTTTTCAGGCTCATGATTATAGTCATTGTTAATGAAAACTGGTAAATGATCAGAGGTATCATTGATAGGGATTCAACTTAAGTTATGTTTTATCATATTAGTACAGATATTAACAGTTAGCGTGGCAAAATTTGTGGTTATTTTTGTAGCAGTAAGTAATCGTTCTCCGTGAGGAGCTCGGAATAGAGTCGTTACTCCTCCGGGTTCGAGAGAAGCCAGATGGGGCGGTTCGGGCATCTGGTTAGGATGCCCCCAGAACGGCTCGCTGGTGAGGTGTTTCGGGCATGGCCCACCGAGAGGAGACCGAGAGGCAGACCCCGGACCTGCTGGAAAGACCTTGTCTCACAGCTGGACAGGGAACTCCTCAGGACCTTCCTGGGTGAGTTGGAGGATACTGCCGGTCTGGGCTTTCCGTCTGAGGCTGGTGCCTCCATAACCCCGCTCCGAATAAGCGGAAGATGACGAAACAGAAGTAATCTTTGAGAGAAAATTCGTGCTGTACAACAAATTTAAAATAAATCTCTGTTCGTTTGGAATTAGTAAATTGACATTAAAAAAAAAAAAAAAAAAAAAATCACATTTATTTTAAAAAAAGTAAGTAGCCAGCCAACTAACGGGACCTGAACCCCACTGACAGTCTTTATCATTTTTTAGTGGGTGGAAAATGAGGGTCACCAGTTTAAAAAATGAAGAACTGGCACCGTGAAGGAAAATTTTGCTTGCACAACTACGAGGTCATGCCACTAACTGAGACTATCAATCATGTCACTGTGAGTGGAGGCAGTGATCAAGGCAAAACAATCACCAACAAGCTATTAAAAATTAAGATATCATTATGAAGATATCATATTTTGATTGATTTTATGTGATCCTATTTTTTTCCCCCTGTGGAGAAATAAGCTTTTAGTACTTAGTTTTCAAAGCGTTAAAATCTTGGGTTTATTGCTGCTTTTTTTTCTGAAAGTTTTTGAATAAAGTTATGGAATTAATGTTTTGTGATATTCTTTTTTTTTTTTTTTTTTTTTGAAGGGTATTTAGATTCACAGTTAAATAATTATTCAAGATGTTTCAACTACTCAAACTGTATCACAACTATATAGTAGTTGTATTTCAAATCAAATCAAATTTTATTTATAAAGCACTTTTCCAACACAAAGTTGCACAAAGTGCTGAACAGAACACATAAAAACTTAAACAACATTAAAATACAGATCACTGAAAAAAAAAAGAATCTTTTAAAAATCACACACTCCAACAAAACACTCCACACATGCACTGACATTTACACAGGCCCGATGCTGTGAGGAAATAATAACTGGGGATCGATCCACACCAGGAGTCGGCCTGCCCATGATTGCAGCGGCCAAAACCACAGGGGTCCAACCAGCTCCAAGAGACACAGGCACCCACAGAAGCCACCTGGCTAAAGTGAGGCACCCACACCACCCAGGCCAGTCAGACCCCCACAGAGAAGACCCTACAGACTGAGCAGGCATAGCTCGTGGGATGGAAGATCCCCATGAGGAAACGTTGGAATAAAACTATAGGATAGAAACTAAAACCAGTAAAACAGGTTTAAAAATTATTGAATTAATCAGAGAAATAAAACTCACATTCAGGATGACATCTATAGTAAAGTTTGATCTTTGAATAAAAATGAACAAACACACAAAATATTAGGGGCTGTACAGTTACGCTGTGTTTAGCACGGTGGCCTCACAGCAAGAAGGTCAGAGTTCATGTTCCGGGGTGGAGGTGATGCTTGAAACACTCTTTTCTGTGTGGGTTTGCATGTTCTCCCCGTGTATGTGTTACCCAGGTACTCTTCCCATTCTCCAAAAACATGCATGTTATGTTAATTGGCCACTACGAAATTGCCCCTAGGAATGAGTGTGTGCGTGTGCGTAGATAGTTGTCAAGGTGTGGCCCCATAACAGACTGATGACCTGTGCGGAGTGCATCCTGCCTCTTGCCTTAAATCAGCTGGGATAGGCCTTACCTCCCCCATTTACCCCGTAGGGAGAAGTGGTTCTGAAGACAAACTAAATAAAAAATGATGTTTAAACTTAATTTTAGATAAGAAATCACTCAATCTGGATGTTTCATTAAAAAAAAAACATGATAAAGTTGCATTGAAAACACCAAAAAAAAAAAAAAAATCACAATATTAAGCGTTTTTAGTTTATAGAAAACCCTTTGTATTTCAAATTCAAGAGAAAAATCATCAATCAAAATAGTATTAACTTGCAAAACATTCAAAATGTTCTTTTTTATAGTGAGAAAAAAACTTAAGAAATGCCAAGATCAATTGCAAATGGGATGGAGGTGAGGTGTTTATTACATTTATTCTGGTGTTTAGTTACCAAAGAAGCCACAAAACAAAGTTAATTTTCCTTTTTGAATATTAATTCATGTGAAAAAGTACTTTTCCCAACTTGATCCCACTTTTTGTGTCACTTTCAGTACCAGATTAAAGAAATCCATAATCAAAATGTGGATCTATTGTGTTTCACATTTTTCTTCCACACTTTAAGATGAGTTATTTAAGATAATTTTCCAAATATATATTTATTTTAAGCACAAAAGCTCAAAATCAGCCCTACATTGCGGAGGGATCCTTGGTTGCCATGGCAACGAAAATTACAAATCGCTCCCGGAGATTTCAAATGTGAAAATTATTAAATCGCTTTAAAATTCTATTACAAACTTCACCCAAACAATTAGTTTCAGACATTTTCCAAACAATTAAACACTTTTTGAAGAAAAACAGATTGAAAATATTACAAAATAGTTGATTTGTTATTGTTTAGCGGGTTCTGAATGAGATTTTTCATGATCGCTTCTCCAACTTTAGACGAAATCAAATCATTTTGAGTAGATTTTTTAGGAATAATATTTAAGAAGAAAAAGATCTACCTCTTTTTCAAACTCCAAAAGATCTTGATCTTTGGAGTTCGTTCTGCGAGTGCTTCCTCTTCCCCAGGCGGAACCGCAATTAAGACGTACCAGCGCTGGTTACGCTTGAACATACGAAACGTAGCAACCGCTCACTTACGAAATTTACGTAATTTTACGTAATTTTTTTTTTTTAAGTTTACTATATTTGATTAGTTTAATCTTTAGAGTGTTTAATAATTACCAGTGATAAACAAAATTGATTTACCCCCATTTTTTGCTGTAGTTTGAAAAGTGTACTTTTGCTTGTTATTCTTCTCTCAAACTTTTATATCATAATTGTTTTGCAGAAATATGATGGAATAATTCCAAATCAAATGTCAATCTTGTTAATTTATTCCAAAAATTTAAAAAAAGTAGTGAGAATAGTTCATCAAGTAGATTACTTTACACAAACAAATTAAAGATCTTAGATATCCATAATCTTGGTAACAATAATAATCATTCATTCATCTTCTGAACAGCTTATCCCTAAAAGGGCCACACGGGGTGCCAGAGTGTATTCTGGCTGATTCAAGGCCAGAGGCAGGGTACACCCCGAACAGGTCACCAGTCTGTCGTGGGGCCACACACACACAACCATCCATACACATTCATAAGGGCAATTTTGTAAAGGCCAATCAACTGAACATCCATGTTTTTGGAGAATAGGAGGAAACTGGATTATCTGGAGGGAATCCACACATACACAGGGAGAACATGTAAACTCCACACAGAAAGGACAGTGTTTCAAGCCTCATCCTACCCAGGACTCGACCCCCGGCCTTCTTGCTGTGAGGACCCTGTGCCACCTATTGCACCACTGTGTGGCCCGTACTACTACTACTAATAATAATAATGTAAATATAATCATTTTTAGTATTTAAGCTCCAATACTGTACCCAGGAAAATGCCCAGAAAGCGTTCATTTATGCTAATCTGATAGAATATGGCATTTTACAGATGGATATGTTAAGAATAGAGAAGAAAATTAGATTGATCTCTGTTAGAAAAGAGTTTGGATAATTAACTGAGGACTTAAATCAAGATCAATGGTAAATATAAAACATCAGTTGGATAAAGTAAACATATTGGTCTAGTACAAGAAAAAAAACATGTCATCTGAATGTTAATATCTCTCTTTTTTTTCCTCCTTGTCTTGAATTCATTTTCTTATTTTGTCAGATTTGGATTTAGTTGTGAGTTGTTAAAAGTATGGATGTGTTTATTTCAAAGAACAAATCAATGCTACTAAATCATTTACACTTTTATTGGTAGACATCAACCACATTTTTTCCATTTCTAAAAGAAAAAAAAAAAAAAAAAAAATCAGCAATCTTCATTTAATCATTTTGTGCTTGATTTTACAAACTAACTCATTTATTTGGTGATAAATAGAAAGCTGAGCCGAAAAGCAAAGCTCTCGATTTACAAGTCAATCTACGTTCCAACCCTCACCTATGGTCACCAGCTGTGGGTGGTGACCGAAAGAATGAGATCGCAGATACAAGCGGCCAAAATGAGCTTCCTCCACAGGGTGGCTGGGCTCTCACTCAGAGATCAGGTGAGGAGCTCTGCCATCCGGGAGGAGCTTGGTGTCGAGCCGCTCCTTCTCCAGGTCGAGAGGAGCCAAATGGGGTGGTTCGGGCATCTAGTCAGGATGCCCCCCGAGTGCCTCGCTGTTGAGGTGTTTCGGGCACGTCCCATCGTGTGGAAACCAAGGGGCAGACCTCGGACCCGCTGGAGAGACTTTGTCTCACAGCTGGCCAGGGAATGACTTGGGATCCTTCCGGGTGAGCTGGAGGATGCAGCCGGGGTGAGAGAGGCCTGGGCTACCCGTTTGAGGCTGTTGCTCCCGCGACCCGACCCCGGAACAAGCGGAAGATGACAGAACGGAACTCGTTGATTTTCAAAGACACAGGATCCATGTTCAACTTTTGTCCTTCAAATGAAAAATACCTCTAAATGTTAACTTATGGTCTGCAGTTATGAAAGTCTGTCATCAGAAAGAAGCTCATATCAGTGATCTTCCTCTTTCTTATTGATTCATACTGCCTCCATGTGGTGATCTCATGCAACCAACTACAGAATGAAACATGCTGACTGTGGCAAACAATCAAATAAATCCTCCAGAAAATTAAGAATCTAAACTAAACTCTGTGTCACAAAGGAAAATTTATTTTTTCAGCAATTTTTAAATATATTCATATATCGTTCATATTTATTCCTACATGCAGATTAAAAAAAAAAACTTGAATGTTAATGGAAATATGTGTAAGACTGTTTGAAATTTTTCTCAGTTCCTATAATCCTTTTATTCAGTCAGTACTGTGTGCATATCATGTGCAAGAACAAAATTAAATAAAAACTCTTGCTGTTCATATTCAATAAATCTTTCTATCCTTTTTAAATAATCTCACCCAATCTTTTGTGTAGATTTGTTTTGTCAAGAGTCGGAAAATACTTTAGAACATAAATAGAACAATATCGACAATATCAATTTATAAAATTCCTTAGTTTTTATATTATTCTGTAACTTTGTAGATTTACACTTGTTATTTCTTCTTACTTGTATTATTTTTCAGAGATGATTTCAGTGCTGCTGTAACACACATATTTCCAAAGTGTGGATCAATAAAGTGATTCTGAAAACCCCGGCAAGTAAATTTAATGACACAAACTGTTTAGATTCAAGATCCAAGATTCAAAATGTTTTACTGTCATTGCATTAAAGCTTTAAAATGGTGTTTAATTACTTCTCAATTAGTTGTGCATGCTGTGTTTGTGGATGTGTGGTGAGAACTGGACTGGCCTCACAGTCATGGAGAAGAAGCTGTTCCTCATTTGATTGATCCGGGCCTCCAGAACGCTTGGTATACCAGAAGGAAGGTGCAGGTGTTAGTGATGGGAATTACGGCTCTTTTTAGAGAGCCGGCTCTTTCGGTCCGGCTCTCTAAAAAGAGCCGTCTCTTTCGTTCGCGAACGGCTCTTCAGATCTTTTTTTTGTTTGTTCGAAGTGATTCATTTAAACTATGCGCAAATTAATTCCTGTTTTTGCTTTTAAATATTTTTATGAAATAAACCTGCCATTATTTAAAAAAATTAAAATATAAAAATTTATATACGATTTATAGTAAAATGTATACAAAAAAAAATCTAGCATTTACAATTCAAGGTTTTTTTTATTTTTCAGCTTTTTAAACAACTTTAAAATCAACAGATACAAAACATTGCAAATCAAAATGGTTTTTTATTTAAATTAAATAATTTAAACTATGCAAAAAATTAATTCCTACTTTTGTTTTTAAATATTTTTGTTATATAAACTGGCCAATATTCACTGTAAAAAATATAAACATGTATATTTAATTTATAATAAAATGTCAGTCATCTTCTTAACCATCTATCCCTTACGGGTCTATCCTATCCTGACTGATTTGAGGGAAGATGCAGGTTACACCCCAATAGGTTCCCAGTCTGTCGCAGAGCCACAATACAACCACACACACACACACACTCACTCCTAAGGGCAATCTTGTTGTATAATAAAATGTAAAAAATAAAAAAAATGTTACTCTTTACCATTCAACTTTGAACAAATTTTAATTTTTCAGATTTTTAAACAAACTTAAAATGAACCAACACCAAACATTGTAAATTAAAATACAGTATAAATATAAATTAAAATAAACAAAACAAACACATGCAGAAAAAAAAAAAAAAAGAGCAACGGATCTTTACAAACACAACCAATCACGTGCAGCATGAAGAGTGGGTGAGAGACAGACAGAAAAAGAGAGAGTGGTTGACAGAGAGGGAGAAAATCGGGAAAACCCCCCCAAAAAAACCAAGGCTCCCAATCAGGAGACGGTTTCGGTCGTTCACTTCAAAGAGCCGGCTCTAAGAGCCGTTTCGTTCGAGACCGACACATCACTAGCAGGTGTGGAACATGGGTCTGATCATGATCATAGCGATAGGGCTGTTTCACCCTGCAAACGAGACATTTGGCTTAAATCTCCTCCAGTGGAGAGAGTAGGGAGGCAATGATCCACTGGTCAGTCTTGATAAAACCTAAAGTTTTTTATTTTAGGTAGATTCCTTCTAATGTAGTTCATAGTGAAATGTTTGCTATATACACAACAATCAATTTTCCTGTTAAGATATACTTTCTCTTAAAATAGACCATTCTAAAGAGGGATACATGTGCAATCAATTAACACTAATTAATTATGTGTTGATAAATTAGATGTGGGTGTCATAATAGATTTGGAATTTGTATTGTATTTACTTTCTGTTCATTTCAAAGCATTTTGTTTACATGGAAATCGTTTTTTAATTTTGATTTATTGCTTTATTACCTCTTTAACACTCTTTTTTTTTTCTGTGCAAATGGCCCTCTATTAATTCGTTTTTTAGGGTTGAAAACTTTAGTTGAAAACCTGAAAATATTGACCAATAGATGGCCTAATTGTATCACAAAAACATTGCTTTCTTGCACCCGTTCCACAATTTTCTAAAATTTTAATTTATTTTTGTCTTCCAAACCGCTTATTCCCTAACGAGCCTATCCCAGCTGATGTACACCCCGAACAGGTCTCCAGTCTGCTGCAGGGCCACACACACAACCGTATGCACACACACTCATTCCTAGGGACAATTTAATAGTGGCCAATTAACCTAACACGTATGTTTTCTGGAGGGCGGGAGGTGTGGTAGACAATTTAAGATTAAGTAAGATAAATATTCCCTTTGAAAACATTCAAGTGACAATAAGTATCTTTAGTAAACCTGATGTGCTCAAACAATACATGTTCTCATATCCATGGTGTGAGAATATTTTTCCAGCCTGTTCACACAGACTCCAGGCCGCTCAAGTACAAGCAAAGATACATTTTAAAAACTCAGTCCTGACAATACAGCCTCTGTCCAGCAAGTTGCAGGTGCAAGATAACAACAAATTAAGTTGGTTCAGCCCAGTGATAAATTATTAGCCTATCATATATAATGTTCACCCCAACCAAATTTGCATAGCCTGTCAGGATGAGACGTCCAGCCTGGTAACAGAGAAGTCCATCTAAACAACGGAGCTCCTTAAAACATGTGTGTTTGGTCAAGTCCTTGAACTTTGGTTTGCATGAACTTCCAATGCTGCAGCATTTCATCTTTTTTACTTCAAAAAATTATATTTTTTACTTCTCATTTGTGTGACATCTTAATAAGAAAATTCCACAACAGAGTAAACTGGAGTACCTGGAGAAAACCTATACATACCAAAGGAGAACATGCAAACTCCACACAGAAAGACCAGTGATTCAAGCCTCGTCCTACCTGGGACTCGAACAAAATTTAATTAGAATTTAATTATTAGTAACATAAAACTGTTTTATTTATGGACTCAAATTCTTTTAGTATGACAAGTTATGCTCATTCATTTAAACTCGTCTCATTATAAAACTAATAATAGTTCCTCATTAAACGGCTCTATGAATGGATTGTAATGATGTTTTTTGTTTTTTTTAAAGAAACAGGAGAACATTGTACAGAAATAAATTGTTCTCATTTTGAGTTTAAATGTCTCAGACATGCTGTTACATCATTACAGGCCGATCAACAACTCTATTCTTCCTTCATTAAGTTCATTAGTTTTAGACAGTATTTTCTGTCTATTGTGAAGTAAACACCAACGTTTGAAATTGGGAATTTGTCTTCCCTCTACACTTGGGTGCTCAACTCTTTTTCAGTGACAATGGTACTAAAAAAATGCTCAACAAGTCCTGTGAAGCTTCTGAGACGAATACATCTGCCCAAAACTCAGAGTGATTTCAGACAAGAGTAGAGGTACACTCTGAACAGGTTGCCAGTCTGTTGCGGGGCCACACACTCGCAACCATCCACACACACTCATTCATAGGGTTAATTTTTTTAGTGGCCGATCAACCTGACTTGGATGTTTTTGGTGGGTGGGAGAAAACCAGAGAAAACCCACACATACACGGGGAGAACGTGCAAACTTCAGACAGAAGGACCAATGTTTCAAGCCACACCCCTACTTTTAGACTCAAACCCTGACGTTCTTGCTGTGAGGTCACCATGCTGCACCTCTACTGTGCAAGTCCTACATTGGCAATTTGAATTTTCAACACCAATATGTGTCTATATGAACAGCTCTGATGGACTAAAGAAAAAGAAATCCCAGAGTCAGTCTGGATGGGATAGTTACTGTACTAAGTAGTATTTGATTTGATTCTCACTCTAGTAACCAATATGATTAGTGAATGAGTGAGTGATTTCAAACAGAGCGTGTCATCAACCTTTAAGCTGAAAGACCATTGGCTGCCAGCAGTAGTACTTTAATGCTACAAGCCGATTATCTCTAAATCAATGATTTTGAAAAAAAAAGAAGAAGAAATAAAACCGTTCACTTGTTTTTACGCTTTGAATGAGTCCAGAACTGTTTAGTATCAAACATGTAACAAACCAGAATCGTGTAGGTCAATGCTTTAAAATGCACTAGTGAGCTTTAGCAATAAATCAAATATTTCTTTTTCAGGGAATTTTTAAAGCCTTGTTGGAGTTTGAGCTTCCTAATCAAAATGTTAACTATATGTTTGTGTTTTAAAGAATTAAACACACACTGAAAGCTTGTTTGGTGACTTCTTTGGGGTATACCCTGCCACTTCCCTCGATTCAGCTGGGATGGGCTCTGGCACCCCCCATAACCCTGATAGGGATAGACAGTGAAGGAGTTGACTGACTGACTGAAATCAGTTTAAATTGACTAGACACTGAGTACCAACCTTCTAAAATAAATTTTCCCAGGAATACACATTCTTTTGGCATCCAGTCTTTACAGTTTCCATGCTTTTTAAGTGGGTTAGAAATGTTTTTTAAGTTCTTATGTATGCATTTCAATCAAAAAGAAATCTCTTAGTATACCACTTTATTCATTTTCTTACAAATAATCCACAAAACATGAGAGAAAAAAGAAAAGTTTACATTGTTCTCTACTTCTACTTCAAATTAAAATTATGAGAAACAATACACACATCAGCTGTTAATTCAGGGTTACAAAGTCCAACATGTTACACCAGAGTTAAAAAGCCAAAAGTAATCTTTTAAAAATGTGTTTCATAGTATGTCAACTTTTCTCAAGCTCTGCAAGTTTCTTAGCAGACAGTTTGCAGTGGCAGATCAGACCTCTCATAGAAAATGAGACACACAGCACCTACGAACAAGAAAGAAAAGTATATCAATAACATGGACAGAGTCGTCATACAACTCCCCTCCACATTGAAACTCACAAGAATCCTTTCCCACATCCCAGGGGTCCAAAGAAGAGCTCTGTTGGAAGGCAAACCTTTCTACACACTCCACTGAGACTGGGACAAGACCAAGGAAAGGATGCTGCCTCATTCTCAACAACTGGAACCACAGACAGAACACATTTACTATTTTATTCTTTAAGCCTTTTTGTTTTCAGTTAAAACATGTAACAGAAATTTTAAAAAAGAGGGGCAGAGTCAACAAGAGATATTCAAAACTCACCATTTAGCAGCAAGAAAGCAAAAATGACTAAAACAGCAACACGCTTGCAAATCATTCTTCCAGTTGGTGTTGTTGCTCTAAAGTGAGATTCTGGTCAGTGGCTTTTTGTATTGTGTCCTGATGGGAGGAGTGAGGTTAATATGAAGCAGAAGACTAGTCACTAGGTTTCTCATTATGCAATTATAAGTATTCCTAAGAGAACATGGATTTAATCACATTTATTGGAAAAAAAAAAAAAACAACACTGTTTTCAACTTGTGACCAAGTGTTGTCATGGGATGGGTAATTTGGCTGCTCCCAAAAAGCTACCTTTCTTTATCTGATTTAAAACCCATGCACATTCTAACCTCCTATAGCTCCAGAAGACTAGACTTCTTGTCCATGTAAAACTTTTGCTTTGTCACAATTCTCACAAACCAATTTATTTCAAAGCAGGGAACACATTAGCTAACGAAGACTGGGTGACAAAAGGTGAACGTTGCACCATGGTGCAGTAGTCAGCACAGTAGTCTCACACCAATAATCTCACCCAAGTCGAGGTTCGAGTCCCGGAGTGAGGACAAGGTTTGAGTCACTGGCCTTTCTGTGTGGAGTTTGCATGTTCTCCCCATGTATACATGGATTTTCTCATCCGGTTTCCTCCCACTCTTCAAAACCATGCATGTTAGGTTTATTGGCCACTATGAAATTCCTTCTAGGAATCAGTGTGTGTGTTTATGGTTGTGTGTGTGGTCCTGTAACAGACTGGCGACCTGTTCTGGGTGGATCCTGTCTCTCGCCTGAAATCAGACGGGATAGACTCCAGCACTCCTTGCAACTCCAGTAGGGATAAGTGGTTCAGAAGACAAAACAAAATATGAACTACAGCAAAAAGTTCTATTTATTTTGGTCCCTGGAGCAGACGGCATTGCTGCTGAAGCTTTCTTTTTTTTATGACCTTAGGTTCCTCTGCTTGTAAAAAATGTAGCTGCTGAACAAAACTAACAAGGAATATTAAGGGTTAAAGAAAAATACTCTTTTTACAGAAAAAAAACATTTTTTTCTCATGAAAAATGTAATTTGACTCTGATTGAGAAGATAAGTTTGGTCAGATGTGTTTAAACTGACTAAAAGTAAGTTAGGGATGTGTCACATGCTGAGATGGATATCAGACTTCACTCAGGTTGTTTCATGTCACACCACTAATTCATGCAATACTTGTCGATCTAGGTCAGCGTTTTTCAACCAGTGTTCCATGGCACACTAGTGTATCGTGAGAGGTTGTCAGGTGTGTCGTGGGAAATTATCCTATTTCACTACTAACTCCAAAAGATGGTTTTGGTTGATCTCATGGCGTTTGTATAAAAATAGATTAAAGTGTATTTATTTATGTTCCTCAGCATAAAATCTGTTTTTTATTATTTAGAGACAGGCACGGCCGTCCTGTAACCATAGCAACCCACTCTTCTCTTCTTTTTTTGTTGCATGCTGTTGTCCTCTTCTTCTTTCGGCATTTCCCTTCAGGGGTTGCCACAGCAAGTCAGTTTCTTCCATCTAACCCTATCTGCTGCATCTTCTTCGGTCATGCCAACTATCTTCATACCTTCCTTCACTGTATCCATGAACCTCCTCTTTGGTCTTCCTCTAGGCCTCTTTCCTGGTGGTTCCAAACCCAGCATCCTTCTTCTGATGTACTCTCTCTCTCTCTCTCCTCTGCACATGTCCAAACCATCTCAGTCTGGCCTCTCTGATTTTATCTCCAAAACCTCTAACATGTGCTGTTCCTCTGATGCTGTCCTGCTGACAAGCTATTGTCAATCCCTCCCAAAAACTACCTAAGCCAGTGGATCGTCTTTTCTACATGCTTTTTGAGACATAACGAGAAAATTTAGGTTGTGTTTTAAAGCAAAAAAATTGTGGATTTTGATAAAATCTCGCATTTTCTGCAAGACATTCAAGAGGAAAAAGTAACTGCACTTTTTATTTGAAAGAAGAACCATAAAAGACTACAAAATAAGGGTTGATGTGTTGATTTGAGACACTTTGGTGAAAATCCTTAAATTGTTAGTATAGGTAGTATAGTATTTAACATTTTTGGGTGGTGGTGTGCCTCATAATTTTTTTCGATGGAAAAAATGTATCTTGGCATGAAAAAGGTTGACAAAAACTGATCTAGGTTATCACTTCAACTAAATCACTTTGAGGGTCCTTCTTTATCCTTCATTGCCAAAACCGTGGATTTTGAATCTCCACAACACTCCCCTGGCCTTCCCTATCATTAGATTATTCTTAGTATGAGGCTATACACACAACACAAGTCTATTAGGAGCCAGGAAGAAAATATGGATCATATGAACATAGTTGGAATATTTCTGAATCAGCCAACTTGACCAGTGAAGCCTTTTGTCTTTAATTAGAGAATTTCATCTCAAAAACAATCATTTCTTGTGGAAGTCTTTTTAAAATGTTGAGACTGAAGTCAGAATTACCAGTACATAAGTACTGCTCATAATTGAATCAGAAATCATGAGTGATTAAGTGTTCCTGCTTTTCTTAAAGAATAATCAACCTTAAGAATTGTAGGAAAACATTCTTCTATTTCTCAAATCTCTTGTTTGGACCTAAAATAGTGTCACACGGTCAAAAAATAAATATAATAGATATGATACATTTCTAGAATCAAGACAGTTCTGAACAATTTTGAAAGCCTAAAATGTACTTTTATGGACAACTTTTTTTGATTTATTAATCACTAAAATATTTTTACTTGAGGTAGCATGGTGGCGCAGTGGGTAGCACAGTGGCCTCAAAGCAAGAAGGTCGTAGGTTTGAGTCCCGGGTGGGGACGATGCTTGGAACACTGTCCTTTCTGTGTGGAGTTTGCACATTCAATTCAATTTTATTTGTATAGCCCAAAATCACAGAATTTCCGTCTCAATGGGCTTCACAAGAAAAAGAGGAATGTATAAACACAAATACACAGCAAGAAAAATAACTAACAAGGGCTAACTAAACAAGACTAGCACATTTATGCCCTTGGACTCTCCTTCTCTGTGAGGAAAAACTCATAAAAACCCATCAGTGGGGAAAAAATAAGAAACCTCATGGGGATCCACATGAAAGAGAGATCCCTCCCCTGGGACGAGCAACCAATGTTCTCCCCGTGTTTCCTCCCACCCCAGTTTCCTCCGGGTACTCCGGTTTCCCCCCACCCTCCAAAGACATGCATGTTAGGTTGATTGGCCTGTGCTAAAATTGCCCCTAGGAATGAGTGTGTGTGTGTATGGTTGTACGTATGTATGTGGCCCCGCGACGACTGGAGACCTGTTCGGGGTGTACTTTGCCCTTCGCCTTAAATTGGCCGGGATGGGCTCCGGCACCCCCCGCAACCCCGAAAGGGATAGATGGATAAGAAGATGACTGACTATTTTTACTTGAGACACTGTAATAAATGTGCGTGTGTGTCCTCAAAAGACTAGTGACCTGTTCGGGTTGTACCCTGCCTCTCATCTGAAATGAGCTGGTATAGGCTCCGGGATCCCCTGTGACCACCTTTGGGGGTTCTAGATAGACAAAATGAAACTCTAATTATAAATACCCCCAGGAATGTGTGTGTCTCTGTGTTTCAATTTTTGTGTGTGTCCCCACAAAAGATTGGTGATCTGTTCGGGGTTTACCCTGCTTTTCACCAGGGTGAGCGCACAGTGTAGGCTCTGGCACCCCCCTGTGACCCAGTCAGGGATAAGTGGTTCAGACGACAGAATGAAACTCTAATAATAATTGCCCCTCGGAATGTATGTGCAGTTGGTTGCGTGTGTATGTTCCCACAGAAGACTGGTGATCTGTTCGGGGTGTACCCTCCTCTCACCATAAATTAGCCACCCTACAGGACCCTTCTAGGGGTAAGCGGTTCAGAAGATGAAACAAAAAATCAAGAAAGAAAGAAAGAAAAACTTGATTTTTTTTTTTTTTTGTAGCTATATATTTTTAGTTGTTCCGGGCCTCCCACGTGGTTGACTTGTGTGCACTCTTTGTACAATTTTATGCTCTCTAAATTCTATTAAGCGCGTGTCATTGTAAATATGCTTAAATGTGTTTTCTAAAAGAAAAACAACAGTCAGACTTGTGAATGCCTGCACCAGAATTTATTTATCTAAAAAAAAAGTAAAGTAGCTACAGTACGGCACAGGTGTGCAATCCGAGTCTGTTTCCAATGACTCTGTTTTAGTCTTACGAAGCATGCTTGCACATTAAACACTTAAATACAGTTATTTATCTTTTTATGGTGAACACTTAATTAAAAAAAAAATCATCACATTTTCAGGGTCACTATTTCTAAGATAAACTAAAAATACATCATAGTGCTTGTGTGTTTGTGGGAGGGTTAACAACAGTATTCTCTGGAACAAACACACTTTGAATTACAAAACTGTCTTACAAACAATCAGGTAGACAGCATGCATACAAAAATAAACAACTATTATGATCATTCTTTTCTGAATTTACAGTAGTTCATTATTGCCAAGCATTATATTTTTGTGCCTCTTCTTTGAGAAATATGCCTTCTAAGTCTTTCTCTCATCTTTCTTTAAAAAAGTACAATGTACATTCACTATCACTGAGGCACAGCACTTATTGTACAATTTGAATAGATATCCCAAAAGCATTGTGTAATCACTTTGATGGAATGTGTTTGATATATTATACATATGTATGAACACTCTGCACACTCATTAAAAAACACACACACCTTAGAACCAAACATACATGCATAATGAAATGCTTTGAATTAGCAGCCGTACTCAACTGTATGTAAAGTGACCATGCATGATTTCAAAAGCTCTCAGACAAATCTTTGACATGGTTCAAAGTGCTTCTTTGCCACAAACCCTGTGAATATTCAAGTTATTTCACAAAGTCAGACATCTTTTTTTTTTTTTTGCCTTTTGTCAGTGCCCTCATCTTTACAAAACAGAGATGAGGTACAGAGGGACATCAAGACTGTGTTGCTTCACACAGTAAAAGCGCTGTAAAAGGAGCAGAGATGAAGAGCTGAGTGGAGAAAAAATATGTATGGTGCCTTTCATCTTCAGCAGGAGAAACTGGTAGTGTGAGGCACAAGCAGAGAACGATTCTTCTCCAGTAAACTAGCCTAGAAATCCCAAAGACCGGTTTCTGTCTTGAAGAGGAACATTCTGTTAGAAAATGAAAAGAAAACTTGTTAAAGATAAATAGAACAAACAACGATGAGAAGAAAAAAAAAAAAGGCTAAACGTGTCATTTTTACCTTCAGTGAACTTTGGAGGATCCGCAAGCGATGGAGCTTGTCGTTTAAGAGCGGGTCATTAACTCTGCGGACAAAGGAGCGTTTGTACTCCAGGCGGCTGGCAGATCTGTGGTCAGCAGAAGTAGACAGATTGGTCTGCTCTAGAGCTCGGTACAAATCTACCAGGGAGTCTGTTTGCAGTCGGCAGTCTCGTCCATGACCTGGCAAGAAGAATAGACATTGAGTGAAAATCTCCTTGAATTGAATTCCAGGAGTTTTTGCATGTTTAAATCTCCAACAATTGTTGCTCTTTGACAACTCCAGATGTTAACTGTAATAAAGAAGAGGAATTAAAAGATATTTTGCATGCGAGACAAACTTTTTGAAGGTTTCTATCATGTTTGAATCTAATCCCACATCTAAAATAAACCTGAAGTGGTTTTCAATTTCATCCATGCATTTGTAACCTCTCTCTCTTACAACATTTGGATACTATTTGAACGCCACGAAGTTCTTGGCAACGCATTTTGTTCACCACCATGCCCGTAGAACAAAACGAGAGACTCTCCTATTTTACTTGTCAGACAAGAATAGCGTACCCTAAAAAACTTTACCAGAGTGTCTAGAAAGGAAACGCATTCCTGTCTACTTTATTGATACAGTTGTGGACGTAGTGGAGGAAAAGGAGGGTAAAACAAAAATATAGTTTTTACATGGTAATGGGGACACTACTCTTATGGGTTTTACATAGTAGTTGGGAACAAATAACCGTGTGTGACGCAGCTTCGAGTTGCGGACTGTAGCTAGGAATCACATCAACCGAAAAGACACTTTTGAATGATAAAAAAATAAAATAAGTAATAAAAGAAGTATGCAAAAATGTATATTTTATACATAACAATGCCCACTTTATAGTAAGCAGGAAGTGTTTTAGTGCACGCACTCTGCTCACACTTAGCGCCTCCCCTCCACAGGGGAGTAAATACACCAAATAAAAATGTAAAAGAATATGCAGTAGCCCTGCTAACTTGACGGGCTTTACATTCTATTTGTGGCCACAAATAAAATTTATGCACACATTTAAGATTCGGGACAAAGCAGGGAGCGAGAAGAGGAGGGAATTCACAGAGTCAAAAACAGAAATGAAACCAAATAAATGTATTTATAGCTTTTTTAAGGCTAATTTCAGATTTTCAAACTAACGAAAGGTACCACCTTTATCTATATACACTATAAGAATTATTATCGATAATATTAATAACAAATTTTCTTTAGAATGTGCCTTACAAAGTGAAAAATCTCAAAGTGCGCTTTGTCATGTTGGAGAAATAACTGCATTAAAAAAAAAAAAAAAATACACCTAAAAAAAGCAAAAAAGAAAGAAAAAGACAAGACTCATTACAAACAGTACAATAAGCCTTTCTAAAAAATTAATGAGATGCTGGCCTTTCTGTGTGGAGTTTGCATGTTCTGCATGTGTTCTCACTGCCTTACTGTCACTCTCCAAAAACAGGCATGTTAGTTGATTGGGCACTAGAAAATCACCCCTAGTAATGAGTGTGTGCTTTAATGTTTTGTTTTTGTCACTCCTTATGACTCTGCAACATACTAGCGACCTGTTCAGGGTGTACCCCGCCTCTTCCCTGGAAGTAGCTGGGATAAGCTCTGAAGCCCCCATTACCCTAAGTTGGATAGATGGTATAGAAAATAATTGAATGAATATTTGAATTATTTGATTATTGAAAAGAAGAGATCTTTTTAGGTCATGTTAATTTTTTTTATTAACATGATTCTTCGTTACTCCATCACAGTAATACCATGTTTCAGATGAAGAAACCACATTGAAGTTTTTCAAACGTCACTGTAATATGTTATGAATGCATCTTAAGACCACAAATTAGGTTGAACTGTGACTCATAAATCACCCAATCTAGTCAAGTGTTTATTTACATGCACTGCTCTCTGTTGGCATGCCATGCGCAGCACACCAAGACACATTCTGTCACTTGCAAATGTATTTTATTTGCAGAAATAGAGTAGGACGTTCAGTAGCTTTTGGGCTGGGTTCTAACATGTATTACGCTTTGTTTGCTGTATGTTACGTGTCCCTCTAGATATTCAGGAAGGAAGTATAGACGGGAAAGCAATAGATAAATAAGGACAAGAAATGAGGGCCTCGAGCATCTTTCTTTATCCTGCTTCAGAATTCAGGCATTAACATATGGCTGAAAAGATTCTTCCTTGCTTTTTCATCCAAACAGAGCCAAGAGGCACAATGACATACTTGAATTGGGCATAAGAAAGAGAGAAAATAAAGAGATGGGAGCGTGAGTGTGGGGACAAGAGAGGGAGTGTGCAACGCCAGTATTAATCAGTATCAATAAGAATACTAAATTTGATCTCACTCAGACAACTAGCCTTGAGATCTTGGAAGGATGCCAGATAAGCTAGCTTCAAATCCAGTCCAATTAAGCAATTACAGCATGCATTCAACCTCTGACATTTGCTGGCTCCCCCTGCATGTATGTGGAGTTAAGAAAATACCTGATGACAAATAAAAGCATTGTTTCCACTTCATGTAGATAAAAAATACGCGACTGCACACAGTTCATGTAAAAGTTAGGATTTCAGAACAATAAAGGATCATTTTAGAGGAATGAAACGATCAAATTTTTTTTTACTAAGAGATGATAAATTTGAGCAAATACACAACTTAAATGCCAACAGAAATAGTTGAATACACCCATTTAAGTATTTTATCTTTCACTTTTGTGACAACTATTAAAAGTAAAGTTTTGTTCCTTTTCTTAAACACGAAATTCAAATCTATTATCTACCATTTATTTTATCGCATCTGATTGTGCATTGCCTTTTTCACAAAACATCAACTTGTAAAAATGAGTTTCACAAAAGTTTTTGTTCAACACTAAGTTTAAAATATTAATTATTTTCAAGCGGGACGTGAAACACTGGTCTTTCTGAATGGAATTTGCATGTTTCTCCCCATATATTATTTTATTTTCAAAAGGTTTATGTACAGCGTAGTGTTCAAGATGACAACTACGTCCGTTTTTAAGTTAAATCTATTTGGTTTGCAAGCGTGTGCTTTGATCAGCATGGTCCTAAATAAAATACTAACACACTGTTTTTTGGTCGAGCTTGTAACATGTACAGAAATACGATTTAATCAATTGAACTCATGTGAGGATTTTTGTCATCATCTAATCATTCGTTTCGTCTTCTGAACAGCTTATCCCGGCTGATTTTCAAATGAGAGGTAGGGTACACCCCGAACAGGTCCCCAATCTGTTGCAGGGCCACACACACACAACCATCCACACTTACACCCTTATTCCTCAGGATAATTTCATAGAAGTCAATCAACCTAACTGCATGTTTTTTTTGGAGGGTGGGAGGAAACCAGAGTACCTGAAGAAAACACACTTACACGGGGAAAACATGCAAACTCCACACAGAAAGACCAGTGTTTCAACTCTTGCCACCACTCTGGGAAACATTTAGTTTATCACCGTTATGAATTTGTGTAGTGCTCCAAAACCTTCAGCTCCATAAGACACATTCAAATTAAGATCCCTTAGAAGCTGGAACTTGTTAACTAAGTTGGTTTTAGAGGTTAATCCACATAAAAACATGCTGGTAAACAAACCTAGACTAAGTTTTTTTTTATTATTCATTGATGTTGATTGTAATAAATATGTAATTTTTAATTTAAAACATGTTTAACGACATTAGTCGACTGATGTGAAAGAATCTGATTCAAAATAACATTGTGATGGAAAGTGTTTGCTTGAGCATTAAATCCTCATTATCGCATCAACAACGCATAATATGAATATGGTAAAACACAGCTAAGAATATTTCCACTTTGCATTTTGCATGAAGGATAATAAAAAAAAATTCCCTTCTCCTAAATTCTGTTTGGATCTAGTATTTTGTGTCTACCATCAGGCTGGTTTTTTCAGTTTATTGTTTTTGTGATCTTATATAAACATATATTTTTTTTTATATTTTACGTCATGGTCATGTTTTGTGAAGCACATTGTGAACCTTACATTAAATACTATCTGTATTAACATTTATATTATATCTGACCTGTTCCTCTAGTCTGATCCAGCTGGTAATGCTGTGGTTCTCTCTCTGAAGCAGCAGCGGTGGCAGCTAATATGGCATGAAGCCCACTGTCCCTGGGAAGTGTGAAGCTGCGAGGTTTTCCTCCTGCATCTGAATCAATACTGGCCCGGAGGGGTAGTGGCAGGGCTCTGTACTGTTCCTGCAGCAGGCTGCGTTGTGCAGGCAGAGTAGACTGTCTGCGATACTCCATTGCCAGCTGGTCTCTGTCTTCAGATTGCAGGTTTTCCTCCACAGGATAGGTCTGGAGGTAATGCATTCTTGTGTTCCCCTCCATCTGGTCCTGCCAAGAGTTTCTGTGGCTGCTTGTCTTCTGACCAGGGGAGATACTGTTGTTGCTGGTGCTTTCCTGAGGCTCAGGGTGAAACTCTTCATGTGAAGAACGTGAATGGAACGTGTCATGAAGAGGAGAGGTGGCTGCGTTTTGGCTCCAGATAGGGACTCACCTATGTGCATAAACAGATTACCATAGTTAAAACTATGACTATAAGCTGTATGTTTCTACCTGCTGAAACATTTCCATCTGTGGTGAGCAAACTCACGGAAGATGCTCGAGGGAATGTGTCATAAGGTGGTGGTGGACTGTCCTGTTTAGGCATTGGCGGCATCTCCATGTCCTCATGATCACTCTCACTCCAGTAATCTGTAAGTAATGAGACAAATGGTGTTATCTGTATGCTGAGACAAACCAAGCTCTCGGAAAGCAGCATTTAGAAGATGCTTGTTAAAATCTGACTCATCAGTAGGTGCAATTTTCTGTGTAATTGGGTTGAAAAGTTCTAACTCTAATTATGTATTCTGACTAGCAACCCTGTTGCGTTTGAGGATGGAGAAATCTAAAAAGTGAGAACTTCCTGTTAAGTCATTTGGAGGTGTTTTGTGATTTAACAGGTTTGCTTATGAAGGAAGAAGCGCCTACGTTCTAAAACTAATGTGAAATCTGTTTGGCAAGGATTCGGTGGATTGCTTTACTTAGCAGAAGTGTTTATTAATTATTATCTTGTGTTTAGAAGGAGCCAAAGAAGGCTCAAGTGTGTAAAAATATATTACAAGAAAATCATTTTGCTGCTTCTGAAAACAGGCAGAATGCTGGGTATGAAGGTCCACACACACACACACACGCACACACACGCACAGTTCATTAGTTCACATTGCTTTTTCACGAACAGAGACCATGAATAATCTCACCCTGATCCTGACGCATATTTTCCTGCTCAGAGTAGCCTGCAACCGCCATGCTGAGACGGCTCAGCCACCTGTAAGAGAATATCACATTTATGACGCACAACTTCTCCACATCCAGTAAAACGTCATTGGTCTGCATCTGTATTCCCTTGTTTGGTCAATCAGGCAACCAACTATTTTGTTTTAAAGCGAGTGGGCGACTCACTCGGAGCATTCAGGATTCGGTCTATGGACAGCAGGGGTTTGAATGCAGGGCTGAGAAAATTTGCATTAAGGGTATCACAGTCTGGTAGACTCACCGGGGACATGTCATCTACATTTTCCGCTGCCAAAGTAGAAGGTCTTTATCTTCGGATGGCAAGCTTTAAACGCACTGAAAGGGGAGCAGTTTTAACTATAAGTGAGACTATAAAACATGGGCATAAGAAGATGGTAACATTATGCATATGAGTTAAACTGATGCAATTTTACATGCAATCATTTTAGCGGCTGCAGAATATTTGTGCATGTTTTAGGACAGAGATGGAAGTAATTGAAAATAATAATAAAATAGTGTAAAATAAAAACACTAAATATGCACATTTAATATAAGTTGGACAGATACTGCAGACCCATCCAACTTTCTTTTTTTGCAAGTGTATAAATGTAATGTGCATACAGTACATATGACAATATCAATATGAAACGATTTGTAGGATTTCAAACGCACAATTTCCTTCTGCATTCAGTAGCACGATCAATCTTGAATTCTGGGAGGCTGACGAAACCTTCTGCCTTTTCATCCTGAGGTATAAAAAGCAGAGTTAATGTTAGATTCCAGATTTTCACCATTCCAGTCAAAGTGCACATTGTATTCACCTCCTCATTCATGTACCAATACAAGCACGTGTCCTTCAAGATGAACCAGTATTTCTTCCATTTCTGTGAAAAGTAGGTTTTAGCATCCTTCTTCTTCCACAGCCAGCCCTGACAGTCTCCTTGGCCCAGGTCTCTGCAAGAAATCCTTCGTTTGCTGATTGAGGACATGGGACTTCCACCTGCTGGTAGACACATCAGAAAGAGGAAACACCGGCATGACTTTGTGCTGGAATACACACATGCACACATGCAAAAACTATGCAAGGTAAATTTGTTCTACCTTTATTTTTTTTTCTTGGACCTCGACAGCAGTGAGGAGCGCTCAAAGACCTACAAATTAAAAGGTCATTTTAAAATGATGCCAGCGAACAGAAAGGAGATTTGCTACATGTTCCTATTTCTACTTGTAACTTCACACAGGCATGCAGGACTGACGTGATATAAGGAAGCAGAGTCGGAGCTGGATGTTGACAGGGACACCTGCATCTGGAGAGCAGGAACAAGTGTGTAATGCGTGGGACTGCTTCCTCGCTCAATTTTTCTCCTGTTCTGACTCAGGCTGCGGCCCAGCAAGAAGTTTTCACCCGAAGGGCTGGTCTTCACTTGCAAAACGCCATAAGTGAATTCTCTGAGGGGGACACAAAAAACAAACTTAGACAGAGCAAGTTTGATGTCATCGATGTCTCATAGGACATTAGTCCTCATTTATTTTCTATGGAGTTTTTTTTAATTGGTCATTTAAATGTTCCTTCTTTCTTTATTTGCAGTTACAGTTTAATATTGAATCCTTTCTCAGTCAGTTTATAGGTTTATAGTTTTTTTTGTCTTTAAAAACCTGTCGTTCAATGTTGATAACTGTGTGTTAATAATTCATATTTCTGTACATAATTTAACTGGGTTGTATACAGTGGAAGTGTTTCCCTTCATTCAAGATAAATGTATGTATTAGTTACTGTATGAATCATAGTACATATGGGACCGAAAGGAAATCTGTCTGGACACCTTTAAGTAATTGCTTTTTTCATTAATCGAGGCACCTTGATTCTCAGGTTCGTGTATGATTAAATACAGTTGAATTGGCTGCGATTCATTAGGTTATAGTTTAATTAGACAGTCTGCATTTTCAATAAGTTTTAAAAGATAATTATACAACTCATAATGATCCCCTGTCGGTTAAATGTTCTCGCACGCAGGTATGACCTTTTTTAATAGAAAAAACTGTACTCTCCCCGTGGTTTTTACAATTGTACAACAATGTCTCCAGACCTTTTAATTAGGAGGTATTGTGCTTTCGTGAGGTAATAATTCTTATCTCATAGTATATATAGAAAACCTCCCACTACAGGATGGTGACCTGTTTGGGATGTGACCCTGCCTCTTGCGTCTAACCAGCTGGGAAATGTTCCGGCACCACCCACAACCTGGATTGGAATAAGCTATTCGGAAGATGAAGGAGTATATAGATTTTGTCATCTCAGAAATGCAATATCCACTAAAAACCGCTTATTTACCAGTTTCATATTTGTTTTTGAGACTATGAATTGCTCCCTCCTCCTGCTCCCCAGTTTGTCCCATCTCACAGGCGTGTGCACGACAGAGTCTAAATCTTATTTGAGGCCGCAAATACTGTGTAAAGCACATTGAGTTAGCAAAGCTAGCATCTAGCTTTTACATTCTTCTTTTGGTGGGGCGGCATAGCTCAGAAGAAGAGTTGCCAGTTCGATTCCTGCTGAGCCCATGCCCAAGTGTCCCTGGAGAAGACACCAAACTTAGTTACTCCCACTGATGGCGCCATCATTGGCTGCCTGTTGCGGTGCACTGCAGCATAGAAATTTTTTCCATGAGTGATTAATAAAAAATGATAATAATAATAATAATGGGGGCATTTACATAAACATTACACTGATGGAAGGGACCAAACCTGAGCAGAGGAGGTGCTTTAAAGCACACTCTGCTTATTATGTTAAATGTGGACACGGCAGGGAACAAAAGACGTGGATAAGACGTGGCATAGAACATTCAAGCATGGTAGAACCCTCTAAGTTACATTTGTATCCCGTGTTTATTCACGGGAGTAAATTTTGACACTGCCCAAGAAATGAGGGGTTTGATATATTCTGGTGTTAAATAAGCATGGTACTTTACAAGTATCAACATGAAAACAATGAATTAATAATGTAATGGTCAGTGCAGGGAAAAACAACCCAAATGCAGGATCAACAGTTTAACTGGTTTATTGAAGGGAAGATGGGTTTGGAGGTAGGCTGACTGGAGGCTCGGCAAGCTAGAGACCAGAAGGTGGCATTAAGGTGGATAGAGCCCTAAATTGGCACAGCAAGGCTTGAGGGTTCCTGGGCTGAGGAAAGGCTTGGGTTCCACACCAAGGCAAGGTTCCATACAATACAGAGAGAGAAACACAACAGGGCAAGGGAGGACAGGGCTTATGAAGAGTGAGGACAAACAAGAGGCAGGTGTGGTAGGGAGAGACCATAGAAACCAAGTGGAGTTGACAGGGTTGGCCCAGGAGGCTGGGGAAAAGGAGAGGAGAGAGAATTCTTGACAAATAATTGCTTAGTAAATGTTGCTTTTTGGATGTAGATATAATCCAAATAGATTTTGACACCCCCAAATCTCACAAAACCAAACAAATGTTTTATCCCATTGGCACTATTTGGGTTTTGTTGGGTTTTTTGTTTGTTTGTTTTTTTGCAGAAATAGTGGTCAGCACTGTTCCTTCTAATTTTTTTATGTGACTGAACAAACAGAGGACCTTCCTGAGCTGAAGGGGGCGGAGCAAAGACTTTTACTCTTTTGTGACATCAGCAGCAGTGACGAGTCAAACTCCAAAGCAACAATTTGAAGCAATTTGTTTCAGAAAGAAAGAAGAGAGATATGTTCCGGAGCTCTGTCTTATTTTCCCTTCTCCAGTTTAAATTGAGTTTTATTTTGTGTGCTGCATAGGTTTTCTTGTGCACTATTAATCTCAGAGCAGTGCGCAATTGCTCAAGTGTGTAGCTTAGAGGGAACGTTGCTGGTCAGACTGTTTGGTGTCTGAGGTTTTTTAAAAAGCTTCCACTAAAGGATTCCAAAGTCTTTTCAAAGAACTACAGAAGATGCTGTTGTCAGGCAGGAAGCCCTCAAAACTTCCAAATACTGCCCTTGTAGATAAATATAGCACCGTCACTTTTCTAAAAAAAAAAAAAAAAAAAGCCCAAAGGAGCAACTATCACCCCCCCCCCAGGGGAAACAAACACATCAATCAAGATTTCTTCTCAATCTGATTTAAAGCAATGCAATCTCCTCCCACTGCATTTGCCACCTAGCTCAACTCTCACCAATGAAATGTGAACATCTCAAGAAATATATTTATACAGTTGCCAAAGCAACAGTGTACTTTTTATATCCAAACAGAAAAACTGCAGGGCTGAGAGCAGCTGAGAGAGAGGGATGAAGGGGAAAAGGAAGCCGCGATAGATTGTGAGCATATGGAGGAGATACAGGCAGGAGGTGATATCTAGCATGTTATCAGTTTTGACAAGCCAGCTCATGCTTTTATTTCTTGGCTAAAAGATCTGAGAGGGTGAGGATATTATAAGATATCCACCCCCTCGCCCCAGCTCCCTATGTCCTTCTCTGCCTCTTTTTCTTTCTCTGTCTCCCACTGCCTCCCACTCACCTCTTCTGCTCTCTCTCCTCAGCTTTGCCAGGTCCTCATTCTCTCCCACCCAGTTGTATTCCAGTGGCATTGAGATGGGCCTGAGCCTGCCTGGAGCGGGAAGGCACAGGGAACATCAATAACTACACAACTACCCACGCACATCAAAAGCTACAGACGTCTGCAGACACGTTGTATTTGCTGCACTTTTTCAATTTCGCCCTCAAGTTCAAAGAGATACATTTTAAGATGAGGCAAATGGTCTTACCATAGGTGGGAGTGCTCCCTCTACGGACTGATGGCGCCTCTTGGTTTTGGTCATACTCGTAACAGTAGAGGATTGCATCCTCCTCCATTGGGGGAAATTGGCGCCGGCACTCCTGGTCTAGGTAGGAGTTAGGAGACTCGGATCCCTCTGCAGCATGAACGTCTGCTTGAGGCTCTTCATCTGGTAGATTTCCTTTGTCATCTCTTTAGTGACAAAAAAAAGCAAAGTCTCAGAAAAAGGAAGATATGCAAATAGGACTGCATGTGTAATGAAAATCTATTTGTAAGACATGAAAGAACAAAAATAAAGATAACACATCAAATATCTAAGATTTTACAAACATCACAAATAAAACTTATCAAAAACCAATCTTTAACTTGTTAAACAAAACCAAATCTCTTTGTTGCTTGCCATTTTGAATGAACTTTCCCAACCAGTGAATGTTCGTTCATACTTTACTTACATCATGATAATGACACAAGGCAAAAAAAAGAGAGCAAGTTTTAAGCTGTGTGTGTTTTTCTACATATTTTTTGATAAAATAGAAATCTAAAAGCAAGTAGTACGCCACCATGCTGGGGGCACAGTTGGTATTTGAGAAAATATTGTATGCTCTCTTTTAAGCGTTTTATATCCTCTTGCGATTACCTCGGGGTATACGGCTCTGCAGGAGGAGGAGGGATGTAGAGGTCCTGCAGGGCACAGCTACTCCTCCTGGATGGTGTGCTTAAAGTGCTGGTGGGCGTAGCGACACTGCTACCGGGGCTCTGAGGGAAGATTGGCTGTGTGTGAGTGAATGTGCGTGTGGGAGAAAGTATGATAGACAGAGAGACAAGCAGACAGAGAGAAACAGTTACAAGAAGTGACAGGATGAAAGTTGGACTGCACAAATGATGAGTCAGTCAGGAACTGTTTGTTACAGGCATGTAGTGAAGGTGATATATTCTACAATTATCTGTGTATTGCTACGGTACTAAATGCTACACTCAAGGCGACATTCTAGAGAACGGAACAATTCTTGATGGGATTTTATTTATCCTTTATGTAGACAGGAAGTTCCCATTGAGATACAATATCTCTTCTTCCAGGGAGTCCTGGTCAAGAAAGCAGGTCATACAAAAATAAAATACAGACAAATGAACATGTACAATAAATTACATATACTGACGGACATTGTTCTAAAAGTTTGCTTTTAAAAGATGTTTAAAATAACCAATAGTGGGCAGTGAGGTGAGACCCCTGAAATTCATTCCAAACGTGTGGTGCACAAACACTAAAAGCAGTTTCCCCTAGTTCAGTTTGAGCACCTGGCTCCTTCAAAAGAATCTTGTCTGAAGAGCTCGTACTGTACATAGGAGCATTCAGTGACAAAAGACTACAGATGTAACTTGGCATTTTATCAGACAAAGCTTTTTTTAAAAAAAAACTCGAGCAAATGTAGTCGCCGGCGCAAATTTAATGATGTCCACTGAACAGATTAGTACATGTGCAATGGTGTGTTTGTGTACTTGCACCTGTTACAAAAGTAGAGCTGAATGATAAATGATGTCCAGCTTCTTTAAAACTGATTGAGAGGCATGCATATAAACAATATCACCATAGTCCAGCACGGTCACAAATGTGCTCTCTGCAAGTGGAAAACATCATGCAGGTGGAGCTGCAGCAAGGACCCACAAACTTATCAACATTTATTAAAAAAATAGCTGTAACAACAACATGGAAAAAAGTTTTGTTTCATCTTCTGAACCACTTATCGCTAACAGGGTCGAGGGAGGTGCCAAAGCCTATCCTGGCTGATTCAGGGTGCACCCTAAATAGGTTACCAGTCTATTGTGGGGCCACACACAGACAACCATCCACACACACATTCATTCCTGGGGCCTTTTTGTAGTGGCTAATCAACCTAACATGCATGTTTTTGGAGGGTGGGAGGAAACTGGAGTACCCGGTGAAACCCACATCTTCTGTGAGGGGAAGATGCAAACTCCACACAGAAAGGCCAGTGTTTTCAAGCCTCGTCCCACACAGGACTTGAATCCACTGTGAGACCACTGTGCAGACCACTGCGGGAAAAAAGTTTATTGCTAAAACTATCTCCATATGCTGAATCACTTCCATCGAACCAGTTAAGATATAGTTACCCTCAATTTACTTTCAGAGCACCATTGTGATAAAATTCCCAAAAGGCTTACATGATACCATTAGATTGCTCTTTATTTCCAATAATCTAACCACCTGCCCAGTTTAATCTAGTTTAATTCTTCTTCCCTCACTTCTATCTGCTAGCAGGAGAGTAAATTCTGTTTTGCTGCAGAAGATGATTTTGAGGATGTAAAGAGAGCAGAGCCAAAGAGAGTAAGAAAGTGTTCCACACTCTCAAGGGAAAGAAAACCTTTTTTTTTTATTTGGGAAAGAGCTCAAAGACAGACTGGACTGCATTAGTACTTGTCCCTCTCATTTTCCACCCAGTCTGGATCTGGCACACTGTCCTGAAAAGTAACTGGTTTGGCTGAGGTAAGACAACAGATTGTAACAGGTGTTACGCCAAAATCGGTGACTGTAGGGGGTGGACATGTACGTTTTTTTCCATGCACATCTTCCAATGCGGGAAAAACATGAAGGTGTTTATATAAAGTATGTTAGTCCTGATATTTGCTCACGAGCCAGGCTAAACCAAAATAAATCCAACTTATTAAAAAAAAACTAAATTGTTCACAGTCACGGGCTCTACTTTTAGACTTTTTTATATATAAAAAACAATCACTCAGATACAAAGCAAAGGATTGTTTGCCAATTGGCTCTCATCCCAGTGTGCAAAAAGGGAAAAAATGTTTGTTAAACTAGTAATCACGATAAATATTTCTAAGCACACTGCCGGAAAGGGAGGTTTTGGAAAAAGATATTGACTCACCTCCCTGTATGACTAACACCATAAAATCTGATTTTCATTCCCTTTCTATAATCTCTCCATAGGGTTCCATTTGAATCAACAATTGGTCCTCAGCCGTTGGTGAAGTACCAAGTCTCTTTTCATTAGTATAATAGTTTTCCTGGTGTTCATGAAAGAACACATGTACAGGAAACTTTAAGTCATCCATCACCAGTGCAATTAGATTCTGATTGGTCATAATTTTTTTGCCTGATCCTTCCTCTCCAATCACAGTAGAAAGAGACGATATAACCCTGTGTGCCACATGAGACAAGTAATTCTTCTTCTTTCTGCATCTCCCTTCAGAGGTTGCCAGATCAAGTTAGTTTCTTCCATCTAACCCTATCTGCTGTATCCTCTTTGGTCACACCAACTATCTTCATGTCTTTCTTCACTGCATCCATGAACCTCCTCTTTGGCATTCCTCTAGTCCTCTTTCCTGGTGGTTCCCAACCCGCATCCTTCTGCCGATGTACTCTCTCTCTCCTCTGTACATGTCCAAACCATCTCAGTCTGGCCTCTCTGACTTTATCTCCAAAACCTCTAATATGTGCTGTTCCTTTGATCATATCCATCCTGGTCACTTCCAGAAAGATCCTCAGCATCTTCATCTCTGCTACCTCCATCACTGTTTCCTGTCTTTTCCTCAGTGCCACTGTCTCTAGACCAAACAGCATTGCCAGTCTCACCATGAGACAAGTAATACAGAAAGGTTATAATTCCTAGATAAAGTGTCTAAAGGTAAGTAGTCAGCCTATGGTCTACCAGCCGTCTGTTCCTATCAGTGTTGTTTCTCCTTGACTTGAAGTTTTGGTCTCTTGAACACACATCTGTACACGTTCACTCCCTCTAATCAAAGGCAAAAGCCTGGTTGAAAGTTACCAGCACTTTCCACACGTCCACTCAAACCAAACTGGATGAGATCTATCTGCCAGCCAGTTACGGTAAAAGTTATCTAAATGTCTCTGCATTATGATTCGAAAGCAGAAGTCTAACTAACGTGATGTCACTTACCGATAAAATCTTGTCATCTGAATGAATTATGTTGGACTCTTCCAGCTGTTTATTCTGAGGGTGAATCTAACATTCATAAACTGTAACATTTGAGGTGAGGAGAAGTTTCTACCATGTTTGAATATTATTTCCTAGTGGTTTTCTATTTCATGCATGAATGAGTTATTTACATGCTCTTCCATTCAATATTTGGATAATATTTGAACGCCAAGTTGTTTTTTGTAACGTCTTTTGTTCTCCACCACGCCCACATTCTAATGTCAGCAGAAAATTTGTTAGTGCACCTGTTCTGCTCTTGCTTGGTCCCTTCCCTCAACTGGGAAGAGTATTTTTTTTCATGCAAATACTTTGTACACCAAAATAATGAGAAAAAAAAGAAGATGCACTGGCTTTGCTAATTTGACACACTTTGCACTGTATTTGTGGCCTCAAATAAGATTTATGCTGTGTCATGCATGTCCATCTGAGGCAGGATCAAGTGGGAAGCGAGAGTAGGAGGAAATTAACAGTGACTATTTAAATGCATTTATAATCTTTTTTTTTTTGCAGATGTCACATTTCTGAGCTAACAAAGGCCACCATGTTTCGTCTATAAATGCTATGAGATAAGAATTTTTACACCACAAAAGCAAACTACTCCCCATTGTATTTTTAATCAAAACCATAACCTTGTTTGGGTTTTTCCGCTGTTAAATGACAATGACTCGTTTGTGTCAACGTTCGGATACAGATTCCTGTTTTAGGTAATCTTAGAATTTGGAGTTTTGTGTGAGGAAGTTAAACTGCTTGGCCACAGGACAATTACAAAGACACACAAAAACGTGAACAAAAAAACCATTAATATCAGCCCAGATGCATGCAGACTGAAGTGATCTCCATACCTGTAGTGCTAATGGTTTCCATCTCATGTTTTTGAGCAAGGCAGGCGTTGATGTGAGTGTGCTCTGTGGGCGTTTCTTCAGGGTTAGGGTGACACCTGCAGGGTCTCCACGCAGCAAGTTTACCAGGTTCTTTAGCTGCCAGCCCACCTAACACACAAGGGTTGTGCACAAAAGCATAAATATTTATTTTAATCCAACTATCCTTTGGAGCATAAAGACATTTAATGCAGTTTATATAAATATTAGATGTAGAATATATATTTTATTTTTCACAACTCAAATGTTTTCTCAATGCTAACATTTGGTTGGGAAGACTGTAATTTTGTGTTTGGTGCTTTAGTTGTGGTAAAAAGTACACATGTTTAGAAAATTTAACAAATCCTGGTGAACAATCCCCGTTGAGGATGTTCAAATCAGAGGAGGCCAAGGACACAATGTGCCGCTCCTGTCACGCAGCAAAGTCTGCTGCTGAGGGTTGTTGCAACTGTGTGCCCTGTAAAGAGTCTTTAACCCAGTTTTACTAACATTTGTCAGGAAAAGAACATCCTGCACAGAGGTTTAGTTTGCTACTGAACCAAATATGCCAGGACAAGTTTTGCAAAAAAATCCTCCCATGTTTGGATGATTGCACTAATTTGTAGCATATGTTTAATATATATTTACTGGGCGTTTGTCAGGTTCTGACTTAACTATCGTTTAGATAGTGTGCAAGTCTTTTTTTAGATTGTAGATGTGTAAGTACGTCTCACAGACAGACTTAAAGAGAGAGTGTTTGGGGTCTTATCGTTAAATTTAAGAAGTTTTTATATGTTTTTTCCCCCCAAAAGCATGAATTACATTGTCTAATTACTGCCATACACTGAGCTTCCTTAATTATTAGTCTCTCAACTATTTCAGTCAGTCAATCTTCTTCTGAACCACTTATCCCAGTCGAGATTGCAAGAGACTATTCCAGCTGATTTCCGGCAATAGGGGGGTACATCTCAAACAGGTCGCCTGTCATTGCGGGGCCACACACCTATACAATTTCCTGGCGGCCAATCAACCAAACATGCATGTTTTTGGTGGGTGAGAGGAAACCGGAATACCCGGAGGAAAACTCACATACTTGGGAGAACATGCAAACTCCACAGAGAAAAGCCAGTGATTCAAACCTAGCCCTCACCCAGGACTGAAACCTGCAACCTTCTTGCTGTGAAGCTCCAGTGCTAACCACTGCACCACCAACAACAACAATCAACATCACATCAATTTTCTCTCAACTTCGTGCCACACAAACTTAACAGTATAAACAGAATGTGTGCTGGATACAGCAGTAACTCTGACAGACAGTCCAATTTGAAATCATCACACATGTCAGGCATATTTATAAACAGGGATTCTCATCTTAGACTGCCACATTAATTCAGCTGCGACTCGCTCACACGGGACTGTAGCTTTTAGAGCTCTAATGTGTTTCAGAAAAAGATTTCCATGCCGTCGCCTGACCATACATTGGCAATTTACAGTTCCTAAAATGCATTCATAGAGACGTTTTATATAGGTGGAGAATTGGGCAACTTGGGCTTTAATCTATCAAAGAGTGAAGAAGTAATCTGTGTTATCGCTGTACTATTTCTTTCAGGCATTTAGGTATGAAAAACTGAAGTGTTAATAATAATATTATTTACATTCCTAAGACAGGCTAAAGTAGCTGTTTTAAAAGGTCTGACAGGATGCTTATTTACACATATCAAACACATGATTGGTCTCAGTTTTAGAAGACGTGAGCTCTGAATATTTTGCAAGTCTATGAGCTTTTGTATTTTCACTTGTTCTCAAAAGGAGAGACTCCATTCAGGGGTGAATTGACTGACTGAAATAAGCAGATGTGTAATTACCAGGCCTCTAGCTGTCGCACACCCAGGCAGCAATTATTTCCAACAAAAGGCGACTATATTTAAATTTTGCACTGCGGGAAGTTTTTCCCTTTGTACACAAAATAATCTGTGTACAACTTGGTAGGCTTTATTAGTTATGGTCCGTCGGCTAAAATCAACAAGAGGTCAATAAACTTTTTCAGAGTAGAAAAGATACAGGTGAGTTAACAATGCACGAGCTCTCCAGAATTTATGTGTGGGATGTAAATGTAAATAATGCAGAACGTCTTTCTTCTAAAAAAAAAATAAATGTCTCTTTTGCATATCTAGTCAGACCTCAGTTTCTCTTTTTATAATGAACTAAAATGTCTGCAGAGAATAATTGTAACTTGATATGTGCTCAGGTAGAAGCTGTGCACGGCTCAAAATAATGAGATGTCACCCAACACTAGTGTTAAAATTTGAGAAATGAATAATGACACGGTGAGTCCGAGCCAAGTAATAAACTCAATAACACTGCTCACAATTAATTTTCCACAATTATTTAAGACAAATGAGACGACAGTTAGTTGGAGCCTACAGGTTATCTCAGATTATGCATTACAGGAAGTCTGTTTATCTGATTAAGTTATGAGCATTTAAACTGAAAACCTACATCGGTGCACATGTTCTTGCAAAGTAGACAGGTGAAAGAATTAATATCTGGAACAGTTTTTATTACACACTGATTAGTCTTGTGATAAGTGAGGTCAGTCTCTTCGACTCTTTATGTGACAAGCAGATTGACCATAACTTCATCTTCTGTTTGTCTGGGGTCAGATCAGAGTGGGAACAGCATCACCAGAAAAGCCCAGACTTCCCTCGCCACTGTCTCATCCTTTAGGGTGTCAAACTCCAGTCCTTGAGGGCCATTGTCCTGAAGGTTTTCTATGTTTTCCTGGTTCAATACAGCTGATGCCCATAAAGTGAAATCAATAGCCAATAAAATGTGGCACGTTGACTCAATTAACTGGATTAGGTGTGAAGATACAAGAACACTTGGAAAACCTTCAGGACACTGGCCCTCAGGACCTGAGTTTGACACCCCTGCGGGTTTAGCTCGTCTGGGATGATCCTGACACGTTCCCTGGCCAGCTGTGAAACATAGTCCCTCCAGCGTGTCCTGGGTCTGGTTCTCTGAATAGGACATGTTCAGAACATCTCAAATGTAAGGCAGCAAAACCAGACGCACTAACCACCCAATCTGGCTCCTCTCACTCCGGAGGAGCAACGGCTCTATTCCGAGCTCCTCCTGGGTGGCAAAGCTCCTCACTCTATCTCTGAGTGAGAACCCATCAGCGTAGGGAGGAAACACATCTTGGGCGCTTGAATTCTCCAAATGCAAATTAAAGTACGCAAATGAAACTGACGCACAAATTAAAACAGAGTGTGAGAAAGTGAAAACACTACAATAAGCACATAGAAAATAAGAATGGCCTTACCACTGTCTGATGGTTAACCTGAATGACTTCATCTCCTGCGTGGATTTTCTTACAGCGATCAGCCAGCGACTGCAGACACAGAGATCACTGAGATTAAACTTTGACCTGCCCTAATTAGACTTTAACTTCATTCATTAATGGGATAAAAAAAAATACAATCAGTCAGTAACAGATGCTCAAATGTGATTGAATGAGAGACAAACACGAGAACCATGATGCAGGAGAAAGAACATTTTTTTTTCCAAGACATTTATTTTTATAAACGCTATCTGCAGAAGAGAAAAACAGAATTTAAAAACATTCTGATTTTTTTTTTTTTGCTATAAAATTTCAGTTCCAGGTCAATCAATTTTGTTGGAAAATTTTTTGAAGCACAATAAAACTTTCCATTTCAGTTATGGTCATAAATACGAGAACAAGCTTTCAAAACCAGTCCTGGTAGACTTAGAAGAGGGTGCTTGAGAGGAGGACGAGGTTAAGTGTTTCTCTTCACTCTGCAATTTGCAATTGAAGTGAATGAACATTGAGTGGAACAAAGGTGAACAAAGTGGCTTGTACTTACTCCTTCAGTGGTCCCAGTGATCACATGCAATCCATCATAAGTTGATTTGATGTACATACCCTGTGGGTAAATAGCATTATTGTTAATTGTTATCTTCAATAGCATCCTATTACTGAGAAAACTGCAGCATAGGCACCCAATTAACCCAAAACCAACCAGACAAGGATTATTTTGTATTTGTGAATCCGCATTAATCTGCTTGAAGCCCAAAATGGTCCAAAATTAAAAGTTTGGATTCGCCCCCCCCAAAAAAGTCTTCAAATAGCCTACTAGATCAGACTTCTTCATCCCATTTCGGTACGGTTCAAATGCACCTGCCATATTTCAAATGTATCTCATGTACTTGGTTCCAAGCCGATTGAATCAAACATGGAGGATTACATATCTGCAAATACTGCTGGTCTGCGGCAAGACAGCTAGAACTCAAAGCCTTCACTAAATGGCATCTAAAGTCTGGAACAAATATACACTCACATACAGACTCACACACAGATGTACATGGGTCCACATGCATTACTGTCTCTCTCTCTTACACACATACAAACACACTCACACAGACAAGCAAATTCGCTCACAGATACACAAAGGCAGCATGCCAGTCTTAAAGACGAGTGGAGGGGGTTTATTTTTAGGCCACTTGGCCCACTGTCGTGTTCAGTTTACTGAACGGATGAGAGAACTTTCATGCCCGATACAAGCATTTGTTTGGGGGTAGGGTTTGTATTCTGGCCCCGAGCAGGATACTTGTGTTTGAGAGTAGGTCAGTGCAAAGACAGAGTCCAGCAAAGTGCTGAGGGTTACGCAGCAGAAGCAAACACTCATCTGTGCTGCTAATTAATTACCTTTAAAAAAAATACAAATATGTTGTTTATTTGCTGCCCTGATATTTGCACAATGTATGTGTATTATTTAGTTCAACATGACCAATATGTCTTTTTTTTATTATTCTATTTTGTGCAGTCAGCTGACTCACATGGCCACCAGCTAAACAAAACCTAGTTTGGGGACATTTGTAAAGCACACAGCGTACTCTAAAATGTCCTTTATTTTCAACAGCGAATTTATAACAGTGATAGAAGTCAGAAAAAATAAATGAAAAGCTGAAAAAAACATCTGTAAGCAACTATTTAATAAGATATTTACCCAAATATACAAAGTAGTTGTAAAGGCTTGTGGATCGTCAAAGAGGGGGGTTGATGCAAAATAAATGTTTTTGAGGTTTTTACCATGTTTGAGTGTGCACACGCCCTGCGTGTGTTTGGTCTCTCTTTTTGTGTAAATGCATAAAAATAAGACTATAAAAGAAAATGTACTAGCCATCCTAGCACAGCCTCGGAGCGAGAGGTGGGGGGAATTCACATTGTCAAAAACAAGAGTTAAACTGTAAAAATGTATTCCCACATTTTTTAACTAACAATGTGTGCCATGAGATAAGAATGATAACCCAATGAAAACCCAACACCCCTCATTAAATAAAATCTCAACTCTTAACTATACGGAGATGAAAGAAACAAAATCACATCACACTGAGATCATGAGAACTGGTGTATTTTGTGATCTAACGCAACCAACTTACAAAAATAATTGTATTTTCTTATTTTACATTTCATAAGTACTTATAACCCTATTAGTAAAAGTGTTTGAACACAATGCAACTTGTTATGAGGAAAAAATAGAAAAGACTACCAAATTTTATAAATCAGTTTTTGTGACCACCACAGAAACTTTTTTTTTAAAAAAAACTCTAGATCACGGCCTCACAGCAAGAAGGTCATGGGTTCGAGTCCCTAGGGGGGAAGGAGGTTTGGAACACTGTCCTTTCTGTGTGGAGTTTGCATGTTCTCCCCGTGTTTGCGTGTGTTTCTCCGGGTACTCTGGTTTCTTCCCACCCTCCAAAGACATGCATGTTAGGTTGATTGGCCAGTGCCAAATTGCCCCTAGGAATGAGTGTGTGTGTGGATGGTTGTATGTGTGCGGCCCCGCGACACACTGGCAACCTGTTCGGGTTGTACCCTGCCCTTCGCCTTAAATCAGCCGGGATCTGCTCCGGCACCCCCCCACCAGCCCAAAAGGGACAGACGGATAAGAAGATGACTGACTGACTGACTGACTCTGGATCACTCAGAGATAGAGTGAGGAGCTCTGCCATCTGGGAGGAGCTCTAAGTAGAGCTACTGCTTCTCCAGGTTGAGAGAAGCCAGATAGGGTGGTTCAGGTATGTGGGTAGGATGCCTTCGGAACGCCTCGCTGGTGACATGTTTCGGGCACGTCCCACCGAGAGGACACCAAGAGATAGGCCCTGGATCCATTGAGACTATGTCTCACAGCTGGCTGAGGAACACCTCGGGATCCTCCCTGGTAAGCAGAAGAATGCACTCAGGGTGAGGGAAGCCTTGGTTTTCCGTCTGAGACTGTTGCCTCTGCAATCCGGCTCCGGATAAGTGGAAGACAACGGAATGGAACAAAACTCTAGATCATTTAATTTAGAAAGTTTTCATAATTTTATCTTGTGGGGTTTTTTTTTTTCTAAACTTGTTGTGTAGTTTTCAGATGCAATTAGTCACAGATTGGTGATCCCTAGCCCATTTATACATCCAAGAAGTTTGGGTTTAATTAATGTTTGTTCAAGAAAACTTTCTTTTCTAAATGCTCTTCCTGTGATTTAACTATATCTACAATAGAGAACACGCTACAAAAGAAATACAGCTCATGCTGTTAAATTCTGTTTGGTTTAGAATTTTTTTTATCAGTATACAGCATCATCTAGAATTAAAAGTGTTTTGTACTTTACTTCTTTGTGCTTTATTTCTTTGTAGACTTTTTCTGTGTTAATTTCATCAAACCTGAAAAACAGATTTACTGTTTGATATCTTAAGTAGATTATACTGCCTAAGTTTATTAAAAAGCGGTCTTGGGTAGAGTGGTGGAATGTGTATGATGGGTTATTGTGCATCGTAAAGTAAAATGACAATATGATGTGGGATGTTGTTTGACTTTAAACAGTAAAAACGTAATATCTAAACTTATTCTTGTCGATAAAATTTTAAGAAAGGAGTAGTAAAAAGTGCCATGTTAACAGACCTATTCACCTCATGACGTACATCTATTTGTCATTACACTCTTTTCAGATTGAGTGTCTTCATTTTAAACCATTTTAGCAGCGGAAGGGATTCAATATCCTCCACTCAATCACTAAAGACTAATATGCCCACTTAACCTCAGCTTGACAACAGCATTAATTCCATGTATGTCGCTGACTGGCTGATTGTTAATTGTCCTTCACTTTTTCACATGTAAAATTGCCAGAGACATTACTACTGTACATGGGAGTAGTGGATTTATTCGCGCTGGCACACACAAGTACTTTAATTTGAGAAAAACATCCAGCTGATATTTTCAATTTGGCTTTTAAAGATGACATCTTAATTTTATGGGGGAAGGATGGCTCGGTGGGTAGGGCGACCGCTCTGTAACCGGAAGGTCGCAGGTTCGATCCCCCGCCCAGAGTCCATGCCGAGGTGTCCTTAAGCAAGACACCGAACCCCCAGTTGCTTCTGATGATAGTGGTCTGCGCCTCGCATGGTAGCTCCCATCATCAGGAATGATTGTTTTGTGTGTGAATGATTGTATGGAGTGAATGAATAATGCACATATATATGTAAAGTGTCTTTGAGTGTCTAGAAAAGCGCTATATAAGTTCAATGCTTTATTATTATTAATTTTACTGCTGAGTGCCAAATAATTATAAAATATTTATCATTTGTTGTACGATCACATTTATTTGTACTGATGTTCATTAAACAGCATTGTCCCAAAATTACTACAAAAGTTAGAGTAAAAATGTAAGTACTTCTTTTATTACTTCTTTTATTACTACTTCTTTTATTACTTCTTTATTTTTATCATTCAAAAGTGTCTTTAGATAATGTGATCCCCAAGCTTGACCCACTGCTGTATGGGTTATGTTAACTGAGGAATGTGTTGATACTGTTTGTTGAGCATCTCCCACCTTTCCTTCATATCTGTAAGTGAGGTCTGGAACTTTCTTTTCCCCACTACTCTGTAAAAACACACCTCTTAGTTTTTATTACTGTATAAATAAAGCAGACCGGAATGCATGTCTTTGTAGAAGCTCCCGTCTTGAGGACAAGTAAAACAGAGAGTCTCTCATTTGTTCTCTGGTCAGCACAGCTTTTACTACCTTTTCCATCTAAGAGTTAGAAAAAAGAAATTGTTTGATATCGGCAAGTTCGATTCTGTAACGATAGAAACTTGAAAAAGTCTTACCAAGCCTTCAGTGGATTTTATGTTAGCTAGCTGTACAACTTCCAAATGTGCAGACTGCGACACCATCGGATCCGAGGAGAGAGTGATAATTTGGTCGCACACTTCTGACAGTGTTTTGCACTGAGGAGGACACATTAGTGATAATTACAATTTCAAAGTATTTGAGAGATGGTTTAATTTTCCTGGAGTAAAATCAGAAACTCACCACATTAAGGATCTTGTTTTCTGTTTCGTACACAGAGCAGTCCTGTAGAACATTCAGAGAACGGTGTTACCTCCAGAGAATTAATCTAAATGGAGTTATAATTGGCATTTCTGCTGTAGGTGGATATAAGCAAAAATCGAGCAGTTGGCACCTATAACCCCCAACAATCCCACGCGAGCATTGCACAAACATAAAACAAATGAGTCACCAATGCGGAGGCAAGTCTCTTTATTACTTTGCCAATCTCCCTCTCTCATCCATCTCTGCCCTCTCTCTCTCACTCCCTCCATTTTTTTCTCAGCTTCACCTCCTAAACACCAAAGTCTCCATAAAAAATAGATTAAAAGCTATTAAATGGCATTTATTCACTGAGTCACACTGAGTTTTGATTAACTGTCATTTACTGCAGAAACGAATGACGTTAAACACAGACTTGGGATCAATTCTAACCTCATCTGACCTCATGACATATTTTTTTGTTATTCTACAATCACATCAAAGATTCATGATGGCGTACTTTGCCGTTGGTGAGTTCATTTACCTGTTGTACAATTGTTGTGAGCTCAAGACACAGCTGGATTACGTTGTTTCTGGTCACAGAGTAATCTGCCACTGCTGCGAAAGGAGATCTGAAAAAGAAGGAGCACCTGGACTGAACCATTAGACCATCCTTCCTTTGAGACAAAATCATTGGTAAATACAGTGTATGGAAAGTTTTTCTATAAAAAAAATATCTAAAACTAATTCAATGAACATGTCGCACATAATGTGATTAATGATGCCTTTTTATGATCATATTTGCTTCATAATCATGTGCATGTTTTTGTTCTATCTCTAATTATTTATACATTTCTTATTACTATTGAGTCTGAAATAAAGATTTATTAGTATTTAGTGAGCAGTATTTAATGATTTTAGCTTGTGACCATCAAGCTAATGTCCGTAAACAAAGCTACGGTCATTGTTTTGCGTTTTGACATGTTTGATGAATTTGCGAGTTATAAGCAGGCATTCACGAAACAAGCACACAATCCCATAATAATACATAATACATAAATAGATATGTTCAGTGTCTATTTGGTCACATTTTTAGAATCTCCTTATATAAGATCTTTAGTCATCTCTTCCTGTTAGCTGATTGGTCATACACGGTATAGAACACGCAGTCAGAAAAAAAACCAAACAACAACATGTCAAGCATCACTGCTTTCTGAAGCAAGTTTTATGTCTGAATAAACGCATGCATTTAAAAATGTTGAACCATACATTCAAAAATTGTGCAAACAAACATGAAAGGCATCATCTTTTTTTTTTTTGCTTACAACTGTAAGAGATACTTTGTGGTTTAATCCATCATTGCGTGTGCAGATGAGTGTGCAGTTATGACTGAGCATATCCAGGTGTTTTATTTTGCTTACGAGAATGTATTAGTACATTAAATGTTTACATTTTTGCAAATCTCACCTATCCAGCCATGCAAGAAGGCTCTTGGCAGCTGCAATAAGGTCCACCACTGAGGTAAGGAAGTCATTGGGCAGTTTGCGTGTGGCTCGACCATCATAATGGCCACTCCGTCGCCGTCCGTTAATGAAGTTCTGCAGGTTTTTGGCAGATGCACTGAGTTTATGAGAAAGCGTCTTCAGGTTTTCTGTCTCCAGCCCATAATTCTAAAAGAGAGACAACAATCAAACCCTTTCTATTTGAACTACCTGTCAGTGTTCATTTTCACTGAAATATCTTCCAAGAAATTCCCCACTATGCAGACTGAAACCGATTGTCTCCATTTTTGCTTTCTGTTCACTTCTGGCGGACATAAATGCACTCTGCCACAAAACAGAGATGCTGCAGATCTACAAAAACACATCAGAGGACAGCTGTCCCTTTAAGTATCAGTGCACAGCTGAACATTTATTGCCCTGCATGCTGCACATGTAGGCCCGGGGTGTCTCTGTCTTCCCCGTCAGATTTTCTTAGGAGGAGAGAGCAAAGCAGGAGGTCCAGTAATCATATTTAATACAGGAGAGGCTGACAGACTTAAAACTAAATCCTGGTTACGTAAGAGGCTTTGGGGCTGAAGCGGGGCCCCCTGTGCAGGGATGAAGGATGAAGAGTTTAGATTCAGATTGCGTCTGTAACCTCAGTTCACAAAATCTCCACCCAGTTTTAGAGTTTAAGGGTTAATACAAACCAATCTCTAACTCTCCACTACCCATGGCTCACCAGTCCAGATTCTTCATCTGTCATTTATTCCTTTTCATTTATTTTTACATCTTATTTGCCATATTGTTCAGCAAATCCCTGTCACGTTCAAGTCAAAAGAAACAAAGGCAGGAACTGTTAAGACTCATCTGAGAGCTGCAGGTTGAAAAAAAAACTTTAATCTGCGTTGGTTTAAAATGGCCAGTAAAAACATTGTTCATTCTCAAGGTTGAAATTTTTGTATCCAAGAAATAATTTTCGAAAATACTGAAAACAGTTGACCGACTTGGGATTAGTTCTCTCAAGCCATCACTTCATGTGGGAGCAGCTGACAGAATCTATGTTAAAGACAAGGCTTAAAACATCCCTCTGTGTGGACGCTTATTGTCAAGCCAGCTAGGAGTACATTGAATAGTTTATGGGCTGCTAGAAGCTTGGAAAGACACGGTGCACTATGCCTCTGTATTCTGATTTCATCTAATTCTGCTTTATTATTTTCAATATTTTTATTAGTAAAATGTTTTATATTTCATATCAATAATTAGGCCAGTCCTATTTACACTGTTCAAGATGCCCCCCAGCTCCTGGTGCATGTCTTACTGATGTCTGGACCTTCACTGGTACAATCTGTGCTTCTGTCCGGACCCTTGGACTTCATCTCAATCTCATCTCATCTATACCTCTGCCTCAGTCCCTCTTTCATCTGGATGAAGCCCATCTATCACATTCTACAAACAAGAACTATAGTTATCACAGTTAGATTGAGGACAAAAATGTCTTTGGTCTGCATAATTTAGTTTTTATTTGTACTAATTGTGTCCTTTGTGACAACTGTTAAAACCCAAAACACTGTTCACGTGGAATGTACCAAAAAATACACGTAGCTACATTCATACATCTTCTGAACTATGGAGGGCAAAGAGCCTATCCCAGCTGATTATAAGTGAGAGGCGTGGTACACCCCAAACAGGTCACCAGTCTGTTGTGGGCCATACATAGAGAAAGACAACCATCTCTAGGCAATTTCTCAGTGGCAAATGTAACCCGATAGGTATGTCTTTGTAGGGTAGGTAAAATCCCACATACACCCAGGGAGAACATTCAAACTCTACACAGAAAAAAAGGCCAGTGATTCAAATCTCACCCAGGACTCCAACCCCTGATCTTCTTGCTGTGAGGCCACAGCCACTGGCAACAGTGCAAACCAACTGTGCCACTGCGCAGCAACATGAATACTTCTTCTTCTTCTTTCGGCATTTCCCTTTGGGGTTGCCACAGCAAATCAGTTTCTTCCATCTAACCCTATTTGCTGCATCCTCTTCGGTCACACCAACTATCTTCATGTCTTCTTTGGTCTTCCTCAAGGCCTCTTTCCTGGTGGTTCCAAATCAAGCATTCTTCTTCCTATGTACTCTCTCTCTCTCCTCTGCACATGTCCAAACCATCTCAGTCTGGTCTCTCGGACTTTATCTCCAAAACCTCTAACATGTGCTGTTCCTCTGATATACTCAGAGGAATATAAATAGAATGATAACAAAAAAAGCTCCAAAAAAATTCAAATTCTTCGGGTTTAAATCACAAATAACAATAACTTCAATAACAAGCTGTTTTACCTTTTATCTTCCAAAAACTCATCAGCAACTCACTGCTTGTAAAATAGAAATGAGCTTATTAAATATCACATGAATCCAAAGTGGCTATTTAATTAAATTCAATTAATTACTGATGAACAAAAAAAAACAAAACAATATTGTCCTGAATAAATTTTCTTTCAACATTCAACGGCTTGAAAGACAGAAGAAACTAACAAACTTTTTCTCATCAACTTTAATGTAATTACAGTATTTGTTTTTTATATACTGGTACTTTTAAATTCAAAGAAGAGAATTTACGAAACCTAGAAACAACTTTGCACCCAAAATGTTCTCACCCTGTTTTTAACTGACAGAGAAAACACATTAGTATCAAACCGCAAGATTATTTCATCCCCACAAACCTCCTGCTCATTTAATTCCACAACATTTACATTTGCGACATTTCCCAGGAGCTATCCGAACAAGCTTCAATTGATTGTATTATTATTTATCAGGAGTTCCAAGCAGATTCTTCTTCCAGGCAGGAAGCTGAGGCCTCTGGCATTCTACTGTTGTGATCTTCCCAACATTAATCACAAGGTAACCAGGTCACTGCAGTAATATGTGAACAGAGCGTTATGACCTGAATCATTTCATTCCTTTACAAATATAGTGTATCGTCTTTGTAATTATAGTGTATCGTCAAAGAAACTGCATTTTGAAGAAGTCATTTGTGTGTTCAATTTTACAGCTTAAGAGGAGGATATTTTGGAGTGATTATTTTCTGTAAGAAAAGTACGACCTTAGGATTTGTTTAAAGATAATTGAATAATTTACATAGCAATAAATTTAACATGGCTGCAGTGGTTAGGATAGTGGCTTCACAGCAAGAAGGTCAGGGTTTGAGTACTGGAGTGAGGGAGAGGCTTGATACACTGGCTTTTCCCAGCACTCCTCACCAATCTGTGCGGTGTTTGCATGTTCTCCCCATGAATGCATGGGTTTTCTCCGAGTACTCCAATTTCCACCCACTCTCCAACGACATGCGTTAGGTTAACTGGCTGCAACAAAAATTGCGACTAGGAATGAGTGGATGGTTGTGTGTGTGTGGCCCTGCAACAGACTGGCGACCTGTTAACGATGTACCCTGCCTCTCGTTGGAAATCAGCCAAGATAGTCTCCGGTACTCCATTAGGGATGAGCGGTTGAGAAGACAGAACAAGTTTTATTATTTAAATAAAACTATTTACAAATAAATTATACACTCCCATTTAAAGTTTATAAATGCTCTGTTGAACCTTCATCAAGTAGAGAAAAGATGCTGTGGAAAGTTTGGACTCACCAGAGCACAAAGTAAGTCTACAGCTTCGAGAATGAGCTCCTGGTGGCCAATCCTGGAGACTCCCAAATCCTCCAGCTCCTGGTGGGTGATGCGTAGCAGCTGGTCTCCCCCTACTTTCTCTTTCTCAAAGGTTTTGATGTACTGGTGTAGACAGTCATCCAGACCTGAGGGAACAACAGAAAAACAAATAAGCTTGGTGACTTGTTTTCAAGTTTCTTGTCACACATCTACAGTGCGTTCCAAATTATTAAGCAGATGGACTTTGGTTATTTGGATTGTATTGTATCGCTGAGCTTTTGGATTCCTGGAAATGTCAGGTCGTCTGTTGAGCCTTTTTTTTTTTTTTTTTAACATGGGGTATCCCGGTGAGGGATACTCTATTGATCCCTCACCGGGAAAACATTTCATTTTTCACAAAAACCAAAGATGTTAAAGAGATTTGTGTCTTAGTCCGAGACCACACTGTGCTGTGCAGATAAAGACATGACGAAGAAGCATTCTGTCAGACAAATATGCCAGAAGAGAGCACCTGCTGAAATGACATTACAAAGCAACAAACAGGACTTTACACCTGATCTTATATCAAAATGTAGGACTACAAGCCTCCTCCGGAGCCTCTTCCAGAGACTTGTAGTTCAGCAGAAACCTCTTCAGAAACAGATCATCTGCATAATAATTAGGAGCTCAGTGTATTTGCACAGTGGTAACAATGCCTCATTTGGTTTTTGGTTGTTACTGGAGTCCTTAAAGTAAATCAACTGTGTCCAGTTCAGATCTTATTTCATATGATACAATTTTATACAATCTAGAGGTGCGGAGAAGGAGACGGTCTAGAGGAGATGCTTTGGGCCCTGTGTTTTTGCAGTTTTCATGGAAACACGCTTGAAGAACTGGAGGCGCACACTCGAACCCAGTGAAATATAAAGAGGCCAGTTTGGTGTTCTTCACTGCGGCCTGGCTTTGTGGACCCATTCTGGACTCCAGCTTTTGGGTTGCCAGGTTGGACGAATCGGACTGGGAGGCCAGTGGATAAAGGCGAGGGGGCATTGAGGTGTTTGCGCTGCAGCACTCAAATTTCCCTTCGAGGATAAATAAAGTATATTCAATTCTATTCAATTTTACAACATTCAAGTGTGAATATACTCTGTATAATTTGACAGCCCTAACATCTTGCCCTTGAACTTCACAGAGCTGCACTTCTAGATATCAGCTGTAGAAGTAGATACAGACTAAATGCATTCATTCATGTTCTGAACCGCTTATCCTTAATGGAGTCACAGGGATGCCGGAGCCTATCCTGACTGATTACAGGTGGAAGGCAGAATACACCCTGAACAGGTTACCATTCTTTTGGGGGGCTACACGTAGACATCCATCGACACACACACTCAGTCCTAGGGGGCAATTTCTTGGCATCCAAATAACCTAACATGCATGTTTTTGGAGGGTGGGAAGAAACCGGAGTACCTGGAGAATACCCACGCATATATGGAGAGAACATGCAAACTCTACACAGAAAGGCCTGTGTAAATAACTCCAACTCAGGCCTGGATACATTTTTTTATGGTTAACATCATAGATTTAGGAAGTTAAAAAAGTAAAAACAGAAGCAGTAGTGTAAGTCACGGGTAAATAAGGTCATCTAAAAACATTAAAAATTATCATTCAGGATTTGAGTATGATTCTGCTTGCAGCATCAATTAATACAATTTTGCTACAGCTTTTTCTCCCAACTGTCTTTGCAAGTGTGTTGTTTATATGAAAAAGGACAGATCCAAAAGACATTGACAAATTGTAACAGGACAGTTTGATGTGTGTGTCGCATTGCTTCTAACAAAAGCTATTTCACACAAATATTTTGCAATCTAATATTAGATAAGCTTATATTTCATTAATAAGGCTAAGGAGATTGCCTATACGTCCCAGGGGGATCCCTCCTTCATGTGGATCTCCATGATGTTTCTTAAAAAATTAGACTATTACTGCATTTTTAGGAGTTTTTCCTACCAAGAAGTAGGGGTCTAAAGGTAAAATTGTACTGAACTTGTTTTGTTAGTTCAAGATTTAGTTATTCCTTTATTACTTGTTTGTTTGGGGTGGGTGGTTTACTGGTTTTAGTGTATTTGTTTGAATTTTTTGGTTTGGAATTTTTTTTTTCCTTTATATTGTTGTTCAATCTACAATGTAAAGCCCGTTGAGACAGTTGTGTTGTGATATTAGGCTATACAAATAAAACTTATTGGAACCAAATTGCACTTGTCCCTTGGAGGGTTTTTAAAACGTTACAATAAAATAATGTTAAAAATATGGAATACAAATTATCACAATAAACTGTGTTAAAGAGCTTTCTGGTTAGTTTTATTTGATATTAATTACAATTACCAATTAAACTAAGAAATATAACAGGTGAAACTGTAATATTTTGACAGTTGAACAAGTTTTACAATTCAAACTACCTTGAAAATGGATCACTTACGATTGGGGACTGAGGAAAGGGATTCACCCTATTCCTCTTTCTTTTCTCTTTTACATCAACAAACAACCGTCTAATCACCTCTTTTTTCTTCATACGTATTTTGAGGACAAAACATAGCTACATGGGGCTCTTAGTTTAAATTTGATCAGGTATTCCTGGTGCGTTTAGCTGGCAGCAAAGTGGTAGAGAGGGAAACATAGGACGCTCTATGGTTTTGCACACTTAAAGGCTTAACTAATCAGCCTCTTTACCAAGTTAATTGAGACTCATTATAGCAACGAAGTATATCCATGTAACCATAGAAACAACAAAGCTGGGTTTTGGCATGGCATTTGGAGAGAAGGCAAGCTGAAGTAAATAAGTGAAGGCGGGACATAAGACTTCAGAACTTTGTTGCAATGTGCTAATGTGATCGAATAACTAAAGTGGACAGTTTTTGTTGTTGTTTTTTTTTTACTCCTGATTGTGGTCATATGTCGTTCTGGTCATGTTTTCATTTAAAAGAGAAAGATTATTAGTGGTGAAATAAATTTAAACAAAACGTGAACAATAGTTGCTCCTTGTCCCCAATTTTTAAAAACAACATGAAATCAAGGCTTGATATTTAGTAGAAAACATAAATTGGGCTTAAGCACAAAATTAAGAAAAGTTATGTCAAATTTGAATTTTAATTAAAACTTAAAAACATTGCAACTCCTAAAAGTAAACAGTGCAGGGAGATGATAATGTATTAATTTGTTCACATGGTGTTAACTTTGTACATCAAAAACAAATATTCAGTGAAAACTTGAATTCTCTGTGGAGATGAGACTTGTGTTTAAACAGCTTTGTCACTGCTATGAATAGGACCTCGAACTCACACAAAACTAATAGGGGGTGGAGACTTGGGGGACTGTGGGAAGGTCACAGGGTGCCCCTATTTGGCCTCCGGTGACATCACAGCAGCACTACAATCATAAAAGAACATGTGAATGGTATAGACTAAATGCTGCCAGTCTTCAGGGTTTCAGGATGGATGGAAAAAAGACAAGAGAAGAACCCCCTACTTTCCCATTTCCTCAAACTCTGAGTCTCTCTGTGCCACTTTTGTCCCTCACTTCAAATTACCATTACTGGGCACAAGAACAGTCTCTGCTCTACTTGTCAGATGTGGGACACTCAGGAGGACTCTCTGATATCCAAGTTCCAATTCTTGCCCTTTACTTTTTGTGCTTATGTTCACAGCTTATTCACAGATAAGGTCACCCATTTACAGATCTAATTTTAACTCATTCGGTCATAGAGTTACAACCTGTTTTAATAAGTTTGTCTACGTCATTTTCGCTTGTACAAATCTGTGGACCGAAATACATCCGATTATTTTCTTTGAAGAGCCGGAACGTTCATCTTTGCAAGATGACATCACATTCAGGGACAAATCATACTAATGGTAGTCTGATCCCTGTGATCCCCTGTGATATGAGCCAGCCGAGAAGACCCACAGGCTGGGAATTATCATGATGCTTGTGTGTCCGTGTGTATGCGTGTGTGTTGAGGCAGAAAGATGTATGGATGTGATGGCTTCATGTGCAGGCCTGTGGCCGGCCACGTGAAAATGTGACTTTGCAAAAGAACACACTTTACTCTGGAGACAAATACAAAGAGGCAGAAAAACTGGCAGAATCGTTTCTTTTACAGTTCCATCAGAAATGCTTGTTGTAATAACTTCAGATAGAAAAAAGAAACAAAGCTGATGAGGAGTCTGCGTGTTGAGTGGGCAGAGGATATAAATCCCGCACAGCTGTTTGGGACATTTACAGATCCTTGGATCAAAGCAAACACTAATCTGACACAGCTAACATAGTCACATAGTGACAGTTTAATTGTGTCAAGCAGCATCGAGACCTCTTTCCAGTCTTCCTGTAATTACACTTCAAGTCTGTTCAGTAACTCAGACACAATAACCTGGAGAACAGGGCATTATTAATCAAAATCTAATATATGCATGCCTATTTAAATAACATTACTCTGATGGCGGGTTCTTAAGTTACTAAAGACGCTCCTGTGTACTTTAAAAGCTCATGTGTCTGAGTAATTGCTCAGTATAAGAGGTAAACACTTGCACCCAAGTGGCGGCTTACTCTTCTTTTCAGCATCCAGCCTGGCTAGGTGCTCTCTCCTGTCAGTTGTGACATCTTGGAAGACTTTGGAGCGTATATAGATCAATGTTAAAGACTGTAAAGACTGATCTTTCTAATTAAATGAACTTGCAGTTTGAATGCTTGGTCAATAACTTCAGCCTGTGTGTCTATTCTAACTCCTAAGCCAGAGAGAAGTGTTATAATTTATGTGTAAGTATTACATCCCTGCTGTTTCACTGGAACAATGACCACTGCAGAACACAGATGCATTTTCAGATGCTCTGGAGAACATTGTGATTTTCACATTACTTCCTAGCATTAATCAAATCGTGTCAGAGGTTCAGCAAGTGTTTTGTTCCCACAGTTCGCATGCATTTAATCTCTGAGCAGAACAAAACACTTGTAGCAGTTTATTGACATGTGTTTTTGGAGGACAGTCATGCTGCAAGAAAACCCACCTTTCATCCATTCAACCACTTGACTTGAGCTCCACTTGCTGACAGGTTCCATCACCAGTGCCATGGTAGAAGTTTGTCTTCGGGTTTCACAAAAGAAAAACACCTCCCTCCGTACCACCCAACAGAAAACAACAACTCCCCACTCAAATGAGGAGCTGAAATATTCCTTAAAAAAATTAAATAAATAGAAAAATCAATTTCAGGACCCTCTTTGGATGTTCTCTGAATTTGTGTGTTTTCAAACACATCAAAATTAAGGTCCAAGATGCTGAGATTCCTCTGGGAGATGCCTGAGTGATGCCCTGCAGACTTGAAGCTGTATAGTCTCTAGACACTGAATTTTACTTATTATTCATGTCAGGCTCTGTGATGATGCTGGTGGCTCTCTGCTGCCCGACGCCTTTTCCAAAATGCATCCTTGTAGCATCCAGCACAGCAAACAAACAGGCAGACCGTTACTTGATTCTGCTGTCTGGAGAGGTTGCATTCTCTCTGAGCATCCTCCCTCCCTTTCCATAGACATGGAGTCGGAGCTCCAGCAAAGGCTTTCATTTGAAGCATGCATGTATGAGGGGTGATTAATGCCACTGTAGCAAGACAAGCAGGAAAGAGGATCTCTCAGCCGTCTGCATGGGTTCAAAGTTTTTACCTTGAGTTCCAAATTATTATGCAGATGATATTTTTCTTTAGAGTTTCTGCAGAACTGCAAGTGTCTAGAGGATTAAACACACACTTCCCGTTTGCTGCTTTGTGATGTCATTTTAGCAGCTGCTGTCTTTATCTGGCATATTTGTCTGGCAAAAAAAAAAAAAAAAACAATCCTTCCTCATCATGTCTTTATCTGCAATTCATAGTGTGAGACTCTTAAATCTCCTTAAACTTTTACATTTCTGTGGTTTTCCTTCAATTATTTCATGCTTTCCTGTAGCAGAAATTATTTTTTATACAGAGATTGCCATAAACATCAATCTACTTTATAGTTAGGAAGAGCCTTCAGGAGTTTTTTCTTCTCCCTTTAATTGTGCTCAACTGACAAACTGATTATCATGAAAATGGGATTTCAGAATTTCAAAAACCCAGAGAAACAATTCAACACAAATAAACCAAACCAATTAACTCTATGAGGCTTAAATTCCATTTGCATAACAGTTTTAGCACACTGTAGATGTTTTGTCCTCACTACACTTGTATTTTCTTCAGATGAGCATTTTCACACATGCATCTTGTGTTTAAACACTCTTAAAGTTCAAACTGTACAAAATAATGAGTTAAAACAAATGACAGCTTCGCTTTTTATTAGAATAGTGTGTGTATATGACAAAAAGAAATGAAACTACACCAAACAAATTAAACTGCATTGTATATTTCTCGCTATATCAAACATAGAAAATCACTACACCTAAACAATACATTTACAGTTACAAATTTTCAATCTGAAAATATTGAATCTAAAATGGGTTTTCTGTTTATTTTAGTTGCCTTTCTTTTATGTGATCTTCATTTTGAATGACATATCTTTCTCTGCTACCAGTGTTGAGGACTTGTGCAAATAAATTTGTTTCTGTTGCATTCAAATAACTTTCCAGAACGTGTTAAATTTTTCTGCCTTGGACAGACACTTCACCTCAGAATCTGGGAGATGACCTCATCATTTGTTGTCAAATTACATCTAAAAGATTCTAAGAGTTTACGTTTAGAAAGACTTTGAATTTGTCTTCTAGATAGTGGGTTTAGAGATCGAGACGTTTTTACTTCCATCCAAAAAGGCAATTTTTGAAAATGAAGATCAAGACGTTTCGAAAGTCAAAACGTCTTGATCTTTAAATACACTATCCAGAAGATAACTATAAAGCCTTTCTATAATGAATCGCTCCTGAACGAATGAGGGATTACCATTCCTGTCAAGTTATATGGTTTTGACTTATTTTAATACAGGAAAAATGTGATTTTAACAATTTCGGATGTATCGTCATTTTTGTACGGCCAAATGAAAAATCCGCAAAAAAAAAAAGCAATGTTTTGACAACACATATCATACAGTACATTAAAAGGTCCAGACATTTCAAGACATTTACGTTACATTCTGGTTGCTGAAGTGAACTGATTACTCCTCCATACGTCATTCTGGCTCATTACAAATTGACTGCACAATCGTTTGTGATTTTCAAAATGGCAGATGAATGTGGTTTTTTGTTATTCAGTATGGTGTGAAAGCCTCCCCAGTATGGGAAGCAGGAGGAATGCATTGACAGGTATGGATTTCACAGACTTTTTAGAAAGAGTTTTGAAACACAAAAAATGCCTAGTACTGAAAGAATATTCGCGACATTAAAAAATACATTTAAAATCTGGATCCCATCCCTTCAATGGTGGCCTCATTTATAACAAACTCCGCCGTCCCCACAAAGGATACGCAACAACCCAAACAGTTATAATTCCTCCCAGTCTTCCCACCACTGGGCCTCATAAATAAAGTTAACAGTACCATAGATCTAAATGGGCAACTTCGTTTGCACACCCACAAAAGACAGAACAAATTACAGTCTTGCAGCCTGAAAAGAAAACACTCTCTTTAGTCTTCTGGAGACAGCGCCAATGTGACCAAGACAACAGTCACTAATAAACCCTTTCGGTGCTTCTCACAGCCAAAGGCACTGATCACCCCTCATACTGTCCACTGTTTTTCACTGCTGTCTTTGTCGCTGCTCACACCTCCGTCACACAAAGCGCAGTGTAGTGGAACGATGATCACTAACGAAACGAGGATGCCGACATGCGCCTGCCTTCGTTTTTTATGTGCGAGTAAACAGCTTCGGGGTCTAAGCCCACATTCACCGCCTGGACGCTCAATACACAACCTATAGATCAGAAAAGGCCTATAGCTGAATCCAGTGCAGTTCAGATTTGTTCATGTGCCTTTATTTAATCTCTGTTCAGATGTTCATGATAAATAGAACAGTTTGAATCCAATAAAAATGGCTAATATTTTGATACACCCATTGACCTGTGACCAGGATGGACAGGATCAGAAAAACAGCATATGTTAAAGGTTTTGGAGTTAAAGTCAGAGAGGCCAGACCGAGATGGTTTGGACATGTACAGAAAAGAGAGAGAGTACATTGGCATAAGGATGCCGGGTTTGGAACCACCAGGAAAGAGGCCTAGAGGAAGACCAAAGAAGAGGTTTGTGGATACAGTGAAGGAAGACATACTCTATATGTATGTATATATATATATTCCTCTGAGTATATCAGAGGAACAGCACATGTTAGAGGTTTTGGAGATAAAGTCCGAGAGACCAGACAGAGATGGTTTGGATATGTGCAGACGAGAGAGAGAGAGTACATCGGAAGAAGCATTGTGGGAAGCTTGATTTGGAACCACCAGGAAAGAGGCCTTGAGGAAGACCAAAGAAGATTTTGATTCGGAGTAAAACAGAGTACATGTGTGTGAATGAGAGGGATCCAAATGGAAAAGTGAGGTTACAGGGAGCAGAGAAAAAGAAAGTGAAAGATTTTAAGTATCTAGGATCAACAGTCCAGAGCAATGGAGAGTGTGGAAAAGAGGTGAAGAAGCGGGTTCAGGCAGGCTGGAACGGGTGGAGGAAAGTATCAGGTGTGATGTGCGACAGACGAGTTTCAGCTAGAATGAAAGGGAATGTGTACAAAACCGTGGTGAGACTGGCCGTGCTGTTTGGCCTAGAAACAGTAGCACTGAAGAAAAGACAGGAAGCAGAGATGGAGTAGCAGAGATGAAGATGCTGAGGATCTCTCTGGGAGTGACCAGGATGGACAGGAAGGATGGCTCGGTGGGTAGGGCGACCGCTCCGTAACCGGAAGGTCGCAGGTTCAATCCCCCGCCCAGAGTCCATGCCGAGGTGTCCTTGAGCAAGACACCGAACCCCCAGTTGCTTCTGATGATAGTGGTCTGCGCCTTGCATGGTAGCTCCCATCATCAGGAAAGAATGTTGTGTGTGTGAATGATTGTATGGAGTGAAGGAATAATGCATATATATATGTAAAGTGTCTTTGAGTGTCTAGAAAAGCGCTATATAAGTTCAATGCATTATTATTACATACATTAATTGAACGAAACTCAAGGGGCACATTAAACCTGTGATTTAAGGGTGTTCTCACAATTGGTTTAGATCAAATAAATAAAATTTTGCATTAATGACCAAATTTAAAAGCTGTGTTAAAAACATTTGCACTTTTATTTAGCACACTAGTGTGACACAAATCAAACAAATCAAAATTTGTTTGATTCCAAACTTGAAATTTATTGAGTTAAAAACAGATGTGACGCAATGAATGCTTGAATGCAAAACTGTTTTTAAAAAACTGGTTTGAAATGGACCAAAACTCATCAAAATGGAGAAGGTAAGATTGAAAAGTATGAAAAATACATTAAGAACTTTAATAAAGAAATTTTGCCCCCTACTGTCCATAGCTCCAAACTAACTTTTCCCAACAGCTCACGTGACTCCAAGAACAAACATTTTAGTTACCCAATCAGATTTCCAAGATTATGTGATGTATGACATTTATTTCCACAATGGCAGTGTTCTGTCTGATGTGGTTCTGAGTGGTGTTCCTACACCACTCAGGTAGCACAGTGGGGCACTGTGCTCTCTCCATTCCTCTTCACATTGTACCTCAGACTTACAGCACAACTCCAAGTCATGCCACCTACAGAACTTCTCTGATGACTGCAGTTGTGGGGTGTATAAGGGATGGGAAGGAGGATGAGTACAGGAGTGTGGTGGACGGATTTGTGGAATGGGCTGGAGAGAATCACCTGCTGCTCAATCTAGATAAGACCAGGGAGATGGTGATTGACTTCGGAAAGAAGAGGACTGCCTTGCGGCCCCTCTACATTCTAGGTGGGGATGTGGAGGTGGTGGAGGAGTACAAATACCTGGGAGTGACCATCGACAGCAGACGGAACTGGAGGAGCAACAGTTCTGCTGTGTACAAGAAGACCTGAAGCCGACTTTAATCCCTAAGAAAGCTGAGGTCCTTCAATGTGTGCTGCAAGATGCTAGAGACCTTCTACCAGTCTGTGGTGGCCAGCACCTTGTTCTTCTCTGTTGTCTGCTGGGGGAGCAGTATCACAGCCAGTAACGCCAACACACTTAATAAACTGATAAGAAAGGCTGGCTCTTTCATTGGCTGCAAACAGGACACACTTGAAGCAGTGGTGGAGAGGAGGTCACTGAACAAACTTTTATCCATCATGGACAACCCTGACCATCCTCTCTACCCACGTCTGGACAAACAGCGGAGCTCCTTCTTAAAGAGGCTCAGAAAGCTCCGCTCAAAAACCACCCGGTACCAGAAATCTTTTGTTCTCAATACAATAACACTTTATAATAACTGACAGAATAACAGATAACTGATTCATGCTCATGGAATTCATCACTGTTTGTCATTTTATATTGCTTTTGTCACTTTTTGCACATTCAGTCCTTATTGTCCTTAATGTTTAGTCACATTATTCCCTCTATTTTTTATTTTATTTTAATATTTTATTATTTTTTATTTTCCTTCTTGTATATATACTGTCTATTTCTTTCTTTCTTGTTTGCTGCTGTAACGCACAAATTTCCCAAGTATAGGATCAATAAAGTAATTCTAATCTAATCTAAACTCAGCCTTTTCATTCATTTTGATTTTGCCATGTATTTAACTGACCGCTGGCTCAGACAACAGAGTTGACGCTGGAGATCTCACGCTGCAAAAAGCAAAGCTCATTAAATATTCTTGGTAATATCTTGAATGTTGCTAAATCTTTCCAACAGGGGTGGTTTGGTTGGTCCTCATCTTTCTTTTTGCTTGTTTTTGTTCCCATACATTAATTAGATGTTTGGCCTTTACCTACGCAAATCAGGCATGTCCTCCCGAAATTGTTGAGTTTTTAGTTAAGTGCACAACATGAAATGTAGACAATTCAATCTATTTTATCCTTTTTATAAGATTTAGGTATACTTAAGTACTTACACTGGAGTCGTCCATTGTCAGTTGCTAAGTACACTGATAGTTTCTGTACTGAATGATAAAGGCTCGAAGTAACTGAATAAGAACAAAATAATAATAATACATTTAATTTAAAAGCACATTTAAAGATACCCCATGGTCACTGTACAGATCACAATTATCGATAAGCAATAGATCAGAAATGAAATAAAAATGAAGTAAAAATAACTAAATAAATAAAATAAAATTAGAAACAGATCAAAGCAAAGTGAATCAATACATAAAAAAAATACAAGTTCAAAAATACAATACAAGTACAAAAATACTTATTTACAAGAACAAATACAAAAACACAAGTACAGTACAATTCACCGTAACTAGTGACGTTCCCATTAAAAATGAGAAATTAGAGTTAAAAGGGACAACTTCTTTAGCATTAATTTCTAATTATAGAATTTTTCGCCCCCTACCGTCCACAGCACCAAACTTTTCCCAACAGCTCACGTGACTCCAAGAACGGAGCTTTTGGTTATCCAATCAGATTTCCACGATGATTTGACATGCGACATTTTTTCCCACAAAGCTCCATTCGCGTTAAATTTTCAATCTTTTTGTAAAATAAATCACTGAAAAATATTGTTTTAAACAACAAAATAACTTGTTGTTTAACACACACATCAAAATATATTTGATGTGTGTGTTTTAATGTTATGCTTAATATAGAAGCCTTAATATTTCAGAATATGTTAATACCGTCAGTCAAAGAAGGCCGGGCGAAGAATAAGTGGCCCAGGACACGTACGTACTGTAAGTTAGAAATGGTTTTTGCGTGTGGTAATCACAGCCGGACACATCCCAAGCCTTACGGCTGGGGATAATACGGTAGAACACATCACCACCGAAAGAATCACTAAAATGAAAAAAAGGCGATAAGCCACCCAAGCTCTGTTGAAATTAAATCCCCCCAAAAAAAATCTATATAGGATTCGTTCCTGGTTAACTGTCTCAATCTGTGAACCAAGAAGGTTCCTTCTGTCTTCACATAAATGTATGTACTGGATACATAGTATTGTACATTCGAGGGTCAAGAACCTTCGAACAATTTCGATCCAATATCCAAATATCGACCCAAATATTCGAGTCCACAGTGAGCTCCATCTGCAGGTTGCGAGGTATAAAGGACAATTTAGTGTGAAAACAAGAAAGACGAATTGTAGGCTCTTAGTCTCAAGTGATTACAAAAGTAATTAGGATTCAGCAAGTTTTTCTGCTTCCTATTCATCGCTAATATTTTTTTCTAGGTTCTCGTACAGTAATTACGTCATAACTGTATGTTAATTTAAATTTTACTCACCCAAAATAAAGAAAAAAATGCTCATTTAAATTATGATGAAATGTTCAATAAAGGACAGACTGAGCACACCGTGTGCTCCTGTCATCAATATGAATCATTAAAGAGAACTGATGGGTGTTAACTTGCTCAGAGCAGTGGTTCCTAAATACCGGACCATGGACCGGTACCGAACCGTGGGTCATGTGGTTCCGGGCCGCATAGAAAGAAGAAATAACTTTCATTATTGTCGTTTGGTTTCTTATTCAAGCCGTAATAATGTTTTACTTTGAAGGGTCACCGGATTTTCTTCCTTACATCCGTCAATGACTCACTCTTGACGCATCATCCCATTAAATTTAAACCCATAAACTAGCAAAATGAGTTAAAAAAAACAAAGATCTACAGGAAGCTTCTTTGCTAAGGAGAGTTACAAACTAACGAACCGGTCATTAATGGACCGTAGAAACACTCTTCAGGTTTCAGGTCAAGATGGGACTGTCTGGTTCCAGCAAAAGAAACTCAGAAATCTGATCTAGTCTTACTGTGAGTAGTTTAACTGGTATTTTTATTCACTTTCTTTTTGTGACGTCCTTTATTTTGAAGGTATGTTTACCGTTACCATAGCAACCAGAGTCCGTTCGAGCATAGAGAATGTTTCCACGTTATAAAGACGCTGCTAATAAATTTTCTCTTGAAGACAAAGTGGATTTAAGTTTGTTATTATTGATTTAAAAAGCCAGTTTTTTTCAGGCTGGTCTTCTTTAGCTTTCTGCTACACCTTTTGACCGATCCGTGGAAATATTATCATACACTAAACTTGTCCGTAGCGCAGAAAAGGTTGGGGACCCCTGCCTTAGAGGACTAAAAGACTTAGTAATAACATATAAAAATGCGGGCCAACATTTAACAATCAGTGATTACAGAAGCAGCAACTTTAACATTTGGGGTAAATGTGAGCAAGGATTTGTGGTGGCCACAGAGCGGAAAGAGTCTCATTTTTAGGAGAAAACCCTGACAAAGCCAGTATGGGGGTAGGGGCCATGACTCCAGAACATTTTGAAATATAAGAGTCATTTTCCTGCATTTTGGTGGCCCATTTGCTGGCATGTAAGGGGATAGCTTGACTATTCCCCTACCTTTCTTCTTCTTCTTCTTCTTTTTTTTTTTTTTTTTTTTTGTGGACCAAAAATGGGGGAGCGTGCACCCCCCAAGCCCATGGATCCACTCCTGTATCTGTCTGATGTAGAAAGGATAAATTATGACATGAGAATTCATGGCTTCGGGGGAAAAAAACGGGTCATTATTAACAATAGGAAAAAGACAGAAGGAGTTGTATAAAGCTGTGGGGAAACAGTAATGTTTTAGATTATATGCCAACGTTATAGGTCAATTCAATTTTATTTGTATAGCCCAAAATCACAGAATTTCTGCCTCCATAGGCCTCACAAGAAAAAGAGGAACGTATTAACACATACACAGCAAGAAAAATAAATAACAAATGCTAACTAAACAAGGCTGACACATTTATGCCCTTAGACTCTCCTTCACGGCGAGGAAAAACTCCTAAAAACCCACCAGTGGAAAAAAAATAGGAAACCTCCTGGGGATCCACACGAAAGAGAGATCCCTCCCCGGGAGGAGCATCCAATGTGTCTAAGACTATTGTTTAAATATTAGCTTATTCTACTCCACAGCTAAATATCTAAAGAAGTCAATAGATGTCCTCATCTTTCTTTTTGCTTGTTTTTTGTTCCCATACATTTATTAGATGTTTGGCCTTTACCTACGCAAATCAGGCATGTCCTCCTGAAATTGTTGAGTTTTTAGTTAAGTGCACAACATGAAATGTAGACAATTCAATGCATTTTATCCTTTTTATAAGATTTAGGTATACTTAAGTACTTACACTGGAGTCGCCATTGTCAGTTGCTAAGTACACTGATAGTTTCTGTACTAAATGATAAAGGCTGGAAGTATCTGAATAAGAACAAAATAGTAATAATACATTTAATTTAAAAGCACATTTAAAGATACCCCAAAGTCACTGCACAGATCACAATTATCGATAAGCCATAGATCAGAAATGAAATAAAATTAAAGTAAAAATAACTAAATAAATAAAATAAAATTAGAAACAGATCAAAACAAAGCAAAGTGAATCAATACATAAAAAAATACAAGTTCAAAAATACAAGTACGAAAATACTTATTTATAAGTACAAATACAAAAACACAAGTACAGTACAATTCACCGTAACTAGTGACGTTCCCATTAAAAATGAGAAATTAGAGTTAAAAGGGACAACTTCTTTAGCATTAATTTCTAATTATAGAATTTTTCGCCCCCTACCGTCCACAGCACCAAACTAGCTTTTCCCAACAGCTCACGTGACTCCGAGAACGGAGCTTTTGGTTATCCAATCAGATTTCCACGATGATTTGACATGTGACATTTTTTTCCCACAATGCTCCATTCGCGTTAAATTTTCAATCTTTTTGTAAAATAAATCACTGAAAAATATTGTTTTAAACAACAAAATATCTTGTTGTTTAACACACACATCAAAATATATTTGATGTGTGTGTTTTAATGTTATGCTTAATATAGAAGCCTTAATATTTCAGAATATGTTAATACCGTCAGTCAAAGAAGGCCGAGCGAAGAATATTTGGCCCAGGACACGTACGTGTAGTAGGTCTGAAATGCTTTTTGCGTGTGGTAAGCACAGCCGGACACATCCCCAGCCGTAAAGGCTGGGGATAATACGGCAGATCACACTACCACCGAAGCAAACACCAAGACAAACTAAGGCTATAAGCCACCCAAACTCTGTTGAAATTAAATCCCAAAATAAAGTCTAAACAGGATTCGTTCCTGGTTAATTATCTCAATCTGTGAACCAAGAAGGTTCCTTCTGTCGTCACATAAATGTATGTACTGGATACATAGTATTGTACATTCGAGGGTCAAGAATCTTCGAACAATTTCAATCTAATATCCAAAAATCAACCCATATATTTGAGTCCACTGTGAGCTCCATCTGCAGGCTGCGAGGTATAAAGGACAATTTAGTGTAAAAACAAGAAAGACGAATTGTAGGCTCTTAGTCTCAAGTGATTACAAAAGTAATTAGGATTCAGCAAGTTTTTCTGCTTCCTATTCATCGCTAATATTTTTTCTAGGTTCTCGTACAGTAATTACGTCATAACTGTATGTTAATTTAAATTTTACTCACCCAAAATAAAGAAAAAAATGCTCATTTAAATTATGATGAAATGTTCAATAAAGGACAGACTGAGCACACCGTGAGCTCCTGTCATCAATATGAATCATTAAAGAGAACTGATGGGTGTTAACTTGCTCAGAGCAGTGGTTCCTAAATACTGGACCATGGACCGGTACCGAACCGTGGGTCATGTGGTTCCGGGCCGCACAGAAAGAAGAAATAACTTTCATTATTGTCGTTTGGTTTCTTATTCAAGCCGTAATAATGTTTTAATTTGAAGGGTCACCGGATTTTCTTCCTTACATCCGTCAATGACTCACTCTTGACGCATCATCCCATTAAATTTAAACCCATAAACTAGCAAAATGAGTTAAAAAAAACAAAGATCTACAGGAAGCTTCTTTGCTAAGGAGAGTTACAAAATAACGAAGCAGACTGGACCTTAGAAACACTCTTCAGGTTTCAGGTCAAGATGGGACTGTCTGGTTCCAGCAAAAGAAACTCAGAACTCTGATCTAGTCTTACTGTGAGTAGTTTAACTGGTATTTTTATTCACTTTCTTTTTGTGACATCCTTTATTTTGAAGGTATGTTACCGTTACCATAGCAACCAGAGTCCGTTCGAGCATAGAGAATGTTTCCACGTTATAAAGACGCTGCTAATAAATTTTCTCTTGAAGACAAAGTGGATTTAAGTGTGTTATTATTGATTTAAAAAGCCAGTTTTTTTCAGGCTGGTCTTCTTTAGCTTTCTGCTACACCTTTTTACCTATCCGTGGAAATATTATCATACACTAAACTTGTCCGTAGCGCAGAAAAGGTTGGGGACCCCTGCCTTAGAGGACTAAAAGACTTAGTAATAACATATAAAAAATGCGGGCCAACATTTAACAATCAGTGATTACAGAAGCAGCAACTTTAACATTTGGGGTAAATGTGAGCAAGGATTTGTGGTGGCCACAGAGCGGAAAGAGTCTCATTTTTAGGAGAAAACCCTGACAAAGCCAGTATGGGGGTAGGGTCCATGATTCCAGAACATTTTGAAATATAAGAGTCATTTTCCTGCATTTTGGTGGCCCATTTGCTGGCATGTAAGGGGATAGCTTGACTATTCCCCTACCTTTCTTCTTCTTTTTTTTTTTTTTTTTTTTTTTGTGGACCAAAAATGGGGGAGCGTGCACCCCCGACGCCCATGGATCCACTCCTGTATCTGTCTGATGTAGAAAGGATAAATTATGACATGAGAATTCATGGCTTCGGGGGAAAAAAACGGGTCATTATTAACAATAAGAAAAAGACAGAAGGAGTTGTATAAAGCTGTGGGGAAACAGTAATGTTTTAGCATTTTAGCTTAAATGCCAACGTTATAGTTCAATTCAAATTTATTTGTATAACCCAAAATCACAGAATTTCTGTCTCCATAGGCCTCACAAGAAAAAGAGGCATGTATTAACAAATACACAGCAAGAAAAATAAACAACAAATGCTAACTAAACAAGGCTGGCACATTTATGCCCTTAGACTCTCCTTCACGGTGAGGAAAAACTCCTAAAAAACCCACCAGTGGAGAAAAAATAAGAAACCTTGTGGGGATCCACACGAAAGAGAGATCCCTCCCCGGGAGGAGCATCCAATGTGTCTAAGACTATTGTTTAAATATTAGCTTATCCTACTCCACAGCTAAATATCTAAAGAAGTCAATAGATGTCCTCATCTTTCTTTTTGCTTGTTTTTTGTTCCCATACATTTATTAGATGTTTGGCCTTTACCTACGCAAATCAGGCATGTCCTCCCGAAATTGTTGAGTTTTTAGTTAAGTGCACAACATGAAATGTAGACAATTCAATGTATTTTATCCTTTTTATAAGATTTAGGTATACTTAAGTACTTACACTGGAGTCGTCCATTGTCAGTTGCTAAGTACACTGATAGTTTCTGTACTGAATGATAAAGGCTGGAAGTAACTGAATAAGAACAAAATAATAATAATACATTTACTTTAAAAGCACCTTTAAAGATACCCCAAGGTCACTGTACAGATCACAATTATCGATAAGCCATAGAACAGAAATTAAATAAAAATGAAGTAAAAATAACTAAATACATAAAATAAAATTAGAAACAGATCAAAGCAAAGTGAATCAATAGGCCGAGAAGCGATGATCCAAAATGGTTTGGATCAGAGGATATTAAGACATGGCTGGGGAGATACTGCACGGTGAAAGGCCAGCCTACCAAGGTTATGGATGTAGACGGTATCTGGAACTGTGTTTGGAGGGTCCCCATCCAACAATGGCAGGACCCTTCAGGCTACCAGGGCCTGAAACACCTACCTTCTATGGTAGTGCTGGGTGACAACCGTGGCTACATTCACTACCAGGGAATGCCCAAGCTCTGCCGCAAGTGTGGTGAGCACGGGCACCTGGTAGAAGCTTGTGATAAGATAATGTGCGGAAAATGCAGAGAAATTGGGCACACTTTTGATGAGTGTCCCAATGGCAGACGGTGCAACCTCTGTGGGGAGACGAACCATCTCTTCAGAGACTGCCCGAAGTCTTTCGCCAACAAGCTGAAAGCGTCCAAAACCGGTACAGTGGGTCAAGTGATTTTTACGGGAGAGGAGGAGACGGAAAGTTCCGCTCCCCCTCCGCAAACCGAGAGAGGGCAGCGGAAGTCAGGTGAGGAGGGTGAAGGGGTGGTGGCTGCGCAACCCCCGACCACATCCGGTAACGGTGTGGATGGGGACGTGCAGTCATCAGGTGGAGCTATGTCTGTGTCCGGCGCGGAGGAAGGAACAGAAGATAGCGATGAAACCCATATCCCCGACGCCCAACCGACAAAGAGGCCAGCGTCAGAGTTGTCTTCGGACTCTCCCATGTCTGTGGAGAAGAGGGGAAGAGCTACGACTTTCTCAGACAGTTCATCTGTGGAGGAGTCTAGAATCTTCTCCCCTAGCTCACCGAACGAGGCTCCCTTCCTGACCATCCCGCAACAATCAACCCCGAAGGACAGGAGGGAAGGCCCTCCGAGGTCGACCCACCGAGTCCACAAGGACAATGGAGCTCAACCCCCTCCGCCTCCACGCCGTGAGACGGAGGAAGAGCTCCATTTACACGATTCGTCCTCTCTCGTGTGAACCAGGTTTGTATTCATTTTTTAAGTTGTAAGCATCTTTTAAATGGCGTACCTTTTTTTAACCGTACTCATGGCTCTCACCTTCTCGACCATCAATGTCAGAAGTGTGAAGTCGAGAGTTAGAGCCCAGAGTGTTTTTAATTTTTTACTGTCTTTTAAGTCGGATGTGTTTTTATTACAAGAGTGTGGTTTACCCTTTTTAAAAAATTATACCCTGTGGGAGAAAAAGTGGCCCCACACCTCACTGTGGAGTGGCTCCAATCAAAATAAAAACGATGGAGTGGCCATTTTAATCAAGAATCCCCAGATTTTGGTGAAGGGCAGCACTGTGGTGAAGGAGGGGCGGGCACTTTTAACGCATCTGACTTTTATGGGACGGGATTTTAAACTTTTAAATATTTATGGTTTTACTGATAAACATGAGCGGTACGACCTTTTAGAAAGCCTGCAGCCCCACATGCTGGGTCGAACCCCGTTGATTTTAGGAGGTGATTTTAATTGTATTTTATCAAGAAAAGATAAGAGAAGAGCGAGGGATGATTTTAAAGTTGATAAGACATCGGTTTTACTGCAGAGCATGGTGAGGGATTTTAAACTGACTGACTGTTTTAAAACCATGCATCCCAGAGAGGAGGGCTTCACCTGGTTCAGTGATGACGGCACCAGAGCCTCTCGAATAGACTATGTTTTTACACGGGACTGCTCGCCAACCGATGCTAGATTAACCCCTGTTTTCTTCTCTGATCACCTCATGCTGTCTTGCACCCTGTCACTTTCTTCAGGTGTGACTCACGGTGGGGGTCTGTGGAAACTGAACTGCTCCCTGCTGGAGGACCAGAACATCGTCCACCAGTACAGGGAGTGGTATCAGGATTGGCAGACCCTCCAGGACCTATACTGTACACGCTCACAGTGGTGGGAGATGGTGAAGGGACGGACCCAGACCTTTTTTAAGAGAGTAGGTAAGAAGAAAAAGGTTTTAGAACAACGACGCATGATGGGGCTGCAAAAACGCTTACAACGATATTTTAAATGAAATGAATACGGACTTGATTTTAATAAAGAAATTAAAGAAGTCAAAAAAGAAATGCTAAAACTGGCAGAAATCCAAAGCAAAGGAATTATTTTACGAAGTAAAGAAAGAGACTTAGAAGAAGGAGAAAAATGTTCAAGGTACTTTTTTAAGAAAATTTTAAGCAAGGGGGGTGGTTTTACATGTTTAAGAAGGGAGGACGGGATTTTATCTGAAAAGACAGAAGACATTTTAAAAACTGTTGAACTCTTTTATGACGATCTATATAAAGAAAAAACAGTTGACCAGACAATTATGACGGAAATCTTGGATTTTATTGACAAAAAAGTCACGAAAAGTGTTCTTTTAACCCAAGATTTTACTGTTTTAGAGCTCAACAAGTGTCTTTTATCTTTTAAGAAAGGGAAGTCCCCTGGACAGGATGGACTTCCCTTAGAATTTTACCTGACCTTCTGGGGCATTTTAGCACCTGACCTACTTGCTGTTTTTAAAGAATTTGAGACCTTGGACAGACTGCCAGCAAGTTTTAGAGTAGGGATAGTGACGCTGCTCCACAAGGACAAAGACAGGACCGACCTGAAAAACTGGAGACCCATCACTCTTTTAAACGTGGACTGCAAACTTTTTAGCAAACTTTTAGCAACACGTATGACGACGGTTTTAGAGACCTTGATTCACCCGGATCAAGCCTGTGCCGTGCCAGGGAGGAAGATCACGGACAGCCTCGTACTGATCAGAGACACCATCTGTTATGCGAGAGACAGAAACATTCGGCTGGTAGTGTTAAATCTAGACTTTGAGAAAGCTTTCGATTGGGTCTCGCACCAGTACCTTTTCAAAGTGCTGCAAAAAATGGGATTCCCGGACAGATTTATTGCGTGGGTGGGGCTGCTCTACTGGGATATCAGCAGCAAATTTGTGGTTAACGGGTTCCTGACAAAAGCAGTGGATATCAGCTGCGGTGTCCGTCAGGGGTGTCCTTTATCTGCCCTCCTGTACGTGGCATGCATCGAACCTCTGGCACAGGTCTTGAGAAGGGATCAACGAATCCAAGGAGTGGGCATACCAGGGAGCAGCGGACTACAGACTAAGGTGATTTTATACATGGACGATTTTAACATTTTATGTACCGACATTTTAGCCATCCACAGGACCTTGGACCTGACCGACTGGTTTGGACGCGCCTCCGGCTCCAAACTTAACCGAGACAAGACCAAAGCCCAGTTCTACGGACCCTGGGGAGAGACGGACACGACGGGACTCCCACTGACCGTGACCCAGACCGACCAAAAGATACTGGGGGTCACTTTTGACAAAGACGGGGGAGGAAGTACGAACTGGGCTGACCTTACAGGGAAAGTCAGACAGAGACTAGGATTCTGGGGACTTAGAGGACTGACAATAGAAGGTAAGGTTTTAATCATCAAGGCAGTGATTTTACCTTTGCTTTTATTAGTCAGTTCTGTTTTTATGCCGCCACGGAGGGTGATTTTAGACCTGGAAAGAGTCATTTTTAACTTCATCTGGTCGTCCAAGTGGGAACGACTGAGGAGACAGGAACTGAAAAAGACTAAAGATAAAGGAGGTAAAGGAGTTCCTGATCTCCTCTTGTTTTTAGGAAGTAGGTACGTGGCTCTTAGTTTTAATCAGATAACGGACCCATCCAGAAACCCAAAGTCAGCAGCCTTTACAAGGTTCTGGATGGGCTCCTTTTTAAGAAAGAAGAAGCTGTTTAAAACTGATCTTAGAGTTCCAGTGTCTTTTAATCTGCCCCCGTCTTACGCTTTTATAGAGAAGTTTTTAAAAGATTTTAAACTTGAGGAAGAAGGATTGCATGTTTTTACTAATCATCGTTTTATGATTTCTGTTGTGCAGGAGCGGGAACCGGTGAGTCGAGTGCGCGGGCTCACACTAGGTGAGTCCGCAACCGTTTGGCACAACGTGAACCACTCCGTTCTTCCAAACAGACTCCGGGACCTTTCGTGGATGGTGGCTCACGGGATCCTCTCGGTCAGGGACGTCATGCACTCCCGGGGCATGTCGGCGATCTCAACGTGCCCCCGACCTGGTTGTGGCGCGCCCGAGTCGGTGAGGCACCTGCTCTGGGAGTGCAGCGCTGCCGTCGACCTGTGGGCATTGGCCGGCTCCCAGAAATTCCCGAACTTGCCAGCAAGGGGGGTCCTATCAGCACAGCTGGTGCTGTTCGGGGTGGGCCACAATCTAAGTAAGGAAGAGTTTGGGAGGCAGTGGCTCGCCCTGGCTGCCATTAAAGACGCCATGTGGACCTCCAGAGACTTGCTGGTAAGGAGGTACAGGCAGATCCCCCCCGCAGCTGTGCTCCGAATGGCCGCAGACAACATGAACACCATCATCTCTGCCGGCAGCAGGCCTAGGACACAGCTGCAAAGAAGAATCGTATGTACCTCGTCGGACGTGGGAGCCGGTGTTACACGAGAAAGGTCGAGGCAGCGGCGACCTGGCTCTCCGGGTGCGGACGGTGGGAAGGAGCAAGAAGGAGGGGATCCCCTCTGAGCACCGGACGGGTTCCCGAGAGACCAAATGCTTGGAGGAGCGGTGAGGTTCATCTTTAGAGGACACGCCCTCCCGCTCCTGCAGAAACTGTTCTTCATTTTACTTGAATTTAAAGCCTGTAATCCTTCTTTTTTTTAGTACATGTAGGTTTTTTTAAATAGTATTACCTGTTTTTAAACATTCTGTTTTTGTAGGTTTTTACTCGTATTTCCGTTTTTACAAACATAGAAATGGTTTTACAGTAAATTTAAAAAGATTTTTAGTACAAGAGCAATGTTTTTAAAGGTGATGCTATTTATGATGTAAAAAGAACCAATAAACATGTTAAAAGAAAAGAAAAAAAAATCCCCAGCCGTAATGGCTGGGGATAATACGGTAGAAAATAAGGCCACTGAAAAAAGCAAAGAAACAAACCAAAGGCGATAAGCCACCCAAACTCTGTTAAAAATAAATCCCCAAAAAGAAAATATGGCTAGGATATGTTCCAGATTATATATCCTTACCTGTGAACCAAGAAAGTTCTTTCTAACTTTGTATTATTATTAGGGATAGGAAATCCGGCGACTCATCGAGCAACTTCAAGTATCTGCGAAAAGTCGGCACATCTGCAGGCTGCGCATGCGTAGATGAAAAACAAACCCCAAGACAGAATCTACGCCTCAAATTTTGTCTTACTAGAAGATGAAATGGCGTTTATTGTTGGGCAATAACTCTTGTAGTTTTTTATTTTTATCATGAAATGAGATTATTGCGCTAATCCGTTACCATAGTAACAGTTACCTAAACAATCAAATTTCACTCTGTTACTAACAATGTAATTAAATGTTCAATAAACACACTGACCAACTGTTTTTTTTTTGTCACTTGAATAACTAGAGGACCGGCTGATTGAATCTTACGGAAGAGAAAATGAACACACTGATACAATTTAACATGTTTTTGTGGCAGCGGGCAGTGGAAAATTTTATAAAAATAGTTTGGCTTTGGGAGAGTGTGATATTTTCACTTGTGTCCAATTGGATGTTCTCACAATTAAATGAAGTTTATTAATAAAATCTGTTTTGATTTGGTTCTTTTAATCTAAAGCACTTTATAATACTTTGGTAAGAGAAATACTGTAAAAATTAAATACGATTTGAATCAACAATCTGTGACACAAGCAGCAACATTTACGGAAGACGTAAGAGAGTCTCTGCGGCTCAAAAACAGCGCAAAAAAAAACTGAAACAGGACTGTTGCAAATGTTTTGTCGTAGATTGTTATTTAAAAATAAAATCTTTTCCACGGTGGTTGGCTTTAGTCTGCTCCCCTTCAGACTGACTACCTCTCCAGCTTGGGATAAGACCCGCTCACATGCCACCGGGGTTGCTGGCATGTGGAGATAATGCTTCACCAGTTTGTGCAGGTTTGGGGAAACGGTTGTCCTCGATGCCCAGAATGCGAGCGGGTCTTCTCCCCTGAAGACCCTCGGAGCCCTACTGAAGAAGTAGGGGCATCTCTGAACCTCAACTGTGTCGTTCACCATCGTGCACCGACTCTCCTGGTTTTCACCTAGAAAAAAGAAGTTAGTAAAACCATGTAACACGAGTACATCGTTGATCAGATGAAAATACGCACCAACCCGGCTGTCCAGCAGGTCCCACAAATAGTCATTCTCCGCTCCCGGTTGTGACTATTAAAACAGAATTGGTTCTCCCTCCATTTACAACTTACACACACTCACCTTTCACTCTCATACAATTCACGCAAAACTCTTTCAACCTCTCAATTCCAAACACTATATATATGTTGATGAATCCTAAAAACTAATCTAAGAAATCTGTGTGTGCGCGTGTGACTATGTGTTGGTTGAATGTGTGTGTGTTTAAAGTGACACTTACCAAAGGTCTAACAAGAACAAGGTGATCTTATTGTGTACAATACCTACTGTGATAAAATCCCAGTAATATTCAAAGTTGTGATTTTTTCTTTTCAAATATTTATTGGCATAAATCAAAAACAATATTCAAACATACATTTTTTACCAGTTCTAACGTCACTGTTCTGTAAAATCATTCAAAAAATAATCTGTCTGTAAAACCATTCCTAAAACAATACTAACAGTAATACAGTTAAAACAATTTCACAAAACAGTTCGTTAAAACAGGTAAAAAAGAAAAAACTAGAGTAAAAAGCCAATAAATAGATATAAAGGATTGCAGTCCTTAAAATCAGGTTCAAATAAAAACAAATGTAGCAGAAGCGGGAGGGCCCGGTTGGTAAAGGTGAACCTCCCCGTTCCTCAAAACATTTGGTCTCTCGGGACTTTTCCTGGTGCTCAGAGGGGATCCCCCCCCTTCCTGCTCCTTCCCACCATCCTCTCCCGGAGAGCCAGGCCGCTGCTGCCAAGACCTTTTCTGTGTGGCTCCGGCTCCCACGTCCGAAGAGGCACAGACGATTCTTCTTGGCAGCTGCATCCAAAGCACGCTGCCAACTGCCGTCCAGATACAGCTGCGGGGGGGCTCTGTCTGTGCCTCCTCGCCAGCAAGTTTCCGGGGGTCTGCGTGGCGTCTCTTCGGCAGCCCGGGTGGATCCATGGTGGGACCCCCTTTGCTGGCAAGTTCGGGAATTGCAGGAAGCCAGCCGTTGCCCACAGGTCCACGACAGCGCTGCACTCCCAGAGCGGGTGCCCCGCCAACTCAGGCGCGCCACAACCAGGCCGGGGGCAGATCGATCTCTCCCAACCGCCCCGGGAATGCATCACGGTCCTGACCGGGAGAATCCCATGAGCCGCCGTCCAACACAGGTCCCGGAGTCTGTTTCGAGGGACGGAGAGGTCCACCGGGAGCCCAAACACGGCGGGCAGACCACCTTTGGGCCTCTGCAGAGGACTCTCCAGTTCCCGCTCCTGCACAAAAGAAATCATAAAACCCAGATTAATAAAAGAAAGCAATCCTTTAAACCATTTAAAACCATTTAAAAGGGTTCCGAGGCGATGGGATCTAACTCTAGACTTCACACTTCTAACATGGATGAGTGAGAAGGTGAGAGTCATGAGTATGAGGCAGGCTTGACTTTCAGACCAGGGAAGACGAGTCATGTAAAAGGAGCTCTTCCTCCGACTCATTGTATGAGGGGAGGGTTTTTGCTCCTTTTCCCTTCCGGACTTTGGGGACTGGCCTCTTTGAGCCCTCCCTTTTGTCCTTCGGGGTCGACTGTTTCGGAAATTCTAGGAACGGGGCCTCGTTCGGTGAGCCAGAGGGGAAAATTCTCGACTCGTCCTCAGACGAGCTGTCTGAGGGGGTCGCAGCTTTCCCCCTCTTCTCCGCAGGAATGGGAGAGTCCGAAGACAACTCTGACGCTGGCCTCTTTGGCTGTAGGGTGTCCGGGATCTGGGTTTCATCGCTATCTTCTGCTCCGTCCTCCTCCTCGGACACAGACATAGCTCCACCCGGTGACTGCTTGTCCCCACCCACACTGTTGCCAGATGTGGTCGGGGGCTGCGCAGCCACCACCCTTTCACCCTTCTCACTAGATTTCCGTTTTTCGTTTTCGTCTTGAGGGGTGCTGGAAGCTACCACCTCCACCTGGTCAGTTACCTTTTTCTTTTCAGTTCCTTTTACGGCTTTTAGCTTGTTGGCAAACGATTTGGGATAGTCTCTGAAGAGGTGGTTGGACTCTCCACAGAGGTTGCACCTCCTGCCATTGGGACACTCATCAAATGTGTGCCCAATTTCTCTACATTTACCACAAAAGATCTTCGTGCACGCTTCTACCAGGTGCCCGTGCTCACCACACTTGCGGCAGAGCTTGGGCATTCCCTGGTAGTGGATGTAGCCTCTGTTATCGCACAGCACTATCATACTAGGCAGGTGTTTCAGGCCCCGGTAGCCTGAAGGGTCCTGCCATTGCTGGATAGGAACCCTCCAAACACAGTTCCAGATGCCGTCCACATCCAGTACCTTGATAGGCTGGCCTTTAACCGTGCAATGTCTTCCCAGCCATGTCTTAATGTCCTCTGCGCTGACGGTTTCATTGAACATCCTGACAATAACCATTTTAAGGCTATTGTCAGTCAGTTTTTCCACCTCAAACGCAGAAAACTGGGATTCCACACCCTCAAAACGTGCCCAAAAATCCTTAAATACCGTGCCCGAAACAAAACTCACATCAAAACCTTTATTAAAAGGTAAAGTGAGGATACAGTTCAAATCTTCAGGTGAAAATTTTAAAAGGCCCTGTACAAATTTTCTTGAAAAGTCTAACCTGCTGATCTCTAATGGTTTCCCATCTACCTCCTTTAAAAGAAAGCGGACACTGTGGTGCCTCCGCACCCCGGCAAAACCTGCCGACATTGTGGAGGCACCACAGCTCGCAAAAAGGTGGAAAAAGAAAAGGAGAAAAGTGCAAAAAAAAACAAGTTAAAAACACTAAAAACACCACTTACCTTTTAGTTAAAAACTGTGAAAAACAGAACAAAAAGAAGGAACAAAACAAACAAAAACAACCAATCAGATTGGGTGTCAATGAAAAACGCTCTTCTCCCAAGGGTGTCTATCTGAGATCCACAAAGGAACCAAATCCCCTCCCAAGGAGATCAATCACGACTCGATTTAAGACCCAAGACCAGGCAGTACTCCTGATCTTAGCCAAAAGGCCGAGAAGCGATTGTGATGTTGTGATGTCGCGGAATCGCTAGAAAATCTTCTCACAAAACCCCACGTCTTCCTGAATGAATGAAACCCTTTTATATCTTCTGACTGATTGACCGACCCGCCCCTTCAAACTTTCCGAGCTCTTCGACACCTGGCTCCACGTGACAGTAGCTCGGATTTTGGGTCGCGCGATGTTTGGCATTCCGACACATGGAATCGGAGCATTTCTCGCGATACTTTTGTGTCACTCTGTTCTAATTCTAATTAATATATACACATAGTTATGTACTGTGTATTTGATTTGTGAATCCGGGGGCCTGAGAATCTTCGAACAATTTCGATCCAATATCCAAAAATCGTCCCAAATATTCGAGTCCACAGTGAGCTCCGTCTGCAGGCTGCGAGGTATAAAGGACAATTTAGTGTAAAAAAAAGGAAGACGAATTGTAGGCTCTTAGTCTCAAGTCATTACAAAAGTAATTAGAATTCTGCAAGTTTTTCTGCTTCCCATTCATCGCTAATATTTTTTCTAGGATCTCGTACAGTAATTATGTCATAAGTGTATGTTAATTTAAATTTTACTCACCCAAAATAAAGAAAAAATTGCTCATTTAAATTATGATGAAATGTTCAATAAAGGACAGACTGAGCACACCGTGAGCTCCTGTCATCAATAGGAATCATTAAAGAGAACCGATGGGTGTTAACTTGCTCAGAGCAATGAACCCAAACCATGGGACCACGGACCGGTACCGAACCGTGGGTCATGTGGTTCCGGGCCGCACAGAAAGAAGAAATAACTTTCATTATTGTCGTTTGGTTTATTATTTGAGCCGTAATATTGTTTTAATTTGAAGGGTCACCGAATTTTCTTCCTTACATCCATCAATGACTCACACTTGACGCATCATCCCATTAAATTTAAACCCATAAACTAGCAAAATGAGTAAAAAAAACAAAGATCTACAGGAAGCTTCTTTGCTAAGGAGAGTTACAATGTAATGAAGCAGACTGGACCTTAGAAACACTCTTCAGGTTTCAGATCAGGATGGGACTGTCTGGTTCCAGCAAAACAAACTCAGAACTTTGATTGATCTAGTCTTACTGTGAGTAGTTTAACTGGTATTTTTTTTTCACTTTCTTTTTGTAACGTCCTTTTCATTTGAAGGTATGTTTACCGTTACCATAGCAACCAGAGTCCGTTCGAGCAGAGAGAATGTTTCCACGTTATAAAGATGCTGCTAATAAATTTTCTCTTGAAGACAAAGTCATTTTCCTGCATTTCGGTGGCCCATTCGCTGGCCCTGTAAGGGGATAGCTTAACTATTCCCCTTCCTTTCTTCTTCTTTTTTTTTTGTTTTGTGGACCAAAAACGGGGGAGCATGCACCCCCCACGCCCCTGGATCCACTCCTGTATCTGTCTGATGTAGAAAGGATAAATTATGACATGAGAATTCATGGCTTCGGGGAAAAAAACGGGTCATTATTAACAATAGGAAAAAGACAGAAGGAGTTGTATAAAGCTGTGGGGAAACAGTAATGTTTTAGCATTTTAGCTTAAATGCCAACGTTATAGTTCAATTCAAATTTATTTGTATAACCCAAAATCACAGAATTTCTGTCTCCATAGGCCTCACAAGAAAAAGAGGAACATATCAACACATACACAGCAAGAAAAATAAATAACAAATGCTAACTAAACAAGGCTGGCACATTTATGCCCTTAGACTCTCCTTCACGGTGAGGAAAAACTCCTAAAAAACCCACCAGTGGAGAAAAAATAAGAAACCTCGTGGGGATCCACACGAAAGAGAGATCCCTCCCCGGGAGGAGCATCTAATGTGTCTAAGACTATTGTTTAAATATTAGCTTATTCTACTCCACAGCTAAATATCTAAAGAAGTCAATAGATGTCCTCATCTTTCTTTTTGCTTGTTTTTTGTTCCCATACATTTATTAGATGTTTGGCCTTTACTTACGCAAATCAGGCATGTCCTCCCGAAATTGTTGAGTTTTTAGTTAAGTGCACAACATGAAATGTAGACAATTCAATGCATTGTATCCTTTTTATAAGAATTAGGTATCAAATCAAATTTTATTTATAGAGCACTTTTCCAACACAAGGTCACACAAAGTGCTGAACAGAACAAATCAAAACGTAAGCAACATTAAAAGTAGAAAAGTCAAAATAAAAATAAGCATCCAAAAAAAAAAAATGCCACATGCATTGACATTCACATAGCCCCCCCAACCCACCGTACCCATTATACGCCCATCCTTTCCCAACCCCCATTAAACCTGAACTGCAAGCTACTGTCTCTTTAGCTGAAATAAAATGAAGCATCTGCCCTGATGCTGTGAAGAAATAATAACTGGGGATCAATCCACACCGGGGGCCCGTTTCAAGAAGGAAGTTCAAGAAACTTTGAATTTAAATCTAAACCTTGAGTTGGTCAACTCTGAGATTGAAAACTCTGAGTTTTTGGTTTCAGATCAGCTGAAAACAGCTGGTTTAATCAACTTCAAGTTGATTGACTCAGAGTTTAGAGAATGCACCTTGAGAATAAAAAGCCCTGATCAATGGAGTGCAGACATTAGGAGTCACCATGGAAACAGGAGCAAACCAAAGAGGTCTTCATATTTCTAACAGACAGAACTGGATGTCCTACTGCAGACATACAGCGAATATGAGAACATTTTTATTTAAAAAATGTCTGGAGACATCTTCCTCCAAAGAGAGAGAAAAAGTCTGGGTGGAAAGAGCTCCTAGAGGAAATACACACGTTTAGATGCTGAGCGGTAGTGCGGCCACAGTTTGCAGCAGCTGCACTGATAGACTTAATTATGTAATATGTGGAACTTTTGTAAAGTCAGATGATCTACCTGTGATCTATGATATGATCATACCTTACCGGTTTGAATTATGGTTTTATTATTCATGTTCTTTTAATGCCGACAGGATTATTTATAGAACTACATCAGTGTTGGTAAAGTTTAAAAACACATTTACATTTATGAATTTATTGCTCTCCATAAAATGTATTTCATCATAGGATTATTGTTACAGTAAAAATCCCACCTCATCCACAATGGGAAGTACAGAAAGTACTTTTAATTCATAAAAATATTGATCTTTTATTTAATTACTGAAGTAATTTCTTAAATAATTGAACAATTAAGAATGATTTCCTATTTTACTGGAATATGACTACGATAATATATATACATATACTGTATATACACACTTTATTCATCCCTCAACGGTAAAATTTGGTTGCTGCCGTGAGCTCAGTGGGATTCGATCCCTCGAAGTTCCAGTCCAGGGGGCGAACGTTCCACCGCTGAGCTACCGCCTGCCCTCAGTGCTGCCATTATTCAGTAATTAGTTACACCGAACACCAAGATTAAATATAAAATTGTGTATTTCCTGTAGGAGCTCTTTCCACTGAGGCCTTTTCTCTCTCTTTGGAGGTAGATGCCTCCAAACATTTTTTAAAATAAAACTGTGCTCATTCTGGCTGTATGTCTGCAGTAGGACATCCAGCTTTGTCTGTTAGAAATATGAAGACCTCGTTGTTTGCTCCTGTTTCCATGGTGACTCCTACTGTCTGCACTCCATTGATCAGGGCTTTTTATTCTCAAAGTGCATTTTCTAAACTCTGAGTCAATCAACTTGAAGTTGATTAATCCAACTGTTTTCAGCTGATCTGAAACCGAAAACTCTGAGTTTTCAATCTCAGAGTTGACCAACTCAAAGTTTAGATTTAAATTCAAAGTTTCTTGAACTTCCTTCTTGAAACGGGCCCCAGGGGTCGGCCCGCCCATGACTGCAGTGGCCAAAAACCAGCACTCAGGCCAGTCAGACCCCCACAGACTGAGAGCAAGCAGTTCTGCTGGAATGGAGGATCCCATGAGGAAACACTGGATTAGGACACAGAATAAGGCAATGGAATAAAAACTAAAACCAGTAAAACCCCTAAAATAAATAAATAAATAATAAAAAACAAAAGCTCAATCAGAAAAATAAAACCGTATAAAAAAAAAAGGCAAAGTAAACAAACATAAAATAAATAAATAGAAATCTTAAAAAAATAAAAATCAGGTAAAAGCCAAGATTAAGAGGTGGGTTTTCAGCCTCTTCTTAAAAACATGAACAGACTCTATGGCCCTGAGTTCCTCTGGCAGGTTATTCCACAGAGAGGACCGTAATACTGGAATGAGGCCTCACCATGAGTTTTTGTTCTAACATGTGGTACTATTAAAAGGCCGATACCAGAAGACCTCAGGGTCTGTGAGGGGTCATACCTCACAAGGAGGTCAGATAAATAAGAAGGCTCAAGACGTTAAGACTTTTAAAAACCATTAAAAGAACCTTAAAATCCTTAAGTACTTACACTGGAGTCGTCCATTGTCAGTTGCTAAGTACACTGATAGTTTCTGTACTAAATGACAAAGGCTGGAAGTAACTGAATTAGAACAAAATAATAATAATACATTTAATTTAAAAGTACCTTTAAAGATACCCCAAGGTCACTGTACAGATCACAATTATCGATAAGCCATAGATCAGAAATGAAATAAAATTAAAGTAAAAATAACTAAATAAATAAAATAAAATTAGAAACAGATCAAAACAAAGCAAAGTGAATCAATACATAAAAAAATACAAGTTCAAAAATACAATACAAGTACGAAAATACTTATTTACAAGTACAAATACAAAAACACAAGTACAGTACAATTCACCGTAACTAGTGACGTTCCCATTAAAAATGAGAAATTAGAGTTGAAAGGGACAACTTCTTTAGCATTAATTTCTAATTATAGAATTATTCGCCCCCTACCGTCCACAGCACCAAACTAGCTTTTCTCAACAGCTCACGTGACTCCAAGAACGGAGCTTTTGGTTATCCAATCAGATTTCCACGATGATTTGACATGTGACATTTTTTTCCCACAATGCTCCATTCGCGTTAAATTTTCAATCTTTTTGTAAAATAAATCACTGAAAAATATTGTTTTAAACAACAAAATATCTTGTTGTTTGACACACACATCAAAATATCTTTGATGTGTGTGTTTTTAATGTTATGCTTAATATATAAGCCTTAATATTTCAGAATATGTTAATACCGTCAGTCAAAGAAGGCCGGGCGAAGAATAAGTGGCCCAGGACACGTAAGCTCCGTAAGTCTGAAATGGTCTTGGAATGTGGCATTCACTGTCGGACATATCCCCAGCCGTCAGGCTGGGGATAATACGACAGAAAATACGACCACTGAAGCACCACACAGACACATAAATATGGCGATAAGCCACCCAAACTCTGTTGAAATAAATCCTAACTAACCTTAACTAGGAATCGTTACTGCTAAACTATCCTTATCTGTGAACAGAGTAAATACCTTCCATGTTAACAATAATATATATATACATAATTGTGTACTGCATATTTGGTGTTGTAAATCTGGGGACCTAAGAATCTTCGAATAATTTCGATCCAAAAATTGACCCAAATATTCGAGTCCACAGTGAGTCCATCTACCGGCTGCGAGTTATAAAGGACGATTCATCAGTGTGAAAACAAGGAAGACGAATTGTAGGCTCTTAGTCTCAAGTGATTACAAAAGTAATTAGGATTCTGCAAGTTTTTCTGCTTCCTATTCATCGCTAATATTTTTTCTAGGTTCTCGTACAGTAATTGTGTCATAAGTGTATGTTAATTTAAATTTTACTCACCCAAAATAAAGAAAAAAATGCTCATTTAAATTATGATGAAATGTTCAATAAAGGACAGACTGAGCACACCGCGTGCTCCTGTCATCAATATGAATCAACTGATGGGTGTTAACTTGCTCAGAGCAGTGGTTCCTAAATACTAGGGGTGTGCGATGCCGCAAGTTTTGGTATCGATCCGATACCAAGTAAACACCAGACCAATATCGCCGATATCGATACCGATATTTAAATTTTTTAAATGACTATTTTTGCATCAAGGGTTTGGTCATATATATAGTATGACCAAGTATATGTATAAACACAGGTTGGTAGAGAGATCAGTAGAAGTGTCCAGTTACAAACAAATGTTACTAATGTTAAAGATGATTACGTTGTACTTTCATAATTAAAATTGGAGCGTCTCTGTTAATGAGCGCTGCCTCTGGGAAACAGAAGTGGTCAGGGTTTTCTCCTCCGTTTGTGAAGTTTTTATTTGGGGTGATTCTTTAATTTGTAGTGTTACTATATTTAACAGCCTTTCTTTAAATGGTGCAGGTAGCCTCAAAGTACAGCCACACGGTTACTCTCTTTTTTCCTTCCATCTCTCTCTACTTTTACCGACTTGCGTTTTTTTTTTTTTTGTTTCTTGGCCCCGAGTCGCTGAGTCATGTGACAAGTCAAAGCGAAAGAGAGGGGGGGGGGGCGCCTCGCTTTAGCATACAGGTGTGACACACAGCATTTATGCATATTTTGCAGACAGATAAGTTAGGTTAACTTTAAAAAAAAAAAAAAAAAAACGGAAGCAAAGTGCGAGGGGTAAAACTTCAACCAAAGTATCGATATTGTAGTTTGAGTATCGATCGATATCGATACTAGCATTGGTATCGATATTAGGATCGATCCGCCCACCCCTACTAAATACCGGACCATGGACCGGTACCGAACCGTGGGTCGTGTGGTTTCGGGCCGCACAGAAAGAAGAAATAACTTTCATTATTGTCGTTTGGTTTATTATTCGAGCCGTAATATTGTTTTAATTTGAAGGGTCACCTGATTTTCTTCCTTACATCCATCAATGACTCACTCTTGACGCATCATCCCATTAAATTTAAACCCATAAACTAGCAAAATGAGTAAAAAAAACAAAGATCTACAGGAAGCTTCTTTGCTAAGGAGAGTTACAAAATAACGAAGCAGACTGGACCTTAGAAACACTCTTCAGGTTTCAGGTCAAGATGGGACTGTCTGGTTCCAGCAAAAGAAACTCAGAACTCTGATTGATCTAGTCTTACTGTGAGTAGTTTAACTGGTATTTTTATTCACTTTCTTTTTGTGACGTCCTTTATTTTGAAGGTATGTTTACCGTTACCATAGCAACCAGAGTCCGTTCGAGCATAGAGAATGTTTCCACGTTATAAAGACGCTGCTAATAAGTTTTCTCTTGAAGACAAAGTGGATTTAAGTGTGTTATTATTGATTTAAAAAGCCAGTTTTTTTTTCAGGCTGGTCTTCTTTAGCTTTCTGCTACACCTTTTGACCGATCCGTGGAAATATTATCATACACTAAACTTGTCCGTAGCGCAGAAAAGGTTGGGGACCCCTGCCTTAGAGGACTAAAAGACTTAGTAATAACATATAAAAATGCGGGCCAACATTTAACAATCAGTGATTACAGAAGCAGCAACTTTAACATTTGGGGTAAATGTGAGCAAGGATTTGTGGTGGCCACAGAGCGGAAAGAGTCTCATTTTTAGGAAAAAATCCTGAGTATGGGGGTAGGGGCCATGACTCCAGAACATTTTGAAATATAAGAGTCATTTTCCTGCATTTTGGTGGCCCATTTGCTGGCCTGTAAGGGGATAGCTTGACTAGTCCCCTTTCCTTTCTGAGCAGTAAAGGACGTTGGCATTCAGCTAAAAGCTTTGGAATTGATTTATTACCCAAATGAGATAGATTTAAAAAAAACATCATTATTGATTCATATTCTTTTCAAGAGAGAGGAGAGCTACAGTGTCTTGACTGAAAACTGAATACAGCTTCTATAAACTGTGATGATCTTTTTTTCAATTTGATGAATCATATTTTGATGCCAGAGGGAGATGACGACCCATTATACATTCATGGATGGAGGTTTGGCATTCAGTTTCACTCTCACATTATCACAGTGACAGTAATTTGAAAAGGCTTTGAGACTCAGTTATAGAAATAAAATAGAAATACATTTTATAGATTGCCACAAATCCTAATGCCAGTAGCATTTTTTTCTCTCAATATTGGAAGTCTAAATATAAATTCTAAGAAGAATTACTAAGGATTAGGAATGGCATTTTTATTGGTCCCCTAAAACAGGGATGTCAAACTCATTTTAGTCAAGGGCTACATTAAACCGAGGCAGGCCGACCAAAAAACATAATTAATCAATCAAACTTTATTCATCAGAATCAGAATGCTTTTATTGCCATGTCAATGAGAATATCAGAGACTAGGAACTTGCTTTGATACAGCTGTGCAATATTATAAGATGAAAATAATAAAAAATAAAATAAATTAAATAATTTTAACAAAACAGAGTGCTCAGAAAGAAAAAGAAAAGTAGTGCCATCCATGTCATAGAAAATAATAAAAAATAATAAAGATAGTAAAGTGACAAGAGGGAGGTGACTAAGAGATGTGGGGTTCAGGTTATAAAGTATTAATTAGACTAACGGCAGAAGGGAAGAAGTTGTTTTTGTGGCGGGACGTTCTGGTCCGAATGGACCGGAGCCTCCTGCCCGAGGGAAGTCGCTCAAAAAGTCCATGTCCAGGGTGTGAAGGGTCAGCTGCTATCCGACCTGCACGCCCCCGAGTCCTGGAGACGTACAGGTCTTCGAGAGATGGAAGGCTACAGCCGATCACCTTCTCTGCAGAGCGCACAATGCGCTGCAGTCTGTGTTTGTCCCTGGCTGTGGCTCCAGCGTACCACACGGTGATGGAGGAGGTGAGGATGGACTCGATGATGGCTGTGTAAAACTGCACCAACATCTGGGCGGGCAGCTTGGCTTTCTTCAACTGCCGCAGAAAGTACATCCTCTGCTGGGCCTTTTTGATCAGGGAGCTGATGGACGGCTCCCACTTTAGGTCCTGTGTGATGGTAGTGCCGAGGAAGCGGAAAGAGTCTACAGTGGTGATGGGGGAGTCTGTCAGTGCAAGGGGGGTAATGGGTGCTATAGCTTTGCTAAAGTCCACGATCATCTCCACTGTCTTCTGAGCGTTGAGCTCCAGGTTGTTGTAAAGCACTTTTTGTAAAGCACAAGTCATAAAGCACTTTTCAAACACAAAGTTATATAAAGTGCTTCACAGAGCAAATAAAAACTCAGACAAGAATTAAAACCCATATCATGAACAGATTAGAAACAAACATACATTAAAAATCACACACTTGCACAAAACACTCCACCCATGCATCAACCATTCACCCCTCCACCCCCTGACGCTCAGACTATGGGGGGAAATATGAATGATATTTTAAAAATTTATTGTCCGGCGAGTGGATCTGCAGGAGCGTCCAGGAGTTCAAATAAGTCGGCGATCACCTACCAGTCGATCACCACTGGCAGGGATCACTGGGGTGAGCCCAGTCATCCCACCTAACACCCTCGATTTCCCCCAAACCACTACCTACTGTCTCTTTAACTGAGTTAAAAATAACAGTAAATACAACAAACATCTGATGCTGCTGTGAGTAGACAATAACTGGTGATCGATTCACATCAGGAGTCAGCCTGCCCATGACTGCAGAGGCCAAAACCACAGAGGTCCACCTGGACCCAGGAGGCATGGGCACCCACAGAAGCCACATGGCTGAAGTGAGGGACCCACACCACATAGGCCAGTTAGACCCCCACAGAGGACCCCACGCACTGAGCATGCAGAGGATCCTCATGAGGAAACACTGGACTAAGACACAGAGTAAAACAATAAAATAATAACTAAAACAAGTTAGAACTGTTTAAGAAATTAATCTCAAAAGTTAATCAAAATAATGAAACTGTTTAATATAACATGACCCATAAATGACCTGGTCACAAAAACTTTCACTATATATTTATGTACACATGTATGTAAAAATAAGTATATTTTTTCATTCATTCACCTTCTGTACCGCTCCATACGGTCGAATGAGTGACAAAGCTTATCCCAGCTGGTTACAGGCAAGAGGCAGGGTACACCCTGTACAGGTCGCAAGTCTGTTGCAAGGCAGACATGCATTCACACACATACTCATTCCAAGGGGCAATTGCTTTGGGAGGGTGTGATGAAACCTACAGGCCAGTGTTTCATTCCTCTCCTCACCTGAGGCTCAAACCTCTGACCTTCTTGTTGTGAAGCCACAGTTTGAAACTGTAAAATATTTTTTTAACACAAAAAAGTTTTTTTTTTTATCCAATACAACAAATATGAATAAATTAATTGCATAGCAAAATTTTACTGTTACACATCTCCTAAAATTTGGGAGTAAACTTTGGGAATAAAGCAGAAGAAATCTATAATGAAACTTGCAATCCAAGAAAATCAGTACAATTTACAAACAAGACAAATGCACAGTACTGTACTTGAATCAGACATAAAATAAATATGGGAAAAAATAGAAAAAATTAGCAGTAATGTGCAGTTAAATTTTATTAGGTGAAACAAAAGATTAATTTTAGGAAATAAGTACGTTTCTAGTTTAAATTAAATAAATATGTAATTAAACTTCCGACCGATAGGTGGCAGTAACTCAGAATGAGAAGACTTTACAGATCAACTGTCAAAAAAAGAAAGAAGCAGTAAAACAAGCAGAACCAGGAAATAGCAGAAAATCCAGGTAAGAATCTCTTAAAACATCACGAATTAACTTTACATCTAAAGTTCCAGCAACTTTAAAATACATATTTTAAAGTCGCATTGTTTAAAGATTAATTTCAGATCATATTTATCATAAAAAGCTTGATTTGATCTCTTGTTATTGCTTTAGTCTGTCATTCTGAACCTCTTGAGAAATCACCTTCAATAAAAAGTCAAACTTTAATTAATAATCCCTTCTGTTTTTTTAATCACATGGAATTAAATAATTCAATTTAGTTTTATGGCTAATGTTTTTCTACAGATGAAGTTTTTAAAAACATCAGATGTGTTTTTAAGGCCTGTTGGATTTGATCTACTGTTTTATCAGAAAGAGACCAAAATGAACCAATCATTAGATAAGAATGGTTTGAATTAAACTGGGTTTAAATAAAAGGGATTTTTTAAAAAATATTATCAGTTCTGGTAGATTTAGTATTAGTTTGTTACCAGATCTTGTTTTCTTTTTTATTCAATCTAGTCCTTTCCTTGACAACGTGTGAGGCTGATTTCCTGATAGTGAAAATATCAATGATTATATTTCAGTTTTATTTAGTTGGATTGAAAACTTTTCAGAATTTCAAAGCCATCTTTTTTTTTGTTTGTTTGTTTGTTTCTGGATGAATCTTATTCCATTCCTATTTATTCTTGATCTTAATTTAACCAATTTTTTTTTTTTTTTTTTACATATTAACAACTTAGAAATTAAATCTAGACTCTGTTTCAATCAAAATGATTGGTCAAATTTTTTTCAGCTTCTTCCACAGGGTTGCTGGGTTCTCACTCAGATGGAGGAGCTCAGAGTAGAGCCGTTGCTCCTCCAGGTCAAGAGAAGCCAGATGGGGTGGTTCGGGGGATCTGGTTAGAATGCCTCCCGGACACCTCGCTGGTGAGGTATTTCTGGTACGTATCACCGGGAGGAGGCTCAGAGGCAGTCCCCGGACACGCTGGTGATATATCTCACAGCTGGCTGGGAAACACCTTGGGATCCTCCCGGATGAGCTAGAGCAGGAGTGTCAAACCCTGGTCTTTGAGGGCCGGTGGCCCGAAGGTTTTCCATGTGTTCGTGGTTTAACATAACTGATGCCCATAAAGTGAAATCAATAGCTAATAAAATTTGGCACATTGACTCAATAATCTAGATCAGGTGTGTAGATGTAAGAACAAATAGAAAACCTGCAGGGACACCGGCCCTCCAGGAACTGAGTTTGACACCCCTGAGCTAGAGGATGCAGCTGGGGTGAGAGAAGCCTAGGTTTCCCGTCTGATGCTGTTGTCCTCGCGACCCGGTCTTGGATAAGCGAAGGACAATGAGGGAAAAATAATTTTTAAGTAATTTTTTTTCTAATTTATAAAGTTTAGTCGTAGTTTTTAAACCACACAAAGTTTTTGTTAATTTTACTTTTACCACAGCCTCAGCAGATAATCCAGAATATGACAGAAATCTGAATTAAATTTTTTGTGGGTATTTTTTTTCTTTGTTTCTGTCCAGGTTCAGATCATTTGTCTCGTTTTCCTGAGCCATCTACTCGTTAAAATAATAGTTGTAGTCATGAACACGTCATCAGAACTGTCCTCCATCGGGGAAGCCGTGTCAGGCAGAGGAGATGAAGAAGAGAATGTTTCTGAAGATCGTGAAGAAGAGGATATTTTCTACATTCCTGAGAGGAGACCATCTCTGGATTTGGGATCAAGTCCAATGGAGACCGGAAACTGGTAAAAAGAAACACAGTTTATTACACAGAATGGTTTTTTACTTTTAAATCAATGCTGCACAGTGGTCTCACGGCTAGAAGGGGAAGTTTGAGTCCCTGGTGGGGCGAGGCTTGAAACACTGGTCTTTCTGTGTGGAGTTTGCATGTTCTCCCCGTGTATGCGTGGGTTTTCTCCGGGTACAGCTGTTTCCTCCCACTCTCCAAAAACATGCACATTGGGTTGATTGACCACTATGAAATTGCCCCTAGGAATGAGTGTGTGTGTGGCCCTGCAACAGATTGGCAACCTGTTCGTGGTGTACCCTGCTTTAAATCAGCTGGGATAGGCTCCAGCACCTGCCACCACTCCATTAAGGATAAGTAGTTCAGAAGATGAAATGAAACTTGCATGAGGAGAGTTTGTTGTTAACAGTGAAGAATAAAAACAAAGAACCACTAAACCTAAGGGCTCATAGCGCCCTCTAGTGGAAACTTTTAGGAACATCACTTTTTTAAAAAATAATGTTTTGGTCTAAACTCTAAATCAATGAGTCTGTCTGGTTCTACATCCAATATTTGTAGTTCTTTAGCTTCTGTTTTTTTCTGATGCCCTCAGATAAATGACCATCATTCTTTCTTTTTTCTTCAGGTGTTTTGTGGACCACGCCGTGTCTCCAGTGCAGAGCTACTGGTCTATGGACAGCGAGGGAAATTCAACTAAAGAAGAAACAGACGATGAAACTCCCACAGGGTACACCGAAGAAACACTCTATTATATCTCATATCGCTCAGAGGAATGGAAATGTTAAAAGTGTAAATATTTTAAAGTCTATTTCTGTCTTGTTTGTTTTAGGATCAACCTGAAGAGAACCGATTCCTTCTCCAGTTGTTACTCCTTTGACAGTGATAACTGTGAAACGAAAACTCTCAAGTAAGAATGATGTCACTTGAACGGATTATAGATCAGAGTGTGTTAAAATACTGTATTATTCCCAATAGAAGCACACACCTGTTTTTTTCCTGAAGTCTGACAAAAATAAGTCTTCCATATGCAGCTTAAACTCAAGTCTGACGTGTTCTTTTAAATATCAATAATGCACATGTGCAGCTCGTGCTGGTACTGGTACCGGATTTTTTTGCATCTAGCTTATTTTTCGACGCACACCGCGTAAGAGCGGCCGCTCACGTTGGGATTAATCTGATAAGTGTTCTGTGTTTTTTTTCAGAGTTAAAATCAAAGATGAGGAAATGGAGACATCCGATGAGCCTGGTGTCCTGGAGGAGCCAGAAGAACCTCTGCATCCGTCTTATACACTCAGATTTGTTTTCACGGTTAGTTCATTTCTATACTTTTTTTTTTCTTCAATGTGTGAAATACACTGTAGTCACTTTGGGTTTTTTTTCAGGCTATTTGCGATGCTCTGACGGAGCTGAAAAAGTCCGAGCTTGAGATTTTCAAGATGATCTTGTGGGAACAATACCCTGATTCATTCAAGACTACTCCCCGAAGCATGGACATAGTGGACATCGTGGACCGGCTGCTGGAATGTTACAGCCTCAGCATGTCTTTAAAGATCATCAAGGAGGTTCTTGACCAGATTAGAAAAGACGTGCGCGTCTCTTTAGAAAAAGCATGCTTGAGAAGTAAGTATTTATATTTATTTCTTTTTTCAATTTTGAAAACAAACCAGTAACTCCAAATAAAACCTGTTTTTTCCTTTTTCAGATGAAGTGGTCTTCAGCATGCGTGAGCAGTTAAAGCAGAAATACTGCTTTCTGGATAAGGAGTTTCTCATGGCGGACAAACAGAGATCGTTTAATGAGTTTTACACGAACCTTTCCCTCACCTCCACTACAAACAGCGGCCCAAATATAGAGCATGAGATCCTGACCATACCGACGCTGAACAGCTATGCAAAACCAATCAAGGAGATTACAACCAAAAGCATTCTGGAGCGTAAAGATGAGCAAGAGATCCACTCTAAGTTCATATTAATCTCTGGACTGGTAGGTTCAGGGAAGTCGATGATATTTAGGAGGTTAATCTATGATTGGATTGAGGACGAGGTGCCTAAGACACTGCTGATTCCTTTGACCATCACCGAGCTCAAAGTGTTCGAGGACACAAAAGCTTCCTTCGAGGATATGATCAGTAAATTTTACCCAGAAATGGCTAAACTCAGTTTTTCCGATTTGAACGATGCTAAAGATTTCAGGACAATGTTTGTCTTCGACGGCCTGGATGGACTTAAGGACACACTCAATTTCAGAAGAACAATGATCCATGGCGATATGAAAAAACCTGCCTCCCTGAACAAAATCCTTACCAACCTTTTTGAGGGTCGGATGTTCTCCAACGCCCTCTGCGTGGCCCTCGGCAGGCCGATGGTAAAATCCTGGCTCGCTTGGGATATGCACTGCGAAATAAAAGAACTGCAAGGCTTCCACCCACCCGAAAGGGAGGAATACTTCAAGAAAAGATTTGAGGACCCGCATCAAGCAAATCGAGTCATCGAGTACGTAAAGTCTTCCAAAACGCTCCACATCATGTGCCACCTGCCGCTCTTTTGCTCACTACTGGCTAAAGAGTGCGAGCAAGTTTTCAGAGAGAAGGGGCTTCAAGCGAAGCTGCCGAGCAGCATGACTTACTACTATACCAAGCTGCTGCTGGAAATAATCCAAACGAGAAAATCTGGATTGCCGTTTTGCGAGGAGGGAAAAGAATCTGAGTTTGTTCTGATTCTTGGAAAGCTGGCTTACACCATGTTGGAGCAGGGCTGCTACGGGATGAAGAAGCACGACTGGGGTGACACTGAGGTCACCCCACAGGAAGTCGTCATCTGCGGTCTGATGACCCAGTTCACCATCATCATCAAAATCCTTACCACGGAGAGTACGCGCAGCTTCCTCCACCCCACCATGCAGGAGTACATGGCCGCTCTTTACGCCTACATCACCTTCAGAAACACCAAGAAAAACATTTTCGAGCAACAGCTGAGAGACAAGGTTAAGGATTTCTTCAAAGGGACTCATGTCACGGAGCTGTACAAGTCCGCGGTGGAGAAAACCCTGCAGCATGAAAACGGCAAACTGGACATGTTCCTCTGCTTCTTGTTCGGGATGGCCAACAAGAAAAACCAGGAGCTCCTCCAGCAGTTCTGCAGCCCCACCGCATCAAACTCCGATTACTCAGAAGCCGCCTCTCAGATACTCAATAAAAGGATGAAAGAGTATCCTTTAAGGAAGAGCACCTTTGAGCGATGTAAGGCGGAGCTGGAGAAGTGAAGATCAGCTAACGCTCATCAGAACTCAGTTCTTAAGACTTTCTAAGTTTTTAAAGGGTTTTTTTCTGATTTCTGCTCCGTTTACTCCCACTGAATTCTTCCTTACTTTTGTTTATTTACGGTTCGTTCCGTTCCGTCGTCTTCCGCTTATCCGAAGCCAGATCACGAGGGGAACAGCCTCAGACGGGAAGCCCAGGCTTCTCTCTCCCCGGCTGCATCCTCCAGCTCACCCGGAAGGATCCCAAGTCCTTCCCGAGCCAGCTGTGAGACATAGTCTCACCAGCAGGTCCGGGGTCTGCATGTTTCAGGTAGGATGGGATGTATCTGAAACACCTCACCAGCGAGGCGCTTGGAGGGCATCCTGACCAGATGCCCGAACCACCCCATCTGGTTTCTCTCGACCTGAAGAAGGAGTGGCTCGACACCGAGCTCATCCCGGATGGCAGAGCTCCTCACCTGATCTCTGAGTGAGAGCCCAGCCACCCTGCGGAGGGAGCTCATTTCGGCCGCTTGTATCCGCAATCTCATTCTTTTGGTCACCACCCACAGCTGGTGACCATAGGTGTAGGTTGGAACGTAGATCGACTTGTAAATCGAGAGCTTTGCTTTTCGGCTCAGCTCTCTCTTTACCACGACGGACCGATGCAGCGTGCTATTTATTGAATTCTTCCTTATTTTTGTTTATTTACGGTTCTTGCTTCATTTCTTTTTTTATGAATACAGTGCTGCTGGTGTAACACCCAAACTTCCCACATGTTGGATCAATAAAGTACTTCTGATGCCGCGGGAGAAAGTTAGTTTGATATCACGTGTGTGTAAACACGGAGTTACTCCACTAGTTTTATTTACGCAAGTTTTTAGAAGTTTTTTAGAAGTCATGCAACGTGCTGTAGGTTCTTGATCCTTTACAATGAGATTGTTTTGTTAAAATATCTGCTTTTCCCTGATCAGAGACTTTTCATGTGAAAAATGAATAACTTACTTTGTCTTATTGCTGTTTGCATCAAATGAGCACGACGACGCTTTGGTTTTAATTCTTCTATGCAGACAGATTTGATTAAGCTTTTATTTTTTGTGCAGCATCAGTTTTTAATGACATGTTTAAAAGCTCTTGGATTGATTTACTCAGGGTGTGGGATAAAGGGAAGTGGTGCAGGTGTATCCGTACTCATGGTCTGTACAGATTTGTGTATTTTGAGACACTACGTGTTGGAAAATAACATGACCTTTCGTCACTGTAAGTGATCTTTTAATGCTCGTTTTCGATTTTTTTTATTCAAGTCAGAGCTTAAAGATAAATAAGGTTTCTGAAACCAACTAATGTGCCTTTTTCAGGTTTTAATGAGAAAATGGAGGAACTATAAATTAACATTTATGAACTTTAATTCTAATAATTTTTATCTTTTTTTATTTTAAATGGGAAGCGGTTCATTATTTTGCACGATCATAATTTGTACAAAAATTGTTTTTTTTTTTTTTTTTTTTGCTAAAATACTGCAAGATGAATAAATAAATGTTTCTAAGAAATTTTTCTTGGTTTAATTTATTATGCTTGAAACAATTTAAAAAAAAAGCATGTATGTTGTTTTAACTCATAAGCAAAAAAAAAAAATCCAACAACACTGCAGAAGTTTGGAAAAAAGATTTTCTCTTTATTTGAAATGTACACAACTCTTATTTACTTTATAATTACATTTTAAGATGAAACCGGAGGACGACACAAAAAAAATGCATTTAACTGGCAAAATATTTTATCACAGAAAGTTTGGTTTTTATAACATTCAAAGTGAAATTTACAGCAGTCACAAATAGTTTCACAGAAAAGGATCTCAAGCAGCTACACGTAGTTTATAAATGATCTATTCTCTAGTATTTTTAAGTCAGTATTTTTTTTTTTATCCATTCTGCAATGCAACAGATTTACATTTAAATCATAGTGAGACTTGATGATAAAATCCAAATTTAAATCTGTGCAGATTTACTTTAAGTTGACATCCAACTTAAATCCTGAACACATCCACATCTGGATCAAATGAACCTTTACAGAAATGCTTTTTTAATTCTTATTTTCTTTCTTGCTATCGTGGTCTGTTTTAGATCCGTTCCAACTGCATTCGTCACGATGCAGCTGAAGGTGGATTTGAAATCTTCTGCTGTGACGTTTTTCAACAGCAGGCTCCTCTGTAGAATCGAACCGTCTGAGAATAACCTAGAGCATCACAATCAGGGTATTTTAATTACACCTACAGGTACATTTGACCTTCAAAAATAATTCATGTTAAACATCAGCCTGATTTTTAATCTTTGAGTGTGAACCAGGCTTCAAAAAATTAGAATTTAATACTTACTCATTTAATTCAACTATCCTGCCGTGATGGTTCAAGTCCTCTGGGAAAACACCATTGATGAGCCAGTAGATGACAGTCTCCTCTTTATCACAGTTCAACGCATCACAGTGAAGAACTAGTTGCTCACCTGTTTTTAAAAAAAAAAAAAAAATCAAATATCTTTCTTTACAATAAAAATAACATCATTTGACAAAATCCAGGGTATGGATGATGTTAGATGAAATAGTTATTAATCTTTATCCTAAAGCAGTGCTGACTGGAGAACAAAACGAGTGGCTCGTATTTTACTAATCAGACAAGGAGAGACACTTCAGCAGACTTTACTAAAGTATCCGCAAAAAAATGCATCTCTGTCTGCTTTAATAATACAGTCAGGGAGAAGAGAGAGGTGTGTTCTTACAGAGTGGGGGAAAAAGTTCCGGACCCCAACTTAAAGATAAGTGGGATATGCTCAAGAAACAGTATCAACACATTCCTGATTTAACATAACACTATGTCTTACAACAGCAGGTCAAGCTGAGGGATCATATTAACTAAAAGCACTTTTGAATGATAAAAATAAAAGAAGTAACAAAAGAAGTAGTAACAAAAGAAGTAACCAAAGATGTACTGTATTTACATTTTCTACTTAACAGATGATGTGAAGCATCTCACCTAGTTGAGCTTTTAGTTTGACTTTACTTGGTCCAATTATCATTGGAGATTCTTCCTCTGAAACTAAATACAATCACAGTCAGGTCAATGAATGGAATAAATAAAGCTCTTTCAGATGGAAGGAGACTTACTTGGAAGTCCATCTGCAAACAGCAGATACAGAAATCCCAAAGCTGTTGTGCATAAACAAAGTAAAAAGCAGGTCTTAAACAAATGAAATGGTTTGTTGATTTCTCAGCAAATACCTTTGGCTGCAGAAGAGTTCTTCATTTGGATTCCTGTGTGTGTGTGTGTGTGTGTCCGTCTGGTGATCTCCACTGGAGATGGGTTTATAAACAGCCATCGAACTTCCTCCTGTGTTGTAACTGGGAACTCCCTCAGTTTGACCACATGTCATATTAGTTGACTCATTTGTGCGTAATAAAATACACATAATATTCCATCCGAATTCAAATTCTATAAAAAGAAATACTACTAGCACATCGTGTGTGTGTGAAGGATTGTGACATAATAACAGAAACAACTTCAGACAATCTAAACCAAACGGTCTTTATTGGTTTCTTTGATCAAAATGAATTGGATGTTTTTTTGTTTTCCTCTGAGATAAAAATACAGACATTTGGAGGTTTTAGTCTGCAAAATTACCAGCATGTATGTAGTTAAAGGGTAATTCAGGAATTAGTTTGAACAGCCTCTTTTTTCTAATTTTGCTTAGTTTTTTGTTAATTAAAAAAAAGTTTTAAAGAAAAATTCCAGAGTAGATTTTTTTTTTCTAAACATTGATGACGATTGGCCCCGTCATCCCAGCTCAGCAAATCTGTGGTTACAAGTGGAAAGTGAACAAATAGTCCAGAAATAGCGTCCAGTAGTTGGTCATCCAGACACGTAACATTTTAACATATAAGGAATACAAAGTAGTTCTTCCTGAAATGACTAACACCTCCAACCAAGAAGCAACCGTGACTCACTATAAAGTATCACCCAGGTTCATTGGCATTTCATAAATTAGGAGGAAGTAATAAATTAAGCAAATTTCAAACCAATGTTTAACCTTTACATGAGAGGACGAACTCCAGCATGACCCTTTAACTATCCACTTTTAAGACATAACTTTAGAAAAAAAAACAGCCTCCCTAATGACGTTATGTACTGCTTAATGTGTCCAAATATTTAATAGTCATTATCATCAAAAAAAAAAAGAGCAGTTACTAAGTTTCTGGCTGTTAATAAAAATCCAAAAGAACTGGAATACAGATATGTGTCTACGAATATTTACAAAAAAAACTAGACACTTTAAACTGGTCTTCGGCCCATTAGTCTTCTGGGCTCCGTGCATATCTTTTCCAGGAGTTTCAGCGAGTCAGCAGTCACTCCAGGCCGAGGACGTAGTTGATAACTTGCACTAAGCCGATAATAACCGGCTGCCAGGCCACCAAGTATCGCAGCCAATCCAACAGTTGTCCGTACATAACATGAGGCCGTTCCCAGCTTTAAAAAAAAGGGTTAAAGATAAAAACTTAAAGCAGTAAATGATGCGTATTAAAAGAAATCCATCCCACTATTCTACATCAGTTACTGGTAAACAGTAAGGAAACGAGGAAAACCCTGGTTTTCACTTTCAGTGGAAGTATACTAATACCCCGAGTCACCATAGAGAATAGAGACTCACTGCAAAAACTACCAATGTCTAACTCAGGGATGGGAAACTGTTTGGCACTGGTACCCGATTAACATTTTTTACCCAATCAAAAACTTTCAGCCTAATCAGTATATTTTACGGTATCGGTGGAGAAGCAGGGCAAGAGAACAAACACGGTGCACACTAATTTTTTTTCCATTTGCCTCTAAAACAGTGTTTTTCAACCTTTCACAAGCCAAGGCACATTTTCTCATAAAAAAAAAAAATCTTGAGGCAAACCACCAAGCAAAAGTATTAAGATCGATTCTCTGTAGCTGCCTATATTAACAATACGCAGAAATCAAATCAGCACGTCAAAAGCTACAGTATGTTGTCAGCTTTTATGATTCTTCTGGGGAAGCTGAAAAAGTTTTGGGGGGGTTGGACAGCAGCATGCAACAAAAAAACAGAGAAGAAGAGTGGGTTGCTATGGTTACAGTAAACAACTTATCAAAGGACAACCCAGCCTGTCTCTAAATAAAATGACTTTCATACTAATAAACATAAATAAACACGCTTTAATCCATTTTTATTTTTACAAACACCATGAGATCAACCAAAACAACCTTTGGGAGCTAGCGGTAAATCCCGATCACCGTATGAGGTGAAATCGGATAATTTCCCACGACACACTTGACGATTTCTCACGGTACACTAGTGTGCTGCTACAGTAAACACATGTTGAAAAACGCTGATCTAGAAAACGATCGGTCTCCCTCTGCTCCACTGAAAATAGTGTGTTACTAACGGGGCGGGGAGCAGGTATTCGGATAGGCTCCGGTACCCTGCACGCCCCCGATAGAAATAAGCGGCTCAGAAGATGAAATGAAACAAATTACAAGTAACAAGAGAATGTCAGAGCAGCGAAGTCGTATAAAAAGATCAAAATTAATTCAGGCTCTAACAAAAATTTCACTCAAAGATGGAAACACCAGCAATTTAAACAAACACCTCGCTAAAATATGAAATAATCAACAGGAAAGATGCCCGGTGTTTGAGAAAGCCAGTACTGTTGAATCAACAGGTAGTTTGTCTTCCTCAGTTTGTTTTTAAACTTATAAAGTCTTGATAAGAGTACTAGAATCTATAAGATGATATCGATTTCTAAAAGCATTCTTTGTACCAATGTCAACTTTTAAGTTTAAACTAACTTCCACTGTATTGAATTAAAAAAAACAAAAGCAAACTTGTAGAAGTCAATATGATGAAGAAAACATTCTAACATTTATATTCAAAATCAAAGGATACGGGTTGCTGAACATTCTTTTCAGATCCACTTTCTCCTTACAGTATGGGCACGTTTGCTTCTTCCCAACGATGCACCATCCTCTAATGCAGAACTCGTGGAACCTGGATGCTGAGTTAAGGCTCAGAGCAACAGAAACTTCAAATGACTCAACCGTGCACAAGACATTCAATGTAAAGGAATTAAGACACTTCAAACATTCATTCTTACAAAATAAAAGTCATTTCTATCACTTTTAAAAAAGTTATTAGAAGTCAACAGGAAGTGTTTAAAATAAACCTAAAAACCATGTAGGTTTGTGTCATCTAAGATTTATGATCATTTTGTTTTAAAAAGATTAACAACTGTTAAATCAAAACAAATAGTTGTAGATATTTTTAGTCAAAGTATTTCCAAAGTAAAACTATCTATTGACGGGAAAAGAAAAAAAAAAAAGCTTTGTCACGTCTCAAGTCTAAACATCAGATTAGAATCCCCGTCCCCATGGGGAAGTGACATGAGTAACATAAACAATTTACTGCAAAGGTCAAGCTGATTTTATTAATTCCTCTTTAAGTTAAAACACGAGATATCAAGTTCCAGATACGAACCTGTGATGACTTTACAGTTCTATAGAAATAGAAACCTTTCAGTGAGGTGTGACTTTAGTCACATACCAGGATACACATGGTTACAGGATAGTCTGTACGTGTTCTCAATAATCCCTTCTTCACTGATGTCCACCAGAATGGGCTGACCGCACACGGCACAGATATGATCGGAGAGGTGTTTGGTCGGCATGCCGGAAGCATTGTAAAACTGCACAAAGGGGAGAAGAAAAAAAAAAAAAAAAAGACTTCTTAGTTCTGAACGGATGGAGAGAATAAGAATTTAATGTGTCTGCTCACCCCAACAGTTGAAGCCATAAAATCTGCACACAACTCTGCAAAATCCCTTCCAAGCACACCGTAGTACAATCCATAGAACAGCATTGAGACCCCAAACTCCATAGCGTCATCCGGCTGTATTCTGAATGGAGGATAATAAGTGTGTTTAGTCCACAAGTCTCACAAAGCTCCAAAAAATGATCAGTTAAATAACTAAATTTCCATGGCTGAAACAGGAAAATCTACAAGATTCAGTTTAGTGATTTATTCAGACTGGGTACGACATCACTCCTTCTCTTTAGAAAAACAAAGTGATGACAACTCATCATGAGGACAAAAAGCCCCAATTTTACTTTTTTTTTTAAGGATGTCAGATGTTTGATCGTGACTGTGACTAATCTGAATGATGTTGTGTTTCTAAGGTTGTGCTCGTACCAAACACACTTTAGGACTAATGGATTCTGGTTAAACAAGTCAGCCATAAAACTGTTAACATTTAAATGGATTTATGTGGTGATGAGCTGTGCAATCGCACACAAAGACAAAAAAACAGGATGCAGCTAAACAACATGACGATGGAAATATTATGACACAAAACATCTACTGTATTTTCCACAGTCTCAGTTACATGTGCCATTATTGTATTTAAAAACATACACAACCCGCACCTGATGATACGGCACAGGTTTTATGAACATTTTACACCCACACTTCTCCCTTTAACGTTCTCATGATGTCCTCTACTACAGGGATGCCCAACTAGTCAATCGCGGTCTACTGGCAGTCCGTGGACCGATTCCAAGTTGACCGCCAGGTATGCAGGAAAAAAATTATGAAATGAAGTCATGGTTGTCACCTCAGCAACTTTGACACTATATTTAACAAGTATTCAGATCCTGTAGCCAAATTATAACATCAGTTATTCAAAATAACATCAGTCTACCAAATGTTTCACATTTTACTGCAGATGTTTTGGAGACTGTGACTTGAAAGCATGTTGTTAAGCCTGTTCTCTAGCCACGCCAGCTGCTGATGCGGCTCCCCTTCCAAAGCACTGCATGTGAAAAATATCTGTGTATGTGTTTGAGAGAAAGGAATTTGTCTGTGTGTGATCGAGAGAGGGTGTGTGTGTGATGTCTAATGATTGCGTAACAACAACAAAATGTGTTGTGAGGGTAATTTTACTGCAGGCTGGAAACGATCTGTGTGTGTTTGTAATGTTGACACCGTACTTAAGATTAAAAAGGTTGGGCCCCCCTGCTCTACTACATCTGCCTTACAACAACAACACACACAGACACACACACACACACACACACAAGCAAAGTCTCTGTTTTAATCCTGTTGGACCTGAGTGCTGCGTTTGACACTGTAGATCATGAGATCCTTCTACAGAGGTTAGAGAACTCGGTTGGTGTTTCGGGTACTGCGCTTAGTTGGTTTAAATCTTATTTAGAAGGACGCAAGTATTTTGTAGAAATTGGAAATTGTGTGTCAGATCACATGCCTTTGACCTGTGGGGTTCCCCAGGGGTCAATTCTGGGACCCCTGCTGTTTAACCTCTACATGCTGCCGTTAGGGCAATTGATAGCCAGTAATAACGTGTCCTATCACAATTACGCAGATGATACTCAGATTTATGTGTCACTGACAGCAGGTGAACATAGACCTGTGGATTCACTCTGTCACTGTATTCAACAAATCAGAGTCTGGATGCAAAACAACTTTCTCCAGCTAAACTCAGACAAAACTGAAATCATTGTCTTTGGCCCACAGAAACAAAGAGAAAGTGTCATCAGTTACCTTCAATCTCTCTCTCTGGAACCGACAAATCAAGTTAGAAATCTGGGAGTAATAATGGACTCAGACTTTAACTTCAACAGTCACATCAAATCAATTACATCAGCAGCCTTTTACCACCTGAAAAACATTGCCAAAATCAGAGGTTTGGTTTCTAAAACAGACTTAGAGGTTCTTATCCATGCATTTGTTTCCAGCAGGTTAGATTATTGCAACGGTCTACTCACTGGTCTGAACAAAAGGGCTTTAAAACAGCTGCAGTTTATTCAAAATGCTGCGGCTCGAGTCCTCACAAGAACTAGAAAATACGATCACATTAGTCCTGTGCTAAAGTCTCTGCACTGGCTTCCTGTGGCTCAGCAGACCTTAAAGCTGCTCTGCTTGTGTTTAAGTCTCTCCATGGTCTAGCACCAAAGTACATCTGTGATATGTTAGTACCTTATGAACCATCTAGAACTCTGAGGACCTCCGGGACTGGCCTCCTGCTGGAGCCTAGAGTCAGGACTAAACATGGAGAAGCTGCATTTCAATTTTATGCTGCAAAAGTCTGGAACAAACTTCCTGAGGCCGTGAGACAGGCCTCTACTGTGACAATGTTTAAATCTAGGCTGAAAACAGTTCTGTTTAACTGTGCTTTTTATTAATTGCTCTTTTTTAATCTGTTTTAATGATTTTATTTATTTAATTTTTAAACTTTTTGATTCTATGTTTTGTGATTTTAATGCATTCTTTTTCTTTTCTTTCTTGTGAAGCACTTTGAATTACATTTTGTATGAATTGTGCTACAAATAAACTTGCCTTGCCTTGCCTTACAAGTGTGCATTTTTAAAAATAGAGCGGGAGAGGACTCTATGTGGGTGAGGAGCTCTGCCATCCGGGAGGAGCTCGGTGTCTCCTCCAGGTCAAGAAAAGCCAGATGGGGTGGTTCGGGCATCTGGTCAGGATGCCTCCCGAGAGCCTCGCTGGTGAAGTGTTTTGGGGACGTTACACCAGGAGACCAAGAGTCAGACCCCAGACCTGCTGGAGAGACTATGTCTCACAACTGGCTGGGGAACATCTCAGGATCATCCCGGTCGAGCTAGAGGATGCAGCCGGGCTAAGAGAAGCCTGGGCTTCCCGTCTGAGAATGTTGCCCCAGCGACCCGGCCCCAGATATGCGGAAGACGACAGAACAGAACAAAACTGAGTTTGGTTGTGCTTTATTTAAGTATTGATAGCAAAGTACTAACATTTTTTTTAATCATCAATAGGTGGGGTGTAGTAGAACTCAGAGATTAAACAAGCACATAAGTCATTGTCATTAATCAAACCCGTTGAAGTCCTCATCCTGTGTTTCTGAATTGAACTCCTGCACTAAATCTCCATTAAACATGCCAGGTACAATTTCCTCAGAGTCACTTTCCGTGCTGTGCAGCTCCTGCAAAAGCTCGAACAACAATGGCAGCAGACATGTCTGATTTCACAAAGTGTGGCTTAACTCGCCCGGCACTGCCTTCTTCCTCAAGTGAAACTGTGGTCTCCATCGGTCATCCAGCACTCCTACACCACTCGCAGCCTTACTTTGAACGGCCGGTTCAACAACACATAGGGTGTACTGTACTATAAGGCGTGCCGCACATTTTGAAGAAAATTTAAGACTTCTATGTGTACCGTATAGTTGTGAAAATACAATATTTTTAAACCGGCCTGCCTGATCATTTTGTCATCTTACATGCCAGATTTCCACCCTCTGCTGTGACCAAAAAATTTACAAAGAAATATGTCTTTTAGATGGAGCCAATCATGAAAGTCAGATGTAATTAACAGCTAAGCAACCGATTTCAGGAACAAGAAGTGTTTGCGTCTAGATTTTAAAAAGAGGGTTTAACAGCTGATAAAGGAGAACAGATCCTCATATGGACACAGTTTAGATTGGGTCATAAACTTAAAAGAAAATGTAAAAAAAACAATGATCATGCTGCACTGATGAGATGATGCCTTTTAATGGATGCTGTCTAACAAACAAAGAGCATCGATCTCAAACTAAAAGCACGGTTCTCCTTAAGTGGAGCTGTTCGTTTAGCAGAAAGAGATCAAGAGGAAATTCTATAATCCCAATAAGAAACGGTTCACCGTTTAGAAACTAGATGAAAAAAAACAATCGCTGCAAACTGTGTGAAAAGAAGCTTTTTTAATTAAAAAAAAAAAAGATTAACAAAGTATTAGATCTCAATAATTTTATAAACACCTTCAACAGAAACAAAACTGGGTGTTTTCACCAGAGATGAGGAAAGAGCACTACCTAGTGTCAGCTAAGCGTCATTAAATAAATAACCTCTAATAAAAAACTGAGGGTTCTTTAAATACGTGTGTATTTTAATACACACTAACAATACGGAAGTAAATATGGGTTTAAATTTACATACCTGAATATCAAATGAACACCAAACAGTGTAAACATGACGACGCTGTAGCCGACGATTCCTGTGGCGTAGCTGATTTTGTAGAGAAGCAGAAACCATTTGTACACCAACCTACAGAAAGAAAGAGGACGAATCATTATGAATTCCTACAGTTAAAAGAATTTAGCAGGAAAATACAAAGATATTTTACTGAAATATCTTTATTAAATAATTATTAAAATATGCTTTTCATAATGCAGGTACCTGCTATAGAGCAGCGTTTTTCAACCTTTATTTAAGCCACGATATATTTTCTAATCTAAAAAAATCTAGAGGCACGCCACCAACAAAGATGGTGGAGTGAGTTGTTATGGTTACAGTAAACAACCTATGCCTGTTTGTAAATAAAAATAGGAAATATTGCACTGAGAGAGGTAAATAAATACGCTTTGATTTATTTTATTTAACACAAACGTCACGAGATTGACCAAAACAATCGTTGGGAGCTAGTGATAGATTGCGATCGACGTATTAAGTAAATTAGACGGTGGATTGGAGAAAAATTGGAGACGGTGGCTGCGTTGTTAGAGCGTTCGCCCGCGGACCGGAAGGTTGCGGGTTCGCGTCACACGGAGAGCACGTCTAGAGTCCTTGGAGAAGACACCTAACCCCCACTTCTCCCACCATTGGCGTCGTTGAAGGGCAGCCTGCTGTGGTGTAAGGAGTGCAGCAAACAAATTTCCCCGGTGAGGGATGAATAGAGTAATTCATTTATTATTTATTTATTTAAATTAAGATCGTTTTCTACGTTACACCGAACGATCTCTCACGGCACACACTGGTTGAAACACGCTGCTATGCATTGCCTTGAGAATGTACTCAATCCCTTTAAACTTTTCAATCTTTTGCTACATTTCAGCCTTCAAACATTAAGATACAGAGGTGTAAATCTTTTGTGAAGAATCAACAACAAATGGGATACAATCATGAAGTGGAACAAAATATTTGGGAAATTTCAAACTTTTTTTAACAGATAAAAAACTGTTTACCTTGGTGTAGTGCAGGCCAGGGGCTTGCGGGTGGCACGGTGTGAGATGTATGCAGTGATGATTGTAAAAATGAACCACGTGGACAGGAATCTCCACCATAAGAGTTTAGTAGTGAAGTACAGCGGTACTACCCACATCTGGAGCAAAGTAACCATCTAAAGAACAAAACATGTTGATTAGATGTGGATAAGAATGGGTGACAAATAAGACGTACTGTAAACACAGATACGTTTTCATCTGATACAAATTCACTTCCACCAGCTTGTTTTTTAGATTTGATTCAAACAGATTGTTTTGTTTCTTACGTTGTATGACTTTGCATGTCTTTGTTTCCATTGAACAAGAAGTAACTGAGCAACAACCAGGGTGACGATAAGGATGAGCACCATCTCTGCGTGCATTGCCTCATGGCCCTTGTGTCTGGCATGCATTTTTGCATGCTCTACCCTGTGGAAAAAATACAGACAGTGAACCACATCATCAACTGATTTACACCAAAATACAAAAGGTGTGTATGTAACACAGATCTGCACTAGTCCCTCCTATTGGTCTCTGCACTGTGTGACCTTTAACACACAGAAGGGTGTGATGTTATTGCAGGGATTGAGTTGGACTTAAGGTTTAGGAACTAAAGAAGTAGGTAAATAGTAATGCATGTAAAAAAAAAACATGAGAGGGTGTGTGTAGACATGTGTGTACTGATGTATGAGCAATAAAGATTTCTAATTTCATGCATTACAGTTAAACAGACACTGACCTCCATTTCTCATCAGGTGAAAGGTTGACTGGATCAATCTGAACGGAAAGAAAGAAAGTGAAAATAAGGAATGTACAAATGAATCTGTTTTGTTACATTGTCTTCAGCTTATCTGAGGAGAACAGCCTCAGACGGGAAAACCAGGCTTATCTCACCCCGGCTGCATCCTCCAGCTCACCCGAGAGGATCCAAAGGTGTTCCCTATCCAGCTGTGAGACATAGTCTCACCAGCATGTCCAGGGTGTACATCTAGGTCTCCTCCCAGTCGGACGTGCTCAAAACATCTCACCAGCAAGGCATTCGGGAGGCATTCTAACCAGATAACCGAAACACCCCTTGTGGCTTCTTTCAACTTGGAGGAGCAATGGCTCTACTCTGTGCTTCTCCCAGACGGCAGAGCTCCTCACTCTATCTTTGAGTGAGAGCCCAGCCGATCTGCAGAGGAAGCTCATTTTGGCTGCTTGTGTCTGTGATCTCGTTCTTTTGGTCAGTACCCTGGTGAAATCACCTATGGTCCAAATGCCACGTATGGTCACCTATATGAACACATTGACGTGATATTAGAAAATCATATTAAACCCCAAGTGGTTCCAGGATCTGCCTCTGGGTCTCCTCCTGATGGAACATGCCCGAACCACCTCACCATTAATCTTCTCCACATATAGCTAGATCTCCACAATCTACTACAACATGATATGATCTGTTCAAGTTTTCATAGATAGATCATGTCAGAATTAAAAATAAACATGAAATCAGACCTTATTACAACCTAATTACTGAACCCAACTCTAACCTTTGACCCCATCAGCCACATCACCTTCATGTCTCAAAACAAATGTCATTGATAATGAATGATTAAAAAAATGAAATATGTAAAAAGATCATAATGATTTAAAGTGTGAGATCATCTGATGATGTAATAAAGTGTTTATAATTTGTTTTTGATGATGTTAACTGAACCATGCTAATAGAACCGGTAGCTAACTTAACGACATGCTAACACAACGAAAAAGTTAGCTTAGAATAAATAAAAAACACTTCTCTTTCATGTTTCTTTCGTAAAACTTGGAATAGATTACTCACTCTTGCCTGGAGAGGAGCGTTGTGCGGTTCGAATCCGTGATCGTGTTCTACACCATGGATCTCCACTTCAAACACTCCTGCCATCGTCAATGTGTGTGTTTTTTTTCTCCTTCCGGGACGATAGCGCTTCTGTTAGCATCAGCAAAAAAAAAAGTGACACTACTTACGTCCGGTCTCTGAATGCAGACCTTCAAAATAAAATAAGACATGAATGTAGGTCAAACTGTGATTCGGTTATTTTGATCTATTTTTTTTTATCTTAATCTGGTTTTATCTTCAATTATCTCATTTATTTGTTAGTTTTTCTGTCAGTAAATTTGCATTTATTTTATCAGCATTGTATTTACAGGAATATTTTTTTTAATCACGATACATAAAATAACTTTTAATCTATTAAGATTTTTTTTTCAAGGTTTGAACAGACACAATTATGTTTAACTCATGCATGTGTTTAAAAATGATACAATGTGCATAAAAAATTTGCCATTTTTTGCATATTTAGTGTTTTGATTGCATATAAATAATGCATTAAAATAAAAGAGGTTGCACATATACGTATATTGCAAAAAAATTAAGAAGTTGCATGTTTTGTGTATTGATTTGCATGCAAAAAAAAAGACATTGCACATATACTGTATATGTTATCTATATTTTTCTTTTAGAATGTTGCATTTTGTGCATATTGATTGCACATTGTAAAAAAAAAGAGGTTACACATATATGTAAAAAAAAATTAGGATGTACCATTTTTGAGTGTATTGATTGCATAATAAAATGTTTTTAAAAAAGGAGGTTGCACACATATGTTAAAATTTATTTTTTGGATGTTATTTTTCTGTGTGTATTAATTGCATGCAATTAATGCATTGAAAAAAAGAGGCTGCACAAATGTATTTTTTTTTCTTGCAGAATGTTACATTTTGTGTGCATATTGATTGCACATTAAAAAAAATATATTTCATATATTATTGTTTTATAATGTTGGATTTTTTATGCATCGATTACATGGAAAAATGGGAAAATAGAGGTTGCATATATGTATTATATATGTTTTCTAGGATGTACCATATTTTGTGTCTATTGATTGCATAAAAAAAGTTTTAAAAAGGAGGTTGCACAAATATATTATCATTTATTTTTGGGATATTCCATTTTTCTGTGTGTATTAATTGCATGTGTTAATGCATAGGAAAAAAGAGGTTGCACATATGTAATTTTTTCTTGTCAAATGTTGCATTTTGTGTCCAAAGATTGCACATTTTTTAAAAAAAAGAGTTGCACATATATATTTTTTATGATGTTGCAACATTTTTTTGTTCTATTAATTGCATTTTATGCTTTTGTATGGAAAAATACTGCTTGATTTCAACCGGATAAGGTTGGAGGAAGACTGTAAAAAAATAAAAAAAGCTCTATTTTTAAAGTGATCCTGATTGGTTTCCAGTGCATACTGGAGTGTTTTCTAACTGGCTGCAAAGCAGATCAGCTGATCTTTGGATTTTTTGGCGCATTTTACGTCCAGTTGTTCTTTGAATTGTTTCACTTTGACATAACCAGTTTATAAAACACCAGTTCCTTCTCTACCTCCTGATCTTCAAGGAATAAATCCAAGAAATCCAGCTTTTACTCTGCAAAAATGCGTGTGATTAAACGAGGTATTGTAATAGATTTTAAATATAAAGCTCTTCTGAAACTAGGTCACTTTGATTTTGATCAAGAATAAAACGATCAGAAAATATTTCTGAGATCTAAATGCATGTATTACATAGATATAACTAATATTTATAGTTTTAGATGTGTTCAGATTTATTTGAATATGTTTTTCTTTGTGCATGCATCCAACCTGCACAAAGACAAAAGACTATTACATATTAAAACATTGTTATTTAACATGATCTGTTATTTTATTCACTTTTATCTGTATGTTTGTAATATTGCACTTGAAAATTAATTATTTGATCCTTTTAAAACTAACATTTTTATGTTAGTAGATGATGTTTTGTAACATTGGCGCGCAGCAACCACTTGGTGGAACAATAGCACATCAGATTGATTTATCAGCTTGGATTCTCACAGCTTCAAGAGAAAATCAGATAGATTATTAACTGTTGATGAAATCAATCATGTTTTCCTGTGTTTTTTTCTCACAGATGGGCGCCATGAGGCTGTTAGTTTTGATAAAATCACCTCTAGAATCCAGAAGCTTTGTTATGGACTGAACAGTGACTTTGTGGATCCTGTAAGTTTACACATCCAAAATAAAAAAGATCAGCTAGGCAGAACTAGTAGATGATTGTTGTTGTGTTTTCTAGGCTCAGATCACAATGAAGGTGATTGAAGGTCTTTATGATGGAGTGAGTACTGTGGAGCTGGACACTCTAGCAGCTGAGATCTCTGCAACCCTCACCACTAAATATCCTGACTATGCAGTGCTGGCAGCAAGGATTGCTGTTTCTAATCTGCATAAGGAAACCAAAAAAGTATTCAGTGGTAAGAATTGCTTGAACATGCTGCTGGATTTTTATCCTTTTTTTTTCTCTTCTGATGCTGTTAATTTGTCACTATGATGTGGAGGTGTTCGTTAATCTCCAACCAAATAACAGAAATATGATTCATTCATCTTCTGAGTCTAGCCCGACTAATTTCAGGAAAGAGGCAGGATGCACACTAAACAGGTCGCCAGTCTGTTGCGGGGCATCACACACTCATACCCAGGGGCAATTTCATAGTGGCCAATCAACCTGATATGCTTGTTTTTGGGAGGAAATCGGAGTACCTGGAGAAAACCCACACATACACATGCAAGAACATGCAAACATGGGAGAACATGCAAACTCCAAGACCAGTGTTTGAAAATGTCTTAGTAACAACAGGTATCCTTGCTGTAGCAATACATGTTCTCATATCCATGGTTTGAGAATATTTTTCCAGCCAGCCCACACAAACTCTAAGATACATTCTGTTGCCGCTGAAGGACCAACAAAGATACATTTTATGAACTGAATTCTAACAATACCACCTATGACCAAGCAAGTTGTAGATGCAAGATAACGCTTGTGCATGACTTTTTTTTAGTTTTTTTCAGCCCATCATACGTAGTGTTCAGCCCAACCAAATTTGCATAGTCTGTCAGGATGAGACGTCCAGCCTGGTAACAGAGAAGTCCATCCGAACAACGGAGCTCCTTAAAACATGTGTGTTTGGTCAAGTGGTTGAACTTTGGTTTGCATGAACTTCCAATGCTGCAGTATTTTATCTTTTTTAATTCAAAAAATTATATTTTTTACTTCTCATTTGTGTGACATTTTATTATAAAATTCCACAACAGCCTCCACTCTGGGACTTGAACCCCCGGCCTTCCTACTGTAAGACCAACATGCAACCCCCCAGAAGAAATAGAATTCTTTTTCACTTATTTTTCAGGCAGCACAGTGGCTTCACAGCAAGAAGGTTGGGGGCTTCAGCCCCGGAGGCGGGGCGAGGCTTGAAACACTGGCCTTTCTGTGTGGGGTTTGCATGTTCTCCCTGTCTACATGTGGGTTTTCCCTGGTTTCCTCCCACCCTCCAAAAACATGCGTGCTAGGTTGATTGGACAGTATGAAATTGCCCATAGGTATGAGTGTGTTTGTGACCCCACAATAGACTGTTGATTTGTCCGGCGGTATATCCTGGCTCTTGCCTTAAATCAGACACCATAAGCTCTGGCGACCCCATTTAGGATGGACGGTTTAGAAGACGAAATACTTTCTTTTCCACAAAAACTGTATCAAACTGTTTTTATAAGTATTGAATGATTTTGATCATGTTTTCTAGATGTGATGGAAGACTTGTACAACTACGTCAACCCTTTAAACAAACGCCACTCACCCATGATCTCCAAGGAGACGCTTGACATTGTTCGTGAAAACAAGGCGGTGAGCTGAAATTGGTCATATTTTGAATATCGAGGGATCATAATAATATTCAAGATATTCAAATCACAATTTCTATTTCTTGCAGCGTCTAAACTCAGCCATCATTTATGATCGAGACTTCTCTTACAACTACTTTGGATTCAAGGTATTTGTTTTCATCTTAATGTAATATTGCATGTACATAGTGGTAATAACTGTTTTCTCTCTCTCTCTAAAAGACTTTAGAGCGGTCTTATTTGCTGAAGATCAATGGAAAAGGTGAGTTTTATTATTTTAGGACAATGAGATGTAGATAGTTCATTTTATTCCTGAGTGGTTTTTTGTCTTGTAGTTGCTGAGAGACCCCAGCATATGCTCATGAGAGTGTCTGTTGGGATTCATAAAGGAGACATCGAAGCAGCTATTGAGACTTACAACCTGCTGTCAGAGAAGTGGTTCACCCACGCTTCTCCTACTTTATTCAACGCAGGCACCAACAAACCACAGCTGTCCAGGTATTCATCCTCGATTGATCCAGAAACAAAAAAATTAAAACAAAGTTTTCAACATTTCTTATGAGTTCATTTATATTTCTCTCTCAGCTGCTTCTTGCTCGCTATGAAGGATGATAGCATTGAGGGTATTTATGACACCCTAAAGCAGTGTGCCTTGATCTCCAAAGCAGCAGGAGGGATCGGATTGGCTGTGAGCTGCATCAGAGCCACAGGAAGCTACATCGCAGGGGTGTGTGTGAAGTTCAGTTTCTATTTTTAAGACTTAATCATTAGCTAATTATTTTTAAACATAAAAGTCATTCATATTTTTCAGACAAATGGAACTTCTAATGGGCTGGTTCCCATGCTGAGAGTTTACAACAACACAGCACGTTACGTGGATCAGGGTGGCAACAAGGTTAGGAGGACGCTCACACGCATCGCTCAGTGACGTTCTATCTGGCAGTTTGCTGATAATTTAGTTCAAACTTTTTCCACATTCAGAGACCTGGAGCTTTTGCTGTCTACCTGGAGCCGTGGCACTCTGATGTCTTTGAGTTTTTGGAATTGAAGAAGAACACGGGTAAAGAGGAGCAAAGAGCCAGAGACCTTTTCTTCGCTCTTTGGATCCCGGACCTTTTTATGAAACGAGTGGAAAGCAACGAGGTGAGAAAAGAAAAAGCTCAGTCTTTCATGTTTTGTTGTCGTAACAGTTTTATTAATAAGAAGCCTTTGTGTTGTTGTGCTTTTTGTGTAGGAGTGGTCTCTGATGTGTCCTAGTGAATGTCCAGGGTTAGAGGATTGCTGGGGAGAGGACTTTGAAAAGTTATACACTCGGTAACTTCAGCACATCAAACTGTTTTTATAAAGAACGTCTCACTAGTGTTTACTAACTTGTCCCACTGGTTTTTGTTGTCCTTAAGGTATGAGAAGGAAGGCAGAGCTAAACGTGTGATAAAAGCCCAGCAGCTGTGGTACGCCATCATCGAGTCGCAGACTGAGACCGGCACGCCGTACATGCTCTACAAAGATGCCTGCAACAGGAAGAGCAACCAGCAAAACCTCGGAACCATCAAGTCCAGCAATCTTTGCACAGAGATTGTGGAGTTCACAAGCAAAGATGAGGTATGGGGTAGGGATTGATATGAACACACTCACTGTGTAGTCGTACAAAAAAATAGCCACATGTGCTTTTTTCTCAACACCTTTTTATTTTTGTTTAATCCAGATCGCAGTATGCAATCTGGCATCCATCGCCCTCAACATGTACGTCACCTCAGAGAAATCCTTTGACTTCAAAAAGCTTGCATCTGTAACCAAAGTCATTGTCAAGAATCTAAACAAGATTATTGACATCAACTACTACCCTGTGCCTGAAGTAGGTTTTTTTTTTTTGTTGCCATAAGATACCGTTGAGTCTTTTTTTTGCTGCTAAACTTCCAACATATTTTACAGACTAGAAGGTCCAACATGCGTCACAGGCCAATAGGAATTGGTGTTCAAGGCCTAGCTGATGCTTTTATCCTCATGGGTTATCCATTTGAAAGTCAAGAGGCTCAGCTGCTCAATATTCAGATCTTTGAGACAATCTACTACGCTGCGCTGGAAGCCAGTTGTGAACTGGCAGCAGAATTTGGCACTTATGAAACATATGCTGGCTCTCCTGTCAGCAAAGGAGTGAGTCGTTTTCTTAAACCTATTTACATTTATCACAAGGAACACATATGAACTGTTGTCTTTGGTTTTTAGATCCTGCAGTATGATATGTGGGGTAAAACTCCAACTGATTTGTGGGATTGGAAAGCACTAAAGGAGAAAATAGCCAAGTAAGGCTTTCATATTGTTTTTATCCCAAACTTTGAGGAAGACCTTCCCATATCTTATCTACGACCACACAGCAGCTACTATTTGTTTTATTGCTCCTGTTTTTTTAGGCACGGTGTGAGGAACAGCCTCCTTCTCGCTCCTATGCCTACTGCCTCCACTGCCCAGATCCTTGGCAACAATGAATCAATTGAACCATACACCAGTAACATCTACACCCGCAGGGTGCTCTCAGGAGAGTTTCAGGTGAAAATTATTTGCACGGGGTGAGTTTTTTTGTCTGAACTCATGTCAGCATTAAAGCATGCCGTCCTCTCTGCATTTACAGATTGTGAATCCCCATCTGTTGAAAGATCTCACAGAAAGAGGACTATGGAATGATGAAATGAAGAACCAACTGATCGCTCAGAATGGATCAATACAGGTAAAATAATAATGATAAAAAAAGGTTTCTTATTGATGAACCCATCATTTACAACCTGACTCACTTCTCAGGGTATAAAAGAGATCCCTGATGATCTGAAACAGCTGTATAAAACTGTCTGGGAAATCGCCCAGAAGACGGTGATCAAGATGGCAGCGGACCGTGGAGCGTACATCGATCAAAGCCAATCTCTGAACATTCACATCGCCGAGCCAAACTATGGCAAACTAACAAGCATGCACTTCTACGGCTGGAAGCTGGTGAGTCAGGATAGAGGAGTCTGTTAGAAGCAACGAGGAGTAGATGAGATGTTGCAAAGTAAGGCTTTTAAAACTCAATGTTTTCTTTCTGCAGGGTCTGAAAACCGGCATGTACTACCTGCGAACCAAACCGGCTGCCCAGCCTATCCAGTTCACCCTCAACAAGGAGAAATTGAAGGAGATGCAGTCAGCCAAGGTTGTGGAGGAGACGAAAGAGCGCAACACTGCAGCCATGGTTTGCTCTTTAGCAAACAAAGATGAATGCCTCATGTGTGGTTCCTAAATCTTCCAAATCTACCTTCATCATAAGCTCATTTTTTTAATGCTATTTTTGTACATTACTTTTTAACTGGGATTAACTACAAGGACAAACTATGCTACTTCTATTTATCACTTATCAGGGTTTTTATAATTCAAGACAGTATGGAAGATCTTCTAGTGCAGACAGTGCAGTAACTTGGTCACTAGTGAACAAGTCTTGTAACTAACCTTGGTTTTATTTGGCTTTAGTCTCCAAACAATAGAAATCCTTTGGACCAAAACCAGACAGTTGTTGACAGGCTGTGAGCCGGTAGTCTGTTCATCAAACAAAAATAATTGGCTGAGGTTTTTAAAGCTTCAGACTCCAGATTATTAACATATATTATTTAAAGTACAATTTTTTGTTCGTTGCGCTTTTGAGACGAAAAGCAAAGTTCTTGATTTACAAGTCGATCTACATTCCGACCCGCACCAATGGTCACCAGCTGTGGGTGATGACCAAAAGAACGAGATCACAGATACAAGCGGCCGCAATGAGCTTCCTCTGCAGGGTGACTTGGCTCTCATTTAAAGATAAAGTGAAGAGCTCTGCCATCCGGGAGGAGGAAGAGCCGCTGCTTCTCCGGGTTGAGAGAAGCCAGATTGGGTGGTTTGGGCAACTGGTTAGGATGCTTCCTGAATGCCTCGCTGGTGAGGTGTTTCGGGCACATCTCACCGAGAGGAGACCCAGAGGCAAACCCCAGACCAGCTCGAGAGACTATGTCTCACAGCTGGACAGGGAACACCTTGGGATCCTCCCAAGGAGGATGCAGCTTGGGTGAGAAAAGCCTGGGTTTCCTGTCTGAGGCTGTAGCCCACCGCGACCCGACCCCGGACAAGCGGAAGACAACGGAACGGAACAATTCTTTGTAAATCCAACCAGTGAAGACAAATCTACGTAATATAGAAAACGACTCTATAAAGATCTTCCATACCGTCTTTAACTCTTGTATGCTCATGTTTTTTATGCTGTGTTTGAATGAAATGAAACAATATTTGCAGTTTTTTTTTATATGCAGGTTCCAATCATGAATTAAAGCTTGTGTTTAAATAAATAAAAAAAAAACTCATTGTCATTTTTTATGCCTTCAAAAAAGAACACAAGCCGCTCTCACTGCATCATCTCTTCAGGAATTGTTACAGGAAAATATACTTTTTTCTCACTGTTGTTTAAAGAAGAATCACAATTAGCTCGTTTTTGTAATGTGTAAAAATGTCCCGGTTTATTTTTTTGAAAAATTCAAACATAAAAAAATACGTTACTTGTGCAATCGTGCTAAAACCCTGGGGTTTTTCCACATGCACTTCCTCAGGACGAGTAATCAAGCAGGTGATACATTAATGAGTCAGTAGGTTCGTGTGTTAGATCTCATAGGAACAGAATGTGTTAAACAAGCTGAGACCTGCACACATCACAGCAGCAACAGTTTGAGATCCGCAGGAGGAAAAACAATCACTTGTAACTTTTACATCATGACTCAGATGGATTCATCATTCTAATGAACCATTTATTTAGTTTGATACAAAACATTCTTTAAAAGTTTTCCCCACAAGTTTTGGAAGTTTTAATCCAGAAAGGGGGGGGGGAGTGAAAGTTTTCTAGAGTTTCATCAGATATTTGATTTATTTACAGTCCAAGAAAAAAAATGAATTTCACTTTTACAAAAGCAACTATTTTCATTTGCTTAAAACAAACTAGAGCTTCTTCTTTCAGCATTTCCCTTCAGGGGTCGCCACAGCAAGTCAGTTTCTTCCATCTAACCCTATCTGCTGAATCATCTTTGGTCACACAAACTATCTTCATGTCTTCCTTCACTGTATCCATGAACCTCCTCTTTGGTCTTCCTCTAGGCCTCTTTCCTGGTGGTTCCAAATCCAACATCCTTCTTCTGATGTACTCTCTCTCTCCTCTGCACATGTCCAAACCATCTCAGTCTTGCCTCTTGGACTTTATCCCCAAAACCTCTAACATGTGCTGTTCCTCTGATATACTCATTTCTGATCCTGTCCATCCTGGTCACTCCCAGAGAGATCCTCAGCATCTTCATCTCTGCTACCTCCATCTCTGCTTCCTGTCCTTTCTTCAGTGCTACTGTCTCTAGACCAAACAGCATGGCCGGTCTCACCACAGTTTTGTACACTTTCCCTTTCATTTTAGCTGAAACTCTTCTGTCACACATCACACCTGATACTTTTCTCCACCCGTTCCAGCCTGCTTGAACACGCTTCTTCACCTCTTTTCCACACTCTCCATTGCTCTGGACTGTTGACCCTAGATATTTAAAATCTTCCACCTTCTTTATCTCTTCTCCCTGTAACCTCACTTTTCCATTTGGATTCCTCTCATTCACACACATGTACTCTGTCTTGCTCTGACTAATCTTCATTCCTCTTCTTTCTAGTGCAAACCTCCACCTCTCCAGCTTTTCCTCCACCTCTTCCCTCCTCTCACTACTCACTCTAAATCTATAAAGATCTTAACTTGAATAAATGTGGCGACAGAACAATTATTATTGATGTGTTCTTAATAAATAATGAATCAGAACTCTAAAGATATTGAATGTATTTCTATAAGGTTTAATCTTATTATGTAAATAATCTAAACCCATCATCTGATTTTAGTTTTCATCAGTGTTCCATCAATCGATCCTTCTCTTTCCTGAGAACCAAAGCCTGTGTCTTGTGAGCTGCTGCTTCCTGTTGGAGAGGGAATTTCATTCTTGTTTACAAGTTTCCCATCGTTCTCCGTCACATTTTTCTCTATTTTTTTATCTGTTACTCTCTCTTTCAGCTCCATGTCTTTGAACGTGTTGATGATTTTCTTTGTTTCGGTCGTTTCTCCGTTGGTTGGGCTGCTCTTTGTGGACTCTGGTTTTGCCCTGCTGTGTTTTATGGTGACCCCCCTCATCTCCTCTTTCTCTTTACTTGTATCATTCTCACTTTGATCATACTCTCCCTGTGTTTCTTCCTCCCACTCCTGTTCGGTTCTAGCGTGCCCTTCTTCCATTTTCACCACCTCATGCTCCGTTACCTGCTTTGACCTTTCATTATCACTCCCTTGCTGCTCCACCTCTTCTTCTCCATGGTGTACGGTCACTTTAAGGGATGCAGTTTTATCATCTTGCCTGTTGTTAAACCCTCTGAAATTATTCTTTGCACCAATTATGTATTTGCCCAGAATAGATGATCCATCTTTGGTCAGAGCATCATTTGTTCCATGCCCGTCACCTGATCTGCGCTGCTGTAGGAGCACTTTCATATCAACGTGCATCCTGGAGACAGCTTTACTCAGCTCAGTAATACGGTTGCCGATATCTAGAAATGAAAAATAAAAAAATAAATTAAAAATTGCCACAAACTCAGTTAACCAGATGTCACTTTAGAAAGAAATACCTTTTTTTTTTGCTTGTATTTGTCACTAAAGTGGTGTTTGGATTGATTCCAAGGTTTTTGAACATTCTAAGTATTTCTACCTCATGCTACATGACACAAACAACGATGCAACTGCTACAACGATGATACATTACTATGTAGCGGAAAGCATTTCACACACACTCCTGTGCTCGTACTCCTCCCTGTTTCCCTGCTTCATCGTGTCCTCTCAGTCATACATTCTCTGTCTATAGCCTACAGGTTTCTGAAAGCGTCATCTTGCTTGAGTTTTGCCAAAATCTGTTTATTTAAAAATGTTTCTGTAACGAGCATGTTTGTCTCTGTTTTTTTTTTTTTTTTTTTTTTTTACTGTGAATGGGCACGCACACTTTTGAACCAACAGAAAATAATCTTGTATAATTTCTACCATGGACACTTTTAGCTGCTACACCCTAAAGGGTTAACCAAAAAAAATCATTTAAAAAATCCTTGTTTTTATTATAAGTCGTGCAGAGGATGGACTGTTCACTCAGGAATCGTGTCACAGTTCAGAGGCAGTGCCTGTTCTTTCTTAGGACAGGAGAAGGAATGAGCAATAGTCAGGCTTTCACACTTCCTGATCTGTGATAAAGTTCTATGAATCAGTCAGTTACTTTCTTAACCATCTATCTCTTACAGGGTCACAGGGGGTACCAGAGCCCATCCCAGCAAATTCAACACAAACACATTCCTAGGGGCAATTTGGCACCGGCCAATCAACCTATCATGCATGTTTTTGGAGGGTGGGAGGAAACCAGAGTAAACCTACACAGATGGCAAGAACATGCAAACTCCACACAGAAAGGCCAGTGTTTCAAGCCTCGTCCTCACCTGGGACTTGAACCTATGACCTTCTTGCTGTGAGGCCACAGTGCTAACCACTGTGCCACCGTGTTTGTTCTGTTAAAGTGTCGTAAAAATTCATTTACTTATGTGATGGTTGATGAAATGAAAAAAAAAAAATCACTGACCAATTTTAACTGATTCCTTTTTATGCGAACTGCATTCAAGCAATATCAGACCATTTTAACATTTCAGAATTTTTTCTTCAATTAAAACTGAAATATCCTTACACATTATCATTACGGGCAGCACGGTGGCGCCGTGGGTAGCACAGTGGCCTCACAGCTAGAACGTTGTAGGTTTGAGTCCCGGGTGAGGACGAGGCTTGGAACACTGTCCTTTCTGTGTGGAGTTTGCATGTTCTCCCCGTGTTTGCATGGGTTTCCTCCAGGTACTCCGGTTTCCTCCCACCCTCCAAAAACATGCATGTTAGGTTGATTGGCCGGTGCCAAATTGCCCCTAGGAATGAGTGTGTGTGTGTATGGTTGTATGCATGTGTGTGGCCCTGCGACAGACTGGCGACCTGTTCAGCGTGTACCCTGCCCTTCGCCTTAAATCAGCCGGGATGGGCTCTAGCACCCCCACAACCCTGTAAGGGTTAAACTGATAAGAAGATGACTGACTGACATTATCATTACCTTTTCTTTTGGTCTCCTCAAATTCCCTGCGAGCTGATTCGATGTAGCGCTGCACCAGTGCTCCAATCACCTGTTGTCGATACGGTATTTGACTGTCCTCAGGCCCCTTACTGCTGGACTTTTTAAAAAGAAAAAAAAAAGCATAACCACCTTTCAATCTTTTATAATGCATAAGTTTTAATCAAGTCAAAATGTATCAAAGCATTCTTACCATTGAGGCTAGAGGTGGGTATTTTTGCTCAGACTTAAAGCAGCAGCAGCAGATTCGCCTAAAGATACCTCTAAAAAATAAGCAAAAAAATAAATCTATCCAAAAAAATTGTTCAATCTCAAGTTGTTTTGTCATCTCAGAAGTTACCTTATCAAGTAGAAGACAGCTTTAGGTGAAGGAATGATGTTGAAAGGCACTGGCATGGTTAAACCCTCTCTGAAGTAACTCAAGTACAGCTTTGAGCGTGCAAATTTCCACTCAACATCTGCATCATCCTGAAACAAATCACAGCTTCAGTATTTATTTTCCTCATAACTGATGTACCAAACAGGAAGATCCTACCTTACCTCAATTTTCTGAAAGGAGTTGGTGATCATAGCAATGAGCATGTTGAGAAGGACGATGACAATAACCAGAGTGAAAATCCCATACAGAATTCTGCCTACAAACTCCGCCAAGACAAACTGAGGCATATCCACGTAGTCTTGGTTGGCCACGCCAAACATGGTCCAGAATAAGAAGTGGAAGGTTTCATTAAACCTGCATCAGAGTGGTGGAGAAAACACGTTTAAGTTTCCGTTCCGTCATCTTCCGCTTGTTCCGGGGCCGGGTCACGGGGGCAACAGCCTCAAACGGTTAGCCCAGGCCTCTCTCACCCCGGCTGCATCCTCCAGCTTACCCGGAAGGATCCCGAGTCATTCCCCGGCCAGCTGTGAGACATAGTCTCTCCAGCGGGTCTGGGGTCTCCTCCCGGTTGGACGTGCCCAAAACACCTCGCCCGTGAGGCGCTCAGGGGGCAGCCCGACCAGATGCCCGAACCACCCCATCTGGCTCCTCTCGACCTGGAGGAGGAGCGGCTCGACACCAAGCTCCTCCCGGATGGCAGAGCTCCTCACCCGATCTCTGAGTGAGAGCCCAGCCGCCCTGCGAATGAAGCTCATTTTGGCCGCTTGTACTCGCGATCTCCTTCTTTCGGTCACCACCCACAGCTGGTGACCATAGGTGAGGGTAGGAACGTAGATCGACTTGTAAATCGAGAGCTTTGCTTTTCGGCTCAGCTCTCTCTTTACCACGACTGACCGATGCAGCGTCCTAGTTATTGCTGATGCCGCACCGATCCACCTGTCGATCTCCCGCTCAATCCTTTAACGCTCCATCGTTTAACGTTTAAGTTTGAGAAACCAAATTTTAAAAGTCTTAATAACCTTACCTGCCAAGATGTGGAGAGATGACATATGGTACATAGACGTTGTTGATGCCACAGAGAAACGCTGTACCAATAATCATCAGTATAAACATAAATCTATGAAAGAAAAACAAAACATTATTCTGTGTGATCTAGCATGTGGCTGAAGTCTTCTCCAATCAAAGATGATATGTAGAAGCTGTACCGTTACCTCATCATGTCATCGATCATCTTCCCTATGGAGATCTGTAGTGTTCCAAGCGACTCGTGGGCTGGTAGGATGTATGCCAGACGAGTAAAGCTCAACATGCTTGTAACAGCAAACAGAACTTCTGCAACCAGCTGAGGGTCCTCCTGATGCCAGTCATCACGCACTTTCATATACCAAATCACCAGTAAGCCATATTGAACACATTCAGTAGGAATCAGAAATAAAATGTGCTGAAATGTTCTTACCAGTGCGAGTGAAGTAGACACACTCCTCACTGCTGCTCTGATCGGGGCAGAGGATGTATGATTTGAGCATTATGAGAACACGCAATGCAAACGATGCCAGATACATGCTGAGCACCATCACATCCAAACAGTTCCACCAGTCCAAAAAGTAACTGCGCAGCCCCTCGATCCAAACTTCTTTACACTCATACCAGAAGAATCCTGCAGACAGAACCATTGCTGGGAATAATTTTGATCCGAAAGATTTTAGTGACCGAAAGAAAAAGATCGCAGATACTAGTAGCTGTAATGAGCTCCCTCTGCAGGGGGGCTGGGCTCTCACTCGCAGATAGAGTGAGGAGCCGTAGCCGTAGCCGGAGTAGAGCCGTAGCTCCTCCGGGTCGAGAGAAGCCAGATGGGGTGGTTCGGCCATCTGGTTTGGATGCCTCCCGATCGCCTCGCTTGTGAGGTGTTTTGGGCACATCCCACCAGGAGGAGACCAAGAGGCAGACCCCGAACCCACTGGAGAGACTATGTCTCACAGATGGCCAGGGAATGACTGGGCGTCCTCCCAGGTGAGCTGGAGGATGGACCTGGGGGGAGGGAAGCCTGGGTATCCCGTCTGAGGCTGTTACACCAGCAATCCGGCCCCCGATAGACGGAAGACAAGCGAACAGGAAAAAAAAATAGCTTTAGAACAGGGGTGTCAAGATCCAGTCCTAGAGGGCCGTTGTCCTCCTGGTTCAACACAGCTGATGCGCAGCCAATGAAATTTGTCGCATTGACTCAATAGCCTGGATTAGGTGTGTAGATGCAAGAATGCATGGAAAACCCGCCAGGCCCGCCAGGACTGGAGTTGACCAACCCTGCTTTAGAAGTTTGAATAAGGGAGCGAGCCTACCGACCACCCACACCATGTGGAAGGAGCTGTGAAGAATGTTCTGTTGCCTTGATGCAAATTTGTCCCGATAAATCTCCATGGTGATCGACTCCCCGAGCAAGGTGATGAGGAACCACAGATAGGATGCAGAGTGAAGGAGAAACTTTATCACTGGGATCTTTATGATTTTTCCTGCCTGGGGGAGAGAAAAAAAAGATTTGAGGCTAGAGCTCATGTGGATGCTTTTCAGAAAGTCTTCCAAACTTCTACTTCACCTTTGACTTGGGTGCAATCCAGTAGACAAGGCAAAGAAAGGGCATGGTGAGAAAGATCCCAATGGAGACCAACAACTTCCAGGCTGTTCTGCTGCCTCTCCATCCTTCAAGATTCCCACACCAAATAGATGACAGAACCTGTTGGCAGATTGGGTGGGCTACAAACTACCAGAGTCAAGGTTAGGAGGAAAAAACAAACCAAGCAAAGATCAGTCAATAGATTGTAGTGAAGGCTTCAATGTATCACTTCTACAGGATTACACAGATTTATTGATCAATCTATTGATTTTACTCCATCTACCTGCTTCTGATTGTAGTTGACAGCAAGTCGCAAACGTGACAGATTTGGGATCCCCTCTTCAAAAGCCTGATCATCAAAGGATTCTTGACTTTCAGTTCCAGAGCAGTTCAATATGGTAGTCACCTCACTCTGATTCCGACACATACCCAACAACTCAACTGCAAACTCCTGGCAGAGCTGCTCCAGACTCAAGTATTGAGGCTGCGAATAAAAAAACACATTTAAACAATGATCGATCGAACCTGTAACATGCCATAAAACATCGGATGGTCGCACCTTAAACTCTGGTTCTTTCTTAGACAGCTTCCGAAGCTCCCTGCTGAGACTAAAAGCTCCCAGCATCGCATCATCGGAGGTGACAGACAGGTATGCACGACTAGCTATACCTCGATATGTATTGATCCGAGACAAAGAGAACTTCAACAAGTCATACTGCCTCCCATTACGACACTCCAGACATGCGCAGGAGATTTTATGCGGCCATGGAATCACATGGCCTTTTTGGGTAAGCATGGTGACTATTTCATACAGATCCTTTTGACAGGCCAAAGTTAAAGGAGTAACACCAGGAGCAAACTGGGAATTATCAATGGATCGATCAAAGATGGCTTGAGAGAAAGATCGTACGTCCATCTTATTGCCTTTTTCCTGATCAAGACGATCTAAGAGACGCTTTACCACTCTGGGTTGATTGGTATCCACAGCAACGAGGAGGGCTTCATGGATTTGTCGAAAGTCAAATTTGACCCCCTGTAACAACGCGTCCATCGCGTCCTCGTTCCCAAGGCGGATGGAGAGGTTGAGGGCTTCTCTCCATTGTCGATCCTCAGACTCGTCCAACTGTCTTATAATCCCATCTCCAGTCTTTAGGAGACCACACAGAAGCTCGATCTTTCCTCGTGGATGGCGTTGATGAGCTCCGGAGGGAAGCGCATCTTTTGTTTCATGATCTCTCGCCATTGTTCAGGCTTTACGATCAAGAAAAGACAGGAATAAAAAAAGATCAATCAAAACTTAAATAAAAAGAACTTTTAAACATTTATCGATAAGTAAATTAACATGAAAGTAAAAAAAAGTAAGTTTGTTCCAAATTGTTGCAGTTAAAGCTTTGCTCACCGTGAGGTTTTCCATTCCTGATAAAAGTGAGTTGTAATCCTTAATTTGAAGTTTAAAACCCCCTGTTGATCTCTGCAGCAGTCTGAAGATCTCTGCTACTGTAATCTGACCTGTTAAATGCAGCATGGATCATCTCAATAACACATCTCTGTACCCAAGAGGGATTCAGACCAATTAAAACCCTACTGGTTCACAGTGTTTAATGCTTGACTGAGTTGAAAGCAAACTGTTTCTGAATCAAGCATGGATGATCTTTAGTGTTGCCACTGGTAACCAAAGCAAAGCATCATTAAAGTTGCTGTTGGCATCATGTAGCAGCTGTCATCAGTCCTCCCAGATGAATTAGGATTTTGTAAATGATGGAGAGAAAACAATTTAAAAAAAAAGATTCAATTTTAAACTATTAAATAAAAAAAAATAAAAAAATGAATTACTCTTTTCATCCCTCACCGGGGAAATTTGTGTGCTGCACTCCTTACACCACAGCAGGCTGCCCTTCGACAGCGCCAATGGTGGGAGAAGCGGGTGTTAGGTGTCTTCTCCAAGGACCATAGACGTGCTCTCCGTGGGACGCAAACCGCGGGCGAACGCTCTAACCACACGGCCACCATCTCCACCCTTGGAGGAGTTTAAGTATCTCGGGGTCTCGTTCACGAGTGGGGGAAGGATGGAGCGGGAGATCGACAGGCGGATCGGTGCGGCATCAGCAATAACTAGGACGCTGCATCGGTCCGTCGTGGTAAAGAGAGAGCTGAGCCGAAAAGCAAAGCTATCGATTTACAAGTCAATCTACGTTCCAACCCTCACCTATGGTCACCAGCTGTGGGTGGTGACCGAAAGAATGAGATCGCGGATACAAGCGGCCGAAATGAGCTTCCTCCGCAGGGTGGCTGGGCTCTCATTCAGAGATCGGGTGAGGAGCTCTGCCATCCGGGAGGAGCTCGGTGTCGAGCCGCTCCTCCTCCAGGCCGAGAGAAGCCAGATGGGGTGGTTTAGGCATCTGGTCAGGATGCCCCCCGAGCGCCTCGCGGGCGAGGTGTTTCGGGCACGTCCCACCGGGAGGAGACCAAGGGGCAGACCCCGGACCCGCTGGAGAGACTATGTCTCACAGCTGGCTGGGGAACAACTTGGGATCTTTCCAGATGAGCTAGAGGATGCAGCTGGGGAGAGAGAGGCCTAGGCTGACCGCTTGAGGCTGTTGCCCCCATGACCCGACCCCGGAACAAGCGGAAGATGACGGAACTATTAAATACAGCAGAGATCGGCTATTTTGAAGAGGACTCACTCTTATAAAAAAAAAAAAATCTTAAAAGCAATGATGTCTCATTTTGACTTGTCATTTGAGTTTAAAATACTTTATTAATCCCCAAAGGGTAATTTGATGCTGCAGTGCAAACACCTCGATGCCCTCGGCCTTCCAGGTCAGCTTAAAAGTCGAGGGAAGAAAAAATATGTATCATTTTGACAATTTGCTTCTAGATTGTTAACCAAATTACCTTCAACCCATCTAATGACAGCTACTGTACCTCTGTAACAGCTGCTGTTTCTATTAGATACATTTATATCGAGAGATTTTAATCTAGCCTATGCAGCCGAGGGTCTGACCGCCAGGGTCTCAATCATCAATCGACCCCCCGGGGCAATACAAGCGGCTGAAATGAGCTTCCTCTGCAGGGTGGCGGGGTTTTCACTCAGAAATAAGAGTGAGGAGCTCTGCCATCTGGGAGGAGTAGAGCCGTTTTCTACTCCGGATCGAGAGGAGCCAGATGGGGTAGATCAGGCATTTGGTCAAGATGCTTTTTTGGGTACGTCAAACCAGGGGGAGACCCAGAGGTAGACCCTGCACCCTCTAGAGAGACTATATCTGACAGCTGGGGGGGAAAGACTCGGGATCCTCTCGGGTGAGCTGGAGGATGCAGCTTGGGTGAGAGAACCTTGGGTTTCCCATCTGAGGCTGTTGGCCCAGCTTCCCAACCCCCGATAAGTGGAAGATAACGGAACAGAGATTTTAATCTAAATCTTTTTTTAAAAAAATCCTGGTTAAATTATTGCTACACTTAAATATGTCGCACATTTGCGATACTTCTATTAAATATTGGACAAAATTATGCAATAAAATTTTTGTCAAACCTTTCAGGAAACTAAATGGGCTTAAATTAAGATACAAAATGACTATTGTTATAAAAGAATCCATATGGTTGAACACTAAATCAAGAAAATGTCATATTTCTCCTGAATAAAACTATTTAAACGTCATCCTATTCTCTGTTTGTGTTCTATTTCTGGTGAAAATACAGAACAAAAAAAGACACAAAATAAGGGTAATTTTCCAAAAACAATGTATTTAGAACAACACAAAAAAAGGGGATTTTTTTCACCCAGCAAAATTTATCCATTAACAAAACTTATACAAAAAAACTGACATTCACCAGTGTACAAAGTTACTTTTTTTTAATTAAAGAACTATTCTTCATTTTGTCCAGGGAGAAGAAATAAAATACATTAAAAAAAACAGCACATTTCAGTAACTTAAAAATTTTAACAGATTTGTTTTTCAAGAGAAGTACAGTACAGACCAAAAGTTTGTCCTTTATTTTCATGACAATGAAAATGGTTGATTCACATCAAGACAATGAATTAAACACATGTGGAATTATAAATTTAACAAAAAAGGGTGGGACAATTGAAGAAATGTCTTGTATTGTAGATTTGTCAAAGTAGCCACATTTTGCTTTGATTATAGCTTTACACACTCTTGGCATTCTCTTGAGATTCAAGAGATGGTCACTGAAAATTGTTTTCACTTCAGAGGCGTGCCTTGCCAGGTTTAACACGTGGGACTCACTTCTTTTTATTAGCTGCTTCTTTCTTGCCGTAAAACAAATTCTAAGAGTCTATTCAGTAGGACTATCAGCTGTGTATCCACCTGACTTCTTGACAACACAAGTCATGGTTCCAGACACATTTATAAGGCAAGAAATCCCATGTGTTAAACCCAAGTGAAAACAATTTTCAGTGACCACCTCTTGAATCTTATCAAGAGAATGCCAAGAGTGTGTAAAACCAAATTCCCACATGTGTTAATTCATAGTTTTTATGTCTTCACTGTGAATCAACCATTTTTTTTTGTCCAAACTTTTGGTCTGTACTGTAAATCCACACAGTTCATGTTAACTTCTTTTTGGATTCTCCCTTTTTTTCAAAAATACAAATATAAAAAAAGATTTGAGGAAAAATGAGATTGGTTTTCACAAGGTCAAAGTAGAAATACACAAAAAAAAATTTTAAAACCAAATTGATATAGCAAAAAAAATAATTAATAAAATGGTGCAGAAAGTTTGGCCAAATTAACAAATTAAATTGAAATTTAACAAAAAAAAAAAAATCTGTTGTTTGAAGAGCCTCATGTAAAAGAAAGAAAAAAGTACTTCAATGTAAATTTATTTAAAAACCCATGCCCAGATTGAGCCTTTGTAGTGCTAAAATAATGTGGAATTTCCAAAAAAAAGGCTCCTCCATCTGGGGATTGGAAATTTAATTAAAATGATTAAAAAATTAACATAAGGTTTCCTTTTAAGAAGTTCATGTAAATTTTCTTCGAACTAAAATGAACCGATTCTGAAATAAACGAAAAGATTTTTTCTAAATAAAGATTTTTTTTGTTCAAAATCTCAAAAGAACAATATTTACAGAAAACCAGGAGTGTGTCCTCCAGAACATTAAATAAAAACATCAGTAAAGGAACAAAAATAAAACGTGTGCTTCATTCCATGTTGAATTGATTTTTAGTGTTCATGATCAGGATAATGTTGGAAATTAGTTCAGCAGGATTTACAGACTTCTATCTGTCCTTTAGTTAGTCGTTCGTCTTTGTTCTTGCATGCGGGTTCGCGTTGAGCCTGCACACAAGCAAAAACATCTGTTATTCACAAACAACTGGTTGAATTGAAAATACTTTGATACCTGAAGGGAAGTTTGAGTGCTGCAGGGAAAATAGAAAGGATGATGAGAGGATGAAAGGCCTTTTATTAAACAGTCTGATGGAGGACGGTAGAAATGATTCCACGCCAAAACAGAATTTGTAGGAAATTTGTACGAGCAAAACTTTACGAGCAAGCAAAATTGAAAGGAGAACAACGGGGGATGTGTGAAAGGGGGAAATAGAAGAAAAACATACTCATTTCTGTCAGTTTCGCGATAAGCGTGGATTCCCCGGATTTGCTGTAAACATCAAACCTTTTACTTTAACGTGTCTTTACTTTTACAAAAGCAACAAAAAGTGCTACTAAAACAAACCAAAAAAAGCCACACCTGCCATCAGCTTCATCTTGTCCTTCCACGTCAAAACGTAACCTCTTCAGTGAATTTGTGGATGTGAGTAAATCCCGACGCCGCTTGAGAGCTTCACTGGAGGCGCTGACCATTTGATTTATTTTTTTAAATCTATTGGGATTCTGTAGAAGATCCAATAAAAAAAAAGATGTGAGGGGAAACTTATCTGACACAACAGTTGCTCAGGTGACAATTTATGTCGCCATATGGCAAATTAAACTGGTACGTACTGCGAATGACTCGCCGATGGACACCAGCATCCTGCAAAGTTCAAATAATGTATTTACAATAATTGAATAAAAATTTTTAGTTTTTTATTGAGGTCAAAACAAATAAGACATAACCAACTTTGAGCGTGGAGAATGGATTCCTTGGTAACCACCCGGATGCTTCAGTGGGGAGACGTACACGTTGCTGCTCCCGGGAACCAGCTGAGGTTTTTTCGGTATCTTATAGTTAGTTCGCGGAATTTCCGGTATCGGAGAAAGGGGTGGCGGCTGAGAGGAATAAAGCAAGCAGAAAAAGTGGGAGGAAAAAAAAAAAATCCACTAAGTTTTATGCACGTAATAAAAGTAAACCGTCTCTACAAACTGGACTCACATTTGGAGAGGCATACTGCAGAATATTGCTTTTGAGCTTCTGCATAAAAATTTGATTGTAAAAGACGATGATCGAGTCGTATTCATTGTTTCTTATCAAAACGTTCTTGAACGTCTGGAACAGAAACAGAGAAACTTCAAACACAATGCAGTTTAGCTTCAACCAAGAAAAGTATTTGTAGGCAGAAATATTTCATTTTAATACGATTTAAAAAAACTTTGCATACGTTTTGGTTCGTGTTTGGCAGCTCTCTGTATGCCATTACAATGGACTTGAAACGAAGGTCGATGCCCTTCACTTTACAGATAGCATACATAGCAGACAACATGAGCTGCAAAACAATGGACATATGTTCAAATAACGAGAACCAACTGAAGTTCAGGATATTTTCAATGCTGCCACGGTGTAGAGTGCTAGAGGGCTGTAGGTAAATCACTCGGCTACCTGGTCCAGGTGACGGTCTTGCATCAGCTCGTATTTGTGACGGAGCGTATGCTGGAAAAGTGTCCAGATTATCGGCTCCAGCTCAGGGCGGCCAGCCAAGACGTTGGCGCAGAGCGTCTTTAGCCGCATATACGCCAACCGGTACACTAACACATAAAAAGAAGAAAAGAATATTCCACTAGCAGAAAACATATGTATGAAATAGACAAAAAAACATTATGCTCCATTCCCCAGTTTGGAAAAATAGATTGTAATGTCATTCCATAGCGCAGAGTTAAAAGTGAATGAAAAAAGTTGTTCTTTCCCCAAATATGAATAATGTTGCTGGCTGTGTTTTGTAACAATTGATATTAAAAAAATAAATAAAAAACTTACACTTTTTGTAGAAGAGGCAGAGAGAGTTAGACCTTGTAAATTTCTGGAACTTGCTTGAAGTATGAACAGAAGCCTGCGCTACTGCAGCCTCAGAGCGCAAGTAGTAGCTAACAGGATGCGCTTGGGATAAATACCTGGAACGCACAAAAAAAAAAAAAAAAAGTCACATATGAGACATTATATTAATACCCTAACCGAAAAATTTGTGTGTCCGGTAGCACTCCAAGCAGTTCAATAAAGAGCTCCAAACAGCTGCTGGGTGGTGGGAAGAGCCGCCTACTAGAACGGACACTTGGTGGAGTTGTCGCTTGGTGGAATAGAGAGCTGGAAAAGCTGTTTTGTGGACCACAGGACTGTTGACTCTGCCCTGGGCAGAATGTGGGCTACCATTGCAACGATGTTTTAAAAGCTCTTATGGATAATAACAAGGGGCCAAACTGACCACTTAAAGCTCCACATCTTGATAGCAACCCACATCCTACGCTGTAATGGGGTTGGAACACCATCCGTCGCTCACAAACACCATGAGTTCATCTTTAATTTACTTTTCCACGTCTCTGTCCGCACGCACCATCGTGAAGCCGGGTAAGTTCAGACAGGAATCTCCATTGATGTCGCTCAGCCATTGAAGCCGCACTCGGAATGTCCCGTCTTCATTTCCTTGCTTTTTACTTCACTCTAGCATGGCACATACGCAACACATCCACTTTGACTCGGCATTCCTTGCAGCTGAAGTAGCTAATTTTAAATAAACCAAAAAAAAAAAAAAAATATGGAATGCCACACGGACCTGCTGCCATCACGAGGGGAATTTAACAAATGTGTGTATGTAGTAACTAAACCAAAGCCATAAAACTGATGGTCATACCCTCAACAGTCAGGATCAAAACGACCTAAAAAGTGGTCCTGAGAGAATCATGGCATTTAAACAAACTTTTATGAATCTCAATCATTTGGTTGCTTTAGAGTTTTAGGTGGTTGCATTTCAGAGAGTGTTTGTTAAATGACTTACAAGTCATCAGTGGTGCTGGTATGTTGCAGTGGTTGGTTTACAGTAGCTGCTGTTTCCTGGTCTGCTGCCTGGCTAACTGCCCGGCCTGTGGCCTGGTCCGCTGCATGGCTGCCTTCCTGCCCTGCAGCCTCGTCCACTGCCCGGTCCGCTGCATGGCCGACTTCCTGCCACGCTGCCTCGTTCTCCCGTTCAAGCCTCATAAGCTCAAACAGCATGGAGCCCTGCAAAGAACACAAGCATACTCATTTCCATCTGAAGTCACACATGCTTGTGTTTGGAAAGATTGCATAAGCGAAGAAATTTATCATGAGTACATTCCAATGTCGTGGCTGCCACACCCTGAGGATGGCACTAACATCCGGGGAGTACACTTCGTACATGAATGTTCTAATAGTTGTGTTTGGGTATTCCAGCACAGGATGATTTTAAGAGTTCTTTTTTTCCAAGTTTATTCCTGATCTATAATCCTATTTACTTGAAAACAAACACTTAAGTTAAAATAATAAAGACTTTGAAGACACGTTAAGAAAATATAGTTAATCAAACAATTCCATAACATGGTTTGAAGTTACGTTGACTTAGAATTTTTGGTTTTCCAGTGTTAATCTGTATAACTACAAACCAATGTGACAGTAGGAGGACTTTGCCCTGTTGCAGGCTCCTCCCTTTGTTTAAACAGTCCGATAAATTCAGTGTCTGTGTTTTGCCTTCAGGCTGCTGTATGGTGTCTGATTTGCAGTTAAACAGAGGCAGAGGAACGACCGACATGTACACACAGGAAAGCTGTTGGAGCAAGCAGAAGAACTAGAGAGGGGAAAGAACCGCTCATCTCAAACAGATTTGAGAAGAAACACGACTGCTGTCTTAACAGAATTGTGGAAGAGACCTGGAACGAAAATAACAGGACGTTTGAACAACATTCAAGAAAGAACGTTGCATTTAAAAGACTTTGGAAGTCAATACAAATAAGGTATTGAGAAAATCCTGAAATTTTAGACAAACATAAAGTTAAACAAGACTGAAATATCAAATTAAGAAGCTGATTTCTCCGTTTTGCTGTAAATGTTCTAAACCTGCCGGACGGATCTAAAGATGAATAATAGCACGTGTGACATTAACGATGACTTCAAGTACCCTTTGTACAGTTGGGTTTTTAGTGTTGTGTTTGTGGTCGGACTTATCTTCAATCTGGTGGCCGCGTACATTTTTTGGTGTACGGTGAAGCTGAGGAACGAGACTACAACTTACATGATGAATCTTATCGTCTCAGACTCACTATTTGTCTTCAGCCTGCCATTTCGGATTGTATACTTTGTCAAACGTAATTGGATATTTGAAAGTGTCTTCTGCAAGATCTCTGTGGCATTGTTCTACACTAACATGTACGGCAGCATTCTCTTCCTCACTTGCATCAGTGTTGACCGTTTTCTGGCCATCGTGTACCCGTTTCGGTCACAGACAATTCGTACTAAGAGGAACGCCAAGCTGGCTTGCCTTGCGGTGTGGGTGATGGTTCTTTCTGGAAGTGTACCTACGGGATTCCTGCTGGACACCACTTCACCGAACAACACAAAAAGCAATTCCTCCCAAGTGTTCTGCTTTGAGAACTACTCAAAAAAGCAGTGGAAGTCCGAGCTGTCCAAGGTGGTGATTTTTATTGAGACTGTGGGCTTCATCCTCCCACTGATGATCAACATTTTCTGCTCGGTCATGGTGTTAAGGACCCTGAGGAAGCCTCAAACTGTTAGTCGTGGAGGGAACCACAACAAAACAAAGGTGTTAAGAATGATAATAGTGCATCTGCTTATTTTCTGCTTTTGTTTCATTCCCTACAACGTTAACCTCATCTTCTACGCCCTAGTCCGCTCCAATGTGTTAAAAGGGTGCTTTACAGAACTTGTGGTTAAAACCATCTACCCCATTGCTCTGTGTTTAGCCGTGACCAATTGCTGCTTTGATCCGGTCATTTACTATTTCACTTCAGAAACTATTCAAAACTCCATCAAAAGGAAAGCGACAATATGGCAAAACGGAAACAAATTTTTTGACCGATTACAAATGGACAGCACGCAAAGCAGCACACTTCAAAAGAACCAGACGTTAAGAGCCAAGGTATTTGAAAATGACTCATCAATCTGAAAGCAGTTCTAATAACTTGTAATTCAGTGTGTTTGAGCAGAAATGAGGGCAAAAGTACGAACCAGAAAGACTTTGAAACAAACAGGTTGGTTAGTAAGGAGTCACACCCATTAGACACTGCTGAGACCTTTGACTAGGACTACAGACACTGAGCCCAGTTTGGAAATCAAAACTGAAAAAAAAAAATGTGTTGCAACTTGAGAATTTTTATCAACATAGTTCATTACTCAAGTTATAAAACCGTTCAAAGGTGTGCCTTCTTAATGTGCATTTGAAGAAACGACAAGCACTGCCAGAAATATTTGTTTTGGCCCAAACACATTATTTGTGGTCCTAATCCTTCAAGCTGCTACTCCCTTAGCAACTCTGAACCAGTATTATACGTCTTAATGTACAGTTTAAAAATGTGTGGTGATATGTGCCTTTTTTTTTTTTCTTGGAATGTTATGTACCTAATAGAATAATGTGTTTTACCTTTAATTTTCTACAGTAAATAAACAGTTATCTTTTATAAATAAAAATAAGCTTTGAATTTTGATTCGATGCTTAGACTGCTAGAGAGATCATTATGAACCTGGGATGAAAAAAATGTATCAGCTGTTCTCTCTATGGGTGTAAGGAAGTTATTAACCCAGACTTATCAGCCATATGTGTACAGACAATCTTAGCTTTGAACCATAAAAAAACAGGCCAAAATAGATGTGTGCATGTAGGTGTGGTGAAAACTACATTACCACCCTTTTTAATATCTATAACTTGTCGTATTCTAAAAAGAATGGATTCAAATGCAGAATGACGTGCTAACAAAGGAAAAGGAAATTCAACAGAATTTGAATCCATGTTAAGTAATAGCTCCTTCGTATAAAAAAAGCTGTGCACAGCAAGACAGAACATTACTGCATTCTTCAGTGAGAGGATTCGCCTGCAGGTATTTGCTGATAAGCATAGACTCAACTGAAGCAGGGAATGAGAAACTAAAACATTCAAGCAACAGCATGCCCTCGCTCTGGCATATTAGGAACAGTTGAAAACAGTTTATCTAAATAGTTTAAAGTGAAAGGACAAAAATAAGAAAACAAAGATATCGAGCTGCACGGTGGCGCTATGGTTAACAGTGGTCTCACAGCAAGAAGGTCAGGGTTCGAGGCTTGAATCACTGGCCTTTCTGTTTGGAGTTTGCATTTTCTCCCCAGATATGTGTAGGCTTTCTCCGGGTACTCCGGTTTCCTCCCACCTTCCAAAAACATGCATGTTAGGTTAATTGGCCACTATGGAAAAAAAGGCTTGTAGATGATTGTCTGTGTGTGCGCAGCCCCGCAACAGACTGGTGACCTGTTCGGGGTGTACCCTGCCTCTCGCCTGAAATCATCCAGGATAGGCTCTGGCAACCCCCACGACCCGTTAGGGCTAAGCAGTTCAGAAAATGAACGAACAAAGAATAAAGATAGAGGAGATAAGAAAAACTTGAAATATTTCCAAACTTTTTTTTTTTTTTGCCAACATTAAAAAACCTTGTTAAATTCATTTTGCCATCACCATAGTGGTGATTAAATTAGATCCTCAAAAATCATTGCAATAGGTGGAAAAATAATCATTCATAAATGATGGTGAAATGGTAGTTTCACCTTTAGTTTTGACAGAAGGATATGGTTTGGAACTGGAATCGTGCCGTATTCACCAAGTTTGTACATTTTTAATATAAATGTGTTGAAGTAAAGAGAATAAACCACGTTAACGAGCATGGTCAAAGGATCTATGCCAATTATGTTATACATGCGACTTTCTGCTTGTAAAAAGAAGCAAACATTTGACTTTATTACATTTAGAGTGCAAACAAAAGAAACATATCGATGTCATACGATTTACAAAAAATAAAAATTTACTCGTTAGTTCCAGGCAGATTTATGACAACTTTAACTCAAGTCTTACAGAACATGGCAAAGCATTAGTACCATTTACCTGTAAAAAAAAAATGGTTTCAAATCTGTTTAACTGTAAATTTGAATGCATTGATTTACTTGATTCATCGCACAGCCTGAACTACTCGGTTGCTTTTTTGTAATGTAGCCAAGACGTTACAAAATTTGTTAGAAAAATGTTTTCAATGCCTCAAAGAAATATTTCTCAGTTTTATTGTCTGCTGTCTTCTATTGAACACAATCTGTTTTTTTTTGGCTAAATTAAACAAACCCATTTCTCAGTATTCCGTCCGCAGTAATCAGCTGCATCCATCCAGAGAGAGCTGAGCCAAATTGTAAAGCTCTCGATTTACAAGTTGATCTACGTTCCTACCCTCGCCTATGGTCACCAGCTGTGGGTGATGACCGAAAGAAAGAGATCACAGATACAAGCAGCTGAAATGAGCTTTCTCCGCAGGGTGGCTGAACTCTCACTCAGAGATAGAGTAAGGAGCTCTGCCATCGAGGAGGAGCACGGAGTAGGGCCGTTGCTCCTCCGGTTTGAGAGAAGCCAGAGGAGGTGGTTCGGGCATCTGGTTAAGATGACTCCCGATAGCCTCGCTGGAGGTGTTTCAGGCACGTCCCACCAGGAGGAGACCCAGAGGCAGACCCAGGGCTCGCTGCTCACAGCTGGCCGGGGAACGCATCAGGATCCTCCCGGGTGAGCTGGAGGATGCACCTGGGAAGCCTGGGTTTGCCGTCAAAGGCTGTTTCTCCCCACGACCCAGCCCCGGATAAGTAAAAGACAACGGAACGGTACGACCGTAGCAGCCTACTGTCTCTGAATTGCTACTATTTCTAAATGAGCTGAGAGAAATATGGTTAATGATCAACCCTGTAGTATGTGTGTCCGGTGTGTATGGGGTAGCAGGTGGAGGGTCCTTATCAGTGGAGCTTCTGTTTCAAATAAGTAGAATGTACACTGCAACAGGACGTTGCTGAACGGAGAGGAAAATCAGCATCGGCAGTGCTTTGTGTCCTTTATTGGTGAGTGGCCAAATAATCTCTTTATTAATGTAAGCTTTATTCTCACACGAGTTTTAAAAACAATGTAATGTGGAATTCTTTTTGTGGTCTTATTGGAAACATTACGATATATGTTTCCAAGAAGGACAATTTATACTTAGTCTAAATTGAACTTTTAGAAATGTTTAGTTATTGGTTATATTTTGTCAGTTTGCAAAATAGTCACATTTAAACATTAGGTCGGGATTAATAAGTCAAGTTGATTTACAGAATTACAACAACAACAAAAAAAAGAAACAACATAGGGCTATTTATAAGAACTTTAATTCATTTGAATTGACAAGATCTAATTTGTTGGTAATTGATAGAAAATGCCTTTGAAAGAAATAAAATAAAGGAAACAATGCTTCACCTGGCCAAACGATTAGACTGTATAAATTACTTTGAGTAAATACAAAATCAAATCCTCACAAAGATGTGATCTGTGTGTTTGAATTAAAAATAGATTATAGTTGCACTTACATTTTGATTACTTTGTTAATCACGTCACTGTTTATTTCTTCAGGAGATATATTCAGGGCAGATGTTGGACTTTATGTAGTTAATCAAAAGACTCATTACGCTACATCCTCCATTACACTTCACAAACTTCAATTAAAGCTTCTATAAATCTCCGTCTGGAGTGAGCTTTATGAGCTCCTAGATTTCTATTTATTCAGTAAATAAGAGGAGTGATGTGTTAGATTTGTTTACGCTGAATGAAATGAAGTCAAATGTTTGCTTGTTTTACAAGCAGAAAGCTGCATGTAAAACTTTATTGGAAGAATCTATCAGGCCAGGCGTATTAACGTGCTTTATTCTCATCACCTTAGCAAATTTTGTTTTTTTTTTTTTTATTTTGAATTACTCTATTCATCCCTCACCGGGGAAATTTGTTTGCTGCACTCCTTACACCGCAGCAGGCTGCCCTTCAACGGCGCCAATGGTGGGAGAAGTGGGGGTTAGGTGTCTTCTCCAAGGACCCTAGACGTGCTCTCCGTGGGACGCGAACCCGCGACCTTCCGGTCCGCGGGCGAACGCGCTAACCACGCGGCCACCGTCTCCATTTATGAGATTTACGTCTCATAAAACCCAACACATTTTTAGTTGATTAAGTTTAAACTCCCAACAGGCCTAATAAACACTGCTGAGAGATTATTGAACATGATCATGTCTCGGATTTTCCCAGTAGGGGATTAATAAAGTATCTTAAACACAATGTCTTACGTCATGTACTCACTCCCATCTACCTAATCTCTTTCAGAGCTGAGAACAACAAAAAGATTTTAGAAACAAGACTAAAAAGTCTTTTTTCAGAAATGGAGATGTGGAATATGTCAGATCTGACAGCTGAGCCAGATGCCTTATCTTCTAATTGTACGGTGGATACAAGCTATCGTTTCACTTTTTACCAAGTTTCCTACAGTTTCACTTTCCTGCTGGGTTTGGCTACCAACTGCATGGCTTTTAGAAAACTCTGCTCATCGTCATATGCTAAGAACTCCACAGCTATTTACATGGCCAGTCTGTCCATTGCTGACTTCTTTTTTGTGATTTCCCTACCCATGAGAATCTATTTCTACAACCAAAAAGCTCGAGCAATGTCCTCAAACATAGTGGACCCGTCCAACTGGATAGGAGCAGTTTACTGCCAAATGACTTTCATCCTGAAATACATCAGTTTATATGGTGGAATCTTCTTCCTGGTGTGTATTGCTGTGGATCGATACCTAGCGGTGGTGCACCCTTTGGCGTCCACGATCCGTAGGCTGCGCATTGCACAGGTGGTCAGTGGGGGGATCTGGTGCCTGGTGCTGGGACTCAGTGTGGGTTTACCTTTGCTGTACTCAGCGGCATCTTATCAAAATAAGCCATGTCTCCTGGACCCATCCTCACAACAGCACAAAATCATCATCCTGGTAGCCCTGGGTATAGTGTTGGGCTCATTTCTGCTGCCAACTTTGATCCTGCTTTACAGCTATTGCAGAGTGCTGAGTGTGCTTCGCAACTCAAGACACCGCTACCGCAACCACCGTCGCAACCGTCGGCACACCCTGAGAGTGATTTACTGGGTGCTGGGTGTCTATATGCTCTGCTTCCTCCCCTATCACATCAATTTGCTGGGATACACCCTCACACATCTGAAGCTGCTAACCCACTGTGGTCTTGCTAAGGTAACCAAAGCAGCACATCCTGTGGTCCTTTGTCTAGCCAGCTTTAACTCCTGCCTCAACCCTCTTATCTATTGTTTCTCCAGTAGCCAGGTACATAAGAAGGTGCCAGCTGGTGGGGGGAGTGGTAGTCAATAATACAAACAGTTTCACATCAAGTATACGGCATAGATCAGTGTTTTTCAACCTTTTTCATGCCGAAGTACGTTTTTCCATCAAAAAAAATCTTGAGGCACGCCACCAAGAATTGTTAAAAACTATTCTGTTTCAAATTTAAATTATTTAAATAAATGCAATATCATATGCAACCATGAGCGCTTTGTTATTCTGTGCACGTTTGAAAGTTTTGCACCTTTTTTCCCCATATTAACGTGTTTGGTTCCAGACAAGGAGACTATCATTTAAATTTACCCAGAATGCAAGAGAAACTATTACCTCTTTCATGTCTTGCAGAAAATGTGAATTTTAAGTAGAATCCAAATTTTTCTGCTTTAAAACACAACCTAAATGTTCTTGTAATGTCTCAAAAACATGTAGAAAATACAATCCACTAGGTGGGGTAGTTTTGAGGAGAGATGGACAGCAGCTCGCAACAAAAAAAGCAGAGAAGAAGAGTGGGTTGCTATGGTTACAGTAAACAACCTATTGCAAGACATTCCTGCCTGTCTCTAAATAAAAGACAAGATTTTATAATAATAAACATAAATAAATACACTGTAATCCATTTTTTTACACTAACATCATGTGATCAACCAAATAATCTTTTCGAGGCACCGATAGATCACGATCACCATATGAGGTGAAATAGGATCATTTCTCACGGCACAACTGACAATCTCTCACGGTACACTAGTGTGCCGCAGAACACTGGTTGGAAAATACTGTCATAGATAACTTGAAAGCTTCAATTGATCGATGCAACAAACAAAGACGTTTTCCAAATGATGCAATACTGTGTTTCATGTATTCGGAAAAATGATATAATTTGCTCAACACCTTGTATTTGTTCTAACAAAGAAATTACTATACGGTCTCATAACTGTCCGTAGCGGCATGTCTACGTTTGTTTTTACTGCATCAATGTTACTAAGAATGTGCATGCAATTTGGTCCGTAGATTTAGATTTCAGTAGGTATACTTTGAGGACCTTTATTTTTTTTAAATGGAAAAAAAAACTGCATCAGTCCATCGTGGTAAAGAGAGAGCTGAGCCGAAAAGCAAAGCTCTCGATTTACAAGTCGATCTACGTTCCAACCCTCAACTATGGTCACCAGCTGTGGGTGGTGACCGAAAGAATGAGATTGCGGGTACAAGCGGCCGAAATCAGCTTCCTCTGCAGGGCTGCTCCTGCTTCCTCCGCAGGGCTGGGCTCTCACTCAGAGATCAGGTGAGGAGCTCTGCCATCCGGGAGGAGCTCGGTGTCGAGCCGCTCCTCCTCCAGGTCAAGAGGACCCAGACGGGGTGGTTCGGGCATCTGGTCAGGATGCCCTCCGAGCGCCTCGCGGGCGAGGTGTTTTGGGCACGTCCCACCGGGAGGAGACCAAGGGGCAGACCCGGGACCCGCTGGAGAGACTATGTCTCACACCTGGCCGGGGAACGACTTGGGATCCTTCTGGGTGAGCTGGAGGATGCAGCCGGGGTGAGAGAGGCCTGGGCTACCCGTTTGAGAGTAGCCAACCCTGGAACAAGCGGAAGATGACGGAGCGGAAAAAAAAAACTGTTATAGTGAGAAATACTAGCAATGGACAAAACGGAGATTTTCAAATTGCTTCAAGTCTGAAGGATTCACACGCCACCTTCATGCATAAGACGGTTTCTTTTACTCTGTGGAAACAGTCTGACCTCACAGAATTGGGGTTTGCTAGCTCCACAGAGGGAGGTGGTTTTATTTCTGGTCGGGGCCGGACGTGAGGTATGTATGTATAACAACTAAACAGTCAGTGTAGTCCGGAAAGCAGAGCGGAAAAAAAAATTGCAAATGAACCCCAAATTTCCTATGAATAAAATTTCTAAACACTGTCTTCATTCTGGCCTTGAATTCTCAATCTCGAGAAATGTTTCAAACAAGGACCGTTTAAGCTTGGTTGACCCACTTTTTTCAGCTACTGAATTACAAACATGGCTCGGAGGGAAGCTTTTTTCCCCACACTTGGTTCGCTGATTGAGCTGAGATTTTCCCATCACTGCAATCATAAGTTAACTGTAAGCCAACATCTTCAACACCTGATGCAGTTGCAGGAGTAAATTTAAGCTGAGCAGAGATACTAAGAAGCACCAGCTTAGCTATTCAGACAGCGACATACAAGGAAAAGTTTCTGATAGGAGATAAAAAGGTTTTGGTATCTTTAAATTAAATTAAATGAATTACTCTATTTATCCCTCACCGGGGAAATTTGTGTGCTGCACTCCTTACACCGCAGCAGGCTGCCCTTCAACGGCGCCAATGGTGGGAGAGGCGGGGGTTAGGTGTCTTCTCCAAGGACCCTAGACGTGCTCTCTGTGGGACGCGAGAGCGCGAACGCTCTAACCACTGAGCTGCCGTCTCCTCCTTTACAAATGAGTATCACAAAATATTTTGCTAAAATTTCCAGACAGCAATGCATGTGTTACCCCATTATGTCGAGTTCACAAACCATCAGCTTTTTGTAATAAAATACCAGTTTTACTTTTATTTATTACAACTGGATAGGTATTAGGATTCATAAGGTACATAGCTTAGTCATATTAAAGCTTGCAAAAAATCAAACAGCGTTTTTAATAGAAAACACTCTACACACACACACACACACACACACACACACACACACACAAAAAGGTTAATATATTGCTGTGTAATTGATTATTTAGACTCTATCTTCAGTAATTTACTGTCTAAACAGAGCCAGTCACTGATATCCTCCAAAACACTGCAACATGTTTATATGTAAACACTTTGACACATCCTTAAACGTCAATGCAAAATAACTGAGCTCCTACTGAGCGCTGGCCTATCGCAGCAACTCTGACTTCTGTTCTTTGCTGACAATCCCTGTTTTGTGTTCACTTTAATATTGCCAATACAATCACAGAGTTCTGACTAAAACACACTGACAACAAAAGCAAGTGTTTAAAAAGAATTCAAACTACTTATATTGAGCTTATTCAAGGGGTGTTTCATTTTTGTAAACTGCTGTTTCTCTTACCTTGTGATAGAAATAAATTTCAAACTAAACTATAAGTGTTGTGTATATTTTCTCTCTCATGTTCTGGTAACATTACCAGTTGATCTAATCTCCTGTGAACTGCAGGTGGTGACCGAAAGAACAAGAACGCCAAGACAAACTTGTTTCGTGCAGCTTTATGAGCTCGCAATAGAGACCATGCGACGCAACACTGACCGATTTCCAAGCGAGTTTCTCCAGGATGAGGTTCTCACAGGTCATCATATGTCTGATGATATCCTTGTTTAGTGTCGGTTCAGCTTTGATGAAGCTCTCGATGACTTTGTAGAAGCCGAAGGCAGAGATCTGCATCACACTCAAAATCCATGGGAAGCACACATCCGAGTCATTTGGGCTGTCTCCGTGGTGATGGGTTCCTCTTTTGAAGCTGCTTTCTGAATATGCATCACAAACATTGTGGTTACAGTTTGATACACACAATTTTATATCACCACTGATCTTTTAATGAATGGACATCAATTAGAAAATGTGGTACCTTCATAAGTTGCCAGAACGACCTCCAATGAGCAGGCCAAAAGGGATGTGTGAAATGTCTCGTCATTTAGAAGTTTGCTGCAAAGTAAATTATTGGAGTCAATTGAAGTGTAATTTTTTTCCTGTAATAAACTGGATTGATTGTTTCACCAGGACATCAAACTCACCTAAAATTTTGCACACACAGCCTCTTCTCTTCCTGTAAGATTGAAAAGCAAACATAATTTAATATAGAAAAAAAAAATAATCAGCGATGCTTCAGACAACAAAGACTTTTTGCTGATCCACAAGAAGAAATATTCCGTACCGAAATCAACATGGACTCCATCACTTTAAAATATAGTCTGACGCCGAGTTTGAATCTCTGCAAAACACAAGAAATGTCACACGAATACAAAACTCAGAGAAAATGATGTTGCCTGTGTTTCTATTCATACCTGGCTACCGTATGAAGTGCCCTGTGATCCAATAGCTGCACCAAACATCTCGCTAAACCTAACTTCGCATTTTTCCAAACGCTTGAAAATATCTGCCGTTGGGTCCAAGGTGCAGTTCTGTCACGGAAAAAAAAAATTTAGTAAAGATGAAAGTTTTATGTGGACAACAAGACCATTTAAAAATTAAATAAATAACACTCACTTTGAAATATTTCTTTAAAACTTTTGATGGGTAGTCCGAACTCGGGGGAAGATCAACCTGCAGCAGCCGAATGGACGTCATGGCATGCCTGAGGTCAAAATAAAAAGTTAAATACATAGTAGACGGTTAAACAGTCATTATCTGAAGTGTAGAAAAGACAAATGTCAGCAAATTCCACACCTAATTGGAGTCCGGGGAGGAAGGGATCCGCCCTCCTCACCTGGCTGAGGTTTCTGTTCAGTCTTTATTTCTTTAGATCTGAGCACAGTATGTAACATTCATACATCATTTCTTTCCAAAAATCACTGCCAAAGAAATAGTTTAAATTGAATAAAATATAAAGGAAAATCTTACAAATCAACTTTCGGAGCCAAAAGAATCTCGTTTTCATCAAGAAACAATCGACCGTCAAACTCATTGTTGTCATTGAAGTGCTGTTGGTACTGTTTATTCACATCGGCCATCTGGATAGACAACGACAGAAAAAAAATGTTGACAAGACTCTTCACATGTCTTTACAATCCATAAGCTGATCACATAAACAGCAAGAAGATTAGTTTAAAAAAAAAATCAATTTCCCACCTAAATATATACTGAATGTTTATATTAAAATGCTGTGCATGTACGTCTGCAAATATATTCAAACAAGTATTTTTTTGCAGCACAGCATTTTGCTTAGGACACAAAAAAAAGATGGTGTGAGAATTTGCATTTAATCAAAATCTAAGGCCTAAAATAAACTTTAAAAGAATATTATTTAAAGTTGAAGGTCTAATCAATATCCACCCGTTAAGACGGCAAGATCTGTTTAAATTTGCGCCATAAAATGTCATCAAAACCACTTTTGTGATAAATAATCAACAGGGTGAGACTGAATCGTAAAAACGACCCCATCTGTTCATTACCAAGGCGATGAAAGAGTAAAATACATATATCCCTCGCTCCCCTTTCGATGAGTGTTTCCGTTTCAGCAAACAGTGGGATCCTGTATCTACTTTTGTCACAGCCCATACTTCAATATATTGCCTCTACTACTAAACTTGAGTAAACAGTTTGATGACACTGTGTGGGTGAACAAATATGTCAGAGCAGCAAAATCAAAAGCCAGCATCTGTTAAACAATAAAACATAAGGAAAGAGGGACTGAGGGGAGGTAACTAAAGGAAGGAGAAACCAAACAGGTGAAGAGGATGCAAGGAGAACATTTTATTACTAGGGAAAAATCTGGCTTCTGTGGAAGATTCAGCGTCTTTAGAAAAACGGAGAAACTGTTGTGGTAAACACTGGTGACCTGCAAACAGAAGAAGATAAAATTGGATTATTTAACATGGCTTTAACAATTTTTAAAAGGGAAGAAAACAAAAAACAAACAAAGTGTCTAAACCTCCTCAATGTTGCACTCATTTTCTTTGCACAATTTTTCTAACAGCAATTTGTGCTCATTTTCCGGCCCAGTATCATCATCTTGCTCGGGATTGGCGTTACTCAGGTTACGACGAGATGTTCTTTTGTGAGTGTCAAAAGACTTTCCGGAAGATAATTCTGAGAAGAAATGAAGAACATACTGAAGGTAAAACAAGCAAAAAAAAACCTCAAAACAAAATTAAAATAGCTTTTAGGGTTCTCTAAAGCGGGGGTGCCCAACCAAGTTGATCACAGTCTACTGGGAGGCCATGGACGGATTCTAAGTCGACTGCCTGGTGTGTAGAAGAAGATAGGAGATTATTGGAGACTGTGACGTGAAAGCAAGTTGTAAAGCCTGTTCTCAATAAACAGCGCATGGTGCTGCTGCGGCCTCTGCCCCTCTCAAGGCACACCGTGCGCGCGGAAAATGTGTGTGTTAGGGAGAGAAAAAGAGAGAGGAAGATGTCACTGTGTGTGTTTCAGAGTAAGGGATTTGTCTGTGGGTGTATGTTTTAGAAAGAGAGGAACTTGTGTCTCCGCGTGTGCGCGTTTGAGAAAGGAAGTTGCCTGTCTGTGTTTGAATAAGGAATTTGTCTGTGTTTATGTCTGTGTTTGAGAGAGGGCGTGTTTATGATGTGATGTCTAATGGTTGTGTGACAACAAAACGTGTTGTGAGGGTAGTTTTACTGCAGGCTGGAAACAGTCTATTGGGGGTTGCGATGCGCCGGACTGGTAGATCTCAGGAGGTTTGATATTTGAAAAGTAGATCTTGGGACAAAAAAGGTTGGACACCCCTGCTTTAAACAAACAATTTAAAGACAGATCAGTATGACAATTAAATAAACTTACTGTAATCATCCTGCACAAGTTGTGGAGGGCAATTCTTAATGAATAGTTCCAATGTGCAAAGCAGTAGCTGGAAGGAAATGACCAGGTCATCCTCCATCTGGAATGTCTTTCCTGCAGAAACAATTTTCATCAGTTATATCAAAGATGGAATGATGAGAAATTTAGCAGCATAAACACAATTTTTATTTCACATTTTGATACAACATGGTTTTAGCACTCAATTTACCTTTGGCGAGAAGGAACATTGTCCAGCAGTTTCTAATGTACACGTTCTCCCTTGAAAACAAGTCAATGAAACATTAATTCAACAAGAAAAATAATTAAAAAAAAAAAATCACTCAAAGGATGCAAAAAAAAAGTATGGTTGGAAAAGGACAAAGCAAGTAGAAAACTGCTGGATCTAACTTACTTGCCATCTGGAGTCACAGTGAAGATCTTTTTGCAGCATCTAAAAAAAAAAAAAAAAAAAAAAAAAAAATCGAATTTAACGTTATACAAAAAAAAAAAAAACGACTTCTTTCCTCCAACAAGATGCTCACTCACTTTTCAAACCTGCAGTAGAGAGTCATCAGTACGTCGTACTTCTTTTCTAATCGTTCCATTTTCAAGTTCACCCGGGGACAAATGAAATCATAGTTCTCATCCATTTTTCTCAGTAGGTCGAGAAACTGCTTTACCCTACAGGACAAAAAAATTAATGAATGCTTGTCAAACAGAAACTTGATTACTGTATTAGTTACAAAGTGATTCTGAACAAGAATGAAATATAAATTCAAAAGTAGACAAGCAAATCAGCTGTATAAAAAAGATTGTTCCTATAAGATAGGTAAGTACTTACTTCAGGCCGACAACGTTCAGAACTTGAGACAGAGTGAAACAGGGATCATCAAGATCTGTTTTGACAACAAACAGACATGCGGTCCACTGTCTTCTCACAGTCTCCTAAAAATGAAAGAAATTTAAAAAAAAAAAAAGATACATTTACATATTTTGTCTGAACATTTAACAGTAGAAAATGTGCTCTTAAAGTTGTTTCAGATTAGAAGCTGCAGGACAAACGTGGTCAATTTAGATTTGAAAAAGAACCCCAATCACAAGCTGCTTTGAACCTGTAATTTCCCATTATACACACCGTATTTTTAATACTCGAATAATTCTAATAACAGTACTTTATTAATCCCTCATAGGAAATTAGTGCACTGCAACAGGCAGCCAACGATGGCGCAATGGTGGGAGAAACTGGGGGTGAGATATCTTTTCCAGGGGCAGGGGCCGTCTACAGGGGCTCATGCCTAAGTGTTCTGTAGGCATAATCCTATCAGGAATCAAACCGACAACTCTTCTGTCCTAAGACTCTACCACTGAGCTATGCATACCCTATACAGCCCAAAGAAAAACTATCTGACTAAATTTTAGAAATGTAGCAAGAGCATGTTTAAAGCATGTTTAGTTGTGGTTTAGCCCAGTGTTTTTCAACCAGTGTTCCGCGGCACACTAGTGTGCTAAGAGAGATCATCAGGTGTGCCGTGAGAAATGATCCTATTTCACCTCATATGGTGATCGTGATCTACCGGTATCGCGAAAAGATTATTTTGGTTGATCTCGATGTTTGTGTAAAAAAATGAATTAAAGTGTATTTATTTATGTTTCTTATAATGAAATCTTGTCTTTTATTTACAGACAGGCAGGGGTGTCATGCATTAGGTTGTTTACTGTAACCATAGCAACCAACTCTTCTTCTCTGCTTTTTTGCTGCTAGCTGCTGTCCCTCTCTTCTCAAAACTACCCCACCTAGTGGATTGTATTTTCTACATGTTTTTGAGACATTAGAAGAATATTTAAGTTGTGTTTTAAAGCAGAAAGATTTTGGATTCTACTTAAATCTCACATTTTCTGCAAGACATGAAAGAGGTAAAAGTTTCTCTTGCATTCTGGGTAAATCTTCTGATAGGCTCCTTGTCTGGAACTAAACACGTTCCACCAAACACGCGCTTCAGCCCAGTCCTTTATTTTGGCTGTATAGATTTAATAAGTTGTATTGCCCAATGATGGTCTTTTGAATTTTGACAGCCAAATAAATTATTTATTCATTCATTGTGATTACTACAGTCAGACATCAGTCATTTTCTTATCCGTCTATCCCTTACGGTGCGGGGGCTGTCGGAGCCAATCCCGGCTGATTTAAGGCGAAGGGCAGGGTACACCCCGAACAGGTCGCCAGTCTGTCGCGGGGCCACACACACATACAACCATCTACACACACACTCATTCCTAGGGGCAATTTTGGCACCGGCCAATCAACCTAGCATGCATGTCTTTGGAGGGTGGGAGGAAACCGGAGTACCTGGAGGAAACCCACGCAAACACGGGGAGAACATGCAAACGCCACACAGAAAGGACAGTGTTCCAAGCCTCGTTCCCAACCGGGATTTGAACCCACGACCTTCTTGCTGTGAGGCCACTGTGCTACCCACTGTGCCACCGTGATTACTACACTGATGGAAAATTTAAATATCTCATTTTTAATGAAGGAGATCTTAGTATTATACATTTCAATAGTAATTAGATTTTATTCTTTCAGTCGTTCAAACATTTAACTAAACAAGTCTAACCAAAAAAAAAGAAACCAAGCAGAGACTGAAAGGGGTTTAGGCAGAAGTATAAACTTTTTTTAAGCCTAACCTAACTTTACATTGCTATTCAGAAGAAACCAAGAATTTGGCTGGACTTCAAAAATAATAAAGACAAAAGAAAGAACATGTGCTGCAACTAGGGCTGCAACTAATGATTATTTTGGTAATCGATTAATCTGCCGATTATTGGGTCGATTAATCGGATAAAAATGACAATTTAATAAATATTACTTTTTTGGCATATTTTAGAATGTAATTGTGTAAACCACAACTCATAACCACATAAACAACATGTTGAGTTTATTACAGTGAGAACAAATGTTAATCTTTCTGTCAAATAAAGAGGTATAATATTATCATTTATAGAAAATAATAAATATACTTACTGTATACAGTAAAAGTAAATTATTAGCACCCATAAAATATGCTTTAGTAGTACTGCCTAATAAAACATCAAATGTAAGCTGTTGGATCACATTTGAGAACAAGAAACTTTTAACACTTCTGGATTCGCAAATTTAACCTTGTTCAGAAGTATCGTACAAAAAAAAAAAGGCCCCAGATTAACATGAGAGAAAATATACAAAAATGTTTAAGTTGTGAAGTATTAGTGCAAAAGAAACCAACAAAAAACATCATCTCTACAGTAAAATGACCATCTATACCACTTATAATATTACAAACACAGATCTACTAATCGGTAAAGGGGTGTCAAACTAACAACAGTCTTTTTTTGTGGGGAAAAAATATGCTTTGCGGTGTAGAGGAGGCGGTCTTGTATCCTGGATTGAATTTAGCGATCTTTTTTTTCTACTGACAGCGGCCTCATATCGGACACGTTCATTTCCAAAATAAGAGTCCCTGAGAGAAGCGCTCTGCTGCGGAGTGCAACCGTTTCCCACAGAAAACAGTTCATGTTGGGTTGTTTTTTTGCAGATAATAAAAAGTGTAGTTAGCGACCTGTAAAATTGTTTTTATTAGAAATAACATCGTGTATCGCTCCGGTCCCACTCAAAGTCCGACATGTTTTTTTTTTCAGATGTTAGTGCAGCGTCGTTATGCTTCCGTGCCAAAACGTGTCCGTTTCGCAAACTTTACATATTAACGTGAGTCTTTTTTAAATTTAGCGGAAAATGATCCAAACTTTGGTTAATTTGGCATTTGTTTTTCTTTCCGCCATCTTGTTGAATCTGCCTGATCACGTGAGGCGGGGTGAAATGAAGGCCAGTGATTGGCTGCTATCTTCTTCTCCTCCTATTTTGGTAGCGCGCATCGTCAATTTGCTCTCTACTGCCCCACTTGGAAACCAATTTAACTGCAGCTGACAGTAAAAGCTTTGTAAGCGATTAATCGATGACCAAATTAGTCGACAACTATTTTGATAATCGATTATAACCGATTAAATCGATTAACTGTTTCAGCCCTAGCTGCAACATAATATCAGTCAAATATAAACATGTACACATGCATATACAAAAAACAAAAACTTTTCTTCACCAACAAAGCTTTCCCTCCTTTTTCTTGCTGAATTGAGTTGATATTTTTAGTGTATTATAATTATTTATGATTTTGAGATCAGGTTGCTAGCATCTAAAAAAACACACAAACACTTTCAATCTGTGGTAGAAATACTTACAACTCCTGCCACAGATTTCCGAACTTGATTCCAGAGATCCCAGGCGTGATCACAGATGACTTGAGAAACATTTAGATTATTGCACAGAATTAAAAATTCTGTGTCCTTGCCCTCCTCACATCTGTGGGGGATGGAAACAAAATAAAGCATGTGGACATCATGCAATCAGAGCTTGGTTTACATGCTACAACATCACAAGTTGAAATCCGTTATTAGAAACTCAAATTAAAAATTTAAGTAGTTGTTCAACTGTTTTTTTTTTAAATAAAAAAAATATTTATACCCGTAGTTTAATATTATATATATTTATAACTAGTTTCTTTAATCTGCTACAAACAACCACAATCCGCTCAATCAAACAAACTAAAAAAAAATCCTCCAACTATCACCCAAATCAACCATTTTAAACTAAAACACATAAAATAAGTTATTTCTTTTAAAACAAATAAAAACTTGTCTTACGGTTTATCGAACGTTCCAGAACTCTTCTCCTGAGAAGAGCTTCCAGCAGCCGGTTTCGATTTTTTAGCCTGCCTGGAAGCGGCGTTGCGTTTTTTAGGCGGCATGATGGTAAATTGCTGCCTAAACGCGCAGATTAGACAAAGATATCTAACTTTTCTAAAGTCAATTTGCAGTAGAATTGCGTTTAAATTCCGTAGCAGAAGTTTTGGAGCGTGTTAACGTACCAACTAAACCACTACCCAACTTCCTGTAGCCGTCATCCAAAGGAGATGCTCGTTTTTACAACGGAATCGTACGACAGCAAAACCTATTTGTTTTAACAGGGGAAGTTTATTCCCTCTATTAAAACGTTTTAACTATCTAATGTATCGTTTCGTCTAGAATAATTTGACACAGTTTATATTTGGCTAAATAAGTGGAAGAAAGTAACATTTAAATATATTAGGATGTGTTTAGAAAATCGCTTAGATTAATTTAGAATACTACACGTCACCGCCAGCGTCTACTTGGATGACTTAAAACGAGCGCACTCTTACTCACAAGCAGCAAACGCGGGAAGATGGTAACGTCACTTCCGGTTGTTTTTCCTTTTTTAAAAAAAATATAGAGAAAATCATGCTTGTTTTTTAAATGTGCCTGTGCCACCTGACTACAGCAGGTTGTCGTTTATCCATCCATCTTGCACATTTGTGTAGCTTAAAGAGCAGATCTGACCAGCCAGTAACTTTTAAGATGGTTTTAAGTTTGTTAAATTAAGTTATTTTAACAAGATTTGTGGAACTTTCAGCACGTGCTGCAATCCCCTCCTCCCCCACCTCGGTGTTTTGACCCCCCTTAAAATGACTGGATAGTGTCCATAGATGTAGGCCTTATCCTTTGCCCTACTACAGTAACACTACAAATCTTAAAAACAGGTTGTAGAACCATCCTACCCTGGTTTGCATTGAATAACAACAATAATAATAATAATAAAAAAACACTAATGTCCAAAGTTATAGGTAATAACTGTGTTCCTGCACACACAATGAAGCATGCAAGTGTTGATACATGCACCACGCTTCACACATTCTGAATGCAAAACCATTTTGATCAGCAGAATTTCATTCCATTGGTTCAGCAAGAATAAGACAAACAAAATTCATCATCTCAGATACAGTAATGGTTTAAATTTTTAGGTTTTATATACTGTGCAATCACTACTAGTGATTTTTCTAATGTCAAGAGGAGGCAGGTGACTAGTCACTTTGCATCCAGTAATAACTCTCAGCCCTGGGTTCCTGAGTGATATCAGAGTTTGATCAATGTTTTCAATATGTTGCTGGACCCAAACAGCTTCTGTTTCTGGAGTGAAAACTTTTCTTCAAAGCACTTGCATTTTTACACCAGTAATTAATTGCATTTATTGAATTGGAAAGACTTTCCTTTCCCAGATGAAGGGCTCTCATCATCCCAATCTTCACCAGTTATAAATCTTTTGCGTCTGCCTACATGTAAATTTTATGTGGAGAGGCTCTAGTTTTGTTTTCTTTTAATCTTATTATATACATCCCTCCTGGGAAAATTACTTTTGGTGCATTGCACTGCTGATGGCACCAATGGTGGGAGTAACTGAGGGTTAGGAGTCTTCCTCGGGAACACTTAGGCATGGGCACAGTGGGAATCGAACCAGCTTCTCTTTCCCCCTCCCCCCCTTTGGCTGTGAATCTATTAGTACAGACATGTACCTAACAGATCAGAAATCAGAGGGGATCATCTCTAATTCCCCAAAAGAATCTTCTTAACGTTTCACCAAGTCCACAGTTTTATGTATGATTGGGGAAAAAAAGTTAAGGCTTCCACCAGAGGAGGGAGCTCTTTGACTAATGATCTAGTGCTTTTGGGATGTTTGTGTCTTCTTAACAACTTTTGGAAGTTTAAGATGTTACAAATGTGCCCACATATGTCACTAACTAACCTCAAACAACCCTATAATGCTGGTGGACTGATGATTCAAATTAAAAATTAGTACTGATGCCACAATAAAAAAAGACACGAGGTCAAACGAGTGGCTTGATAATAAGCAATTATGTCAAAATGATTGAGTCTTAGAAAACAGGGGGTTTAAATCTGAGCCCTGTAATGGGAAAATATATTAAGCAGTAGTGTTTAGCAAATATTATTATTTGATTATTAAGATACAGGACATTTTAGTTTATTATAAGGGTGTAACAATGATGCTGTGTTTCTCTGTTACTGGACTCCAGGTGTCTTGGGGAGTGTGAGGGAACAGGCTGGCACCATCTCCATCCCCCCAGTGTCTTATCTTACTTCAAGGCCGAGATGGCTCTGAACTCAAGTTGAACTATCCAGGGGGAGGTTAAACCTTCAGTACAGCAATGCATTAAATGTTGTAGAATCAGAAACTTAGGGGGAGATCTCTCAAGCTTTTCACCTGTGCACATGTGATCTATGCAATAAACTTCTAAAGAAAGCAGTTGACTTTTTCTTCCACCGAGGCTGTTTTCCACCACAGCCCTAACCTTACATTAATCCAAGGCCAGCAACCTAGAGTCCCAATCTGCTTGGAGTGAATCAATAGAGATGAAATAGTCAACAGTAGTGGTGGTACTTGCTCAGCAAGGGTAACAGAACTCAGTGGAGAGTGACTTTAGTCTAGATGACCTAACTCTAGGTCTAACATGCAGGTTCAAGAAAACTGAATATAGTGAATGAAGAAACAAAGCAAAAGAACAACAAAAAAAAAACCATCAAAAATCAATGTAGCAGTTTATTAAAAACACAATAGATAGGTGCTTAGGTTGTTTTTGTTCCATTACTGTATTCAGTTTTCTCCAACCTATATGTTCACAGATATATTCCCACCATAACTGCAGTCTTGTTACAATCTTTTACATACCTTCATACAGTTCTCTGCTATTCTCTTTCTTAGTGGAACAGTGATTTGCACAGATCCAAACCATGCATGCCCTTCTGAGCAATTAGGTTAATTGTTCACCAGGCACGAGTGTGGGCCACTTTTGAATTGCAATGTCTATTCGAAGTACAAAACAACAAATGATACACAGAACAAATTCAAATAGGAGTGAAAAGACATTACATTAATTTGCAACTTTGTTTTCTCTTATTTTTTTCTGTTTGCCTTGTTTTTGAGCTTCAGAAACCATCATAAACACTGTTTGTGTTTCCACTTCCATTTTTCTAAATCTGTCAATATTTTAAGGTGAAGTAGAATTTCTAATTTAGCTGTTCTAGTTTAATTTTAGAAAAAAACAGGTTACATTCAGGTTAAAAAATGCAATTAAAGTGAAGCTTGTTATTTTCAGACCTTTCCAATTCAAATCCAGATTTTATTTGAAATCCAGATCATTTCAAAACAAATTATTTAGGATGGAGTTTTTTCTTATGTACTACCATCAGGAGCGGATCCAGGATTTTATAAAGGGGGGTGGGAGGCTGAGGTCATAGGCAAAACAAGCACCTGTGGTGCCCGCCAGTATAGGGGGTCTGGAGCATTCCCCCAAGAACAAAAATAAGAGTAATCTCCTGCATGTTGGTGCTTATTTTGCCCAAAGTGTGTAAGAATTAAAGTAGTAAGAACACTTTTTTTTTGTGGACCAAAAGGAGGGGGGGTACGCCCCCACCCTCCCTGGATCATTTGAGACAATCAGATTGCAACAAATGACTAAAATTGTTTTATTTTATGACCATAGTCATGTGCTTCAAAAAGATCTAAAATCTTACTTCCCATGGTTGTAATTTGTAATACCCCATAGTTTAATTATTTTAATAACAAATTGTAAATAAAGTAAATTATTGCCTGAAGGTTGGAAGTCAGAGATGTCGATCTGACCTCCCAAAGATTAACTATAGGTAAGCAAAACCTGTTTTTAGCACTTACATAAAGACAATTTATAGTTATGTATATTAAACAGTCCATATTTATGTGAACTGTGTAACCTGCCACAGTCTAATGTATCTTTTAAAGTGTTTCCACTCAACTTCTTGCTTTTATATTCTAAGGTAAATGATAATAGGTGAGTAAAGCACATTGTGTGTACATTGTTCAGAAAATAGAATACAAGCATTTATTGGCATGGTTTCCCTGTCTTCTAAATATGATGAATTACACATTTTTTTTATGACAGGTGTTGTAGAAAAGCTTTCTAAATTTATGTTTGCAACATTAACTGAATCTGCTTTAACTGGTTGGACTCACATTATTATGAAAAATAGATGCACTGAAAATAAAAAAAAATATTTATTAACTCTGGAGTTTATGGAAGATTGAAAACCTCAGCCAATAACTTCTGAGTGTGATCAAAAACATTGGCCCAAAGCCTTTCAATCTCTGAAACGTCCTGGTTTTGGCAATAAGTTTTCTATTTGCTGGAGATGCAAATGCAGAAGAAATCAGAAAAGACCAAGGCGGTTCTTAATGTTTGCCCTGTATTCACAAAGAGTTGTTGGGCTGTACCCGTAGCAGATCTTCCATACAACCTTTAAAATGCTTGTATAAAACAAGTTTTCTGACTCTGACAAAAAACAGACTTGTACAAAAGTGTGAAAAAAATTTTGCTTGGCAACTTGTATTGACATTACCGTATTTTCACAATCATAAAGCGATGGGCCCAAAAGGAGCAGTCTGAGTTATGTGAGCAATTACTGTATTCAACACATACACAAGGCGCACCTGGTCAGAGGGAGTGGGATTTATATACAATCCATACAATGCAGGTTGATCCACTGCTCCAGTCTTTCCTCCAACTCGGTCCACCTTTCCTTATGTCCACGGAATCTCAGCTGTGTCTTCTTGACCTGTCGGAGCTCGTTTTCCAGCTTCCTCCACTTGCGAACCATCAAGTGGTGTGGAATTACATATTATAAACAAACATGCTCCGTTAATAGTTATCAGAGTGAAAGGTAAACAGCTCCCTTGGGTGACTGGAAAATTGATCAGTTTATAGAGGAAAAAAGAGACAAGGCTTGGGGTAAAGCCCGCCAAACTAAAAGTACTGTTGACTGAGGTTTAGAAACGCCTCTGAAATATCTGTACAACTTAAACTTAAAACTCTAATTTAAACTATTACAAAAACAGCCTTATCAACTATATCAACAATCCAAAACAATTTTGAGGCAATTAAATAATATAATAGGTATTACTAAGAATACCTCAAACAATATAGTAATTAATGATCAAAAAATTAATGACCCTCTGATTTTTGCTAATACCTTAAGCCAATATTTCTCCCAAACTTCTCCAGTCAAATCTCTCTCCAATTCCAGTTTTTATAATATCGATATGTCCAATAGCAACACTTTTAGTTTTAAACCGGTTAATTCAGTAATCGTTCAACAAGTAATTAATGGAATCTCTGAAAGCTGCAGAGATCCTGATGGTATTGAGGCGAGGTTTATCAAACTTGCCTCACATATACTTTGTTCTCCATAAGCTTCTTTATTTAACCTGTCCTTTAGTACTTGTGAAGTTCCATGTGCTTGGAAATGTGGTTAACGTCATTCCACTTCACAAAGGAGGTGATCTTAATATTATTTTTAATTACAGATCAATATCAATAATCAATAGTACTATTAAAGTCTATGAAAAATTAGTTAACAACCAACAAGTGGAGGAGTTTAAGTATCTGGGGTCTTGTTCACGAGTGGGGGAAGGATGGCGCGGGAGATCGACAGACGGATCAGTGCGGCTTCAACAATAACTAGGACGCTGCATCGGTCCGTCGTGGTAAAGACAGAGCTTAGCCGAAAAGCAAAGCTCTCGATTTACAAATTGATCTATGTTCCAACCCTCACCTATGGTAACCAGCTGTGGGTGGTGACCGAAAGAATAAGATCGCGGGTACAAGCGGCCGAAATGAGCTTCCTCCGCAGGGTGGCTGGGCTCTCACTCAGAGATCGGGTGAGGAGCTCTGTGTTGAGCTGCTCTCCTCCAGGTCGAGAGGAGCCAGATAGGGTGGTTTGGGCATCTGTTCAGGATGCCCCCCGAGCGCCTCACAGGCGAGGTGTTTCGGGCACGTCCCACCGGGAGGAGACCAAGGGGCAGACCCCGGACCCACTGGAGAGGCTATGTCTCACAGCTGGCCGGGGAACGACTTGGGATCCTTCCGGGTGAGCTGGAGGATGCAGCCGGGGAGAGAGAGGCCTGGGCTACCCGTTTGAGGCTGTTGCTCCCCCGACCCGACCCCGGAACAAGCGGAAGATAACGGAACGGAACCAACTTTAGGAACATGTATCCACTAATAATCTTTTCTCTCCAGTTCAATCTGGTTTTATCTTTACAACTTCTGCCTTTACAACTAATGATATTTCCAGTTTTGATAATAATAGGATTACAGGTGCCTTTTTTTTATTGATCTCACAAAAGCCTTCGATACGGTAGATTATCGATTACTGGACAAATTGCAATCTTTAAGTCTCAATAGTTCAGCCCTCCTTTGTTTTAACTCATATCTGCGTCATCGTCAACAGTGTGTTTTCTTTAAAGATAGTTATTCAAATTTTTCATTTATAGACAAAGGAGTCTATCAAGGATCTTCTCTTGGTCCCCTTCTGATTCTATTTTTATTAATGATCTTCTGCTTTCTAGCATTGACAGTAAGATACAAATACTGTATATGCCAATGACACTATTATTTATTCAACTAAATCCAATACCACTGATGTTTAATCTTCAATTCAAAGCGACTTTAATAATGTTCAGTTATGGTTACAGTCCAACAAATTATTACTTACTACTTCAAATTCTTATTTTATAGTATTTCAGAAAAGGTTCAGAGTGTCTTCCAGTAACATTATTTTATATTATTTGAATCAATCTCCAATTGAAACAGTAAATCAATAGAAATATTTAGGACTATTGCTTGACTCCTCACTTTCTTTTACTGCTCACATTCGATCTATTATTAATAAAATCTCTTATCATTTGAAACTTCTTTATCAATCAAGATATTGTTTTACTCTCTCCGTTAGGGAAAGGATAATTACTCAATTGTCCAATTCTCAATTTCAGTGATATTGTTTATCAAAACACATCTGCCTCAAATCTTAAACCTCTCAATGTGATTTATAACAGTCTGTGCCGGTTGATTCTTCCCTGACCATTTAGGACTCACCACTGTTTCTTGGATGAACAGCTTTTCTGGCTCTCTCTCCTCACTCGACGTCAACTTCACTGGTTACTATTTATAAAGAAATGTTTTTATCTCGCTTATCCCAAATATTTCAAGCAATATCTTATTCCACTTACATCCACTAATAGTCTTTACCATGCTGATCATACTTTTTTTTGTTGTTCCCAGAGTTAAACAAACAAATAGGTAAACTGGCATTTCAATTTAAAGCTCCCTCTGATTGGAACAATCTTCCCTCTATAGTTCGTTCCTTGTCCTCCTTTTCTCTCTTTAGAAACGCCTGTCTGGAATTACTCTGTAATACCTGTAATTGCTTCTCATTATTTTTTGACTCTTTTATTTCATCTGGTCCGTCTGTACTTCCTTTAACTGTCACTTGTATTCAACAGTCTGATGCGCAGGTGTGTGTAGGTTTATGTTTGGTTATTGTTTTATTACTCAAGTGGTATCACGTACTTCTACATTTTTGCTTTGTTGTACTGTTTTGTCATCTGATGTCATTTTTATTTCTTGTTTTTGAAGAACCCCTTGAAAACGAGATGTTTCATCTCAAGGGGCTGTTCCTCCTAATAAAGAAATTGAAATTCATTCATCTGAAATTCTCTCGTGGCTGCTCAATTTTCCATGTTCCTCCGCGTAGCTGATGTCCTTCAGTTTAAACCGTGTCTCTTTGCCATTTTCGGGCCATTTTTAGGGTTGTTAAACAACGATGATCCTTTAACGTTCTCTACTACATCCGCCTTAAAACGACAACACACACACGATGTGCACTGCACTACAAGGTGCGCGGCACATTCTGAAGAAAATCTAAGACTTTTATGTGCACCTTATAGTTGTGAAAATACGGTGATTTACTCTGCAAATAATTTTAGCAGTAGTTTATTTAAAAAGCACAATGAATTAAAAATGTTCATGACCAAGTGCTGCTCTGTTGCCGATGACATGTGGTCAATCCTCCAAGTCTCTCATCACTTTTAGTCCTCATTTGCACATGATTAAAAAAGTCCATCAGCTATGTCTGGAAAGTTGGTATGAACGTTTGCTTTCCTGCATCAGTTATGTCCCAAGTTTGTAACCAGGAAGCCAATTTAAAGTTCAACTTAAACTTTTTAAGTGTATGTTTGACATAGCGTAAAAACATTTAAAAAAAAAAAATAACATAAATAAAGCTACGCTTTCACACTGCGCTGCAGAGTACAATTTGATCCCACCTAGCTACAAAAGATGAGCTGAGATGAGTAGCAAATACATTTGCTCATTTTTTTTGAGAGTCTGTCACCAGTGCCTTAGGCCTGGCTTCCCACCTCCCATGTCATCGCGGTATAGTCCATATCAGTGAGGGTCACTGTGAACGGAGCTTCAATCCTCTCAGGCTCAACGCACTCCTCTCCTCTTCCAGTGTTGTTCAAATTATTAACTCGCCAGGAGTTTAGGGGTCGAATAGATTTCCTGAAACGCTGCCGGAGAACAAACCAGAGATTATTCAAAAAGTTGCACCATCCTGATCGTGACAATCACATCACTAACAACTGTGTATCTTTTGCTGAGACCGCAGAATAGAAGTAATACTAACATCGCTCAGCGTTCCTGTTTCTTTGTAGATGGCTACAACAGCCCAGATGAGGATCTGCAGGCAGCATGTCGCGCCCATGCACACACCCAAACCTTTACCCCAGCGGGGATACACATACGAGCCATAGTGTAGAGGAGTGTTGTACATTTCAATGAAGATGTAGGTCAGGATGAACTACAAATAAAACAGAAGAGGCACATGGTGAGTGACAAAAACACAATAGAAGCTAAAGAAGAGAGAACTAATGAAGCTTTGCTGCAGGGGGGGTCAGGATGGATATCAGTTTCTCCACTTCAATTATTTAACTGGTATAAAGACAACACTAATGACAGGTACAGCGCTTTAACAATGTTACTTTACAGTCCAAAAAGTTGAGGAGGTTATAATGGTGGAACAAGTACATTTTTTAAAACAGATATTTCAAACATTTACCGCTATCAAATTCCAAATGAGCAACATTGTCGATGAAACAGACGCAAAGATGAATGTTTAAAATGAGTGAAATATTTTGTCTGATTGTGAGTGAACTTCATTCCCTTTAAATTTACACCACAAAGCCTTTAGAAAACACAGTTTTAATTTTTTTTTCCAGTTTCTGATCCCTCTTCAATTTCCAGGATATTGATAAGCTTGTTCACCAGCTGTGGGTGGTGACCAAGAGAACAAGATCGCGGATACAAGCAGCCAAAATGAGCTTGCGTCTGGTTAGGATGCCTCCCGAACACCTCGCTGGTGAGGTGTTTCAGGCAAATCCCATCGGGAGGAGACCCAGAGGTAGATCCCGGATCTGCTGGAGAGACTATGTCTCACAGCTGGGCAGGGAACACCTCGAGATCCTCCCAAATGAGCTGGAGGATGCAGCCGGGTTGAGCGAAGCCTGGGTTTCCCGTCTGAGGCTGTTGCCCCCGCGACACGGCCCCAGATAAGTGTAAGACAATGAAGCAGAATATTTAATTTTTACAAGAACGCTTAGCAAATCATCATTCATCAAACTGCCCGCTTTTCCAAAGGGTCAATAATCCAGACCGCATATGTGGATTCTTAAAGCGGAAGACATTGGTAGCAGCACGAAATAACACAGACATAAAAGGAAGAGGAGATATCACATAGCTTGTGCAAAAAAAAAGAAAAAAAGAAAAGAAAGACCAATGTTGCTAATAATATCACTACAGACAACTTGGCGTTAGTGTCACCAATTGTGCTTCAGCAGAAATAACTTATTCAGAATTCTGGTTTAATAGACAGAATATATTACAAATGATTACAATCAATCTATTTACACTACTAGATTTATATTAGAACGTCATGTCTGTGGATTGGACATATTTAAATGAGCATGTGTTGAACTCACCAGCAGGAGGAATGGAGTGAAGAAAGCCCAGCAGGCTTTGAAGTAAAGCAGCACTTTGCTGCACCAGGGAGGGCAGTGGCAGATCATATCAAGGATATCTTGGCAAAACTGGTTAACACCTAAAAGAGAGATTCAATGACAGATAAATTGTTAGTAACATCTCGTGGGTTGTAAAGGAAGTGGGAGTGTGAAGCAGCCAGGACAGGAGGACGCAGGTCAATCACAAGGATCATCAAGAAACAATAAAACTTCTATTTAACATAATAATTTTAGCAGAGATACAAAAGCAAGTTAAAACTTAGGAGCAACAATTGGAGAATTTTAAAGAAAAATTAAGTGAAAATCTTGATTTTTTTTTTTTTTAAGTTTTTTTTTTAACTCCAGTGAGATTATGTGATGATAAGGGTCGTGAAAGGGGATACCATAGAAAAAGGAGATGCCAAGACACATGAAAAGCGTGATGATGATGAGGCCGAAACTAGTGCTGAAGGAATCAATGAGAGTGAACCAGTAAATCCCTCCCTATGAAGACAGAAACATGTGTAAATGTGAATTTAAGTCAAACAGTGAACTGCAGCATTTCGATCCTTTTCATTTTTTAAGAGCAAACTCACATTTGTCACTAGAAGAAGACCCATCAAATAGAAGCAGAAACACAGGGCTCCCAAAAACAACGACTTGTGGAAAGTGTTTTGTCTGAGCTGCGGAAACTCGTCCAGAACAGCCGTGGTAATGCCCTCCATGTTGCCAAACTGTGTGTGCGGGAGAGAACAGATCACAAATTTAGAATTGTATTAGCAACCTATTATTTTAATCCAATATTTTTGCATGATCTGTGGTCTTACCAGTGTATCAACCCCAAGCATAAAAAGCATGAGAAAAAACATAATGGACCAAAACACTGAACCAGGAAGTAATGCAAGAGCTTCTGGGTATGCAACAAAGGCCAACCCTGGACCTAGGGACAAATAATTAAAAAAAAAATAGTGAAATGAAAGTTTGTTTATTTATGGAACCCCCATTAGCACAGACATGATGCAGCTATTCTTCTTGGGGTCCACTTCAATTAAAAGTTACAAATTAGTTACAGTAATTACAAAAAGATACATAAATTTTACCATTCCTTGTACAGAAAAAATAAACTGGTCAAAGTTTCAAGCAATTACAATGTTGTGTTACATCATTATACACAACATTTTATAATTCTTTTATGTGTAGTTCATATTGCCCATATGTAGTATTAATTTATTACGGCTCTGTAACTTAAAACCATTTTAGATCCGTTTTAAACTTTCCCTTACTTTCTAATTGAATGAGTTCATTGGGCGGCACATTCTAAGCTACCATTGCTCTGAAGTGCATCATCAGAAGTACTAAAATGTCTAAAGACTGCGAATGAAATAATCTATGATACCTACCAGTATCAGCCACCTTTTCAACCGGAACTCGCTTCCTCCATGCCATGTGACCCAGGATTGAAAATATAGCAAATCCTGCAAAGAAGCTGGTGGTGCAGTTTCCTGTGGTGATTATTATCGTGTCTCTGAAAGTAAAAAGTGTAAAACAGATGTAAATGAATGCACCTGACGTAGATGCAACACAAAGCAAACAGCACAACCCACCTGATGACATTGTTGTCAAATCTATTGTAAGAGGCCATGGAAAGCAGCCCTCCGACTCCAATCCCTAATGAGTAGAAGATCTGGGAGGCAGCGTCATTCCACACCTGCATTGTTTTTACAAAAAATAATGCTCTAAACAATATATTTGCAGAAATGTTTAACAATGATATCAACATGTGTTTCTTACAGTCAATTCTGAATGTTACCTGTGCGTTAGCCAACCGGCCCCAGTCTGGTGTAAGATAAAAAGCAACACCTTGAAGAGAACCTTCCAAAGTGGCGCCTCTGATGATTAAAACAATAAGGACAAAATATGGGAAAGTGGCGGTCACGTAAACCACCTAAAAAATACAAAATGTTAGTTTGATCAGAAGGACTCATACAATTCAGCACATTGCAATCATTCACCTTTCCAGAACTTCGGATGCCTTTGAGCATACACAAAAAGATGATGATCCATGCAGCCAGGAGGCACAGAGCCAGGGGCCACCGCACAGGGCCAGGATCATGGAGACCCTCGCTGTTCACCACTCCCAGTACGTTCTCACTAGAATATAATCATAAAACATCCATTGTCATTAACGATCGAAAGTTCCACTCACGTGTGACATTGATGAAGTTCATCAGGAAAATTCAGATCATTTTTTAAATATTTATTTAACAAATTAAATGCAAAGGTGATTGCATATAACTATGATAATGTTCTGGATATGGACATGAAGTATTCGGTTTGAGAGTTGCTTAATGTATATATAGCAATCAAAGGCCTGTTATGGTTAGATTATTTTGTAGAAAGTTAATTTGTTTTTTAATTACCACAGAAGCACGACAGACTGGCGATCTGTTTGGGGTGTACCCTGCCTGTCGCCTTGAATCAGCCGGGATAGACTCCGGCGGCACCCCCCCTCCCCACACACACACACACACACACACACAATCCCGTTAGGGTTGGACGAGTTAGAAGACAAAATTACCACAGAAGGTATTTTTATGTTGCCTTAAACGTCTGGACCGGTGCAGAAAACCACAAGTGTCCATAAAGATGACGTGCATGTTATTTGTGTTTGATTGTGTGAATGAATGTGTTTGTGTTTTTATTTTTTTGATTTGTCTTGTCAATTGTATTGCTCCACCAATAAAAGTAAAAACTCTACAAAAAAATCTAACCCATGACTAAAGCAAATAAAGAGTTGAACGTTGCCCATTTGAATACTTGTAGTTTAAAGAGTGAGGTACAAGCCACAAGTGTTATTTTAGGAAAATATCATTTGCATATTTGAGCATCGTGTAAAACACATTTAGATTGAACTATTGATAATTCTCCCTTGAAAATTGGTGAATATAGTTTAGATAGACGTGATAAAAATGCAAATGAGGTGGTGTTGCTTTTTATGTTCAACGCCAGCTAAAAGTTAAAAGTTACAACTGACTTCTTTTGCATAGGAGCAGAAGCATCATGGTTGGATATACAATTGCAACATACAGTAAAAGACAGATTCTCATTGGCTGCTGCCTTAGGCCTCCTAATGCACCAATATTTGGTCTAGATCAAATGTCATATATGTTAGATATAGTACGTGATTTAAATAGAAATTAATTTTTTAAGTGACCAAAAGATTAAGTGGAATCTAAAGAGCTGCTCTCTTAGAAATAAATTGCAATCTGTAATGAATACAACAAGTATGAATGAAACAAGTTGTATCAATACCATCTAAAGTTGTTTATAAAGCAAGTAGAAGAAAAACTAGGACCTCTATTGATGAACTCTTTACAAATGGACCAAATTTCTGTTCAAAAGTGTGTTCATTTTGTGTTGGATTTAGCAATCATAATTCCTAAATAGAAAGACGTAAGACCCCAAATCTGGACAAAATATTGTAATTAAACTAATGTTTAGAAATTTTAATGAAAATAGTAACATGGAAGAAATTTTGAATGTTGGTTGGTCACAAGTATTTTTAAAAGAGGATCCAGATGAGGCCTTGAAAGTGATCAATAAGTTAGTTTCACCAATTATGAAAAAAACATGCACCATTGAGAAATTATGTGACCAAACTTAATTGATCTAAATGAAAGGCATATTATGGACAAAAATATATGAAAGTAAAAACATAATAAAATGTGGAATCTACTAAGAGAATTGATTGAACAAAGATGAAGTTCATTCAGCTTTTTTTTAGAGATGAATGGATCTTGTTTGGTAACCCCGTCAGGGAACAAGCGATTCAGAAGATGGATCTTGTTTGGAAGTTCAAGCAGGGGAGTATAGCAACTGGCAAACCGATGGGCGGTCGTCTGCCACGGGGGTACATTGTCCGCTCCCACTGAGGAGCGGGAGGAGACCCAGGGACAGACCCCGAACCCGCTGGAGAGACTATGCCTCACAGCTGCCCGGGAATGCTTTGGGATTATCCTGGGTGAGCTAGAGGATGCATTCGGGGTAAGAGGGCTTGGCGTGTGAGGCTGTTGCCCCCGCAACCCACCCCCGGAGAAGCAGAAGACGACGGAATGGAATTATTGTTGTATTATCCTCATTTTTACTGTTGTAATAAATACTCGTACATGAAGTAAGCAAGATGCATTTGTGGCTTTAAGAAGGTGGGACTTGAGGAAGAAAAGCTACTGGCTTTTCCAGTAGCTATTGGGAATCCTTAATAAATAAACGAAGCTGCACGGTGGCGCAGTGATTTGTTAAGAAGGTGACTGACTAATAAACAAAGATATAGTAAATGTAGATACACTATTACAAATAAAATAACATTTAAAAGACATTGTAAGATTTTATGTGAGCTTAATAAATCTACTGAAAGTCTAATGTTAAACTATGTAAAAGTGCTGCCTTTGAAATCAGATTTAAAATCTTTGAAGTATTCAGTTATTGTGAACAAGAGGCATATAAACAATAAATATGTATGTGCATATTGATTTAATTCAGATTTGTGAATCCCAAGGTTTACTTTTCAAGATGTTAAATTGACCATAATTGCTTTCTTTTTGCAAACGTTCTTGGGTTGGAGGAGTTGTGAAATAAATTAGGCCAATCACATGCACATATTCTGCTCCTGTGTTAACTTAGAATAGTATTGGCCAGATTTTAATATAACAAGAAACCAATTACTAAGAAAAATTATAACTGAAGATAAGAGGACTCTTTACATGAGGAATATTCCTAATGATTGGCGAGCAATGAGAAACATTTAGTCAAAATTCTTGTGCAAAGAAAACTATTATCAGAATGTCAGTTACCTGAATGTCCTACAGTGAAGGATTGGTTTCATTTTAATTGTGGAATCAGAAAATGGGAAATTTAAAATTTATGTTAAGCTCCCAGATAAACTTTTACTCCAGTAGATGGAGTAAATGGACCAAGTTTTACTTGATGGTGGACTGATTGTTTTTCATTATCTTCTTTTCTTTGCTTTCTGTTCAGTCGTCTTCCGCTCATCCGGTGCCGGGTCGCGGGGGCAACAGCCTCAGACGGGAAGCCCAGGCTTCTCTCACCCCTGCTGCATCCTCCAGCTCACCCGGAAGGATCCAGAGTCGTTCCCCGGCCAGCTGTGAGACATAGTCTTTCCAGCGGGCCCGGGGTCTGCCTTTTGGTCTCGTCCCAGTGGGACGTGCCCAAAACACCTCACCAGCGAGGTGCTCGGGGGGCATCCTGACCAGATGCCCGAACCACGCCATCTGGCTCCTCTCGACCCAGAGGAGGAGCGGCTCGACACCGAGCTCTTCCCAGATGGCAGAACTCCTCACCCGATCTCTGAGTGAGAGCCCAGCCACCCTGCGGAGGAAGCTCATTTCGGCCGCTTGTATTCGCGATCTCATAATTTTGGTCACCAACTGTGGGGGGTGACCAAAACCACCCACAGTTGGTTTTGGTCACCAACTGTGACCAGTTGGTGACAGTTGGTGAACCCTTTTACCATTTAAAAGGGTTCCGAGGCGATGGGATCTAACAAGTTGAAACGTAGATCGACTTGTGAATCGAGAGCTTTGCTTTTCAGCTCAGCTCTCTCTTTACCATGACGGATCGATGCAGCATCCTAGTTATTGCTGACGCCGCACCGATCCTCTTTTCTTTCCATTATAAACTGTAAATCTAATTTGGAAAACAGCACACACTAAAAATGGTTTGCCGGCTTGACCATATTCTGTTTATCATTCAATTAAAAGATATAAATATAGCAAAAAAAAAGAAAACCCTGCTTTCCCTAAGGTTATGTTAGAAAGTAAGCTTCTTACCATTACTAAGGTATGAGTAATGGTAATAGTAAAGAACAAATCACATACTTCCAGAAGATTTCTGTGGGGCTGCGGGAACTACCAGAGGAGCTATTGCCCGTGGTGCTATTACCACAAATAGCTGAGTTGGCTATAGCGTCACATGACCAGGGGAGCGGGCTTTGGAATGAGCTGCCCAGGTAGTAAAATGTCCATGCGATGATGACATTGTAGTAGAGACACACCAAGGTGGACACACACAGCATCCCGATTCCAATACCTACAAAAAAAAGAAAAAACAAGACAAATTGGAAATGTCAGAGAAAAACTCATCCTAGTGATAAGTCCATGTAAACCGTCATTCATCTAGGAGGGATCCATTAAAGAAGAGGCTTTAAAGTTGTCTTCTGAACAGTGTATTTGATGATCGAGATGTTTCGACTTCCATTTGGAAATCATTTTGTATGTTAGTTTTGGTTTATGACTAGACAACAATAGAGCGTAGTTTAGACCTACACCTATCATTATTAACAAGTTACATAACCTTTCAAAAAAACTTTTTTCAGATTGAAAATAATTTCCGAATAAAACTCAAAACACGGTGGCTGGGCTCTCAATAAGAGATAGGTGGAGGAGCTCTGCCATCTGAGAGGAGCTTAGAGAATGGCCGTTGTTCCTCCAGGTCCAAAGAAGCCATATGGTCATGTGCGCGTGTCTGGTTAGGATACCTCCTGAACGCATTGCTGGTGAGATGTTTTGGGCACGTCCCGTTTGGGAGGAGACCAAGAGGCAGAACCCGGACCTGCTGGGGAAACTGTCTCACAGCTGGACAGAGAACACTTCAGGATCCTCCCGGGTTGAGCTGAAGGATGCCACCAGGGTGAGAGAATTCTGGGTTTCCTGTCTGAGACCGTTACCTCTCGACTCGGCCCCGGATAAGCGGAATACAACAGAACAGAAGTCGAAAGGTCTCGATCGTCAAACACACTGTCCAGAAGACACTTTGAAACCCTTTCTACGACTGACCTAAGCATGTTTAAAACTCATTACAGATGTTTAGTGGATACATTTCCATGTGATTATAAATCTATGTCACATTATAACATAACACCATCTCACATTCCTATTATGACATACTTTATCAAAGACATGACATAAAAAACAAAAAAAAAAATCCCTGATATTGTTTAAATCTTCATTTCCAATATTATAAGCATCAACTGTCTATTTTTAGCCACTGAGCTGCAGAGGTGTCAGGAATTTTTAGAACTGCTCATGCTGCATATAACAGTGAGGTGGTGGAGGGAAGTGACTCAGCAGCTGGTTATTTTCCCAGACTGTGACGTTATTGTCAGGTAACTGGTGACACAGGTCATCTGTGTGTGTTGTACTGATTCTTTCAGAACAAATTATAGTTCATTTGTATAACAACTAATAATTCTGAAAATAATTGGGTGTGTGTTTAAGGCAAGGCAAAGCAAATTTACTTATAAAACACCTTTTGTGTAGAAGGGCTTTACATAAAAACATTAAAAACAGAGTAGGAAAAATAAAAATAAAAGATGCAGTGCAGACTTCTTATTCTTATTTTCACAGCTTTCTCCAACTTTCCAAACACCTTTCAAATTAAACTGACATTTTTTGGAAAACCATTCCAAAAAAAAGAGAAGGGTTCAAATAAGAAGTGCTACCTTTTTTTTTCCCTTTTTTCTTACAAACTGATTAGAACTAGAGCGGCATGGTGGTGCAGTGGTTAGTACAGTGTCCTCATAGCAAGAAGGTGGGGGTTTGAGTACCGGGTGGGGACGAGGCTTAGAAGACAGGCCTTCTCTGTGTGGAGTTTGCATGTTCTCCCCGTGTTTGTGTGTGTCTTCCCCAGGTACTCCGGTTTCCTCCCACTCTCCTAAAACATCTGCTTTAGCTTGATTCGCCACCATTAAAAATTGTCCCTAGGAATGAGTGTGTGTGTGTGGATAGTTGTCTATGTTTGAGTGTGTGGCCCCGCGACAGACTGGCGACCTGTTTGGGATGTACCTTGCCTCTCGCCTTGAATGAGCCGGGATAAGCTCCGCAGGCCCATCAGGAATGGACGGTTCAGAAGATGAATGAATGATTAGAACTATAATAACTCTAGTTCAACTAGTATGTTTAAAATGATGTGCATCACATTTCTATACGGTGGTTAACAGACAAATCTTCAACGAGGTAAAACTATAAACAAGAGCAGAGAGGTGAAGACAATTCCTCCCATATGATGTGTGACAATGCATTAACCGTAATCAACCTAGACACTACCACCACACTCCTGTTTTAGAATAATTAACTACAGTTCTCCTCTAATTCAACATTGTCTAATTAATTGGAGGATCAAATTACAAGCACAGCAAGTCACCACTTCCAATTTCAAAGTTATTGAGATTATGACATCTCCCAACAGAGGAGCATTATAAAAAATGAAGATGTTACCTTTGAGCAGAGGACAGCATTTCCACACTGTGATCGGGCCAGCTGCACCATACTGACCCAAACTCAGCTCCATCAGGAAGAGTGGAACACCCGTAACAAACAGCATTATAAAGTATGGTATAAGAAACACACCTGTAAAGATTAAAAACAAGCAAAACATTTTTTTAAATTATGCAAGGAAAGATTTTCCACATCAATACTTTACATTTATGACTTGCCTGTAGAGGCAGGTTAGCTTTAACTGGATATACTTTTCAGCTTTACAGCAAACAGGCACGCTACAACTTGCTAAAATATATGGCTTGCAAGAGAAGCCTCAAGTCAGTCTGTACTTAGGGGATTAGCAGATGCTGGGGAGTTGTAGCATGACTCCGGACTTAAATTTGCAAAATATCTCAGTGTGATCAAAAGGGTGTTGCACACTCTTAGGTCAGGATAAGTGAGCTTCCAACTTCACACGCCCAGACATTGAAGATGACTGAGAATTGAAAGGAAATGGTCATAATGAATCCGGACTGCTTACCTCCTCCATTACGATAACACAGATATGGGAACCGCCACACGTTTCCCAGTCCAACGCAGTACCCAATACAGGAGAGAAGAAACTCGTGTTTTCCGGCCCACTGCTCTCTCGGAACAATCACTGGTGAAGTGGGTGTGGGACTCTGGGTTTGGGATTCCAACTGTGGAGATGATGTAATTGGGTTGTGTCCATTTTGGGTGACAGCATGCCCATTCAAATGTACTGAGTTCTAAAACACAAATGTTAGGAGGTTACCATGGTTACCATAAATACATCTATTTGAACAAATTTAATATTGGTTATCAAATTGAGACTGTTAAAATGTTCCATCATAATGCAGGGCCATCGCTAGCTATTAGACTTGCTATTCATAACCTGCAATAAATTTTTCAAAAATACTTTTTATTAGCTGGTACATTCTATTGTAGAAAAGGCTTCAAAGTTGTCTTTTGGACGGTACATTCAACTATCAATATATTTAATGATCGAAACATTTCAACTTCTATCTGGAAATCATTCTCAATCTTTCAAAAATAAACAGTTTGTAAACAGAACAAATTTGTGTAATTCCTCATTTTTGTAGGGGTGATTCATTGTAGAAAAGGCTTTAAAGTTGTATTTTGGACTGTGTTTTGAAACCTTTTCTACCATGAATCACTCCTGGACAAATGAGGGATTATACGGATCTGGTAGGTTATATTAAAGAAACATTTTTTTGTTGATTAGAAAACAAAACTCTAAACAATATAATCAAACATGCATAAGACTCCTTCATATATGAATTTGAAAATACTTTACATCCTCACAACTTTTGGGCCTTAAAGTTATATTGATTTTAAAAACTCAGCGTTCAAGAGATTTTTTTTTTTTTAACCCAAACAATGATAGCTCTCCATTTAAACGGTTCATCATTTTGTGGATGAACAAAGCATGGGAAAATTTAAAACTATTAACTAATGTAACTTTTTTTCTTCGTTTACATGCTGCTTTGATCAAGAAAGGAACTATTTTGTTAGATCAAGATCCAGAGAGGAACTTCAGATAGAGAAATTAGAAAACTTCTCCTTTATGCATGAAAACTGCAATTATCACTATTTGTTGATTTTTCCAATTTCTCACAATCACTTTTGTACAGTAAATATATTAAAAGAAACTTATTTGAATTAAATATTGTTGAGGAAAAAAAATTGTAAACCAATCTGATCGTAACTTCCAGTAATGTTTAATATTGATCAAACTAAAAAAAACCTTATTGATCATTTCAGCATCAGACTGTATTCAGATTACATTCAAGATCTGTTGACATCACTTGTTTTATTCTTTACCTCAGTGTTTTTCAACCTATTTATGCCAACATGTATTTTTCTTTCAAAAAACAAAATTCTTGAGGCACATCATCAAAAATCTTAAGAACTGTTCTCTGAACACTGGCCTTTCTGTGTGGAGTTTGCATGTTCTCCCTGTGTATGCGTGAGTTTTCTCCGGTTTCCTTCCACCCTCGAAAATCGTGCATGTTTCGTTGATTGGCCACTACATGATTACCCTTAGGAATGAGTGTGTATGGCCCTGCAACAGACTGGCAACCTATTTGGGGTGTACCCTGAATCAGCCAGGATAGGCCCTGGCATCCCCGCAACCCAGTAAATAATAGACCGTTAAGAAAGTGACCGACTGATTTGCTAATCAAATTTAAATGATTTAATTACTTAATCAAATGCAATTTCTAAAGCGTCCTCCACAGCGTGGCTGGGCTCTCACTCAGAGATCCGGTAAGGAGCTCTGCCATCCGGGAAGAGCTCAGTGTCGAGCCGCTTCTCCTCCAGGTCGAGAGGAGCCAGATGGGGTGGTTCGGGCATCTGGTCAGGATGCCACTCTAGTGGCTCGCTGGTGAGGTGTTTCGGGCAAGTCTCACCAGGAGGAGACCAAAGGGCAGACCCTGGACCCGCTGGAGAGACTATGTCTCACAGCTGGCCGGGGAACGACTTGGAATCCTTCCGTGTGAGCTGGAGGATACAGCTGGGGTGAGAGAAGCCTGGGCTTCCCATTTGAGGCTGTTGCCCCCGCGACCTGGCCCTGGAACAAGCGGAAGATGACGGAACGGAAATGCAATTTCTTATGCAACCATGTGTCATAATGAGCTATTTGTAATTCTGTGTACTTTTGAAAGAATTATTTGTCATATTAACATGTTTAGTTCCAGACAATGAGCCTTTCAAAGGATTTACCCAGAATGCAAGAGAAACTTTTTCCTCTTTAATGTTTTGCAAAAAATGTGATTTCATCAAAATCTGCTATTTTTCTGCTATAAAATGCAACCTATTTTTTTCTTGATGTCTCAAAAACATGTAGAAAATACGATCCACTAGTGGGAATAGTTTTTTTTGGGAGGAATGGACAGCAGCATGCATAAAAAAATAAGCAAAGCAGAGTGGGTTGCTATGGTTACAGAACAATCTCTCACAGGACAGCTATGCCTTTCTCTAAATAAAGAGACAAGATGTTATTTATTTTTGTAAAATTACGTGTATTTTTTCTTTATTACTTGTACTATTTCTTTTTTATAGTCATAATGCTGATGCCATACCACACAAATTTCCTACATAAAATACTTCTGGTTCTGTATTGAATTGAATATACTTTTTTCATCCCAGGAATGAAATTTGAGCATTAGTATTAGTCAATTAAACAAGATGGCAGCACGGTGGCGCAGTGGCCTCACACCAAGAAGGTCGTGGGTTCGAGTCCCGGGTGGGGACGAGGCTTGGAACACTGTCCTTTCTGTGTGGAGTTTGCATGTTCTCCTTGTGTTTGCGTGGGTTTCCTCCAGGTACTCCGGTTTCCTCCCACCCTCCAAAAACATGCATGCTAGGTTGTTTGGCCGGTGCCAAATTGCCCCTAGGAATGAGTGTGTGTGTGGCCCCGCGACAGACTGGCGACCTGTTCGGTGTGTACCCTGCCCTTCGCCTTAAATTGGCCGGGATGGGCTCCCGTAACCCCGAAAGCGACTGACGAATAAGAAGATGACTGACTGACTGACCAATTGAACAAGATTATTAATTAAATATTACAAATAACAATTAACCAGACTTTTTTAAATAAATAGAAGATAGTTTGAGTTCGAACTGAAGAGGAATTAGTTGTTTAAAGTGTTTCTTTTTAACTAAACTTAGTGTAAAACATGTTGTGAATACAAAGTATTTTGACGCAGCTGAACAGGTTTGGTTACTTTAGGTGGATATTTCCTGTTAACGTACCGGTTACCGTACAAAGCATCTCAAAGTGCCCCGAAAATCCAAATTAAATCATTAAACCCCAACATATTTCTTCCAAGTTTTTACAAAATACTTTTTTGTTAATTTTATAAAAATAAAATCATCTTTTACCTGCGTTGAAGCCGCACTACTTCCTCCAGCTGGTGCTGTTTTACCGCTTTGTTCCTGCATTTCCACCGGACATAGGTGGATTTTCACAGTTTATAATCTGTATTTTGTTAAACTAATCCATATTTCTAGAAGTGTTGAGTTGTAGAAAGTGAATTGTTGAAGGTAAAAATGGTGAAAGAGATGTGAAAAAAAGAGATGTTGACGATGACGCGGAGGAAGCAAACCGGTGGGCGGTGATAAGGCATGCAGGTGTTTCCCTACAAGGAGGAGTTGAAGCAAAGTTGGGTTTTTAATTACATTTAAATGAATTTCTGGATATGATTAATGGTTTTATATTAAAAGGACACACTGTACTTTCACATATGTAATTATAATGACTGTATTTAAATCTTTTACCTGCTTAATAAACAAACAGACTAGTAACATGACTCCAGAGGTCATGTCTTATTTACTTGGCATACATGAAGGAAATGAGATTTCCTCTTTCAGGTGTCTTGTTTTTTCTCCTGGGAATTGTTCTGCTTGTTACTGATGGAGCTCTGAAGACTTCCTCTGTGTATTTTTAGGATTGTGGGACTTGTCAGTATGTGTTCTCAACCTGTTGTTCATTCTTTGTCATTTAAAAAATATTGTTTACGACTCGAGGCTACACGATGGTGAAGTGGTTAGCACAGTGGCCTCACAGCAACAAGGTCAGGGTTCGAGTCCTGAGGTGTGGGCAAGGCTTGAAACACTGATCTTTCTGTGTGGAGTTTGCATGTTCTCCCCGTGTATGTGTGGGTTTCCTCTGGGTATTCTGTTTTCCTGCCATCTTCCAAAAACATGCCTTTTAGGTTGATTAACCATTACAAAATTGTACCTAGATTTGAGTGTGTGTGTATGGTTGGTTGTCTGTGTGTGTCCCCACAACAGACTTGCAACCTGTTGAGGGTGTATCCTGCCTCTGGCTTGTAATCAGCTGGGTTAGACTCCAGCAACACCTGCAGCCCAGTCGAGATAAGCAGCTCAGAAGATTAAATGAATGAAATATCTCATTCAGGCTGATCAGTGGTGCAGCGGTTAGCATGGTGACCTCAAGGTAAGGAGGTCAAGGGTTTGAGTCCTGGAGTAGGGGCGAGACTTGAACCACTGTCCTTACTTTGTGGAGTTATCTGCATGTACTTGTACACCAGTTTACTCCCACCCTTCAAAAACACATGTGTTGGGTTGTTTGACCACTACAAAATTTCCCCTAGGAATGAGTGTGTGGATGGTTGTTTGTGTGCGTGGCCCCGCAACAAGCTTATGACCTGTTTGGGGTGTATCCTGCCTCTCACCTATAATCTGCCAGGATCCCCGTCAGGGATGAGCGTTTCAGAAAACGAACGAACAAGTTCATGACACTGCTACTGTTTGCGTCGTTTCTTGATATTTTGTACAAACAGTCCTGTTGACTTTTAATTAATCTCACTTTATAATGACCTGAATAAAAAAGAACTTTCACATGATGTACGGAGTCATCATACATTGCATTTTTTCTGGTTTTAATGAACAAATTTCTATCTATGTGTTTTAAAGGAACAATATCAAAGTCAGGTTTCATGGTGGCACAGTTGTTAATACGATGGCTTCTCAATAAAAAGGTTGAGGGGTGAAACATGGGCCTTTCTGTGGGGAGTTTGCATATTCTCCCTGGGTATGAGTACTCTGGTTTCCACCCACCCTCCAGAAATATGCAGGTTAGGTTGATTGGCCACTGTGAAATTACCCCAAGGAATATGTGTGTAACCCAACAACAGATTGGTGACCTGCTCGGGGTGTACCCTGCCTCTTGCCTGGAATTAGCGGGGATAGACTCTGGCACCCACAGCGCAAAAAGGGATAAGCGGTTCAGAAGATGAAACGAATATGTAATTCAAAGATAGAACTTTTACTTTATCCAGTATTGACAATCTGGACTTGGCATCTGGATTGGCTTTTTATGCTTTGCAAAGTTTTATTGTGGAAAACAAATATTTGACAAAAGAAAAGGAAGCTTTCAATGAGCAATGAGTCCATTGGGTGGGCTGTGATTATGAGAGACCATAACATTCAGCTACACACTTTTGACAACAGCAAAGTTTAGGAAAGTAGAATTTCAAGCGACCGTAGGGTTATTTTTACATTGTTTAGAGCTAAATCTTTCAACAAGGTTATACAAAATACCACAATTCAAAGGGATGAAACGTTAATCACGTGAGTTCCAAACTTGTCAGTCTGGAGCTTCGTCCAGACTACAATGGAAAGCATGTGGGACATTTTTTTACAACAGATGCAACAACGACGACCATGTGCAGTCACACGCCTTAAGACGTGTGGCGTCCATTCATTTGCAGAAGGAATGGAAAAGATAAAAAATGATGACTCATTAGTCATTGAGTACAAGGACAATATTTGAACGTCTGACACGAGATGACAATACTTAAAATAAGTGAAATTGTTTTATTTTTTTGTATTCAGGAAGAAAAAGTTTTAATCTTGACATTATGATGAAGTTTAAACAAAAAGTGTTTACAATATCAGGATTTTTTTTTTTTTTTTGCTCACAGTAAGTACATTTCTCAAATACAAGTATTTTAGATTAAATATGGAATTAGAATTGGTATAGTAATAAAAACATAAGCTTTTTTTCCGTTCCATCATCTTCCACTTGTTCCAGGGTTGGGTTGCGGGGGCAACAGCCTCAAATGGGCAGCCCAGGCCTCTCTCTCCCCCGGCTGCATCCTCTAGCTCACCTGGAAGGATCCCAAGTCGTTCCCCGGCCAGCTGTGAGACATAGTCTCTCCAGCGGGTCCGGGGTCTGCCCCGGTGGGAGGAGACCAAGGTGCCCGAAACACCCCGCCTGCGAGGCGCTTGGGGGGCATCCTGACCAGATGCCCGAACCACCCCATCTGGCTCCTCTCGACCTGGCGGGGGAGCGGCTCGACACCGAGCTCCTCCCGGATGGCAGAGCTCCTCACCCGATCTCTGTGTGAGAGCTGTGATAAGCTTTTTTTAAACAGAACAAATGTAGTGTGTTACAAGAGGAAGCCGAAGACAGGGTTGTGCAGGAACCGGAGTTGATGTCGTGACCTCCATCCCCCACAAAGAGACCCAAAAAGATTTAATAAACTCACTTAAACATGACACAAAACTGTTAAACACAGTTAAAATGTTTTATTAATAGTTCATTTTCACTTTAGTTTTCCTTTTAATGCTTGGTTATAAAATACGACAAAAAAAAAAAGAAGAGGAAATAGTTTTTTATAATCGATAATCAGAATATACTTTAATGATCCCACACATGGGAAATTTGTGTGTCACAGCAACAACTTCCTATCTGCTCAGTGAGTCGTTGTAGAGCCCGATCACGTACGGAAAGAAAGACCTCCGGTAACGAGATGTTCTCGAGCGGAGCTGTCTGAGCCTCTTGGAGAAGGAGCTCCGCTGTTTGTTCAGGAGTGGGAAGAGAGGATGGTCATGATTGTCCATGATGGACAAAAGACAATGATGCATAAAATCCTTTATTTGGATTTTATCGTAGCCCTTTTAAAGGCATCAGAAAACATGCGAGTTAAAGAATAATTTTTTAAAGCATGTTATTTAGTAAATATTTCCATTTTATCTTTGTAAAAAATCCAAACATGGTGCTAAAAGTCAAAGTTGGTATGAGATGAAAAGATGAAGTCATGTTGAACACCTACAAGAGGAAGTTGTTAACCTTTGTCATTGTTTGTCTTTGCATGCAACAGAAAGGCAGATGCAGGCTATAATCACACTTCTCAATGCAACTTCCTCAAGAGTGATAAATGACTCTGGTACATTTTTAAAACCGTCAACCACAAGCACGATTGATAGTGTGACTGAACACTTTGGTCTTTTGCCCCACACCAAACACTTGCATGAGGGTTTAAACTGAAAAAAAAAAAAAACATACAATGCAAGACAAACGGCTTTTAATATAATTATTATTGATACAAATTAGACATGTTGCTGTGTATGAAAGACAAAACAAATGGAGATCAAATGTTTCGTACCAGGTTGACTTTGTGTATTTAAGTTTCTGTCTTTATGGTGTGATGCAAAGAACTTAGCAACAAGTTGAGAACCCTTTAATCTTCTAAGCTCATGTTGGTTCTTTAAATCCATCCAATCTGTCGGGTGAGTCTACTTAAAAGTCCTGCTCAGTATATCTGGGTTAAGAGAACAGAGAGTGAGTTCACAGTAGACATGTGCTAGATGAGCTAAACGGTTTTTGTTTTTTTTTCATAAATAAGAATCAGGGTCCATCTAGTATTGACTGAACAGAATTTAAAGCCATGAAGAGGATTAACGATGCTTGGCCTGACTTTGAACCTACCAGTGTCAGGAACTGTAGCGAAAGATCATTTGTAATGGATGCTAGAATTAGACTTGATAGTTTAAAGTATGGCTCTAGTTCATCTTTCTGTTCCATAAATAATCGCACCACGTCCAATTTGAAGAGTGAAAAAGACCTCCAAGACAGAGAAGAGATGGAGACCAAACAGTCTGTTTTGGATTTGGTAGAGATTCTTGATCTAGAGGATGACACACAGGATGAAGAGAGCTGGTGGGTGTTTCTCCTCTACTTGTATTTTTGGATTTTTTGTCTCATGGTACAGTAACTGTTTCTGTATACAGAATTAGAGATGCACCACAATTTGACTGTTTTTAAAATACTTGAACAATTACACCTGTCTGTATTTTTAATCATTAGGTTATATGAGTCTCTAAAGAAGCAGACTTCTGTCAAAAGGGAATCTGCCTCCAACTGGTGCAGACACATCCTCGACAACCCAAGCCCTGAGATGGAAGCTGCATGTCATCAACTGATGAACAAATTAAAGAAGAGTAAAGAAAGATAAATGACTCTCAACTGGCTAATCTTCAATTTTACTATGACATTTATTGGTGATGGTTGTTGGTTTATCCTAATCTCATTCTCTTCTTTCTCAGACTCGAAACACCACTTTTACAGACATGAAACAGTTTCCCCGTGTGTTCCCAGTTTCTCTCTGGATCCTTTTGCATGCAGAACATCACTGGACACATCACTAGATGATTCTGATGAAGCAGGTGAAGTTGCCACAATAAGTGTCAGTTTTTCTTAACATGCCAAAGTAGAAAAATACAAAAGTCTGAATTCAGAAAATATATGTTACATTGTTACTTGTTAAGAATACGTTTTAAAAATTCAAATTAAGAACACAATAATCTAACGTAAAAATCAGAGGTGGTGTTTATGACTATTTTACACAGATCATGATAAGTTGAAGCTTTCCCATGAGTCTATAACTACAAGTTACAGACTGCAGGACATCACAGATGTCCACATCATGGCCAGAATACAGGAAGCCAGTGAGTACAGACATGTTTTTTATTCTATCAAAGATTTTACAAAAAGAAAAACATTATATCATCTTTCCTATCACTCTTCAGGTTTGAGACAGGATTTTGTTTCTGGACCAGTCACTGCTTCCCTCAGAAGAAACCCAGAGAAGCTCCCATCTTGTAGTAACACAGATGAAAGTTTTGGCAAATTTTCAGCCAAAAATGAAAACAATGGATCATTTCCTCGCTGTAAATCTGCTCAATCATCTCAAAGCTCTTCTTGTTGCCAGTCATCAACATCAGCAACAAAGCAAGGATGTAAAAGTCCCAAACTGACCAAACTCCACCAACAAGTCACCCAGTTTAAACTTCTGAAACTCGCTCAAAATCAAGGTAGAGATACTCTTTTATTTTCTTGGTTTGGAAAATATTTGGTGAAGGTTAATGAGGAATAAACTCATACTGTTATGCATGTACTTTGGGATATCTGTTTTAGATCTAAACATTTTTATGATTTCCTTTCCTTAACCGTCTATAACCATGTTTTTATCTTTAGATCAGGGGTGTCTCGATCTGGTCCTGGAGGACAGCTGTCCTCATGGTTTTCCATGTGTTCCTGGTTCAATACAGCTGATGCACATAAAGTGAAATTAACAGTCAATAAAATTTGGAACATTGACTCAATAACCTGAATCAGGTGTGTAGATTTAAGAACACATTGAAAACCTTCAGGACACTGGCCCTCCAGGACTGGAGCTTGACATCCAAGTCTCAGACCAAAAATAATTTCATATTTATTCATTCGAATTTTTTTTTAGCCTTTTTTAACTCCTTCAAATTTTGTTTTTTTAAAGGAGCATCCCCGAGCAGGACGAGGTCGCCTCTAAGGACAAGCCTCAGATCCCTCCAGGCTGTCAGGAACAGTAGAAGTTTGGAGGTGGAAGACTACCAATCTGTTGACCAGCTCTCATTACCTATTTCTGGTATGCCTTAAGAGTCAGCAGATTTGAAATCTTTTTTTTTTTTTTTTTTAACTCTCATCAATTAAAACAACACTGTTTCTTAGGTGTGTCAGCTTCCAGAATAGGATCAAACTGTGGGTTTTCTACAGCAGCTCTGAAAGAGTCATCAACTCGGGTGACGGCTATTAAAAAGCTTCAGAGGTCTCAGTCTCTCAGCCCCTGCAGGATTCCTCATTCTGCGAAGGGATACTTGTCTGCTCATGGGCGTATCTTTGCGTCACCAGAAAGACCAAGCACAACAGCCTGGGGCAGAAATGTGAGGCCTGTTCAACGCTGAAAAAATTCAGAAGGGAATTTTCTTGGAATCACTGAGAATAGACTAGTATATTTATTAATTTAAACAGAAAAGTACCATTGAGATTAAAAATCTCTTTTAAGGGAGTCCTGGACAAGTGGCAACAAAATTCAATATAAAAAATACACAGAGAGACATTAAATTACACAAATTAAGAAAAACAGTTTCAAAGTATTGCGACAGTCTCTATTTATCAGTTCAGTTTTAAATGCCTCGAAGGACAAGAACTCTGTCTGTCTCAAGTTTTTCTGTAACATATTCCAAGCAAAATATGTAAAAATACCAAAACGGGCGAAGACTTTCTTATGGGCAAAAGATACAAAGAACCACAGCTGATTGTTTGATCACAAATAATGGGATTCAACACTTCTTCTTGTGATTAGAGTACAAATATAATATGGCATGAGTGTCTAAAAGACTGCAAAAAAAAAAATGTCACCCAGGAAGCCCAACCCTGGGACAATCAAGGCCTGGGCACTAACAGGGGACCAGGCTCGCGCTAAGTCTGGACACAAAGAGGTGCACAAATTACAAAGTTACAATTCTTTTATTTTTAATATACAGTAATGTTCAAATGAATTTGTTAAAAAAAAAAAAAAAAAAAGGTAGCTCACCCAGGAAGCCTAACCCTGGGACAATCAAGGCCTGGGCACTAACAGGGGACCAGGCTCGCGCTAAGTCTGGACACAAAGAGGTGCACAAATTACAAAGTTACAATTCTTTTATTTTTAATATACAGTAATGTTAAAATGAATCTGTTAAAAAAAAAAAAAGGTAGCTCAAAGCGTGCATGTTAAAAATCCAACCAAGGCATATTATAAAAATAATCATCTAAGTTAAAATCAAATCAAATTAAAAAAACAAAACATCAAATTACATACAGACGTGATTTTAAGGTGGTTTCTTTAGTCTAAATAATAATAATACATCTAAGCAGTAATTCAAGCAAGGTAAATAATTGAAATTAGGATACATGGTTAGATACAATCCTTTAAGATGTCAAGATTGTTACGTCATGATTTATCACTACTATGTAAAGAGATGATTCATATTCATGATCTGAAAACCATTAAAGAAACACAAAAATGAGACTGGTTATTTTTTTCTACATACAGCTTGCAGATAAAACAGTTTAACAATCTCAACCTGAAACGCACAACCTTCACTTTATTAGATTAAGCTTTGTATACTGATTTCAAGTCTGCATGATTTTATCTGTTGATTACTAAAACCACAAATTAACTTATTGCAGTGTGCAGTTTGTTATTGAGTGCAAGAAACATTCTGTAATAGTGGAAGTGTGACTAACAGGAAATGGTAGGTGTTGGTTAGTGCGTTTCATGTCATCATAACAACTAGCATTGTTTAGTTTAGTGGCCAATCATATGACTTTTTTTTTTTTTTTTTTGCCATCCTATCATCCATCCTCACATTGAGAGCTCCAATATAGATATATAAAAAGAAAATATTACCCAAAAAGCCTCCAATATACAAATAAAACACCATTATTAATGTTGAGTAATGGGCGCTGTAACATAACTATATTGTGTTTCTTATTGTTAGTAAATCACTTCAAATTGGATATTGTGAAAATACTGCACGTACTGAGAAAATGTGGGAAATTAACCGCAGGAAGAGGTTTAAATGGAAAGTGTCTAAGAGCCCTCTACTGTTCATCTTATGTTAAAGCATTTACATCAAATCAAAAAAACAATCACAACTAAAAGTTTAACAAATGATACATGTACATCAAAGATAAAAAATAAAAACCCTAACTTAAGGGCGCATCATTATGTTGTATTTGTAAGGGCATTTTGTCACCATATCAGCCTCATATTTTGAGGCTTTTCTAAAAAAATACTAATACCAGTGGTGACGAGGCAAAAAGACTAAGGTACTACGATACATCACCAGAGGAGCGGATGTGAAAATCTCTTTCTAAAAGAAATTAAATCTTCCCATTTAAATAATGGGAGCGTGACTATATTGAAAAAAAGAAAAAAAATGCATTCAGTTAGATTTAATTATCAGAGTAAATATCGCTGTCTCCTCCGATGGACCGGAATTCTTCGCTTTCCTCCTCTTCACTGAGCGGGACTTTTGAGAGCACGGCGGGGCCTCGTCTCTGTGCTTCATCTTCTTCATCTTCTTCCTCTTCACTGATGGCATAATCTTCACAGTTTCCCATACTGGATGCCTGCGTCTGACTCTGACTTCCTGTTCCCTCGTAGCTGCAATAACTTGAGAAAGGAGTTTTAACAACATACTTACAAGTTGAGAATAGGAAGTGTTGACTCGCAGAGAAAAACTGATAGTCTGTTCTACCTGACATTGCTGTCTTCCATAGGTGGCTCATCAGGGCCGTCACATGACAAGCTCTCATCCTGTTCCATGCCCATGCGAGCTGTCTCTTGAGTTCTCTGTGGTGGTGCAGGCCGGATGTCGACCTCCCCGTCTGAGTCACTGCCGCTCTCCGACAGGTGGATGGCTGCAAACATACATAATGCACAGAAATGTCTTCAAACGCACCAAAAAAGATACAATTTTGGGTCCAAAAAGCACAAATTTTAACTTTCTGAAAGCATTGAAAAACTTTTACAGGCAGCAATGCACATAAATGGTGCACCAAGTGTGTTGTTTGTGCAGCACATCAAACGCGTTGAAACCCTCCTGCTAATAAACATAGCAAAACATTTTTTTAAATCTGAAAACACTATCATTAAGAACAGTTAAAATGGCATCTGAAAGATGAGCGTGAAAAAGAGGAGCTTTCTTATGAAGTAAAACATTAAAAAGTGTCTGTTAGCTTGTTTAGAAAAACATGCTGCAATCATGCTGCTTATTTGCTTTTAGCAGCACTTTGGTCGCTGTTAGGACGGTTTACATGTAAGTCAAAAGATGACAGTTGAATAACATAGTGGCTGGAATTTGGGGAAAAAAAAAATGATGATGAAATAAGCTGACTTCAGATCCTGGTGAGAGTTTTGTGGAAGTCTTTCATGACAGTTGATCAAAGATAATTAGTTCTTAAACATTTGAATTATCCTCCTTCCATCCAGGTGGAGCTTGGTGTCAAGCCGCTCCTCCTCCAGGTCAAGAGAAGCCAGATGGGTTGGTTTGGGCATCTGGTCAGGATGCCTCCCGAGTGCCTCGCAGGTGTTTTGGGCACGTCGCACCAGGAGGAGACCAAGAGGCAGACCCCGGACCCACTAGAGAGACTATGTTTTACAGCTGGCTGAGGAACGACTTGGAATTCTTCCCGGTGAGCTGGAGGATGCATCTGGGGTGAGTGAAGCCTGGGCTTCCGATCCGAGGCAACCCGGCCTCGGATAAGCGGAAGACGACGAAACGGAACATTTGAATTATGCCCTAAATTCAAACTCCTTTAGGAGCAATATTTTGTTATTTCATCTTTAACTGACTAAATGTTTTTGACCTTGGTTTTTTTTGTTTAACTATCCCATGAGGCAGGTTGTAAATGGGTTGCTAAATAAGCACCAAGTCAAATCTCCACGGGCTCCTCTGAAAATTGGAGCAAAAAAAAATTGTGCTGCTCAGTTTAAAGAATATTTTGTTTCATCTGTTACTGTACATCAGTTCCTGACTTACATCTAAAAGGGTTGTCGCCTTCCTCTTCGCTGGCATCGTCCTCTCCGTCAGACATGAGCAGGTCCTCATACAGCACACTTGATTGAACTGGATTGCTAGGTCTCTCATGTTGTCCAACATCGTCTTCATCGTCTTCCTCTTCATCCCGATTGTTCGAACTCCTACGAGGTGGCAGCAGAATCTCCAACTCGTCCTCATCATCCTCCAGATCTTCAGCATCTTCCGCCTGGACAAATAAAATCATGCAAACAAGACAGATTAACAAGTAAAGACAAGTCACCTACAGTTTAAAAATGTAAGACATTTTCTAAACTTTGGTTGCAGTGTAAAGAAAAGTGGAAGATATACTTGTAAGAAATTCAAATTTAACCATATGTGTGTGAGTGTAAATTAAATTATGTTTTTTTTTTTTTTTACAGGAGCAGGTGTTTTGGGTTTGCCATCATCATCCTCCTCAAAGCCCTCAATATCCACATCTGATTCCTCCTCTCCGGGTCTTCTGCCATGTCGACCCTAAAGAGCAGAAAAAAGAGCTTGGAGAACATGCTCGCTAACGGCATAATTCCTCATCAAAATTTGAGTGTGGCAAATACTTTGTTACAAAAAATAAAAAAAATAATAATAATAAAAAGAAAGAAAACAATAGAATAACTAAATCAAACTGCCGATCAAACTAGGTACTGTGAGCTTTGTTTGAGGAGAGGTGGCGTGTGGTTGCAAGCCTCAATATGGTATCTGTCCCTACCTGACCCTCATTCTTCTCAGGAGCAACTACTACGGGTTCCTCAGAGGAGTTGGACTCTTTGGGCAGATTCCCTGACGCCCCACTTTCAACCTGATCAGCAGGCTGGTCAACATCACACAGTGAAGTACACAGAAGGGAAAAGCAGGACATGGGAAGGAGTGAAAACAATGAAGGAGAAAGAAAGGCTCTAAAGACACAAAATCACTGCAACCATCTGGAAGGGAGAATTAGTATGGTGATTTGGCAAACAAAGGGCAGGAGAATCAACAAGCAAGCAACTACAAGTGGGAAAAAGTTAAGGCACAATATGACATTATGACAAACTTACATCTACGTAGAAAATACCGGACTACTGACGGTTGTCATGCTGGGAAGTAAAGCTTGACTAACAGATGCTCCTACCTGAGGTGTGTATGGTCCGGGTGTCATTGGGTCGATACATTCCAAGTCCGCAGCATCTAGAGCCGCTTCTTTAGCCATCACAATGTCCTTTTCCAACTGTGTCAGGTGTTCGTCATACTAAAACAGAACATTACCATTATCAAACATGCACATTAAGAAATACTCAAGCAACAGTTTGAATGGTTACATATATATAAACAGGTAAAAGCCAGTAAATTAGAATATTTTGAAAAACTTTATTTATTTCAGTAATTGCAGTCAAAAGGTGTTGATGGTGGAAACTTTACACTAGACTTCAGGCAACTAGACTTCAGGCAACTGAAGTCTAGTGTAAAGTTTCCACCATCAGTGATGGTTTGGGGTGCCATGTCATCTGCTGGTGTCGGTCCACTCTGTTTCCTGACATCCGGGGTCAACGCAGCAGTCTACCAGCAAGTTTTAGAGCAATTCATCCTTCCTGCTGCTGACCTGCTCTATGGAGATGGAGATCTCAAGTTCCAATAGGACTTGGCGTCTGCACACAGCGCAAAATCTACCCGTGCCTGGTTTTCGGACCATGGTATTTCTGTTCTAAATTGGCCAGCCAACTCCCCTGACCTTAGCCCCATAGAAAATCTGTGGGTTATTGAGAAAAGGAAGATGCAGAATGCCAGACCTAAAAACGCAGAAGAGTTGAAGGCCACTATCAGAGCAACCTGAGCTCTCATAACACCTGAGCAGTGCCAGAAACTCATCGACTCCATGCCATGCCGCATTAATGCAGTAATTGAGGCAAAAGGAGCTCCAACCAAGTATCGAGTATTGTACATGCTCATATTTTTCATTTACATACTTTTCAGTTGGCCAACATTTCTAGAAATCCCTTTTTTGTATTAGCCTTAAGTAATATTCTAATTTTGTGACACACGGAATTTTGGATTTTCATTTGTTGCCACTTCAAATCATCACACTTAAATGAAATACACATTTGAATGCATCAGTCTGTGTGCAATGAATACATGTAATGTACAAGTTACACCTTTTGACGGCAATTACTAAAATAAATCAAGTTTTTCAAAATATTCTAATTTACTGGCTTTTACCTGTATAGAAATCTCTATCTTAACCCTTGCATCTCGTGATGGTAAAGGTTTCCTTCTGGTGGTCTGGCAGTTGGCATATGTACAATATGTATTTTATACGTATGGGGGCAGGATAGCTGGATACGGCCATGTAGCAGAATTGAAAATACTTTACTGATCCCTGAAAGAAAATTTGAGTCCAGCAGTGCAAATAGAAAAACAACAAGAAGAAAAACCGTACTTCCTTCAGAATGGTAGTTACAGACTAGCAGATGAAAGGCTCTTTAAAGAGTGTGATGAACATGGCAGAATGATTCCCTGCACCGCTCCCCTGAGCAGCGGGGCTGCAGGAGTCTGCTACTGAAACTGCTTCCAAGATGGTCCACAGATTCATGGAGGCACTGGGAGGGGTTCAACATGATTGACAAGAGGCCATACTGTCCTGTCAATGCCTGATCCCATCAGACCTCAGAAGCTAAGCAGGCTGAGCCTGGGCAGTACATGGATGGGAGACCGCCGGAACCCCAGGTGCCACGGTGGGACGGCCGTTGAGATCAAATTGTCGCTGAGCAAGACACTTCATCCACGTTGCCTGAATGAGTCTGAATGGTGTGTGTGCGGTTGGTGTGTGCGGTTGGTTGGTGAGGGTCAGAAGGGCCGATGGCGCAAAATGGCAGCCTCGCTTCTGTCAGTTTGCCCCAGGGCAGCTGTGGCTAAAACAATAGCTTACCGTCACCTGGTGTGGAGTGAATGAATAATGCATATGTGAAGCGTCTTTGAGGGTCCTGAAAAAGCGCTATATAAATACAATGCATTATTATTATTATTATTATTATTATTATTAAGAGTCTTGCCATCAATCCATCCCTCACCATCTCCTCCACCTAGGTGAGGGGTGAGCCAACCACAGATCCAGCCCTCCCAGGGGCACAGTAAGACTCCTCAGTTTGAACACAGGTTAAGTAAAAAAATACTAACACCACACAAGGGTTAATGTGAGCAAAAAGCTTTATCTGATAAGAAGATATACAACAAAGTCAACTTCATTTGTATTTAAAAAAAGAATGCGTAACACACCTCTGTCAAGGTCTGCTTACACACATTTACAATATCCTGGGCTGTTTTGGTGTAGGGGCTGTCCAAGCCTGTTGGAAAAGGAATAACACCATAACATTTCAGTCGGTTAAACACTGCAATTTACAACTTTAAATTTAGTTGAAAAAACAATACCAAAGTAGATAACTGTTATAAAACTAAGTACTTGTGCAGTCATGTTAACAGAACAGATTGGTATTTACCGTTGTAGCTACTGCTGTTGGTGTGGATCAGAGTGACATCTGATAGGAAGGTATCCCGATTCTGGTATTTATGTTTGGAGATGTTCTATTGGACCACAAACAAAAAGACAAAAACAGTAAAGTAATGTAATTCAACCTTTTTTTTTCCTTCACTCACAATTTATAAATTGATGATTAGTGTCAGTAAACCATGTCACCTTCCGGATGGTCTCCATATCCATGGGGGTTTCTATTACTTTATAATAATCTGGCACAAATTTTTTATTGACAGGGTGATGGAAAGGCCACGACTAAAAAAAATAAATAAATAGATGTGAAAACAATGATTCAGTTTTACAGTGAAAATAATGCTCGAGTTAAACAAAAGTCACTTACGTCGGGAATCATCATCATTTTTTGGGTTACGATGTTGTCCAAGATGAAGGAGAACGCTACTTGATCATCGTCATCCAGCAGAGGGTTAATGGCTTTCTCCAGCCTTATCAATCGGTCCTCTTTCTGTAGTCGGAGACAAGTATTTTATGATTAAACTGCAGGAATGTATCAAACAAAAAACTGTAAATTTCTTACTTCTTTCAGTTTTGAATCACAAAGCTCCAGCATGGATATGGCTACTTGCGTTATGGGATGTTTTGCACCTGATAAAAAAAAGAGAAAGAAATTGATGTGACTTTTAAAGTGTAAAAGAATTTCAAATCATTTTAAAGTTTTTTGGTTTTTTTTTAACATTACCGTTGTAGGTGGCACTGTTTCTGACAATAATCTCCACTGCTTCACGGAACTCCTCTCGTGACGGGTACAGCCGTTTGCGCACGTTTTCCCTCAGAGTCTGTAGGTCCATCGGCCGAGTGATTATCTTGTAGTAGTCTTTTACAACCTTGGCATTGACGGGAGTGTGGAAGGGGTATGTCTGTACAGAAAACAAGAAAAAAGCAAATTAGAGCCTGGACGATTTATCAGTTGACTGATAAAATCATCCGACAATTTCCATTGGCATCAATCGGCAATGGATGTCGTTATATCGAGGTGAGCAATAAGGCTTTAAACTTTTTTTTTGTGCACACAAAAGTGTCACTTTGCTTTTAGTCCATCAGAATGCACTATTTTACCAGTGAGGCCACAGGTTGGGATAATCAACCCCTAATTGTGTGTAAGGTGAGATCAAATTACAACAACCAGCCCCTCTGCAAAAATCCTTTCTCTGCTCCACTGAAGACTTTGCTTCGGTTAATCCTAATTAATGAAGTAAATAAACTGTAAACGAGAGAATCTATTTTCCCCTTCAATCCATTCTCATGTGCTTCATTTTACCTTTCACGCAAGACAACGAATGATTTTGAATGACTTGTCACATTTGCTACATTGCTAACAGCTTTATCATTCTTTGTTTCAACTATTTATGTAAATAAACTTATACATGTGCAAAAAAAAAATAAGAAACAATTCTGCAATGGGCAAATCGACATAGTTCCAGCAATAACTCAGTCCGTCGTGGTAAATAAAGGGCTGAGCTGAAAAGCAAAGCTCTCGATTTACAAGTCAATCTACGTTCCCACCCTTGCCTATTGTCCCCAGCTGTGGGTGGTGAACGAAAGAATGATAATTAAAATACCCCTCCACTGGTATGCTATATATAGTTCTACTATAACTGAGAAGTGGGGAGAAAAAAAATCAAATAATCAAAGCTGTTAACTCATGGCATTTTTTTGGTCAGATTTTCACAGCCGAGTCATTCAATGGTTTTTGAGTTTTGATACATGAATGAAAACTTTTTTCTGCTATACATTACCATGATTTTTTTTTTTTTTTTTAATAATGAGCCCATCTCGAACCCTTAACACCAGAATTGGCATGAATGAAAAACAAAAGATAAAGCAGGCCCAAGCACACGTAAACTGCAAGATCATTGTAGATCATCTCACAAAACTTACGTTGGGGTGATCTCGCATCTCATTTATGATTCCCTCTAGCACTGAAGACAGCGTGACCATGGGGTCGGTGCGTCGGCGGTGAATTGCCTTTTGTGGTTTCTGTTAACAAAGAGAAAAGATTAACTTGACTTAAAAAAAAAGAAAGAAAAAAGCTATGCTGACATGGATTAAACTGAACTTACATTGAGGTAATCACAATGAACTGCATTGCCTACTCGTCTCTTCTTCTTTGCTGGCAGCTGCTTTTTTGGAAATTTGAGCACCAAAGATTTTCTGCGCACTTCATCAGCACTGCATAAATAAATAAATAAATATTAGTGAGGTAAAAGTAAACGGTGAAACATGAACACCGGTTAGAAAAATTTACATTAAAAAAAACTGCTTTGCTACCTTTCAATGAGCTGCTTGCCAAGGACAATCTTAGTGCCCTCCACTTTGATCAATTCCTCATTGTCATTGTGGATGACAGTTTTTTCCAGCTCCTCTTCTTGCTCCTCTGTCATGGCCACTGGGTTTTGTGGTGGTCCGTTAGTTTGATAATACAGCGGACAGAATTTGTTGGTCCTCATATGCCCAATGGCTCCACATGCACCACACTTTAGCTAGGAAGAAGAACATTTGGTGGATTGTATGAATGAATTCGTGCATTAGTGGTACGGGAAAAGCTGCATATTAAGTCTATCCAGGAACAACAGGAAAAAGACAAGCTCATTAGCCTCTTGATTCTATGTACAGGAACGCAAAGAAGCTGAAGGAAAAAGAAAATGAGAAAAACCATAAAACCAAATGGCTTACTTTTACCTTGAGGTCAGGTCTCTCTTTGGCCTTCTTGGTCTTTTTTTCCGGAGGTCCTTTGCCTTTGTCCTTCTCTTGGCTTCTTTTCAATCTCCGAAGCTGCTCTTGAATACGCCGGCGCTCTTTCCTCATTTCTTCTCTGTGTTGCTCGTCCAAAAGGGTAAACTTTCGTCTGTAATCATAGAGTTAAAAAAGAGGCATTATTTTTATTTACTTTTGTTAATTCTTATTTCTGTTAGTTGCTGTTTGGTTTTTCACTTTTCAATCAGCCAAATTTGTAACATATCAACAGGGATTTAATGACTGTACAACTTGATTATAAAATTTAACCTAATTTTCTTAAGGAAAAAAAAAATGCACAAAATTAGATGAGAAGCAGTGAAAACATGACTCGCCATTTGGTGAATCAAGCATGAATAATTGTGCATGCAGGTCAAACATTTGTATGCCACTTGTTCAAAATCTAAACCTAAGTTGGATGTTAAAAAAAAAAAAAAAACTCACATAAAGTCATCATCCTTGGTGGTTCTTATTCTGGTGTAGGCATCGATGACTGAAGCCTTACGCACTGTCTCACATCGCACATACTCCTTTCCATCCTCATCCCTGAAGGTGCGATAGATCTTCAGTCTGCGTCCATGAGAAGAGTTAATGCTGGTGACGGAACCGCTGTCATCATCTTTATGAGAACCGGTGGATAAGGCACTTGCTGCAAGTTCAGAGAAAAAAATAGAGGGTTTATAGTTTTAAACTGATCAGGAAATACCGTACATCCTATCGATATTCATCATCAAATGCTAACTTACACAGGCCTTTGCGTCGCTCCTTGCGAGTTTTGTTTTCTCGGTCGTTCTCCTCACCCATCAGCATTCTTTGCAGCTCTTTACGCTCCTGTTCCTCCCTCTCACGAGAAAGCTGTGAACTAGTCTTTTTGTTTTGCAGCATATTTTCAATATTTTTACCCATCTCCTCAAAGTCGCTATCTTCCGCTGAGCTGCTGTCTGTGTCGGTGGAAAGGACCTCCGTCGACTCCAAAACTCTGTGACAACGTAAAAGTTATTTTGCATCTGCATGGATAAAACACAAACTATGCGAGGGGTCGGCTACCTGAGGCCCTCTAGCGCTGCCTTAGTGACTCCCTGAAGCTTTTTTAAAAAATGTTTGAAAATAAAAAATTGGAAGAGGGAAATAAATATATTTTTGTTTTAATATGGTTTCTGTAGAAGAAACATTCTTAATGTTTTCCAGTGCTGTAAAAATGTGTGGAATCAATTTTAAATGTCAAAATTTCTGTCAAGAATATTTGCGTCATGGCCAGGAACATACGCTTCTATCAGCAGGGCGGAATGCCAGGCAGGTGGCCGTTGAAAACAAACCAGCGCCTGTGATGGATCATTTTTCTATTTTTTCCAAAGGGTAAAAAAAAAAGAAAGAAATAACTAGAGGAGAAAAGAGGATTCAACGTTTCTTGGACTGAATCATTTGCATTCATTGCCAATGCAGAAGGATTGCCTGAATGTTTGCTCTGTAGAGAGAAGTTGTCAAATAACAAAGAGAAATGTGGAAAGACATTTCCAGGAATTGCAAGCTACATTTGTAACCTAGTACCCAGTGTGAGGTGAGACAAAAAGTGCAGTTACATTACTTCTGGAGAGATTAGAGGAGCGCATTTACAGATTTAAGAAGTGGACTGCATCTCCAAACTCCACTACTGCTACTACTTTTTGGTCTAATATGACTCTTAACATTCAGGTTGCTGACCCCTGCACTATGCTAAGAAAAAAAAATTAAATCTCACTTGTTTTGAAGATCAAATATCCTCTGGCATTCTTCCTTGTAGCGCTCCTGATGCTCAGCAACAGAGAAACGAGAGCCTCTCGCAAACTTGCTCATTGGACCTTCACCGGAGCGTGCCTGCTCAGTGGACATGGTCCTCACCACATCGATAACTTCCCAGCGGGAGAGTTTTTTAATCTGTCATCAGAAAACAACTAAAAATGTAAAACTTGAACAAATTCTTTAGAATGTTTTAATTGAACACATCTTTAGTTAGATTGATGGTCCTTTACATTGATAACGGTGACCAGTGGCTCAAAGCAAAGTTTTGGTCAATCTTCTGATGTTTTTTCTTCAAGTAGACTCCAGCTAATTTATTCATCATAATTATAAAATGTTATTCTATTCATTAACAAAAAGGGATATTCAGAGGAAAGATTGCCCAAAGAGCTTGTTTTCTGTAACCATAGCAAGACTCACTCTTTTCATTGTGTGAGCTGTCATTCTCCATGTGTTTTACTTTTTTCTAGTAAAAATTAAATAATGTTTCACAAAATGACTACTTCTAGTCTCGGTCCTCATATTCTGCACAATGTTAAATTGAGAAAACATTGCTCTTGCATTCTGGGTAAATCCTTTTCAAGGCACAGGCTTATTATTTGGAATAAAAAATATCAATATGGTAAATAAGGTCTAGTTAACAGAAACGGCAAAACTCCAAATGACAAGAAGTTTATTTGTTCCGTTCCGTCATCTTCCGCTTAGTCCGAGGCCAGGTCGCGGGGGCAACAGCCTCAAACGAGAAGCCCAGGCTTCTCTCACCCCGGCTGCATCCTCCAGCTCACCTGAAAGGATCCCAAGTCGTTCCCCGGCCAGCCGTGAGACAAAGTCTCTCCAGCGGGTCGGGGGTCTGCCCTCTGGTCTCCTCCCGGTTTATTTGTGTGTGCTAAAAATTGTTTTTAATTAAGGAATAAAATTATACAAAATCTAGCGAGATCGATCACTATTGACATACCAATAATAACACAATGCAATGGGCATCTACGATGTTCATTTACAAATTTTATAAGTATCTCATTTGCCAAAACTGTGTGGGCATTCCTGCAATAGATCAACACAAGTTCAACACAAATGAGATTAATTTAGCAGTTTCACCTCTTCCTCTGGAACACCAAATTTGCGAAGCAGTTGCTTGGCGTTCTTTAGCGATAACCTTCTCAGGTCGGCGTCAGTTCCTGTGACCGTCTTCTTCACCGGCTGAGGCTCTTTGTCATCCTGAAAAAAAAAACAGCAGCAATTATAAGCATTTATAAGTAGCAGAATCCATTAGCAGAAAAAAAGGACAACTATAACCTTTTGCTGCGTGGGTTTGTTGGGCACTTTCACATAAGAGAACCCCTCTCCACATCCAGTGGGATCGGCCACACCCGTCACTTCTAGGAGGCACTTGCCCTTCATGGCAGAAATGAAGGCCCTGGTTGTGTTCCATGGAGCGGTACGAACCTAAAGCACACGGCAAAAATAAATTCGAGAAAGTTTCTCAATCAAGTCAAGCACTGACTCATGATTATTGTGACAATTTGAGCAAAACCTCATCATCAATCTTCATTTGGAAGTCCTCTTCATTCTCCTCTTCGGGGGCAAAGAAAGATTTCTCACCGTATCCAGCATCCTAAAGAAGGAAAACATTTTTTATAGTGAGACAGTAACTACTTTAGTATTGTATTGAAAGATATTTGATGAAAAGATGTTACCTTAAGCCTTTGTTCTGCTACTAGCATGCTATAATAAGCACAGCATTGTTCAGGCGAGACCATTGCTCTGATTTCTTCTTCTGTGGGAAGTCTGAAGTCTGGCTTCAACACCCACCAGTTGGAGTCCATTCCTAGTGCAGGTTGATGGACAAATGGAGCAAATTTCATCAATCAATCACAACAAGGGTTTTACCCTCCTTAAACTGTACTGATTTCTAACTGGCCTTCTGCGCTCCATCTTTGCTCAGCTCGTCGCCTTAGAATGAAACGTCTGTAGTAGGTCAGTGATGATGAAGAAGAAGAAGATTTGAAATGTGACTGAGTACCTGTCCGTTTAAAGTCGGCACAGAGTTTCAGTCGTTTTCGAATGCTGCTCTCTGAGTGAGAGGGGAAAGCTTTCTTGATATCTTCCATTCGAATTCTTCGAGGACGATCTTTACTCTTCCAAAACAACCGGTAAATGAACACCTGCCAATTACAGATGGAACGACTGAGTACTTAAAACAACAACCAGTGAGGATTCCTCTAGGGCATTTGGGAGAATTATTTTACCTGCAGGAAGTCTCTGATGTGTGTATTGGCCCGTTTCGAGTTTGGCCCAGGAACTTCATACAAGGGGCACTCCTGTCCAACGACAAAAATGTCCACCAGCTCTCTGATGAAGTATCCATGACGAGTCCGTATGACCAGGAAGTCCGTTTCCGGCATTTTGTGCAGGTAGATTGGAGCACGGAAAAGGTTGTTTTCAAAAGCCTGGGAAAAATATTGTATGCAACATTTTAAGGCCTGAGATGTCAATAAAATGACAACGTCTGACTATAAACTTATCCATTGTCTCAACACAAGAAAAGAACATTTACTTCCGTAGTAAAATATCTCTGCTCTTGTAACAAATATAAATTCATTTGCCTGTTTGGTTTCTACTCCATTAGCTCATGAAAAAGTAGAAGTCAGCATAAAACTTTTGTGCTCTGATGAACAGAAGATTTTCTTAAACATAATTAACAAGTAGCACAGACTTGAAGAAGCTGTCCTGGATGCAGAGAACCCAGAAATGGAGATGTGTGACAGTACACCGTCTCGCCATATTTGCAATCTGGTGCTCCGGGATCTTTTCCAGGTTTCTGAAGGACATAAATTCAAACAACTTTATTGTTTTACAAAACCAAACATAAAGCACAAACTAAAGCTTGTGTCTCTATTTACTGTGTCTTACAAAAACACAAATGTTCGTGCTCACCCTTTTGTAGTAGTTTTTTATCTTGGTCGCCATGCCAACTTGCATGATGAGAGGAGGGTACTCTTCGCTGTACTCTGCCAAAATCAGATCCCCATCTTTGCCGGTCAAATCGTGTGGCGTTCGCATAAAGAACATGTCTCCTCCTCCCGACGCTTGACGCTCTTGCTCTCGTATCTATGCAGAGGTTGGGAGAAAAAAAAAAACTCGAAGATGTTTAACAGGCCCACACTCCAACAAAAACGACAATTGTTTTAGATTAATCTCTACCTTTGCCTTTTTCTTGATTTGTTTCAGCAGCGGCTGGACAGCATGGGGACCGGCCTGAGCTAAAGCTCCGAATGAGTATTTCTTTAGAGTTGTTCGATGGAACTGCCGAAGCTTCATGGGTCCCATATGAGTGGGAAAAAAGGGTTGTCTCAGCTCTAGCGCCGGGATGGAGTGCTATTTAAAAAAAAACATGGTATTTGCCTTGGTAGCGCAAATCTATCCAAAAAATTCTTACTGAATTTTACATAATACATAACAAAGGTGAAGAATCAGCCCAGAACTACCGCTGGGGGAGCTGATAAAGGACCTGTAAAGAGCTGGGACGGTTAATACACTAAGACATCATGGTTTAAAATCATCCATGGCAGGGAAGGTTCCCTTGCTTAAACCAGATCATGTCCAAGTCTGTCTTAAGTTTGCCAATGACTATCTGGATTATCCAGAGGACTCATGGGAGAAAGTCAGATGGTCAGATGAGACTGTTTGGTTTTAATTACACTGTGTGTGGAGGAAGATGAATGAGGAGTATCATCACAAGAACACCATCCCTATTGTGAAGCATGGGGGTGGTAGCATCATGCTTTGGGGGTGCTTTTCTGCACATAGGACAGGATGACTGCATGGTATTAAGGAGAGGATGACCAGGGCCATGAACTGTGTGAATTTGGGGAACAATCTCCTTCCCTCAGTCAGAGGATTGAAGATGGGTCATGGCTGGGTCTTTCAACATGACAATAACCCAAAACACACAGCCAGGATAACCAAGGAGTGGAAACATATCAAGATTCTGGAGTGGTCTAGCCTGTCTCCTAACATAAAAATCTTTAGAGGGAGTTCAAACTCTGTGTTTCTCTGTGACAGCTCAGAAACCTAACTGATCTAGAGATGATCTGTGTGGAAGAGTGGACCAAAATTCCTCCCGTAGTGTGTGCAAACCTTGGGAAAAACAACAGGAAACAATTGACCTATAGAATTGCGAACAAAGGCTGCTGTACCAAATAATAACATTGATTTTCTCAGGTGTTCAAATACTTATTTGTAGCGGTAACATACAAATAAGTTATTTTAAAAATGATAAAATGTGATTTTCAGATTTGTTTTTTTTTTAGATTATGTCTCTCACTGTGGACATGCACCTAAGAGGAAAATTTCAGACCAATCCATGATTTCTAAGTCGGAGAACTTTCAATATCACAGGGTGTTCACATATTTATTTACCTCACTGTACATGTGCATGAACTCATTCTGGAAAGGAAAAAAAGGAATAACAATATTTTTTATGTAAAAATATAGGTCTGTACAAAACAAGTAGGGTCCAATAAGTTCTATGAACTTCTTCTTACTCCTTTTGAGTAGACAGGTGTTTTTCCAACACCTGTCCACTCGAGGTGTTGAACTTCTTCTTACTCCTTTTGAGTAGACAGATGTTGTTTTTTCTTTTACATATGCATTTTCTTTTCAAATAACTTTTATTTCAAATGTTGTCATTACCTCAAACAGTTAGTTAGTTAGATTTTTATTCAGACAGACACCCAACAGAAAATTTACACAATTCAATAAATAAAAAAAAAGAAAACAAAAAACAAACAAAGACTGAAAGGGGTTTAGGCAGGACAGGACAAAGAACAAATGTCCAATTGTGTTTTTCTTCTTCCACACAATTCTTCAAACACAGTCATTCTCCAAATGCACTCCCTCATTCATTTCTTCAAAGTCCACTTCTCACCTGAATGATGTTACCACCAAAAGTTCCCCTCAGACCTTGTTGTTTGGGATAATAAAACTCATCATTGGAAAGGTTCCAGGGGTCCTTCACCTCAGGCTGGGACATGTTCTATGTTGATAGAAAAAAATATTTTTTAAATTCCTGTTAAAATGCAAAAACTTTACAACTTGTGGTTTTCCATATTGAGCAAGTGCAAAATGCTCACACTGAGAACGACCTACTTGTTGGGGCTCATCCTTTATCACTCCAGTTTTTCCCAGCAGGATGCGACTCTTCTTGATGGCAGTTTCCTTCTTGTTTTCTTTGGATTGGGAGTGCAAAGTTGCTTCCTCCTTTTCATCTGGAATTTCTACAACACACAAGAGCTTACTTAGCATGTATTTAAAAAAAGAATGGTGCATGCTAAATGTTGATCATTTTCAGAAAAGCAGTGAAAGGAGGAAGTGGAATGTTGAATTTACCAAGGATGATATTCTCATCATTTGGATCAAGTGTGAGAATTGGAGGTGTTAGCGCTCGCTCCATCTCTTGGTCATCCCAGATTATGTTGTCCTCCCAGCGACCGTAAACCAATTCCTCATTATCGATGGGAAAAATAGAGTACCAGGTAAAATCTTCTCCTTGAGAGCCTGCAAAAGAACAAAGTTAACATAATTATTGTGGACTCAAAATTTTAAAAACTTTAAACTTATGTTGTACAATTGACTTACTTTGGTTTTCGTGGATGTTTTTATCTCGCTTCAAACCAGAAACTGAAGTAGTTTTAGAAATGGGTGGAGGTATTGGTGGAATAAGCAGGGAATTACTTCTTGTCAAACCTTTAATATTTAACAAATCGAAGTTAGAATTCATTAAAACATTTGGCGTGCTGTCTGTGTAAAGAAAAAAGCCATCATAATTCTGTATATACTTTTTTGTTGATAAACGTACCTTGCTGCGCATTGTAAGCGTTGGCATTGCGAGTCATGCTCGAAGGCAGCCAACCTGCAAGGCTGGCTCGCTGTGTTTTGGTGCCCTTATGCTTCACATCTTCTCCATTCCAAATGATGTCTTCCTCCCACTGCAGCTGAGTGACCATTAGGAAACGCTCATTCTCCAGACTGACTTTTTCACCATCATGGCAGCATTCTTGAATCTCGTCCTAAAAATGCAATAAGCTTATTAATGTTGCAGCTGGTCGGTCTGAAGTTAGACAGACGCTCATTCGTACAAACCTCTTGAGGTGGTACTGTTTTTTCTTTAAGAGGTTCCTGCTTTTGAGCCATATAGGATATTTGGTCCTTCAGCTTGAACCCATAGTTGAAATTACTTCCGTCCTCTGGTACGCCTAGCATGTCATACCAAAGCTGGGCAGGACCAAATCTCCAGCTTGCCATTTTGGGTCGGGATTCAGCTTCCATGTCATTATCGCCACAAGTCTGAGAGAACTTTGATTCTACTGGAGCCATCATGGTTATCTAAACAGCAAAGTAAAACATCAAATGATTAGAAAAAAATTAAATGTAAAAATGGATTTGCAAATCATTGATTGGATTGTACTAGAAAATGTTACTTCATCATCAGAGAGGCACTGCTCTGGAGGTGGTTGAGCTGCATACTCATAATCCCACCCCGACTTCTTTACATGGTTTTGCTCTGAAGTGTCTACTTCTACAGGTGGTGTTCCAGTCTGAAGCTCTCTGTGTTTGCGCTTCTTTTTTCTGCGAGCGCTTCTCCAGACTGACGGCATATTTTTACCCGGACCGAAAAGTCGTAAGAATCTAAGCACCTGTAAGTACAGCCAATAAAACAGGCGAATGACGGTCATAAAAATAAATCTCTCACATAATTTTAAACTTTATGCTGTACCAATAAAAAAAAATTGTTTTACCTTGCCAGGTCGAAACTCTGGAAAAAGTTCCGTGACACTTGGCAGTGCTTTAGCGGCATCTTTCTGCATGATGCCGGCAAGAGGGAGAGTGAGTCTGTCTGGGGCATCTTCACCTTCTATTTTCCCAGCTGGACGATCTGTTTCAGATTCTGAATCTGAAGAGCTGCTAAAATCAATCTTGTCACCCACAGTGAATGGTGCAATTATTGAGGGTAGAATGATTCCATCACCGTCTTCGCCAGCTACATGGAGATATTACAATTATTTAATCTGAAACACTCATCCAGAACTAAAATAACAGTAACCATGCAAAAAAACACAACTTAAAAAAGCGTGTTGATAAGTTTGAGGGTGAGACATTTCGAATGTAAATTTTCTAGTTGAAAACATATGTAGTTTTTTTTTTTACCACTTGAAACCGGGGAAGAGAGTTCCTCTCTTTTTGCAGACATGGGAACACTTGGTGGTGGTGGTGGAGGCATGAGCTTAGAGTCAATATCTTCACAGTCGGCATCATAGTCATCGTCGTCATCTAAAAAGATGAATTTCATTCATATATAAAGAACTGTCATTTGTAGGTAAAGTGCCGGACTCATGACTAAACCATGGAAATCTGCACATTGACAATTCATCCATCCATCAATAAATAAAAGTCAAGTGAAGGACAAATCTAAAACTTAATTATTGTGAAAAACTCTGTTCCGTTGTCTTCCACTTATCCGTGGCCGGGTCGTGGGGGCAACCGCCTTGACAGGAAACCAGGCTTTTTTTAACCCTGGCCGCATCCACCAGCTCACCTTAGAGCAGGGGTGGGCAATTAATTTTTATCAGGGGCCGCATGAGAAGCCTGAATTGTGTCAGAGGGCCACCAACTTTCTTTCATTGTAAAATACTTAAATTAAATATTTTGAATAGTTGGTACTGATAATCAGAAGAATAAAGCACTCTGTAAATATGTATATTAGGTTATGTGAAACTCTGGTCAATTGGTTAAATAAGAAAAACAATTATTGAACCAGTGCAATTTATTTTTTAACTTGTTAATCTCCACAAACAATAACTTGTAATGCTTTCCACCTCATGTTACTGCTTCAGTGAGAATAATCCAGTCTGTTCTGGGCTTGAAAATTAAAATTTGGTGGAATGTCTGAAGTGGCTATGCAAAGGACAGCTGAGAGGTGGTCATCAGTCATAGAGGATCTGTGTTTGGATTTGTTGAACTTCATAACTGAGAATGTCTGTTCACATTGATAGGTTGATCCAAAGAGGACTAGGATCCTAGGAGCATGCCTCCTCAGGTGTGGAAAGTTCTCCTCTTTGAGGGCGGAGTAAAAGTCCAGCAGTGAGACTGACTTGAAGTGATCTGCCAGATGTGTGTCAGACTGCAGATCAATGAGTTCCATCTGAACTTCACATGCACGTCGCTACGTATGCACACGACGTGCACGTAGCGACCTAACGCTTTTCAAAATAAAATTTCAAAATAAAAGTTAAAAAAAAAGTTTAATTTATGGTGTTTCTGATTGGCCTCCTGCGGGCCGGACAGGGACGTACAAAGAGCCGGATGTGGTCCGCGGGCCTTAATTTGCCCAGGTCTGCCTTAGAGGATCCCGAGGCATTTCCAGGCCAGCTGCTAGACAGTCTCTCCAGCGGGTCCGAGGTTTGCCTCTGGGTCTCCTCCCGGTGGGACGTGCCCAAAAACCTCACCAATGAGGCATTTAGAAGGCATCCTAACCAGATCCTCGAATCACCCCGTCTGGCTTCACTCGACCCAAAGGAGCAACGGCTCTACTCGGAGTTCCTCCCGGGTGGCAGAGCTTCTCACTCTATCTCTGAGTGAGAGACCAGCCACTCTGCGTAGGAAGCTCATTTCGGCTGCTTGTATCCGCAATCTCATTCTTTTGGTGTGCATCCACAGCTGGTGACCATAGGTGAGTGTAGAAGCATAGATTGACTGGTAAATTTAGAGCTTTGCTTTTCAGCTCAGCTTTGTCTTCATCACGACGGAGCGATGCAGGTTTGCATGTGAAAAACTTGTACTATTAAAAATCAATCACTGGTTTTATGTTGTTGAGAAAAATAGCTTGCTCTCCACAGAAAAATACTTGAATATTTGAATATTTTTAACATTACCAATATATTTACCAATTTAACATTTAGATTTTGTTGTGTGATGATCACCTATTTTTCTGGTGGGTTGCAAAGACCGCATGACCTGATACTTTTTGGTCTCATCCTCAGCCACCTCAGAGATGTCAGAATAATCAACTGCATCTTCCTTGCTTTTCACCCAACCTGCATTAGGGAGAACGTTTATTAAAATCACTCTGTTCATGTTTTGTCTTTCACTTATTCCATCATATTTCTATTCTTACCATCAGCATCCACACTCCGGTACAGGTCGTTTTCCTCCTTTTCATCATCCTCATCTTCAGCAGTAATCTCAGTAATGAGTGAGCTTAAACCAAGAGTACCCAAACCAGCAAGATGCTTTTTAGACTCCTGGAGAAAAGAAGAGCAAAGCAGAAAAAATATTTCAATAAAATAATTTAACTGCAGCACTTAAATTCAATACAGCTGAAAATCTTCTTCTTTTGGCATCTCCCTTCAGGAGTCGCCACAGCAAGTCAGTTTCTTCCATCTAACCCTATCTGCTGCATCTTCTTTGGTCACACCAACTATCTTTATGTCTTCCTTCACTGCATCCATGAACCTCCTCTTTGGTCTTCCTCTAGTCCTCTTTCCTGATGGTTCCAAACCCATCATCCTTCTGCCGATGTACTCTCTCTCCTCTGTACATGTCCAAACCATCTCAGTCTGGCCTCTCTGACTTTATCTCCAAAACCTCTAACATGTGCTGTTCCTCTGATCCTGTCCATCCTGGTCACTCCCAGAGAGATCCTCAGCATCTTCATCTCTGCTATAGTACAGACCAAAAGTTTGGACACACATTCTCATTCAAAAAGTTTTCTTTATTTTCATGAAAATAAAAATGGTTGATTCACAGTGAAGACATCAAAACGATGAATTAACACATATGGAATTATAATTTTAACAAAAAAGGGTGGAACAATTGAAGAAATGTCTTATATTCTATTTTCTTCAAAGTAGCCACATTTTGCTTTGATTATAGCGTTACACACTCTTGGCATTCTCTTCATGAGATTCAAGAGGTGGTCACTGGAAATTGTTTTCACTTCAGAGGCGTGCCCTGCCAGGTTTAACATGTGGGATTTCTTGCCTTATAAATGTGTCTGGAACCATCACTTGTGTTGTGCAGAAGTCAGGTGGATACACAGCTGATAGTCCTACTGAATAGACTCTTAGAATTTGTTTTATGGTAAGAAAGAAGCAGCTAATAAAAAAAAGTGAGTGTCTGGAACCAAGTGATTGTTCCAGAGTGGTCATCATCACTTTAAGAAATAAAGATCAGTCAGCCAAAAAAAAAATTAGGTAAACTTTGAAATTTTCCCCAATTGCATCATAAAAAACATCAACCACTTCAAAGAAACTGGCTCTCATCAGGACCACCCCAGGAAAGGAAGACCAAGAGTCACCTTTGCTATGGAGAATGAGTTCCATCTGATTGATCCAGAAGAGGAAACTGTCTGAATCAGGCCTTCATGGTAGAATATATGCTAGGAAAATACTGCTAATGACTACTCCAAACAAAGCCTGTCCTTAACAGTATTTTCCTATTCTATTTCCTATTCTACTATGAAGGCCTGATTCAGACAGTGTCCTCTTGGCAGTTGTTCTACAGCTGCGACTGTTACTACAACCGGATTCCAAAAAAGTTGGGACACTTTAGAAATTGTGAATAAAAACTGAATGCAATGATGTGGAGGTGCCAACTTCTAATATTTTATTCAGAATACAACATAAATCACAGGTCAATAGTTTAAACTGAGAAATTGTATGATATTAAGGAAAAATATGCTCATTCAAAATTTCATGGTGTCAACAAATCCCAAAAAAGTTGGGACAAGAACCTATTAGAGGCTGGAAAAAGTCATTTGAGCATACAACAAACACCTGGAAGACCAATCAGCACTAATCAGGTCAATTGGCAATATGATGGGTATAAAAAGTGCTTCTCAGATTGGCAGTGTCTCTCAGAAGCCAAGATGGGTAGAGGATCACCAACTCCCACAATGTTGCGTAAAAAGATAGTGGAACAGTATCAGAGAGGTGTTACCCAGCGAAAAATTGCAAAGAGTTTGCAGTTGTCATCATCAACTGTGAATAATATCATCAGAAGATTCAGAGAATCTGGAAAAATCTCTGTGCGTAAAGGTCAAGGCCGGAGAACCATACTGAATGCCCGTGATCTCCGGGCCCTTAAACGACACTGCATCAAAAACAGGAGTGCTACTGTGAAGGAAATCACAGCATGGGCTCAGGAGTACTTCCAGAAACCATTGTCAGTGAACACAATCCACCGTGCCATCCGCCGTTGCCAGCTGAAACTCTATTCTGCAAAGAAGAAGCCATTTCTAACAAAGATCCACAAGCGAAGACGTTTTCACTGGGCCAGGAGTCATTTAAAATGGAGTGTGGCAAAATGGAAGACTGTTCTGTGGTCAGACGAATCACGTTTTGAGGTTCTTTTTGGAAATCTGGGGCGCCATGTCATCAGGACCAAAGAGGACAGTGACAACCCAAGTTGCTATCAACGCTCTGTTCAGAAGCCTGCATCTCTGATGGTATGGGGTTGCATGAATGCGTGTGGCATGGGCAGCTTGCACATCTGGAAAGGCACCATCAATGCAGAAAAATATATTCAGGTTCTAGAGCAACATATGCTCCCATCCAAACGTCGTCTCTTTCATGGAAGACCCTGCATTTTTCAACAAGATAATGCCAGACCACATTCTGCATCAATCACAACATCATGGCTGCGTGGGAGAAGGATTCGGGTACTGACCTGGCCAGCCAACAGTCCAGATCTTTCACCTATAGAAAACATTTGGCGCATCATTAAGAGGAAGGTCAGACAAAGAAGACCCAAGACGATTGAACACTTAGAGGCCTGTATTAGACAAGAATGGGAGAACATTCCTATGTCTACACTTGAGAAGCTGGTCTCCTCAATGCCCAGACGTCTGTTGAGTGTTCTAAGAAGAAGGGGGGGTGTCACACAGTGGTGAAAATGGCCTTGTCCCAACTTTTTTGGGATTTGTTGACACCATGAAATTTTGAATGAGTATATTTTTCCTTAATATCATACAATTTCTCAGTTTAAACTATTGACCAGTGATTTATGTTGTATTCTGAATAAAATATTAGAAGTTGGCACCTCCACATCATTGCATTCAGTTTTTATTCACAATTTCTAAAGTGTCCCAACTTTTTCGGAATCCGGTTTGTACAAACTCTGTGTGGCATTGCCCGATTCTCCAACCTGGGCTGTTGTTAACCTGCTATTTCTGAGACTGGTGACTCGGATGAACTCATTTCTTTGAAGTGGTTGATGTTTTTTGTGATGCAATTGGGGAAAATTTCAAAGTTTACCTGATTTTTTTGGGTGCACTGATCTTTATTTCTTAAAGTAATGACGACCACTCATTTCTCTTTACTTAGCTGCTTCTTTCTTGCCATAAAACCAATTCTAAGAGTCTACTCAGTAGGACTATCGGCTGTGTATCCACCTGACTTCTGCACAACACAAGTGATGGTCCCAGACACATTTATGAGGCAAGCAATCCCACATGTTAAACCTGGCAGGGCACACCTCTGAAGTGAAAACAATTTCCAGTGACCACCTCTTGAATCTCATGAAGAGAATGCCAAGAGTGTGTAAAGCTATAATCAAAGCAAAATGTGGCAACTTTGAGGAATCTAGAATATAAGACATTTCTTCAATTGTTCCACCCTTTTTTATTAAAATTATAATTCCACATGTGTTAATTCATCGTTTTGATGTCTTCACTGTGAATCAACCATTTTTATTTTCATGAAAATAAAGAAAACTTTTTGAATGAGAATGTGTGTCCAAACTTTTGGTCTGTACTGTACCTTCATCTCTGTTTCCTGTCTTTTCCTCAGTGCCACTGTCTCTACACCAAACAGCATGGCCGGTCTCACCACGGTTTTGACATACACTTTTTCCCTTTCATTTTAGCTTAAACTCTTCTATCACACATCACGCCTGGTGCTTTTCTTCACCCGATCCATCCTGCCTGCACACGCTTCTTCAATACAGTTGAAAATAAACTAAAAAAAAAACCACTTACATTGTCCAAAATGCTGTCATCTTCCAGTTGCCCGTCTTCGTTAATGTTCCCAAAAAGAAACCCAGTGATGGAAAACGGACGACCATTCTCCTCATCGCTGTCTGAGTCAGACATGATTCGAAAGCGATATTTACCTGCAAAAAAGACAAAAGCATTCTCTACTTCTGGGTGACTTAAATATGCCCAAGCACATTCTGGCGTTGGAAAGACTGCATTTTCCGCAAAGATCTTATTGAGGCCCCACCAGGAGGTGCATGTAGCCACTTCCTAGTAATAGAGAAGTGGTTACAGGTATGATATCCTTACCTCCAGATTGGCAAGCTAAAGATATGAACAGATACAAATCTTGCCTGTTTTCTCACGGTTACATTTGAATGAAATTATACTCACTTTTTTATAGTAGCATAAAGTTTTTACAATAACATGTATGAGGTTCTGTATGTATTTGTACATGTGTTAGTGTGTGTGTAAGTGGGTTGTTTATCTGTATGTGGAGGACTTGTCTTTGTTTTTTGTGTTCTGGGGTTTTAAACACGTAAAGTACTTTGTGTATGAAATGTGCTTTAAAAATTAATTTTGATTGATTGAACCTCCATCTCTGCCCAATACTTTTCACAACTCAACACATTGTGTTCGATCCTGTCCTCCTCCCCAAAATAATCACAGCTCCCGTACAATAAAGCTGATGTACATAAAGTAAAATCAACAGTCAATCTAATAGGACACATTGACTCAATAACCTGGATCAAGGTCCTGTACTACGAATCTAGATTAAGGGTTCAGCAAGATAAGTTGTGGGTAGAATCGCTTCGATATGTGATACTACGAATCTGGATCACTATCCATCAGGGAAGTCTCCATGGCAACATGCAGACATCTCATAACCTACGCTGGACCAGGATGAGTTCTCAATAGCGTATAAACAAAAAAAAACCCACAAAGTCAGTTTTGCAAAAAAAAAAAAAAAAAAGAGTGAGTTTAAAAATATCAAATTTACTTCATTTTCAGGGTACACCCGTAGCAGGTCACCAGTTTGTCACTGGGCCACACACACACACACACACACACACACACACACACACACACACCTAGGGGCAAAATCAACCTATCATGCATGTCTTTGGAGGGTGGTAGGAAACTGGAGTACCTGTAGAAAACCCACGCAAACACGGGGAGAACGTGCAAACTCCACACAGAAAGTCCAATGTTCCAAGCCTCGTCCCCACCCGGGACTTAAACCCACGCCCTTCTTGCTGAGAGGCCCCTGTGCAACCGTGTTGCCCCAAATGTAACTTTACTTGCATTATCGAGTCTTCAAACATGAATATTAAAATTAATTTGTAAAATTGTATTGATTTATGCATTAGTTTTTTACAAATTGATGAATTAAACGAATATAAATCACCCTGATTAATCTCTGTTCTCTTCTAAGCTGAATTCTCAATCATCTGCTTTTCTGCTATTTTAAAGAGGGTTAGTATATCTCTTACAAACATTAACTCAGAAGCCATAAAATGTAAGAAATTGACTCATTAAAATAATGTCCTATTGTTTTGGGTTTTTCTAAACGATAATCTATACATTTCATTTATATCCAAGGTATATTTTAATACCATACTTACTTCATTATGAAACCTTGTTCATTAGGTTCTTTTTTCCAGACTTTTCCCGGCTGTTTTGGAACTCGTCTTGAATTAATTTAGCATCGTAGCATTTGGAGCTAGCCGAATTATAGTGAACGTTTACTACTCAGCGACGACGTTTGGCAAGGGTTGCTGGTACTTCCAAAACGCTTCGATAAATTCCGAAAAGTTTAGTTTATTTTACCTTCAAGACGTATAAAAGCAGTGGGATTGTTCTTCTTCTTTTTTTTTTTTTTTTTTTTATTGCTTATCTTTTTTTCTTTAGGATTTCTACATTAATTACTGATTTGTTTTCTCCGTCGCATTTCAGAACGTTCAACCACCGGAAGTGTCGTCTGATTGACCCGGATATGCTTGTACCGTTAAATAACCTTTCGTCACAGATTGTTTTTTTTTTTAGAAACTGCTTCCTGTACAAATATACACTATTAATTTTTATTTTTAACCACAATTTATTGAATAAAAACAACATCGGTTAAATCAAGATAAAAAAGGCTATTTTTTTTACTAATATTCATTTTAGTTTGAGTGACCGATCTCTATAAATTAATAATAATAATAATTTTGTCCCTACAATCAGATTTGATAAAATCATCAGTAAAATCTCAGGGAGAAAATATTAAAGAGAAAAAAAATAAACGTTTCTTCTTAAGAAACAGATTGAGATTCTGATCTCTGGGAGGCGCTACAGCGTTCCACCATCAAAACAAATAGCTTTTCTATTTAATCGGACAATTTTAAGAAATAATTCCACTCTTTTGTGGGACAATAAATAAACTTGAACTATGTGACAAGTGAGAAATTAAATTAAAGAATTTTAGTTATTGTCTGTGTATTTAAATAACTTGTAATTCATGAATAAAAAGTAGAGAAATTTAGTTCAATTAACATTGCTGATTAATTCAATTTTATTTGTACAGCCCAAAATCACAGAATTTCCGTCTCAATGGGCTTCACAAGAAAAAGAGGGATGTATTAACACAAATACACAGCAAGAAAAATAACTAACAAATGCTAACTAGACAAGACTAGCACATTTATGCACTTAGACTCTCCTTCTCATTGAGGAAAAACTCCTAAAAAAACCATCAGTGGGGAAAAAATAAGAAACCTCATGGGGATCCACGAGAAAGAGAGATCCCTCCCCCAGGACGAGCAAACAATGTGTCAAGATTATTGTTTAAATATTAGCTTGTTCTAATCTACAGCTAAATATCTAAAGAAGTCAATAGATGTTCTTCATTCTGATGGAAACACGGGAGACTCCTCAGCCCGGAGATGTCCAGAACGGGGATGAGTAGATGTAGATTAAAACAGCATGAAACTCCCTTTTTTTTTATTTTAGTAAATACAGTTGATCTGGAACGTGGCCAAAGAACATCACTTTCCCCACATTTTTTTATGTCTAAGATTGATTAATTTTTATTTTCAATAAATATGCCTATTGCAAATAAATCCTTTTTTTTACATTAGCATTAAGGGGTGTTTTTTTTTAAGCATTTTTCAAGGGAAAAAAAACTGAATCATTTTTAAATAAGGATTTTATATGAGAAAATGTGAGGGATTGTAAAAAATTTCCAAATGTGCTGTATTTTCATCATATAAAGATCAAAACCTCAAAGAATTGCAATCTGAGAAGTGATTCCTTTAAATAAATGCAGTCAACTTACTCTACCTTCAAAATATTGAGTTGGAGAAATAATTTTAATTCATTTTTTCAAATGTTCCTAAACATCTTTACTTGACAATTTAATCTGCTAATGACAGATTGTTTATATTAGAAACTTTTACAATTTACAGTTTGCCTTTAAAATATATTTGATTTCATTCATTCCTCTTCTGAACCACCAATCCCTAATGGGGTTCCAGGAGCCTACCCTGGCTGATTTCAGGAGAGAGGCAGGGTACATCCCGAACAGGTTGCCAGTCTCTCGCAAGGCCACTACTCACTTCTATGGGCAATTTCATAGTAGCCAATCAATCTAACATGTATGTTTTTGGAGGATGGAAGGAAACCCATGCATACACAGTGAGAACATGCAAACTCCACACAGAAAGACCAGTTTTTCAAGCCTTGTCTCGTCCCCACCTTGGACTCATACCCCAACCGTCTTGCTATGAGGCCACCAAGCTGCCCAATTTCCAGCTTTTCTTGAAAAAGCTGGAAGCTGAAATTATTTGATTTCATTCGTATGAAGGCCCAGCAGAGGATGTACTTTCTGCGGCAGTTGAAGAAAGCCAAGCTTCCCGCCCAGATGTTGGTGCAGTTTTACACAGCCATCATCGAGTCTGTCCTCACCTCCTCCATCACCGTGTGGTACGCTGGAGCCACAGCCAGGAACAAACACAGACTGCAGCGCATTGTGCGCTCCGCAGAGAAGGTGATCGGCTGCAGCCTTCCATCTATCAAAGACCTGTACGTCTCCAGGACTCGGGGGCGTGCAGGTCGGATAGTAGCTGACCCTTCCCACCCTGGACATGGACTTTTTGAGCGACTCCCCTCGGGCAGGAGGCTCCGGTCCATTCGGACCAGAACGTCCCGCCACAAAAACAGCTTCTTCCCTTCTGCCGTTGGACTTATGAACTCTTTATAACCTGGATCCCCACATCTCTTAGTCACCTCCCTCTTGTCACTTCACTATCTTTATTATTTTCTATTATTTTCTATGACATTGCACTACTTTTCTTTTTCTTCTGAGCACTCTTTGTTTTGTAAAAATTATTATTATTTTTATTTTATATGTTTGCACACCAGTACCAGAACAAGTTCCTAGTCTCTGATGTTTTTCACTGACATGGCAATAAAAGCATTCTGATTCTGATTCTGGTATAGAAATATATCTACCCTCCAATTTGCCGGACCAAACACCATCTTCAGAACCATTCCGATTTGGACTTGGAAGGCTTTAAACAAATGCATTAGCTTCATTGTCCTATGCTTACTTCTGTCCAGACATTGTTCTGTCCTCCCAATCAAAAACTATGGGCAGACTTTTCAGAAAAAGTCCAGTATGCAATCTATAGATGATCAGTTACGTATAAACACGATTTATAAAGTCTGACCTACAGCAGAAGCTGAAAAGTGAAATACAGCTAGCAAAGCACAAGTATGAGCAGCATGTAGCAATTTAACAACAACCTACAGTATGTGACACATAAAGGCATCTGAACCGTCATGGACTACAAGCAAAAAGATCAGCCGGTCAACCAGGACCCAAATCCTTTTGATACCATAAACTGCTTCTACTTTATGTTTTGGCTTTCCAAGCAGCAGACAAACTGCAGCTTTGCTAAACTGGAGGAGTGGCATCCACTTGTTGTCCAGCAGCGAGTCCTATTAAATGTTGCCTCTAGGAGGATAAGATGTTATGAAGACAAGATGACAAAAGTTGTCAGTGTGCCCTCTGATGTCATGTGCTGAGCAACTGGCAGAAGTCTTTCTGGACATTTTTAATCCTTCACTAGGATGCCCACTTTGACAACAATCCATTTGAACTGCTTTCCTCAGAGTCAGGGAAATGGTACAGAAACAGTAAAAAGGAATAACAGACTCTGGGACAGCTTCTTCCCCAGGTCCCTAAAGCTAATAGAACCACTGTAATAGAAAAAATACAATCTACCTGCTGGTTGTAAATGGTTACAAACTGTCGTTAACCTGTGAACTTGATGTATTAGAATTGAATGTGTAAATTTGATTGTTCAGAGAATCTCTCTAAAATGTAATTGCAATTCATCAACTAAGGTGGAAATCAATTGTTAAATCATAAATTCATGTTTAAACCTAAAGATATTTGAGGTTAAAATGTCTGAAGTAATATTTATCCCACCAGTTTTTCTTTTTTAATCAAGTAGCCTGGATTTGAATAAAACACTATTAACAGCTTAACCAGTTTTAATAACTTTAAAACACAACATTTAAAACATTGGAAAAAAGTACAAAAGTGATACTGATCATCATCGTGTGATGCCAGTAATAGACATGAACCTTTAAAAGGCATCTTTCTACAGGCGTGGTCTTTCAACTGACCTCACCGTACACTTTTTTGTACTCACTAAACAGATACAAGCAAGAGTGTAATTACAATGTCTGACCCAAAACACATTTATACATGAAGCTGAAAAAAATAAAGCGAGGTCAATAAAGAACTAAGGAAACATAACTGAACATAATTTCATCCGGTACCCGTCAGTAAAGTCATGCAAGATTAAATTCGTTCCACTAAAGAGAAACAGCAAAGCACTACAGCTGTCACACAGTGAAAAAAGGGTAGCCAAGAGGCATCTATCCGACAACCGCTTGGAGTGCTTGTTGGTGATTAACTAAAATGTTGCTGAAACTGCTCCAATTGTTTAGCTGCTGATCAGTTTGAACCAAACTGGAATTTGCATACATTGTAAAGTTGCTCAAAATCTAAAAAAAAAAAAAGAAGCTTGTCTTCAAGAACCAAATCAAACTTAGAAAAATATAACTAAATGTTACTGGAAAAACGTCCATGATAGAAACATGTTGTAAATGAACAAAAAAAGTTACAAAATAAACTTGAATAATAAATAAAAGAGCTCATAACTGAGTGGAAACAATGACTAATCAGATTAACAAAAATTCTCTCCACCTAACTGTGATTTTTATTTGAACATGGCAGTGTTAACAAACATGATTAAGAAATTTTCTCGTTCCCTGCCTTTTTTTTTTTAATTTACAAAGTACTTCCATGTATAACATGGTCCCTGTTTTCACCAATTAGTAGTAATCGATGTAGATGGCATTGAGGAAAAACACAAGGGAGACTTTCACAGTGTTAGAAATATGAAGCCGCTCTGTGTTGCCACCAACCGGCTGTCCTTTTGTTAGGGTGCCAACAGGGAACTTCCTGTTCGATCAAACTTTTTTCCTTTTGAAAGGGAAGCCACTTGTTTCATTAGCTCTCTGTTCTTCGTCTGTGGAAACAAATGAGCAAATGTTAGTGGGTTTTTTTTTTTTACATTAAAACACATTTGATCATGGCTTAAAAAAATGTATTCCACTTTTCCCCAAACAAATACATTCCTCAATACAAAATTCCACAACCATTCAATACCACATTTTCTTTAGTAGCCTAGTTTTAAATAAATAGTAGGCGACACAAAAAAGATCCGACAAAAACATACTGTCCAAGTAAAAAAAAAAAAACATTGTGTATAAACGTTTTTAGGGGATGAGAGCGAAACTGATGTAATCGTACCTGCAGCTGTTCCACAGCCTCTTTGTGTGCCTTCTCCATCTGATTCATTTTGACTCTCATATTTGATTCCTGGTATTGAAAGTCTGCTTTGATCTCTGTGAGCTGAAAAAAAATTTGATCTTTTAATAAACTCATCAGAACGGAAAAAGAAGCAAAGACTGGAGCACAGCCGAGACTGACAACCCACCTTTCTATCCTTCTCTAGGATAGTCTGATCTCTTTGCTGGAGAAGTCTCTTCAGAGACATCACTTCCTCCTTCAACTGGCTGATGAGAATAAAATTGTCGGTTCCACCAGAGTCCATGGATTGGGTGATTGAACCACTAATTAAACACAAGGAAGCAAGTAGCCAATGGATCAGTGTCTGAGAAAAGCAACTGCATTTATACGATGAAAGGAGTCCATTGATTATTAGAATCAGAAATACTTTATTTTTTCATCATACCTGTCTCCATTGGATGGCTTCAGCTCCAACTTTTGTTTTTTTTTAGGAACCTCCTTCTGGATTGAAGACGACTTATGGCTACAATGCAATAGAAATTAAAGGTAAAATATTTCTTAATACATAGTATTTCTTAACCTCTTAACATCCACTGACCCGTCCACGGTACGTTTGTGGGTTTTTGTTTTTTCTTCACTCATAAAGACACTTATTCTTTGTTCAACTCCACTAAGTTATACCTCGTTTTAAAGCTTAGACTTTCAAGAAAACGATCATAGCATCCATTCTTATGTTTTCACTAGTTTCAAGAAGAAATAGCAAACTATTCGCAAATAAAATCAAACTGTTTGGAGCGCATTTCTCACCTATGATCCAGTCGTAATGGGCTGAGACGGGTTCGATCTTCATGTGATTGGTCTCATTTTGTCCGTAACAATCCACAGAATAACTATATAAAATTGTATTTTCTCAAAAGTAAACCAGTTTGGAGAAAAACTCCAGAAAACGTGATTTTGTTTTCTGCGAGAAATAGTAGCGGTCGCGTTCCAATCTCCATAATAACTGCCTAGCTGTGTTTTTAAGTTCATCCTGGGTATGTTTCTTTTCTTTACGAAGTCATCTACAAACTGAGACCGTTCGCAAAATATTCCGATAAAGAGTTTGTTTTTTACAAGGCTTTGAATGAAGCAAGCGCTTCTCCTCCAGCTAACAGCACTGCTAGCATGTTAGCTTCTAGCGGGCTAACGACGTCACTTACAAATATATGATTAGCCAATAAAGAAAGCTGATACTTCCACCTTCAAAACGAGGGGATTGGTTCAAAACCGGACCAATAGAATCGCGTGTATTTCAACTGCGTAACGGGAAATTTTATCAAAACAAACGGCGCCATTTTGTGCGTCATGACGCGAATGAGGAGCAGACACTGAGTGAGTGAGGTGATCACAGATTGAAAGATTTTTTAGTTTATTTTCAACTTTTTTTTTTAGCAAACTATATTTCTGGGGTTTTGGAACATATTTTTTATCCGAAAATTTTTTATTGTGCATGATTTTTATGAAAAAAAATTATAATTACAGCAAAAATTATGTAAATAAAAAAAAAATAATAAAAAAAAAAAAAAAAAAGGAAAAAAAAAGATCTGTGGGAGGTTTTTAAAGTCACAGAAACACTAATATGCATTTTTTATGACTAAAAAGGTGATAAAATGGCAAAAATTCAATTTGTTGCTTGTTCAGATTAGACATTTTTATACTAAAAGTTCAATAAATCAAAAACTTTTGTACCTAGAGATCTGAAACTTTACACAGTTGTTGTCATACACAACAGATCATTTATCCAGTTGTATATTTCATTTCTTGTGCATAATTTTTATGGAAAAATTTATAATTACAGTAAAAAATATTAAAATATACATTTAAAAAATTATGAAAAAAAAAATATCTGTGGGAGGCATTCAAAGTCACAGAAACACTAATATGCATTTTTTATGACTAAAAAAGTGATAGAATGGCAAAAATTCACTTTGGCACATTTTGGCACAGATTTGGACAGCTTGTGCCGAATGGACACTTTTTATAGTAAAAGGTCAATAGGTCAAAAACACTTGTACCTAGAGATCTGAAACTTTACACAGTTGTTGTCAACAAGATTTTTGTCATACAAATGGAAGGAATTATGCCTACTAAGAAGTATGTCTTGGCAAGGGACATTGGAAAATGAAAAAAATTAGGCGAGGCTAAAATTCTACAATTTTTTTTATGTTTGAACTACTGTAGGATAGGCTCTGAAATTCTGACACTCTCCATGTACATATCTACAGAAACTAGAAGGTCTAAGCTTTATTTTGATGTATAGTACAAGCATGTGACTTGAAAGATGCTGCTGTAATAAGCAATGGCATTTGGGTATGTCCAACTATTGTGCACAGCCCGAAAATAGGTGGGTGTTAAGAGGTTAAACTATTATGCAGCTGAAATCAGCGAGTTGTACCTTTGCTTCCACAGCCCTGGTTCCGCTTCAGGACTGAAGGTCGCACCGAGCCTGTGAACGATGCCAAAATTTAGCGAACATACTGTTTTGTGAGTTACGCAAATAAGATCAAGAGAAAGGAGTGTCACAACAGAAGACGTACTTGTGACTAGCACTGTGCCTGTGGTGGTGGTGATGGTGTGATCTGGAGTGATGGTCTTTCTCACTTAAGGACGAAGAGTTCGATGAGCCAAAGCCCTTCCTCTGCTCCTTAGTCTTCTGTAGGACACGTCGGTAGGACAGAGTGCACAACCAGCACAGCAGTTTTCCATCCACCTGTTTATAGCAGACAGCGGCTTGTAATACTGATTGCAACAAATTTTTGGTCTAAACAGAAAACTTGTGAGAACTAGACTATGTTCTCACAAGTTCACAAGTGGGGGAAGGATGGAGCAAGAGATCGACAGATGGATCAACGCGGCGTCTGCAATAATCAGAGCTGCATCGGTTTGTTGTGATAAATAAAGAGCTGAGCCGAAATGCAAAGCTCTCAGTTTACCAGTCGATGTACATTGCTACCCTCACCTATGGTCACCAGATGTGGGTGGTGATCGAGGGAACGGAATCACGGATACAAGCGGCTGAAATGAGCTTCCTTCTCAGGGTGGCTAGTCTATCACTCAGAGATAGAGGAGCTCTACCCAGGGGGAACTCGGAATAGAGCCATTGCTCCTCTGGGTCAAGAGAAGCCAGATTAGGTGATTCGGGCATCTGGTTAGGATGCGTACTGAACGCCTTGCTGGTGAACTGTTTCGGGCTCATCCCACCGGGAGGAGACACAGAGATAAACCTCGGACCTGCTGGAGAGACTGTCTCACAGCTGGCCGGAGAAAACCTGAGGATCCTCCTAAGCAGAGAATAAAGCTGAGGTGAGAGAAGCCTGGGCATCCCGTATGAGGCTGTTGCCCCTGCGACACGGCCCCAGATAAGTGGAAGATAACAAATACTTGTGTGACAAGTCCGTACCTTTCGCCTGCCCTCCTCTTTGCGGTCAAAGGCGCACTGCTGCTTGCACTGTTCACAGGTTTGTGGTGGCCCATATTTTTTCTCAGAATTTGTACAACGTTGACACTTTGTTCCGATAAATGCTGCAATGATGTTACAGTACTGGCAGGGCTTTGGCTGAAAATAATTTAAAAAAAAGTGTGAAAACTGCTAACAAACAAGAAATCAAGGCGGTGAACTTAAATAAAAACAATTTATTTTCATTTCTGTAAGTTATAATTAAACTTTTCAATCAAATAAATCAACCTAGAGTCAGCCTCTCATTCCATAACATTTGCATAGATTAATAATCTGGTACTTACAGTCCCAAATTGCTTGACATTATGGGCACATTTTTTGCAAATTGTATGAGTTTTGCTGCAAAGAGAACAAACCCAGCAAACTCAAAATTCACACACTGTAATGTGAATAAAAATGATCTACAATTGCATTAATAATAATAAAAAAAAAAAGTCCTGACCTCTCCTGCTGGAACTCAGTTCTGCAGAACGTACACTTCACTATTGGGTGGGCAATGCGACACTCCTGTGGTACAAAAACAAAGAAATATTTGTTTTCACATCATTTAGTTTAAATTCACACAATCAAAAGAAACATTTTAGAAATAGATTTTGTTTAAAGGACTTGCAGTGATATCAGAAATCAGTTTGTTTGATAAATTGTCTGAAATGTAATATCACCAGGATGTTTGAACAAAATCACCTCCAATTTAGTCAATTCTTCTTAACATCATCCCAATGTTAGCATCGATACAATCAAATATTTACAGTATTAATTTAACGTGTTCTATTTGTTGATGATGCCACACACAAAAAAAGATGTGAAAATCAGTTCTGATCGTCACATCACATTTAAAAAGTAGCTAATAAAGCCAAAACAAGGAGATCAACACGTTGGCAAATGGACACAGTTTTAAGTACAGATCGTTTAAAAATACACCAGGAGACAATCATTTCATTTTGATTGAACTATTTGATTCTAAATGACTAGATTTTGTGAAAAGTTGATGATAAAAAGAGATGATTCACTACATGGTTTTGTTGCGTTTCTGAACCGTTACATAATCCAAACCAAACTAGCCTGGTGTTTGTCGCAGAAAATCTTTAGAACATTGCCACAGGTTAACATTTACGAAAACAGATTGTGTTCTCATCTAAAAATCAGAGAAAAAAGGATCTTCCAACCTTGCAGAGTTGCTGTCCCTGCGACAGTTCCTCGAAGGGATACCTCTGGTTACACTTTGTACAGGCGTACAGAGCTGAGCTGGCCATTTTCTCCAACTATAACCTCAGAGTTAGAAGAAAAAAAACAAGAATCCCACTTCAAATCGAAGGGATTAATTCTTTCTTTCTGTCCGATCGCTCGATTGAATTACAAGGCAGTTTGTTTGCAAGGTTAGCTAGCATCAACTAGCTCGGATAAGTAGCCTAAAAGAAATAGCTTAGCTGTTAGCATCCGAAGAACAATAAACTCTAAATATAGGTGATAAATCACTGTCTGGTCTCTACATCCACTTGATGTGAGCTTTTAGTTCTCTTTACTGCATAAATATCGCTTTAGTTAAAAAAGAATAAAGTCTGAAAGTTCTTTTTTTTCAAATCTCTTCCAGAAAGATAATTTCCTCATGTTTTTCCTTCGCTCTTTTTGTATCAACGCTGTTGTCGTCACTTTACCGGAAGTGGCTGAGAAAGACAGGAAACGTATTGCTACACAGTCACAACATCCGTCAGAGGGAATGAAGAAACAAACAAATATCTAACATAAAAAGTACCTAACAAAAAATGAATCTTTTCCTCGCTTAAAAACACGCAGACGATAAGACCGGGCTTCTCTCACCCCGGCCACATTCCCCACTCACATTTTCTAAAAGGGAGGGAGTGGTGGAGGTTTCCCTCTCCCCCCTCCAGAACATTATAAAAAAAAAGTCGTTTTCTGCATTTTGGTGCATATTTTGCCCAAAGTTTAAAGTAATTAAAGTAGTAAGAACACTTTTTATGTGGAGGGGGCGGGCAAGGGAGGGGCGGGTGCACCCCGGATGATCCAGAGGTGATCTCTGTCCAGCTGCTGTGTGAGGCACAGTCTCTCCAGCTGCTCTGTGAGGCACAGTCTCCAACTGCTTTGTGAGGCAAAGTCTCTCAGGCTGCTGCGTGAGGCACAGTCGCTCCAGCTGTTCTGTGAGGCTGTCTATCCAGTTGCTGCGTGAGGCACAGTCTCTCCAGCTGCTGTGTGAGGCATAGTCTCTCCAGCTGCTGTGTGAGGCATAGTCTCTCCAGCTGCTCTGTGAGGCTGTGTCTCTCCAGCTGCTGTGTGAGGCACACTCTCTCCAGCTGCTGTGTGAGGCATAGTCTCTCCAGCTGCTGTGTAAGGCACAGTCTCTCCAGCTGCTGTGTGAGGCATAGTCTCTCCAGCTGCTGTGTGAGGCATAGTCTCTCCAGCTGCTCTGTGAGGCTCAGTCTCTCCAGCTGTCTCTCCAGCTGCGTGAGGCACTGTCTCTCCAGCTGCTGTGTGAGGCATAGTCTCTCCAGCTGCTGTGTGAGGCATAGTCTCTCCAGCTGCTCTGTGAGGCTGTGTCTCTCCAACTGCTCTGTGAGGCTCAGTCTCTCCAGCTGCTCTGTGAGGCTCAGTCTCTCCAGCTGCTCTGTGAGGCACAGTCTCTCCAGCTGTCTCTCCAGCTGCTGCGTGCGGCACTGTCTCTCCAGCTGCTGTGTGAGGCTCAGTCTCTCCAGCTGCTCTGTGAGGCTCAGTCTCTCCAGCTGCTCTGTGAGGCACAGTCTCTCCAGCTGTCTCTCCAGCTGCTGCGTGCGGCACTGTCTATCCAGCTGCTGTGTGAGGCACAGTCTCTCCAACTGCTCTGGGAGGCACTGTCTCTCCAGCTGCTCAGTGAGGCACAGTCTCTCCAACTGCTCTGGGAGGCACAGTCTCTCCAGCTGTTGTGTGAGGCACTACATCTCCAGCCACTCTGTGAGGCACAGTCTCTCCAACTGCTCTGTGAGGCACAGTCTCTGCAGCTGCTGTATGAGGCACTGTCTCTCCAGCTGCTCAGTGAGGCACTGCCTCTCCAGCTCCTCTATGAGGCACAGTCTCTCCAACTGCTCTGTGAGGCAGTGTCTCTCCAGCTGCTGCGTGAGGCACTGTCTCTCCAGCTGCTCTGTGAGGCAAAGTCTCTCAGGCTGCTGCGTGAGGCACAGTCGCTCGAGCTGTTCTGTGAGGCTGTCTATCCAGTTGCTGCGTGAGGCACAGTCTCTCCGGCTGCTCTGTGAGGCACAATTTCTCAAGCTGAACTGTAAGGCACAGTCTCTCCAGCTGTTTCTCCAGCTGTTGTGTGAGGCACTACATCTCCAGCCACTCTGTGAGGCACAGTCTCTCCAACTGCTCTGTGAGGCACAGTCTCTGCAGCTGCTGTATGAGGCACTGTCTCTCCAGCTGCTCAGTGAGGCACTGCCTCTCCAGCTCCTCTATGAGGCACAGTCTCTCCAACTGCTCTGTGAGACAGTGTCTCTCCAGCTGCTGCGTGAGGCACAGTCTCTCCAGCTGCTCTGTGAGGCAAAGTCTCTCAGGCTGCTGCGTGAGGCACAGTCGCTCCAGCTGTTCTATGAGGCTGTCTATCCAGCTGCTCTGTGAGGCACAATCTCTCAAGCTGAACTGTAAGGCAGTGTCTCTCCAGCTGCTCTGTGAGGCACAGTCTCTTTAGCTGTCTCTCCAGCTGCGTGAGGCACAGTCTCTCCAGCTGCTCTGTGAGGCTGTGTCTGTGTAATGCTTAAGTTATCAAACTGATTACTTTCCCATCATACCTGTCGCCTTTGGATGGCTTCGGCTCCAGTTTTTGTTTCTTTTTAGGAGACTCCTTCTGGATTGAAGACGGTTTATAGCTACGGCTCTGCTCCTTACTCTTTAGGACATGTCGGTAGGACAGAGTGCAAACCCAGCACAGCATGTTCTCCCGGTCCATCTACCTGTTTCACATATAGCCGACAGTGACTCGTAACCCTCATTGCAACACATTTTTGGTCTAAACAGAATACTTGTGAGAACTAGCCTATGTTCTCACTCTCTCTATGTTGTGGCGTCCGCAATAATCAGGATGCAGCATTGGTCCATTGTGGTAAAGAAAGAGCCAAGCTGGAGAGCAAAGCTCTCAATTTACCAGTCAATCTACGCTCTCATCCTCTTCTATGGTCACCAGCTTTAGATAGTCACCGAAAGAACGAGATTGCGGATACAAGTGCCAGAAATGAGCTTCCTACGCAGAGTGGCTGGGCTCTCACTCAGAGATATAGAGTGAGGAGCTCTGCTACCCCGGAGGAGCTGTTGCTTTTCCAGGTCGAGAGAAGCCAGATTGGGTGGTTCGAGCATCTGGTTAGGATGCCTCCCAAACACTTCACTGGTGAGGTGTTTCAGGGCACATCCCACTGGGAGAAGACCCAGAAGCAGATGCCCGACCCCCTGGAGAGACTATGTCTAACAGCTGGCTGGGGAACACCTCGGGATTAGATTTGACCGGTGAACTGAAGGATGTAGCCAGAGTGAAAGAAGCCTGGGTTTTCTGTCTGAGGCTGTTGCCCCTGCGACCCAGCCCAGGATAAGCGGATGACGTCGGAACATAAAGAATACTTGTGTGACAAGTATGTACCTTTCGCCTCTCCTCTTTGTGGCCAAAGGCGCGCTGCTGCTGCCTGCACCATTCACAGGTTTCTGGAGGTCCATATTTTTTCTGAGTATGAACAATGTATGAATTTACTACCAATAAATGCTGCGGTGATGTTACAGTACTGGCATGACCAGGGCTGAAAATGAAAAAAAAAAAAAAGGGTGAAAATTGGTTACAAACATTTAAATAAAGGCAGTCAACTAAATAAAAACTATTGGTTTAGTGAGTAACAGAATGATCTCACAGCAAGAAGGTCGTGGGTTCAAGTCCCAGGTGGGCACGAGGCTTGGATCGCTGGCCTTTCTCTGTGGAGTTTGCAAGTTCTCCCCATATTTGCGTGGGTTTTCTACAGGTACTCCAGTTTCCTCCAAAGACATGCATGCTAGGTTGATTGGCTGCTACATGATTGCCCCTAGGAATGACGGTGAACAGTCTTTTCAGCCACGGACATTTGAGCCAAAAAACTGCAACCTAGGATATTTGAGCTACGGTGTCTCGGAGATTTCAGCCACGGACATTTGAAGAACTGCAACCTGGGCGCAACTGTTTTATTTACGATAAAAAAAATTTAAATGACTAAAAGCACGATATAAAATATCAAATTTTTACATAAAATATCAAAATTTTTAAAAAATATCAGAATTTTTTATTTGAGCCATGGGATAAAAATGACTAAAAGCAATTATTTTCTGTAGTGCAACTGTTTATTTACGATAAAATTTTCTACATAAAATAGGTTTTTGGCTCAAATGTCCGTGGCTGAAGTGTCCGAGACTGAAATGTCCCAAATTCGGGGGCGCACATGGCTCAAATATCCTAGGTTGCAGTTTTTGGCTCAAATGTCTGTGGCTGAAATATCCGTGGCTGAAATGTCCAAGAACCAGGAATGACTGTGTGTGTGTGGCCTTGCGACAGACTGGCAACCTGTTCTCTCAGATAATTGGAGGACAACAGAACAAAACAGAGACATTTACTAAAGTGATAACTTACTGTTTTTTACAATCAAGTTAAATTAATTTCATGTTAACTTCAAGCACGTGTTAGAGGTTTTGGAGATAAAGTCAGAGAGGCCAGATTGAAATGGTTTGGACATGTGCAGAGAAGAGAGAGAGTACATCAGAAGAAGGATGCTGGGTTTGGAACCACCAGGAAAAAGGCCTAGAGGAAGACCAAAGAGGAGGTTTAGGATACAGTAAAAGAAGACATGAAGATAGTTGGTGTGATCGAAGAGGATGCAGCAGATAGGGTTAGATCAGGCACGGGCAAACTACGGCCCGCGGGCCACATGCGACCCGTTAAACGGTTTAATCCGGCCCGCCGAACTACAAAAAATTAAATAAATAAACCATGTTAGCTTGATTTTTCCTGAAATTATTATGTTCGTCACTTGATGGCGCCAAAAACAACAACACTGCTCCCATTAAAATGTGTGTGTCTCAGTGATGCGCACGCGTTCAAAATAAAGTGTGCACAGATATGGAAAGCCATCGGGCTTAGATGTTAAACAAGCAAAATGTTACATCAAGCGCTTAGATTTAGCACCGCTAAATGCACGTTTTTAAGCGCTATAGCACTAGTTTTCAGACCTAGCGCCGCTAGATTTAAAATTTAACGCTCTTGATGTAACATTTCACGCGCTTGTTTAGAATCTAGCGCGCCATGCTATTGATCTAATCTAGTGGTTGCCAAAGCATGCCATCCGTCTGCTCCTCTTCCCAGGGGTGAATCCAGGATTTTCTAAAGGGGGGCACAAAACGAGCACCTGTGGTGCTTGCCAGTATTTTGAAAATTAAGTAATTTTTCTGCATTTTGGTGCATATTTTAACCAAAGTTTATAATAATTAAAGTAGTAAGAACACTTTTTTTTGTGGCAGGGAGGATCCCCCTGCCCACTCCCTGGTTCCGACCCGCTTGTCAAATGTTAGAACACAATGTGGCCCATGAGTCAAAAAGTTTGCCCACCCCTGGGTTAGATGGAAGAAACTGACTTGCTGTGGCGACCCCTGAAGGGAAATGCCAAAAGAAGAAGAAGAATGTTAAATTATCTTCCTGACTCCCTATTTGTGATTGTATTTTTGCCAGGAATTGTCCAAAAGAAATAATTATATCCTACATTTTATGACTGAATCATCCCTGGCACCCTAATCTACCTTTGTTCAGGAATGAAGACATAACTGGTGTCATTCAATGTGTTTGAAACAAACTTGGAAGATCATTTTAGAAACAAAATTTGACTTAAACTGGAAAATAATACAAAATACTTTTCTACCAAAAGTATATTTACGGAACATTTATTCAAGCTTGTAAAATCATCTGAATTTTCAATAAAAACAAAATCAAATCAATAAAAGTCTGACAATGGTTGTGATTTAATTTTTTATTAGTTGCATATTTAACCTTGAAGTATTGCTGCACATAAAGCCATATTCAAACTGTACGGGAAGCTGTATTTCTGAATAGCACACTTTTTAGTACAGTGTGTTAGTGTCAGGACAGATCTAGATGTATAAAAAGATGCTTGAACTAACTAGAAATGCTACAGAAAGAATAGTTCTGCTAGAACTGAAGTACAGCTAAGAACTACAGAAACAAACAGAAAATGTTTGCTATCCAGTATCAGTTTTTCCACCATAAAGTAGCTTTTTTCTCAATTCATTCTGAAAGCTAATCATTTTAAATCCACAGTATTGTGGAAAGATCCTCTTACACTTAAAAGCATAGACTTATCATATCTGGATGAAATTTTAGAGATGCAGTAAGCTTGATGTTTTTAACATATTCTCACATGTGCAGTGTATGCTACTTATTGTTTTCTAAGATAATCAGAAAGGCACACGGTTTTAAATGTATTTAATGCGAAAAAAAAAGATTAGTTTTGCTACGCATTTTGTTGGTTTAGAGTCTACACCAGCTCCAAAAGGCATTTACATGATTTCTTTTTATATAAAAACTCGATAAAAAAATTGATCCATTGCATATTTTTTGTAGCTTATTATTTTTGCACAAAAACATCTGTCTTCACCCGCGACCCCGTTGGGGATAAGAGCTTCAATTGATAAAACAAAACATCTGTCATGAATTTCATACTATGACTAATGATTTTTTTAGAATTACAAATAAAGATAGTTGGCATGACCGAAGAGGATGCAGCAGATAGGGTTAGATGGAAGAAACTGACTTGCTGTGGCGACCCCTAAAGGGAGATGCTGAAAGAAGAAGACAAAGAATTTAGGGTAAAATACAATAAATAATCGTCAGTTTCTAATCAAATTTAAACTTAAAAAACTTGAATCACATGGTGAGAGGAATGTTTTAAATGTAGTCTAGGTTGGTTCATACTATAAATATAGGAAAAAAAAAAAGTTCTATTTGAACAAATCATGTTTTGTTTTGTTCCTATTGTGAAACAAAAGCTTTGTGCCAAAAATCAAAGCTCTAGAACGTTATTAAATGGAGGCACTCTTTTTCACATTAACTTAGACAATTGACAAAAAGGTAACTTTGAACAATGCATGGCTGCACAGCGGCCTCACAGCAAGGTCGGGAGATTGAGTGCCGGCCGGGGAGAGGCTTGAATCGCTAGCCTTTCTTTGTGAAGTTTGCATGTTCTTCTCTGTCATCTGCGGGGGAGCAGCATCGCAGCCAGTGACGCCAACAGACTGAATAAACTAATCAGACTGGCTGGCTCTGTCATTGGCAGCAAACAGGACTCACTTGAGGCAGTGGTAGAGAGGAGGTCACTGAACAAACTTTTATCCATCATGGACAATCATGACCATCCTCTCTACCCACTCCTGAACAAACAGCGGAGCTCCTTCTCCAAGAGGCTCAGACAGCTCCGCTCGAGAACATCTCGTTACCAGAGGTCTTTCTTCCCGTACGTGATCAGGCTCTACAACGACTCACTTAGTAGATAGGAAGTTGTTGCTGTGACACACAAATTTCCCATGTGTGGGATGATTAAAGCATATTTTGATTCTGATGTTCTCCTTGTGTATGCGTGAGTTTAATCCCGGTACTTCTGTTTCCTCCAGCCCAAAAGCATGGATGTGAGGTTGATTGTCCTCTGTGAAATTGCCCCGAGTGTGTGCATGGTTGTGCAATCTGCATGATTGCAATGCAGTGTGCATGGTTGTCTTAGTGTACCCCTGCAACAAAAAATGTTTATATTTGAACCACCTGAAGTAGCTGTTTACCACAGCTAATACGTTTCAAACAATAGTTGGAAACGATTCATTTAAGGAGATATTCTGATTTTTTCTATTTGCGTTTAACGTAAAGAAAAAGCTGAGCCGAAAAGCAAAGCTCTCAATTTACAAGTCGATCTACGTTCCTACCCTCATCTATGGTCACCAGCTGTGGGTGGTGACCAAAAGAATGAGATTGTGGATACAAGCAGCTGAAATGGCTGGGCTCTCACTCAGCGATTAGGTGAGGAGCTCTGCCATCTGGGAGGAGCTCAGTGTCGAGCCACTCCTCCTCCAGGTCAAGAGAAGCCAGATAGGGTGATTTGGGCATCTGGTCAGGATGCCCCCCAAGCACCTCGCTGGTGAGGTGTTTTGTGCAAGTCCCACCGGGAGGAGACCAAGAGGCAGACCTCGGACCTGCTGAAGAGACTATGTCTCGAAGCTGGCTGGGGAACAACTCGGGGTCCTCCCAGGTTAGCTGGGGGATGCAGCCGTGGTGAGAGAAGCCTGGGCTTCCCGTCTAAGGCTGTTGCCCCAGCGACCCGGCCCCGGATAAGCGGAAGACGATGGAACTTTTAACGTTTCAGAATAAGAAGCAAACAGTATAGCCCTTTAAGAGTTATCATTAATATTCAAAAACTATCAAACCATTAAATTAATTCAGTTTAAGTTTCTGTGCCAGTGTTGATATATGTAACGCATCACATTTAGTGATTTTAGATTAATAAGTTGTAAAGTCTACGTTCCTATGAAGCATTTGATCAGAGTATTATTTACAGTATTGTGGGGCGGGGAGATTTTAGGTAGGTAAATAGGTTACGCAATCATCACTATTCCAGTTACATATCCTTTTAGATGCAACACGAGTGTGAGAAATGCAAATACAATACTTGGAATTTTCCTTCTTAGTCGTCGTGTGTCATAGAAAAGAGGCAGTATGGCACACAGATCTTTTCATGGCTTCAAGTGTAGCCCAAGACATGACTGCTTTATGACATTCACTCAGAGGTGAGATTACACTTCTGTGATTATTAGTGACAACAAACATGGTCAAACAAAGGTCTGGACTGGAGTGATGGAGCGTGTGGGCGAGCCAGCGCGCTCAGAGGAAGACGATGCCGAGCGATTGGTTGCCTCTCGCTGCAAGTCATCCACTCTTTTCTGAAGCTCAGCCCGTTTTGCCAGCAGCTCCTTGTGACGCTGGTGAATGGGTTCCTTAATGAAAATAGAAATAAATTATTCAGTAAAACTTTGGGTGTTAGTTTAGCGAGGTCAAGAAAAGCAGGTTTGTTGCACACCTGAGGTCTCATGCGAGGGTTCCAGCGTATATAGTAACCGGCCCACAGCTCTAGGTGGCGTAGGCTGACAACCGGAAACAGCACATGGTTGGAGTAGTTCACATAGAAAGGGTTGGTAAACTCCTCCAGCTGGCTGTTAATGTAAGACCACAGTGACACTGTCCTCTTGGGAATCTCCTGCGAATACAAAATATTAATATTTTACTTCAGATTTATTCTAATATTTTCCTCCTGAGCTTTGATTTTTTTTTTTAGTTTGCATGTTAATTAAACCATACAATTAACACGTTTTTGCACATTACTAATAATCAGATGGGGAGAAAATACTTCCTTACTTCTTTCAGTCTTTGTTGTTCACTGTTGCACAAAAATGTTCCAAACAGGCATGTGTACAGATGATCCAGGATGGTAACCAGGAAATATTCATTGAACTCAAAAGCAGAAGGAAACTTCAATGTTGGAAGGAAAATTAAATTAATTTAAAAATTGTTTTTATTTACATTTTAGACTCTCATTTCAAAAGGTGTTTGCTTACCTGCCGAGTCAGCTGCCAAACGCAGTCGATGAATTGAACGAAAACCGGTGAACGATCTACATCTGTGTGGTTTTTATCACCATGACCGATACGCTGCCAGAAAAATGAGGAATAGCATAGATGAAGTTAAAAAAAAAAGCTCCTTATTTTATTTACTTGTAGATTATTTCAAAATTGCTTCAGGAGTTTTAGATTGTTTACCAGCTGAAATCGATGACCAAAACTCAGCCACTCTTTCTCAAGTAGCACTTCGAAGCCGCGAATGGTGCGGTAGTAACAGTCCAACATGAGCATTGACAAGGACGTGAGCTGAGTTGTTCTGTCCCAGCCGTCGCTACAGTGTACTACTACCGAGGTTTTACCAGACTCCACTTTATCGGCTATTCTCAGAGCTCCTGCCAGGATCAGCTTCAAACAAGCCATTAGAAGAATGTACAGTTGGTCAATATTGCGAGTAATGCATCATCTTCATCAAACATTTATTTTGCCTTACCTTGATGTGCTCGAGCCAGTGAGTGGACTCCAAGTGGGAAAGCCAGTGTGAATCCTCAATATTTGGGTAGACTACTTCCTTCAGCTTGCGGAGGGACTCCCTCATCACATGGATGTTGTGAATATCCAAGAATACAAGCTCGGCGTTTTGATAAGCGTCTTCACTTTCATACCCACCTCCTTTCATCTGTGGCAAAATATAAAATTACAGCTCAATTTTTTTTGTTTTTAGTCAAAATTTAGAAAATAGACCTTGTTGGCCGATGCATTGTTGCTGGGTCTGGCATCAAAAATGAAGAGTTTATGCGATTGCGCGTTGGCATCCATGATTGCCTGGAGATACTTCTCATCGTCTTTGCTGCGCTTCCCGTTCACCCCAACCATCGGCTGACTGCAGCGCGTCACTGTAGCCTGGCTCTCCGGATGGATCCATGACAACACCTGCACAGCAAGCGTAAGTCCACCTTAATCCAGGCCAAAGAGTAAGAGAAGAAAAGCACCAAAGGAAAAACAGATACTCACTGGCATTCTTCCCTTTGCCCGGAAGGCAGCCACTCTTTTCAGCTCTTCATCTGGTATGTTGACAGGAACGGCCAGAGTTGATGGGTACGTGTCGCACAACTCATAGTGATCATTAACTTTGGTTAACCTCCAACTTTCATTGGGGATACCCTTACAAAGAAAAAAAATTAGCCCATGCGTTCACTTTAAGATTTATATAAAAAAGACTTGCACTGTGTAAACTGCACTACCTGTCTTTTGTACTCTGAGACGGCATCAAACACTTTCCAACCGTTCTCTGGAAAGACCTGCCCGTATTCGAAGGCAAATATTTGCTAAGAAGCATAAGGGAGAAGAGAACGAGTTAGAAATCTCAGCAGAGTTATAGCAGCAGATTGGTTGAGTCTCTCACCAGCCCGTTGGAAACAGGGAAGGCAAACTTCATGAGAACTTCAAAAATTGACTTCTTCAGTGTATCGTCTGGCTGCTTCAGAGCAAATCGCAGATTACGAATGTCCTGGAAAAACGCCATGAAGGTAGATTGAGGTCAAATTTAGGCAATAAAAACTCTAGGTGAAAACCATTAAATAACACTGCGAAATAGTGAAACACTGTTGGAGCTTTTTGGGAGCTCACCGTTTCTTGAAAGCTCCATTTGATGGTATGCTCACATTTCTTAAAGGGCCCATCTCATGCAAAATAACTCTTTTCACATTGTATCCTATGCACATACACACCCAAAATGTGGGGTTTGCAACATGCATTACACGATAGTTATGAAAATATATTGATTTGGTGGAGCGCAGTCGCAGACCCGGAACTATGAAAGGCCGGGTACTGGTCATCCCCCCGCCTGTCCTGAGAAACTACAAGCTCCACCCTCTGCTCTCACTGAGCCGCTATTCCTCCGCCCATCTCTGAGCGGGAGGGGGAAGGCAGGCGTAAACCTGTGCGTAGCTGTTTGGTAGCATCTGAAATAAGATTTTATCATGTCGATTCATCATGTTCAGCCCTACAAGGCCGAAGTGGAGGCGGGTGAGGAGGGCGGGCGGGGTGGTGAGGAGGGAGGGTTTGCTGCGGAGGGAGCGTGTGAGAAGTCCGTCCTGGCTACGTCAAATGCGTCATACTTTAGACAGCCGCATCATACTTTAGACATCTGCTCATTGGTTGTTTTGTCTGAGCGTACCAGAAATCCACAGCAATTTGTGAAAAACTGGCTAAATCAATCTAGAAACCCCTTTGGTGACATATACAAAGCCCGGACATTACTCTTACAAGGTAGAAAACTCTGGAAAGTCCATTTTGCATGAGATGGGCCCTTTAACCTGCAACCTTTGATATAAAACTTTATGAGCAATTTCTCTTACCTTGCAAATAACCCCATAAGACATGTCGCCACGACTAGAAGTGTTGCCAATCTTTTCTATATGACTTATCACCCCAAGTGGCAAGTCCAACACGAACGGCTGCTCCTTAGAAACAGAGTCATATTTACAAAGAACATTCCATATAAAATATTCTGTTTATACCTTAATATTCACAAACCGTACCCTGTCAATTGATTTGAAGAACAGTCTATAGTTGGAAACCATCACTGATCCCCTCACGGCTCCAGTGAACGGACAGAAATAGGTGATGTCTTGTGCTGCAGAACAAAAAAAAATAATGTTAATTTAAACATGTAACATCAATCAATTATTTTTTATTGATTTAACAAGGATCTTTTCTTGGTTTTGGTTAAAGCAGTGATTCAAGAAACCAGAAAAATAACCTGTTTCTTGTATGACTTCATTTGGCAGAAGCTGTGGTTCTTCCTTGTCTGTATCTCTGAGCGCCTTCTGTAATAATAAGTAACATTTTTAAATGGATACAGTATGTACACCCAAAACTTAAGCTTTACTAGGCAATATACAACAGTAGACGACAACAGACCTTCCCGGAGGATTTAGGCTTGACCTAAAGATAAAATGACAACGGTTGATCAAATTTCACCGGGATGTATTTATGTGTGAAATGTGTATCAGAAAAGTAGAAAACTTAATGGCTACCAACCCTGAGCTCAGGAGAAAACTCTGTAGAGGTTGACACAGAATCAGAGGACAAAGCCGATGTCGGTTTGGCTTGGGCTGACCGGTCAGAGCGAGACGTGGAGCTGCTGGTGGGAGATAACATAACAGGATGAGAGATAAATAAAAAGATAAGCATTGGTTTTATTAGATAATCAGAGAACTGACAGAACTGATTTTTACTGGGACATGGATGATGCAGGGTTGTGTTTATCCATTGATCTTAACATCTGTGTGAAGGACATCAAGACTTGGATGATAACTAACTACCTCTTCCTAAACAAGGAGAAAATTGACGTTCCGTCATCTTCCGCTTATCCGGGACCGGTTTGCGGGGGCAACAGCCCCAGGCTTCTCACACCCCGGCTGCATCCTCCAGCTTACCAGAGAGGATCCCGAGTCGTTCCCTAGCCAGCTGTGAGGTATAATCTCTCCAGCAGGTCCGGGGTCTGCCTCTGGGTCTCCTCCCGGTGGGACGTGCCTGAAACACCTGACTAGTGAGGCGTTCAGGAGGCAGGCCAACCAGATGCCCAAACCAACCCATCTGGCTTCTCTTGACCTCGAAGAGCAACGGCTCTACTCTGAGCTCCTCCCGGATGGCAGAGCTCCTCCCTCTATCTTTGAGTGAGAGTCCAGCCACCCTGTGGAGGAAGCTCATCTCAGCTACTTGTAACCCCAATATGGTTCTTTCAGACACCACCCACAGCTGGTGACCATAGGTGAGGTCACTTATTATTCAAATGACACATAAGGTCACCTATGTAACCAAATTGATAAAGAAAATCATATCAAGCCCTAAAATATAGTGAAATGGTTTTATTTTCTGTGCAGGCCGTCCTCCTGGATGGTGTGCAATTAGCCTCGAATTCCACTGAGAGAAATCTGGAAGTTTTACTTGACCAAGATTCAGAATTTATAGCTCTATCAAATCAAACAAGCTGATGAAACAGTATTCTTACTGTATCTAGTAACAGAAAAATTTAATCCAAAAGAGATTCTGAAAAACTCATGCACACTTTAGTTACATACCAGTTTGATCACTTTTGCATGGCCTCAAACTTCTCTAAAGAAAAAAAAAAACTCCCATTTTTGTCCAAAAGCGGTACGGTTGATTGTAGGTGATACAGGAAAGAAATTTATAATGACATAAATAGTTTTCCTTTTTTTTTAGGATATAAACATCTTTCCAGTTAATTGTAGATCACAATTTACTGATCAAAGGACACCAAACATTCTTAAATCTGTGATTGTACTTAAACAACTTTTTACTACGTTAGTTAGATTTTTATTGAGTCAGACACCTGACAGAAAATTTACATAAGTCAATGAAAAAAAAACAAAACAGAGACTGAAAGAGGTTTAGGCAGAAGTAAAATAAACTTATTAACTAACAACACTATTAACTCTAGAGGCCCAGCATTTTTTCAACCTCCTATCCACATAATCTGAGCCTCTCTACCTGGCCGGCACCCTGAGGAGCAGTGTCGGTCAAAGGTTTTTGTTATTCAATAAGAGTCATTAACTCGTTAGAACTCTGCTGCCTTTCTCATTTTGTGCATGTGTTCTCTCATTTACAGGATTTAAGAAAAAAAAAAAACAAGCATTTGGCTGGACTTCAATAATAATCTTCTTCTTTCGGCATTTCCTTGAGTGGTCGCCACAGCAAGTCAGTTTCTTCCATCTAACCCTATCTGCTGCATCCTCTTTGGTCACACCAACTATCTTCATGTCCTACTTCACTGTATCTATGAACCTCCTCTTTGGTCTTCCTCTAGTCCTCTTTCCTGGTGGTTCCAAATCCAGCATCCTTCTTTCTATGTACCCTCTCTCTCTCCTCTGCACATGTCCAAACCATCTCAGTCAGGCCTCTCTGACTTTATCTCCAAAACCTCTGACATGTGCTGTTCCTCTGATGTACTCATTTCTAATCCTGTCCATTTTGGTCACTCCCAGAGAGATCCTCAGCATCTTCATCTCTGCTATCTCCATCTGTTTCCTGTCTTTTCCTCAGTGCCACTGTCTCTAGACCAAACAGCATGGCCGGTCTCACCACGGTTTTGTACACTTTTCCTTTCATTTTAGCTGAAACTCTTCTGTCACACATCACACCTGATACTTTTCTCCACCCGTTCCAGCCTGCCTGAAACATGCTTCTTCACCTCTTTCCACACTCTCCTATTGCTCTGGACTGTTGATCCTAGATACTTAAAATCTTCCACCTTCTTTATCTCTTCTCCCTGTAACCTCACTTTTCCATTTGGATCCCTCTTCAATAATAATAAAGACCAAAAAAAAGTATGTCCTGAACATAATAATAACAGTCACACATAAACACATACACAAAAAAATTCTGATTAATTATTAATCTTTTGTAATTGAAAGATTGGTTGTAGAGTTGTTTATAATTGTTTCACAACAGAAAAAGAGTTTTTTAAATGCTTGAGCGTTATTAATAAAATCATAATCTAATGATTTAATCAGCTTATCTCTCTTATTAAATTGTAAATGTCATATCAATCACATTCACAACATACCACCAATCTGAAGATTTAAAAAACAGGCTTTTCATAAATAATAATAATAAAAAACGTTGTGATCAAACCCCAGATGAACAGATTACACTAGATTTATCTGACTTAATGATTGTGTTTCTCTAACTGAGTTCATTTGAAGATGATCAAGTGTCCTGTATGAAATTATTTTTATTATTAGAGTTTTGATCGCTGTTGATTTGGTTAAATATTAGCAGTTTGTGTCCTGATTTATGACATTGATTCTAAACCAAAATCACGACCGTTTACCAAACTGAAAAATGAACGATCTAAGGTGTAACTTTAAAAGATTACATGTATATATATGTTTGAGATAAAACAAACGATAGATTGTGTTCATTTCTTTTTAAGTGGTTAGCTACCTGGACAATGAATCAACGCTGGGCTGTCTGGAAGTCGAGGGTTTTGGATCCTAAACTGTCGATGCTTCCGCTTTTCTCCATGTTTCCTCTGATTTTGTCTTTGGATCTTGAAAAGTTTGTCTCCAACGTTCGGAAAAGTAGTGTTTCCACTGCGAATCGTGTTTAATTTTTCACGAATCCAACAAATCCCGATAAACAAAAGGAAGCTGCCATGTTTTCAGAAGCCCGACAATCCTCCTACAAGTGGCATGTCAGTTACAACGACCTCTAGCGACCAAACATAGCACTGCTTATTTAATCAGTTAGAAAATCTGTTGGTTGTAGAGTCTCTATAGAGGTTTTTTTTTTGTTTGTTTGTTTTTTTTTATTATTTTTTTCCCCCAGATCATTGAAACATTTTCTTGCAGTACAAAGAAAGAAAACAATATGTATAAGGTCTGAAAAGGAGCAGTCTGAAGCCGAAGCTTATGATGCTTGCCCCTACCTCATTTAAACTATGTGTAATTGAGTTGCTGACTCTTTAAAAATAATTTAAAAAAAATCCACATGTACAGCAGTTTACATGAAATTAAAGGGTTCATATTTAGTGCTCTATTTCTACATATGATTTTATAATATTTTTCTTAAATAAAGTGCTGAACTGTTTAAATGTTTTACATTCTTTTAACTCTTGATCCAGATTATTCCAAAGATTTACACCAATAAATGAAATACAATGTTGTTTTACATTTTTTCTTACAGTCATCTTTTTAAACACATTACATCCTCTGAAATTATACACAGTATCCCTCTTGTGAAAAAAGTTTTGAAAAGGATTGGGTAGATGATTATTGTTTATTTTAAACATAATTTGTGCAGTTTTAATTCCACCAAATCCTTAAATTTTAAAGCATTTTTGTTAATAAACAGTTGATTTGTATGTGCCCTGTAATTGGCTTTATTTACAGAGTGAATGAATCAATGTATTTTAAAGGCTATTTATTAACAGTGAATAGATTCATTCTTCACATGATTAACTATTTCAATCAATCAATAACTATTTATTGTCATTAACAAGTAAAATTCACTGACTAAGAATTTGGCATTGTTAAATAGAATAAAAAATATCTAGTAAAATAAAAACACCCTGCATGCAGTATTATAAAAAAAAAAAAGTAGCCCAAAGAGAAATGATTAAGGGGCAAGCGACAGAAAGAGGAATGAAAGTTTTCAAGAGTCCAGATTATTGAGGAAACAAGTCAGGTAGTGTTCATCAGTCTGATGGCAAAACTGTCCCTGGGGCGAGAGGTCTTGGTCTGAGTGGACCGTAACCTTCTACCTGAGGGGAGCAACTCAAAAAGTCTGTGGTCAGGGTGAGAAGGATCAGCCACTATCCGAACTGCTTGTCCCAGAGTCCTAGAGATGTACAGGTACTGAAGAGATGGAAGACTTTGGCCAATCATCTCAATGCGCTGTAGTCTTTGCTTGTCGCAGGCAGTGGCTCCAGCCTACCACATGGTGATGGAGGTGAGGATGTATTCAGTGATGGCAGTGTAGATTTGTGCCATCATACGGGCCAGTAGCTTAGTGAATAGCTAAGCACATCCTCTGTTGGGCCTCTTGATAAGAGTGCTGATGGTCAGCTCCCACTTAATGTCCCATGTGAGGGTGGTACCAAGGAAGCGGTAGGGGTTTAAAATGCAAAGAGTCAAAAGTCCTGAAGCAATAAACTGATTTAAGGGTAGATCAATTAAATCAGACCTGGAGTGAAGTCTATGCCTCTACTGACCCCAATAAAGCATACGATTAATTCTGAACAAATTCATCAGTCTATATGACAAACACTGTCCAATAAGGAAACAAAAAATTACAAATCAAATTAAAAGAAATAAACCTGGATGACCAAGAGTTTAACTAAATCCTGCAAAAAGAAGAGACATTTGTACAACCAATTTATAAAAACACAGAACCAAAGAGTCTGAGAATCAAATATAAAACTTACAAAAATATGTTAACAAGCAAAATAAGAATTAGGAAAAAAAAATATTATCACAACTTATTAGAACGGCATAAAAACTCTACTCAGGGTACCTGGAAAGTCTTAAACAGTATCATCAAAAATGACAAAACTAAAAGATCTCCATACCCTGATTACTTTATTGGTGAAAATGGTGAATTTATAAACAAGTGGAGGACATTACAAATGCTTTCAACCATTTTTTTTGTTAATGTTGGTCCTACTTTGGCCACGAAATGACTGTTTCCACTCTAACGAACAAAATTGATTAAAAAATCTTCAACCCACATGTAAAATCTTTCTTTCTAAAGAAATGTTGAAAGTAATGAAATCTTGGACATTGTGAGCAAATTCAAGAATAAGACATCAACTGATTGTTTGGGACTGGATATGAAGTTGTTGAAAGAAATTATTTTTTGTGTTGTGCAGCCTTTCACTTACATATGTAACTCATCTTTTAAACACTGGTATTTTTCCATCAAAAATGAAAACTGCAAAGGTGATACCCATCTTAAAAACGGAGATCAATATAAATTTACAAACTATAGGCCATCTCATTTATTAACCCAATTTTTCAAAAATTGTTTAGAAAAACTCTATGCAAAAACGTCTTGATAACTACCTGGATAAGTTCAATCTTATCAGTGACTTTCAGTTTGGTTTCAGGTCAAATCGGTCAACCTCAATGGCAGTCATGGAGTTAGTGGAGGACATAATCTACTGCAGTAGATAAAAGTGAATACACAGTTGGAATATTTATAGATCTGAGCAAGGCTTTTGACACCATTGACCACAAATTGCTGTTACAGAAATGAACGGATATGGTGTCAGAGGTCTTGCTCACGACTGGCTGAAAAGTTATCTCTATTGAAAGAGACCAATTATGTGCAAATGCAAAACTTTGAATCCAAAAAAACTAACTATTACTCATGGTGTTCCGCAAGGTTTCATTCTGGGACCTAAGTTGTTTATAATGTATATAAATGACATTTCAAAGTAACTTAAAAATATGCACTGCCTTTTATTTGCCGATGACACCAGTCTGTACTTCTCTGGACCTGATCTCAACCTGCTCTTAGACACTGCCCAAAAAGATCTATGAAATACTAAAAAAATGGTGTGATTACAACAAATTATCAATAAACTGGGTCAAAACAAAATATATAGGTTTTGAAACAGAAAAATAGATGAAAAAACTACAATACAAAATTGATAATACTGAAATAGAGAGAGTCACATATATAAAAATTTTTGGGCATCTATATGATTGATGAAAATTAAATTGGAAGGAACATGTAGCTACAAAACATAAATATCTAAAACTGTAGGAATACTGTGTAAAATTAAAGACATCTTGGATCAAAAACTCTTTACACTACTATATAACTCTCTATATATTCCTTATTTGTGTTACTGTCTAGAAATTTGGGGAAACAATTATAAAACAACTCTACAACCCATTTTTCAGTTACAAAAAAAGGCAATCAGAATTATTAACAATGCAAATTATTTTGCTCCTTCAAACCCTTTGTTCATAAAACTAAATATAATCAAATTACCGGATCTAGTCGAATTCACAACAGCAATAGCAATGTATAAAGTCCATAATAACCAACTTCCAGAATGTATTCAAAACAGGTTAAAGTCAAACAAACACAATAGACCTAAGAGGAAAAAATCTGTATCAACAAAATCTGGTCAGAACCATTACAAAAAGTAGATGTGTATCAATCAGAGGTGTAACTCTATGGAACAGTCTAGAGGAATCTCTAAAAAAACTCACCTCCTTAAAAACATTTAAAATAAGTATAAAAACAAAATAATAAATGATTATAAAACACTAGAAATAATCAACTTAATTAGTAAGAAAAAATAAAACACTGGGAAACTTGTTGGTCCAGAAAACTTTATTTTTCTACATTTTTTTTGTATACATATTCATGTGTGACTGTTATTATTATGTTCAGGACGTACTGTTTTTGTCTTTATTATAATTTAATTCCAGCCAAATGCTTGTTTTTTAGGTCTTTAATAGTTTTGTAAAATGGGGTTAGGTTTATAGTTTGACTTAAAGTTGGTTAAAATCTCACAATTTTTAAACACAACTTGAATAAAAATCATATTGTGAAAACACAAGACCGAATTTCATTGGATAAAAAAAAGGAAAAGTGGTAAGAATAATATGCAGAAAACAACCAGGTGTTCATTTAACATATTTTTCCATAAATTTCTTGTGAAACTCGCAGCGCAGTGTGTCGTTGACAAAGCGTTTTTCCTTTCGTGCCTCGTCAACCCCTTTGGCGCAATTTTTGAAAACAACATCGTGGTCCCATCTGTAAAAACATAAACAATACTTTAAAAACTGGTGGCATGTGAAAAAAAATATATAATGACAGTTTCAGTAGGAATGTACAGTGGTGGTCAAAAGTTTTACATACACTTGTAAAGAACATAATGTCATGGCTGTCTTGAGTTTCCAGTTATTTCAACAACTCTGATTTTTCTCTGATATAGTGATTGAACAGATCCTTCTTTGTCACAAAAAACATTCATGAAGTTTAATTCTTTATGACTTTATTATGGGTAAACTGAAAATGTGACGAAATCAGCTTGGTCAAAAATATACATACAGCAACATGAATGAGCAATTTTGGAGACTTAGAAAGTGTGTCAATGACATGAGCTTCATAGCATGACCTCTTAACTTCTTGTGAGTGATTATGAGTGACTACAGCTGGTGACTTCTCTGAGGCCATTTAAAAAGGGCTCATTGGATAAAAACACCCACAAACGCTACAATGGGAAGGTCAAAGGAGCTCAGCACAGATTTGAAAAAGAGAATCATTGACTTGAACAAGTCAGGAAAGTCACTTGGAGCCATTTCAAAGCAGCTGCAGGTTCCAAGAGCAACAGTGCAAACAATTGTTTGTAAGTATAAAGTGCATGGCACTGTTTTGTCACTGCCACGATCAGGAAGAAAACGCAAGCTGTCACCTGCTGCTGGAGAGAAAACTGGTCAGGAGGGTGAAGAGTCAACCCAGGAGCACCAAAAAGCAGATCTGCCAAGAAATTAGAAGCTGCTGGAACACAGGTGTCAGTGTCCACAGTCAAGCGTGTTTTGCATCGCCATGGACTGAGAGGTTGCCGTGCAAGAAGGAAGCCCTTGCTCCAAAAGCGGCACCTTAAGGCTCGACTAAAGTTTGCTGCTGATCACATGGACAAAGATAAGACCTTCTGGAGGAAAGTTCTGTGGTCAGATGAAACAAAAATTGAGCTGTTTGGCCACAATGCCCAGCAATATGTTTGGAGGAGAAAAGGTGAGGCCTTTAACCCCAACAACACCATGCCTACCATCAAGCACTGTGGTGGTAGTATTATGCTGTGGGCCTGTTTTGCTGCCAATGGAACTGGTGCTTTACAGAGAGTCAATGGGACAATGAAGAAGGAGGATTACCTTCAAATTCTTCAAGAAAACCTGAAGTCATCAGCCCGAAGGTTGGGTCTTGGGCGCAGTTGGGTGTTCTAACAGGACAATGACCCCAAACACACATCAAAAGTGGTAATGGAATGGCTAAATCAGGATAGAATTAAGGTTTTAGAATGGCCTTCCAAAGTCCTGACTTAAATCCCATTGAGAACATGTGGATAATGCTGAAGAAACAAGTCCATGTCAGAAAGCCAACAAATTTAACTGAACTGCACCAATTCTGTCAAGAGGAGTGGTCAAAGATTCAACCAGAAACTTGCCAGAAGCTTGTGGATGGCTACCAAAAGCGCCTAATTGAAGTAAAAATGGCCAAAGGACACGTAACCAAATATTAGCATTGCTGTATGTATATTTTTGACCCAGCTGATTTTGTCACATTTTCAGTTTACCCATAATAAAGTCATAAAAGAATCAAACTTCATGAATGTTTTTTGTGACAAAGAAGGATCTGTTCCAATCACTATATCAGAGAAAAATCAGAGTTGTTGAAATAATTGGAAACTCAAGACAGCCATGACATTATGTTCTTTACAAGTGTATGTAAACTTTTGACCACCACTGTATGTATCCATAGATACCACACATCTGTGGCCTGACAGATACCTTCTCTTGACTTGAATGTAGGTTGGACCGGATTAGGCTGCTGCTGCGGCTGCTGCTGTTGTGGTTGCCCGACCAAATAATTAACGGATTGCCACTTAAGATATTTTCCATTCGGATCCTCTCCTCTTCAGCTTTGTGCTCGCGCTCCTAAAACAATAATAAAAAATAGCAGTGACTATAAATTATTAGCATAGACAATAATCTTTGCAGAATAATTCATTACTTTGCGCTCCTGTTCTTCAGCCCGCTCTTTCTTAATCTTGTCAAGTTCAGCAATATAGAGCATCAGTGTCGTCATCACTGACCCTCCTCAGAATCATCATCATCATCATCATCCTGTGAACAAAATAAAATTTAATGGTGAGGGTACCAGAAGAGAACCAACAGAATCTACAACGTGTCAGACTTACTTCAGTGAGGGGATCGTCAGCATCAAGGTTTGACGCCGGAATCATTTCCAGTCTAGGTTTTTTTGACGAAGACGATGTAGTGTGTTCTGGAAAGATGCAATGATATTTGTTTGACGGGTGTAAATGTTTTTGAAAAAAAAAAAAAAGATTCAATCTAACAAACATGGAGCTTAAAAAAGGTCCAATCTCATGCCAAATTAACTTCTTGAAGCTTTCTACCCTTTAATATTGATATGTCACCAATGTGGTTTTTAGAATGATTCTGCAGTTTTATAAAAAAAAACAAAAAAACAATGGAATTACCATACACCAACAAGTAAGTACCGGTCACAGCGATGACATATAAACTACATGAACAACGCTTTTCAAGTAGCTAGAAGCAATTCACACATGCCACACCACCTTCTCTGTTAGTTGGGTGGTTCACCTCAGACCGGTGTCAAATTTCGGAGGCTAAGCCTGTACTTTCTCTGGACGAGCAGAGGATGGGCAATCGTCAGGTTTTCATATTTAATAATAATAATAATAATAAATTTTATTTGTAAACGCACTTTATATCGCCAGTGGAGATCTCAAAGTGCTACAATGACCAAAAGAAACAACAAACAAACAGCTAAATTAAATAAAACCACAACACAAAAAAAACAACAGTAAAAGCTTTGTTGAAAAGCCTTAAGGATCTAGGTTCTCTTTAGGGAATAGGTTAATTCCCTAAAGAAATTCCAGGTCTGTGCTTCATAAATCAGTAACATTTCACAACTGATGTGTAATAAACGTTCCAAAACCCAAAGTGTGGTTGTCTATGCGCCTAAGACACAGAAAAGAGTTATTTAGCATGAGATGGAACTTTTAAAAAAAATTCATAAACTAAAAACAGTATACTGTCAGCAATGAGACCAACCTCTTGGTCCTCTCTCTCTGATCTTCTCACGTGCAGCCACGCGCTCCCTTTCCTCCAGTTCACGGCGAAAGTCACGGGTGCGGATCTCCTCAGGAGCATCCTGGGTGGGCTGCCTAAAGTTGTGGAAAAAAAAAAAAAGAAGAAGCATATTTTCAAGCTGCAAATACAGGAGTAAAAATTAAACTAGCCACCACACACATGAATGCGCCTTTACAAAAAAGTTATTATTTAACAGATCACAAAGGATACAAAGCATTTGCTGTAAAATTATTAAATAGTAATCATTTTGTGAGATACAACAATACTCGTTTCTCTGACCTGTATTTGATCTTTGTGTGACCAGGAAGATCTCGACTAGAATACTGTTTGGACAGGCCACTCAGATCCCCTTCTCCTTTCCCCCTGCCTCCTCTGGCAGGCTCAAAAGTTGGGCGTGCAGCTGTAGTCATCTTTAATGGATCTGGTGCAACACAATAAATATCAAGAATGAAAAAATACAGTTAATTTGAACTTTGTTCATTTTTAAACAATGGTGGCGCAGTGGTTAACAAAGTGGCCTAACAACAAAAAGGTTGGGGGTTTGAGTCCTGGAGTGGAGATTAGCTAATGCGTAGATTACTGTTTTTTTTTGTTGCATGATCTTTATTCAGTAAACTCGGTAAAAGGAAAAACAAGACAAAATTGTACTTTCATCCTTAACCAAGGATGGATGCTCTTATTTTCAAAATAAAATGTGTTTACCTCTTATTCTTTGGGTTTTATTCAAACAAACAAAAAACATTAATGAGTATAATTAGCTCAAGCTTCTTATATTCTGAGCAAGGAACACTAGCCTGTCTAGTGGGCTAAGTGTAACGGGGTCTATAGTCTTTAACATGTTAACAAAACCGCATTGTTCCAAAACAAAAATTGGTGCCATGATTGGCTCCAATTAAAGGCAACAGATTGTGAAAAATAACACCATTTCTCGCTTTTTCAGCACGTGTTTAAAGCATGCGTACTGTCCTTTTATTTTTGCACCGTAAGTGATGTTGCGGTCCTTGCGCGCGCCATCTCCACAAAACAACTCATTGCACGGGATAAGTTTGTGACGCAGTCGCCAAAGGTGGTACAAGTTCGTAGTTCTCGAACCTTTCGCCAGTATTTCTTTTCGACATTTTCGGCAGAAAACATTATTTAGTTGTTTTATCCGATGGTTTGAACGCAAAGTATCTCCAGAATAACTGAACCAGTAATCTGTTTTTTTGCTTCCCCTTCTCAGTGCCGCGTTTGCCAACTACGTTGCCCGTGCACACTGCCATGCTTGCTGAGTCATTAAGGAAGAGGAGGGCAGAGAACAGAAAGTAAACAGGTGGAGGCACGGAGCAGGCGCAGATAAAATAAGGGGCAAACGCTAATTTAAATGCACAGCATTATCGATATAGACGATATGTTTCGTTCCGTTGTCTTCCGCTCATCCGGGGCCAGCTCACCCAGAAGGATCCTGAGTCGTTCTGTAAGATAAGCTCAATTATGAAGTATTTGTGTGTTTTTCACATCAGACATAACCATGTGTTTAACTTCTGTTTTTAATACTAAAATGTGCAAAATATCTAATCATTTTGTAACCAACATTTCAGCTAGCTCTCCCAGATACTGTTCACATGCTTCTTATCAGCAGCTGGCCTTCAAGGTCAGCGGCTACTCCCTTTTGCTGGCTAAAGAGAGGAAAGCGGGTGAGAGAGAGCAGAGAGTTGCTGGGAGCGGCAGGAGAGTGATCTCTCCCCGTCTCCTCTCTCAGCTGAAAAAGACAATTGTCAATAACTTTTATTGTTGGGTTTGTTTCTGAAACTTCTATTGAATAAAAGTCTTTTTGGACTTAACAGTTCCCTGGCCAGCTGTGAGACATAGTCTCTCCACCGGGTCCAAGGTCTGTCTCTTGGTCTCCACCCGGTGGGATGTGCCCGAAAACACCTCACCAGCGAGGCGCTTGGGGGGCATCATGACCAGATGCCTGAACCACCCCGTCTGGCTGGTTCAGCCAGACGGCTCAACCTGGAGGAGGAGCGGCTTGACACTGAGCTCTTCCCAGATGGCAGAGCTCCTCAAACCGATCTCTGAGTGAGAGCCCAGCCACCCTGCGGAGGAAGCTCATTTCGGCCGCTTGTACCCCGCGATCTCATTCTTTCAGTCACCACCCACAGCTGGTGACCATAGGTGAGGGTAGGAACGTAGACGATATGTGAAAAATTTATTTCATGTTTAAAAATACATCGTAAATATCGATATATAGATTGCCAAGCCCTAGTGGATGGTTGTCTGTGTGTGTGTGGCCCCACAATAGACTGGCAACCTGTTCGGGGTGCACCCTGCCTCTCACCTGAAATCCGCTGTTACAACTTCGTCAACTCCCACAACTCTGTTAGGGATTCAGAAGACCAAATTTTAGGACATATAATCAATATTGCAAAAAAAGAGACAAAATCATTAATAATGTACCAGATTAGTCATTTTAAAATCAACAGTCTCTGTATTGATGTTAAAAATAAACCAAAAAAATCGAAATCAACGTAAAAATTCTTCACATTATTATAAACAGTTATTTTATTTAAACTATTGAGTCTATATGTGAAAAAAAAAAAACAAAGGTTTGAACACGACTAAAAATGGGAGATCTGATGCTTTGGAAAATATTGATACATTATTGTTGGAATTATTTTTATAAATATACAATTTTCTACACATTAAAAAAAAAAAGACAAGGAAATCGCAATTTTAACAGATTAAATTCTTGTTGAAAGTGTGTGGATCGGCTTAATTAAAAAAAAAAAAAGCTTAATTATTACTTTGCTCATCTTAAAGCACAATTTACTCCAGTGAAATAAGAAATGATTATTTTAAAACCGATTAGTTTGTTTTTTTTAGACGTATAAAAGACTAATACCACCTTATTTCTAAAAAGTGACTTTAACAGCTAACCAATCCCTTTCAAGCCGGTCAGATTAATATTTTCTTTTTTCTATCAACAGTACATCTTGAAAATGTAAACCACCGATTTTAAATGTATATTTAAAGCTTATTACAGAGCTTATTACATGTAAAAACACATTTCAGAGCAACAATACTTACGTCAAAAAGAAAAAAAGAAACTTCCGTGTATATACAACGTCACTATCCTGAGAAACAACAAACCGTCGTGGGACTCTCGCGAGAGTCCTTTTTATCCTCACAATATCGTGCACTTCATAGAGTAGAACATGTGAGGGCGCTGTTGATACCAAATAATGTATCAAAGCTAAACTAGACCTAAACTTAGTATTTATTGATCAAAAAAATGTACATAATTATGCATTAATTTGAAGGAAAAATGTCCGAACAGGAAATGACCTTCTGCATGACACTGCAGTCTACATTTGTTAGTTCCTGATTTTATGACATCCTTTTTGTATTTTTCCCTGATGATCAACATATTTCCAAGTTTTGCTTCCGCATTTTCCATTAATTGCAGAAATCAACATGTGGCATCAGGGTTTGATGTGTTTTTTCAGATTTGGGTTTAATTGTTTCCACTGCAGACAAGTAAGTGTATGAGACAGTATTTGGGCTTTAGTTCTCCATGATCTAAAAATAAAGCATGCATAAGCACAAAATAAAGAAACTTTTTATTAGTTAGATGTACACATATCTATAAATCTTTAGTTTTTAGAAATGTTTTTAAAATAGGTTAGATAAAAAAAAAAAAACTAATTCAGTTATAACATGTTTACTTCAGTATAAAGTTAAAAAGAGCATTCATTTTCTGTTTTAAGTTTGTTCAATAAGCTTTCATGAGGTTTTTGCATAAATATGATATTTGATCAAATGATATACATACAGTTATACATGTAGTTTTGTACATATCTATTTACAAATATTGTCAAGTATGATCAAAAAAGGGTTATTTCATTTCATTAGTTGAATTATTAGTTTGAAGTATTACTGAGTTATGTATTGTATCAACCAAAATATGTTGTTTTTCATCTTAAAGAGTTACAATGTACAAATATACAGTAATTAACAAGTTTGAAACAAAGCAAAAATCCTGGAAAATAGCATAAAAATTACATTGTATCACTGTTTCTTTTTTTGTTTTTCTTTTCAGAATAATGCACACATTTTCTCCACCTGACACACTTGAGCATGTGAACAATGACTGATTGAGTTTTATAAAAAGGCAGCTGATTAAAATCCAGTATTTTTAAATCTAGTTATGCTTGATTTCTGCACCGCATATCTGTTCTTTTGTTTTTTAGATGTTCCTCTTTGGAAGCACATGGTGAGCCACGTTTTCTTACAAATGACCTCAAAAAACAGACGGTGTATTGCATCAATTATTGCATGTTTTAAACATTGCTATTGTGGTTGTTAATAGTGTAAAAACTTCATGTATAGATCTTGGTGTCCCCTCAGGATCTATCATCGGGCCAGTCTTTTTGTACTTTTTGTTAACAACTTACCAGAAGTCTGTCCAAATTGTTTTTCACAGATGTATGCTGACAACACAATGAAGTTACACCCCGACTAAAAATCAAAGTAAGCAGCCGTAATTGTGACTACGGTGTTGTCTTTAGTATAAAACTTGGGGCTCAAAGATTCCTGTCTTTAGTTAAACGGTATATAAACAGTATGAATGTATCTCTGTGCTGCACGTGAGCACAGTGGCCCTCAAAGCTAGAAGGTCGGGATTCAAGTCCTGGACTGGGGGAAGAGGGTGTTGTAACAGTGGGAGTTTGCGTGAGTTTGCATGTTCACCCCGTGTATACAAGGGGTTTTCTCCAGGTACTCCGGTTTCCTCCCACCCTCCAAAAACATGGCTGTTAGGTTGATTGGCCACTATGAAGTCACCCCCAGGAATGAGTGTGTGTGGATGGTGTGTGTTTGGACTTGTTACAGACTAGTGACCAATGTTCCCTCTAATTTTTTTATTTGTCTGAGCAAACACGAAAGCTTCCTGAACAGGAGGGGGGCGAGCAAAAACTTTTACTCTTTTGTGACATCAGCAGCAGCGACGAACCAAACGCAATTTGTTTCCGAAAGAAAGAAGAAATATGCTCCGGAGCGCTGTCTCATTTCACCACCTTTAGTTTAAATTGAGTTTGATTTTGTGCGCTACATGGTTTTCTAGTGCACTATTAATCTGTGAGCGGTGCGCAATTGTGCAGGCATGCAGCTTAGAGGGAACATTGCGGTGACCTGTTTGGTGTGTATCCGCCTCTCACTGAAATCAGCCGAAATACTGTAGACTCTGGCACCCCCGCCACCATATTAGGGATAAGCGGTTCAGAAGAGGCGGCAAGGGTGGCGCAGTGGGTAGCCCAGTGGCCTCACAGCAAGAAGGGCGTGGGTGCGAGTCTCAGGTGGGGATGAGGCTTTTGAACGCTGTCCGTTCGTATGTGGAGTTTGCATGTTCTTCCTCCCCGTGTTAGCGTGGGTTTACCCTTCGGGTACTTTCTGTCATCCGGTTTTCCTGCCCACCCTCCCAAACCACATGCACATGCTAGGTTTGATTTGGCCAGTGCCAATTGATTCCCTTGGAATTGAATGGAATGTGTGTGTGGATGGTTGTATGTGTGTGGCCCGCGACAGGCTGGCGACCTGTTCGGGGTGTACCCAGCCCTTCGCCTTAAATCATCCGGGATGGGCTCCGGCACCCCCGACCCTGCAAGGGAAAGACGGGTAAGAAGATGACTGACGGACGGTTCAGAAGATATGAATGTATCTCTCTGGAAAAAAGTAGGATTGAATTAGTCTGATCGTTTTCTTAACGGTGTCAAACTTGACCTTGTTCCAGAATTCAAAAATCTTAGAGTTACTCTAGGCCTAGATCAAACATTAACATTCAAAAGTCATACTGGAAGGTTTCTCAAATGATCACATTTAACAGAAGTTTAAGCACATTCACAAATCTGTAGTGAGAGGAGAGAAGAGGTGGAGGAAAAGCTGGAGAGGTGGAGGTTTGCACTTCCAAAAATTGGAAGGTACAGATAGAAATGACCTAGTGATTCCTCACCGGAGGACCACTTCTAGAGAGACTGTCCTCTGTCCAGGGTGAGAATCTGTGGAATAATCTTCTGTTGACATTGAGAGAGTACTCAATATTTAACTATTTTAAAGTTCAAGAATAACATTGGTTGAGAAACCAAACCTGTATTCACTTAATATGCAATTGTTTCATTGCTGTGGGGTTGAATTGGGCTATGTGTGATGTACTGTATTTGAGTTATGTATTGGATGAATGCAGTTTGGTATTAATTTATTTTGAACTTTTATTTCATTTAATTTTTTCAACAAGGAAAACTCAAAAATCTTGATTTACAAGTCGATCTACGTTCCAACCCTCACCTATGGTCACCAGCTGTGGGTGGTGACCGAAAGTACGAGATCGTGGATACAAGCAGCCGAAATTAGCTTCCTCCGCAGGGTGGCTGGGCTCTCACTCAGAGATCAGGTGAGGAGCTCTGCCATCTGGGAAGAGCTCGGTGTCGAGCCGCTCCTCCTCCAGGTCGAGAGGAGCCAGATGGGGTGGTTCGAGCATCTGGTCAGGATGCCCCCCGAGCGCCTCGCGGGTGAGGTGTTTTGGGCACGTCCCACCGGGAGGAGACCAAGAGGCAGACCCCGGACCCGCTGGAGAAACTATGTCTCACAGCTGATTGGGGAACGACTTGGGATCTTTCCAGGTGAGCTGGAGGATGCAGCCGGGGTGAGAGAAGCCTGGGCTTCCCGTTTGAGGCTGTTGCCCCTGCGAACCGGCCAGGGAACAAGCGGAAGATGACAGAACGGATAACATGGAAACTAGCCAGAGGGTTACAATTTGACATACAATAATTTTATGTTTGTTTGTCAAGATGTACTGTCTTTTTCAAATAAATGTACATTCAAAAGTGTTAGTTTAAGTTTAGCAATCAACAGATCTATAATGGAGTGCAACACTATGAAGAAAGATCCAGAGTTTTGGACCAGCTACTGAGAAGAATCATTGCTTCACATCTAGAAGGTATTGTGCAGCAGATCGTGGAGCTCTGCCAGAGAGGTGAAAGATTAAAATTTCATACAAATAATATTCTTTACTTACAGCAGTTTTGTTACAAATTAACTGGTCCTGACTCAGTAAAAAAAAAAAAAAAAAAAAAAAACCAAAAGAAAAGTACAGCAGGTTCCTTCCTGTTCTAGGCTAAAATGGAACAGCTCACAAAAATAAAGCCATTCAACAACAACAACAAGCATGCTGGTCTAACATCATTGACCACATTAAAGCAACTGGAGAAATCGCCAAAGGAATCCAGAATAAAATTGAGACCTGGTATAGCCTGTACAGGACGGTGCCTCTTGCTTGTGTGCTTCGAGGGCTTGTGAACAAGCAAACTGCAGCATTATGCACAAGCTCAAAACTATTTGTACATAATATACATTCATTACATTTGTGGTTTTCTAAATCAAAGTTCTAAAATGGTTTGAAACTGTTAAAAAATCAGATGTTTCTTTTTAACTGAGATTGAGTGATTGATCTGTCAAGAGTGTGCTCGGCCTCTCACTTATTTTGTTCTTGGCAGTAGTGCTCTGTCACCATGCCCCTGATTAACTGAGTATTGGATGGATAGATGAGTGAATGGATTTGATTGTCATATAAAAAATGTTGTGAAACTCTTTGCAGTGGACATTTCTGGGATGTGACATTTCATTCTTGGACAATAGTGATATCTTTTGAAAAGAAAAAACAAAGAAATATTTTTCCACTTTCTATTTTCTCCGCATATGTCAAAAAAATAACCCCCAAAACCCCGCCTCCACACTTGATCAACCTGTGGAACAGCATCCAGGGGCTGAAGTTTTTATTTACGGGGGGAGGAATCTGAAATGACAGGAGGTTGGAAGCTCAAGTTTAAAAACCTCTACCTGCCAGTCTACATGACACAAAGACCCAGGGGATGCTCGACGACGCCTGCTCTGACAACACAGCTGACACTAACAGGTGAGAGCTTGACATGGCCCAACACAGATCTCCCACTAGCTATGATTTCATGTTCACTGACTCGCATGCACAGAAAGGGCTCGTTACACATCAGGATTGCTTTCATTTTCAATGCATGAAGAATTTGACCTGGTTAATGGGCCCTGACACATCAGAAAATAGGTTAATTATAAGAGCTTAAAATCCAATGGCAGGTCAAAATGTTAATGAGGGCCCAAAAGGAATTCAGATCAGTTGTAATGAATGGGAAGACACTGTCAATAAAGGGCAGGTTAAAGATTCAGACAAACATATATGTAAATTCAAATTTAGCTGAGCACATTGACTTCTTACTAAGATATAATTTCTTACATTTTGAGAGAAAATAAACAATGCACCGACAGTGAATGTCATTTCCAATTTGTTATTCTGGCTTTTGGGCAGTTTTTACATTCCGTTCAATTGCATCGTCTTCCGTCTATCAGGGGCCGGGTCGCGGGGGGGAAGGAGACCTCTTGGTTTCCTACTGGTGGAACGAGTCCAAAACACCTCAGCAGCAAGGCGCTCTGGAAACACCCCATCTGGCTTCTCTCGACCTGGAGGAGGAGCGGCTCGACACCGAGCTCCTCCCGGATGACATAGCTCCTAAACCGATCTCTGAGTGAGAGCCCAGCCACCCTGCGGAGGAAGCTCATTTCGGCCGCTTGTCTCCGCTATCTCATTCTTTTGGTCACCACCCACAGCTGGTGGCCATAGGTGTGGGTTGGAATGCAGATCGACTTGTAAATCGAGAGCTTTGGTTTTCGGCTCAGCTCTTTCTTTACCACGATGAACCAATGCAGCGTCCTAGTTATTGCTGACGCTGCAAAACACTTTACAATTGAACAAAGAGGTAGAGTGAAAATAAAAATTAAACAAAAAGTAGTGGTAGGTGCGCCCACCCATTTCCCACGGAAAATTAGAAAATTAAAACCAAGTGCCCTGCATATAAAAGTCAGTCATTCTTTAAGAAATATTCTACCGACACTTATTTTGACCTTCCAAAAAGGTAGGGCTTGTTCAGAAAGTTGAGAATGAGACTATTCTTTAACTCAATAGCATCAGTGAGTTGTAACTAAAAATATTCTAAGCTGGAAGCACAAACCACCATCTGGAATATTACCATTTGTAAACATTAACTTGGCCCAAAGCACTTCTGCTGCATCTATTAAAACCTACAGTGTGCTGCATTATCATGTACTATACTCGAGCGATTTGGTTTCAACTAACACTTGAGTATTTCCTCACAGAATTGAACCAAAATATTTTCTTTTATTCACTTTTTAATAAAACGTCCAAGGCCAACCTATAATAGTAATACTTTTTCCTTTTATCTAAAATTTCAAATCTTTTTTTCCGTGTATATATGGGTTCTGACGACCAGGCTGGCCTTCTCCTAATCTCTAAAAACATTCACGTTAGGTTAATTGGCCTTTGTGAAATTGCTACAAGAAGTGAATGTGTGTGCGCAGTCATCTGTCTTGTACAGTAAGTGGCCCAGCAACTGACTGGTGAGCTTTTTGGAGTGTACCCCACCTCTCACCTTTATCAAGCCAAGATAGGCTCCGGCATCCCATGGCTCCAGGTCAGACAAGCAGCAGAAAAGAGGACTTCAGTCAGTCACCTTCTTATCCATCTATCTCTGTCGGCGTTGCAGGTGGTGCCAGCGCCCATCCCGGCTGATTCGAGGTCAGGGGCAGGATAGACCCCGAACAGGTCGCTAGTCTGTCCCGGGTAAATGGAATCAAAAACTAAGGAAGTTAGTTTGTCTCTTCTCACATGGATGACTGAATTGCATGAATGTAATTGGTAAGTTTACAACAGAGAGGTGGCAGGAAATAATTAATCTAAGTGTCTACTGTCATAGCAGTAGTTAAACATTTACAACACTTGCTGTGACATGTTTCTAATGATTATCACTCTAAACCTGAAGTGGCTGTGTCACTGATGCAAAATCAACATTTTAGAGATTTCTATCATGTCTGGATGCTATTCCCACATCAAAACACACATAAGGTGGATTTCTATTTCATTCATTCATGTTTGAATGATTTTCAAATCCTCCTGTTCAGGATTTCAGATACCATTAGAATGTCAGGTTGTTCTTACCCATGGATTTTGTTTTTCACCACAACCACGTCCTAATGTAAGCAGGAAGATTTTTAGTGCATTTACCCTACTCATGCTTAGCTCGTCCCTTCAATGGGAAGTGTTACTTTTATGTAAACACACCAAAACAAATATATTAAAAAAATATGCGGAAGATTTGATGCATTTTACACTTTTATTGGTTTAAATAAGAAAGACATTTGCAAAATTTGTACAACATACAAATAGAAGAAAAAGATCAAATGAAATGAACAAATTTCAGAACAAAGACATTTTACACTGTATTGATGGCCTTTAACAAAATTTCTGTTGTACCATGCACGTGCCTGTTGTGCAGGACAAAGCGGGAAGCAAGAATAGGTGGTAAGTTCGTGTCCCAAGTTGAAGTGAAAGTGAATAAATGTATTTATACACTTTGTTGTAAATATCACATCGCTGAGCTGACACATGGTACCGTGTCATATAATTATGTAATAGAGTGAATACTAATGTTATCAGTATAATTATTATAGCATGAAAACACAATACCCTAGCCAGACTGACACCAAGTGTCATTTTATTTTACTCCAGCAATAAGGTCAGGGATTGCAGACATTAGTTTAGAATTGCAATGATGGAAAGATGTCCTCACAATCAGGGAACAGAGGTGACACCGTGATGTGAAAACAAGCATCTGTCCAGGCTATCTTTGTAGTTCGGTAGCTGTAAAACCACTGGAGCTAAACAATTTGTGTTAGAAACAATTCCCAAGATTGAAAGTTTAAAGCCAGAACAAAGACATTTATTAGCGAGTTAAGCGGGAAGACGTGGTTGCTGGGCTGCAAACGATAAAAGTTTACTTTTATGCTCTACACTGACTGTTCAGCCCAGTGGTGGATGAAGTACTCACTTTTTGTACTTAAGTAAAAGTACAGATAATTAGGCAAAAAATTTACTTAAGTAAAAGTAAAAGTACCAATAAAAAAAATCTACTTACAGTGGTGGTCAAAAGTTTACATACACTTGTAAAGAACATAATGTCATGGCTGTCTTGAGTTTCCAGTTATTTCAACAACTCTGATTTTTCTCTGATATAGTGATTGGAACAGATCCTTCTTTGTCACAAAAAACATTCATGAAGTTTGATTCTTTTATGACTTTATTATGGGTAAACTGAAAATGTGACGAAATCAGCTGGGTCAAAAATATACATACAGCAACATGAATGAGCAATTTTGGAGACTTGGAAAGTTGTGTCAATGACATGAGCGTCATAGCATGACCTCTTAACTTCTTGTGAGTGATTATGAGTGACTACAGCTGGTGACTTCTCTGAGGCCATTTAAAAAGGGCTCATTGGATAAAAACACCCACAAACACTACAATGGGAAAGTCAAAGGAGCTCAGCACAGATTTGAAAAAGAGAATCATTGACTTGAACAAGTCAGGAGAGTCACTTGGAGCCTTTTCAAAGCAGCTGCAGGTTCCAAGAGCAACAGTGCAAACAATTGTTTGTAAGTATAAAGTGCATGGCACTGTTTTGTCACTGCCACGATCAGGAAGAAAACGCAAGCTGTCACCTGCTACTGAGAGAAAACTGGTCAGGAGGGTGAAGAGTCAACCCAGGAGCACCAAAAAGCAGATCTGCCAAGAATTAGAAGCTGCTGGAACACAGGTGTCAGTGTCCACAGTCAAGCGTGTTTTGCATCGCCATGGACTGAGAGGTTGCCGTGCAAGAAGGAAGCCCTTGCTCCAAAAGCGGCACCTTAAGGCTCGACTAAAGTTTGCTGCTGATCACATGGACAAAGATAAGACCTTCTGGAGGAAAGTTCTGTGGTCAGATGAAACAAAAATTGAGCTGTTTGGCCACAATGCCCAGCAATATGTTTGGAGGAGAAAAGGTGAGGCCTTTAACCCCAAGAATACCATGCCTACCATCAAGCACGGTGGTGGTAGTATTATGCTGTGGGCCTGTTTTGCTGCCAATGGAACTGGTGCTTTACAGAGAGTCAATGGGACAATGAATTATTCAAGAAAACCTGAAGTCATCAGCCCGAAGGTTGGGTCTTGGGCGCAGTTGGGTGTTCCAACAGGACAATGACCCCAAACACACATCAAAAGTGGTAATGGAATGGCTAAATCAGGCTAGAATTAAGGTTTTAGAATGGCCTTCCCAAAGTCCTGACTTAAATCCCATTGAGAACATGTGGATAATGCTGAAGAAACAAGTCCATGTCAGAAAGCCAACAAATTTAACTGAACTGCACCAATTCTGTCAAGAGGAGTGGTCAAAGATTCAACCAGAAACTTGCCAGAAGCTTGTGGATGGCTACCAAAAGCGCCTAATTGAAGTAAAAATGGCCAAAGGACATGTAACCAAATATTAGCATTGCTGTATGTATATTTTTGACCCAGCTGATTTCGTCACATTTTCAGTTTACCCATAATAAAGTCATAAAAGAATCAAACTTCATGAATGTTTTTTGTGACAAAGAAGGATCTGTTCCAATCACTATATCAGAGAAAAATCAGAGTTGTTGAAATAACTGGAAACTCAAGACAGCCATGACATTATGTTCTTTACAAGTGTATGTAAACTTTTGACCACCACTGTAAGTAAAAGTACAAAAGTAGTTGGTGTAAATTGTACTTTTTAAGTAAAAAGTAAAAGTATTTGATCATAATTCAAATGTTATTTTTTGTGCTATAGGGTGTCACCATGGTAACCAGGATAAATACCCTGCAGGGGTGTAACCCCCCTCTCCGGACTCTTTTGGTCTGCAAAAAAAAAAAAAAAAAGAAGAAAATAAAAGGAAAGGGGACAAGTCAAGCTATCCCTTTGAAGGGCCAGAAAATGGCCATCAAAATGCAGGAAAATTACACTTGTATTTAAAAATGTTTTGGGGGGGAGGCGCCCAGTCACTATATATTGGCTTTGTCAAAGCCACACCCCTCTTTGGAAAATTCTAGATCCGCCCTTGCTTTGTGTAATGATGGCTCAACTTTTTATTTAGAAGTAAACACAACGAACAACAATCTTCTGACTCTTTTTAATTTGTACTATATTTAATGTAAGGTTTTTGAATGAATGCGGAAAATGTTTCTCGATTCATTACTTCTTCTCCCGATCAACTGCTTCTTTTGATTTTGGCGATGCGGCTTCAAGATGCGCTAAAAAACTTGTGTATTTTTCAAATTCCTGAACGAAAATGTAACAAAAAATGTAAAACACACTTTTAAAAAGTAGCGAAGTAAAAGTACAAATATTTGCTCTAAAAATGTAGTGAAGTAAAAGTAAAAGTACCGATCTCAAATTTTACTTAAGTTAAAGTACAGATACACAATTTTTTTTACTTAAGTACAGTAACGAAGTACATTTACTTCGTTACGTTCCACCACTGGTTCAGCCACATTTACGTCACCCTGACCAGAAAGCAACGATTGGTTAAATCAGAAAAGTACCTTCCTGCCATAGAGTGAGCAATGGTGCGAGGTCAGACTGTTTTCACAGAGTGAAAGAAACAGTCTGATGCATCAATATCCCCTCTTGAAGTAATTTCTGGTAGATTATTAAACCATCTCGTTTCCATCAGGATGAAGCCCATCTACTGATTTCTTTAGATACTTAGCTGTAGAGTAGAATAAGGTAATATTATTAATAACAGTCTCAGACACATTGGATGCTCGTCCCGGGGGAGGAATCTCTCTTTTGTGTGGATCCCCAAGAGGTTTCTTCTTTCTTCCCCACAGATGGGTTTTTAGGAGTTTTTCCTCACTGTGAAAGAGAGTCTAAGGCAGGGGTGGGCAAACTTTTTGACTTACGGGCCACATTGAGTTCTTACATTTGACAAGCGGGCCGGACCCCGGAGGCAGGGTGGAGGGGAGAGGGGCGTGTTCCGCCCCTCCAGGTTGACAAAAAAAATTTGTTCTTACTACTTTAATTATTGTAAACTTTGGTTAAAATATGCACCAAAATGCAGAAAAATGACTTATTTTTCAGAAAGGTTCTGGGGGGGGGGGATGCCCTCAGACCTCTTTATACTGGCGAGTACCATAGGTGCTGAGTTTGTGGCCCCCCTCCTTTAGAAAATCCTGTACTCGCCCCTGGGAACAGGAGCAGATGGATGTCATGCTTTGGTAACCACTAGATTAGATCAATAGAATGGCACGCTAGATTTTAAACAAGCACATTAAACGTTACATCAAGAGCATTAAATTTCAAATCTAGTGGCGCTAGGTCTGAAATCTAGTGCAATAGCGCTTAAAAACGTGCATTTAGTGGCGCTAGGTTTGAAATCTAAGCAGTTAACGTAACATTTTGCTTGTTTTAACATTTAACACGCTTGTTTACGTGCGTGTATGGGGTCCGATGGCTTTCCTTATCTGTGCAGACTGTTTATTTTGAAAGTGTGCGCATCACAGAGACACACACATTTTAGAGGGAGCAGTGTTGTTGTATTTTTGGCGCCATCAAGTGACGAACATTAAAAAAATCAAGAAAATCAAGAAAAATCAAACTAACATGGTTTATTTTTTAATTTTTTCTAGTTCAGCGGGCCGGATTACAACGTTTACTGGGCCGCATGTGGCCCGCGGGCTGTAGTTTGCACATGCCTGGTCTAAGGACAGGAATGTGCTGAAATTATTTAGCTAGCTTTTGTTAGTTAGCTTTTAGCTGTGTATTTGTGTATTCACATTTTTCTTTTTTTCCACTCGTTTTGTACTTTTTTCAATCTGCAATGTGAAGCCTGTTGATAAAAATTCTTTGCAATATTGGGCTATACGAATATATTACAAATAAATTTGAATTGAATAGATCCAAACAAATCAGCAACTGATGTCCAAACATTACTCATCTATCCACCAACGTAATCAAAACCAGAAAGGTGCTAGCAGCCAAGTACTGTGTCTGTGTAGCGTTTTAAAGGCATGAAACAACAGATCTCCTTTCTGAGATGTTGGCAGTCATTATTTTAACTGGAAGAGTTATACAACCAGATTAACTTAACAATAAAACATTGAGCATGTCCATCTCTGGTAAAAGTATGCCATCTCTCCAAATTCACTCAGTTAAGACCCTGGAGGTGTAAACGAAAAGATCAAAGTTACAAACTGCATTTGTTGTTATTACAGCTTTCACCTTGGTAATTTCCCTTTTATGAATTCTAGTGAGAGTGAGATATTAGAAAAACAATAACATAGCTCAACCTGGGGAAGGTACAGGTAACCTTCCCAGAGAAAGAAGTCACATAGGTGACATGCAACACAAACACAAAGGTAATAAAATGATTTTCATTATGTAGCAAGCAATGATTGATGAAACTTTAAAATTAAAATCTAAATGATAATGAAAAGGATAATGAAATATAAATTGAAATCTGTCTCTACAAACTGCGGTGCATGCCGTGAAATCATACATGATACTAAAATGTCAATGTAAAGGCATTTAAAATATTTTTTAAGAAGTCATAGTTGATCTAGTTATGTTAGAAACATATATTAGGTATCTATCATAGTTCAGAACGCAGGAGAGCTGATAAGTCAAGTAATGAGCTGGGAATGTTCACTTGATACAAGCTTTCCCACAGAGTGCACTTCTTGTGCTAACAATGACAGGCTGGGTCCAGAAGCAGGGCTATGAATTGGCATTAAATGACCCTCATTATTGATGTACTGGTTTAGTGGGTATATCCCACATTTTTGAAAGCCTTCTTTTACTATATTGACTCCTTCCTCTTCTTTTGCTATCTGATATGCTCTTTTAAACACACCTGAGAACTCCTTCTTGCTTACTGCAAAGTGTGTATCGGTGTCACATCCATCACTGATTAGTGATGCAAAATGCTGCTTCAGAACCAAAAAAAACCCTGCGTCAAGTGGCTGTAGGATATGTGAGCAATGAGGCGGAAAGCACAGAAGAATGATGTCCTCTTTGCGAGCCGATTCCACCACCTCCAGATTCACGGGCGACTTGTGGCCATCAAAAATGAGCAGCAATGGGCGCTTTTTCGATGCATGTATAAGAAAGTGTTTGAGAAACCATTTCTTAAAAAGCTCTGAATTAAGATAGCCAGAATCAGACCACCCATACAGAGCATTTGGTGGTCCTTGTGTTTTATAACACACTCCACCTGGATAGGCCTTTGAGTAAATAATAAATGGAGGGATGTCCTCACCAGATGCATTAAAAGAAGCCAGAACAGAGATGTGGTCCTTGGAAGTTGGTGTAGGCTTGTGGCCAATACTGGATGATTTGGGAATAATCCCTCTTTTCCGTCCCAGCTGAAAACCAATCTCATTGCAGTTGTAAATCTGAAGAGGCTTATCGTCTAGTCTGTGTGCATTTATGACAGTGCTCAGTAGACAAAAAAACTGATCCACCGCTTCCTTCCTCACACACACTGTCCTCCCACGGATAACATTGTCTGCAGGCTGAATAGTAATATTCTTTTCCTGTCGTCTTCTAAAATTGAGCCACCATGTCTGGCCCAGCTTGGAAAAGGCCACCCTCCGGTGCTGCCGCTTATAAATTGAGGATGCAAAGGACACCACCTGCTGCTTGGTAAGTGGAAATCCATGCTTGGACATGTACAAGGAGAACTCCACCAGTGATTCCTCATCAGCAGATTTTATAAGCTGAGCAGGCCCGCTGCGACTTCCTGGTGTCACCCGCCCACTTACCCTGTCCCCAAGTGAGGACTTTGGAACTCCAAACTCTTTGGCAGCTTGTCTCACCGTGCATCTGCCTGACTTCACTTCAATGAGGGCTTGTTCCATTGCTTCCTCTGTCCATTTCTTCTTTTTCTTACGTCCAATTTTGTCAAGATGATTTCTGGATGGCATGTTTTTATTTTCTGGGATTGCACAAAAAGACACACATGAATAAATCATAAGAAAAATATGCCTGCTCCCAAAACGAAAAAAGTGTCACTGAGCATTAAGAATAACAAAACCGCATGTATAAATATGCAAGTGTACACATGCTTTCAAATTGCCTTAAATTGCCAATGACATCAGGATTTCATACTTTGACTTAGCAAGAAAATTTCTATCTATCAGGTAGATAGATATATAGATACTAGATAGATAGATTGATATTTCATAGATAGATAGATAGATAGATAGATACTGTAGATCGATTGATAGATAGATGCATAGATAGATAAATACTGGATATAGTATTACTAGATAGATACTTTAATAGATAGCCTAGATACTAGATAGATAGATGATACATAGATACTAAAAGGATAGATAGATACCTGATAGATAAATAGATTGATTCTAGATATTTAGATAAGTGGAGGAGTTTAAGTATCTCGGGGTCTTGTTCACAAGTGGGGGAAGGATGGAGCGGGAGATCGACAGGCGAATCGGTGCGGCGTCAGCAATAACTAGGACGCTGCATCGGTCCGTCTTGGTAAAGAGAGAGCTGAGCCGAGAAAAGCAAAACTCTCGATTTACAAGTCGATCTACTTTGTACGTTCCAACCCTCACCTATGGTCACCAGCTGTGGGTGGTGAACGAGAGAATGAGATCGCGGGTACAAGCGGCCGAAATGAGCTTCCTCCGCAGGGTGGCTGGGCTCTCACTCAGAGATCGGGTGAGGAGCTCTGCCATCCGGGAGGAGCTCGGTGTCGAGGCGCTCCTCCTCCAGGTCGAGAGGAGCCAGATGGGGTGGTTCGGGCATCTGGTCAGGATGCCCCCCCGAGCGCCTCGCAGGCGAGGTGTTTCGGGCACGTCCCACCGGGAGGAGACCAAGGGGCAGACCCCGGACCCGCTGGAGAGACTATGTCTCACAGCTGGCTGGGAACGACTTGGGATCCTTCCAGGTGAGTTGGAGGATGCAGCCGGGGTGAGAGAGGCCTGGGCTACCCCTTTGAGGCTGTTGCCCCCACGACCCGACCCCGGAACAAGCGGAAGATAACGGAACGGAAAAAGATAGATTGATAGATATTAGGTAGATATGAGAAGATAGATAGATCGATAGATATATATTAGACAGACAGATAGATATATATTAGATAGATAGAAACTGGATAGATAGATTCCCTTTTATCTTGTATGTTTAAGTTGTCTTGAACCTTTTGATGAACCTCAAACTGGATTTCAAACCCACCAGGATCAGATGTAATATGCATGAAACTTTAACTTATCACTCCTAAATAATCAGTGTTTTTATTTCCTCCCAGAGTTAAAAGTAGCACATCAATAGAAAAGATGAGAGAACTTACAGATCATTGAAGAGTTCTATTTTTTCCAGTAGACGTCGTGTTATGAATGTGTTATTATTGTGTTGTTACTGGTTGTAAAGCACAGAACTAACCAGATGGAGAACAGCTAAGACAATGTTCCTCAATGCAATGGAACACATGCAATGTTTTTTAACCATAGCACTCTCCGTGAATCAAACAGATGCATTTATTTGAAAGTATATGAAATAGGTTGCGATCTATCCTAGCATGAAGCTACGATCTTCTTCAGATTTCAGGACAAAACCGGATGTTAATAAACATGTGGAGGAAAAAAACTTCCTGTTACAAAATAAAATTAAATTGTTATGAAACATGTTATGAAACATGTAAGTAAACCCTGCTTCCGATGTTTGTGTATATCCACATAGATATATATATATATTTAAATATCCAAATGTCAAACAAATGTTTTCTTTATTCTCTGTATTTTCTCTTCTATAGGCTCTGCACCCCCGACCCCATTAAGGTTCTAGGACATTTCAGCCACGGACATTTGAGCCAAAAAACTGCAACCTAGGATATTTGAGCCATGTGCGCCCCCGAATTTAGGACATTTCAGCCTCGGACATTTCAGCCACGGACATTTCAGCCACGGACATTTGGGCCAAAATCCTATTTTATGTAGAAAATTGTGATATTTTATGTAAAAATTTTATCGTAAATAAACAGTTGCACTACAGAAAATAATTGGTTTTAGTCATTTTTATCCCATGGCTCAAATAAAAAATTCTGATATTTTTTAAAAATTTTGATATTTTATGTAAAAATTCTGATATTTTATGTAAAAATTTTATTGTAAATAAACAGTTGGACTACAGAAATTTTTTTTAGTCATTTTTATCCCATGGCTCAAATAAAAAATTCTGATATTTTTTAAAAATTTTGATATTTTATGTAAAAATTTGATGTTTTATGTAAAAATTTTATCGTAAATAAACACTAAAATTTTTTATCGTAAATAAACAGTTGCACTACAGAAAATAATTGCTTTTAGTCTTAAAAATTTTTATCGTGCAAAATTTTTTATCGTGCTTTTAGTCATTTAAAATAAACAGTTGCGCCCAGGTTGCAGTTCTTCAAATGTCCGTGGCTGAAATCTCCGAGTCACCGTGGCTCAAATATCCTAGGTTGCAGTTTTTTGGCTCAAATGTCCGTGGCTGAAATATCCGTGGCTGAAAAGACCGTTCACCCTTCATTAAGGGATAAGCAGTTCAGTATTAGGTATGTGCGTATATATATATATTATATATATATACAGTATATATACGCATATATATACTCATATGTATATATATGCATATATATGCATATATACTGTATATATTAAAAAAAACATAAATGCACATGTATATGCATATATACATGTGCATATACATATATATGCACATGTACTGTATATATAAAGGCCAATATTCAGAGCCTTTTTAATTCTAGAAACTATGCTAAATTGAATCTCTTAAAAGGGAAGTTTTTTTCATTTGTTAAGAAATGAAAGAAGATTAGAACAATTTTCGAGATACAAGGGCCAACATATCAATGTGCTCTCTCAGTAAGATTTTTTTTTTTATTCGATTTTCTTTTGAACATTGGGTTCTTCAAAAAAAATCGCCCCTCATCAGGTTGTATGTGTTCCATCTAAAAAGCAATAAATGCGTTGAATTTTTAGTAACTCAAAATTTGGTATGTAAAGTGTGATGAATGACTTTATTTCTGCTTGATTTTGTTCTCTCAAATTTTGTAAGAAATTTTTCAGAAAAGTCTAAATATTTAACAGTTTTTATACCAGAAGCTTACATCATCAAGTATTTTTTTTTTTCAGTTGTAAGGGAATGGGGTGAGGGGTAATGCCTTTTAATGAAGTGACTTAACAAATGTTTAAATTAAGAAACCCCAAAAAACCCTCAGCATGAGAAGTCCGGGATTTAGCAGAAGAAAACATTTCCCAATGAGCCGTCTGATCATTTAAAATTGCAACCCTTTGTCAGGGCCCAAACATCTACAGATCAGCTCATTCAAACTTCAGCAAAACAACCTTCTGTATCAGTTATTGACATTAATCCAGAAAAAAAAGAAAGAAGATAATAGAGCACTGTTATATGAGTAAAATGTGGATTTTAGTAAGAGTTGCACGAAGTTGTCATCACATAGAAATATTGAAGAAAACATCCATATAGCTTCGTCAGCAGGTGAATATGTAGAGGAACTTAAGTCCAATAAACTGTCGAAAGCATAAACTACTAATAACATTGTTGATAGCAAGAAGAAATTTGTGAATAAACCAAATAACATCCCAGGTACAGATTACAGTGAGAATTTATTCATTGATAGAAAGTGGTGGATAAAGTTAGAGTGCTTTTAATGTTTATTGCAGTAGTAAAAGCGATAGGCCTGTGGAAGTCTTTGATTTACTTGTAATTGAGCTGAAACTTAAAAATGAATCTTAACTCAAAACAGAACCAACAATTACCTTCAATTTGGAGATGAAGAAGGATGTATCTTCACAACTAGCAGGGAAACTTTCGAGAAATGTTCTTCATAGCAGTCAAGAGATGATATTGTGGTCAAAATTGTGGTGAATTAACCATATGTTAAAAAAGCACCAGAAGACAGGGTAACAGGAGAAAGTATGTGAACAGAAGGAGATGAAGAAGTGAGCGTGACAACAGTGTAATTAATTGCATGAGGACAAGACCCATTACCAGAGAATGTAAATCTAAAAGATGAAGCGGCACTTGTAGGAAATGCAGCAGTAAAGCATGTTACAAAAAGAGAACTTGCCATAACCAAAAAAGTGACGTTAGAAGATAATGGTTCACTCCAACTCTTTGTGAATTCTGTTCTGTCCTATCTGTACTCTATCAGAGAGTCCCCTGCTCCCACTTCTGCTGGAATGCCAACAATGGGCAAAAGTGAAAGGTTTTTGTTTTTCCTTAAAAAGACAATACTGTGGAATTTGTTGAAGCTGGTATTTTGTTGAAGTAAAGTGATTGCCTGTAATCGCTGGTGCTGATGAAGCAACATCGAGAAAAGTGAGTGCTACTCAAAACAGTGTGCAACCATCCTTTGATACATCTGAATCACCTGTTGCCGAACCAGCTGTCCTGCCTGTAGGGTATGAAACAGAGTTTGCTGCTTCAGCAGAGCCAGTTTCAAAGAGAAATTCAATCAAGCACGTAATGTTGATAATGTTCCTGAGTTAATGCATTCAGAACAATCCCTTCCTAAAGAGTCTGATACATAAATATAATTTATATTATCTGTCGGTTACTATTTTATAAATATATATTATATACACGTTTTAACATCCTCAACAGGAGCCCCCTTTTACTGAAATCCGTTTTTATCTCTGCATTTGGTTCTGTACTTTAACATATTTCAAATATTTTAAAATAGACTAAAATATATGCACCAAAGTGTCCTCCAATCTCCCCTCTATTCCACAGCAATCACAAAGTAGCTTGTACTCTCTGCAAACAAATCATTGATGGAAATGTCAAGATAACATTTAGTGACCCTCCAGTGACCTGGCATCCAGAGTGCCTTAAGGTTTGTTACTTTATATTCCATGTTTGGTTTTATACATATAATCCAGGCTGTCATTGCATATTTTAATTTTGTGTAGGTTTTTGCGATGCTGTGTTTGTGATAAGGCCCGGGGACATTAGCTGACCTCTATGTTCTTGAATGACAAAGTGATCCAGTGTGGCGGCTGCTTTTCAAAGAGACAAAATATTTGAAGTCTATCTGGGATAAAATATTGGTCATCAGAGAGCAAGCAATAGACATTATGAGCAATAAGTCATGTAGAGTTTTACAGTAGCTGAAAAACTGTTGTTTCTGTGTCAATTGCTTCTTTGAAAGGGATGCAAGATCATGTTTAAAAATTCTGTAATTAAAAACTTGGCAGAAGTAATTACCACAGTGCATAAATGAAACACTTCACAATCAGCGTAACCGATTTCAAAACCTTACTGTAAATAACTTAAATAAAAATTGACAAATGCGTAAGATTGAAATAGTTTAATAAGCCTTAATTACAAGTAAGCACACACAACTCTAATCAGTTAGACTTCAGTTATTGTAGCATCAATCCTTCAGTATTGTATTCCATGTAAAAACCAAACCACTTTTTAAACACAGTGTCATTTAAATAAAGCAAAAATGGAGTCTGAAAATATGCATAGTAAATATACAGTGAAAATAAGTTTTGCAAGAAAAAGCATGATACATTCACAATGTTGATGTGCGAGATGGGTGACAACTAGACGGGAGGAAAAACCCTATGCAGAGACAGTATGTGCATCAGTAAACACCAAATAGAGTGCACGGTTATGCTTTGCAAAGCAACTTGTCATTGCTCTTAATTATTTATGAATGTCATGCATCAGAACAAGCACAAGTGAAGCCTCACAAAAAAGATAAAACAAGAGATACAGTCTGCAAGAGGAAAATGATTCAACGGAACTAAGAGTAGAACTTGAGGAGCCAAGGCACTTTGGTAGATAGGAATTATCTTCATCTTTGTGTTATTGTAGGGCTGACTTTTAATCTCATGGTTGGACCGATGCTAATGTAAAGGCCTTTTAGCGTATTCCTTTTCTTCCCAGGAACCGCAAGACTGCATAGTTGTAGGTGGTGGCAATCAGGTACAGGAACTGTAAAGACAAATATGAAAAGATATGTAGAGAAAAACCATAGTCAGAAAAATAGCAATTAGTTGGCTGTTGCTCTAAAAAACTTATACATTGCAAAGAGTCACAGTATACCAATTTTGCGCAGTTACAACAAACAAATTCTGGCTAAAAACAAATATTACAAATATAAAAGTACTGTTTTAATTCAATACGTCCACCTAATGAAAACACTGATCACAGATTGGATAAGAATTTTGTTTTTCTTATGAAGAACGTTTTTTTTTCTTTTCAAATTGTTGATAAATTTTGTTCTTCTAAAATCCAGATGAATGTTAACAATTTCAGTAACAAGAAAGAAAAATAGTTTGGCCAAAAACATAGGGTTCAATCATGTGTTTCAGCTAAACTAAATGATAATGAACACACTTGTTGTTCCATTGTCTCCTGCTTATCCGGGGCCAGGTTGCGAGGGCAACAGACTCAAAGACAGCCTAACCAGATGCCCATACCCCCCCATCTGGCCTCTCTCGACCCGGAGGAGCAATCGCTCTACTCCAAGCTCCTCCCAGGTGGCAGAGCTCCTCACTCTATCTCTGAGTGAGACCCCAGCCACCCTGCAGAGGAACCTCATTTCAGCCGCTTGTATCCGCAATCTCGTTCTTTATTGGAATGTTTGTTGTTGCAAAAAAACAAACAAAAAAAAACCCAATCTAAATTTCACTCATTTTTTTCTTCTCATCTCACTAAGACAAACATCAAATTTTTATATGTGAATTAGTTGATCAATTTACACATGTCAAATGAATGTGTACAATGTAAATAATGACTTACCAGAGCCAGGAGAGTGATCCCAGCCCCAGCAAATGCAGCTATGTACAAGTCATAGGTGACGTAGAACTACGACAAAACAAATCCAGGTTAGTTAAACTAGATTATGAAAAAGTAAAACACAATTCATCCTGATCTTTATACAGCTCAAATATAAATGAAATAAATTAGAGTTAAATCAATATGCTTGTGCTTTGTGAGAAAGAAAATTTAGATTTATACACTTACTTCACTGGCTTTGCAGATAGATGCCAAGGACATTCCACAGACCTTGCCCGGCATTGCGTTCCAAGGAAGCAGACCTTGAATTAACACACATTGTAAGTGAAGGATACTTTACCAATGCTGAATTGTGACAAGTCATGACGCATGAAAGTTTCTGCTGACGTGCAACGTCTCAGGAAAAACAGCAGCAGATAAATTAAGATGAAGTTTGAGATATTTTCTGTCATTTCACATCTAATTCAACCATCGGTCTTGGAGTCACACCCCACTGATTAATTCATTGCTTTTACAAGGACACATTAACATTTTCATCAGGGGGGCATTCAGTCAATCATTATAAGAACAACCCACCATACTGCCTGGCGTCCATACAAATCCAGCCATGCTGATTAATGCTGGGAGAAGTTTCAGCAAGGAGGTTGATGTTGTGACAGGTCTGTTCCATGTTGAACAAGAAGAAGACTGGAACGGCAGTAAAGGCAAACACTGCCAGCCAGATAAAGGCCAAGATGTAAGTCAAAATGACGAACTGTAAAAACAGAGATTACAAATTTGTATCTTAAATTCTCAGGTGTCAATCTACTGACTGTGAGGCCATTAAGGTAGTTACCAGCTAGAAACAAAGAACATTTAAAAAATCTTAAGAGCTAAATGCAGGCCAGCATGCCATCTCTTCAGAATGATTGGATGTCTTGTTGCTATTTCTTTTCTATCTCATACCCAGCGTCTCTCCCACCAGAAGTCTCACCGTCAAGCTGAGGCAGCGACCACATTGGGTACTCCTGAATTCACCAAAGGTTTGCTTGACCGCACTTGTTGTGTAGAAACCCTCAGCAAGCAGCAGGATGCCATAGAGAAAGAAAAATGATGCCAGAACCATAGATCACGTACTGGAAGTATTGATACTGAAATATTGACAGAAAGAGGGAATTTAATCAAACAGTTAACTTGCACAATTCCTTATAATAAACAAATTTAGTGAAAACATGTCACTCACAAAGAGGCCATAATCACATAGTCCTGAACGTTGTGGGCAAAGTAAGTCTCGACAAGGACTTCAGTCTGGCCCAGCGCCTCATGCCCACAGCCACAAAATAATGCCGTGCCAGCATAGCACAGCAGGGTGGCCACCAGGGATGGGTATGGCACTGCCCCAAAGCACCGGATACAGCAATCATAACAACCTGAGGGGGCATAATATATCAGCACACAGGCGGCACACACCGCACAAATAAGCACACAGCACATTATGCCACGGTAGGGTTTTTTCACCCAGTTGGGAGCTATAAAAAAGGCCTCATTCTGCCTGCAGATCCACCAGTACACACCAAAATCCCACTAACAGACAAGAAAGCAACAAAAAGAAAAAAGACAGCAGTTGCATACAAGAGTTCACGCAGCAATTCCCAATCAAACTTCCAAATAAAATCAGCCGCCACTAACTTCTCAACAATTCACGCAACAGTTTTAAGGTAAGTGCCGGAGTTGAAGCAGGTAGCAAACATCCAAAGTGTTAATAAAGACATTGCCAAAAATTGGATAGAGGAAAGCACCTAAGGCTTTGCAAAGCCAAGGCTGCTTGACCGGAAACATTTGCTGCCCCAGATGCTCTACTCCACAACGAGAAAGATCCCAGAGCCAAACAGTAACAAACAGTGCTGTCTAAAAGCTGTTGCTGCAACACAAAAGTTCTCTCTGCGCTGATTTCATTCATGTAAAACCTCTTCTACTTGTGCCAACACCTCACTGCTTAGCTCTTACTAAATCTGGTCCAGCCCACTTTCTCCAGCAGTCAGAGTCGTCACCAGGGCAGTTAGGGATGGAGGGGGAAACTAGCTATGGGGGTCTAAAGAAAGAGCATCTCTTTGTGGCTGAAGATACAATATCCATTGTGTTTGCAGTGATCGGGAGGAACAAAGGGCAGTGATGTAAAACTAACAAAGACCATCATGCCACGATTCACAAACAAACTTTTAAAATGTACTATGTCGTGGCAGAGGGTCACCAGGACCATGCCAACACCATTGGCAATGTCTGTACTCAGACCACCTTTCATCTACAGCTGGCTGAGGCTCGTACCATGGCACAGAGTATCAATGCTAGAAGTTAAAAGCATAATGAACATGGGGGAACAACTTGAGAAAAATTATAGCACCAGCACGTTCACTTAAAATGACATTTTTGACTATACTTGAAATCCTCAGTAGTTGTAAAATACTTTAACAATCATTTCAACATTTCTGTCAGTATCTGACAGGGACGAGATACTCTGAGTTAAACAAACTGCTCCTAAAGTAGAAAAAGAAATAGCAGGAAGACTGATACTCCCAAAAATATTACAATGTGCAGATGTCCACGCTTTGGCTGGGTCCTATTGCTACAGTAAATACAGTAAAAAAGGGAAGAAATCACATCATACCCCTTTTTTTGTATCACAAAGCACAAAATGCTTTGGCAATATTTCCGAGTATAGGACAATAGAAGTCTTTTATTATTGAAGTATAGGCAAAAGGTTTTTTCATTAGTCATCAAAATACATTAGCTTCAAAGTTTCCTTAGAAATGAGCTAGATTCTACATTTGACACATGTGGGAGGATCTGACCTCTTTCACACGAGTGACCTGAGATGGCCTGGGTATGGCAGGAGTTGGCCATCTCTCAGCAATATAAGCAACGAGAAGTTCTCTTTGTACTCATAACTTGTCATTGTTTAATGTCAGTCAGTCACTTTCTTAAACCGTCTATCCCTTGCAGGGTTGCGGAGGGTAGCTGGAGCCCAATTCGAGGCGAGGGGTAGTGTACACCCTGAACAGGTCCACCAGTCTCTCGAAGGGCATTGTTTAATGATGGAAATTTTTATTCTCATGTGGATTTTTATTATTTTCTGCTAAGCACTTAGTGCAAACTTTATTTTTTTTTAAAAGTTTGACTTGAAAAAACGACACAAAACTAGAACAAATCCATGCAAATATTTCAAAAATATGTTTTCTGGAGCCATATTGGCATTGAACCGATTTATATCAGGAGTTAGAATAGAAGTCATAAGTCAGGAAGTATAAGGCCATGCATATATCAAAAACGGTGAATCAATTTGCATCAAAATCTACCCAGAGTGCAAGAAGTCAACACAGTGTCTGAGAATGGAAATTAAATATATAAAAGGCGGCGCATAAATAAGTCATCATTCAGTTTTTCAAATCTCATTGATAACATATGAGAAGAGATATTAAACCATTTGTGCACTCACCCCATGTCCAGAAAGAAGTGTAGGGATTTTGAAGTTCAGCTGGGTGGCTTTGTGACTCTGATATGAGGATATGAGAAGTTATTCCCCGCCACTGCTATATGAATCTGACTTGCGCTTTTGTCCCATCAACAATAGATGGGACCACATCTCCCCGAGTCACATCTTAAAGTCACAAAGTCCCCTTTCAGCTGCCAGCTATTATTTATGTTGGCCACTGGGTTCTGCTCTGAGGGACAGGGAGAAAACCAAAATCCAAACCCAAACTGCTCTTGATTTTTTATAGCCTTACACACGATACTTTATTTGTCCTGAAAAAACACTTCCTACTCAATTTCTTAACACTATATGTAAACTTGAAATTTCTAACAGCAAACAAGTGTTTTTTTTGTAAGTTGTGTACATTTCATTAAATTTTTAATAAAAATGTTTATTTTTTTCTGCAGTTGCACAATTTCTCCTTTTAAAGAATTGGTTGGTTAAAAATGAACTATCAAAGTTTGACTTTAGAAATACTTGTACCACATATACCTGTTCAGGTTTTGATTGCACTAACTTGCAGGTATAATGTGTAAATGTTTGGAATCTTTTGTGTGTTTCTCTCAGCACTGTAGTAGGTCTGCTTGTTCCTCGCACTAGATGTCATGACTACTTTTATGGTTTTGTGATCTTTAAAGAACAGCTTTTTGAAATACAGAACTAAGGAAGTACAAAGTGTAAAATAAATTGAAATGGCTGAGACTGACATTGATGAAGTTGCCTACAACGATGACATTGATGGTCGAGTCCAGCTGCTCCCCTCTATCCCTCCCTCCCTCATGTTTGACCCAGTTGATGTCAAAGCTGGGTTCATGACAAAGAAGCCAGTGTGATGAAGAAAAAAAACACTATGCTATCTTTTTTTTTTTTAAACCAGTCTCAATCCTCTTTCAACTCCTAATTGTAGGCTTACAAATAAACCAACATTTCTTTATTGTAAAGTAAGTTTGTAATTTGTACAAAACAGTCAGAATTACTTTCATTTTCATAAATTGTTTCAGATACGGTACCGCATGACAAATTTATTGGTCCCTCTAAAAAAAATACAAAATCAGACACACTGGGACCAATCTGCTCTGAAACACAAATTAACTCCTCTTTTGATACCGTGTTAAAAATTACCAGCTGGATTCTGCTTTCCATTCTGTAGGCTTTTATCTTTCAAAAACCAAAAGCAATGAGAGATCAAGTAATTAGTATGTAGAAAGGATTTATGAAACACACTGAAAGTGAAGTGCAGAGGAATGGCTCCTTTGAAATCTTTGAGAAAACCCTCTAAAAGAGAAAAAGAGACAGACCGGAAGCATTAATTAACCTCGGTGCTACATATACGCTTGTGAAATGGTAGTCAGCTTTACTTGTGAGATGTAAATAAGTAATAATGTTGACAATCAAAGGATTATGTGGGTGGAAAAGTTTCAGAGGTTTGTTAGCTTAGATGCCAAAGAATTTGTAAATAGGTTATACTTTGTGAAGGCAGATATAGAAACAGCCGAAGATCTTGATCTCAGATGATGAATTTGTTCAATTAAAATGAATACTACCATATGTGTAGGAGAGGGACATTCACAGTTTAAACCTCAAAATGATTATGAACTATAGAAATCTTCTACGAAGCTTAATCAAAGTAGCACATTCTACAAAACTGGAAGTTCGTATTTTTATCTAGATCTATTCTACCATAAAGTAAATCACTGAATTGTAGTTTTTGACTGTGTCTGCAGGATGTGCATTACAAACAACACTGTGATCTGTGAGGCACTTTCACAGGGGTATACTGTGAAAGCTGTGTGACAGATATACTTGCCAATATTTGTTCACCGAACATTGCAATTTGCATGTGTTTATACAGGCAGGGAAAGAGGTCAGTCTAAAATATTTGCACCCTCTTTTTTCATATGCTATCACAACAGATCCTATGTTATCTTGTCACGGGCAAACACTCATCACACAACAGCAAATAAGCACTTAGGAACTCTTTGTCAATGACCTCCAGTGCTAAGGGTTAAATGATCTGCATCAGTAAGTGGTCTGTTTGACTATGTTGAAGTTTACGTAGGAACTATTTCAGATAATTAATCATGAGTAACGGATGTCTAGTCTAACAGCCTGACGGGTCTGACACAGCCATTAGATGAAACATATTGCATTTATAACCTTTAAAAAAAGGGGGTTGCACGATGACACAGTGGTTTGCACAGTGGCCTCACAGCAAGAAAATCGGGGTTTGAGTCCTGAGATGGGGGTGAGGCTTAAAACACTGGTCTTTCCATGTGGGAGTTTGCATATTCTCTGTGTCCATGCGTGGGTTTTTTCCAGGTACACCGGTTTTTCTCCCACCCTCCAAAAACATGTGTGTTAGGTTGATTGCCTATAACAACATTTATTTTTTATGTACTGTATTCATCCCTCAAATTGAATTGAATTGAGAATACTTAAAATGGGGAAAATTTGTGTGCTGCATTGTACCACAATAGGCAGCCACAACAGCACCAATGATGGGAGAAACGGGGGTTTAGGTGTCTTCCCCACGGACACTTAGGCACAGGTCCAGTGGGGAATTCGAACCAGCTTCTCCTGGTCCAAAGGTAGACATACTACCACTGAGCCAATGCCTCCCCTCCAAATTGCACAATGAGTGTGTGTGTGGATGGTTGTGTGTATGTGTGTAGCCCTGCAACGGACTGGCGACCTGATCGGGACATACCTTGCCTCTCGCCTGAAATCAACCGAGATCGGGACACCCCATCGCAAACACATTTGGAATAAGCGGTTCAGAAGACGAAACTTAAAAAAAATTTAACTTTGAATAATTGGCTGAAGTGATGAAACTCTCACGCTGCTGAACTGAAAATATGTACTTAACCCAAGTGGTGTGGGATTTGCAGTCTTTAAAAAAATGTGGTAAAAAAACGATCACTTTTTAATTTCCAACTTGTTGCTTCAACTGTGGCTTGGTAGGAAAAGCCATAAATATTAAATATTAATACATAGGAAATTGGCAAGCTTGAGGGCTTGGTTGGATTTGGAAAGACATTTTTCATCAAGTATTTACAGAGGCCTTTTCTACATCCTGTGTCACCATTTTTTGTCATTCCATGACGGTATGGTCTATAAATTTTTTCAAGCTTACAAAACCCTGCTTTCCTTACTTAAATGTTTTAGGAGAGAATATGGATTTAAACTAATGTATTTAGGAACAAATAAGTAAAACTGAGGAATTTACTGAACAACACTGTTGTAGGAAGAACATCATATTCATGCAACTCTTCTTAAAACATTAATTTGCAAATGAAGATGAATGAAACTGGTAGTTTATGTAGTATTAAAGTACCAGCCTCAAGCATTTGTAAAACAAGCAACAAGGAGAAGTTCTGTGATTGCATTTCTTCCAATATTTCTCCCAAATGTGTCCATATTTTCAAATTTAGTTAATTCATCTATATTCTCTAAAACATTTATTACCTATTCACCATTGACTTTACCACCATATTAAGGCTGAACTACCATGTCTAACAAGGAATGTGGAATTTTTATAGCTATTTACTCAAAAATTTAAGACGAGGCTGCACGGTGATACAGTGGTTAGGATGGTGGCCTCACAGCAAGAAGGTCAGGGTTTGAGTCCCAGAGTGGGGGGTGAGGCTTAAAAACTACATCTTCGGGTACTCTGGTTTCCTCCCACCCTCCAAAAAACATGCTTATTAGATTAATTGACCACTGTATAAATTGCCGCTAGGAATGTGAAGTACAGTATGTGTGGCCCCACAACAGACTGGCGACCTGTTTGGGGTGTACCCAGCCTCTCGTTTGAAATCAGTCGGGATATGCTCTGGCACCCCCTGTGACACCATTAGGCAAAAGTGGATCAGAAGACAAAATGAAATGTAAGACAAAATCCTTGTCTTTGAAAACACTGATTTTTAGTCCCAAAAATCTTTAATTAGCCATTTCATTTAGATTAAACAATGTTATGATATTTTCAAAGGAATCAAATCCAAGACTTGTGTCCCTCTTGTCCATTTGGCAAAAAGATGACCCCCGCATATGTATGGGGTACTGGGTCCAAAACCATGTCAAGGAGCAGCAATATTCTGTAAGGTTCATAAAATACCCTCAAGTGAGAATAACTTAATTAATATACATACAGTTAAAATGTAATTACAGTCATTTCTCCGAAGACCTTACACAGTGTATAAAACAAACAACAAATAAAATATCAGTGTATTCTGTACAAACTAAGCCAAGCCAAAAGAACTATGAGTTAGTTAGGTTAGGAAAACACATTTGAAGCTTTTTTTGTTTATAGTGAACCAGAATTCATAGTTCTACAGTGTATTTAGCAAAAATATAAGCACATAAAGCTAAAATATAGCAAGGATACTTAAGGAGACTACGATAAATTACACAACACTACATATGCGAAACTGAATGGTTAGTTTACAAACAATGCCTAATTTACATTTTTTGTCAGTTTTCAGCACATTCACACTGTCGTACACCCACACAAACTCAGATTCACACGCATTCAGACACACTCACTCACTCACTCACGCACACACACACACACACAACACACCACACATACTCAGAGGTGCTATATTTGCGCTACCAGATAAAAATATTTTAAATAAGTTGGACACTTTTACACATGTGACCAGCGTCAGGGCAAAATTTCCATCCACTGCTGTTATGACTCCCAGTAATTCCTTGTTTAAGCAATGTACAAGGCATTTTAATAGTAACTAGTGTAAAAAGAGACATTTTCATAATAAGCAATGTGGTATGAGAAATATGTATAAAACAGCTTTGTAATCATAATAATAATAATGCTTTTCTGCCTTTTCTAGAACTCATTTTGTTCTCCACGACTTGTGTTTTAGACTTCGTTCCACAGAGCAAAATAGATATCACAGAGTAAGAAAAAGCTTCCCATACAAATCCAACAGTATAAACATTATACTAAGTTCTTGCAAGATTAGATTCCAAAAAAGCCAAAGTGAAAAATGAAATGCACTTTTACTTTTTCTTTTTTTCTGCCTTTGGAAATGATTATTATAAAAATGACTCTGCAGATAAAACGTCTATATGAGAGCAAAGGCAGGATGTTGGTGGTTTTACACCTTTGGATTAGACAGAACAAAACATAATTAATTCTATTTTACCTACACATTCTAAATACAAACTTTACGATTTGGTATTTCACATAAGTCCCATTTCTCATCTCCACCTTCTCCCAGGCTAAGACGCGAGTGGTCGAGTGGTGCTTGGCAGGCCTGCAGAGCTGTAGCCAGCAGGGAAGGTGCTGTATGGGACCTCATGTTGGACAGGGCCCATTAAGGAGTTGGGAATCATGGTTATGTTGTTTGGGGGTCATCAGTGGTATGTCATCAGGGGGAGCGGCGCTGACCCAAAGAGTAACTTAGGTGAGACATGAAGAGGATTATGAAGGGCCTCACATGGGCTCCTTTGCTGGGATGACAAGGTTTCATCACTGTGTTGGTGTGACCTGCATTGTTGCCTTTGCTATCACGTGGGGACTGGGCTGCTGCAGGGTTTCCTGGCGACTGCGCTTGTCTTTGCGGTAGTACAGGGCCGCAAAGGGCCAGGAACGTTGAGAAAGAGCAGTGAAGCTCCTACAGCGATGGTTACGCTGAGCTCGGTGGAGTAGTCTCTAGGGATTCGGCATTATCAAAGGACCCCATCTCTTTTTTGCCTCCCCATCACTAGAAGCAGTGATACTGGTGGGGGCGTCCAGTGCTGCCTGGCCTCTTACCATTAGACTGGGTGGGATCCAGAGGTGGTGACTTGGTGGTTGTGGAGGGATAATGGAACATATCGTGCAGGTTGTAAAGATGGGGTACCAGGTGTTTCCAGAAAGCCACTTTGGTGGCACGGTAGTGGTCGCGGATGCGAGGCTTCAGGCCAATATGCAAGTAAAGTTGATCATAGGGGGTCATATTTAGACCACGCTAACCTCTTCAAAGCGGTTGGCCTTGGTGTGGATAAACTTTGTGTCCTGTGGCACTGGCTTGTTTGGATCCCTGTGAACACATCATAAAAGATGTGAGTCACACAGCAAGATTTTGGAAGGAAAATGTTTAGTGTAAAATACAATAACAGTGTAAATAAAAATGCATGAACTAATCTTATTGTCTAATCATGCATTCCTAAAAGACCAATTTTATTAATTTCGCAATAGATTATTTCTGCAAACTGTTTGTTGCCAAATTGCCATTTCAGATCTACCAGCAATCTAGATGCTCTCCTCCCTAAAAGCAGTTAAGAGAACGCCAAATAACTTGAGTGCAAGACAGAAATACTGGTCAGCACAATGTAATATCCTCATTTCTCCTCAAGGGCTCAGCATTCCTTCATTCCTGGCCTACAGTACCACAGTAACCAACAATATTCCTTTCTGCTGGTTCTTCCTCCATAAGACTTTATTGCATTTGTGTGGTCTCTATAGGGCGGGAAGGGACAACTCCAGGAAAATATTGGCATAGTCTTCACAACACTGTTGAACAAAACTTCCAGCAAATTTTTGTTTTAAAAAGAAGACTGGTCTATTACATTAAGCAAGAGGTTTTGCATGTTCAATAGAGTGAACAATTAAAAGACTATTTTGAATTATGCTGTGAGAGGAAGGCTGTTTTTCAGTTACAGTTTAATGAGTTACCCCAAAGGACAGATCATTACAAACCCATACCAGCTTCTGAACTACCTTCAGAGTGGTTCCTTTCATTTTCACACAATGAGACTTTACTGTTTTGGTCGAGTATGCTTCCTTATCAGTGACATTTCTATTCATAATGAATCATCGATAAGTAACACCAGGGGAGGCATTGGCTCAGTGGTAGAGTGTTTATCCTTGGACTGGGAGAAGTCAGTTCAATTTCCACTGAGCCCCCCTAGGTGTCCCTTGAGCAGACACCTGATCCCCTTTGAGATCTCCACTGGAGATATAAAGTGCATCATAAATAAAATTTTTATTATTATTATTATTATTAGTTGCTCCCACCATTGGCGCCGTTGTGGCTGCCTGCTGTGGTGCAATGCAGCAAAGGTAATTTTCCATTTGCGGGATAAATATAGTACAGTTATATAAATAGTTTGTCTGTGTGAGATTTTTTGGGAACAAACAAAACTGAAAATGAATTGTTGGGTTGCTGGGTTTTTGATTGACATGTTGGAGACTGCCCTCCAAAAACAACGTCACAGTGCCAATTCAGAGCACATCTTTAGGAAGATAGATACACTCCTCCCTCCAATAGACATCTGAGTTCAGCAAATTCACAGCCAAAGTGAAATCTTACTTATGAGAATCTTTTCTATTGATTTTTTTCTTTAAATTTGCCACCAATTTATTTCTACACTGAGACTTCTGAGTTTTTGTTACTACGAGCCACAAATCTCTACAACATTGGCTTTGGTTTACACTTTATTCTGTCCATGTAATTTTTTTGTCACTGACGTACTGCTTTAAAGGTTTATGTGGGCTAAGCTGTAAATTTTTGGATCCATAACCTGTCGGAAGACTGCCCAAAGTGATGAAACCTTGTTACGTGTAATAGAAAAGAACTAACAGTGATGTAAACCTGCAACAGATTGAAATTTAAAAGTACACAGCTCTTAACACTAAGTATGTTGTAAACCACACACTCACTGTTCTTGCCACGCTATATAACTTCACACTGTATGAGTCATTTAAGTAAGCAGTATAGTGTATTTGATCAAAACCATGTCTTCATTATGTTCTAACAGAAAACTTTTTCAAAATATTTTCATGTGGCGCAAATAGTACATGCAAGCATTAGTAGCAGCTTTAACTACAACAAAATTGGTACAGAGTTGAGATTTGAATGAATTCACCAAAAACATGAGAATGGAAAAATTTCTATGCGCTAACAAAGAAGAAAATTAGATAAATCTGACAGATGTCGAACTGGGAGTTCAGACTGCACTTAATTAGAGGGCCATACTTAAGGCTGGATCTGACACCGAAGCTATTCACAAGCCCAGACTAGAATATTAAATTAGATATTGAAAAACGTGTCGTCCCCACTGTTACAATGAGACTTTTTGTACATTTTCAGTTGCATATTTTCCTGTTACTCACCCACTCTTTGCAAAGTTGGTCCAGTATGTCATAACCACGGCACTTAGCATGATGTCATTTCTAGAGAAGTTGCAAGGAAACAGATCCGTTGGGCCCACCATCGGGATGCCAAATACATAAGGCACCTCATCTCCATGTGCCGAGTCTGACCACACAGGCTTCATAAGACTCTGGCAGTGGTGATAGAAGGCGTAGAAGTATGTGGGTGACCCATAGCGGGCATGCAGATCAGCCGTTACCACAGATGGCTCCACCCATTGGTGATCAGTAAACAGGGCAACCAGGGTCTTCCTCCTTGTCTCCGAGTTATCTTTGTCAGCCCAGTCAGTGTACATGAATTTAATAGTCTCTCTCAGGGTGTCTTTCCCCTCTGGGTAGCCATACAAACTGTCCACAAAATCTGACACGGCAAAGTCAAAGTCATTGCCTGACACACCATCCTCCAGATCCATCACGTTTTCCCACAAAGCGCAGTCCCTTCACCCTGATTTACACCCAGCATTATGTCATAGTTAAGGAACTCGCACCTGCTCCATCAGGATCTCCGGGTCATCTGGGATGACATCTCCATCAATGACAGGGCCAAAAGCCACACGGTAGCGTGCAGCCTGAATGTCTTGCTCTACAAGTTCCTTTGCAGTTTTCTTCTGCAGGCAAGACACCATATCCACTGTGTCCAACACATTGCAGCCGACCCTTTCTGCAAGCATGCGGGTGTATTTGACTGGTTGGTAGTTGACAGCCCAGCTTGATAGCGCAGAGCCACTTTGAATGATGGCCCTGTGGAACAGTCCTTGGAACACAATATTGAGACAAAAAAATAAATATTACTTTTTCTGACATGGCCTTTCAGAATGATTTTATTAGTAACTCTAAGTCATTTTACAATTTAACAGTTGTTTATAAAAAAAGTAGGACAAACCAAATATTTGATTACTGACCAAAATGGATAAAATAGCTTAAAAACTGATGAGACTGAAGTAGTGGGTGGAGGGAAACTAATGTAGTCTTTGTCTATTGCTTATGCATAGCTGAAAAAAATGCCAAATAGTTTTTTGTTAATTGTATAATTTATTTAACTGTCTCATTTAGAACATGTCAAACTACTGGCCAATTTGGAGCCATGTTTCAGTGAGGCGACATCGGCATTTTCCTTTGCCATTTTATCACAAGATCCCTGTAATTGAGGGATCATTAATACAGTGTGTTTAAGTTGTGTAGTGTACACAGACTGCTGATGTCAACTAAACAGTGGAGGATGTGAGCAGAGCGCTGAATATGCAGTAACCCTGATACATCAATGTTGATACAGTAAACAAGCTGTTCACTTGGGTTGTTTGCAAGCAGTGCGTCTCCCACCAGACCCCAGGGATTTATTTAATCCATTATCTAAATATGACACAGGTTACATTTTAGCTTTAGAAATTATGAATACATTTTAAAAATACTATTTGGAAGCAACGTCAGACTAGTTGTGGGAAGACGAAAGTGCACCAACAGTGTCACTTCAACCCTCTTGTACTCTTGTATAGTGGTCTATTTTTTTAGGGCAGCAGCTCGTCTACTTCAAAGACAGCTGGAGGTCTTTGAGCATTTACTGTGGCTGAGTGAGGACATTCAACACAAAGCTTACAAAGGACAGTTGCCGCAGCCTCCCGGGCATAAATGAAAACACAAAATTTCTGCCCTTCTTGTGATTTTGCCCATCATCAATACGAGAACCAGAAAATGCAGAACATAGAGAGGATGCTTAGATCCTAATGGGTTGTCCATCGTTCAACACCATAAGTGTTGAATCAAACTTTTTGGAGTGTAGACAGAAGGTGTCTGTGTGTGTGTGGTGCTCACCATTTATAATCTTTGTTGAGATACTTTTTCATATTAAAGTTCACTCAAACATTATTTTAACAGAAAACTATTTTGTTTAAAAAATGTCTATTAAAAAGTACATAAGGACAAACAAATCAGATGTAAAAAAAAAAAAAAAAAAGTTAAATTAAAATCTTTTGGTGTGTTTGAAAACGTGATAGTCCCAGTTTCACTTGATGACACGATGAAAACTTTATAATGCCAGGAAGCTCATTTAAGAGCTTCACATTTTAAAAGTGAGAGCTTTTAGTCTGATTAGATTGAGTAAAGAGGAACAAAAACAATCACTGACTTAACAAGAGGCCCCGTACCCCATGCTGTTGTATTATAACACTTCCTCATTTTGTCACATTATGTAGAACAAGACTTTTAAAAATGTATCAAATTTTTACCAAAATAATTATGACGACAAATAAAATGGTATGAGTAAAAAATCATTCCATGGGATTTTTACATTGAGTCTATTTAATCAATTTGTATATTCTTTACCCTCTGAATGGTGAGATAGGGTCAGTAGGCTGACGCAGGAAGCTCCTATTCCAGATCCGAAGACAGTGATGCGACCTGGGTCTCCTCCAAAGTAGCCTATGTTTTTACTTATCCAGCGTAGAGCTTGAATCTGATCCAGGAGGCCATAGTTACCCTTTGCTGCTTGGTCACCAGTACTGAGGAAGCCTGTTGTGTACAGAGACAACAAAGCCAGAAGTAAAGTAAAAGCCCTGGTATATTTTCTAGCTTTGATCTTTAGCTACAACCCAGCAGTACTCCTGGAAAAATGAAACTATTCTCTCTTAGGTGTACTCTCCAATGCACCATTTGACTACTTTTCTCAACTCTATTATACTCCCAAGTGATGGCCTCCCCACAGAAAGCAATCTGAGCTTCACTGATCAAACCTGAACACTTGTCTCTGTATACTAAGTTCATACATGCACAAACAAATGTCTTCAAATGAATATCTTAGCAGTATGCAGAGATCATTGGGTCTCTTACAATTCATCCTATCACTTACTCCCTGTCTACTCTCATCTGAACACTGTACTGTTTTGAATGTTAAACAGAGTAAACAAAATTGCCTTGACCTTGTGAATGCGGCAATTGTATGTGCAGAATGTGAAATACTATACTTTTAAAAAAAAGACAAATGATTATAATCTTAAATAGATTAGATAAATACATTTTAAAAATTAATTAAAAGAGATTTTAATCTCAACTCAACTACAAGCTTGAAAAGAATTTGCATTGAATTTTCTTCTGAGAACATAAAAAGCGGTGCTATGTGACCACTTAGCTACATTTCCCCTGCAATGTTTTTTTCTTACCCTTTTAATTTGCTTTTCAACTTTTCAACAGCACAAAAATAAAGTTGGTTTATTCTCACATATAAAACAGGGTTAAATACTCTCTATTAAACACCAATAAGTAATTAGTTTACCTAATATTCCAATTCTGTAGTTGAGCGTGACGACAACGACATTCCCGTAGCTGGCCAAAATGCTGCCATCCATCATGTTACCCGTACCCTCCATATATGAGCCTCCATGTATGTAAACCATCACAGGTCTTGCTTCTGAGTCTCTTATATCTGCAAGAGTAATACATACTCTGAACAAACAACTGTAGGAAAAACAGTAATGAAATGAAGAATTAATAGCGCACGCTTGCATAAACTTTATATCCCAGCTGCTCAATATGAGGAATGAGAGAAGACTGCTTAGAAAATGTGCTCAGAAGCAAGCCGGGGTGGTAGGCCTGTGGTTTGAAAGCTGTAATGACAATCGGAGAATGCATGGTAAATATTCTTTAACAAGGGCCAAGAAAATAGTTAACGGTTTTTATGGTGCGTGGAAGAGATGGGTTGCACTCTGCGCCGTTTCTGAACTTCATCGGAATAAACAGAAAGAGAAAAATAAAATAGAGAATTTAATTTTGGTAATCGTTTACAAGAGATGTGAAAACTTAGAATTAAAGACACAAACACGCCTTTTAAACTTAACATTAACCAAACACATACCTGTCAAAGAGAGGTAAGATAGAAACTATTTTTAGGATCTAAAATGATGCTATCATTGAAAATTCTGTTTAAGAAGGTGGGTATACCACATTGTCAAGTGTAATGCCATACAGCTGTACGAGTAAGGACATAAGAAGACAAATTACCCACACACTTTTGCATTTACAAATCCATGAACAAGTTTCTTTTTCTAATTCCACTTTAATTAAAAGAGCCCCACAGGTCCTGGGATTAAGTAACTTAACACAACAACAACAAATACGGTTTGAAACAACTACATAAGACCAAAAGAATCCATGCATCAAGACTTTGAGCTCTTAAAAAAAATACCTTCAGATATATGAGTCTCAGCATGTGAGAAAGCTGCCCCTTTTTTCTTGTGTTGGCTCCCTGGGTTCACAAATGGAAAAAAAAAGTACACAATTCAAAAAAGCATGACAGGTTAGATGGTGCCTCTCATTTAATGTGCTTTTTAAGTAACCTGGTAGAAATGCAATTTTTTTTCCCTAAGCATAAGACACAAAGATAGAATCTTTGTAAAAATGCTAAACAATTTTGCCCTGATTGCAGTCACAAATGTGCATAATAGGATTTGTTTACTAATAAATGAGATATAAAAATCGACACACATCTGAATTTCCAAACACATGCATCCAACAGTAATTGGAGAAATTCATTTTTATGCTTCATTAAATCTCCCTCTCATCTTCTTCTTCTCTCGACACATCAAGTTAATAATAGAAATAAAATTTTGTTTACAAGCGAAAAATAGATTCGCATAAAACAAAAAAAATGCTAAATTAAAGTAAATAGAGCAAATTCATTAAATATTTAGTTAGAAGAAATTCAAAATAAACAAAATAAATAATTAAGACACAAAATGCCAGAGGTGTATTTTTAATCAAGTAATGAAATAATTGAAAAAATGTTTAGAATAATAAAGGTTCACGTTTGAGAATCTCAAATGCATATGTAAATGTCAAATTGTATTCATGTTTTTTTTGTGAAATGTTAACAAGCTAAAAGGCTTTTTAACTCTAACAAGGGGTTATGTAAAATCTGAGGAGCCCGACTTTGTACCTTCTCTACCTCTCGGCCAGACTGTTTATTTTTTGTTGCTATGCTACTAAGAAAAAAACAGTCTTAAAGAATGGTGTGTTACATTCACAATCAGGACATAGTTGTACTCTGAATACTAAATGCTTTGTGTTCTGTTGAACAGTTGTTAGGGACGTGATACACTATCACACGTTTAATTAGAAGTCTTGGATTAACCTGAGTTCGTCATAACTAAATGAATCGACTACAGTATACAGTCTTTTTCTAATCTACAGATTCACAGCAGACACACAAAATGTTCCCTTGCTGGTTCATTTCACAGTTCAAAAATAGGAGAGGATTCAGTATGTGAAAGACAGTTGACTCCTGTGCCTCACTAATTGGCCCCCAACAGACACACTGTGAATAAAGCAGTGATTTGGTAATATAAAAAAAGAGGAAGCCAAAGAATGAAAATCGGACTTTGCCAGCTTTCTTTAAATCTACGTTTACCAGCATAATTGATGCCGTAATAGAACTGCTGCATGTGTTAAAGAATAAAATCACTGCATTGTTCTAATGGCCCTATGCCTCATTAATACCTAGTTGCTTTAATAGCTCGTTTGGTGTTTTCTAGGCATTAAACAACCACATACTTCATTGATTTGTGTCCATGCAGTGCCAATACTGTTTAGAATACAAATACCAGTAACACATTTTTATCTCAGTATATCAAAAACAAGTCAGAAAATGATGACATTTTGCTATTTCACATGATTAATCAGTCTTTGGTGGCAGCAGTGGTATGGGGATTGGTCACAGACAAACTTTATGATGAACACAAAACAATGAGTGCTGCAGCAATAGTGAGCAATTGACATGGAGAGTCACTTTGACTCATTTATACCAAATCAAACTCACCTTCTTCTGTTGGGGCATAGATGTTTAAATACAAACAGTCTTCACTCTGATTTTGGATGTACGTGGCAACTGTATCCAGGTTGTAGGTGAACCATATGGGCATCATGATTTCTGGCACTGTACTGTGGATATTCTGAGGGCACACAGGCATGAAGTGGGTAGCATTCTTGATACCTGACCAAGACGAAGGTTGGTCGGGGGGCATGAAGCGCTTCTCACCCACAGGTGGGGCAGCGTATGGTATCCCAAGATACTGATCAACGGGCCTGAGGACTTCACTGGGCACGGGGACCCTGAGACCTCTGAGTTTCCCAAACTGTGTTGTCACGGTTGGGTGAAATTTCTGGCTTGTTGCTATGGTCAATGACCAGGAGGAACATAGTATCCACCAAAGAAGAGCACAGTGGGTGATGGTTGCAGTCCCTTGCTGATGTAGCTGGTGTGCAGGCAACAGATGGCCTCTAAATGTTGCCAGCCACATGGTCTGGATAAGACAGTGGCCTTGTACAGGACAAATGTACAATTCTGTGTCTCTTTAGTCCCTTTGTGCCAAACCTTTCAAACAGACATCACTCGCTTTCTTTTAGATCCAACAATTAATACATCCAGACACACGTCAGCCAGGTATGGATCCCCACTTCCTCTTTTCATTGCAGTAAGTACAAATCTGTGGAAAAAAGAGAAAAACAGCCTAAAATGAAGCCAGTCAGAAAAACAGAGAAAAGTTTTTATTTTCATGTATACTGTATATTTGTTTTGTCTTCTGACCCGTTTATCCCTAATGGGATCGCATGGGCGGTGGGGGGCGGGAGGGGGGCCTATTCTGGCTAGTTTCAGGCAAGAAAGCAGGTACTTCAAACAGGTCTGTTGTGGGGTGTTGTGGAATTTTCTTATTAAGATGTCACACAAATGAGAAGTAAAAAATAGAATTTATTGAAGTATAAAAGATTAAATGCTGCAGCGTTGGAAGTTCATGCAAATCAAAGTTCAACAACCAAACACACATGTTTGAAGGACCTTTGTTATTTGTATGGACTTCTCTGTTGCTAGGCTGGATGTCTCATTCTGTTAGGCTATGCGAATTTGGTTGGGCTGAACTTTATGTATGATAGGCTAATAATTTTTTACCAGGCTGAGCAAACTCAAGATGCCTTATTTCGCACCTGCAACTTGCTGGACATAGGCTGTGTTGTTAGGATTGAGTTTGTAAAATGTATCTTTGCTCGTCCTTGAGTGGCTTGGAGTTCGTGTGAACAGGTTGCAAAAGTATTCTAACACCATGAATGTGAAATAGATGTCTTGTTTCAGCACATCGGGTTAATTAAAGACACCCATTGTCACTTAGATGTTTTCAAAGTGAATATTAATCTTACTTTTAATCTTAAGTTTCCTACCACATGGGCCACACACAGGGGCAATTTCATAGCAGCCAATCAAACTTAACATGCATATTTTTGGAGGGTGTGAGGAAACTGGAGCACCTGGAGAAAACCCACACATACACAGGGAGAACATGCAAACTCACACAGGAAAACCACACAGAAATACCAGTGTTTCAAGCCTCTCTCCTACTCCTGGTCTCAAACCCTGACCTATTTGCTGTGAGGCCACTGTGCTAACAACTGCCCCACTGTGCAGCCCACGTATATATATGTGTATTTGTCATACAGTATTTAACATGAAAAGCATTAAATGACTTTAAACATTTTATCATTTTTATCAATATTACACCATGAAACAGGGTTATGGATACACACCACATGAAGTAAATTTTTTTCTATAAATTTTTGTATCCTTTAAATCAAACAGAAGAGAGAGCATGTAGCATTTTCTTTCAGTGTCTCACACAAAAGCAGCAACTGAGGTGTTAATGGGCTGCACTGGTGCTCATGGGATGGCTGCACATCTCGTAAGGCACCATTAAAACTGAACAATATGCAAAGGTTATGACCAACCAGATGAGATCTTTCTCAAGAAAAGCCTCATTTATTTCTGAAAGACAATGCCAAAGCACCTTGCGCACAAATTACAACAACACAACTCTGAAGTAAAATAGCACAATTTGCCCACCTGTGGGTTTTCAAAAGACTTATCTTAATGCTAAAAATTGAGAAAAGAGATTCTGAACTCATGCAAAGCAAACATTAGGAGTGGGGAAAAAATAGATTCAAAACTACATTTATTAATCTTGTCAGTTCTAAAACAGTATATGTATTACTAAAAGGCTCTGTAAACATTGAACATTATTGAACATTCTTCACGTGAATTATCTCGTAAAAAATGCATAATGCACTTGCATTATTTTTGTGTTTTTGAATTGAAGCCTAAATTTGAGAGGATTTGCACATTGCTTTGCTTTACACACATATTTCAACAGAAGCTTTTTTAAAAAAATAAATAAAGCAATTACAATTAGCTGTGTTTGACTTACGTATATTCAGTAAAAATCCAGTAAACGTCCATACACAAAATAAATTAAGATTGTGTTTAAATGCATTTTGTTTTTGTTTTGTTTATTTTGTAAATGAATGAATGGCAAATCTGGTTAGTCTACTGTTAGCAAAACACAACAATCTCAAGAATGGGAAATATAATTAAGTACAAGCGTTTCTTCACTTTTTCAAAGGTAAATAAATAAACACACATTAAACAAACAAATGTGTGTCACATGTATTAGTTTTACTGAAAAAAGACACTGTCTCATGAATAGATTATTTGCATCTTTTTGTCCTACAGTGCAAGTTCAGCAATGCCGTCAGTTACTGACAGAAGATGCATAATGGAAGTGTTGCACATTCCCAGAATAAACATGCCCGGTGGACTGATACGAGCACCAAAAATCCTCCACAACAGTAGTCTAGATAAATCCTTTCAGAAGTTGAATAATAAAAGAAAAAAAAAAGACTTTCATTTTGACAATTCCCTTCCTTTTAGCTTTTAGATATTTATATTTTTTTTCTAAAAAATGCATTATTTCATGTCATTTAAAGTATAGTGAAAAAAAAAAGAGATCATATTTAGCATTTATTTACTGATAATTTTCTGTCTTCCCACATTTCACCATGCTAGATAGTTTTAGATCTTAAGTATAAAATCTACAAAATAGTTAAAAAGAAAACTTTCATCAATTTCTGTGTAAGCTTTTTACAAAGCAAGTTCACTCTTTTTTTTTTCTTAAAGCAGGTATTTTCTTCTGGATTTATTTCTATGCAATAACAAGAAAGTTCCAGATCTACATCTGCACGCACCTCAGATAAGGGAAGAATACTTAGTTACTGCATCACACATGCAAATCTAGTGTTTCACATGAGGAAGAAAAAAGCAAGAAAAGGAGACTTCTTGAGAACCAGGGAAACACAATGCAAGCCAGAATGCATCTTGTATTCTCACTTGCTCATCAGTGTACGAGGCAAAAACAAGCTTGTTAACCTAATCAGATGTATTGATGTTTACGGCCGTGAGCTTTGTCATAGACCGCAGCTAAATGGCTCCATTTTTAATCTGATGACCTAGTCTATTAAGTCAGGGGACGGTTTCGCCCAACTAATGTTGTGAACTAATTAACCACAGATGTGTTGCTTTTGGCTTTTCACTGTCCCCGCAAGATCTTGTTTGCACTGGTGGGAATGTAAACACAAATAGAGCTTGCTCTGTTTCGCCTTCACAGGTGCAGGGTATCAGCTGATATGAATGTCATTACAGCCTGCCTGTTTCTAGGCTATGAGACAAATCAGATACATTTCAGTCTCACATTATCAAGGAGGTTCATGTGAGAAATATTGGACTTGTCTGCCCCAGGGTAGCGGTGTCTGTATTAATTAACAGTTATGAATGTTTCTTACGGCCAAAAGAGGACTTGTTCTATCACCAATGTCTGATATGACAATGATGAACAACTTTAAAGATATTAACAAAGTAATAAATTGTGTCTCTTTTTTTTCCCCTTCATTTTTGGTCAGGGGCACATCAACTGATAAAAAATTAATTATTCTGTAATCTTTTACAGTTAGAATGGTGTCTTTTATTAAATTATTTTTCATTAAACTCACATTATCTATAGTAAGTCGGTTACCTGGTAAACTAGTTAGTTATCTTATTTTTTAAAAGCTCGGACATTTACATACAAAAATAAAGAAAGGAAATGATACATAACATTTAGGTCCCAAATATCAAAGAGATACAAACTCAAAAAAGATGTTCATTTAATACTACACATGTGTTGTCAAAAAGAATTTTTTTTTATTTAGATCTTAAACGTATATAAAAAACAACCATTAAACAAATTACTCCACAGAAGGTTAAAACATCTGGATTCTCCCTTTTCTGTTCCACAAGGAGACAGATGAGGATAAAAGCTTTACAACTTACACCAAACAGCCCATGGTATAAAAGCAAACCATCACTCAGTCAGCTTCGAAACATTGCAAGTTATTGAGCAATTTAGACTGGAAATGTGCCCGTATCTTAGTCATTTATTTGTGCAAAAATTAAAACCACCATGGTTTTACTTGACTTAAATATTTTTCAGGAACCAGATATTTTGCCAAACCAGAGGTAATTCATTTACAAATACCTGGCACCCCAGACCAAAATACTTTAATTCCCATTTGGCTGGTCTGATCACAGTTACAGACCTATTAGAATGATTGCAATAATCATGTTTCACATTCTATCTTATACACCTAAGGCATTGACAAGGACACAATTCACCACCAATTCAGCACTAATAAAAATCTGTGGGACAACATCTTATCGATTGGGTTCTAGGTAGCCTGGGGGGGCCCTCAACATGAAAGCAACTGAAAAGGAGCATAGTATTTCAGACAACAGCATAGGCTCCCAATGTCCTTGTAATTCGGCTGGTATGGATTATTCTCATATCCCTGGGCTATTTTGCAGATAGGAGAAGAAGGTAAAGAGATGGAGCAAAAAAATATTTTGCAAAGCACGAAACATATTCAGCAAAGCTTCAAAAAATTGATGCAAAATCCTGATCTGGAGAGAAAATCAAGGCACAGCCCACGTAGCATAAGCAAAGTGGTGTAGTGTGAGCAGTGCTTTCCACTGTGACTGGGATGCTTGTTTAATCTAGGTCTAGGACGGAGGAAAAGATGGGCAAAATGTCGAGGAATCACATTCACCATCATCATACACCACTGAGAATCTTTCCAGGTGAAAAAAAATAAAATCAGATGTCAGTGATCAAATCTGGACAGATATGCATCCTAACCAGAGAAAAATGAGAAAATCCTTTTTCTCACCTGCTTTTAAAGAAGCTGAAACGCGCTCCATCTGGAGATTTCCTCCATCCATGCCGCGCTAGAAGACAAAGGGGTGTGTGAGGAATATTTCCCCCGCTTTCGATATCAAACACACAGATCTTCGCTCTTATCTGCTGCTTCGCACAGTCTGTGTGCTTTGCGCATTCACGACGCCAAGGTCAGGAGCGCCAACGGTTTTAATGGAGCGCCCACCATAGAGATCTCTCCGGCGCCCACTGCCAGCGCGTTACTAGGCAACCACCGGGATACGCCGGTGCATTAAATTCACCGTCCAAAACCCGACAGATTCCCAATTTAGAAACCATTAACAAACCACCTTACATTAGGATCACAATTCTATCTGTGGATCCTTTGTGAGGTGCACAAAACATCTGCTATAGTGATCCCACACAAGTGAGGTTATTTAAATAGTGTGTTGGCCTGCAAGGACAAAATGACTGAACTATTCATTTAGAATACATAATTTACCTGGGGAGGAAAAAACATCTAACGATGCAGGAAATTATTATATGCATTAAAAAAACAAACAAACAAAAAAAAGTATTGTTGAACTAATATTCTGATTTCTAAATACTAGTGGTTTCTATGAAGAATAACTTGCTGTTACTAAAAAAGACTGTTTAAAAAAATCAGATAGATTATTAAAAACGACTGAGAAACAGATTGACTACTGGTGTCATAACCTTCAAGTTACTGAAGAGTATTTAAATATCTGTAAATATATTTAATCGCCAGTTCGCCCTGCATTAGACTGGCAACCTGTTTCAGGGTGTACCCTGCCTCCTGCCTGGTATTAGCTGGGAGAGGCTCCAGCACCCGCTGTAAACACTATTAGGGGATTAGCATTTCAGAGAGATGAAAATTAATTTCCAGATGGAAGTTGAAACATTTTGATCATCAATTACACTGTCCAGAAGACAACTTTTGAAGCCTTTTCTACAAGGGGGATCACTCCTGGATTAATGAGGATTACACTGAACAGTTTCAGAAGAGGAAGTATTTAACAATATACGGTATGTATAAATACACACATATACACACAGATATATATATGTATTGCACATGGTATTTATGTTTTACAGTAGTAGTGGGTATAGGTACTGTATGTCACCCCTCGGTATCGTATACCCACAAACACATACACACAACATATACAGTATGCTGTGTTTTTATTGATTTGATTTCTTGGACCTTTGCATCCACTACAAGCGCTTTACTTTTTTAAAAACTTTACTTGTTTTACTTTTTTTTTTACCTGTTATATTTATGAACTGTTCTCAACTGTGCATTTTGATGTGTGAATTGGAACAGACGGCAAAATAATTTCCCTTGGGATCAATAAAGTATTTATCTTTCTACCTATCTGTCTATCCATATATATGTGTGTGTACTGTACAGTCAGAACCACAGCATACATTATGCACAAAGCTTATTAGTACTCTTTCCACACACATACATAAAGTTAATTTGCATTTGGAGACATTTTAATTAAAGTCACACTTTCCAGTCCGGATATTTGCAGTCATGGGCAGTTTCTCCAGACACCTCAAGTGTAGGCTGAATCAGCTTGATTGGGGATAAAGTAGAAACAGCTTCCATGGCCAAGGGTGTGATTAGAAATCCAGTTTCCTTGTATGAAACCAAGAAAAAATGACAATGTTCTTTCTTAATGAAAATACTTTTGTATGATGTTATAAGTAAGCAAACCTTTTTTTAAACTGATCAATGTACTCAAACTTTTTGCTCTAACTAGATATTTTGTTTTTTTATCTAAACGCAAACTTTTTCACTAATATTGATTGGAAGTGTTACAGCATTGAATAGATGCTTTGGGGGTTGTTTGATGTTTCACCAGGACAGTTGTCATAGTTCCGAAATACAAACTAATGTAAAATTCATGCACACACAACATTTTTTGATGCAGGTGACCTGGATCACGAATGAGCTGAAAGCACACTACTAGCTCAAATCTGGAAAGTGAGACAACGTTCAAAATCACATCACCATCAAATAGTAAAAAAAAAAGGTTTAAAAAAGATTGTTTGAACACTTGTTCAGGATGTCCTCAAGCCAAATCCTAAGACACCCTGGAGCACAAAGTAAACGACACCACAGGGAAAACCACATTTTTGTGTAGTGGCCTGTTCGTGATACTTTTCTTTAAGAAAAGTGGAGATTCATAATACAAGTTTTCTAAATGTTAGAAAAAAAAGAAAGAATTTCAAAACATCCCCGTGACTCTGACAGTGATAAGTGATTCAGAAGATGAATGAATGAATGTCAAAGCATATGAATCAGTTGAGAGAAATTTTATGTAATATACAGCAGAACCAAATTTCCATTAAAGTTATTTCTACTTAAAATAAAATGATTCTTATACCCTTTTGAGACCATTTTCACAAAATGATCAGTTCATACACAGACACATGTACAATTCAATTCATACAAAGACAAAAAGTGCTCTTTTGGTGACACACTGAGCTACAATAATGCAATGACAGTCAGTCTTGTAGTGGTTTTGAAATAATTTTTTTTGTTCTGCCCATAAAGCCTTAAAGTATATATTAGATGTTTGTACAAATTCATTTTTAATTAATGTATGCATGCTGATATTGGAAAATGTTTTTTGTTCTTTCAGTGTGTTGTTGAACTCTGCAAGAGAAAGATGATTGTTCATAAAGTCAATAAAGCAAATACACGAAGAGAATAGACATCACAGATGTACATTAGATGATAAGTGCTACCACAAGTACATGATCTTGTCAAACCAATTCCAGGTACTGTGTTCACTAAAATACTGTTTTAATATATTTATAACATAGGAAAAATCAAAACTTACTAAAATAGATTTATACCATCAACATTTTTTTTGTGGCAACAACATTTGATTTGTTGGGTAAATGACTTGTTTAAAAAATTCTCTTTGTCTCTGAATACACCATAAATAGATTAGATTTTATTAAATTTTAATGAACCCCCGAGGGAAACTGGGTCATGGCAGCACAGTAGAACAAAGTAAACTGTAGGTGAGCACAACTATAAATGTCTTCTGGGGATGCCAGAAGAAAATAAAGCACTTGTAAATCAACACTATTTTATTAGAAAGTAACATATAATCAATTGTAACTTATCGATGGTAAGTAAACAGCATAATGTGTACATACAGTATGTATGTGTACAACTTCTATATGTGTATATACACATTTACACAACAAATTCTCTTCTCATGTTTCATAGATGGCAACTCACTACCCAAGGTAAGTTTATTTGTATAGCACAGTTCATACTAAACGTAATTCAAAGTGCTTCACAAAACAGAAGAAAAGGCATTAAAATCACAAAACATAGAATCAAAATGATTAAAAACAAACAAACTATAATTAATTAAGTAATTAATCATAAGGCAGCACGGTGGCGCAGTGGGTAGCACAGTAGGGAGGGGTTCGAGTCCCGGGTGGGGACGAGGCTTGGAACACTGTCCTTTCTGTGTGGAGTTTGCATGTTCTCCCCGTGTTTGCGTGGGTTTCCTCCGAGTACTCCGGTTTCCTCCCACCCTCCAAAGATATGCACGCTAGGTCGATTGGCCGGTGCCAAATTGCCCCTAGGAATGAGTGTGTGTGTGGATGGCTGTATGTGTGTGGCCCCGCGACAGACTGGCGATCTGTTCGGGGTGTACTCTGCCCTTCGCCTTAAATTGGCCGGGATGGGCTCTGGCACCCCCCGCAACCCCGACAGGGACAGACGGATAAGAAGATGACTGACTGAATTAATCATAAGTCAAATGCATGATTAAGCAGAACTGTTTTCAGCCTAGATTTAACCATTGTCACAGTAGAGGCCTGTCTCACGGCCTCAGAAAGTTTGTTCCAGACTTTTGCAGCATAAAAATGAAATGCAGCTTTTCCATGCAGCTTCTCCATGTTTACCCATGTTTTGGGAAGGGCAACTGTCCCGTAATTGGAAGGTGGCTGATTCGATCCCCCGCCCAGAGTGCATACCAAGGTGTCCTTGAACAAGACACCGAACCCCCAGTTGCTTCTGATGATAGTGGTATGTGCCTTGCATGGTAGCTCCCATCATCAGGAATGAATGTGTGTGTGAATGGATGTCTCTAGTATGAAGTGAATGAATAATGCATATGTGAAGCATCTTTGAGTATCCAGAAAAGTGCCATATACGTTGAATGCATTTTTATTATGTTTAGTCCTGACTCTAGCCACCAGCAGGAGGCCAGTCCCAGAAGTTCTCAGAGTTCTAGATGGTTCATAAGGCACTAATATATCGCAGATGTACTTTGGTACGAGACCATACAGAGACTTAAACACAAGTAGAGCAGCTTTAAAGTCTATTCTCTGAGCCACAAGAAGCCAGTGCAGAGACCTGAGCACAGGACTAATGTGATCATGTTTTCTAGTTCTTGTTAGGACTCGAGCAGCAGCATTTTGAATAAACTGCAGCTGTTTTAAGGCCTTTTTGTTCAGACCAGTGAGTAGACCGTTGCAATGGTCTAAACTACTGGAAACAAATGCATGGATAAGAACCTCTAAGTCTGTTTTAGAAACCAAACCTCTGATTTTAACAATGTTTTTCAGGTGGTAAAAGGCTGCTGATGTAATTGATTTGATGTGACTGTTGAAGTTAAACTCTGAGTCCATTATTACTCCCAGATTTCTAACTTGGTTTGCCTGTTCTAGAGAGAGAGATTGAAGGTAACTGATGACACTTTCTCTTTCTGTGGGGCAAAGACAATAATTTCAGTTTTGTCCGAGTTTAATTGGAGAAGTTTTGGAGATGTTTTGCATCTAGACTCTAGTTTGTTGAATACAGTGACAGAGTGAATCCACAGATCCATGTTCACCTGCTGTCAGTGGCACATAGATCTGAGTGTCCTCTGAATAATTTTGATAGGACACATTATTACTAGCTATCAATTGCCTGAACGGCAGCATGTAGAGGTTTAACAACAGGTGTCCCAGAATTGACCCTCGGGGAACCCGACAGGTCAAAGCCATGTGATCTGACACACAATTTCCAATCTCTACAAAATACCTGTGTTCTTCTAAATAAGATTTAAACTATTTAAGCACAGTACCAGAAACTCAAACCCAGTTTTCTGGCCTCTGTAGACGGATCTCATGATCTACAGAGTCAAAAGCAGCACTCCGGTCCAAAAAGATTAAAACAAAGACTTTGCCAGCGTCCATGTTCATCAAATTGTATTTGCAGCAGTTTCTCCAATTGCTTTCTGACATCGCCGCCTTGTGAAATTCAAAACAGATGGTTCAAGTTTTAGCTTCTTTGTGAAAAATGATCAAAATTGATGAAATTTCAGACAATCAACAGTTTTAGGGTGATAAAAAAGAAATTTTAAAATTATTTTAAAGCAAAAGAATTGATAAAAGCGAAAGAGCAAGCAGCAAAGCGTTCTCACTCCTAAAAACACAAGAAGTTATCCACCGATCTTGTTTCTCTGACAGAAGACAGAAAGCTCGAAGGATTTACACTGTACCATTGCTGTTTCTAGGACTGCACTCTTCTGGACAGAGTTGTGGTCTATCAAGGAACTTTTTTTGTAGCAACTCCTTCAGTGTGGGGGTTACTGCCCCAATCAACATGGGTAACACCTTTGTCTTTACGCTACAAGCCTTCTTCAACTCTTCCCTGAGTCCTTGATGTATCTACAACTCTTCGTGGTCTTTTTCCCTGATGTTACCATCGCCTGGCGTTCATCACTAGGTATGACCACATACGCCACCATAACTTTCTTCTGCTCTTTATACACCACCACAATGTTTGGTTGGTTCGCCTTTACTATTCTGTTAGCCTTGAACTGGAGGTCCAAAGGATCATGACTCAGTCATTCTCTACTGCCTACTTTTGAGGTGTTGCGGTGTGGATTCTCCATGGGTGATCTTTGCATAACCTACACCTTTGAGTCTTCATTGGTGTCGTAGATCAAGATCTACAAACTCTGGTGCTCAGGGCCTGCTTCTGCAGGGTCACAATGAGAGCATGTGAGCACTCATGATACACAGCCCTTTCAAAGCCGTTAGTAGGATTTCTAGAGATCTGCCACTTCAGGTTTTTCAAGTGCTATGTCCCTTCTAGGGGTTTGTCTTCCCATGATGGTCTCTCCTCCAGCAACTCATCCTCTGTTCTCCTTTGTCTAAAACATTCAATGAGCACACAATTTGTTTTGACCTTATCCTTGATGTACTGGTGTATCATGGATGTTTAATCCTGGATTGTGGTTCTCCTGCTCACTAATGTGCAGCTTCCTTCCTTACACCTGGTGTACAGCCTCTTGGAACTGGCTGGAACCCTTCATGCATGGTGAGGAGCTTTTGTGTCTTAACAGCTGTGGTCTGTCTCTCTTCCTTTGATCACCTTATTATTACTGCATTATTACCATATTTCTCCAAGACAACTGGCATCTAAACATCAGTGCTTTAGATCCTGGTGGTGTGAATCAGTGAGTCAATATTTTGCTCACTCTTAGCAATCAGCTTGATGTAATCCGTGTAGAGGAGGAGAGTTATGGTGGCTTTGTTTCAGACTCAGAATCTGCACCTTGTCTTTTTTTTTTTTACGTGCCTGAGAGAGTTCAGATCTATGCAAAACAGCAGTGGGGAAACCACGACTGTTTGGTATTTGCCACATTTGAGAAATACTTCAGTAAATAGTTTTCCATAGACTTCCAGGGTGGTTCCCCACAAACTTGTTGAGTTTGTGGAGGTCCTTGGAGTTTTTTTAATGTTCTATAAGTTCTATGATCCATGTGCATGGCATCAAGAGTTGTCGGTTTTCTTGTCCAATCAATATCCAGGGTGATATTGAAACTATATATTTTTCAAAAAACGTTCTAAATGTGGGCAGTTTAATAGGCCATAGAATTTCTTTGTTGGGTTAAAAAAAGCTGTTTTAGTTAATATTCATCAAATTATCTACATATTACGAGTAGTATAGAAGAGTTTCAGCTAAAATGAAAGGGAAAGTGTACAAAACTGTGGTGAGACCCGCCATGCTGTATGGTCTGGAGACAGTGGCATTGAGGAAAAGACAGGAAACAGAGATGGAGGTAGCAGAGATGAAGATGCTGAGGATGTCTCTGGGAGGGACCAGGATGGACAGGATTAGAAATGACTATATGAGAGGAACAGCACATGTTAGGAGTTTTGGAAATAAAGTCAGAGAGGCCAGACTGAGATGGTTTGGACATATGCAGTGAAGAGAGAGAGTACAAAGGAAGAATGATGCTGGGTTTGAAACCACCAGGAAAGAGGCCTAGAGGAAGACCAAAGAGGAGGTTCATGGATACAGTGAAGGAAGACATAAAGAAAGTTGGCGTGACCAAGAGGATGCATCAGATAGGGTTAGATGGAAGAAACTGACTTGCTGTGGCGAACCATGAAACGGGCCTGTTAACACTTAAAATCTTCCACCTTCTTTATCTCTTCTCCCAGTAACCTCACTTTTCTCATTCACACACATGTACTGTCTTACTCTGACTAATCTTCATTCCTCTTCTTTCCAGTGCAAATCCTCATCTTTCCAGCTTTTCCTCCATCTCTTCCCTCCTCTCACTACAGATCACAATGTCATCTGCAAACATCATTGTCCATGGAGATTCCTATCTAACCTCGTCTGTCAGCCTGGCCATCACCAAAGCTAACAGCAAAGGACTCAGAGCAGATCCCTGGTGCAGTCCCACCCCACACTGAACTCCTCTGTCTCACCTACAGCACACCTCACCACTGTCTTACAGCCCTCATACATGTCCTGCACTGTTCCGTTCCGTTGCATCATCTTCCACTTGTTCCGGGGTCAGGTCGCGGGGGCAACAGCCTCAAACGGGCAGCCCAGGCCTCTCTCTCCCCAGCTGCATCCTCTAGCTCACCTGGAAGGATCCCAAGTCGTTCCTCGGCCAACTGTGAGACATAGTCTCTCCAGCGGGTCCGGGGTCTGCCCCTGGGTCTCCTCCCGGTGGGACGTGCCCGAAACACCTCGCCTGCGAGGCGCTTGGGGGGCATCCTGACCAGATGCCCGAACCACCCCATCTGGCTCCTCTCGACCTGGAGGAGGAGCGGCTCGACACCGAGCTCCTCCCGGATGGCAGAGCTCCTCACCCGATCTCTGAGTGAGAGCACAGCCACTCTGCGGAGGAAGCTCATTTCGGCCGCTTGTACCGGCGATCTCATTCTTTCGGTCACCTGCGGGTCAGGGAAAAGGTCCTGTCCCAAGTGGAGGAGTTTAAGTATCTTGGGGTCTTGTTCACGAGTGGGGGAAGGATGGAGCGGGAGATTGACAGGCGGATTGGTGCGGCATCATCAATAACTAGGATGCTGCATCGGCCCGTCGTGGTAAAGAGAGAGCTGAGCCGAAAAGCAAAGCTCTCGATTTAGAAGTCAATCTACGTTCCTACCCTCACCTATGGTCACCAGCTGTGGGTGGTGACCGAAAGAATGAGATGTCCTGCACAGCTCTAACATAATTTTCTCTCACACCAGACTTCCTCATACAATACCACAGTTCTTCTCTAGGTATCCTGTCATACGCTTTCTCTAGATCTACAAAGTCACAGTGCGACTCCCTCTGACCTTCCCTGTACTTCTCTATCAGCATCTTCAAGGCAAATACAGCATCTGTCATGCTTTTTAGAAGGTTTTTTAGTAGATGTATACGGAAATGTAGTCCTTTTTAGCACCAGGTGTTATAGTCTTTATAGGGCATACGCAGAGATGGAGCAGTTGACTTCCGAGAGAGAAAAAGGGTGGCATCCAGATTTACATTAAAAGTTTTCCCAACCACTATAAGATAAATATTTACAAGCACATAAATAGAACTCAAGAAACCACTCCTAATAAACATCAATAATACACACAAATAATAAAAAAATATTCCTCCAAGCCAGCCCTCTTAGGTTTTAATGATCTAAAGTTCCCTTCCCAGAACACCAATCAGTTTGTTGAACCCATGTGTATTCCTATTGCTGGGAACCATTGGTGAATCGACACAATCTTAAGACACACAGAGAAGTATAGTTCATTGTTTTACTCGTTACACGATGGCACAACTGGTTACTTCAACACCAACCCGGACATTCTTACTTCGAGGCAACAATGCTAACCACACTGCCCCATCGTACATTCAGTTTGAAAAGGGATTTTTAAATAAAAGTTTGATTTGATCACACTGGCCCCATTTCAAGAAGGAGGTTTTGTTGAAACAAAGTTTGTTAACCCCAGAATGAGGAAAACTCGGACTTTTCGGTTTCAGAAAGGGAGGTATTTTAAACCAGTAAACTCTGGGTTAGTCAAGTCCGTTTCAAGAAGAGAGGTAATCAAAACTCAGAGTCGGTTACTAGGGCAATTGACTCAGTAAACCAAACCTGGTCGGGAGCAGGTTTATTTGGGGAAACCCAGAGTTTCTCTCGGTCTCCACTCCTTTTTAAATAGAACAATGTTTAAATAAGTCTACCTTGTTCAATCTGTTTGTACATTGATAGATAAATTGCAGAAATTTCCCCGATGAGGAAAAAATAAAGTATGTAAAACTAAAAAAACACCTGTTTCCTTCTCGATGAGACCAAAATGGCATGTCCGTTTCTAGATCATTCTGTAGATGAGGATGCTGGATTCATTCACAGGGAATTGAGTTTATGCCACAAAATAATTTTGAGACCACGAGTTAATTTTCCATCATATCTTTATTCATGCTTTATTTGAGCGGTACCGTTTTTCTTGAAACTCCATAACATACATTAATAATCTTATCCATCCATACGTCAGACACATCACCCATCGCAAAAGGACACCCACGCTCTTGTATTGTGTGTTGCGTTACAGGGTTTTTTTTCTTTATAAAATTGGAGATGCTGAGCACATTAGTAAGGCCACAGTTTGCAGCCGTTGCACTGCTAGACTTAATTATTTAATATGTGAAATGTTTGTAAAGTCAGGTGGTCTACCTGTGATCTATGATATGATCATTCCTTACCTGTTTGAATTGTGGTTTTCTATTTCATTTTTAGCTGCTGCCATGTTCTTTTAATGCCGACAGGATTATTTATCTAACGACATCAGTGTTGGGTAAAGTTTAAAAACACATTTAGATTTATGTATTTATTGTTCTCCATAAAATGTATTTCATTATGGGATTGTCATTACTGTACAAATCCCACATCATCCACAATGGGACGTTTAAAAAGTATGTTTAATTTATACAAATATTGGTCTTCTATGTAATTACTGAAGTAACTCCCTAGATGAAGAATTAAGACTGATTCCCCACTTTACTGGAATATGACAACAATAAAATAAAAAATGAGTATATACTTTATTAATCCCTCAAGAGAAATTTTGTGTACTGCATCACACCACAGCAAGGTGTCATGAGCTCAGTAGGATTTGATCCCGTGAACTTCCGGTTCAAGGTTCTACCACTGAGCTATCGCCTCTCTTTAAAGCCACCATTATTCTGTGTTAGTTACACAGAACACTATGATTAAATGTAAACTTGTGTATTTATTCTGGCCACTATTTCCACCCGGGCCTTTTCTCTTTGCTCCGAAGACATTTTTTTTTTAATGAAAATGTGCTTGTACTTGCTATATGTGTTCAATAGGACATCCAGCTCTGTTTGTGAGAAATACGCACATCTCTTTGTTTTGCTCCTGTTTCCATGGTGACTCCTAATGTCTGCACTCCATTGATTATGGCTTTTTATTCTCGAGGTGCATTTTCTAAACTCTGAGTCAATCAACTTGAAGTTGATTAAAACAACTGTTTTCAGCTGATCTGACACCGAAAACGCAGGGGTTTCAATCTTAGAATTGATCAACTCAAGGTTTAGATTTGAACTCAAGTTTCTTAAACTTCCTTCTTGAAACGGGCCCACTTTCTGATGCTCTGACCTGATTATCTCCAGACTCTCTGTGCTTGATCAACAATCTCGTCTTCATCAGGATGAAGACCATCTACTTATTTTTCCTGATAAATCTCTGTAGAGTAGAATAAGCTAGTATGATAATATGTGGCTTTCCACATATGTGACTAATATGATAGTCTTAGATACATTGGCTGCATATCCCGGGATCTCTCTTTCATGTGGATCCCCATAAGGTTTCATTTTTTCCCCCACAGCTGTTTTGTTTTTTTAAGTTCTCATCGTGAAGGAGGGTCCAAGGGCAGGAATGTGCTATAATTGTTTGGTTAGCTTTTAGCTTTGTCTTTGTATAAATTTTCTTCCTTTTTGGTTCTTTGTTAGTTGTTTTTGTAAAACAAACGTTTTTTTCTCTGCTATAATTTTTATATTGATTTGTAAAAATAAAATAGAATTGAATTTAACTTGGGCAGCACGGTGGCGCAGTGGTTGGAATGCATGTCAAGTTGATTACCCGGTACCAAATTGCCCCGAAGAATGTGTGTGTCCCTGATACAGACTGGTGACCTGTTCAGGGTGTACCCTGCGCAACCCCATAAGAAGATGACTGACTGAATTTATTTCAGGCTAAACTTCAGACCACTTTCCTGTTTGCAAATGATTATCGACAAGTTTCTAATACAAAGATAAAGGATGTAAATTATCATTTAAAAAAAAGAACAATATTGGCTTTAAACTGACGTGTTAAAGGAAAATAAAAAAATATTATAACTTGATTTAATCAATATTAGATCAATTATTCTGAGTTTGTACCAACCTGCAAGACATCACAGAGGGAATATTTAAAGGTCTATCTACGTGATCCCTCCTTCTACGTCATTACGTTTCTCCCCCATAATGCATTGCGCTGTTTAATGGCGGTTTGAGAAAATGTTTAATAAAACTTTAGTCGCTTTTCACATTGACTTTCTTCGCCTTTAACATCGACCTACCCTTTTGAATTTAAGAGAACGGATCGAGTTTTGATAACACAGTTTAAATTGATGATCCAGGAGAAAAATCCTGTGAAAGTGACGTTGTTAGTAAGGTAAGCTTGCTATGGTGACAGAAACGGTTACTTTCAAATAACCAACTTATCTTTATTAATTCACTTTCTGAATTCACATAAAGGATTGCAAACTGGATTGTTGACCGACATGCTGAACGAGAACGACCACAATACAACCAAGCTGCTGACACCAGCGGATTTTACTCGATCAACACGTAAGTTTAAATTGTTTTCTTGTTAAATTAACCAAACACGTGTTAACAAGGTTAGCTAACGCGCTCTATGAAATATATCAAAACTCTATGTAGCAGGTGGAGTATTTAATTGCATGGTTTTTGTTGTTTTATTCTGCATGTTTTAAATGTCTTGTGTTTTTTTAACACGTTTTAATCGTTTGATGTATTTCACGTGCTTCCAAGAAGAGGTGCAGTCTCTGATTGTTGTAGCAGCTGGGTTTCACCGCTGATCCAGTGGTTTTAAAAGGGTTTTTAAACCAGATTTATTCATGTTGTTAGCTACCATCTTAACTTTTCTTTGATAGATATATTAATATAATAAAACATATATATCTCGGGTCTTGTTCACGCAGTGGGGGGGGGAAAGATGGAGCGGGAGATCGACAGGCGGATCGGTGCGGCATTCAGCAATAAGTAGGACGCTGCATCGGTCCGTCGTGGTAAAGAGAGAGCTGAGCCGAAAAGCAAAAACTCTCGATTTACAAGTCGATCTACGTTCCAACCCTCACCTATGGTCATCAGCTGTGGGCTGAATGAATGAGATCGCGGGTACAGCGGCCGAACTGAGCTTCCTCCGCAGGGTGGCTGGGCTTTCACTTAGAGATTGGGTGAGGAGCTCTGCCATCCGGGAGGAGCTCTGTGTCGAGCTGCTCCTCCTTTAGGTCGAGATGAGCCAGGATGGGGGTGGTTCGGGCATCTGGTCAGCATGCTGGAGAGACTATGTCTCACAGCTGGCCATTTGAGGCTGTTGCCCCCGCGACCTGACCCCGGAACAAGCGGAAGATGATGGAACGGAACATATATTTTTGTGATTTCTTCTACTGCCTCCATTATTGCCATAGAAGTGGTTCTTTTTGTTCTGACCCGTATTGACTATCATTAATTTTTAATAAATTTTTTTCCAGACAAGATTTGAAATACTTTTTCTAGAAAATTTTGAAAACTGAGGGCAACAATGAGATGGGTCTATCATAGGTGAAGCTGTCTTTATTACCATTTTGAAACAAAGGATTCACTTTAGCTCTTTTTATTTTACTTGGGAAGCAGCAGGACTGGAGAGATACATTTACATATATGAGTTAGAGGCTTAGAAATATTATCAATTAATATTTTTGACATTGTTAATACCATGACAGTCTGTAGAAAATTTGCTTGCACATTTTTGAACAATACCTTTTATTTCTTGTTCGGCTGGTTGGTGAGAGAAAAAACGAGTGATGGTTCCTTATCATGTTTCACTAGCTTGAATATGTTCTTCCCATGTATGTGTGCGTTTCCTCCCACCCTCCAAAAACATGCATGTTTCATACCATAGGATGGTATGAAATTCCCCCCTAGGGAATGGTTTGTGTGTGTAGCCACGCACAAACTGGTGACCTGTATACCATGTACCCCGCCTCTCGCCTGAAATCAGCAAGGACAGGCTTCGCACCCCCAGCAACTCCTTTAGGGATAAATGATTCAGAAGAGGAAGTGAATACTAGATATAATGCTTTATATATGTAATAACTTTTATATCTAGACATATTACAATCTAAATCCCAATCGTTTTGTGTTTGGTAGAAAATCCAGAAATGGTCCTCCTGCCGCCTTCATTTTTTTGAAGTGCCTTGTACTGTCTTCTACCTGATGTAAAAGCGTCAGGCACCCCCCACTAATGCCTCATCCGTTACCATGTTTGGAACATCATGAAAGCACACCCAATTTAATCTATGGATCGCATTACTGAAAGCTCATGAGGAAATGTCTTCAGTTAAAAAGAAAATGAAGTACTCTGGAAGCTTCTTGTTGACACCCTGAGAGCATGTGGAAATTCTGGTGGTCAACAATTGGAACTTGAAAGCAGGTATTTTTCCAATAATTGGTGCTTTATCTGCAAACACAGTAATTGTTAGCTACCAGTGGTGGAACGTAACGAAGTAAATGTACTTCGTTACTGTACTTAAGTAAAAATTGTGTATCTGTACTTTACTTAAGTAAAATTTAAGGCTGGTACTTATACTTCACTACATTTTTAGAGCAAATATTCTGTACTTTTACTTCGCTACTTTTTAAAAGTGTGTTTTACATTTTTCGTTACATTTTCGTTCAGGAATTTGAAAAATACACAGGTTGGGTTTTTTTTTTTTTAGCGCATCTTGAAGCCGCATCGCCAAAATCAAAAGAAGCAGTTGATCGGGAGAAGAAGTAATGAATTGAGAAACATTTTCCGCATTCATTCAGCGCCAAAAACCTAACATCAAATCTAGTACAAATTAAAAAGAGTCAAGAAGATCGTTGTTCGTTGTGTTCACTTCTAAATAAAAAGCTGAGCCATCATTACACACAGCAGGGGCGGATCTAGAATTTTCCAAAGGGGGGTGGGGCTTTGACAAAGCCAATATAGAGTGACTGGGGTCCTCCCCCCCCCAAAACATTTTAAAAAATAAGTGTCATTTTCCTCCATTTTGGCGGCCCATTTACTGGCCCTTCTAGGGGATAGCTTGACTTGTCCCTTTTATTTTATTTATTTATTTTTTTTGTGGACCAAAAGAGGCAGGAGAGGGGGGTTACACCCCTGCAGAGTATTTATCCTGGTTACCATGGTGACACCCTATAGCACAACAAATAACATTTGAATTATGATTGAATACTTTTACTTTTTACTTAAAAAGTACAATTTACACCAACTACTTTTGTACTTTTACTTAAGTAGATTTCTTTTATTGGTACTTTACTTCAGTAAATTTTTTGCCTAATTATCTGTACTTTTACTTAAGTACAAAAGTGAGTAATTCATCCACCACTGTTAGCTCATTATGTTAATATCAAGAAACCTTGGAAAAATTAGGTGCTAATTTGTTTATTTAAATATTTTCTCAAAATTATTAAACATTTGTTATTACAATCTTTTTTTAAAATGAACATGATAATAATAATAATTAGCAACTGAATTTTTTTTTTTTTTCTTTGCAGCAGCCGCAGTGAGTGTCAGCTGGCCTGTCACAAACTTATTCTGGAAAACTTGGACAATTTAAAAGCAACGATCACAGAAATGTCAACAGAACTGGAGCAGTTAAAAAGCACGATCGTTGTATTAACTGCGGAGCGAGATCGAACTGAAGCAACAGTCAGGGTAGCTTTAATAGTCACTGTTTTTTTTTTGTTTTTCTCTTAAGTTAACCGTGTGGTTTTGTTTCTATAGTTAACTGCTTGTTTTCCTTTTTTTTTCTTTTTTTGTAACTCTTTGTTTTTTTTGTTCTTTTTTTTTTTTAGTCAATTCGTAAATACCTGTGAGACGCAGTCCGTTGAACTGCCTATAAACTACATTGGCCAGGCTGCTTGGACGACTGTTGGCAAAGGCCAACCGAAGAAAGTTTTGGAGTTGGAGAAATTAAAATTGGTTAAGTATTGATTGATTAAATGTTTTCTGGAGTTATTGTTTTTGAGATAATAGAAAAACAAATGATAATGCAAAATTATCAGCTAACATCTATTATTTGGCACGCTGTAAGATAAATTTGTCTGCTCTACAATTGTGATTTCATTTGTGGTCTTAAAAAGACATCATCACCAGTTTAGAAATTGATGCAGATGATCTTAAATGTGCTCTGACTGTCGTTTCTGTGTTTTTATCCAGAAGCTGAAACAAAATATTGCCTCACTCCGGGAAGTTTCCTCTGGTTTAAAACTTGAGAGGAAGAAAAAAACAGAAGTGGACACTAAGAGGCTGGCAGAGGCCGTGCAGAAGTAAAATAAAATTCTTTAAATATTTTATTTGTCAGTAATTCCCTCTCTCAGACAATCTCTACATCATGTCCTTAAAGCTTCAGATTTGAATTCCGAAACGGGGTAAAAGAAATGCAAAGGACAGCAAAAAAAATGGACCAATTAAACCTGAGGATTTCATCCGCCAATGGAAGAGTGGCGGAAATCCAAGGTAGAGACACACTGGACGAGAAAATGTTGTAAACAGAAAAATTAGTGTGTTGCATAGTTTAACAAATGCATATGTTATATTTAAAAAGGTTTGGTGAAGAGGAAAACAGAATGGCAAAAGCGTGTGAATGCCGAAAAAAAAAGAGCGGAATGATAAGAGGTACAGTTTCAGCAATTTGGAAAGCTAATGAGTTCAGGTATTTCTTTCTGAATTTGCAGGAAAACAGAAACAAATAGAAGTTCAATCAATTGTTTATTTCTTGCTTTTTGAAATGATCCAATATTCATTTGATCATTTTAAAAAACACATGTCCACCACAGTTTTTAGTCTGGCTTCTGTGTAATTTTGCAACATCCAAACTCTTTATATTAATTTAATCACATCCTCCAATTAATATGAGACTTTTTTTTTTTTTAATCAATTCAATCTTTGTTTATCCAAAAATTAATCTTTTTTCTAAATCTCAAACATTTTAATGTTCTGTATTAAGGAACTGAATGTAAAACAAACAGTAAATAAGTATTACATAAAATATGTTAAGGTTCCAGGACAAGAAATGAATTGTGTGAATAATGTGATTTGGTTGAAAATTTTTCCTCCAAACAGCATTGAAAATTTCAAAATGGTGCTCAAAGTGATGTTTGAAGAGAGAAACGAACTCCTTAAACAGCTCGCCAGTAACTCCCGAGCTAAATGCAACGAATAATCAGTGACTTCGATCAATGAACAAGGTGAGAATATACAGTGCTGCCTGGTAGTATTGGCACCCCTTAATTTTATTCACAACTTTTTTTAAATCTCCAGAAATAAATGGAAATGGACACAATTTGCAATACCAAAGTGTTTTAATTGAAGGTCCAAAGCACCTGAAAAGTTATTTTTGTTCAAAATTCGCATTTTAATTTCTAAGTCAACAAAAAACAGAAATATAGCAGGTGCAGGGATATTGGCACCCCTTCTTAGTATTTGGTTGCAGATCCTTTGGCAGCAATGACAGCCTCCAAACATTTTCCTGTAGCCATCAATGAGTTTCTTGCATTTGTTTTTGGTATTTTCTCCCACTCTTCCTTTGCGATGTATTCTAGGTCTTGGATATTTGAAGGATTCCTTCTGCCAATGGCAGATTTCAACTACCCCCAAAGATTCTTAATTGGATTGAGGTCAGGACTCAGTGCTGGCTATTTCAAAACAGTCCATTTTTTCTTTTCTAATCATTTTCGTGTACTCTTGCTTGTGTGTTTGGGGTCTTTGTCCTATTGGAGTACCCAAGATCTTCGCTTCAAACCGAGCTTTCTTACACTGGCAGAACATTTTGCTCCAAAATCTGTTGATAATCTTCAGATTTCTCAAAATACCTTTGACTCGGGTAAGGCCTGCCGAGGCAGCTGTATATTGTTTAGTTCAACTTCAGTTCTCAGAGATGTTAATTGTAATGTAGAGGCTCACTGTAAGGACTTGCATGTTCTCTATGAATGTATTGTTGGTGCCATCTATACAAATGCAAGTCCATACTATAGACGTGAAAAAGCAAAATGTATCAAGCCGGACTGGAATAAGCATGTAGCAGCTCATCATACAGATGCTAGGAAAGCCTATGACATTTGGGTGCAAGCAGGCAGACCTAAGTCTGGGCCAATCGTGGAGCAAAAAAAAAATTACCAGTGCAAGATAATACATATGCTATCTGTTATATTACAAAGCGTGAACAAGATATAGAGAGCAGACTCTAATGGCTGAAAAATTGATAACAAATAACATTGATGGCTTCTGGAATGAAGTAAGAGCCCTAAACCTGGTGTGAACACATTCATGCCTGATACTGTAGTGGGAGTCACTGGAGCTGATAAATAGCAGAACTGTGGAGGAACCACTACTCTGCTTTATTTAATTGTGTTAAAAGTGACCCCTTCATCCTTGAAAGATCACAAATAGGGAAGCTGTGACTATCACCCCATGTGACATTCAGCAGGCCACAGTTCGTATTGGCTGACAACAAATCCTCTGGCTCAGACAATATCATTGCGGAACATCTGAAATATGCTAGTCCCCAAAACTGCCATTCTGCTTGCATTATGTTTTTCGGGGTTCATGACTCATGGACTTTTGCCTGACTCTCTACTGTCTGTTATCCTGGTACTTGTTATGAAGAACAAAGCAAGCCAAGTAGGGAGTCTTGACAACTACAGGCCAATAGCACTAGCTAGTGTTATCTCTAAAGTCCTGGAAAAAATTTAGCTTGATAGGCTTGAACGTTACATTAGTACCACAGAAAATCAGTTTGGATTTAAATCCAAATTGAGAACTGACTTTTGCATATATGGTCTAAAGAAGACAATCCAGTCATATATGTGTAAAAACTCCTCAGTAATTATGGGTTTCATTGATGCATCTAAGGCGTTTGACAGAGTTAATCATCATAAACTTTTTGTTAAATTGAAACAACGAGGTGCACCTGACTGCATCATACGGATTCTGGCGTATTGGTACACTAACCAGAAGATGTGGGTGAAATACAGTCTCATGTTTGTTTGGAGTCTCTAATGGAGTGCGCCAAGGGGACCTGCTGTCTCCAGCTCTGTTTAATTTGTATATGAATGAGCTATTTCATAAACTGAATTACTGTAAAACCGGCTGTGTAATTGTGGATACTCTAATAAATCATTTCATGTATGCAGATGATCTGGCAGTTATCTCCCCTAGTTGTGCAGGATTTCAACAGTTACTGAATATCCGCTCTGACTATGGACTTGAACATGATATAATTTACAATGCCAAAAAAAGTGTAGTTCTTATATGCCGGACCAAAGCAGATAAGGACCTTTGCTTCCCTGATTTCTATTTGTCCAAGCAAACCGTCAGTGTTTGCAATAAAACAAAGTATCTGGGTCACTTCATCACAGACCATCTCGGTGATGATGATGACATTAACTGGCAGTGTCGTATTCTATACGCTCAGGCTAACATGGTAATCAGAAAATTCCATATGTGCACAGACAGAGTTAAAATAAATCTTTTTAAAACCTACTGCGTACCACTGTATACAGCCCCACTAGGGTGCAAATACAAAAGGGCTACATTACAAAAGCATATAATGATGCATTCAGAATGCTGTTAAAAGTCCAGGTCCAGCAGTGCAAGTCTCCTGTTCTGCCAGGCCGGAGTCAGCAGCTTTCAGGCTCTGTGGAGAATTTTGTTGTACAAGTTCATATGTCAGATAATTGATTCTGCTAACACAATAGTGAGAGTCTTAGTTAATCCTAATGTCAGTGCAATCAGGTATCAGTCCCTTCTATGGGACGTTGTTTATTATGTTAATAATAATAATGCATTGAACTTGTATAGTGCTTTACATATATATATGCATTATTCATTCACTCTATACAATCATTCACACACACACAACATTCATTCCTGATGAATGGGAGCTACCATGCAAGGCACAGACCACTATCATCAGAAGCAACTGAGGGTTCGGTGTCTTGCTTAAGGACACCTCGGCATGGACTCTGGGCGGGGGATCGAACCTGCGACCTTCCGGTTACGGAGCGGTCGCCCTACCCACCGAGCCATCCTTCCCCCATGTTTATTATAACTAGCTTGTATCTTTATTATTTTTTTCCTTGTCTGTTTGTGTGTAAATGGACCTTGAGTCTGGAATAAAGGTAATGGTGATGATCCAACTTGTGTTTTCTGTTTCACAGAATTGAATGACTGAGATGGGATCATCTGGGATGAGCTCGCAGTAATTTCTTCTGTTGTGACTACCAGCTCCCAGTGGGAGCAGGAAGACCAAGTGCTTGAATCTTGAGAAAAAGGGCTCTTTAAAAAAGCGATTTAAAAAATGCACTAAATCAAGATGGCCGCTAGATAAGACACGGATCAGCTCTTTTTTTATTTTTCATGTTTTCTACATGTTTACATTTTTGTTGTCGTTACATTTTCGGCCATGTTTACAATTTTTTTTTTACTTCTATTTGGCCATTGTTATGGCGATTTATGTTTTATGTGTATTTCTGCGTTAATATGTTTTTTTTTTTTTATATAAAAACCACCTCATCTGCTTCTATCGACATGCACATCCACCCAGGGAATTATAATCAAAAGGAAGAAATGGCTTGGGTTTAATACAAGATTAATACAGTATAGACTTTCAAAGCTGCAACTTGTTTTTACATTTATTTGTTTCCCAATTTACATTCAACTGTGAAGACACTCATTTCTTCTGCCAGTCCAGACTTAAGACTAATGACATCTGTGTTTCCAGAGGACACTATGAGACTGCTGCAACATTCTCACTCTGTCGTAATGAGGGAGAACTGAAGGGTGTAGGATGCTGGCAGGGAATACTTACATGAAACATTTATAGAGTATAGACTTTGAAACACAGGGTCTAAGTGGGAGGCATTTGGGAGACGGTGATCAGCGCTAGAGCGCTCGCCCGCGGACCGGAGGTTCGATTCCCACTGAGACCACCGTCTAGGGTCCTTGGAGAAGACACCTAACACCCGCTTCTCCCACCATTGGCGCTGTCGAAGGGCAGCCTGCTGCGGTGTAAGGAGTGCAGCAAACAAATTTCCCCGGTGAGGGATGAATAGAGTTTTTCATTTATATTTATTTATTTCGAACGGCAGTAGAAAATGACTGAGCCCCGTAGGACTTCCAGAATCAGATAGACTGAACAATGATGTTGAACAAACCAAACATTGTAGTGGTGGATAAAGAGCAACGGAGCTGTTGTGATGGATGTGGTAAATCCAAATGAAGGTAACACAAGGAGGGTTCTAGGACATTTCAGCCACGGACATTTGGGCCAAAAACCTATTTATGTAGAAAATTGTGATATTTTATGTAAAAATTTTATCGTAAATAAACAGTTGCACTACAGAAAAATAATTGGTTTTAGTCATTTTTATCCCATGGCTCAAATAAAAAATTCTGATATATTGAAAAAAATTTGATATTTTATGTAAAAAATTTGATATTTTATGTAAAAAAATTTATCAATTTTTTATCATAAAAAACCAGTTGCACTACAGAAAAATAATTGCTTTTAGTCTTAAAAAATTTTATTGTGCTTTTAGTCATTTAAAATTTTTTTTATCGTAAATAAACAGTTGCGCCCAGGTTGCAGTTCTTCAAATGTCCGTGGCTGAAATCTCTGAGTCACCGTGGCTCAAATATCCTAGGTTGCAGTTTTTTGGCTCAAATGTCCGTGGCTGAAAATATCCCTTCACCCACAAGGAGAAAGGCCCACGTGAAGCTGGAGAGGTACCATGGGTGCTGGAGAAAGCTTGGAGGATGAAGGCAACACTCGTACTCAGGGCGACCAGGGTAATAACCTTCAAAGTGCAAGAGTGGGTAAAACAAAAAACCTGGAATACATCAGAGACTCTAAAGAGTACAGTCTTGAAAAGGAAGAAATCTGCGTAGAGCCCACAAGATATTATAGAAAGTGTTCTAACAAAAAAGAAAATACATCTTTATCTTGGGACTAAACATGCTCCAACAGTTCACGAGCCAAAAAAATTGACTGCAAATGGTAAGATTATATGACCACTGCAAGAATGTTTTGTCTTCTGAATTGCTTATTCCCTGACAGAGTCGTGGGAGGTGCTGGAACCTATCCTGGCTGATTACAGGCGAGAAGCAGGGTACACCCTGGTCGCCAAACCTGGGTACACAGGTCGCCAGTCTGTAGTGGGGCCACACACACACACACTCACTCACTCTTAGGGGTAATTTGGTGCAGGCCAATCAACCTAACATGCATCTTGTTGGACGATGGGAGGAAACCAAAAAACACACATATACACAGGGAGAACAAGCAAACTCTGCACTATAAGGCCACCATGTCCCCCCCGAGCCTCAAACCCCAACCTTCTTCCTGTGAGGCTACTGTGCCTCTGTGCCACCCCAATGTCCACTGCAAGATTGTATCTAAGTATTTGAGTTTGATTTTTATTCCACGTATTTTGAAGCTGGCAGCTGCACAGCCTAAAACCCACTTTCTCAGACTTTGTCAAAGGCTGGAAAAAGGCTTAACTTTTACCACTGTCTGCTTTCTGGGGAAAATTGAAACCTAAAAATAAAAAAATGACAGTAATGTAAAAATATTCCGCTTTTATAGATTTCCATATTTGAATTGGCTCATTTCTAGAAACCGAGAGGACATTCTCAGGACTAAAAACATCATTTGTCCAAACAGACAACTTTTTGACAGCGTCTCAAAACAATATAAATAAGGCCTCACCACCACATTTATTTCCTAAAAAAAACAGCAAGGCCTCAGGAGCGGTGGCCTAATGGTAGAATATCCCCATTTCAACCAAGAGAACTAGGTTAATTCCCACTGTACACAAGTTGCTCCTGGGACTACCTGATGAAGACAAAAAAAAAAGAAAAATCTTCAAAAGAACGAGCAATCAAAATGAACAAATTCTTTATAAATTGCTTTGGTTCTTTTGTATTCACATCATTCTTTTGTCAAACCAACTGTGGTTAGTACAGAAAACACTTTGGATCATCTGCAGACGAACACTTCCCACAAGTTCAAATGAAGTTTCTTTCTCTGAGGAGAGGCCAGTGTTTCCAAAATATACTGTGGATGTTGCATTGTGTAAACACTGCAGATAAAAAGTCATTCAAATATGATCGAATTTTTACTCTTAAAAACAAATCTGTCATTTCTGCAAAATGTCACTTTAATAAATGGAACATTTGTGTTTTTGATGATTGGTTTGCATCTAAAAATCTTCATAAAAATCAGAGTAGAAAAAACGCCTGAAGCAACTGTAATAAAACTCCCCTTATGACTGACACACACATTCAGTTCTTTAACGGTTATGTGGTTTTAAAAGCTTATCACTTTTTCCAAGTATAAGAATATGTCTCATGAAATGTTTCAATCGTCCCTCTTTGAACACAGTGAGCAGGGATTAAACTTTTCATCAGTTTATCCTTGGTCTCATAAATAGTAAAAATGTCCAAATAAGAGATCTAATCCTGGATCGATTGAATACAGTGAAGTACCAAAAATATAAAACAGATGCAATCTTCAATAATAGAGAAATATCTGAGACATTGAATCTTCTTCAGAAATCTTTATTCTTGTTTATGACAAAACGACAGGAGAGAAATCCAAAGTTTCAAATGTTAAAAGTAAAGACAAAGAAGGAAAAAGTCCAAGAAAACAGAGGGTGGTGTAATGATAACACCAAAAAAAGTCATTATTTCTTTTGTCTTTTGTATGAAACTAACAAGCAGATTTCTTAGAGGTGACTACTGGAACACATGACAACAGGACAGTGTAATTTCATTTCACAAGACAATATTTCTCATGGTTTGCATGGTGGTCTCACAGCAAAAAGGTTGGGAGTCGAGTTCCGGAGTTGGAGGAAGGTTTAAAGAAACAACTGGTTTTTCTGTGTGGAGTTTGCATGTTCTCCCATGTATGTGTGGGTTTTCTCCAGGTACTCCCGTTTTCTTCCACCCTCCAAAAATATGCAAGTTAGGTTGCATACTTTTGCAACCTAAAAAATATGCCACTATGAGTCCGAGGGCCTCTTTGAAATTGTCCCTCGGATTGAGTGTGTGTGTGTATGGTTGTGTTTGTGTGGCCCCGCAACAGACTGGTGTTACCGTGCACCCTGCCTCTAGACTGATTTCAGCTGGGATGGGCTCCGCACCCCCCCCCCCCATTCATAAGACAAAACAAAACAAAATATTTATTGTTTGAGCTTTAAAGACCGGTGGAGGTTATGATTGTGTGGAAATCAAATTGTGTCCTTGTAAGGATGAGAAGCAGGTGTGTCTAGATGTCAGTGTGTCTAAAAGCAGGTGTTTTCTAGTCGGTCTCGATGACTGACAAGCTAAAACAACAATCTGGTGATGAGTAAATAGAAAGTTACAGTGATGTACTGCTGAGCTAATGGGTAGGATAGGAGACAGGTGCACAGGTTAAGCAACATTTTTGGAGCCATGTAAGTATCAGGAATGATGCACCTGCACATATCACATACTCAGAACGTTTGTTCATGAGCTACAAAGGAACAGTAAATGTTGGAAACATGTGGAATGAAGTGTGGGTTTCAAGGAACCTTAATACGATGGCTCATTGTCCTTTTACCTATCATATCAGCCGTAGATAGACTCAGTTTAACATTTCAGATTTTGAGTTCCTGCATCATTGTGCTGAACATTTGGATCATTTTGGCTGAGTGGTTTAGGTCATATAATATGACCCTCAGATCTACACGAATGACAAATCAGCATTTTAAAGGGCTTTGAATTCTCTTCAAACTTTTCAGATTTGCTCTGTTTGTAAAGAGCTGCTGAACCTAAGGGATCCCTCAGAGCAGATTTGAGCTTTAATTCATTCATTCATCTTCTGAGCTGTCCACCCCCAATGGATAATGGGAATGGGGGGCGCAGCCTATCCTGGCTGATTCAAGGTGAGAGGCAGGGTACACCCCCGAACAGGTCCCCAGTCTGTTGCAGGGCCACACACACACCAACAACCATCTACACACATACACATACACTGACCGAAAGAACGAGATTGCGAATACAAGTAGCCGAAATGAGCTCCCTCTGCAGGGTGGCTGGGTTCTCACTCAGAGATTGGGGGAGGAGCTCAGAGTAGAGCAGTTGCTCCTCCGGGTTGAGAGAAGCCAGACAGGGTGGTTAGACTATGTCTAACAGCTGGATGGGTAACGCTTCAGGATCTTCTCAGTTGAGCTGGAGACCCAGGGTGTGAGAAGCCTGGGTTTCCGTCTTGATGATGTTGTCTCTGGTGACCCGGCTCCGGAAAAAGCAGAAAACAATGAAACGGAACGTTAAGCCGACTCTCTTTTGCCTCTTCTTGCAGGATTCCCTTTGAGCCATTTTAACTTGAAGGATTGGAATCAGGTCTGACATTGTTGTTCCTCACTATCTTCACTCAGAGTACTCTTTGCAACTGTTGCAGGGAGGAGGCATAGCTCAGGGATAAATTTGCCATCTTTGGACCGAAGAGTTGCCGGTTCGAATCCTACTGAGTTCATCCCTAAGTGTCCCTGTAGAATACACTAACCCCCAGTTTCTGCTGTTATTGGCTGCCTGCTGCAGTGCAATGCAGTACAGGAATTCCCCTATAAGGGATTAATACGGTGTGATTAAAAAAAGAAAAAAACTCAAGATCTTTTAATCTCCTCATCATCAGCTGGTTTCTCTTGAGGAGCTGTTCCTCACTTTTGATCATGTTTTCCTCCAACTTCAATGTCATCTTAATCACTTGTACATAAAACAAACAAACAAAACAAACATGAAAATAAAGCAGGTTACAAAAAAACCAAAAAGAGTCTGCTCTTGATGATCCCACTACTGCTACTGCCAGCAAATATCAGAGACCAAACAATCACGCAGCAAAGATAGAGGCAATAACTTAAAAAAATGGGGTTTTACTTACCCAAAAATTGTCAAACAACATATCCACTGCTTTGCAAAAGAATTTATGATACTCAAAAGTGTAACTTTTGGAAAACTGATCGAAGTAACGATGCATCAGGGTAACATAAAGGTTTGGCCAAAACAGTAAAAAACAAATGGCAAACAAGACTCAAACTAACTAAACTTAATGAAGATTAAAACTGAACGTTACAATAAAATGAAATAAGAAAACATTACTATTGTGGGAGTTGAGCCATCACAAGAGTGCAGCAGTTTTTAAAACAATAAAACAACATAATAGTTTTTCAAAAACAAAATAGTTCTTAAATTTCTCTTTTATCTTTCAACCCTTCTTTATGAGGGCTTTTCAAAATGACAAGCTCAACAAAATCGATATGCAATATTTCCTGGCATTATTAGAACAGACGTATGGAAGGTGGTTGCACAGTGGTGCAGTGGTTAGCTTAGAAGCCCTACAGCAAGAAGGTCAGGGTTCGAGTCCTGGAGTGGGGGCAAAAATTTGAAACACTAGCCCTCTTGTGTGACATGTGAAACGGCAACCTGTTCATGTCGCCAGTCTGTTGCAGACTGAAATCAGCCGAGATAGACTCTGGTATCCCTTGCGAACATGTCATGAATAAGCAGTTCAGAGGATTGAATGAATGTATAGACGGTTAACAGTTGAGACTTTAAGAGCCACAGAAAGCTTGGGGCCTGCTAGTGGATGTTTAGAGCAGTTAAAAAGTAAAAGACGTTGTATGAATGCCCGCCCAGATGTTGGTAGCAGTTTTACACAGCCCATCATCGAGTCCATCCTCACCTCCTCCATCACCGGGTGGTACGCTGGAGCCACAGCCAGGGACAAACACAGACTGCAGCGCATTGTGTGCTCCGCAGAGGAAGGTGATCGGCTGCAGCCTTCCATCTCTCGAAGACCTGTACGTCTCCAGGACTCAGGGGCGTGCAGGTCGGGATAGCAGCTTGACCTTTCCCACACTGGACATGGACTTTTTGAGGCGACTCCCTTGGGCAGGAGGCTCCGGTCCATTGGACCAGAACCTCCCGCCACAAAAAACAGCTTCTTCCCTTCTGCCGTTGGACTAATGAATGCTTTTTAAACTGGATCTTAGTCACTTCCCTCTTGTCACTTTACTATCTTTGTTATTTTCTATTATTTTCTATGCACTACTTTTCTTTTTCTTTCTGAGCACTTAGTTGTGTTAAAATTATTTTATTTATTTTATTTTTGTTATTTTTATTTTATATTTTTGCACACCTGTATCAAAGCAAGTTCCTAGTCACTGATATTCATTCATTGACATGGCAATAAAAGCATTCTGATTCTGATGAAAAAAAAAAAAAAAGGGCTATATGTTCATAATGACTAGGAGTAATAATTTGTGCATTGCATAGTCAAAAGAATTTCAGCTCATTGTGACTCATTTGCAGTGAGAAAGTGGTAGAAAAGCAAACATATGCTCCACACACAGACACACACGTAGGCCATGCTTTCATAGCTTTCCACTCAGATGTGAGAGGAGATGCTGCACTCTACTGGACAAAAAACAGACATTTTCACATCCAGACCCATAAAATCTCCTTATTTTATAGTTGCACAGTCAGAATCAGAATGCGTTATTGCCATGGTCAAGGGAGAATATACAGAGACTAGAAACTTGCTATGGTACAGGTGTGCAAAAATAAAAGAAAAAATGAAAAAAATGAAAATAACAAATAAAAACAATTTTAACAAAACTAAGAGTGCTCAGAAAGAAAAAGAAAAATAGTGCAATGGCATAGAAAATAGTAAAGATAGTAAAGTGACAAGAGCAAAGTGACTGAGAGCAGCATGTTGGGCTTTCGGCTTATAGTTGGTAATTTGCCTAAGCAATCTCCAGACGGAGACGGTGTCATTGACAGAGAATTACTCCTTCAGACATGTATAGTACCTGGATCTCGCTTGCTGTACCTCTCTTGTGTACCGGTACTTAGTGCCTTTGTAGCTCTCTTTGTCCTTGGCTCTGTAAGCTGCTTCCTTTTTTCTCCTGATCTGTCTTAGTCTGGGTGTGAACCAGGGTTTGTCATTGTTAAAAATCACTCTGGTTTTTGATGGAATGATTCTGTCCTCACAGAATTGTATGTATGACGTCACTGTGTCTGTGTAGTCATCCAGACTATCTGTGGCAGCTCTAAACACACCCCAGTCTGTTGTTTCCAGACACATATGCTTCGCCGGTCCACTTCTTGGAAGTCCTCACTGCAGGTTTTGAGAGCTTCAACTTCTGTCTGTATGCCGGGATGAGGTGGATCATGTCAGAGAAGCCCAGAGCAGCTCGAGAAACAGCCCTGTAGGCCTTACTGGCTGTAGTGTAGCAGTGATCCAATGTGTTCTTTTCCCTTGTTAGGCAATTAACAAACTGTCTGTACTTTGGAAGTTCGTGGCTCAGATTTGTTAAAAAATTGTTATGTTTTATGAAGAAAAGTGTAAAATAATTGCTGCCAGCTTGTTGGCATCAGGATGCACAAAAAAATGCTTTACTGGTTCTTTTAAAGGGCTCATTTAGGTGGGAAGTTGGAGTTTTATTTAAATGTTTTCAACCATCCGGATTTACTTTGAACATTTTTGTACTTTTTAGATAGCTCTATAAATACTTGAATGATTCCAAGAGAAATTATAAGGCAGATTGTTGCTCACATGCATACACATGATAAATACAGCAAGAAAACAAAACAAAAAAACGCAACTTGAAGAAAGAAAAACGGCGGCACGGTTGCCCAGTGAGTAGCACCGTGGCCTCACAAATATTATGAAAAACACCAATATTAGCTTTAAACTGACGTGTTAAATGCAAAAAGTTATTATTATAACTTTATTCAAAACCATACTTATGTGTAATCTTTCTTCTGATATCCCCCCGTGACATATGAGCTAGTCTACCTGCTTCATTTATCATCAGCCCCAACAGGTCGGGCGGTGCAACTATCAGTCCTTCATCTGTTCTGGTTTCATCACATATGGACGCTTCCCATTTAGACGCTTCCTACATAGACGCTTCCCAGATGGAGGCTTCCCAGTTAGACACTTTTGATATAATAATGTAAATTTTATCACGTAGCATACTAAAAGAAATGCCACCCTGTGCCCATGGTGGACCTACGTATACTATTCTAAAAAAAACTAACTAAGTCCCTGCCAGATCCTGCGATCTGAACCACAATCAAAAACCGATCTGTCGAAGTCTCTACCCCTAACCTACTGCCTCACGCACGGACTCTTCAGGTTTTAAGCAGAGTTCCGTCGCGTCACAGCAGAGTTTTTATACAAAGTGTGGCGTCACATACCAGAGGCAGGTGCTTCTAGCTTTAATAGCCCTCTCTCTCTGACACTTTCAAACCCTAGCGACACTTGTTGCACCAAGGAATAAACTAACCATTGACCTCAACTTAACCTCACATTTTGGAAGCTGTTAGCTCAACCCCTCCCTTACAGCAGATGTAGTTACATGAGTTTAGACACAAGAAAGAATCACTGAAATGTTTGACATCTTGAAATGATCACCCAAAACCATTTGATATCTTTCAAACAACATTCCAATATTTTGACATAAAGAATAAATCAAAATAAAAAGCATAAAAAACTCACAAAGTAATTCATATACAGTATAGGTAAAACATAATAACTAATATCTAAACAATACATAAGAGTTCTAATATCTACACATAACATAATAGTTTCTAATATCTACCAGCATGAATAGAATAAAATTCAGAGCTGACGTCACATTTTCTTCAGAAATACCAGAAGCGCCGTACACACTCATGCGTTTTCAATCTGAATGAGATTGAAAATGATTTCCGGATGGAAGTCGAAACGTCTCGTTGAAGAATTAAACTGTCCAGAAGACTTTTTTGAAACTTTTTCTACTATTCATCTTTTATCGTTTTCCCACAAAAGCCTCATTTTAATTTTGCTGAAGAGTTGCATGCACATCAGAAAAGTATGCCACATCCACATTGATTTTGATAGCAAGTACATTTCTTCTCCTCCCCACTCGCCCTCCCCCACCTGCTCCTGAAGCTACCATTTTTCAGAGCTAGGATGCACTGGGCCTCTGCTGTCTCAGGACACACAGTCATGATAAAGTTCAGCTCAGGCTGGGGCCCTGTGACAGAGAACAATCTGTGGGTGTTATAACTACAGTCATCTCAAATTGAATTCATTGCAATAGGACAGGAAGGCTGTCCAAACACAGAAATTTAATTGAAATTACTTGTAAGAATATAACATCTAGTCCTACTGTGGTGTGGCTCTGAGTGGTGTGGGAGCAGCACAGAGCACTGTGCTCTCTCCATTCCTCTTCACATTGTACACCTCAGACTTCCAGCACAACTCGGAATCATGCCACCAACAGAAATTCTCTGATGACTTTGCAGTTGTGGGGTGTATAAGTGGTGGGCAGAAGGAGGAGTACAGGAGGTTGGAGGATGGATTTGTGGTGTGGGCGGGAGAGAATCACCTGCTACTCAATGTAAACAAGACCGGGGAGATGGTGATTGGCTTCCGGAAGAAGAGGACTGCTTTTCAGTCGCTCTGCATTCTGGGTAGTGTTGTGGAAGTGGTGGAAGAGTACAAAACCTGGGAGTGACCATCGACAGCAGACTGAACTGGAGGAGCAACAGTACTGCTGTGTACAAGAAGACCTGCAGCCGACTTTACTTTCTAAGGAAGCTGAGGTCCTTCAATGTGTGCAGCAAGATGCTGGAGACCTTCTACCAGTCTGTGGTGGCCAGCACCTTGTTCTTCTCTGTCATCTGCTGGGGGAGCAGCATCGCAGCCAGTGACGCCAACAGACTGCATAAACTAATCAGACTGGCTGGCTCTGTTATTGGCAGCAAACAGGACTCACTTGAGGCAGTGGTAGAGAGGAGGTCACTGAACAAACTTTTGTCCATCATGGACAATCATGACAATCCTCTCTACCCACTCCTGGACGAACAGCGGAGCTCCTTCTCCAAGAGGCTCAGACAGCTCCGCTCGAGAACATCTTGTTACCAGAGGTTTTTCTTCCAGTACGTGATCGGGCTTTGCAATGACTCACGTAGCAGATAGGAAGTTGTTGCTGTGACACACAAATTTCCGATGTGTGGGATGATTAAAGTATATTCTAATTCTAATACTAAAGCTAAAGTGAAACTTGCTGTGCTCAATGTCAGGTCCTTATGTAACAAATCATTTTTAATTAATAATTTTATTTCTTCATTTAATCTTGTATTTAGGTTTTTAACAGAAACTTGGCTTGATAAAAATACAGGTAATGCAGTTTTAGTAGAAGCAGCTCCACCTAATTTTAATTTTGAATCTGAAATAAGAGAAAAGAAAAAAGGGGGAGGAGTTTGTGCGATTTTTAGAGCTAATCTAAGCACCAGGAGGTTTTCGTTTGGGACATTACTATTACATACGTACTATTCCTAGTTCTGTACAAGCCTCCCCATTACTGCCAAGATTTTATTGATGATTTTACTGAAATTCTTTCAATCATAAGCACAGATTTTGATGGTTTAGTCATAACAGGTGATTTTAATGTTTATGTTGATAACATCAATGACGAAAATGCTAAAGAACTCAACAGTGTTTTAGATACCTTTGGTTTGACACAACATGTGAAAGATCCCACCCACAGCAGAGGTCACACTCTGGACCTCCTCATTACTAAAGGAGCTAATGTTTCTAATGTGATTGTGTCTGACGTTGCCTTATCTGATCATTTCTGTGTCTTCTGTGACCTCAATGTCGCTCCCAGGCCACCGCCTGGACCGGCAGGTATTCACAGCAGACACATAAATGACAACACACGTGTACAGTTCATGGAAATGGTTCATTTAGAAGATTTCTCGAGTTTTGATGTTAACAATTTGGTTAACTCTGTTCAGTCTTGTATTCTGAATGTTCTGGACGCCATTGCACCAATGAAGGTGAAAACAGTTAAAAATAAGCAGAAAGCACCTTGGACAAACGATGAGTCAGTCAAAGCACAAAAACGGGAGTGCAGGAAAGCTGAGCGTAAATGGCGCAAATTTGAGTTCCAGATTCACTACGAGATTTATAGAGAAAAGTTACATGTCTACAATTAGATCTTACTTAAAACCAGAGAGATGTATTTCACTAAAATAATTGGGAACTGTAATAATAACTCACGTGTCCTTTTTGCAACAATAAATAGATTAACAAATCCCCCAACTCAAATCGTCGCTGAATTGGTTTCGACTTCAAAATGTAATGAGTTCACTGTATTTTTTAATGACAAGGTTCAGAACATCAAAAACTCCATCAAAGCCTCAATTCAAATGACAATCTTACCACCATCTAGATCAGGCATGGGCAAACTACGGCCCGCGGGCCACATGCGGACCGTTAAACGTTTTAATCCGGCCCGCCGAACTAGAAAAAATTAAATAAATAAACCTTGTTAGTTTGACTATGTCCTGCAATTCTGATGTTCATCACTAGATGGCGCTAAAATACAACAACACTGCTCTCATTCAAATGTGTGTGTCTCCGTGATGCGCACCCTGTCAAAATAAACAGTGTTCAGAGATATTGAAAGCCATCGGAGTCAATACACGCACGTAAACAAGCGTGTTAGATGTTAAAACAAGCAAAATGTTACATCAACCGCTTAGATTTCAAACCTAGCACCGCTAAATGCACGTTTTTAAGCGCTATTGCACTAGATTTCAGATCTAGCGCCGCTAGATTTGTAATTTAACACTCTTGATGTAACATTTAGCGTGCTTGTTTAAAATCTAGCGCCATTCTATTGATCTAATCTAGCGATTAGCAAAGCATGCCAGCCATTTGCTTCTGTTCCCAGGGGCGAATCCAGGATTTTCTAAAGGGGCGGGGCACAAAACGAGCAGTGTAGAGGATCCTGGGGGATCCCCTCCCCCTCCAAAACCTTTTTGAAAAACAAGTAATTTTTCTGTGTTTTGGTGCATATTTTGCCCAAAGTTTATAATAATTAAAGTAGTAAGAACACTTTTTTTTTGTGGACCTAGAGAGGTCCACAAAAAAGGGGGTACTCCCTTCTCCCCCACTCCCTGGTTCCGGCCCGCATGTCAAATGTTGGAACTCAATGTGGCTCGCGAGTCAAAAAGTTTGCTAATCAGACTTTTGATCTAGATTATTAAAGCAAAAGGATTTCACCTCACTAACAGAAACAACTGTTGAAGAAATTATCAGTCTGAGTTCATCTACTTACTCTCTTGATGTATTACCCACCAGATTTCTAAAATCTGTGTTAACCAGCGTGTTGGCACCAATCTCTCAAATAGTCAATGTGCCACTTCAAACTGGAACTTTCCTTAGTCCCCTGAAAAATGCAGTCATCAAGCCACTTTTAAAGAAGATAGTCTTGATGCAACAGTAACTTGATAACTATCGGCCTATTTCAAAACTTACCGTTTCAGGAAAAATTCTTGAGAAAGTTGTTTACCAACAACTGACAAAATTGATTTGGTGAACAACTCATTTGATGTCTTCCAGTCAGGTTTTAGACCTCATCACAGCACAGAGACAGCTCTGATCAAGATAACAAATGACATTTGTATGAACACTGACGCTGGCAAAGTCCCCGTTTTAATCCTGTTGGACCTGAGTGCTGCGTTTGACACTGTAGATCATGAGATACTTCTACAGAGGCAAGAGAACAGGGTTGGCATTTCTGGTACTGCACTTAATTGGTTTAAATCTTATTTAGAAAGACGCAAGTATTTGTAGAAAATTAGAAATTGTGGTGTCAGATCACATGCCTTTGACCAGGGGTCAATTCTTGGACCCCTGTTGTTTAACCTCTACATGCTGCCGTTAAGGCAAATGATGGCCAGTAATAACGTGTCCTATCACAATTACGCAGATGATACTCAGACCTATGTGTCACTGACAGCAGGTGAACATGTGTGGATTCACTCTGTCACTGTATTCAACAAATCAGTGTCTGGATGCAAAACAACTTTCTCCAACTAAACTCAGACAAAACTGAAACTATTGTCTTTGGCCCACAGAAACAAAGAGAAAGTATCATCAGTTACCTTCAACCTCTCTCTCTAGAACCGACAAATCAAGTTAGAAATCTGGGAGTAATAATGGACTCAGACTTGAACTTCAACAGTCACATCAAATCAATTACATCAGCAGCCTTTTACCTCCTGAAAAACATTGCCAAAATCAGAGGTTTGGTATCTAAAACAGATTTAAAGGTTCTTATTCATGCATTTGTTTCCAGTAGGCTTCCAGTAGGCTAGATTATTGCAACAGCTGCAGTTTATTCAAAATGCTGCTGCTCGAATCCTAACAAGAACTAGAAAATATGATGACATTAGTCCTGTGCTCAAGTCTCTGCACTGGCTTCCTGTGGCTCAGAGAATACACTTTAAAGCTGCTCTGCTTGTGTTTAAGTGTCTCCATGGTCAAGCACCAAGGACATCTGTGATATGCTAGTACCTTCTGAACCAGCCTCCTGCTGGTGGCTAGAGTCAGGACTAAACATGGAGAAGTTGCAGTTCAATTATATGCTGCAAAAGTCTGGAACAAACTTCCTGAGGACGTGAGACAGGCCTCTACTGTGACAATGGTCAAATCCAGGCTGAAAACATTTCTGTTTAACTGTGCTTTTGATTAATTACTCTTTTTATCTGTTTAATGATTTTATTTATTTATTTTTTAAACTTTTTGATTCTATGTTTTGTGATTTTACTGCAATCTTTTTTTTCTTCATGTGAAGCACTTTGAATTACATTTTGTATAAATTGTGCTATACAAATAAACTTGCCTTGCCTTACATTTATTTATGAACATTTGTTTAGCTCCACAAAATATCACATACTTTGCTGGATGCACCGCCAGTCATAGACAGCCACCTCATGGTCCTGGTAAGCCAGCAAGAACTTTCGTGGTTATGTGTCACTACTTCCAGGGGAAAGAATCCATCCTGCAGAAGGCTATCACTGCCCGGAAGCTGGTCTCAGAGGATGGGGATATTATTAGAGTGTTCCCGGATTACACAGCTGCTGTGGCACTGCAGAGAGCGGCGTTTGGCCCGGTGAAAGAGCTTCTGAGTCGGTGTGAAGGAGTGAAGTTAGGACTTTTGTTTCCAGCTAAATTAAGAATTTCAACTCCAGATGGTGAGCAGAAGATATTTACTGATCCAGCCAAAGTGATGATGTTTGGAAAAGGCCTGTCTCCAGCGTATGGACTGAGAGGTGATGTACAGTCAGTGAAAAATGTAGATCAAAAGACACATGGTTGACGTGTCGATAAGTGTAGAAATGTTAACCTTGTATACCTGACATTTTCTCCTTCACTGCCCGTGACAGAATCAGGCTGGTGATTAATTTTGTAGTTTATCAGTTTATCTGTGTGGGAGTTTTCACCTGGTGAAACTTTATATTCATAAAATTATGTTCTGTCAATACTCTTTAGCTTGAATTGTTGTTTGTATGTCTTATTTCTTTTAGTCTTCTAAATTCCTAATGCTTAAAAGGGTTACAGTGTGTGTCAGGGGCTAAATGGCTAAATGTTCTTTCGAGTTGTGAGGCCTCCTCGTGATCTGTTTCTATTTATTCACTTTATTCGTAAATTTGAATTTTGGCCCATCGAAGGACCCATAGTCTTTTCGGCTGTGCTACATCACCTGTTCTGGCAAATTAACAAGGCAACAGTGGTCAAACACAACAGACATGAACAAGATTCAGGAGGATAAGACAGTCGGGCCACTGAACGGCAAGATTTTATACAAAAATAATAAAGATGGGACAATAAATAAAAACATAGTAATTTGGAAGTTTTGCAAAAATAGTTCTCCTACCACTGGAGCAACTCCAGCCTGACATACCATATAAGCGCAAAAAATGTTCAGGCAAGTTCCTGTGTTGCGAGTGTGGCTACTGGGAGCTCGCTCCGCCAAACCAAGCCAGCTGAGTTTTGGCAAGTGAATGAGCAAATCCACAACTGAGAAATTGACAAATACTATTGCAAAATGGTTGCTGCTGATTGCAGGCCAATTTCTATCGTTGAAGATAAGGGTCTACAGGAGAAATTTCAGGTAATGGTGTAAGACTCAACTTTTTAGCTACCTTTGAGAGATACAGTGATGAAAAAAGTTGATCACATTTACGATGACGAAAGAAGAGATAAAGAAGAGTTGTAGGCAGTGTCCTGCCATGTTGCACAAACTGTCGATCACTGGACTTCAGTGAACAATCACAATTACTTAGGAGTCACAGCACACCTAATAGATAATGAGTGGGAAGTGATTTCTTTTCTTCAGTTTGTGCGCAAACGGTGACCCGATGCGTACACTGAGCAGTTTGATGCTGTGGCCAAGGAATGGCACATCGAAAAAACATAGTGACAGCCATCGGGTCAGATAGTGCAAGAAATATGGTCGCAGCAGCATGCAGCTGCTCTTTGAGCAGGTCCTGTGTGCAGCACGTATACTCCAAAGAACAATCAGAGTCTCTCTTGAGGAGAGCAGCTTTGACACTGCCCTGGCAAAGTGTCGAAAATAGTCAGGATGGAAGAACTGCCCCAGCAGCGGACCGCCCTCGGACAAGCCAGAGAGCCTTTGGCTCAAGACGTTTCCAAAGGTGAGACTGTTGATTACCTATTGTGTGTTTGTACATGTGTTTGATTCAGTGCAACTAATGTAGTATATACAACATACTGCTCAAAACTTAAAACCACTTGCACAACTTTTTTAATAAAGCACCTAGCCTCATGAAGCACAGCTCACCAATAATAAATTGGATTTATAATCTTTTCTTCTTACTGTATTCAATTGATTAGTCATACAGTAATTTTTTTTAATATCATATAATTTAAATTCTTTATCAAGAGACCTTTAGCAGACATGACATTGAAATGCAATTTATTTGATTAATTAATTACAAAATTACTGTAAATAATTGATTAATTTTTTTTATTTGACCTGACAGCACTATTTAGACATAAATTTAAAACAAACCAATACCAAAACACAACTCGATACTGTCAGAACTGCTCCTGTAAATTTTTTATTTTCTTTAATAAAACCCACAAAATAGGAACATAATAAGATAGAAGTGTATGTTTTATGTATAAAATTAATAAAAAAATAAAGCTTAAACAATATGTTAAAAATGTCTGAACATAAAAGAGACAAAATATCATCTCCATTGCTTATTTCATGAATCATTTTTTTTTACATTAACATTAAATATGTCAACAATAGAAAAGAATTTCTGAGTCACAAATAATCATATATTCTTAATAATCGAAATTTTTCCAAAAAAAAATGCAAACATTTTTAATGTATTTAGATTCATTCTATCATCAGTAGGCTAGTTAGTACATGTTAAAAAGACGAAGAAAAAAAAAACTTTTGAGGTTCCAATAACAAAAAAACTACAGATACAGATACTCGAGTTTCATTGAATCTAAATCCAACATTTTACATTTAGCTAAGATATTCTGATATTTTTTGTAAATTGTGGGGTCGTTTAAACACGATGAAGATAAGTTGGATGAAAGAGAAAAACTACAAAGTTTCTGTAGAGTCTGACGCATGCGTACGTGCGTGCTGCTGTGGGGGTGAAGAGCGGGAAAATCTTACTGACCCTCTATCTTTCTTCATTCATTCCTGCGTCCAGACGAGCATTGGTAGCCATGTTACTGCTAAACGACCTCCTCGTTGCCGTTTTTATGCCTGAAAAATGCTACGAAGAGTTGTTTATCAAGTTTACCATGCATGGTGAGAGTCTCTGTCGTGTTTACATCGAATCAAGTGAAATATGTTGAAGATTTGACAACATTTAACGTTCCTGAAGATGTACTCGAATAGTCACGCTGACACAAATGGCTTTTTATTCAAAGTTGTGCTTTAGTTTGTTTTAAAATGTCTTTGTCTTGTACAACAGTTCCATGCCTGTTGATTCTAATGACCAACTTGGCTCACTTTGGGGTCGTCATGCAAGTATTCTTTGGTGAGTTTTTCAGTACACAGACGCACCAAGAGGCCATTTTTATTTTTTTCTCCCACTTTCCTTTTGTTTTCCCAGAATGTCAGTAGACAGTATAAAAACGTTTTATCACAAGTTTCACTCAGTGTATCAAAATAGATTCTGTGGATGTCAGAATCAGGCAGGTGATTCATTTTGTAGATTATCAGTTGGTCTTTGTGGAAGTTTTCCACCTGAAAAAAAACCATGTAATGTTCTGAAAATACTCTCGCAACTTAAGTTGTTGCTGTATGTCTTATTTTATTTTATCTTCTGAACTGTTTATCCCTAACAAGATTACAGTGTGTGTCGGGGTCACACTGGGGCCTAACTCGGTGTTCTGTAGAGTTGTGAGGCCTAGTCGTGATCTGTTTCTGTGAGACGTAACGTTTTCGGCGCGATGCATTCAGTGTTCATAAAAAAAATAATAATTCAGACAATCAATCGCCGAAGATAAATTAAACTAACACAATTACACCAACAAGAAGCATTCAAATGATAATATATTGTGCATTTATTACAACTATTGTGCATTTATTACAACTATTGTTGGTTACAAATGTAGTACAAATACGATAATTATCACACGCAGAGAAGCCAACGCTTCTGCGCATGCTCACGACTCTGTCCAACTCTGTTGTAGGCCCTGAATGCGTGCAACACTCTGTTGTACGCATGTCTCAAATGTTACTCATTATGCAAATGAATATTTCGTTTAACTTTTGCGCACGTAATTTGCAAATTAAACATCATTTTCACCATTTTACTAGCACATACTATTTATTTACATCTAACTCTTATTACTCAAACCTTAACCGCTGCCATTGTTTAATCATTTTATTGATAAATAAATATTGATCAAATTATCAAATTTATCAATTGTTTATATTGTTATATTGTATATATCATTAATAGAAACACCAATTTCTATAAATAATATAAATTAACATGTAAATATGACAGATTTGAGCCATTGGCTAATTCCCATTTGTTGGCCCTGGACAGGCTGTTGTCTATAAAAGAAAATAAAGAACAGAACATAAGAAAAACATTAAATACATTATGGCTTAAACCAGTGCTTCTGAAATAGTGGGCTGCTCCTCTGAGGGGAGGATACACTTTGAACAGGTCGCCAGTCTGCTGCAAGGCCACACACAGACAACCATTCAGCTACAGTCTAATTTATGGGGGCAATTTTGTTGTGGCCAATTAACCTAACATTATATTGCTATTTAGTGTTAAGCTTGTTTTTAATGCTTGCTGTTTCTATACAGAACCACTGCCACAGCTGTTGAAGATGCTAAGGAACAAAAGTGCAGAGGGACTGAGTCTGACTTATGTCCTTCTTCAACTTTATGTCTTAACATGTCCCATTGTGTTCGCAACTGCCAACGACTACCCATTTAAGTGAGTACCGTAATTGATAATACAAACATCAATAATACAAACACATTAGAATGTGTAATAACACATGATAATACACATGATAATAACACATGATAGTACAAACACATGATATTCTTCATTGACCATAGCAATAAAAGCATTTCTGATTCTGATCTCTGACTTCCTCATTGTGGGAAGAAACTGCATTTATTCTGTAATTACAGCCTGCCTTCCTCCCCACAAGGCCTAACAACAAAAAACATTGGGTTTACATACCGACATGTTTCAAAAAGTGGGAATCTGTTTCTGTATTTTATCTAACAAAGTTTATTTATGCTATCCTTGTCTCTTGTGTGTATTTTACCGGAACATCTCAACAGTGCCTGGGGTGACAGAATTTTTTCACTCATCCCGGCAGCTGCCATTCTTTTCTTGGTACCGCATTATCGGGGTGATTCCATTACAGGTTGGCTTTCCTTTCTTTCCAAATATTTCTCATTTCTTTGAACATGTAAAATGAAAAAAGAGTTTTACATTTTTAGCTAATATTTAAAAGAAGATGAATCATGTCCTGTTTGTGGTTTTAGATCAATAACTAATTTTTCAAAGTAGCTTTTTATGTATGACTAATATGTTCTTTTGCTGGGTTCATACCAGGATTTAAGTTCCTGTTTGGATTTGGTGCCTGGATGACACTCCTAGCTTTCTATGCACCTCTCAATCTTATCTCATGGATGTACAAAACCGCTTGGATGGTTTTTGCACTAAGCAAGGTAGATCCTCAGCGTTAAATGTTATGCCTGTTTTTCTTGTTCTAAAAATAATGAGACTCAGTAGTAAATCTTTAATTGTTCATAGGTCATCCAAATAGTAGCCAACTACCGCAATGGTCACACCGGCCAGCTGTCTGGGTATACTATGTTACTGTCATGTGGAGGATCCCTGGGCATTCTCATAATTTTTTTACAGGTAAGAAGTTTAAAATCATACACAAATACTAGAGTATTTTCCCAATTACCTTAAACTGAGACCTTGTATGTTTCTTGTAGGAATCCGATGGCGTCCATACTTGTTGGCCATACATCCTGATTACAATCCTCAGCTTCATTATGCTGTTCCAGGTCGTCCGCTCCAAAGGCACTACAGTGGTGGACCCCAGAGTAGACATGGCTGTGGACCCCAGAGGCGACAGAGCCGTTGACCCCAGAGTCGACACAGCTGTGGACCCCAGAGGCGGCAGAGCTGTGGATCCTCTCGAGGGCACAGCTGTTGATCAAAGAGGCGACACAGCTGTGGACCCTAGAAGCGTCACAGCCCTCGTCCTCAGAAGCACCACAGCTGTGGCCTACAGACGGGCCACAAGTGTGGACGTAAGGAAAGATCAATAAAAATCAATAGCAGAGAAGTTTGTGAATCTTTGTTCTTCAAATACAGCTGTTCCACAAACAGGTTCGTGTGCTGCTGTTTTTTTTTTTTGTTTTTTTTTTTACATTTAAAGCCAAATCTTGTGGTTTTTTTTTTTTTTTGTTGTGGTACATAATTCTTTCTTATAATGATTTTAAACTTCTGTAGTTTTTTGTTAGAAAGTAATAAATAATGTAATTGGTTCCACCTAGTGGTCAAAGTAGAACCTAGTTTTTTTTAGAATTCTCATTTTTTCTGCATTTTCTAGTTTTTATCAGTATTCATTTTTATTCATATTTAAAACGCAGTTTGGATTCAAGCAGAAATAAAAAACATATAATTTAGATGTAAATTCAAAACCAACCAATTCCAGAACACAATTCAATTACTGTTTGAACTAGTAATGTTAATTTTTTTCTTTTTAGTAAAACTTCAAAATACCAACATAAGAGGACATAAATGTATGTTTTTTTTTCATGTATTCATAATTAATAAAATACTTCAACAAGAAGTTGTTATATATTTTTTTTACTTAGAAAAGATTCAAATGACAGAAATCCAGATGTGTTTAGCTGAATTAGAAATTACAGCCATGACATTCAATGTTGGTTTATTGTTGTCTGTTGTTTTTTTCACATCATGAATGATTCCATCTTTTATCATTTTACCATAAAAGCCTCATTTTAATTTCTGATACTTGCATACACATCAGAAAAGTAAGCCACATCCACATTGATTTTGATAGCAAGTACATTATTTATAAACATTCGTTTAGCTCCACAAAATATCACATACTTTGCTGATGCACCGCAAGTGATAGACAGCCACCTCATGGTCCCGGTAAGCCAGCAAGAAGTTTCGTGGTAATGTGTCACTACTTCCAGGGGAAAGAATCCATCCTGCAGAAGGCTATCACTGCACGGAAGCTGGTCTGGTGACTGAGCAAATCCACAAACTGAGAAATTGACAAATACTAATCGCAAAATGGGTTGCTGCTGATTGCAGGCCAATTTCTATTGTTGAAAGATAAGGGTCTACAGGAGGCGTTTCAGGGTAATGGTGTCAGACCCAACTTTTTAGCTACCTTCGAGAGATTACTTTACAGTGATGAAAAAAGTTGATCACATCTACGATGATGAAGAAGAGATAAAGAAGAGTTGTTGGCAGTGTCCTGCATGTTGCACAAACTGTCGATCACTGGTACTTCAGTGAACAATTCACAATTACTTAGGAGTCACCAGCACACCTAATAGATAATGAGTGGGAAGTGCTTTCTTTTGCTTCAGTTTGTGCGCAAACGGTGACCCGTACGTTATCCCGATGCGTACACTGAGCAGTTTTGATGCTGTGACCAAGGTATGGTACATCGAAAAAAACATAGTGACAGCCATCGGGACAGATAGTGCAAGAAATATGGTCGCAGAAGCACGCCAGCTGCCCTTTGAGCAAGGTCCTGTGTGCAGCATGTATACTCCAAAGAACAATCACAGTCTCTCTTGAGGAGAGCAGCTTTGACACTGCCCTGGCAAAGTGTCGAAAATAGTCAGGATGGAAGATACATGCCACCAGCAGCAGACCGCCCTCGGACAAGCCAGAGAGCCCTCTGGCTCAAGACGTTTCCAAAGGTGAGACTGTTGATTACCTATTGCGTGTTTGTACATGTGTTTGATTCAGTGCAATTAAATGTAGTATATACAACATACTGCTCAAAACTTAAAGCCTCCTGCACAACTTTTTTTAATAATGCACCTAGCCTCATGAAGCACAGCTCACCAATAATAAATTGGATTATAATCTTTTCTTCCTACTGTATTCAATTGATTAGTCATTACAGTATTTTTTTTTAATATCCTATAATTTAAAATTCTTTATCAAGAGACCTTTAGCAGACATGACCATTGAAATGCAATTTATTTGATTAATTAATTACAAAATTCTGTTAATAATTTGATTAATTTTTTTATTTGACTGACAGCACTAATTTAGACATAAATTTAAAACAAACCAATACCAAAACACAACTCGATGTGGTCTGAACTGCTCCTGTAATTATTTTTATTTTCTTTAATAAAACCCACAAAATTGGAATATAATAAGATAGAAGTGTATGTTTTTATATATAATAATTAATAAAAAAATAAAGCTTAAAACAAATGTTAAAAATGTCTTGAACATAAAAGAGACAAAAATATCATCTCCATTGCTTATTTCATGAATCATTCTTTTTTTTTTTACATTAACATTAAATATGTCAACAATAGAAAGAATTTCTGAGTCACAAATAATCTTGTATTCCTTTATAATCGAATCTTTCCAAAAAAAATGCAAACATTTTTAATGTATTTAGATTCATTATATCATCAGTAGGGCTAGTACATGTTAAAAAGAAGAAGAAAAAAAAACTTTTGAGGTTCCAGTAAGAAAAAAAAACCTTACAGATACAGAAACTCGAGCTTCATTGAATCTAAATCCAACATTTTACATTTAACTAAGATATTCTAGATATTTTTGTAAATTGTGGGGTCGTTTAAACACGATGAAGATAAGTTGGATGAAAGAGAAAAACTACAAAGTTTCTGTAGAGTCTGACGCATGCGTACGATGCGTGCTGCTGTGGGGGTTGAAGAGCGGGAAAATCTTACTGACCCTCTATCTTTCTTCATTCATTCCTGCGTACAGAACGAGCATTGGTATCCATGTTACTGCTAAACGACCCCCTCGTTGCCGTTTTATGCCTGAAAAAATGCTACGAAGAGTTGTTTATATCAAGTTTACCATGCATTGGTGAGAGTCTCTGTCGTGTTTTACATCGAATCAAGTGAAATATGTTGAAGATTTGACAACATTTAACGTTCCTGATAGATGTACTCGAATAGTCACGCTGACACAAATGGCTTTTTATTCAAAGTTGTGCTTTAGTTTGTTTTAAAATGTCTTTGTCTTGTACAACAGTTCCATGCCTGTTGATTCTAATGACCAACTTGGCTCACTTTGGGGTCGTCATGCAAATATTCTTCGGTGAGTTTTTCAGTACACAGACGCACCAAGAGGGCCATTTTTATTTTTTTCTCCCACTTTCCTTTTGTTTTCCCAGAATGTCAGTAGACAGTATAAAAACGTTTTATCACAAGTTTCACTCAGTGTATCAAAATAGATTCTGTGGATGTCAAAATCAGGCAGGTGATTCATTTTGTAGATTATCAGTTGGTCTGTGTGGAAGTTTTTCCACCTGGAAAAAAAAACCATGTAATGTTCTGAAAATACTCTCGCAACTTAAGTTGTTGCTGTATGTCTTATTTTATTTTATCTTCTGAACTGTTTATCCCTAACAAGATTACAGTGTGTGTCGGGGTCACACTGGGGCCTAACTCGGTGGTTCTGTAGAGTTTGTGAGGCCTAGTCGTGATCTGTTTCTGTGAGACGTAACGTTTTCGGCGCGATGCAATTCAGTGTTCATAAAAAAAAATAATAATTCAGACAATCAGTCGCCGAAGATAAATTAAACTAAACACAATTACACCAACAAGAAGCATTCAAATGATAATATATTGTGCATTTATTACAACTAATTGTTTGGCGCAGTGGGTACAAAATGTACAAAGTAGTACAAAAAACGATAATTATCACACGCAGAGAAGCCCAGCGCTTCTGCGCATGCTCACGACTCTGTCCAACTCTGTTGTAGGGCCCTGAATGCGTGCAACACTCTGTTGTACGCATGTCTCAAATGTTACTCCTTATGCAAATGAATATTTCGTTTAACTTTTGCGCACGCAATTTGCAAATTAAACATCATTTTCACCATTTTACTAGCACATACTATTTATTTACATCTAACTCTTATTACTCAAACCTAACCGCTGCCATTGTTTAATCATTTTATTGATAAATAAATATTGATCAATTTATCAAATTTATCAATTGTTTATATTGTTATATTGTATATATCCTTAATAGAAACACCAATTCCTATAAATAATATAAATTCACATGTAAATATGACAGATTTTAGCCATTGGCTAATTCCCATTTGTTGGCCCTGGACAGGCTGTTGTCTATAAAAGAAAATACAGAACAGAACACAAGAAAAACATTAAATACATTATGGCTTAAACCAGTGCTATCTGAAGTAGTGGGCTGCTCCTCCGAGGGGAGGATACACTTTGAACAGGTCGCCAGTCTGCTGCAAGGCCACACACAGACAACCATTCAGACACAGTCTAATTTATGGGGGCAATTTTATTGTTGCCAATTAACCTAACATTATATTCTTGCTATTTAGTGTTAAGCTTGTTTTTAATGCTTGCTGTTTCTATACAGAACCACTGCACAGCTGTTGAAGATGCTAAGGAACAAAAGTGCAGAGGGACTGAGTCTGACTTATGTCCTTCTTCAACTTTATGTCTTAACATGTCCCATTGTGTTCGCAACTGCCAACGACTACCCATTTAAGTGAGTACCGTAATTGATAATACAAACATCAATAATACAAACACATTAGAATGTGTAATAACACATGATAATACACATGATAATAACACATGATAGTACAAACACATGATATTCTTCATTGACCATGGGCAATAAAAGCATTTCTGATTCTGATCTCTGACTTCCTTATTGTGGGAAGAAACTGCATTTATTCTGTAAATACAGCCTGCCTTCCTCCCCACAAGGCCTAACAAACAAAAAACATTGGGTTTACATACCAACATGTTTCAAAAAGTGGGAATCTGTTTCTGTATTTTATCTAACAAAGTTTATTTATGCTATCCTTGTCTCTTGTGTATATTTTACCGGAACATCTCAACAGTGCCTGGGGTGACAGAATTTTTTCACTCATCCCGGCAGCTGCCATTCTTTCTTGGTACCGCATTATCGGGGTGATTCCATTACAGGTTGGCTTTCCTTTCTTTCCAAATATTTCTCACTTCTTTGAACATGTAAAATGAAAAAAAGAGTTTTACATTTTTAGCTAAATATTTAAAAGAAGATGAATCATGTCCTGTTTGTGGTTTCTCGCTCAATAACTAATTTTTCAAAGTAACTTTTTATGTATGACTAATATGTTCTTTTGCTGGGTTCATACCAGGATTTAAGTTCCTGTTTGGATTTAGTGCCTGGATGACACTCCTAGCTTTCTATGCACCTCTCAATCTTATCTCATGGATGTACAAAACCGCTTGGATGGTTTTTTGCACTGAGCAAGGTAGATCCTCAGCGTTAAATGTTATGCCTGTTTTTCTTGTTCTAAAAATAATGAGACTCAGTAGTAATTCTTTAATTGTTCATAGGTCATCCAAATAGTAGCCAACTACCGCAATGGTCACACCGGCCAGCTGTCTGGGTATACTATGTTACTGTCATGTGGAGGATCCCTGGGCATTCTCATAAATTTTTTACAGGTAAGAAGTTTAAAATCATACACAAATACTAGAGTATTTTCCCAATTACCTTAAACTGAGACCTTGTATGTTTCTTGTAGGAATCCGATGGCGTCCATACTTGTTGGCCATTACATCCTGATTACAATCCTCAGCTTCATTATGCTGTTCCAGGTCGTCCGCTCCAAAGGCACCACAGTGGTGGACCCCAGAGTAGACATGGCTGTGGACCCCAGAGGCGACAGAGCCGTTGACCCCAGAGTCGACACAGCTATGGACCCCAGAGGCGGCAGAGCTGTGGATCCTCTCGAGGGGCACAGCTGTTGATCAAAGAGGCGACACAGCTGTGGACCCTAGAAGCGTCACAGCCCTCGTCCTCAGAAGCACCACAGCTGTGGCCTACAGACGGGCCACAAGTGGGACGTAAGGAAAGATCAATAAAAAATCAATAGCAGAGAAGTTTGGTGAATCTTTGTTCTTCAAATACAGCTGTTCCACAAACAGGTTCGTGTGCTGCTGTTGTTTTTTTTTTTTTTTTTTACATTTAAAGCCAAATCTTGTGGGTTTTTTTTTTTGTTGTGGTACATGTTTCTTTCCTATAATGATTTTAAACTTCTGTAGTTTTTTGTTAGAAAGTAATAAATAATGTAATTGGTTCCACCTAGTGGTCAAAGTAGAACCTAGTTTTTTTTAGAATTCTCATTTTTTCTGCATTTTCTAGTTTTTATCAGTATTCATTTTTATTCATATTTAAAACGCAGTTTGGATTCGAGCAGAAATAAAAAACATATAATTTAGATGTAAATTCAAAACCAACCAATTCCAGAACACAATTGAATACTGTTTGAACTAGTAATGTTAATTTTCTTCTTTTTAGTAAAACTTCCAAAATACCAACATAAGAGGACATAAATGTATGTTTTTTTTTCATGTATTCATAATTAATAAAATACTTCAACAAGAAGTTTGTTATATATTTTTTTTACTTAGAAAAGATTCAAATGACAGAAATCCAGATGTGTTTAGCTGAATTAGAAATTACAGCCATGACATACATTGTTGGTTTATTGTTGTCTGTTGTTTTTTTCACATCATGAATGATTCCATCTTTTATCGTTTTACCATAAAAGCCTCATTTTAATTTGCTGAATACTTGCATACACATCAGAAAAGTAAGCTACATCCACATTGATTTTGATAGCAAGTACATTTATTTATGAACATTCGTTTAGCTCCACAAAATATCACATACTTTGCTGGATGCACCGCCAGTGACAGACAGCCACCTCATGGTCCCGGTAAGCCAGCAAGAAGTTTTGTGGTAACGTGTCACTACTTCCAGGGGAAAGAATCCATCCTGCAGAAGGCTATCACTGCCCGGAAGCTGGTCTGGTGACTGAGCAAATCCAAAATTGAGAAATTGACAAATACTATCGCAAAATGGGTTGCTGCTGATTGCAGGCCAATTTCTATTGTTGAAGATAAGGGTCTACAGGAGACGTTTCAGGTATTGGTGTCAGACCCAACTTTTTAGCTACCTTCGAGAGATACTGTACAGTGATGAAAAAAGTTGATCACATCTACGATGATGAAGAAGAGATAAAGAAGAGTTGTTGGCAGTGTCCTGCCATGTTGCACAAACTGTCGATCACTGGACTTCAGTGAACAATCACAATTACTTAGGAGTCACAGCACACCTAATAGATAATGAGTGGGAAGTGATTTCTTTTGCTTCAGTTTGTGCGCAAACGGTGACCCGTCGTTATCCCGATGCGTACACTGAGCAGTTTGATGCTGTGACCAAGGTATGGTACATCGAAAAAACATAGTGACAGCCATCGGGACAGATAGTGCAAGAAATATGGTCGCAGAAGCACGCCAGCTGCCCTTTGAGCAGGTCCTGTGTGCAGCATGTATACTCAAAAGAACAATCACAGTCTCTCTTGAGGAGAGCAGCTTTGACACTGCCCTGGCAAAGTGTCGAAAATAGTCAGGATGGAAGAACTGCCCCAGCAGCAGACCGCCCTCGGACAAGCCAGAGAGCCTTTGGCTCAAGACGTTTCCAAAGGTGAGACTGTTGATTACCTATTGTGTGTTTGTACATGTGTTTGATTCAGTGCAATTAATGTAGTATATACAACATACTGCTCAAAACTTAAAGCCTCCTGCACAACGTTTTTTAATAATGCACCTAGCCTCATGAAGCACAGCTCACCAATAATAAATTGGATTTATAATATTTTCTTCTTACTATATTCAATTGATTAGTCATACAGTAATTTTTTTTTAATATCCTATAATTTAAATTCTTTATCAAGAGACCTTTAGCAGACATGACATTGAAATGCAATTTATTTGATTAATTAATTACAAAATTCTGTTAATAATTTGATAAATTTTTTTATTTGACTGACAGCACTAATTTAGACATAAATTTAAAACAAACCAATACCAAAACACAACTCGATGTGGTCTGAACTGCTCCTGTAATTTTTTTATTTTCTTTAATAAAACCCACAAAATTGGAATATAATAAGATAGAAGTGTATGTTTTTATATATATAATTAATAAAAAAATAAAGCTTAAACAAATGTTAAAAATGTCTGAACATAAAAGAGACAAAATATCATCTCCATTGCTTATTTCATGAATCATTCTTTTTTTTTACATTAACATTAAATATGTCAACAATAGAAATAATTTCTGAGTCACAAATAATCTTGTATTCTTTAATAATCGAATCTTTCCAAAAAAAATGCAAACATTTTTAATGTATTTAGATTCATTCTATCATCAGTAGGGCTAGTACATGTTAAAAAGAGGAAGAAAAAAAAACTTTTGAGGTTCCAGTAAGAAAAAAAACCCTACAGATACAGAAACTCGAGTTTCATTGAATCTAACTTCAACATTTTACATTTAACTAAGATATTCTGTTATTTTTTGTAAATTGTGGGGTCGTTTAAACACGATGAAGATAAGTTGGATGAAAGAGTGAAACTACAAAGTTTCTGTAGAGTCTGACGCATGCGTACGTGCGTGCTGCTGTGGGGGTGAAGAGCGGGAAAATCTTACTGACCCTCTATCTTTCTTCATTCATTCCTGCGTCCAGACGAGCATTGGTAGCCATGTTACTGCTAAACGACCTCCTCGTTGCCGTTTTTATGCCTGAAAAATGCTACGAAGAGTTGTTTATCAAGTTTACCATGCATGGTGAGAGTCTCTGTCGTGTTTTACATCGAATCAAGTGAAATATGTTGAAGATTTGACAACATTTAACGTTCCTGAAGATGTACTCGAATAGTCACGCTGACACAAATGGCTTTTTATTCAAAGTTGTGCTTTAGTTTGTTTTAAAATGTCTTTGTCTTGTACAACAGTTCCATGCCTGTTGATTCTAATGACCAACTTGGCTCACTTTGGGGTCGTCATGCAAATATTCTTCGGTGAGTTTTTCAGTACACAGACGCACCAAGAGGCCATTTTTATTTTTTTCTCCCACTTTCCTTTTGTTTTCCCAGAATGTCAGTAGACAGTATAAAAACGTTTTATCACAAGTTTCACTCAGTGTATCAAAATAGATTCTGTGGATGTCAAAATCAGGCAGGTGATTCATTTTGTAGATTATCAGTTGGTCTGTGTGGAAGTTTTCCACCTGAAAAAAAACCATGTAATGTTCTGAAAATACTCTCGCAACTTAAGTTGTTGCTGTATGTCTTATTTTATTTTATCTTCTGAACTGTTTATCCCTAACAAGATTACAGTGTGTGTCGGGGTCACACTGGGGCCTAACTCGGTGTTCTGTAGAGTTGTGAGGCCTAGTCGTGATCTGTTTCTGTGAGACGTAACGTTTTCGGCGCGATGCATTCAGTGTTCATAAAAAAAATAATAATTCAGACAATCAGTCGCCGAAGATAAATTAAACTAACACAATTACACCAACAAGAAGCATTCAAATGATAATATATTGTGCATTTATTACAACTATTGTTGGCGCAGTGGGTACAAATGTACAAAGTAGTACAAATACGATAATTATCACACGCAGAGAAGCCCAGCGCTTCTGCGCATGCTCACGACTCTGTCCAACTCTGTTGTAGGCCCTGAATGCGTGCAACACTCTGTTGTACGCATGTCTCAAATGTTACTCCTTATGCAAATGAATATTTCGTTTAACTTTTGCGCACGCAATTTGCAAATTAAACATCATTTTCACCATTTTACTAGCACATACTATTTATTTACATCTAACTCTTATTACTCAAACCTTAACCGCTGCCATTGTTTAATCATTTTATTGATAAATAAATATTGATCAATTTATCAAATTTATCAATTGTTTATATTGTTATATTGTATATATCCTTAATAGAAACACCAATTTCTATAAATAATATAAATTCACATGTAAATATGACAGATTTTAGCCATTGGCTAATTCCCATTTGTTGGCCCTGGACAGGCTGTTGTCTATAAAAGAAAATACAGAACAGAACACAAGAAAAACATTAAATACATTATGGCTTAAACCAGTGCCTCTGAAGTAGTGGGCTGCTCCTCCGAGGGGAGGATACACTTTGAACAGGTCGCCAGTCTGCTGCAAGGCCACACACAGACAACCATTCAGACACAGTCTAATTTATGGGGGCAATTTTATTGTTGCCAATTAACCTAACATTATATTCTTGCTATTTAGTGTTAAGCTTGTTTTTAATGCTTGCTGTTTCTATACAGAACCACTGCCACAGCTGTTGAAGATGCTAAGGAACAAAAGTGCAGAGGGACTGAGTCTGACTTATGTCCTTCTTCAACTTTATGTCTTAACATGTCCCATTGTGTTCGCAACTGCCAACGACTACCCATTTAAGTGAGTACCGTAATTGATAATACAAACATCAATAATACAAACACATTAGAATGTGTAATAACACATGATAATACACATGATAATAACACATGATAGTACAAACACATGATATTCTTCATTGACCATGGCAATAAAAGCATTTCTGATTCTGATTTCTGACTTCCTTATTGTGGGAAGAAACTGCATTTATTCTGTAAATACAGCCTGCCTTCCTCCCCACAAGGCCTAACAACAAAAAACATTGGGTTTACATACCAACATGTTTCAAAAAGTGGGAATCTGTTTCTGTATTTTATCTAAAAAAGTTTATTTATGCTATCCTTGTCTCTTGTGTATATTTTACCGGAACATCTCAACAGTGCCTGGGGTGACAGAATTTTTTCACTCATCCCGGCAGCTGCCATTCTTTTCTTGGTACCGCATTATCGGGGTGATTCCATTACAGGTTGGCTTTCCTTTCTTTCCAAATATTTCTCACTTCTTTGAACATGTAAAATGAAAAAAGAGTTTTACATTTTTAGCTAATATTTAAAAGAAGATGAATCATGTCCTGTTTGTGGTTTCTCGCTCAATAACTAATTTTTCAAAGTAACTTTTTATGTATGACTAATATGTTCTTTTGCTGGGTTCATACCAGGATTTAAGTTCCTGTTTGGATTTGGTGCCTGGATGACACTCCTAGCTTTCTATGCACCTCTCAATCTTATCTCATGGATGTACAAAACCGCTTGGATGGTTTTTGCACTGAGCAAGGTAGATCCTCAGCGTTAAATGTTATGCCTGTTTTTCTTGTTCTAAAAATAATGAGACTCAGTAGTAATTCTTTAATTGTTCATAGGTCATCCAAATAGTAGCCAACTACCGCAATGGTCACACCGGCCAGCTGTCTGGGTATACTATGTTACTGTCATGTGGAGGATCCCTGGGCATTCTCATAATTTTTTTACAGGTAAGAAGTTTAAAATCATACACAAATACTAGAGTATTTTCCCAATTACCTTAAACTGAGACCTTGTATGTTTCTTGTAGGAATCCGATGGCGTCCATACTTGTTGGCCATACATCCTGATTACAATCCTCAGCTTCATTATGCTGTTCCAGGTCGTCCGCTCCAAAGGCACCACAGTGGTGGACCCCAGAGTAGACATGGCTGTGGACCCCAGAGGCGACAGAGCCGTTGACCCCAGAGTCGACCCAGCTGTGGACCTCAGAGGCGGCAGAGCTGTGGATCCTCTCGAGGGCACAGCTGTTGATCAAAGAGGCGACACAGCTGTGGACCCTAGAAGCGTCACAGCCCTCGTCCTCAGAAGCACCACAGCTGTGGCCTACAGACGGGCCACAAGTGTGGACGTAAGGAAAGATCAATAAAAATCAATAGCAGAGAAGTTTGTGAATCTTTGTTCTTCAAATACAGCTGTTCCACAAACAGGTTCGTGTGCTGCTGTTGTTTTTTTTTTTTTTTTTACATTTAAAGCCAAATCTTGTGGGTTTTTTTTTTGTTGTGGTACATGTTTCTTTCCTATAATGATTTTAAACTTCTGTAGTTTTTTGTTAGAAAGTAATAAATAATGTAATTGGTTCCACCTAGTGGTCAAAGTAGAACCTAGTTTTTTTTAGAATTCTCATTTTTTCTGCATTTTCTAGTTTTTATCAGTATTCATTTTTATTCATATTTAAAACGCAGTTTGGATTCGAGCAGAAATAAAAAACATATAATTTAGATGTAAATTCAAAACCAACCAATTCCAGAACACAATTGAATACTGTTTGAACTAGTAATGTTAATTTTCTTCTTTTTAGTAAAACTTCTAAAATACCAACATAAGAGGACATAAATGTATGTTTTTTTTCATGTATTCATAATTAATAAAATACTTCAACAAGAAGTTTGTTATATATTTTTTTTACTTAGAAAAGATTCAAATGACAGAAATCCAGATGTGTTTAGCTGAATTAGAAATTACAGCCATGACATACATTGTTGGTTTATTGTTGTCTGTTGTTTTTTTCACATCATGAATGATTCCATCTTTTATCGTTTTACCATAAAAGCCTCATTTTAATTTGCTGAATACTTGCATACACATCAGAAAAGTAAGCTACATCCACATTGATTTTGATAGCAAGTACATTTATTTATGAACATTCGTTTAGCTCCACAAAATATCACATACTTTGCTGGATGCACCGCCAGTGACAGACAGCCACCTCATGGTCCCGGTAAGCCAGCAAGAAGTTTTGTGGTAATGTGTCACTACTTCCAGGGGAAAGAATCCATCCTGCAGAAGGCTATCACTGCCCGGAAGCTGGTCTGGTGACTGAGCAAATCCTAAATTGAGAAATTGACAAATACTATCGCAAAATGGGTTGCTGCTGATTGCAGGCCAATTTCTATTGTTGAAGATAAGGGTCTACAGGAGACGTTTCAGGTAATGGTATCAGACCCAACTTTTTAGCTACCTTCGAGAGATACTGTACAGTGATGAAAAAAGTTGATCACATCTACGATGATGAAGAAGAGATAAAGAAGAGTTGTTGGCAGTGTCCTGCCATGTTGCACAAACTGTCGATCACTGGACTTCAGTGAACAATCACAATTACTTAGGAGTCACAGCACACCTAATAGATAATGAGTGGGAAGTGATTTCTTTTGCTTCAGTTTGTGCGCAAACGGTGACCCGTCGTTATCCCGATGCGTACACTGAGCAGTTTGATGCTGTGACCAAGGTATGGTACATCGAAAAAACATAGTGACAGCCATCGGGACAGATAATGCAAGAAATATGGTCGCAGAAGCACGCCAGCTGCCCTTTGAGCAGGTCCTGTGTGCAGCATGTATACTCCAAAGAACAATCACAGTCTCTCTTGAGGAGAGCAGCTTTGACACTGCCCTGGCAAAGTGTCGAAAATAGTCAGGATGGAAGAACTGCCCCAGCAGCAGACCGCCCTCGGACAAGCCAGAGAGCCTTTGGCTCAAGACGTTTCCAAAGGTGAGACTGTTGATTACCTATTGTGTGTTTGTACATGTGTTTGATTCAGTGCAATTAATGTAGTATATACAACATACTGCTCAAAACTTAAAGCCTCCTGCACAACGTTTTTTAATAATGCACCTAGCCTCATGAAGCACAGCTCACCAATAATAAATTGGATTTATAATCTTTTCTTCTTACTGTATTCAATTGATTAGTCATACAGTAATTTTTTTTTAATATCCTATAATTTAAATTCTTTATCAAGAGACCTTTAGCAGACATGACATTGAAATGCAATTTATTTGATTAATTAATTACAAAATTCTGTTAATAATTTGATTAATTTTTTTATTTGACTGACAGCACTAATTTAGACATAAATTTAAAACAAACCAATACCTAAACACAACTCGATGTGGTCTGAACTGCTCCTGTAATTTTTTTATTTTCTTTAATAAAACCCACAAAATTGGAATATAATAAGATAGAAGTGTATGTTTTTATATATATAATTAATAAAAAAATAAAGCTTAAACAAATGTTAAAAATGTCTGAACATAAAAGAGACAAAATATCATCTCCATTGCTTATTTCATGAATCATTCTTTTTTTTTTTACATTAACATTAAATATGTCAACAATAGAAAGAATTTCTGAGTCACAAATAATCTTATATTCTTTAATAATCGAATCTTTCCAAAAAAAATGCAAACATTTTTAATGTATTTAGATTCATTATATCATCAGTAGGGCTTAGTACATGTTAAAAAGAGGAAGAAAAAAAAACTTTTGAGGTTCCAGTAAGAAAAAAAACCTTACAGATACAGAAACTCGAGTTTCATTGAATCTAAATTCAACATTTTACATTTAACTAAGATATTCTGATTTTTTTGTGAATTGTGGGGTCGTTTAAACATGATGAAGATAAGTTGGATGAAAGAGAAAAACTACAAAGTTTCTGTAGAGTCTGACGCATGCGTACGTGCGTGCTGCTGTGGGGGTGAAGAGCGGGAAAATCTTACTGACCCTCTATCTTTCTTCATTCATTCCTGCGTCCAGACGAGCATTGGTAGCCATGTTACTGCTAAACGACCCCCTCGTTGCCGTTTTTATGCCTGAAAAATGCTACGAAGAGTTGTTTATCAAGTTTACCATGCATGGTGAGAGTCTCTGTCGTGTTTTACATCGAATCAAGTGAAATATGTTAAAGATTTGACAACATTTAACGTTCCTGAAGATGTACTCGAATAGTCACGTTGACACAAATGGCTTTTTATTCAAAGTTGTGCTTTAGTTTGTTTTAAAATGTCTTTGTCTTGTACAACAGTTCCATGCCTGTTGATTCTAATGACCAACTTGGCTCACTTTGGGGTCGTCATGCAAATATTCTTCGGTGAGTTTTTCAGTACACAGACGCACCAAGAGGCCATTTTTATTTTTTTCTCCCACTTTCCTTTTGTTTTCCCAGAATGTCAGTAGACAGTATAAAAACGTTTTATCACAAGTTTCACTCAGTGTATCAAAATAGATTCTGTGGATGTCAGAATCAGGCAGGTGATTCATTTTGTAGATTATCAGTTGGTCTGTGTGGAAGTTTTCCACCTGAAAAAAAACCATGTAATGTTCTGAAAATACTCTCGCAACTTAAGTTGTTGCTGTATGTCTTATTTTATTTTATCTTCTGAACTGTTTATCCCTAACAAGATTACAGTGTGTGTCGGGGTCACACTGGGGCCTAACTCGGTGTTCTGTAGAGTTGTGAGGCCTAGTCGTGATCTGTTTCTGTGAGACGTAACGTTTTCGGCGCGATGCATTCAGTGTTCATAAAAAAAATAATAATTCAGACAATCAGTCGCCGAAGATAAATTAAACTAACACAATTACACCAACAAGAAGCATTCAAATGATAATATATTGTGCATTTATTACAACTATTGTTGGCGCAGTGGGTACAAATGTAGTACAAATACGATAATTATCACACGCAGAGAAGCCCAGCGCTTCTGCGCATGCTCACGACTCTGTCCAACTCTGTTGTAGGCCCTGAATGCGTGCAACACTCTGTTGTACGCATGTCTCAATTGTTACTCCTTATTCAAATGAATATTTCGTTTAACTTTTGCGCACGCAATTTGCAAATTAAACATCATTTTCACCATTTTACTAGCACATACTATTTATTTACATCTAACTCTTATTACTCAAACCTTAACCGCTGCCATTGTTTAATCATTTTATTGATAAATAAATATTGATCAATTTATCAAATTTATCAATTGTTTATATTGTTATATTGTATATATCCTTAATAGAAACACCAATTTCTATAAATAATATAAATTCACATGTAAATATGACAGATTTTAGCCATTGGCTAATTCCCATTTGTTGGCCCTGGACAGGCTGTTGTCTATAAAAGAAAATAAAGAACAGAACACAAGAAAAACATTAAATACATTATGGCTTAAACCAGTGCTTCTGAAATAGTGGGCTGCTCCTCTGAGGGGAGGATACACTTTGAACAGGTCGCCAGTCTGCTGCAAGGCCACACACAGACAACCATTCAGACACAGTCTAATTTATGGGGGCAATTTTGTTGTGGCCGATTAACCTAACATTATATTGCTATTTAGTGTTAAGCTTGTTTTTAATGCTTGCTGTTTCTATACAGAACCACTGCCACAGCTGTTGAAGATGCTAAGGAACAAAAGTGCAGAGGGACTGAGTCTGACTTATGTCCTTCTTCAACTTTATGTCTTAACATGTCCCATTGTGTTCGCAACTGCCAACGACTACCCATTTAAGTGAGTACCGTAATTGATAATACAAACATCAATAATACAAACACATTAGAATGTGTAATAACACATGATAATACACATGATAATAACACATGATAGTACAAACACATGATATTCTTCATTGACCATGGCAATAAAAGCATTTCTGATTCTGATCTCTGACTTCCTCATTGTGGGAAGAAACTGCATTTATTCTGTAATTACAGCCTGCCTTCCTCCCCACAAGGCCTAACAACAAAAAACATTGGGTTTACATACCAACATGTTTCAAAAAGTGGGAATCTGTTTCTGTATTTTATCTAACAAAGTTTATTTATGCTATCCTTGTCTCTTGTGTGTATTTTACCGGAACATCTCAACAGTGCCTGGGGTGACAGAATTTTTTCACTCATCCCGGCAGCTGCCATTCTTTTCTTGGTACCGCATTATCGGGGTGATTCCATTACAGGTTGGCTTTCCTTTCTTTCCAAATATTTCTCATTTCTTTGAACATGTAAAATGAAAAAAGAGTTTTACATTTTTAGCTTATATTTACTTTGTAAAAGAAGATGAATCATGTCCTGTTTGTGGTTTCTAGCTCAATAACTGATTTTTCAAAGTAACTTTTTATGTATGACTAATATGTTCTTTTGCTGGGTTCATACCAGGATTTAAGTTCCTGTTTGGATTTGGTGCCTGGATGACACTCCTAGCTTTCTATGCACCTCTCAATCTTATCTCATGGATGTACAAAACCGCTTGGATGGTTTTTGCACTGAGCAAGGTAGATCCTCAGCGTTAAATGTTATGCCTGTTTTTCTTGTTCTAAAAATAATGAGACTCAGTAGTAATTCTTTAATTGTTCATAGGTCATCCAAATAGTAGCCAACTACCGCAATGGTCACACCGGCCAGCTGTCCGGGTATACCATGTTACTGTCATGTGGAGGATCCCTGGGCATTCTCATAATTTTTTTACAGGTAAGAAGTTTAAAATCATACACAAATACTAGAGTATTTTCCCAATTACCTTAAACTGAGACCTTGTATGTTTCTTGTAGGAATCCGATGGCGTCCATACTTGTTGGCCATACATCCTGATTACAATCCTCAGCTTCATTATGCTGTTCCAGGTCGTCCGCTCCAAAGGCACCACAGTGGTGGACCCCAGAGTAGACATGGCTGTGGACCCCAGAGGCGACAGAGCCGTTGACCCCAGAGGCGACACAGCTATGGACCCCAGAGGCGGCAGAGCTGTGGATCCTCTCGAGGGCACAGCTGTTGATCAAAGAGGCGACACAGCTGTGGACCCTAGAAGCGTCACAGCCCTCGTCCTCAGAAGCACCACAGCTGTGGCCTACAGACGGGCCACAAGTGTGGACGTAAGGAAAGATCAATAAAAATCAATAGCAGAGAAGTTTGTGAATCTTTGTTCTTCAAATACAGCAGTTCCACAAACAGGTTCGTGTGCTGCTGTTGTTTTTTTTTTTTTTACATTTAAAGCCAAATCTTGTGTTTTTTTTTTTTTTTTTGTTGTGGTACATGTTTCTTTCCTATAATGATTTTAAACTTCTGTAGTTTTTTGTTAGAAAGTAATAAATAATGTAATTGGTTCCACCTAGTGGTCAAAGTAGAACCTAGTTTTTTTTAGAATTCTCATTTTTTCTGCATTTTCTAGTTTTTATCAGTATTCATTTTTATTCATATTTAAAACGCAGTTTGGATTCGAGCAGAAATAAAAAACATATAATTTAGATGTAAATTCAAAACCAACCAATTCCAGAACACAATTGAATACTGTTTGAACTAGTAATGTTAATTTTCTTCTTTTTAGTAAAACTTCCAAAATACCAACATAAGAGGACATAAATGTATGTTTTTATTTTATGTATTCATAATTAATAAAATACTTCAACAAGAAGTTTGTTATATATTTTTTTACTTAGAAAAGATTCAAATGACAGAAATCCAGATGTGTTTAGCTGAATTAGAAATTACAGCCATGACATACATTGTTGGTTTATTGTTGTCTGTTGTTTTTTTCACATCATGAATGATTCCATCTTTTATCGTTTTACCATAAAAGCCTCATTTTAATTTGCTGAATACTTGCGTACACATCAGAAAAGTAAGCCACATCCACATTGATTTTGATAGCAGGTACATTTATTTATGAACATTCGTTTAGCTCCACAAAATATCACATACTTTGCTGGATGCACCGCCAGTGATAGACAGCCACCTCATGGTCCCGGAAAGCCAGCAAGAAGTTTTGTGGTAATGTGTCACTACTTCCAGGGGAAAGAATCCATCCTGCAGAAGGCTATCACTGCCCGGAAGCTGGTCTGGTGACTGAGCAAATCCACAACTGAGAAATTGACAAATACTATCGCAAAATGGGTTGCTGCTGATTGCAGGCCAATTTCTATTGTTGAAGATATGGGTCTACAGGAGGCAGAAAAAGTTTCAAAAAAGTCTTCTGGACAGTTTAATTCTTCAACGAGACGTTTCGACTTCCATCCGGAAATCATTTTCAATCTGAATGAAATGGACAGAAACCTGGATCCATTTATACTAACCTGAGTAACAGGTAAAAAAATAGTAAGAAAGGCTCGACCAAAGAGACTGTGTTCCTTAAGATGGCCGTGAATGGCTCCTATTGTAGCCCAGACCAGATACAAACCTATTATAAAAATGCTAAAAGCCTAGTGAATAGAGAAACCTGCTAACGAGAGGCGTGAAACTGAGTCACGAGGTGTCATCTTTAGTCCATGGCTTCAAAAGGCTGCTATAGATACCGGGCAAAACGTATCTAACGCCTCCACTCCGATTCAATGAGGGATTCTCTTTCATCACAAAGATGGCTTCTTTCACCCCTCTTTCAAACCAACCTTTCTCTCTACTTAGAATCTTCACCTCGCTGTCCTCAAAAGTGTGTTTGGTGGATTTAAGATGCAGATGTACGGCAGACTGTGGACCACTAGAGGCTTCTCTTCTGTGTTGGTAAAGTCTTTTGTGGAGTGGCTGCTTCGTTTCTCCAATGTAGTGTTCTTTGCAGCTCCCTTCACTGCACCGGATCGAATAAACTACATTGCTCTGTTTTTCTGTGGGCATCTTGTCTTTAGGATGTACTAGTTTCTGCCGTAATGTGTTGACCGGTTTAAAGAAAACCGGGATGTCATGTTGTCTGAAGATTCTCTGTAACTTCTCGGACAGTCCTGACACGTAGGGAATAGAGACTCCATTTTTTCCCTTCTCAGTTTCTGTTTCCCTCTTCTCATGTTTCTTGGACGCTCTCACCCTATTCAGGGCCCATTTGGGGTATCCACAGACCGAGAGGGCTTTTTGGACATGCTGTGTCTCCTTCTCCTTAGCCTCTGTGCTCGTGGGTACCTCCTCCGCCCTGTGTTGTAAAGTTCTGATGACACCCAGTTTGTGTTGCAAAGGATGATTAGAGTCAAACTGTAGGTATTGGTCTGTGTGCGTGGGTTTCCTGTATACTTCCAGTTGCAAATTCCCGTCCTCTCCTATGATCACAGCGCAGTCTAAAAAGGCCAACCGGTTGTCCTTGGAGTCTTCACGTGTAAACTTGATGTTAGGATCCACAACGTTGATGTGTGAAGTGAAGGCTTCTAGATCTTGCTTGTTGATCTTTACAAAAGTGTCATCAACATAGCGGAACCAGTGACTGGGCGGATTTCCTGGGAATGTGCTCAGGGCTTGCTTCTCGACCTCCTCCATGTAAAGATTAGCTACTATAGGCGACACTGGAGAGCCCATCGCACAGCCGTGGATTTGTCTGTAGAAACCACCACGAAACTGAAAGTAAGTGGAGTTGAGACAAATGTCCAACAGGTTGCAGATGTGTTCCGGAGTCAGTTTGGTCCTTTCTTGCAGTGTGGTGTCCCCTTGTAGTCTTTGTCTGACTGCTGCTACAGCTTCTTTTGTAGGGATGCAGGTGAAGAGTGATACAACGTCATAAGAAACAATGATGTCATCTTTGTCTATATGCAGATGTTTCACTTTCTCTACAAAATCTTGTGTGTTCTCCACGTGGTGTTCTGTGTTACCCACTAAGTGGGCCAAGATGGTTTTCAGGTATTTGGCTACGTTGTAGGTTATAGAGTCAGTGCTGCACACAATGGGTCTAAGAGGAACATCCTGTTTGTGGACTTTGGGTAAGCCGTAGATACATGGAATGGCATCACCAGGATACAGTCTGAAGTACAAAGCTTTATCAATCATGTCGTCCTTTTCCAGCTTCTGTAAATAGTCAATCACCTTCTTTTTGTAGCCACTGGAAGGGTCCCGCTTGAGTTTTTGATAAGTGGAAGTGTCTTCCAGGAGGTTGTTCATCTTGGCTTCATAATCCGTGGTGTTGAGAATTACAGTGCAACGTCCTTTGTCTGCTGGTAGAATGTTTATGCTGTGATCTTTCTGCAGGTCTGACAGTGCTTTCCTCTCCTCTGGTGTGATGTTGGACGGTGGAGGTTTCGCACTGTTAAGTGAAGCGGTGACTCGTAGCCTTAGATCTGCTGCTTCTGATCCAGACAAATTGTTCTTCTTTATGGCTGCTTCTGTGGCTGTGATGAAGTCTACGGTGGGGATGTCTTTTGACGTAACTGCAAAATTAAGTCCTTTGGAAAGAACATCTTTCCCTGCCTGTGAGAGTATCCGATCTGAAAGATTTCTAATCCAATTGTCCTTGCTGATTTCAGTCCCTTTTTGTGTGTTAGAAGCTCTCATCACCTGGTATTCTTGAAACTTGTTCTTTCTGCTCAGAAGAATGTTGAATTTCTTCAAATGACGTTCCTTAACCTTCCTGTGTTGAGATAGCTGTGCCGTTTGTATGAAGTCTTTCACCTTCTTGCTTATTTCTTCCGGGAGGATTTTGGAAAGTTTACCTTCCAACCATTCTGCTTTGTCAGCAAATTTCTTGATACTTACGTTGTTGGCCCTAATTCTCTCATTAAGCATGAGGGTAAGATTTTTCTGCCAGATCTTCTCAGCTCTGAGTCCTTTCACCGGTGGTCTAATCTGTAGACTCTTAGGTATGATGCTGCTCTGTCTGCACCTCAGGTTAAAGCGAAGATGGTTTCTGTGGTCTGCTAGCTTTCTGACTGCGTTCTCCAGTTCTCGAATCCATTTCAATGTTTTCTCCCCAAAATTCTTAGCAACAAATCCGTGTAGTCCCTCATTCATCCAGGAGTGATCCATAGTAGAAAAAGTTTCAAAAAAGTCTTCTGGACAGTTTAATTCTTCAACGAGACGTTTCGACTTCCATCCGGAAATCATTTTCAATCTGATCATAGGAGAGGACGGGAATTTGCAACTGGAAGTATACAGGAAACCCACGCACACAGACCAATACCTACAGTTTGACTCTAATCATCCTTTGCAACACAAACTGGGTGTCATCAGAACTTTACAACACAGGGCGGAGGAGGTACCCACGAGCACAGAGGCTAAGGAGAAGGAGACACAGCATGTCCAAAAAGCCCTCTCGGTCTGTGGATACCCCAAATGGGCCCTGAATAGGGTGAGAGCGTCCAAGAAACATGAGAAGAGGGAAACAGAAACTGAGAAGGGTCAACACATTACGGCAGAAACTAGTACATCCTAAAGACAAGATGCCCACAGAAAAACAGAGCAATGTAGTTTATTCGATCCGGTGCAGTGAAGGGAGCTGCAAAGAACACTACATTGGAGAAACGAAGCAGCCACTCCACAAAAGACTTTACCAACACAGAAGAGAAGCCTCTAGTGGTCCACAGTCTGCCGTACATCTGCATCTTAAATCCACCAAACACACTTTTGAGGACAGCGAGGTGAAGATTCTAAGTAGAGAGAAAGGTTGGTTTGAAAGAGGGGTGAAAGAAGCCATCTTTGTGATGAAAGAGAATCCCTCATTGAATCGGAGTGGAGGCGTTAGATACGTTTTGCCCGGTATCTATAGCAGCCTTTTGAAGCCATGGACTAAAGATGACACCTCGTGACTCAGTTTCACGCCTCTCGTTAGCAGGTTTCTCTATTCACTAGGCTTTTAGCATTTTTATAATAGGTTTGTATCTGGTCTGTGGCTACAATAGGAGCCATTCACGGCCATCTTAAGGAACACAGTCTCATTGGTCGAGCCTTTCTTACTATTTTTTTTACCTGTTACTCAGGTTAGTAAAAATGGATCCAGGTTTCTGTCCATTTCATTCAGATTGAAAATGATTTCCGGATGGAAGTCGAAACGTCTCGTTGAAGAATTAAACTGTCCAGAAGACTTTTTTGAAACTTTTTCTACTATGGATCACTCCTGGATGAATGAGGGACTACACGGATTTGTCTACAGGAGGCGTTTCAGGAAATCGTGTCAGACCCAATTTTTTAGCTACCTTCGAGAGATACTGTACAGTGATGAAAAAAGTTGATCACATCTACGATGATGAAGAAGAGATAAAGAAGAGTTGTTGGCAGTGTCCTGCCATGTTGCACAAACTGTCGATCACTGGACTTCAGTGAACAATCACAATTACTTAGGAGTCACAGCACACCTAATAGATAATGAGCGGGAAGTGATTTCTTTTGCTTCAGTTTGTGCGCAAACGGTGACCCGTCGTTATCCCGATAAGTACACTGAGCAGTTTGATGCTGTGACCAAGGAATGGTACATCGAAAAAACATAGTGACAGCCATCGGGACAGATAGTGCAAAAAATATGGTCGCAGAAGCACGCCAGCTGCCCTTTGAGCAGGTCCTGTGTGCAGCATGTATACTCCAAAGAACAATCACAGTCTCTCTTGAGAAGAGCAGCTTTGACACTGCCCTGGCAAAGTGTCGAAAATAGTCGGGCACTGCACAGACAGTCCTGCCAGGACGGAAGAACTGCCCCAGCAGCAGACTGCCCTCGGACAAGCCAAAGAGCCCTTGGCTCAAGACGTTTCCAAAGGTGAGACTGTTGATTACCTATTGTGTGTTTGTACATGTGTTTGTTTCAGTGCAACTAATGTAGTATATACAACATACTGCTCAAAACTTAAAGCCACTTGCACAACTTTTTTAATAATGCACCTATCCTCATGAAGCACAGCTCACCAATAATAAATTGGATTTATAATCTTTTCTTCTTACTGTATTCAATTGATTAGTCATACAGTAATTTTTTTAAATATCCAATAATTTAAATTCTTTATCAAGAGACCTTTAGCAGACATGACATTGAAATGCAATTTATTTGATTAACTAATTACAAAATTCTGTAAATAATTTGATTTTTTTTTTTTTTTTGACTGACAGCACTAATTTAGACATACAGTGGTGGTCAAAAGTTTACATACACTTGTAAAGAACATAATGTCATGGCTGTCTTGAGTTTCCAGTTATTTCAACAACTCTGATTTTTCTCTGATATAGTGATTGGAACAGATCCTTCTTTGTCACAAAAAACATTCATGAAGTTTGATTCTTTTATGACTTTATTATGGGTAAACTGAAAATGTGACGAAATCAGCTGGGTCAAAAATATACATACAGCAATGCTAATATTTGGTTACATGTCCTTTGGCCATTTTTACTTCAATTAGGCGCTTTTGGTAGCCATCCACAAGCTTCTGGCAAGTTTCTGGTTGAATCTTTGACCACTCCTCTTGACAGAATTGGTGCAGTTCAGTTAAATTTGTTGGCTTTCTGACATGGACTTGTTTCTTCAGCATTATCCACATGTTCTCAATGGGATTTAAGTCAGGACTTTGGGAAGGCCATTCTAAAACCTTAATTCTAGCCTGATTTAGCCATTCCATTACCACTTTTGATGTGTGTTTGGGGTCATTGTCCTGTTGGAACACCCAACTGCGCCCAAGACCCAACCTTCGGGCTGATGACTTCAGGTTTTCTTGAAGAATTTGAAGGTAATCCTCCTTCTTCATTGTCCCATTGACTCTCTGTAAAGCACCAGTTCCATTGGCAGCAAAACAGGCCCAGAGCATAATAGTACCACCACAGTGCTTGATGGTAGGCATGGTGTTCTTGGGGTTAAAGGCCTCACCTTTTCTCCTCCAAACATATTGCTGGGCATTGTGGCCAAATAGCTCAATTTTTGTTTCATCTGACCACAGAACTTTGTCCATGTGATCAGCAGCAAACTTTAGTTGAGCCTTAAGGTGCCGCTTTTGGAGCAAGGGCTTCCTTCTTGCACGGCAACCTCTCAGTCCATGGCGATGCAAAACACGCTTGACTGTGGACACTGACAACTGTGTTCCAGCAGCTTCTAATTCTTGGCAGATCTGCTTTTTGGTGCTCCTGGGTTGACTCTTCACCCTCCTGACCAGTTTTCTCTCAGCAGCAGGTGACAGCTTGCGTTTTCTTCCTGATCGTGGCAGTGACAAAACAGTGCCATGCACTTTATACTTACAAACAATTGTTTGCACTGTTGCTCTTGGAACCTGCAGCTGCTTTGAAATGGCTCCAAGTGACTTTCCTGACTTGTTCAAGTCAATGATTCTCTTTTTCAAATCTGTGCTGAGCTCCTTTGACTTTCCCATTGTAGCGTTTGTGGGTGTTTTTATCCAATGAGCCCTTTTTAAATGGCCTCAGAGAAGTCACCAGCTGTAGTCACTCATAATCACTCACAAGAAGTTAAGAGGTCATGCTATGAAGCTCATGTCATTGACACAACTTTCTAAGTCTCCAAAATTGCTCATTCATGTTGCTGTATGTATATTTTTGACCCAGCTGATTTCGTCACATTTTCAGTTTACCCATAATAAAGTCATAAAAGAATCAAACTTCATGAATGTTTTTTGTGACAAAGAAGGATCTGTTCCAATCACTATATCAGAGAAAAATCAGAGTTGTTGAAATAACTGGAAACTCAAGACAGCCATGACATTATGTTCTTTACAAGTGTCTGTAAACTTTTGACCACCACTGTAAATTTAAAACAACTGCTCCTGTAAATTTTTTATTTTCTTTAATAAAACCCACAAAATAGGAATATAATAAGATAGAAGTGTATGTTTTTATATATATAATTAATAAAAATTAAAGCTTAAACAAATGTTAAAAATGTCTGAACATAAAAGAGACAAAATATCATCTCCATTGCTTATTTCATGAATCATTTTTTTTTACATTAACATTAAATATGTCAACAATAGAAAGAATTTCTGAGTCACAAATAATCTTATATTCTTTAATAATCGAATCTTTCCAAAAAAAATGCAAACATTTTTAATGTGTTTAAATTCATTCTATCATCAGTAGGGCTAGTACATATTAAAAAGAAGAAGAAAAAAAAACTTTTGAGGTTCCAGTAAGAAAAAAAACCTTACAGATACAGAAACTCGAGTTTCATTGAATCTAAATTCAACATTTTGCATTTAAATAAGATATTCTGTTATTTTTTGTAAATTGTGGGTCGTTTAAAACAGCGATGAAGATAAGTTGGATGAAAGAGTGAAACTACAAAAGTTTCTGTAGTCTGACGCATGCGTACGTGCGTGCTGCTGATGGGGGTGAAGAGCGGGAAAAATCTTACTGACCCTCTATCTTTCTTCATTCATTCCTGCGTCCAGACGAGAAGTAGGTAGCCATGTTACTGCTAAACGACCCCCTCGCTGCCGTTTTTATGCCTGAAAATGCTACGAAGAGTTGTTTATCAAGTTACCATGCATGGTGAGAGTCTCTGTCGTGTTTTCTACATCGAATCAAGTGAAATATGTTGAAGAATTTGACAACATTTAACGTTTCCTTGAAGATGTACTCGAATAGTCACGCTGACACAAATGGCTTTTTATTCAAAGTTGTGCTTTAGTTTGTTTTAAAATGTCTTTGTCCTTGTACACAGTTCCATGCCTGTTGATTCTAATGACCCACTTGGCTCACTTTGGGGTCGTCATGCAAGTATTCTTCGGTGAGTTTTTTCAGTACACAGACGCACCAAGAGGCCATTTTTATTTTTTTCTCCCACTTTCCTTTTGTTTTCCCAGAATGTCAGTAGACAGTATAAAAACGTTTTATCACAAGTTTTCACTCAGTGTATCAAAAATAGATTCTGTAAATGTCGGAATCAGGCTGGTGATTCATTTTGTAGATTATCAGTTGGTCTTTGTGAAGTTTTCCACCTGAAAAAAAAACATGTAATGTTCTGAAAATACTCTTGCAACTTAAGTTGTTGCTGTATGTCTTATTTTATTTCATCTTCTGAACTGTTTATCCCTAATAAGGTTACAGTGTCCTGTCGGGGTCTCACTGGGGGCCTAACTCAGTGTTCTGTAGAGTTGTGAGGCCTAGTCGTGATCTGTTTCTGTGAGACGTAACGTTTTCGGCGCGATGCATTCAGTGTTTCATAAAAAAAAAAAAATAATTCAGACAATCAGTCGCCGAAGATAAATTAAACACAATTACACCAACAAGAAGCATTCAAATGATAATATATTGTGCATTTATTACAACTATTGTTGTCGGCAGTGGGTACAAATGTCGTACAAATACGATAATTATCACACGCAGAGAAGCCCAGCGCTTCTGCGCATGCTCACGACTCTGTCCCAACTCTGTTAGTAGGCCCTGAGTGCGTGCAACACTCTGTTGTACGCATGTCTCAAATGTTACTCATTATGCAAATGAATATTTCGTTTAACTTTTGCGCACGCAATTTGCAAATTAAAACATCATTTCACCATTTTACTAGCACATACTATTTATTTACATCTAACTCTTATTACTCGAACCTTAACCGCTGCCATTGTTTAATCATTTTATTGATAAATAAATATTGATCAATTTATCAAATTGATCAATTGTTTATATTGTTATATTGTTTCTTTCATTAATAGAAACATCAATTTCTATAAATTATATAAATTCACATGTAAAATATGACAGATTTTAGCCATTGGCTAATTCCCATTTGTTGGCCCTGGACAGGCTGTTGTTAGTAGAAAGAAAATAGAGAACAGAACATAAGAAAAACATTAAATAACATTATGGCTTAAACCAGTGCTTCTGAAATAGTGGGCTGCTCCTCTGAGGGGAGGATACACTTTGAACAGGTCGCCAGTCCTGCTGCAAGGCCACACCACAGACAACCATTCAGACACAGTCTAATTTATATGGGCAATTTTGTAGTGGCCAATTAACCTAACATTATATTCTTGCTATTTAGTGTTAAGCTTGTTTTTAATGGCTTGCTGTTTCTATACAGAACCACTTGCCACAGCTGTTGAAGATGCTAAGAAACAAAAATGCAGAGGGACTGAGTCTGACTTATGTCCTTCTTCAACTTTACGTCTTAACATGTCCCATTGTGTTCGCAACTGCCAACTACTACCCATTTCAGTGAGTAATTGATGATACAAACATCAATAATACAAACGCATTAGAATGTGTAATAACACATGATAAAACACACGATAATAACACATGATAGTACAAACACATGATTATTCTTCATTGACCATGGCAATAAAAGCATTTTTTATTCAAATCTCTGATTTCCTCATTGTGGAAGAAACTGCATTTATTCTGTAAATATAGCCCGCCTTCCTCCCCACAAGGCCTAACAACAAAAAACATTGGGTTTACATACCAACATGTTTCAAAAAAGTGGGAATCTGTTTCTGTATTTTATCTAACAAGTTTATTTATGCTATCCTTGTCTCTTGTGTGTATTTTACCGGAATATCTCAACAGTGCCTGGGGTGACAGAATTTTTTCACTCATCCCGGCAGCTGCCATTCTTTTCTTGGTACCGGCATTATCGGGGTGATTCCATTACAGGTTGGCTTTCCTTTCTTTCCAAATATTTCTCATTTCTTTGAACATGTAAAAAAAAGAAAGAGTTTTACATTTTTAGCTTATATTTAAAAGAAGATAATTCATGTCCTGTTTGTGGTTTCTAGCTCAATGACTAAAGTAAAGTCAAAGTAACTTTTTATGTATGACTAATATGTTCCTATGCTGGGTTCATGCCAGGATTTAAGTTCCTGTTTGGATTTGGTGCCTGGATGACACTCCTAGCTTTCTATGCACCTCTCAATCTTATCTCATGGATGTACAAAACCGCTTGGATGGTTTTTGCACTGAGCAAGGTAGATCCTCAGCGTTAAATGTTATGCCTGTTTTTCTTGTTCTAAAAATAATGAGACTCAGTAGTAATTCTTTAATTGTTCATAGCCGCCAACTACCGCAATGGTCGCCAACTACCGCAATGGTCATACCGGCCAGCTGTCTGGGTATACTATGTTACTGTCATGTGGAGGATCCTTGGGCATTCTCATCATTACTTTGCAGGTAAGAAGTTTAAGATCACAGACAAATACTAGAGCATATTCTCATTTACCTTGAATTTGAGACCTTGTGTGTTTCTTGTAGGATTCTGATGGCGTCCATACTTGTTGGCCATACATCCTGACTACAATCCTCAGCTTCATTATGCTGTTCCAGGTTGTCTGCTCCAAAGACACCACAGCCGTGGACCCCAGAGTAGACATGGCTGTGGAACCCAGACGTGGCAAGAGCTGTTGACCCCAGAGGCGGCAGAGCTGTGGATCTTCTAGAGGGCACAGCTGTTGATCAAAGAGGCGACACAGCTGTGGACCCTAGAAGCATCACAGCCGTCGTCCTCAGAAGCGCCACAGCTGAGGACACCAGTAGGGTCACACCCGATGTCCTCAGAAGCACCCCAGGTGTGGCATACAGAAGGGCCACAAGTGTGGACGTAAGGAAAGATTAATAAAAATCAATAGCAGAGAAGTTTGTGAATCTTTGTTCTTCAAATACAGCTGTTGCACAAACAGGTTCGTGTGCTGCTGTTTTTTTTTACATTTAAAGCCAAATCTTGTGTTTTTTTTGTTGAGGTGAAATGTTTCTTTCCCATGATGATTTTAAACTTTTTCTTCTGTAGTTTTTTGTTAGAAAGTAATAAATAATGTATTGGTTCCATCTAGTGGTCAAAGTAGAACCTAGTTTTTTTTTTTAGATTTTTCATGTTTTCTGCATTTGCTAGTTTTAATCGGTATTCATTTTTATGCATATTTAAAACACAGTTTGGATTCGAGCAGGAATAAGAAAACTTATAATTTAGATGTAAATTTAAAACCAATCAATTCCACAACACAATTCAATACTGTTTGAACTAGTCATGTTATTTTTTTCTTCTCTTTAGTAAAACTTCCAAAATACTAACATAAGAGGACATAAATGTATTTTTTTTTCATGTATTCATAATTAATAAAATGCTTCAACAAGAAGTTTGATATGTGTTTTTTTTTACTTAGAAAAGATTCAAATGATAGAAATCCTGATGTGTTTAGCTGAATTAGAAATTACAGCCATGACAGACGTTGTTGGTTTATTGTTGTCTGTTGTTTTTTTCACATCATGAATGATTCCATCTTTTATCGTTTTACCACAAAAGCCTCATTTTAACTTTGCAGAAGTGTTGCATTCACATCAGAAAAGTATGCCACATCCACATTGATTTTGATAGCAAGTACATTTATTTATGAACATTCGTTTGGTTCCACAAAATATCACATACTTTGCTGGATGCACCGCCAGTGATAGACAGCCACCTCATGGACCCCGTTAAGCTAGCAAGAACTTTTGTGGTAATGTGTCACTACTTCCAGGGGAAGGAATCCATCCTGCAGAAGGCTATCTCAGCCTGGAAGCTGGTCTCAGAGGATGGGGAATTGCCTGGCGACACCAGCGAGTCTCAAGAAATTCAAAACAGATGGCTCGAGTTTTAGTTTCTTTGTGAAAAATGATAAAAATTGATGAAATTCTGGCAATCCACAATTTTAGGGTGATAAAAACTAATTTTAAAAATTACTTTAAAGGAAAAGAATTGAAAAAAGCAAAAAAAGCAAGCGAGCAAAGAGTTCTCACTCCTAAAAACACAAGAAGTTATCCACCAATCTTGTTTCTCTGGCAGAAGAAAGAAAGCTTGGAGAATTTACTCTGTACCATTGCTGTTTCTAGGACTGCACTCTTCTGGACAGAGATGTGGTCTTTCGAGGACTTTTTTTGTAGCAACTCCTTCAGTGTGGGGGTTACTGCCCCAATCATCATGGGTAACGCCTTTGCGTTTACGCTACAAGCCTTCTTCAAACTCTTCCCTGAGTCCTTGATGTATCTACAACTCCTCGTGGTCTTTTTCCCTGATGTTACCATCACCCCGACATTCATCACTATGTATGACCACATACGCCCCCACAGCTTTCTTCTGCTCTTTATACACCACCACAATGTTTGGTTGGTTTGGCTTTACTATTCTGTCAGCCTTGAAACTGGAGGTTCATAGGATCATGACTCAGTCATTCTCTACTGCCTACTTTTGAGGTGTTGCGGTGTGGATTCCCATGGGTGTTCTTTGCATAACCTACACCTTTGGTCTTGACTGGTGTCGTAAATCAAGGTCTATAACTCTGGTGCTCAGGGCCTGCTCCTGCATGACCTCAATGAGTGCATGTGAGCAGTCATGAATCGCAGCCCTTTCAAAGCCGTAGGTAGGATTTCTGGAGATCCGCCACTTCAGGTTTTTCAGGTGCTATGTCCCTTCTAGGGGGTTCGTCTTCCCATGATCGTCTCTTTCTCCAGCATCTCATCCTCTGTTTCTCCTCTGTCTAAAACATTCAATGAGCACACAATTTGTTTTGACCTCATCCTTGATGTACTGGTGGTGTATCATAGATGTTTAAATAAATGATAAATGATAAATGAATTACTCTATTCATCCCTCACCGGGGAAATTTGTTTGCTGCACTCCTTACACAATCCCGGATTGTGGCTGTCCCTGCTCACTAATGCGCAGCTTCCTTCCTTACACCTGGTGTACAGCCTCTCGGAAACTGGCTGTACACATGGTGAGAAGCTTTTGTGTCTTAACAGCTGTGGTCTATCTCTCTTTCTTTGATCACCTTATTATTACTGCATTATTACCATATTTCTCCAAGACAACTGGCATCTCAACATCAGTGCTTTAGATCCTGGTGGTGTAAAGAGGTCCCTTTCTTTAGGGAAGGCTGCTTCAAAGATGGCCACAGCTATTATTTCCTGCTCAGAGTTGCTCTCTAATCTAACAAAAAATCCACAGAATTTAATATCATCTAACTGGAATGTAACATTTCTACTTCCATAGTAATGTTTTAGATTAATCTCTGGGGGATATTGTTTCAATAATCAACAAAGAGAAAGGATTTTTGAGAGCACCTGAAAAAAAGGCTAACTCAGACCTGCATCTGACTACTTCTGTGCAGGCCCTATTAAAGGTACCTTGAATATTACTTTGTGGCTTTTAACACTGACTAAATGCCGACTGTTTAAAAAAAATGGCAGAGGAACTTGAAGAAATAAAAAAGTCACTGAACTTTATGAGTCAAGAGATCAGTAAGATTGGACAACAACATGCAATTCTAATTAAACTTATGGAGGAAGTAAAGAATTGAAAGAAAAAAAATGATTGAAAAAGACGAAAAAATTGAACTTCTAGAAATGAGAATTGATGATATGGAACAACAATCTCTGGTTAGAGGTGTTGTCGTCACTGAGCTTGATTTAAAGTACAGAAACTATGCAAGAGCAGGCAGCAGAGCTAAATGAAGGTTCAGATGCTCCTGTTGAAGAACTACAAACATTGAAAAATCAACTCCTGGACTTTTTTAGCAGAAAAAAATATCAGCCTCAATAAAGACAATGTGTCAATTTGCTACACATTTCCTTAAAAGGACCCTAAAAAACAAGCCTGTTATTGTGATGCAGCTAACTAGCATCAAGCACAAGATTGAGCTACCTAGGCAATCAAAGAACCTGAGAAGTACTGGCATTTATTTGAATCAGTGCTTCTTAATTATTTCCTGTTGCGCCCCCCATAAGAAGAAGAAGAAAATATTTTGCGCACCCCCACTCTCCCCCGTGACTATAATTAGTACCATTTGTCTATGAAATTGTTATGAGTACACCTCTGCATAACATTGTATCCTCATTAACATAAAAAAAAAACAAAAACAAAAGAAAAGAAAAAGCAACGTACAGCAAAGAACAGCTTTATTAACATTGTTTTTAGTCTGTAACATAAAAGATTTATAGCGCGTTTAAAGTGCATCAATTAACTTAATATTCAAAACAATTAAATTCTTATTTAAACTATAAACATTTTTATACTCCCTGCGCATACCCCCCTGCACACACTCTGACAATGCACCAACTACTGTAGTCGATGTGCAATTACACTTTATTCTAGTACGGCTAAAAAAAAAAACCCAAAACAACAAGTTCCACAGGGTCACATGCCCCTCCCCCTCCCCTCGGCATCACCGCACTATTTGAGTAGCACTGACTTAAATGAACATTTAACCAAGAAAAATGGGAAATTTCCAAATATGGACGTCTACTGAGGAAACAGCAGAAAATCCAGTATATGGGGACAAGAAATGGGAAAATCTACATAAAGTTAAACGAACAAGAAAAAACCCATAATGATAAAAGGCCTAAAAGAATTGGAGAAATGTAAATGAACTGGATCATTACCTCAATCATAAAGACCGCTTGGTATGTTGAAATGATTATTTATATTGAAAAGGATCACATCATTTAAATACTTATGAAGAATTTATGTTATTTACTTATAATTTTTCACAATGATAAGAGATCATTTAAATGTATCCGATGAAGATGAAAACATATTGGAGAATGAAGATAATGATGTTGAAAAAGGCCTTCGTGAGCTAGACTCAAGTTATTTAAAACAAAATGATGTAAAAAAATACTAATTTTGATAACGATATTGATCCAGAAACTCATATATTAAATTTAAAAAATATGAATGGTTCCTATTATTCGGAAGATCAATTGATGCAGGTAAATTTGACAGTATTTTCAATGATTCATTTCAATAATAGAAGTCTCAGAGTTTTTTTTAAAGAGATCAAGACATGTTTAAAATCATCAAACATGTACATTTCAAGTTGTTGCCATTACAGAGACTTGGTTCACTGATGAAGAAAGTGAAAGATTCATGTTAGATGCATATAATTTACATTATGTAACTAGAAAAAAATGAAAAAGGTGGTGGTGTTGAAATTTACAGTATGTACAAAAGAATATTGGTGATAAATGATAGACAGTTTAGTTATTGATGATGTTTTGGAGAGTTTGAGTATTACAGATCAAAATAAATAGAGAACAAAGTATGTTTATATGTTGTTATGTATAGAACACCAAGGTAACACATTAATTATTTTAAAATTTATTACCAAAATTATTAGAGAAATTGAGTATTAAGAAGTCTGTCTGTGTTTGTGGTGACTTCAATATTGATTTATTAAAATGGAAGGTACATAAGTTGACTACTGATTTTATAAATGAGATGTTTAGTTATTGGATTAAGACCGATTATTGATAAACCAACACGAATAAGTGGTAATAGTGTTACGCTCATAGATAATATTTTCACAAATATATATGAAAATACAACAAGTGGAATATTGTTAAGTGATATTAGTGATCATTTTCTTGTGTGTATAAATAGAATCAATATGTAAGTTTTTAAGACTCAGGAAACCTGAAAACCTTGAAGCATTCATAAATTATTTAACACAATGTTCTTGGGAAGGTGTTTATGTTGAAAATCCAAATCAGGCCTACCAGGCCTTTATGGTAAACTTTCAGAAACCATACAACTATTATTGTCCAATCATAATGTACAACCAAAAAACTAAACGTTTAAGAAAACCATGGATGACTTTTGGCCTAATAAAGGCCTGTGAGCAGTCCCAGGGAAAATGTTAAACAGTTATGACAATTTTCTTGAAAAAAAAAAACGGTGTAAAACTAAAGATTTTCTCAGTTATAGGCCTTTATCTGTTATCTACTCCACTTTAATACTTCCTTATATGATGTACTGTGTTGAACTGTGAGATGGAACATATAAAACTTTAATTAATGAGATCTTTTTATTGCAGAAACGTGCCATAAGATTAATAAACAAAGTTGGGTAAATGGACTCTACTTATAAAGTGCTTTTCTACCTGCATCGGTACTCAAAGCGCTTTACAGTGTAGCTCACATTCACACCTGATGGGGATGCTGCCATGCAAGGTGCAAACCACCATCAGGAGCAATTGAGGGTTCAGTGTCTTGCTCAAGGACACCTCTGCATAAACTCATAGCAGGGGATCGAACCGGCAACCCTCTGGTTACAGGGCGGTCACCCTACTCACTGAGCCATCCTTCCCCCTATGTGTATTTTGAACATACACATCCTTTATTTATTAAATCAAGGTTGATGAAATTCAAAGATTTACATAATTTTAAAGTACTTCAACTAATGTTTAAAGCTAAGTTCAAACTTTTACCAGCAAATATACAAAAATACTTTAAACTTCAACAAACTATCATTTCAGAAATGACTGTAAATTTATTTTAACTAAAGCCAGAAAAGGGTTCAGACAAAGGTGTCTGTCTTATGTTGGACCTCATTTATGGAACAACATCATAACTAAATAGATAAAAGAATGTGTTTAGTTTCAAATAGTTAAAAAGAAAGGGTCACAATCTATTTTTGAAAATACTAAAATTTGTGATTTGTGTCTTCTTTTTTTTCTTTTTTCTCTCTTTTCTGTAAATTTTTTTCAAGGTAACCTGCGTTGTAAAAGTTAAGCTTTATTGGGCACACAAGCACTTTTTTGCTTCAGCCTGTTCTTGGTCACTTGCATTATTTGAGTATGAGGTTTTGTTAATGTATATAGTGATGTAACAGGAGACTGATTACAAAAGAAAATTATATTCTAAAAAAAAAAAGAGAGAATCAGTGAGTCAATATTTGATGAGCTTGATGTAATCCGTGTAGATGGAGAGAGTTATGGTGGCTTTGTTTCAGACTCAGAATCTGCACCTTGTCTATTTGTTTACTTGCCTGAGAGAGTTCAGATCTATGCAATCCAGCAGAGAGAGTTTAGATCTATGCAAAGCAGCAGTGGAGAAACCACATCTGTTTGGTATGTGCCACGTTTGATAAATACTACAGTAAATAGTTTTCAATAGATTTTCAGGGTGGTTCGCCACAAACTTGTTGAGTTTGTCATGAAGGTCCTTTGAGTTCTGTAGACGTTCTATAGTTCTATGATCCATGTGCATGGCATCAAGTTGTCGGTTTTCTTGTCCAATCAATATCCAAGGTGATATTGAAACTATATATTTTTTAAAAAAACAAAGAACATTCCAAATGTGGGCAGTTTAATAGGACATAGAATTGTTTTGTTTGGTTAAAAAAAAAAAAAGCTGTTTTTAGTTAATATTAATCAAGTTATCTACATATTATGTGCAAAAGCAATTCTTTGCAAAAAAGTAAAGACAACAACTGCTTTTCTAATCTATATTCTTGGACCTGAGTGGTATTTCTCATTTTAAATAATCGGCTGTACATAATCACATGTAAACAACATTAAGTGCTTATAAAGAAAAGTGTTTCCTTAAAAAAGACCCAGAAGTGAATCAATTTCATGTTAAGTCTTACAAAACTTGTAGAAAGTTATGTCAAATTTATGCCTGTGAATCATCTAAGCTGGTAAAATAATTTATCTTTAAACAATGCATATTCAGGGGACCAGGCTTGGAACACTGGCCTTTCTGTGTGGAGTTTGCATGTTCTCCCCATACATGCATGGGTATTCTCCAGGTACTCCTGTTTCCTCCGACCCTCCAAAAACATGCATGCTAGGTTGATTGGCCAGTGCCAAATTGCCCCTAGAAATGAGTGTGGGTGGTTGTACGTGTGTGGCCCGGCGACAGATTGGCGACCTGTTCAGAGTGTACCTCCAATCAGCTGGGATGGGCTCTGGCACACCTGCAACCCTGTGAGGGATAGACAGTTACGAAGGTGTGACATTGTATATTCATAGAATTACAGTGAACACATCTGATTGTGGCTGCATGTTGGGGAAGTAGATTAACACTGTGATTTCTCAGCGAGAAAGTCAGGCTTCAAGCCCGTTGGAACAAGGCTCGTAATGCTGACCTTTCTGTGTGGAGTTTGCATTTTCTCCCCATGTATGTGTGGGTTCTCACCGGGTACTCTGGTCTCCTCACAACCTCAAAACACATTCCTGTTAGGTTGATTGGCCACAACGGAATTGTCCCTTGGAATGAGTATTTTTGTGTCTGAGTGGCTGTATGTCTCTATATGTAGCCTTGCATCAGACCAGCGACATGTGTGGGTTATACCCACATGGATTAAGATAAAAAAAAGTTACAAATTACTTTTGTGGACATCTCCCAATTCAACAAATAATAGAAGAAAATTCATAGAGCCTATAAGAGTCACAGTATTTGTGTTATTTGTAGCTCACGGGCAAGAGTTTGCAAGGCAATACATCAGTTAAAGAGCTTATCTCATGCAAAATAAACTTTTCAGAGCGTTCTACCTTCTAACATTGATGCGTGGGCCTTGCATTTGTCTCCAAGTAGTTTTTAGAATGATTTAGCAGGTTGATTGCCATGATGAATATTGCAACTACAGATTTTCTCCTTGCTTTATCCCCTTCTCTTTTTCATCTGTATCTCATCCCTCTTCCCTCTCACTCCTTTTCCTTTGTTTCTCTCCCCTGTATTCCTTGTAAGATCTAGCAGAATTGCCACAAATATTTAAGATGTAACATAAAATATGAAAAAAATAAATATTACTTGCCAATGTCGGCACATGGTGGGGACCTTGGTGGAGCAAATCTGTCCAGCCATACTTAACATAAAGATCACCATTCTGCTTGTTATAACGCTGTACAGGACACGGTAAGAATAAATAATGATTCAGTGTTTTCAAAGAAATTATGTCAGTACTTTTGTCCCCTCCCACGTGACAACAAACGAGCAGTTGCTACATTGATGATTCTCTCGCCTTTAACCAGCCAGGATTGGCTCAGGCAACCACGCAACCCCAAATGGGATAAATGGTCCCAAAGGGGACTGGGTACATCAATATTTTATGCAGTAGGAATCATTTCATACATGCTCCATCCACTTCAAGCGCTTCTTCTCCAATTTCCTCCCACATAAACACCTCAACAAAAGCGATAGCATAAACTATTGAAACAATTCAATTAAATTCAATTCAATTTTATTTGTATAGCCCAAAATCACAGAATTTCTGTCTCAATGGGCTTCACAAGAAAAAGAGGAATGTATTAACACAAATGCTAAGTAAACAAGATTAGTACATTTATGCACTTAGACTCTCCGTCTCGGTGAGGAAAAACTCCTAAAAAACCCATCAGTGGGGAAAAAATAAGAAACCTCATGGGGATCCACGTGAAAGAGAGATCCCTCCCCCGGGACGAGCAAACAATGTGTCAAAGATTATTGTTTAAATATTAGCTTATTCTACTCTACAGCTAAATATCTAAAGAAGTCAATAGATGTTCTTCATCCTGAAGGAAACACGGGAGACTCCTCAGCCCGGAGATGTCCAGTACGGGGATGAGTAGATGTTCTTCATCCTGATGGAAACACTGGGGGACTCCTCAGCCCGGAGATGTCCAGGACGGGGATGAGTAGATGATCTTCATCCTGATGGAAACACGGAAGACTCCTCAGCCCAGCGATGCCCTGGACGGGGATGAGTAGATGGATTTCATCCTGATGGAGCGGGGATGAAGAAGCGCGGAGGTCTCCTCGGTGTGGCCATGCCCAGGACAGGAACGCAGAGTCCTGAATGGGGCTCTCTCCCAGAGAGGAGGGAGAGAAGTGGACAACATGTGAATTGTATTGTACCAACTAGCAGTGTAATTCTAAATAAACAGACATTTGAGAACAATGAATGAGATAGAAAGCCAGGGGTTTAGGGTAGAGGGTTAGAGTAGGGGGTATGGGGAAAGAGCCAAGGCAGTCTGGCAGAAAATAGTAGATAGAATTAGAGGACAGAACCCCAATGTACCATACTTTCCCCAGCTTTTACTATCTAGCAGCCAACTAGTAATTATATCAGTTAATTGAATCTGTTTCTATCTGGCCTATTGATAAGCTTGTTCAAACAGGAATGCTTTAAGCCTCCCTTTAAATGTAGGAACACTGCTGGCCTCTCTCACTTGAGCTGGGAGCTTATTCCATAAAAACGGAGCTTGGTAGCTAAAGGCTCTACCTCCAACTGTACTTTTTGAAATCCTAGGAACCATCAACAGCCCTGCATTTTGTGAGCGGAGTGTTCTGCTTGGTTGATAAGGTACTATAAGTTCACTAATGTAGGATGGAGCCATGCCGTTTGTAGGTTAGTAAGATGATTTTAAACTTGATCCTAAACTCAATAGGAAGCCAATGGAGAGACGCTAGCACAGGAGTAATATGATCTCTTCTATGAGTTCCTGCTAATAGTCTTGCTGCTGCATTTTGAACCAGCTGAAGACTTTTTAGGGAAGACTTAGGGCATGCTACGAGCAAAGCGTTACAATAATCCAATCTCGATGTAACAAATGCATGGATGAGTTTTTCAGCATCACTTTTACATAAGATATTTCGGATTCTAGAAATGTTGCAAAGGTGAAAAAAAATGCAGTTTTACAAGTCTGTGCTATGTGAGCTTTAAATGATAAATCTGGATCAAATAAAACTCCTAGGTTTCTAACGGTGAGGCCAGAGGCCACAGTTACTTCGTCAAAGAAGACTGCTTGGTCAGTAAAAACATCTCTCAGAACACACTACACAATCAAAATTATTATTACTTAACCAATGTTTGGTGCAGCTATTGTGCTTCCAGTGTCGTGTCAAGATGGGCTGCTTCGTCAAGATGAGTTACCAATCGGTTGAAAAGTGCTATTAGTATGGAGTAAGATTAACTTTATTTTATTTTATACAGTATATATGAGACAATTGAATTATTGTGGAATGAGATTAACTTTTTTTTTTCTTTTTACTGAATAAATAGGTAGAACCTATTTATCGTGAATAATGACGACAAGGATGAATTATTGTTTAACATTGATTTATGAGATAAATAGAACTCATTCATTGTCATCTTAGAATAGTTCAATGGAGGGGTGTCAAACTCTGGTCCTAAACAGCTAGTGTCCTGAAGGTTTTTATTGTGTTCCTGCATCTACACACCTGATCCAGGTTACTGAGTCAATGTGCCAAATCTGATTGACTGTAGATTCCACTTTATGTGCATCAGCTGTATTGAACCTGATACACATGAAAAATTGTGAGAACGCCAGCCTTCCAGGACTTGATCTTGATACCTGTGGTTTAATGGGTATTTTTTAATCCCTAACATAGCATTTTGACTCTTTCTGATCACGACCATAAGAATGGCAGCATAACTCAACAAGTAAATTTAATTGATGCACGTATTGTGATAAAATACCATACCATACAGTATACAGCATACTTTCCGAAATATTATTGCTATAGCTATCATAATTTGACATGTAAATATATTTATCAATTGACACAATTGTTCACAGAAGCATGAGGAAGCCCAACACAATTGGTAGCTCAGATGGAGAGGGGGGGAGGTAGCCCCCAGTGTATCTCTTTTTAACTACAGAGTTTTGATTTTCATTTTGTAGAGATGCACGGTGGTGCAGTTGTTGGCCCAGTGGCCTCACCTGAAGAAAGTTGGAGGTTTTAGTCCCATAGTCGGGTCGAAGCTTGAAATACTGGCCCTTCTGTGTGGTGTTGGCATGAACTTAAAATATGTTCTTCTTTCTTAAAATTTAAACATCATAAAAATAAAAGTATTAGTGATTATAAATAAGTTAAAAATAAGGGAGAAAAGAGGATAATGTAAAGTTTATTGTGGTTTTTTGTTTGAGTGGAGATGTGTACTTTGTAGATTTAATTTTTGTTTGATTGCAAAAATGCTGTTCAATTAAATTTATACGGATGTATAAGGATAGGCAGTTACAAACCATGCTTCAGCCTATTCCTTTTCTTTGGTCTATTTCTTTTTTTGTTACATACTGTATTATTATTAAGGTTTGTATGATCAAATGAATAAATCCAATCTGAATCTGAATCTTAGACACATTGGCTGCTTGTCCCGGGATCTCTCTTTCATGTGGATCCCCATAAGGTTTCGTTTTTTTTCCGCCACAGCTGTTTTGTTTTTTTAAGTTCTCATCGTGAAGGAGGGTCTAAGGGCAGGAATGTGCTGAAATTGTTTAGTTTGCGTTTGTTTAGTTAGCTTTTAGCTTTGTATTTGTATAAATTTTCTTCCTTTTTGGTTCTTTGGTAGTTGTTTTTGTAAAACAAAGTTTTTTCCCCTCTGTTATAAATTGAAGACTGTGAGAAATTTGTTTTTATATTGAGGTGTACAAATAAAATAGAATTTAATTTAATTTGGGAAACACGGTGGCACAGTAGTTGGCTTGCATGTCAAGTTGATTGGTCGGCACCAAATTGTCCCGAAGAATGTGTGTGTCCCTGATACAGACTGGTGACCTGTTCAGGGTGTACCCTGCGCAACCCCATAAGAAGATGACTGACTGAATTTATTTTCAGGCTAAACTTCAGACCACTTTCCTGTTTGCAAATGATTATCGACAAGTTTCTAATACAAAGACAAAGGATGTAAATTATCATTTAAAAAAAAGACCAATATTGGCTTTAAACTGACGTGTTAAAGGCAAATAAAAAAATATTATAACTTGATTTAATCAATATTAGATCAATTATTCTGTGTTGTACCAACCTGCAAGACATCACAGAGGGAATATTAAAAGGTCTATCTACGTGATCCCTCCTTCTACGTCATTACGTTTCTCCCCCATAATGCATTGCGTTGTTTACTGGCGGTTTGAGAAACAGTTTAAAATGAAACTTTAATCGCTTTCACATTGACTTTCTTCGCCTTTAACATCGACTTAACCTTTTGAATTTAAGAGAACGGATCGAGTTTTGATAACACAGTTTAAATTGATGATCCAGGAGAAAAATCCTGTGAAAGTGACGTTGTTAGTAAGGTAAGCTTGCTATGGTGACAGAAACGGTTACTTTCAAATAACCAACTTATCTTTATTAATTCACTTTCTGAATTCACATAAAGGATTGCAAACTGGACTGTTGACCGACATGCAGAACGAGAACGACCTTCATAATACAACCAAGCTGCTGACACCAGCGGATTTTACTCGATCAACACGTAAGTTTAAATTGTTTTCTTGTTAAATTAACCAAACACGTGTTAACAAGGTTAGCTAACGCGCTCTATGAAATATATCAAAACATATGTAGCAGGTGTAGTATTTAATTGCATGGTTTTTGTTGTTTTATTCTGCACGTTTTAAATGTCTTGTGTTTTTTTAACACGTTTTAATCGTTTGATGTATTTCACGTGCTTCCAAGAAGAGGTGCAGTCTCTGATTGTTGTAGCAGCTGGGTTTCCACCCAGCCTCGTCCCCACCCGTGTGGAGTTTGCATGTTCACCCCGTGTTTGCGTGGGTTTCCTCCCACCCTCCATAGACATGCATGCTAGGTTGATTGGCCGGTACCAAATTGCCCCTAGAAATGAGTGTGTGTGGATGGTTGTATGTCTGTGGCCCCGCGACAGACTGGCGACCTGTTGGGGGTGTACTCTGCCCTTCGCCTTAAATTGGCCAGGATGGGCTCCGGCACTCCGCAACCCCGAAAGGGACAGACGAATAAGAAGATGACTGACTGACTGGTACTTTTTGTTCTGACCCCTTATTGACCGTCAGTAATTATTAATAATTTTTTTCCAGACAAGATTTGAATAATTTTTCTAGAAATTTTGTAAACTGAGGCAACAATGAGATGGGTCTATCATAGGTGAAGCTGTCTTTATTACAATTTTTAAATAAAGGATTCACTTTATGGTAAATGGACTCTACTTGTATAACGCTTTTCCATCTGTGTCGGTACTCAAAGCGCTTTACAGTGTAGCTCACATTCACCCATTCACACCTGATGGGGATGCCTCCGTGCAAGGAGCAAACCACCATCAGGAGCAATTGGGGGTTCAGTGTCTTGCTCAAGGACACTTCGGCATGAACTCCTGGCGGGGGATCGAACCGGCAACCCTCCGGTTACAGGGCGGTCACCCTACTCACTGAGCCATCCTTCCCCTTTTTAATTTACTTGGGAAGCAGCAGGACTGGAGAGATACATTACATATGAGTTAGAGGCTTGGAAATATCAATAATATTTTTGACATGTTAATACCATGACAGTCTGTGGAAAATTTGCTTGCACATTTTTGAACAATACCTTTTATTTCTTGTTCGGTGGTTGGTGAGAGAAAAAACGAGTGATGGTTCCTTATCATTGTTTCACTAGCTTGAATATGTTCTTCCCATGTATGTGTGGGTTTCCTCCCACCCTCCAAAAACATGCATGTTTCATACCATAGGATGGTATTTGGCACCCCCAGCAACTCCTTTAGGGATAAATGATTCAGAAGAGGAATGAATACTAGATATAACGTTTTAGATATAACATTTAATAATTTTAAAATTCTAGATATATACAGTGCCCAGCATAAATGAGTACACCCCCTTTGAAAAGTAACATTTTCTACAATATTTAAATGAAAACAAACAATATTTCCAAAATGTGTACAGACTAAGTTTAATACAAGCATCTGTTGAACTTTTGACTTAAAACAAAAGTTAATAACTGAGTTGACATATTTTTCAGTTTTAGTCAAATTAGTGTTGTGCAAAAAAGAGTACACCCCACTCTAGGTCTGTCAGCAAAGCTACGTTTTAGGCTCTCAATGTATAATTAAACAAGCATTTCCACCACAGGTGAGTCTATTTAGTCACTACACAGGTGTTCATCAGCCAGTTGGCTATACAAAAGAGTTTTACCCAAAGCAAACCACCCCTTCCCATTTCCTGCTGTCTGCAATGTCACCACATGGAAGAGAAATTACACTAGATCTGTGAAAGAAAATCATTTCTTTACACCAGAAAGGTAAGGGCTACAAGAACATAATCAAAACCATACTCATCAGTAAGAATACAGTTGCAAAAGTAATTAAAAAATTTAAGAAAGATGGAACTGCAGCCATTGCAGAGACGTCCAGGTCGACCACGAAGCTTAACACCACGACAGGAGCGTCTTGTGATGAGAAGGGTTGAAGAAAACCGGCATACAAGTTCCCTGCAATTATCTAGGGAAGTAGAAGGTGCAACTGGAGTGACTGTTTGTCGTGACACAATATGCCGTATAGTGCAGAGGAATGGCATGCATTGGTGTCGTCCTCGAAAGAAGTCTCCCCTAAAGCTCAATCACAAGAAAGTCCGTCTAGAGTTTTCCAAGGTCCATACTGACAAAGATGAATGCTACTGGGACTATACAGTATACTGTGGAGTGATGAGACCAAAATCACTCTTTTTGGAACCGATGGCTTCAAAACTGTCTGGCATCATAAGGGTGAGGAATACAAAGAAAAGTGCATGGTGCCCACAGTGAAACATGGAGGGAGTACTGTCCTTATGTGGGGCTGCATGAGTGCTGCTGGTGTTGGGGAGCTGCATTTTATAGATGTCATCATAAATTCAGAAAAGTACTGAAAACTAAGATGCTTCCGTCACTTCTTGCCCTTGGTTGTTGTGCCTTTTTCGAAGACGAGAATGATCCTAAGCAGACATCTAAAGCCACTGCTAGCTTTCTGAAAAGGAACAGGGTGAGAGTGATTCCCTGGCCAAGTATGTCACCTGATCTGAACCCAATTGAACATCTTTGGGGAATTCTAAAGCAATAGGTTGAGCATCACTCTCTATCCAACATCCAATCTCTGAAAGAGGTCATTGTTGAAGAATGGAAAAAGATTGATGTTGCCAAATGTTGCCAACTTGTGCATTCCATGCCCAGGAGACTTACAGCTGTCATTAAAAATAATGGAGGCCATACAAAGTACTAAATGTACTAAATTCAGTAGTTTTTGTTGCGGGGTGTACTCATTTTTGCACCACCCTAATTTCAGTAACACTGAAAAATATGTCATTTTTATATTCTATTATTACTTTTTTGTTTGAGTTATAAGTTCAGATGTTGTAATAAACTTCATCTGTGAATATTTTAGAAATATTTACTTTTGTTTTCATTTAAATGTTGTAGAAAATGTTACTTTTCAAAGGGGGTGTACTCATTTATGCTGGGCACTGTATATGATAATGTTAACCCTTGTTACAGTCTAATCCCAATCGTTTTGTGTTTGGTAGAAAATCCAGAAATGGTCCTCCTGCCGCCTTCATTTTTTGAAGTGCCTTGTACGTCTTCTACTGATGAAAAGCGTCAGGCACCCCCACTAATGCCTCATCCGTTACCAATGTTTGGATCATCAGAAAGCCACACCCAATTTAATCCATGGATCGCATTGTCCAAAGCTCATGAGGAAATGTCTACAATAAAAAAAGAAAATCAAAGACTCCAGAAGCTTCATGATGACCACACGAGAGCAAGTAGGAATTCTGCTGGTCAACAATTGGAACTTGAAAGCAGGTATTTTTCCAATAATTGGTGCCTTATCAGCAAACACAGTAATTGTCAGCTACTATGTTAATATCAAGAAAACCTCAGGAAAAAATAGGTACTAATTTGTTTTATCTAAATAATTTCTCAAAACTTTTACAGATTTGTTATTACAATATTCTTTTTTTAAAAAATGAACATGATAATAATAATTAGCAACTGAATGTTTTTTTTTTTTCTTTTAGCAGCTGCAGTGAGTGTCAACTGGCCTGTCACAAACTTAACCTGGCAAACGAGGAGGTGTCCAAACTTCTAAACAAGCTCGAAAGCAAAGAGGTAGACAAGAAAGACATTACTTCACAAAATAAAGATTTTTTTTTTACTGACACATTTCATTTTCAGACTTGTGTAGTCGAGGATTGTTAGAGTTCTGGGGACTTACAGCTCACTTTAGTGTTTAGTATTGTAGTACTTTTCTTTATGTGAGAAGGGAGACTGACAGAAGCATTGGTGCAGTGTCAGCAATAAGTAGGACACTGCGTCAGTCTGCCGTGACGAGTAGAGCCTTCCACCAAAAACCAAAGCTCTCAATTTCCCAATCTAGTTCTCTACTCTTACTTGGTCTCATGGTGTTGGTGGGTGACGGTGGATCAGCGGTAGAGCGCTCGCCTGAAGGTTGCGGGTTCAATTCCCGCTGAGACCACCGTCTAGGGTCCTTGGAGAAGACACCTAACCCCCGCTTCTCCCACCATTGGCGCCATCGAAGGGCAGCCTGCTGCGGTGTAAGGAGTGCAGCACACAAATTTCCCCGGTGAGGGATGAATAGAGTAATTTATTTATTTTATTTATTTACTTGTGCTCACCGTTTGTGAGTGGAAACTGTCAGAACAAGATCCTGGATACAAGCGACTGAGATGAGCTTCCTCCACATGATGGCCGGGCTCTTGCTCAGAGATAGGGTGAGAAGCTCTGTCATTTGGGAGGAGCTTGAAGCTCCTCTGTGTTGAGAGAAGCCAAATGGGGTGGTTCGGGTATCTGGTTAATATGCCTCGTTAGCGAGGTATTCTAGGTGTGTCCCACCAGGAGGAGATCTGGAGGCAGACCCAGGACCTGCTGGAGAGACTATGTCTCAGAGCTGGTCAAGGAATGCCTCAGGATCATCTCAAGTCAGCTTGAGGATATGGCAAGGGAAGTCAGAGCTCCCTTTTAAGGCTGTTGCGCCTGCGGCCTGGCCTTAGATAAGCAGAAGACATGCAGCCCTCTTCTTTAAATTTTTGAGGCCTTGAAAAAAATCTGATTAACCTGTTTATTTAAACAACTGCAGTTTGAAAAAAAACAAAAACAAAGCAGACTCTACAGAGTAGAAAAACAGAGATACAGGAAGTTAATTAAAAGTCTGACTCTCAGGTGACATTGAGCAGGCTGCAGGCAAAAGAGGAAGCAAGAAAAGTAACGTTAAGACTGATTCAATAACTTGAGCAGATCAAGAGGAAGCAGGACTTTCTCGTAGGTCACAAATTCTAAGAAGAAATTAAATTTTTTATATATATATTATAATATTTTCTCTTGCAAATGCAAAATTTATAATAACTTAGAAATGGCCACGATCAGTCTTTTAAAATCTGACCATTCACAGCAGTAAAGTGGATGAAGAAATATCTTCACATGACAAAAACAAAAGCGCTGTTTTTTTCTTTTTTTTTGCCACATCATAACTTTTTGCTTTTCTGTACTTTTCTCAACAGCTGTTAAATCAAGATTTGGATAAAGAAAACAAGAAGTTAAAAGTAAATCTCACAGATATGTCAACAGAACTGGAGCGGTTAAAAAACGCGCTCATTGTATTAACTGCGGAGCGAGACGAACTGAAGCAACAGTCAGGGTAGGTTTAATAGTCACTTTTTTTTTTTTTAAAGTTAACCGTGTGGTTTTGTTTCTTTAGTTAACTGCTTGCTTTTCTTTTTCTTTCTTTTCTTTTTTTTTTAGTCAATTCGGAAAAGACTGTGAGACGCAGTCCGTAGAACTCAACCTGCTTATAAACTACATTGGCCAGGCTGCTTTGGACGACGTTGGCAAAGGCCAACCGAAGAAAGTTTTGGAGGTGGAGAAATTAAAATTGATTAAGTATTGATTGATTAAATGTTTTCTGGATTTATTGTTTTTGAGATAATAGAAAAACAAATGATAATGCAAATTATCAGCTAACTTCTATTATCTGGCACGCTGTAAGATGAATTGTCTGCTCTACATTGTTGAATTTTTCCAGAGACTGTACAGACAGAACGCACTCCTTCAGAAGACTACGGACAACATGACAATTAAACTTAATTGTATGCAGGAGATACTCGCCCTTCAAGAAGCGGAATTAGCAAGGAAGGTTAGTGGTTTTTGGATAAATTAAAACATACATTTTAATCACAGTCAGCGGTTATAAGAAAACATCTCTTTACAACTTTTGTGCGAGGGAATGAGCTTTCATGTCATAATGCAGCTATGTCTAACACAGCGTTTTTCAACCAGTGTTCCGCGGCTCACTAGTGTGCCGTAAGAGATGGTCAGGTGTGACGTGGGAAATGATCCTATTTCACCTCATACGATTGTTCGGGATCCACCGGTAGCTCCCGAAAGGTTGTTTTGGTTGATCTCATGGTGTTTGTGTAAAAAACGGATTAAAGCATATTTATGTTTATCAGTATGAAATCTTTTATTTAGAGTCAGGCAGCACTGTCCTGCGATAGTTTACTGTAACCATAGCAACCCACTTTTCTTTGCTTTTGATTTGTTGCATAATTCTGTCACACACACACTTTCGAACTTAAGGTCATAGACAAAAAGCCCTTTAGAAAATCCTGGAGTCGCCCCTGAGAACAGAATCAGATGGATGGCATGCTTTGGTAACCACTAGTTTAGACTGGTTAAATGACGTGCTAGATTCTTTTTTTCCTCCTTTTATTAATTGCCGCCATTTTAGAAAATAGGGGGGCTCACATACTAATTTGCTGTTCCTATTTTAGCCTCTAGATGGCAGCATTTAGAACACGCAGGTAACAGCGCTGCTGCCCAATGTATTACGTAATTCTACATGCGGGCCAGGAGCTATTGATTTTATGACGGAGGCTGCGGGCCGGATGAAAATTGACAACAGGCCGCATTTGGCCCCCGGGCCGGACTTTAGACATGTCTGTTGTAACTTATGCATACTTAAAAATGACACCTCTTAATAACTCCTTTAAACAAAGTAAACATTGCTTTGTGTCTTTAAATCAGTCGTTAGCGCAACCAAACTTAGCAGTGGCAACAAGCTCGCATTAGCTTGAAGCTGGCATGCCGTTTGTGCAAAATAGGTGGGAATCTTTAACTGTCTGACCAACAAGCCCCTTTGTTGCTGTTGCCGCCATGGTGTGTGACTTTCTAGTGGCTGCGGGTTTGTTGTGTAGATTGTGTGATGTGAAAGTCTGACGCCTATTGTTTGCTACATTTTCGTCTTGTCTACAGAAACTTGCAAACGTCTCGTCACAAATGCAGCTCTACCAAAGAGCTGCATTTGTTTTGTTATCATTGCGTGATTGTCATGAAAAAAAAAGCCTTGTCAACAAAAAAAACAACAGTGTTCCCCTGTGACCTGGCCCTGGATAAACAGAAGATAATGGAACGGACCAAAGAGTTTTACTTTAATTTTGAGTAATGTGTCTTACTTTTGTTTTTCAACAGATTACAACAGACTTTCTTGAAAAAGATTCTTCCAAATCTCTTCAATTGATTCGATTCTGGCGAGTGAAAGTTTTTAACTTAACTCTCCAACTTCGCTCAAAGGACATGGAGATGAAGCAAGAGAAAGAAACCTTTCTTTCAGAGGTATGATACTTAAATATGAAAGTGCCATTAACTTCCAACCTGTTTGAAATAAAAATCTGTTTTGTGAATTTTAGATGAAGTCCATTGAGGAGAGACTTGAACAAGCATTGCACCAGACATGTGTTCTACAGCAGAGGGTGAAAGAAAAGACAGCCCAGTTGGAGCTGGAGAAAGTGGAAAAAGAGGTTTGAATTTGATTTACTGATGTGATTTCATTTGTGGTCTTAAAAAGACATCATCACCAGTTTAGAAATTGATGCAGATGATCTTAAATGTGCTCTGACTGTCGTTTCTGTGTTTTTATCCAGGAGCTGAAACAAAATATTGCCTCGCTCCGTGAAGATTATTCTGAATTGAAACTTGAGAGGAAGAAAACAGAAGTGGACATTAAGAGGCTGGCAGAGGCCGTGCAGAAGTAAAATAAAATTCTTTAAATATTTTATTTGTCAGTAATTCCCTCTCTCAGACAATCTCTACATCATGTCCTTAAAGCTTCAGATTTGAATTCCAAAACGGGGTAAAAGAAATGCAAAGGACAACAAAAAAAATGGACCAATTAAACCTGAGGATTTCATCCGCCAATGGAAGAGTGGCGGAAATCCAAGGTAGAGACACACTGGACGAGAAAATGTTGTAAACAGAAAAATTTAGTGTGTTGCATAGTTTAACAAATGCATATGTTTTATTTAAAAAGGTTTGGTGAAGAGGAAAACAGAATGGCAAAAGCGTGTGAATGCCGAAAAAAAAGAGCGGAATGATGAGAGGTACAGTTTCAGCAATTTTGAAAGCTAATGAGTTCAGGTATTTCTTTCTGAATTTGCAGGAAAACAGAAACAAATAGAAGTTCAATCAATTGTTTTTTTCTCGCTTTTTGAAATGATCCAATATTCATTTGATCATTTTAAAAACACTTGTCGCCACAGTTTTAGTCTGGCTTCTGTGTAATTTTGTAATTAATTCTAATTCTGTGTTCTGTTTTTTTTTTTTTTTTTAATCAATTCAATCTTTGGTTATCCAAAAATTAATCTTTTTTTTCTAAATCTCAAACATTGTAATATTCTGTATTAAGGAACTGAATGTAAACGAACAGTAAATAAGTATTACATAAAATATATAAGATTCAAGGAAATGAAATGAATTTTGTGAATAATGTGATTTGGTTGAAAATTTTTCCTCCAAACAGCATTAAAAAACTCCAAATGGAGCTCGAAGTGATGATCGAAGATAGAGCCGGACTCGTTAAACAGCTCGCCAGAACTCCCGAGCTCATCGCCCAATCTCTGACCGAAATAACCAACAAATGTGAGGCTCCGCATCTAAACACCGAAATGATGCACTTTAATAAAAATGAGTCAAAACCAGTTTTCTTTACATGTCGTCACCAGATGAACGGGAAATTGAACTGCAGGTGGAGGAGATCAAACTGTATCAAAAGAATTTGGAGAAGGTTGGAGAAAGGAAAGAAAATGTTGTGGAGGTCGTACAGGACTTGAAGAGCCGGGTGGAATCTAGCACTCGCATAATGCAACAATTAATCAGTGACTTTGCTGAGAAAAAAAAGCACAATGAACAAGGTGAGAATATACAGTGCTGCCTGGTAGTATTGGCACCCCTTAATTTTATTCACAACTTTTTTAATATCTCCAGAAATAAATGGAAATGGACACAATTTGCAATACCAAAGTGTTTTAATTGAAGGTCCAAAGCAACTGAAAAGTTATTTTCGTTCAAAATAGGCATTTTAATTTCTAAGACAACAAAAAACAGAAATACAGCAGGTGCAGGGATATTGGCACCCCTCCTTAGTATTTGCAGGCCCAGACTGTTCCAGGTGGGCCTGCAAGTCCATAAATGTTAACTGAGGTGATTCTGTCACCAATTGCACCAACTTTCGACGACTTCTATGATTGATTTTTCTTTCACCCCCACGCCCAGGGAGGTTCTTGACAGTTCCATGCTTTAAATATTTCTTAATAACTTTATGCACTGTTGATACAGGTATACCAAGCTCTTTGGAGATGGCTTCATATCCTTTGGAGCTCTTGTGTTTGCATTTCTTGTTTCTTCAGACAGCTCTTTTGTTTTCACCATTGTGAAAAAGGGACTGAGTGGTTTCACTCATTCACTCAGTCCCTGAGTTTTTCAACGTTTTTCGAAACACAAATCTCATTCATTGGCCATTTCATGTCACATCGGCACAAACAGGTCTTTTGTAATGTACCAAAGGTGGGTCAAATTAGGTTAAGTTAGGTTTTAGGACTAACAGCAAAGGGTGCCAATACTAGTGATACAGCAAGATTTACCTTTTAAATAAACCATATGCTATCTGGAAAAATTCTGTATCACTACATCACTTTTGTTCAGGAGATGTTTAACTGTAAGAACATAAACTTCAAGGGTGCCAATTCCACTAAGTGGCGCTGTATGTATTTGAGCTATAGGTGTTCAGTATTGGAAGAAAGTGACTTTGTTTTTTTAACTTTGCATTATAAAATAGTGTGTATAGAATGTCTTTTCTAACAGGTACAAGACTGTTTTCAGCAATATTTGTAACGCCGACTAGACCTTTGCCATCTAGTCTGCTTCTCTCATCCCCTTCACAATGTTCTCACTTGTGTGATCCTCTGGGAAATATGTTGTTTGTAAACAGTGACTTCCATGTTGGAACTCCTGATAATGGAGCCAGACGCTGTCTGAATGCTCGAGTCCGTATTTTATTACTTTACATCATCTGACTGCTGTTTTTTTTTTATTTTTTTATTTCTGCCTATTTTCTTGTGTTTGTTGCGCTTTTTAAAAAACTATTGTCAGGAAGTTCAAAGTTCAGAGAGAGAAAAATTCTGTTCTTTTACCTCAACTTGAACTGCCAAAAAAAAAAAATCTCCTTTTAACTTTGTACTCATTTTTAAGTTGTAGTATTGACTGATCCTCTTTGCACTTTGTGTACACTGTTGGTATCTTCTTTCATCTGCACAGTCCAGCCTGGGGTTAAGTTTAAAACAGGGATTTCCACTGAACTCTCAGAAATATTCCATCCATGTGACTGTTTGCTTTGCTCCTGATTGCTCTATTTCAGCTGCACAACTGGTCTTATGAGAAAACCATCATTCTCAAAAGATTGAAACCAACCAAGAAAACACTGGCATAGTTTATCTTAAACCAGGTGTTAAACTCATTTTAGCTTAGAGTCACATAGTTAAAAGCAGCCTGGATCATATTAGAAACATCAAAACCAAAAATGAAAGAAAAAACTGTTTTCTTCATTTCTATTTAACAAATATTTAACAATCAAAATGGAAAAAATAAACAATAATTTTGCCTCCTAAATTTATTTTTTGTCTTCATCCGATATTCTTTATTTTACCTTCCATGTTTTTTATTAATATTAAAATGATTAAATTGTTTTGTTTTTTTTTACTTTGTTTTAGGTTTTAGCAAGCGGCCGAAAATTAGCTTCCTTTGGAGGGTCTTTTGGCTCTCACTCAGAGATCGGGTGAGGAGCTCTGCCATCTGGGAGGAGCTTGAAGTAGAGCTGTTGCTCCTCTGGGTCGAGAGAAGCCAGGTGGGTTGGTTTGGGCATCTGGTTACGATGCCTCCCAAACGCCTCACTGGTGAGGCGTTTTGGACATGTCCCACTGAGAGGAGACCCAAAGGCAGACCCTAACACCTGTCTAATGGGGAACACTCGGGGTCCTCCCAGGTGAACTGGAGTATGCAGCTGGGGTGACAAACTCTGCAGGCAGAGCTTTTGGAATGGAGGATCTCTAATAATGGGGCTCCATTAATGGAGCTATGTAGGGATGAGGAATGATACACACAAACAGTCAGGGAAGTAGTTTAGTCACAAGAGAATAAATATTTTGTAACGGAAAGAATAAAACTGGAGCTAGTGTTTTATAAACTAAACTCTTTTTCTTTGACCTCCATGCTGTTTTGCTGCTTGTTAAGCAGATGTAATAAAATGTATCTTACTCCTTTGGGTTTTTTTCTCTTTCAGCTATGGAGAAAAAGTGCACCTGATTGAGACTGAGTGTGCTGAGAGGATTAGAGAAATGGAGGCTGAGGTCTCTGCTGTGCGCTGCAATTACACCAAAGCAGGTATGGGGTCAGTACTGACCAGCCTGAAGTTACAACTCAACATTGGGGAATGAAGTCATATCTTTAATCCAGACAGTGATTTAATAAGTCTGGACATGTTTAACGCTGTTTATAACAGGGTGATAAAACAGCATGTCCATCCGGCTAATAATCTGTCTGTTCTATATGGTGCAGTCAATACTCTGAGACATCTTCAAGAGGTTTCAAAGGATGACGACAAAGTGGATGTAGTAGAAGATTTGGAAGGTTGAGAATGAGCAAAAGATTAAGATGGACGTCTTGCTGTATGTAAAGGTCAGCTGTTCAGAATTTTTTTAAGTGTTCAGATTTTTAAATAAATGTACTCATCTAGCTTGTGTTTTCTGTTTCAGAGAGACTAATGAGTACTTTGGATGATCTTGCTGTATTTACTTCTGTTGTGACTCCCAGTTCCGAGTCGGAGCAGGAAGACTAATCAAGCGCTACGTGAGACTGTTGATCTGCGCCACTCATACTTCTTTGTTTGATTAAAGAAGAAAAGGACACCACCGGCACTTTAGAATCCTAAGAAAACATTCCTATTAAAATAGCAATTTAAAAAATGCACTAAATCAAGATGGCCGTCAGATAAGACACAGATCAGCTCTTTTTTTTTTAGTTTTCATGTTTTCTACATGTTTACATTTTTGTTGTTGGTACATTTTTGGCCATGTTTACACTGTTTGACGTTACGTATTTGGCCATTGTTATGGCGGTTTATGTTTTATGTGTATTTCTGTGTTAATACGTTTTTTTGTTTTTTTTTATGATAAACTGTTTTTCATGTTCTGACTATTTGATTGTGAAATTGTGTGTTAGAGTACCAAAAAGTCAGTTAGTCAAACCAAACACATTAAATCATTTTCTTCCAAGATGAAATAGTTTGAAATCATTTGATTGTAATTATAGATTGTATTGTTCTGTTCCATCGTCTCCCGCTTATCCGGGGCCGGATCATGGGGGCAACAGCCTCAGATGGGGAAGCCCAGGCTTCCCTCACCCCAGCTGCATCCTCCAGCTCACCCGGGATGGATCCCGAGTTGTTTCCCGGCCAGTTGGGACACATAGTCTCTGCAGTGGGTCCGAGGTCTGCCTCTTGGTCTCCTTCTGCTGGGACATGCCCGAAACACCTCACCAGCGAGGCAATCAGGGGGCATCCTGACCAGATGCCAGAACCACCCCATCTGGCTTCTCTTGACCTGGAGGAGGAGTGGCGCGACACCGAGCTCCTCCCGATGGCAGTGCTCCTCACCCAATCTCAGAGTGAGAGCCCAGCGAAGGAAGCATGTTAATTTTACTGTAGTTTAAAACAGACTTTTGGAACTGCTTCATTATGCTTCATAGTTTGAAGTCAATTTAGAAGATTTTTCTGTTAGACATGATCAATATTTTTTATTTCAAACTTCCACAGAACTGCTGACGATAAACACAGTGATGAACCAAATAAGTGTGCTATTTGTCATGAGTTCTAATAAATTTTCCAACAGTTTAAAGTTTTAAGCCTCCAGGTAAAACCACCTAATGGGCAACCTGGAGTGAAAATACAATCAATAATCAATAACTTTATCTGTGAGGAACTTCATTTACATTTACAGAGCGCCAGGACAAACACAGACAAATGCATAAAAACCACATTCATTAAACACATCATAAAACAATAACATATAAATAAATAAAAACAGAATAAAACAATGAATTGATCAATAAGAACATTTACTTATTTCTTCAGTTGATGAAATAAAATCCAGGTACGTATGTTGTGGTTTTTTTAGTTGTCTTTTCTATATGTATCCACTAGATGGGGGTGTTGTGTTTAATTCAGTTTATGACCGTCACAAGGCCCCTCAGCCATTCAGTCGTCGGATTGAGATAGGTATGAAGCTGGATGTGGCTCTCTTGGTCTTAAGTGCGAGGGATCTGAACCTACGACCGGATGGTAAGAGGGTGTAGTGTGAGTGCAGGATGTGTGAACTGCACACACATCCTGCAGGAGATCTGAGTACCTTTTCTCAGGACTTGGTTATTGTAAATGGAAGTGAGTGATTCTTGTTGATGTCCAATGATTTTTACCGCTGATTGTAATGATCTTATTGAGAGTGTTGCGATGTGAGACAATGAGTGAACCAAACCAGGCTGTGATATTGAATGTGAGGATGGATTGGATGAAGCATTTGTAGAAGTTTGCGAAGTTTACGGAGGAAAAAGAGGCGTTGTTGACATTTGGAAAAAATGTTTTCTGTGTTGAGTTGAAAATGAGTTTGTGATCAATTATGGTGCCAAGATATTTGTATGAGTGAACCTTTTCTAATGCTTTGTTATTAACTGTAAGTGTGGGGAAGGTGATAAGTCCGTGGTGGAATGAGAAGACCATTTCTTTGGTTTTTAACACATTTAAGTCCAAACAGTTGTCCTTACACCACAGGAAAAAGGTGTCCAGTTCAGCCTGTAGCAGTCCATTTGTGTTGGTAGTGTCCATGATAACAGTGTCGTCTGAATACTTGATGTATGTTATTCCTGGGGTGGTGCTCCTGCAGTCATTTGTGTACAGAATGAAGAGAGTGGAGATATTACTGAACCTTGGGGTAACCAGTGAATATTGCTCTCACAGTGCTGAGATGTCCATTTATTCTGACCCTCTGGTCCCTCACCATGAGGAAGGAAAGACTCAGAGAATGAGATGGGGGTTAACATTGCAAGGTGTTAAAGGCACTTGAGAAGTCCTCGAAGACAAAGCTGACATGGGATTTGGGCTTTTCCAGGAGAGGAGTTACTCCATGCATCAGAGTCAGCACAGCATCGTCCACACCACATCGTCCACAATCGAAATTTTTCGGAACCGGTTCCGCGGCCGTCATTTTACCCGGACTGATAAGCGCTTGTCTAAACGGATCCGCTAACGGTTCCGGTTCCGCCCCCTCACTCGCAAAGAACGGTGCGCACGTGCGCTGCTGCTACACACACGCAAATTTTCAAGCCGAGCGAAGCGCAATGGCGAAACGTGCAAAGCGATCTCGAGTTTGTCTTTATTTTACCTTAATCGATGCCGACAACGCACGTTGTCTAAAGTGCAATAAAGTATTTTTATGTAAAAGTGGAACCACAAGCAATTTGTCCAAATACGGTACCAAAATCCACGCCATTCAGACTGAATGATGCACTGTGCTTGACGAGCGCACTAAAGCAGCTCCGACTCCGATGCAACAGGTGCTAATAAATTACTTCACACGCATTGCTTGAAAACACACGTGCTCCATGTTTTATTATATAAAAAAACCCAATAAAAATGAAATGAAAATGCTTTAATTATTATTTTTAACTTATTTGTTAGAAAAAAATTGCACATCTTTTATTGTTAGCAAAAAACAAAAACATTTGCTCCTGTTAAACTTAACAACCGGTAATATTTATTTCTTTTTCTAACTTTGACATTTTATTTGTTTTTATTACAGTCCAGTTCAGATGTATTTTGAGGTATCCTATTTTATTTAAGTAAGGTATACTTTATTTAAATATTGTTTTGTTTGTGAGTTCCACCATCATCCAATTAAAGTTTTTATCTTCATAATACTTATTCATTTTTTTCTAAAAATATCGATAAGAGATTTGTTAAAGAATCAGTTCGTTAAGCGGTATCAATAAGAGGACTAGTATCAATAAATCCTTATTGATACCCATCCCTATGCACACCCCTGTGTGGCCGTTATGCAAATTGCTGTGTATCGGAGTGCACGCGTCCTCGGCCTGCAGCTGGGCCATGACAAGCCTCTCAAAGCTCTTCATGACCAATGATGTCAGAGCTACTGGTCAATAGTCGTTGTTGGTAGTGGGGCTGTTCTTCTTTGCAACAGGGCAGATGATGGAGGATTTCCAGATGGAGGGGATGGAATGTTCAGCCAGGGAGCGATTGAACAGTGAGCAGAGTACACCAGCCAGGTATCCTCTGCTCACTGGCTGGTGAGCAGGGGATCACCAGCCAGTGAGCAGGCTGGACACAAATGAAATCTTGACTTTTCTTCTGAAAAGATCATTTGCATGGACACACTTGTGGCTACAGAGGTGATCTATCTCTCCAGGCAATGGACAAATACATCAAATGTATTGTTATACAAAGTATTAGAATAACACTGGAATCTTGTTTATGTTTGCAGCACAAGATTATGGAAAAAAAGTATTGAAAAATGAGAAATTATAATTAGTTTGGTGCTTATACGTATCACATCAAATGTGATCATTTCTTCCAATTCTGGAGTTTGCCTAAAATTGTCATTGTGTGTGTGTGACTTCTGATCTGCTTCATTCATTCATGTCTTCACAGCTATCCTAAATATTTGTTGTATAAATATATCTGACAGACACATTTTTACTTTGTATTAGGTGTAATGATCTCTACACCCATTAAAAGGCACTTTATTTGCTCCACTACATAAAGTGTCTGCACACTCACCCATTCGTTTTGTGGTCTTCTCCTTATCCGGGACAACAGCCTTAGACATTCGAAAGCCCAAGCTTCTCTCACACCGGCTGCCTCTTGGTCTCGTCCCGCTGGGACGTGTCTGAAACACCTCACCAGCGAGGTGCTCAGGTGACCAGATGCCAAAAACCATCGCATTTGGCCTCTCTCTACCTGCACACCCACCCACAGAGGGAATTGTAATCAAAAGGAAGATATGGCTCGGGTTTAATACAAGATTTAGGACATTTTTTCAGTACAAGTTTAATATAAATTTTCAAAGCTGCAACTTGTTTTTACATTTATTTGTTTCCCAATTTACATTCAACTGTGAAGACACTCATTTCTTCTGCCAGTCCAGACTTAACACTAATGACATCTGTGTTTCCAGAGGACACTATGAGACTGCTACAACATTCTCACTCTGTCGTAATGAGGGAGAACTGAAGGGTGTAGGATGCTGGCAGAGAATACTTACATGGAACATTTATAGAGTATAGACTTTGAAACACAGAGTCAAAATGGGAAGCCACTTCGAACGGCAGTAGAAAATGACTGAGCCCCGTGGACTTCCAGAATCAGAGAGACTGAACAATGATTGTTGAACAAACCAAACATTGTAGTGGTGGATAAAGAGCAACGAAGCTGTTGTGATGGATGTGGTAAATCCAAATGAAGGTAACACAAGGAGAAAGGCCCACGTGAAGCTGGAGAGGTACCATGGGTGCTGGAGAAAGCTTGGAGGATGAAGGCAACACTCGTACTCAGGGCGACCTGGGTAATAACCTTCAAACTGCAAGAGTGGGTAAAACAAAAACCTGGAATACATCAGAGACCCTAAAGAGTACAGTCTTTTGAAAAGGAAGAAATCTGCGTAGAGCCCACAAGATATTATAGAAAGTGTTCTAACAAAAAAGAAAATACATCATTATCTTGGGACCTAAACATGCTCCAACAGTTCACGCCAAAAAATGACTGCAAATGGTAAGATTATATGACCACTGCAAGAAAGTTTTGTCTTCTGAATTGCTTATTCCCTGACAGAGTCGTGGGAGGTGCTGGAACCTATCCTGGCTGATTACAGGCGAGAAGCAGGGTGCACCTTGATCGCCAAACCTGGGTACACAGATCGCCAGTCTGTAGTGGGGCCACACACACACACACACACACACACACACACCACACACACCACACACACACACACCACACACACACACACATACACACACACACACACTCACACACACACACACACACACACACACACACACACACACACCACACACACACACACACACACACACACACACACACTCACTCACTCACTCACTCACTCACTCCTAGGGGCAATTTGGTGCCAGCCAATCAACCTAACATGCATGTTGTTGGTCGATGGGAGGAACACACTGAAAACACATCTATACACAGGGAGAACATGCAAGCTCTGAACAGAAAGGCCAGCATCCAAAGCCTTGTCCCATCCAGGCCTCAAACCCTGATCGTCTTGCTGTGAGGCAACTTTGCCTCTACCACTGTGACGCCCCAATGTCCACTGCAAGATTGTATCTAAGTAATTATTTGAGTTTTATTCTACGTATTTCCCACATTTCTGGCAAGTTTTACAAAACAGCATGACATTTTAAAAAGTATTTTTAAAGCTGGCAGCTGCACAGCCTAAAACCCACTTTTCTCAGACTTTGTCAAAGGCTGGAAAAAGGGTTAACTTTTACCACTGTCTGATTTCTGGAGGAAAATTGAAACCTAAAATAAAAATTAACGTGAGAATATTCCGCTTTTACAGTTTTCCATATTTTAAATTGGCCCACTTCTAGAAACCGAGAGGACATTCTCAAGACTAAAAAATCATTTGTCCTAACAGACAGCGTCCTCACCACCACATTTATTTCCTAAAAAAAAGAATGAGCTATTTAAAGTAACTAACTCTTTTTAAATTGCTTTGGTTCTTTTGTATTCACTTAATTGTTTTGTCAAACCAAATGTGGTTAGTACAGAAAACACTTTGGATCATCTGCAGACGAACACTTCCCACAAGTTCAAATGAAGTTTTCTTCTTGAGGAGAGGGCCAGTGTTCCCAAAATATACTGTGTATTGTTGCATTTTGAGCAGCAGTATGGTTTTATGCCAAAAAGTTGACAAAGGTGACGATGTTTTGTCACCTGTGCAACTACTTTATTGTGTAACTATTATCAGATTTTTACTCTTAAAAAAAATCTGTCATTTCTGCAAAATGTTGCTTTAATAAATGGAACATTTGGTGTTTTTTGATGATTGGTTTGCATCTAAAATTTTTTTATAAATATCAGAGGAGAAAAAAGCCTGAAGCAACTGTAATAAAACTCCCCTTATGACTGACACACACATTCAGTTCTTTAACGGTTATGTGGTTTTAAAGCTTATCACTTTTTCCAAGTATAAAAATATGTCTCATGAAATGTTTCAATCGTCCCTCTTTGAACACAGTGAGCAGGGATTTAAACTTTTCATCAGTTATGTACTCCTTGGTCCCAGAAATAGTAAAAATGTCCGAATAAGTGATCTATTTCTGGATCGATTGAAATACAGTGAAGTACCAAAACATAAACAGATGCGATCTTCAATAATAGAGAAATATCAGAGACATTGAATCTTCTTCAGAAATCTTTATTCTTGTTTATGACAAACGACAGGAGAGAAATCCAAAGTTTCAAATGTTAAAAGTAAAGACAAAGAAGGAAAAGTCCAAGAAAACAGAGGGTGGTGTAATGATAACACCAAAAAAGTCATTTTTCTTTTTGTCTTTTGTATGAACTAACAAGCAGATTTCTTAGAGGTGGCTACTGGAACACATGACAAACAGGCCTGTAATTTCATAAGACAATATTTTCTCATGGTTTGCATGGTGGTCTCACAGCCAAAAGGTTGGGGGGGTCGAGTCCCGGAGTTGGAGGAAGGTTTAAAGAAACACTGTTTTTTCTGTGTGGAGTTTGCATGTTCTCCCATTGTATGTGTGGGTTTTCTCCAGGTACTCCCGTTTTCTCCCACCCTCAAAAAATATGCATATTAGGTTGATTTGCCACTACAAGCTGAGATACAGTACGTAGGTTCCGGCACACCCCACGACCTTGTTAGGAAGAAGCGGTTCAGAAGATGAAACAAAACAAAATATTTATTGTTTGGAATCAATACGTGACCTTGTAAGGATGAGAAGCAGGTGTGTCTAGATGTCAGTGTGTCTAAAAGCAGGTGTTTCTAGTCGGTCTCGATGACTGACAAGCTAAAACAACAATCTGGTGATGAGTAAATAGAAAGTTACAGTGATGTACTGCTGAGCTAATGGGTAGGATAGGAGACAGGTGCACAGGTTAAGCAACATTTTTGGAGCCATGTAAGTATCAGGAATGATGCACCTGCACATATCACATACTCAGAACGTTGTTCATGAGCTACAAAGGAACAGTAATGTTGGAAACATGTGGAATGAAGTGTGGGTTTCAAGGAACCTTAATACGATGGCTCGTTGTCCTTTTACCTATCATATCAGCCATTGAATAGACTCAGTTTAACATTTTCAGATTTTTGAGCTCATTGTGCTGAACATTTGGATAATTTTGGCTGAGTGTTTAGGTCATATAATATGACCTTCAGATCTACACGAATGACAAATCAGCATTTTTAAAGGCTTTGAATTCTCTTCAAACTTTTCAGATTTGCTCTGTTTGTAAGAGCTGCTGAACCTAATGATCCCTCAGAGCAGATTTGATGCTTTCATTCATTCATCTTTTGAGCTGTCCATCCCTAAAGGGGTTGCAAAAGGTGTCGGAGCCTATCCAGACTGATTCAAGGCGAGAGGCAGGGTACATCCTGAACAGGTCACCAGTCTGTCGCAGGGCCACACACACGGACAACCATACACACACACTAATTCCTCGAGGCAATTTCGTCATGGCCAATTAATCTAACTTGCATATCACTGTAGAGTGGGAGGAAACGGGAGGTACCTGGAGAAACCCACACATGCACGGGGAGAAGATGCAAACCTCCACACAGAAAGGCCAGTGTTCTAAGCTCCGTTGGTTTGAGGCTCTCCTTTTCATTCTTATCATGCACTTTCCAATTCCACAACTGGCTGCAACAAATAGACCTGCCAACTTTGTTCTGCTGCAGAACATGGGTCCTGCTCCAAAATTCAGAACCGAAGCTCAACGAACAACATTCTCAAAAATTGTTAAAAGATTGTGATTTCTTGTAGAATTGTACTCTTCATTTTGGATCCATTTCCTGTAGCTCTATCAGTAAAGCATTAGGTTCCTTGTGATTATCTTCAGCAGAGCAGACACTTCTGCTTGTAGGTCACAGGATAGTGTCACACTTAGACAGGATTGTAGATTTGACTTTACTGTGGTTACAGCATCATCGACATCCGTTTGTACATCAGAAGCTCTGACTTTTTCTGTAAGCTATGAATGAAAGGGTACAGAAAGAAGCAAAGCTTATAATATCTGCCCCTTAGCAACAGAAATTATATATAACAGGGTGATGCACAAAAAAACCCCCAAAAAAACAAAATAAACATCAAACAACATCAACAACAAAAAAGGGTTTTCTGCTACACATATTTATCAAATAACAATTATTTCACACTTTTCTTAAATGAATGGATGGACTTAGATGATTTAATTTTACTGTCCAGGTTGTTCCACAGATTAACTCCTTGAATTGAAACACATCTTTGTTTTTGGTTTGGTTCGAAACTGTGATTTAACAAAAGATCAGTTCCTCTTAAATCATGCATACTTTCTCTCTTTTTGAATTGATTTCTGCAATCTATACGGCAGTGGCGGTCGGTCAGGGCCAGCAGGACCTTCTCTGCATGCCTAACTTAACCAGACATCATTATCATAATTATAATATAAAGTCAATTTTCATTTTAAATGTATTTTTTCCTAAATAAATATATAATTATTCTCCATATTCTGTTTTCTTCATGTCATATTATATCCATATGGTTATACTGCTTCCAGTGTTGTAACGTTAGGTTTAAAGTTTTTATTCAATCAGAATTAGCTCGCTGGTGTTGCTAGGCTGTTTGAAATCTGCCTCCAGGCCTTCATATCGAGCAGTGCGGGCTCTGCGCACTTCACAGTGAACGGACCCCTGTAGTTTCTGATAGCCAATCAAATCACAGTTGTTGACGTTCACACCTTCACGAAGGTCCTGAACGTGACATGTACGCGTGACATGTACGCGTCTTGTGATTGTATACTCACTTGACGTAAGCGGAAGCAATCTTCAGCATGTCAGCAAAACTACACCTGAGCCAGACCCAGAACATTTAACAGAAAAATCTAAAATATCTACTTTTTTTTTCACCAACAATGGCAGAAGGGTTTCATAATGGCAGAATTGATTTCAAGACCACGAAAAATGGACTGTTTCTATACCTTCTCGACTCTCAGCACTTTGAGACATACTGGAGAAAATTTTCGCAGCCGTTTTTTGGTGAGTGTAAGCATTTCATTATTTTTTATATGTTTTATTACGCGGATTTATTTTATGTTTAAATGCTCTTGAAAATAGCCTGTGTTGTACACCAGTGGTCCCCAACAACTGGGCCGCGGACTGGTACAGGGCCGTGGGTCATGTGCTACCGGGCCGCACAGAACTGTTATTTTTATTCACTTTGTTTTTGTGATGTATTTTATTTTGAAGGTACATGTTTACCGTTACCATGGCAACAAGAGTGCGTTCGAGCAGAGAGAATGTTTCGCGTTATAAAGAAGCTGCTAATAAATTTTCTCATGAAGACAAAGTGCATTTAAGTTTATTATTATTGATTTTAAGAGCCATTTTTTTCAGGCTGGTCTCATCATCTTAAGACCAGTCCGTGAAAATATTGTCAGACACTGAACCGGTCTGTGGCGCAGAAATGGTTGAGGATCCCTGTTGTACACAATTAAGGTGATGTAACACCCAGTAGTGCCTACGTCTGCTTCTGTATATGATTTCTCCAGCCGTGGTGTCATTAATGATGGTATTTGAAGGGTATTTATTCAAGTCGGACAAAGTAGCACATCACCGAAGGCCTAGGTGTGAAATGCACAGACCGCCACTGCTATACGGTAATACACCTTGATGAGCTTTATACATAGTTTTGAGAAGGTTGTATTCTAACAATTCGTTGAATGTTTATGTTTTTAATTGGATAAATATTGGATTTGTGTGCGCTCTGTAACCACTCCCACTGATAATAGGAAGAGCTCTCTTTTGTAAACAAAAAATTGGTTCAATGTATGTTTTGCAAGCACTTCCCCACACTTCAACACAATAGGTTAAGTATGGAACATTTACTTGGAACAATGGAAGAGTTATATAATGAAAACATAGCGTCTTTGTACAGAGAGTCTTTCACCTTGTGTAGAACAGCAATGGTTTGTGATACTTTATTTTTTACTTTTTCTATATGAGGTTTCCATGTTAACTGTTCATCAATCAGAACACCCAAAAATTTTATTTTTTGTGTTCTTTCGATTTATAATACTTGTGTGAACAGTCTTGGATTTTTATATCTTTGTTTTTACAACTGAAAACCATAAACTTAGTTTTATTTGTATTTATAGATAATTTATTGGCATTGAACCATTTTAATATTTTTTAAACTCATTTTCTACAGTTTTTAGAACCTTGCTTATATTTTTCCCACAGTAAAATAAAGTGGTGTCGTCTGCAAACAGGATGCATTTTAGTAGGTTGGAAATGGACATAATATCTTCAATATAAAGAAGAAAGAGTATTGAGCCAAGGACCGAACCTTGGGGAACTCCACACGTTATTTTACAATATTTAGATTTTGTGCTGTTGATTTCTACAAATTGATAACGGTCTGTTAAATAACTTGTGACCCATTGATGTGTCCACACTCTTATGCCATATTTATATAATTTTTGCCATAGAATTTCATTATTTAAGTTTCAAAGGCTTTTTGAAGATCTACAAAAATACTGTCCTAAAAAATGTTTTGTCCATGGCGTTGGTAATTTCTTCGGCCAGTTCCATTAACGCTGTAGCATGATTTGAGCGAAATCCATATTGGCTGTGACTTAAAATGCTATACTTATAAATAAACTTATTTAATCTATTCACAAAATTTTTTTCCAAAATTTTAGAGAACTGCAAAAGCAGTGATACAGGTCTATAATTAGATAAGTCATTTTTATTTCCTTTTTTAAAAAGTGGAATAACTTTTGCAATTTCAAATGTTCAGGAAAAACTCCTGTGCAAAAAGAAAGATTACATAAATAAGTAAATGGTTCAACAATAACATCTATAATTTTCTTTATCAGTATCATGTTTACATCTGCACAGTCATTTGATTTTTTTATTTGCCCATTCCTTGACAATTTTCATAATTTCACTTGCTTGCACATTATAAAGAAAAGTAGTGTTTACATTTTCAACTATGGTTCGACCATCAGTGTGCCAGCGCAGGGCCAATGTTCACAAAGTAATTATTAAATTAATTTACAATATCTTCTTTTCCAAAAATGTCAACATTATTCTTTGTGATGGAATTTGGAACATTAGCGTTTACGTTATCTTTTTGTAAGATGGTGTTTACCACACCCCATGTATCTTTGGCATTATTTTTGTTTTTGTCTAATAATTTGGTATAATAATCTTTTCTTTGCCTTCTCAATATTGATGATAGTTTATTTTTGTATTGTTTATACAAAGTACCTTACTTCAGCATCTTTAGTTCTTAATTTAAGAAAAATTCTATAAAAGGTGATTTTTTTTTTCTTACACGCATTTTTCAACCCGTTTGTCATCCATGGCTTATGAATGATCTTTTTACCATTAACACAGATTTTTCTTTTTTTTGCAATTTTTGTCATATAGATCATTAAATGTCACCATAAACGCATTATATGCATCATTCATGTTATCAGTATATACATGATTCCAGTTTTGTTTTTTAAGGTCTTCTCTAAAAGCTTCTAAAGCCTTGTCTGATCTATCCCTTATATAAATTTCCTCTTGGACCTTGTCATAGCACAATTTTTCATAAATTATAAACACAGGGAGGTGATCTCTCACGTCTCTCAAAAAGATACCACTAATAATTTCACTGTGTAGATTTGTATTATCAATAATCGTAGCACTATGAGTTGTGATCCTGATTGGTTTGTTAATCATAGCACTTAAACCAACAGTTTCCATGTAATTCTTAAACTCATTTGGTACTGCTGTCACCACACAGAATGACTGATTTACTAACATTCTCAAAAGTTTCAAGGATTTTATCTGTAAACAAGTCAACATCAGCACCAGGAGGTCTATACACACAACTAATCAATATATTTTTACCCTTGTCGTTTATGATTTCTATAGTGAGCATTCCCATCACGTCACTTCCAATTACTGTTTTCTCTTCAACAACTTTACATTTTAAATGTTTGTCAACATAGAGGGCAACCCCTCCACCCCCTTTTTTTAGTTCTGTTTACATAAAACATGTTATAACCATCAAGTTGTACGTTCTTAATATCTGTGTCTTTTAACCAACTTTCTGTAATAGCAATGACTTTAAAGGCACGTTTAAGCTCACAAACAAATTCCTTAATTTGGTCTAACTTAGATTTCAAACTTTGACTATTAAGATGTATGAAGGAAAATACATTATCTGTTACCTTTATTATTGTTTTATTAAACTGTTCTACTGTCAAAGAATTACATTCTTCATAAGCTAATAACTTTGTGAGCAAAATCATTTTCAATATCATAGATTTTATCATTATGCATTGTGTCACCATCAGTATCCATAAGTATTTGAGTGTGTTGTAGATTCATAATGTGTATCTAACTTGTTTACTCCTCAAGTCCAGACCTTTCTTTTTCAATGTCCAGTCCTATACTTCTCCGGTTCTTTCAGGTCTCTGATCATCTTTGGTGTTCCACAATTATCTTTGATCCACACGTTTCCATTCCGCGTCCACGTCCCAGTTAGTTTCTCTCCTTTTTTTAGTCGTCTTGCTTCTCTCGTGATGCCTCCATTTTTCTTTGTGAGGTGTTCGTTTATATACACATTTGTACCTTTCAGATTTTTGGCTTGCATTAAGACGTCATTCTTCATGTTCCTGTTGATAAATCGTATCACAATAGCAAGTGTTGTTTTCTCCGATTTTCTCGATAGATGATGGCAAACAGAGATAGCTTCCTTACAGATGTTGACGTGTTTGTTTGTTTCAGAAAAATCCACGACCTCCTGCTCCAGCGACAGCAGTTCTTTCCTTGACGCGTCCTCTGACGTGTCCGCGTTTGCTGCCGCCCGTGCGTAGGTCCGATGTCGTGTCTCCAGCCCAGAGATGACCAAGTCCTCTCTCCGGGTGTACTGCTCTAGTTCGTCAACCCTCTGTTCTAATTCTATTAATTAAAACACCCAGTCAGTTTGACATAAATATGGTAATGCCAGACATTCAAATGGGATTAATAAAAGCTTAACTTTATCGTTGTCAGTAAACTTCTCAAGTCTGAGTCCATAATGAAAAAAATGTCTTAATAGAGGCATTTTGATAAATTTGGATTATCTTGGGGTGGAGATGTCCAGGCCTGGACTTGTAGCTGGAGAAATGAGAACTAACAATGACAGTCCTTAAATTGTTGTTCTGAGGTTCAGCTTCCTACCCTCACCTACGATCACCAGCTGTGGGTGGTGACCGAAAGAACGAGATTGCAAATACAAGCAGCCGAAATGAGCTCCCTCTGCAGGGTGGCTGGGCTCTCACTCATAGGTACTGTGAGGAGCTCTGGCATCTTGGAGGAGCTCGGAATAGAGCCGTTGCTACTCTGGGTTGAGAGGAGCCAGATGGGGGGATTTGGGCATCTGGTTAGGATGCCTCCCGAGCGCCTTGCTGGCAAGGTGTTTTGGGCATGTCCAGAGGATAGTAAAGTCCTATCCTCTGGAGAGACTATGTCTAACAGCTGGACGGGTAATGCTTCAGGATCTTCTCTGGTGAGGTGGAGGATGCAGGGTTAAAGAAGCCTGGGTTTTCCATCTGATGCTGTTGTCTCCGTGACCCAGCTCCGGATAAGCAGAAGACAATGAAACGGAACGTTCGGCCGACTCTCTTTTGCCTCTTCTTGTAGGATTTCCTTTGAGCCATTTTAACTTGAAGGATTGGAATCAGGTTTGACATTGTTGTTCCTCACTATCTTCACTCAGAGTACTCTTTGCAACTGTTGCAGGAAGGAAGCACAGCTCAGGGGTAAATTTGCCATCTTTGGACCGAAGAGTTGCCGGTTCGAATCCTACTGAGTTAATGCCTAGATGTCCCTGGAGAATACACTAACCCGCAGTTTCTCCCACCATTGGTGCAATCATTGGCTTCCTGCTGCGGTGCAATGCAGCACAGGAATTCCCCTACGAGGGATTAATACAGTATGATACAATTCTTTTAATCTCCTCCTCATCAGCTGGTTTCTCTTGAGGAGCTGTTCCTCACTTTTTATCATGCTTTCCTCCAACTTCAATGTCATCTACATCACTTGTACATAAAAAACAAACAAACAAACAAACATGAAAATAAAGGCCCCAAGCAGGTTAGAAAAAAAACCAAATAGAGTCTGCTCTTGATGATCCCACCACTGCCAGCAAATATCAGAGACCAAACAGTCACGCAGCAAAGATAGAGGCAATAACTTAAAAAAATGGGGTTTTACTTACCCAAAAATTGCCAAACAACATATCCACTGCTTTGCAAAAGAATTTATGATACTCACAAGTGTAACTTTTGGAAAACTGATCGAAGTAACGATGCGTCAGGGTAACATAAAGGTTCGGCTAAAACAGTAAAACAAATGGCAAACAAGACTCAAACTAACTAAACTTAATGAACATTAACTTGAATGTTTAATAAAATGAAGAAAAGAAACATTACTATTGTGGGAGTTGAGCCATCACAAGAGTCCATGCAGTTTTTAAAACAACATTTCAAAAACAAAATAGTTCTTAAAATTTCTCTTTTTTATCTTTTAACCATTCTCATGAGGGCTTTTCAAAATGACAAGCTCAACAAATCGATATGCAATATTTTCTGGCATTATTAGAACGGACGTATGGAAGGTGGTTGCACAGTGGTGCAGTGGTTAGCTTAGAAGCCCTACAGCAAGAAGGTCAGGGTTCGAGTCCCAGAGTGGGGGCAAAATTTGAAACACTGGCCTTCGAACATGTCATGGATAAGCAGTTCAGAAGATTGTATGAGTGTATAGGAGGTTAACAGTTAAGACTTTAAGAGCCACAGAAAGCTTGGGGCCTGCTAGTGGATGTTTAGAGCAGTTAAAAAGTAAAAGCCATTGAATGAAAAAGAAAAAAAGAATTGGCTATGCTCATAATGACTAGGAGTAATAATTTGTGCATTGCATAGTCAAAAGAATTCCACCTCACTGTAACTCATTTGCAGTGAGAAACTGGTAGAAAACCCAACACGTACTCCACACACAGACACACGTAAGACATGCCTTCATAGTTTTCCACTCAGATGTGAGAGGAGATGCTGCACACTACTGGACAAAAAACAGACATGTTTATATGTATGTGTGTTTTTTCTCCGGGTACTACGGTTTCCTCCCATCATCCAAAAGCATGCATGCTAGGTTGATTGCCAACGTGTGTGTATGGTTGTATGTGTGTGGCCCCGCCACAGACTGGCGACCCTGTTTGGGGTGTACCCTGTCCTTCGCCACAAATCAACCAAAATGGGCTCCGGAATTCCTGTAAGGGATATACTGTTAAGAAGGTGACTCACTGAGTTTAATTTCAGGCTAAAATTTAAACCACTTTCCTCTTTGGAAATGATTGTTGACAAGTTTCTAATAGAAAGATAAAGTATGTAATATATCATAAAAAAACACCAATATTGGCTTTAAACTGACGTGTTAAACGCAAAAACAAACAAACAAAAAGACCCCAATTATCATAACTTTATTTAATCAATATTAGATCAATTATTATTAGTTTGTACCAACTTGCAAGACAACACTTAGGGAATAACAAAGGATCTAGGACATGATTCTTCCTTCCACGTCCTTATGTTTTTTCCCCCATATTGGATTGCGCTGTTTTCTGGCGGTTTGAGAAGCAGCTTGTTTGTTTGTTAATTCGTTTCTGAATTTACAATAAGGATTGCAAAGTGGACTTTTGACCGACATGGAAAACGAGAACGACCATAATACAACAAAGCTGCTGACACCAGCAGATATCGCTCAATCAACACGTAAGTTTAAGTTGTTTTCTTGTTAAATGAACCAAGCACGTGTTAGCAAGGTTAGCTAACGCGCTATATAAATTATATCAGAACATATGTTGCAGGTGGGGTATTTAATTGCATGTTTTTTTTTTGTTTTATTCTGCATGTTTTAAATGTCTAGTGTTTTTTAGCACGTTTTAATCATTTGATGTATTTCACGCGCTACTAAGAAGAGGTGCATCTCTGATTGTCGTGGCAACTGGATTTCCTTCGTCCCCAGCTGCCACCGCTGATCCAGTGGCATTTAACACTAGCAGCCTCCCGATTGGGTCAGTTGACCTACCTACCTGAAAGCTTCTTCTAGACCCCAGGCCTTCTGCTTTGTTATTAAAACAAGGCACTTAAGAGTTGTTTGGAAGGCACTTCACACAAGCAAGACGGAAATTTTGGTTACTCCTTTTAGGACTATATGGATCTTTTGACCTACTGCCCTGGAATGCAATGGCTGAATAGTTCCTGTTGTTATTCTAATGTGCCACTACTGGCAGGCATCCACATGCCGGGAGTACAATGCAAAGTATGAAATCTTAGAAATGCTTTGGTCTTTTTGTGATATGATTCTGAAGCTGGGCTGATTCTGAATGTCCATTGTGGTTGATCCATTTATATGATTTCAAATGACTGAATGACTGAAAATTCAAGTGCACAAACTACTAGGTCATCATTTCCTGAAGAACTCTCCAAAAATGCAGCATAGATTCGCTACTGAGAAGTTCTGGCTGAGTCAAACCAGTTCGACAAGATGTAGACCTTCAGCCAGGACCTTACAGAAGCTGCCTTCCTCACTTGGGTCTTACAATTCAGGATAGATCTCACTTCTGCTATCTCAAGGCACAGACCAATATACTGAAAAGCAGATTTCATCCATCCAATCACATGGATGAAATGTGATTTGAATTGCACTAGAGCCAATTGCACTAAATTGGCTCTAGTGCAATTTACTAGCGCCATTAGGCATTGACACACCTTGGATTTGTTAACTTTGGACCACAATGCCACTAAAAGCCCCAGCATTTTTTTAACCTGCTATCCATCATCTGACCATCATAGTTTTAAAGGGTTGCAGTTGATGAATGAAGAAAATGAAAGAGAACAAAGAGTAGAAGGTGTTACCATAGTGGAGCTGAAAGTAGCTAGGATTAGTAAGGAAGAAATAAATTGGGAACTGAAGAGGATGGAGAGTGGAAAGGCTCTCAGTCCTGATGATATCCCTGTAGAAGTATGGAAGTGTTTAGGTGAGGTGGCAGTAGAGTTTCTGACTGCGTTGTTTAACAGGATATTAGAAAGTGAGAAGATGCCTGATGAATGGAGGAGAAGTGTGCTGGTTCCTATTTTTAAGAACAAGGGACCAAACGACCATGATGTTTGGTCTAGAGACAGTGGCACTGCGGAAAAGACAGGAAACAGAGATGGAGGTAGCAGAGATGAAGATGCTGAGGATCTCTCTGGGAGTGACCAGGATATAAATAATTAGAAATGAGAATATCAGAGGAACAGCACATGTTAGAGGTTTTGGAGATTAAGTCAGAGAGGCCAGACTGAGATGGTTTGGACATGTGCAGAGGAGAGAGAGTACATCGGAAGAAGGATGTTGGGTTTGGAACTACCAGGAAAGAGGCCTAGAGGAAGACCAAAGAGGAGGTAGATGATACAGTAAAAGAAGACTTGAAGATAGTTGGCGTGACTGAAGAGGATGCAGCAGATAGGGTTAGGCATGGGCAAACTACGACCCGTGGGCCACATGCGGCCCGGTCAATGTTTTAACGCTCTTGATGTAATATTTAACACGCTTGTTTAAAATCTGGCGCGACATTCTATCGGTCTAATCTAGTGGTTACCAAAGCATGCCATCCGTCTGCTCCTCTTCCAAGAGGTGAATCCAGAATTTTCTAAAGGGAGGGGCACAAAACCAGCACCTACGGTGCTCGCCAGTATAGACAGGTCTGGGGGCACACCTGCGACCCCCCCAGAACCTTTTTTGAAAATAAGTCATTTTTCTGCATTTGGTGCATATTTTAACCGAAGTTTACAATAATTAAATTAGTAAGAACAATTTTTTTTTGTTGACCTAGAGGGGGTGGGGCATGCCCCCCCTTTACTTCCCTCTGGGTCCGGCCCGCTTGTCAAATGTTAGAACTAAATGTGGCCCGCGAGTCAAAAAGTTTGCCCACCCCATCTAACCGTTAGATAGAAGAAACTGACTTGCTGTGTCGACCCCTGAAGGCAAATGCCGAAAGAGGAAGAAGAAACATATTTATTCATGTTGTTAGCTACCATCTTAACAGCTTTGCTTTTTATACATATTATATGTTTAATTAGGGATGGTTATCGATACTTGTACTCTTATTGATATTGCTTATATACATATTTGAAAATGTGTAAGTTGTAAACTGATACAGGTTTCATTAACTTGCATCATTTTTACAAAGTCATAGTAAAGTAGGTTGTGATTAGCACTGGTTAGCACAGTCACTATACAGCAAAAAGGTTGAGGGTTCAAGATCTGGATTGAGGGCGAGGTTTAAATCACTGGCTTTTTTTGTGTGGAGTTTGCATGTTCTTCCCATGTAAGTGTGGGTTTCCTTCAGGTTTCCCCCCACTCCGGAAGCTTCCTGATTACCACACAAGAGCAAGTAGAAATTCTGGTGGTCAACAATTGGAACTTGAGAGCAGGTACGTATTTTTCCAATAATTGGTGCCTTATCTGCAAAAACAGTAATTGTCAGCTACTATGTTAACAGCTTTTCTTTTTTAAATGTAGGGCTAGTGGAGGGAGTTTTTCCATGCCGGATGCACAGCTGCTACCTAACTCAAAAAGCCACAAGATAAATACCGACAAGACTGAAGTGGAGCTCTTAAAAAAAATGTTGACACCCAAACGGATTTACACCTCAAAAGGTCCTTATTTGACTTACTGTATTGAAATGTTTTCTGAAACCTTTTAAATAGCTAGCATTTGTACTGCTTTTCTTTTTTTAAATGCAGGGTCAGAGAAAGACATGAGGAGTGTTATGCCAAGCAGGAATTAAGGAGGAAAAAACAGTTTCAACGATACAAGGCCATCGCACTGCGAACAAAGACCCAAGAGGAGGACTGGAAGAAAAGTTGTGTTCAATATAAAAAAACCTTGGAAAAATTAGGTACTAATTTGTTTTATCTAAATATTTTCTCAAAACTTTTAAAGATTTGTTATTACATTCTTCTTTTTTTAAAATGAACATGATAATGATAATTAGCAACTGAATTTTTTTAAATTTATTTTTCTTTGCAGCAGCTGCAGTGAGTGTCAACTGGCCTGTCAAAAGTTAAACATGGCAAATGAAGAGGTGTCCAAACTTAAAAACAAGCTCAAAAGCAAAGAGGTACAGAAAAAAGACATGACTTCACAGATAAAGATTTTTATTGACACATTTATAATAATAATAATAAAAAAATTATTTGTAACGCACTTTATATCTCCAGTGTAGATCTCAAAGTGCTACAATGACCAAAATGAACAACAAACAGCAAAATTAAATAAAACCACAACACAAAAAACAACACTAAAAACTTTGCTGAAAAGCCTTTAGAAGTAAAAATGTCTTCCGTCTTTTCTTAAAAACCTCAACGCTCTGTGGAGCCCTCAAGCTCTCGGGAAGATTGTTCCAGAGCCGTGGAGCAGCTGCCTGGAAGGCCCTGTCCTCCATAGTGGAGAGTTTGGTCCTTGGTTGGTGCAGGCAGTAGAAGGAGGAGGAGGAGCGCAGGTCTTGAACAGTGGTGTGGAGGGTTAGGAGTTCTTGGAGATAAACAGGTGCAGTGCCGTGTATGCACTGATGGGTGAGGAGGCAGACCTTGTACTGAATTCTGTATTTAACGGGTAGCCAGTGGAGGGATTTGAGGATGGGAGTGATATGGTCATATTTGCGCCTCCTTATCAGGATCCGGGCAGCGCAGTTCTGGATGTGCTGGAGCTTCTGTAAGCCCCTGCATGGGATCCCTACAAGGAGGGCATTGTAGTAATCCAGCCTGGAGGAGATGAAAGCATGAATCAACCTCTCAGCGTCAGGTTTGGAAAGACATGGACGTAGCCTGGCTATATTTTCAAGATGGAGGAAGGAACCTTGCAGAGATGGTGAATGTGGGAGTCAAAGGTGAGGTTAGAATCCATTTTGACTCCAAGGTTTTTTATAGAGGATGACAGAGGGATGCTGTGTCCAAAAATGGGTATACTACTGAGGGAAGGTGACTGGGTTTGGTGAGGCGTGCCGATGAGAATGGCTTCTGTTTTGCTGCTATTGAGTTGGAGAAAGTTTTCAGACATCCATGTCTTAATCTCCTCCAGGCAAACCGAAAGCACAGATGGCAGAGCTGAAGGTAGAGCAGTGTTCATTTTCATATACAGTTGTGTGTCATCTGCATAAGAGTGGAATGAAAGATTACGTTTATGAATAATTTGACCAAGGGGAAGCATGTAAATAGTGAACAGGGTTGGACCAAGGACAGACCCTTGTGGCACTCCACAGCTGACTATACGTGGAAGTGATTTGCGCTGCCCCAAGGCCACAAACTCTGACCTGCTGGAGAGGTACGACTGGAACCAGTCAAGGGTGGTCCCAGTAAGGCCCACTACAGTGCGAAGTCTGTGGAGCAGGATGTTGTGGTCCACGGTGTCAAAAGCCGCTGATAAGTCCAGTAAGACGAGAAAAGACGGGGAGCCTTGATCAGCGGTAATGAGCAGGTCGTTCATGACACGAACCAGAGCAGTCTCTGTACTGTGTGCAGATCGGAAACCAGATTGAAAATTGTCATAGATATTATGGGAATGAAGGTGATGATGAAGTTGGATTGCAATAACTTTTTCCAAGACTTTGGATAAGAACGGTAAGTTTAAAATAGGTTTACAGTGTGCAAGAATGTCGGGGTCCAGTGAAGGCTTTTTCAGAAGAGGGTGTATAACCGCCGTTTTAAGGGCTGTAGGAACTTGGCCAGACTGTAGTGACTGGTTTATAATGGCAGTGATTAAAAGACTGATGGCTGTACTGTTGGATTTGAGTAGTGAAGTAGGCGGAGGATTTCATTTTCAGACTTACTGTATGTAGTCGAGGATTGCTAGAATTCTGGGGACTTACAACTCACTTTATTGTTTAGTATTGTAGTACTTTTCTTTATGTGAAAAGGGAGATTGACAGATGGATTGGTGCAGTGTCTGCAATAAATAGGACACTGCGTCAGTCCGCCGTGACGAGGAGAGTCTTCCACCAAAAACAAAAGCTCTCAGTTTCCCAGTCAATCTAGTTCCCTACCCTTACTTGTGCTCACCAATTGTGAGTGGGAATCGTCAGAACAAAATCCAGGATACTAGCGACTGGGATAAGCTCCCTCCACATGGTGGCCGGGCCAGATGGGGTGGTTCGGGTATCTGGTTAAGTTGCCTCGTTAGCGCGATATTCTAGGTGTGTCCCACCGGGAGGAGATCTGGAGGCAAACCCAGGACCTGCTGGAGAGACTATGTCTCAGAGCAGGTCAAGGAATGCTTTAGGATCATCTCGAGTCAGCTTGAGGATATGGCAATGGAAGGTCAGAGATGAGCAGAAGACATGCAGTCCTCTTCTTTAAATTTTTGAAACCTTGAAAAAAATCTGATAAACTTGTTTATTTAAGCAACTGCAGTTTGGAAAAAGCAAAGCAGATTCTACAGAGTAGAAAAACAGAGATACAGGGAGTTAATTACACTCAACAAAAATATAAACGCAACACTTTTGTTTTTGCTCCCATTTTTCACGAGATGGACTTGAAGATCTAAAATTCATTCCAGATACACAATGTTACCATTTCTCTCAAACATTGTTCGCAAATCTGTCTAAATGTGTGATAGTGAGCACTTCTGCTTTGCTGAGATAATCCATCCCACCTCACAAGTGTGCCACATCAAGATGCTGATCTGACATCATGATTAGTGCACAGGTGTACTTTAGACTGCCCACAATAAAAGGCCACCCTGAAATGTGCATTTTGTTTTCGCTTTATTGGCGGTCTGGGCACTCAGAACCAGTCAGTAGCTGGTGTGACCACCATTTGCCTCATGCAGTGCAACACATCTTCTTCGCATAGAGTTTATCAGATTGTCTATTGTGGCCTGTGGAATGTTGGTCCACTCCTCTTCAATGGCTGAGCGAAGTTGCTGGATATTAGTGGGAACTGGTGCACGCTGTTGTATACGCCGGTCAAGCACATCCCAAACATGTTCAATGGGTGACATGTCCGGTGAGTATGCTAGCCATGCAAGAACTGGGACATTTTCAGCTTCCAAGAATTGTGTACAGATCCTTGCAACATGGGGCTGTGCATTATCTTGCTGAAACATGAGATGATGTTCATGGATGTATGGCACAACAATGGCCCTCAGGATCTCATCACGGTATCTCTGTGCATTCAAAATGCCATCAATAAAATGCACCTCTGTTCTTCGTCCATAACAGATGCCTGCCCATACCATAACCCCACCACCACCATGGGCCACTCGATCCACAACATTGACATCAGCAAAGCACTCACCCACACGACGCCACACACGCTGTCTGCCATCTGCCCTGAACAATGTAAACCGAGATTCATCCATGAAGAGAACACCTCTCCAACGTGCTAGACGCCATCGAATGTGAGCATTTGCCCACTCAAGTCTGTTACGGCGACGATCTGGAGTCAGGTTAAGACCCCGATGAGGACGACGAGCATGCAGTTGAGCTTCCCTGAGACAGTTTCTGACAGTTTGTGCAGAAATTGTTTGGTTATGCAAACCAATTGTTTCAGCAGCTGTCTGAGTGGCTGGTCTCAGACGAACTCGGAGGTGAACCTGCTGGATGTGGAGGTCCTGGGCTGGTGTGGTTACTCGTGGTCTGCGGTTGTGAGGCCGGTTGGATGTACTGCCATATTCTCTGAAACGCCTTTGGAGACGGCTTATGGTGGAGAAATGAACATTCAATGCACGAGCGACATTCCTGCTGTCAGCATGCCAATTGCACGCTCCCTCAATGCTTGTGGCATCTGTTGCATTTTGCTGTGAGACAAAACTGCACATTTCAGGGTGGCCTTTTATTGTGGGCAGTATAAGGAACACCTGTGCACTAATCGTGATGTCAGATCAGCATCTTGATGTGGCACACTTGTGAGGTGGGATGGATTATCTCAGCAAAGCAGAAGTGCTCACTATCACACATTTAGACAGATTTGTGAACAATGTTTGAGAGAAATGGTAATATTGTGTATCTGGAATGAATTTTAGATCTTCAAGTCCATCTCATGAAAAATGGGAGCAAAAACAAAAGTGTTGCGTTTATATTTTTGTTGAGTGTAATTAACTCCCTGTATCTCTGTTTTTCTACTCTGTAGAATCTGCTTTGCTTTTTCCAAACTGCAGTTGCTTAAATAAACAAGTCTGACTAAAAGGTGACATTGAGCAGGTTGCAGGCAAAAGAGGAAGCAAGAAAAGTAATGTTAAGACTGATTTAATAACTTTAGCAGATCAAGAGGAAGCAGAACCTTCTCGTAGGTCACAAATTCTAATAAGAAATTTAAATTTTGATATACAGTATATTATAATATTTCCTCTTGCAAATGCAAAATTTCAAATAACTTAGAAATGGCCACGATCAGTCTTTTTAAATCTGACCATTCACAGCAGTAAAGTGATTGAAGAAATATCTTCACATGAGAAAAACAAAAGCTCTATGTTTTTTCTTTTTTTTTTTTTTGCCACATCATAACTTTTTGCTTTTCTGCACTTTTCTCAACAGCTGTTACATCAAGAGCTGGAGAGACAAAAGAAAGAAAACAGGAACTTGAAAGAAAACTTCATGAAAATGTCGACAGAACTGGAACAGTTAATAAACACGGTCAATGTTTTAACTGAGGAGCGAGACGAACTGAGGCAAGTCTTGCAGCACATAAAGGTTAACTGTTCAGATTTTTTTAGGTGTTCAGATTTTTAAAAAGATTTACTCATTCAACTTTGGTTTTTGTTTCAGAGAGACTAATGAGTGCTTTGGATGAGCTTGCGGTATTTACTTATCTTGTGACTCCGAGTTCCAAGTCGGAGCAGGAAGATTGTACGTGAGACTGTGTGTCAGCGCCACTCATACTTCTTTATTTAATGAAAGAATATTTAATTAATTTTTCTGCTTCCGGAGTCTTCTTTGAAAAGTAAATGTTGATAGCTTGTATTGTGATACCTGCACTGCGTAAATTGTTGGTGATTTGACGTACTGATGCTCTGGGGTTTTTCCCTCACAATATTTCTGTCATCAACTATTGTTGTTTTTCTTGGCTGACCTGTTCCACGTCTGTGCTCAGTGCACCAGTAGTTCTTTTTTTTTCTTTTCTAAATTGTCGTGCATGCTATGCTCAGTTTTTGTCCATTGACGCTGACTGATTTTCCTTCTTTTCTCAGCTTCAAAATGTCTTGCTTTTCTCCTGTGGATAGCTCTCTGGTCTTCGTGTTGGTTGTCTTTATAGGTTAAAACCAGGACAAAGAGTAATCTAGGAATGCAGAGCTTTGTAATGTTTGAACATTCAACCATAATTCCACATCTTGTCAACAAATGCCTGTCAGTTATATGTTCTAATAGTTTTGCTCACCTAAAAATGCTGTGGTGTAATACATTGATTATGTATCCTAAGTTGTTTCACTCATGTCAATGTAAATACCAGAAAGTAAAGGCTGACATTTTGAACTCTTGTCTCATACTCATGGGGTCTCTAAAAAAATTGGGTCTCTAAAACCCAAATTACTTGAGTGAACAACAAAAAACAAAGGAATGGGACTTCTTGTTCCAATGATTTTGTAGGGGACTGTATATCTATCATAGAATTTGCCAAGTTAAAAAAAAAAAAAATTGTATACACAATTTTTTACAAATTCATTCATGTCTTGATTGATTGATAGATACTTTATTGATCCCATGGGGAGATTCAGGTATCCAGCAGCATTGTTTGTAGGCAGCAAAGTGTGCTGTAAAATGTGTGTGCATATAAACCTATTGATGCAAACAAATCTTAAACCTCGAAGTTTTTTTTTATCACCCATTAATGAACTTTTACTTCCTGTTTTACACAGTACTTTAAAAATAGTTCAAGTGAGGAAACGCAAGTCTAAAGTGATATTCATTTGATCGACAATTTTCACAGCAACCCTGTTTCCCAGTCAGGTGAATGTGAAGTTCTGGGACTAGCACCTGTAGCAGAACTTTATTAAGAATTAAGTAAGATTTAATAATAATAATAAAAAAAACTAGCTTGTCCCACTACAGAAATATCCAAAATGTTAAAAAAATTGTCTGGATATGAAAAACACAAAAATACAATCTCCACAACCTAATTAATTAAGATTACTAACAGAAATGTCAGCAATATAAATACTTTGTGTCATAAATTATTTTTATTTCTCTAATGATCTAATCTGTCAAATAAATGCAAACAATTATATTGTGAGCAGATTTCTTTATCATTAGTAGGTCTACATGTTAAAGAAAGAAGGAAAAAATGTAAAAAAAACCCAAAACAAACAGACAAAAAAAATAGTTTCCATTAATCTGACCAAAATTTTTTACGTAAAACAAAGACATTCTGTAATTTTTTGTAAATTATGGGGTCGATTAAAACATGATAAAGAAAAGTTGGAGGAAATAGAAAAAAAAATCTAAGTTTCTGTTAGTGTGCCGTGCGCCTGCGCCGGGGTTATTATGGTTACGACGGGCGGGAAAAATCTTACTGACCCCTCCTCCATCTTCTTTCTTTCTTTCCTGCGTCCTCACGAACTGCAGTAGCTATGTCCCTTTCCTACATATATGGCTTTTTAATGCCCGATAAATGCTACAACGAGTCGACCATGAGTTTTACCATGAATGGTGAGAGTCTCTGTCGTGTTTTACACCGAATCAAGTGAAATATGTTGAAGATTTGACCGCATTTAACGTTCCTGAAGATGTACTCGAATAGTCATGCTAACACACAAATGGCTTTTTATTCAAAGTTGTGCTTTGGTTTGTTTTAAAATGTATTTGTCTTGTACAACAGCTCCCTGCATGGCGAGTTTCTTGAACAACTTGGCTCGTTTGGGAGTCTTCTTGGAGTTATATTTTGGTGAGTTTTTCAGTACACAAACGCACCAGGACTCCATTTTTAATTTATTCACCCACATTCCTTGAGTTTTCCCAGAATGTCAGCGGACAATGCAAACACGTTTTATCCCAAATTTCACTAAGTGTATCAAAGTAGATTCTGGGTGTGTCGGAATCAGGCTGGTGATTAATTTGGTAAATTATCAGTTGGGCCTAACTCGGTGTTCTGTAGAGTTGTGAGGCCTAGTCGTGATCTGTTTCTGTGTGACGTAACGTTTTCGGCGCGATGCATTCAGTGTTCATAAAAAAAAAAAAAAAAAAAAATCAGACAATCTCTGAAGATAAATAAAATTAACACAATTACTCAAACAAGAAGCATTCAAATGATAATATTTTTTGCATTTCTTACAACTGTTGATGTGTAACAAAGTAAATTCTGTGTGTGACAGAATCAGGCTGATAGTTAATTTTGTAGTTTATCCTTGTGGGAGATTTCACCTGGTGAAACTTTATGTTCAGAAAATTATGTTCTGACATGACTCTTTCAACTTAAATTGTTGCTGTGTGTCTTATTTCGTTTTGTCTTCCGAACTGCTTATGCCTGATAAGGTTACAGTATGAGCGCCTGTGTGGGCAGCATACAGGTGCCCAAACAGGTCGCCAGTCTGCTGCAAGGCGCACACAGACAACCATTCAGACACACTCCAATTCCTGCGGAAAATTTTGTAGCGGCCAATTAATCAAACATTATAATCTGGCTAATTGTGTTTTTGGTTTTAAGCTTGTTTTTAATGTTTGCTGTTTCTATACAGAACCTTTCCCACAGTTGTGGAAGATAATCAGGAACCAAAGTGCAGACGGACTGAATTCCACTTATGCGTACCTCAACCTTTATGTCCTAGCATGTCCTGTTATGTTCGCGGTAGCCAACAACTTCCCGTTTGAGTGAGTAATTGATAATACAAACATCTCTGACTTCCTCATTGTGGCAAGAAACAGCATTTATTCTGTGAATATAGCCTGCTTTCCTCCCCACAGGGCCTAACAACAAAAAACTCGGGGTTTACATACCAAAATGCTTTAAAAAGTGGGAATCTGATTCTGTTTTTCATATAACAAAGTTTGTTTATGCTCACCTTGTCTCTTGTGTGTGTTTTATCGGAACATCCCAACAGTGCCTGGAGTAGTAGACTTTTTTCCCTCATCCCGGCAGCTCTGATCCTGTTGTTAATCCTGCGTTATGAGGTTGAAACCTTCAAAGGTTGGCTTTTACTTCTTTCCAAATGATTTCTCATCCTCTAAAATGTAAAAAAAAAAAAGAAAAGAAAGAGATTTACGATACATTGTAGCATATAGTAGGAAAATATGATTAATTTTTGTTTGGTCGCTCGTTCAATAACTCATTTTTCTAAGTAACTTTTTAGGTATTACTAATTTGTTCTTATGCTGGGTTCATGTCAGGATTACAGATTGTGTTAGGGTTTGCTACTTGGATGACGTTGCTGGCATTCTATGCACCTCTCCTGATTGTCAGATCTATGTACAAAACGGCTTGGATCATTTACATAATAAGCAAGGTAGATCCTCAGCATTTACCATTATGCTTTTTTTTCTGGTTCTAAAGATAATGTGACTCAGTATATGATTCTTTAACTGTTTATAGCTCATCCAAACTGAAACCAACTATCGCAATGGTCACGCTGGCCAGCTGTCCGGGTGTTCAATGTTACTGGCATGTGGAGGATCCCTAGGGTTTCTCTACATTACTTCCCAGGTATAAGTTTAAGATCACACAAAACTACTACAACATTTTCCAATTATCTTTTTTTTTTTTTGTAAACTGAGACTTTGTGTGTTTCTTGCAGGGATCCGATGGCTTCCTTTCTATTTGCCCATACATCCTGTCTACATGTCTCAGTTTCATCATGCTATTCCAGGTCATCCGATCCAGAAACATTCCATTTTGGGACTCTAGAAGCGGCTCAGAGGTGGACTCCAGAAGTGAAACATCTGAGGACTTCCTAAAAGAAGAATAAAACTGGGAAAACTGAAGTTTTCTTTGCCAACACGAGTAAATCTTTGCCAACACTGTTCTTCTCATATTCAGTTTAGCTTTAAGCAAACATGTTCGTGTGCTGTTGTTATTTATTACATTTAAAGCCAAATCGATTGTTTTTTGTTAGGGAAAATTTTTCTTTCCCGTAGTTCATTTAAACTTTCATTCCTGTAGTTTTTGTTGGAAAGTACTAAAAATGTAAGCGATGCTATCTGGGGGTTTTATGTAACAAAATCTTGTTTTATTTAGAAGACTCATTTTCTCTGGATTTCTAGCACTATTGTTTGTTGTTTAGTTTGTATCCTGGTCACTGTATTATATTTTTTGCATGTTTAAAATGCATTTTGTATCAGATTGTAAATAAAAAATATAATTTAGACTAGTGCTGTCATTTTAATGCGTTAATTCAATTAATTAATTACGCCGCATTTAATGCGTTAAAAAATGTAACGCAATTAATTATGACGTATTAACGATGGCGAGCCAATGCTTGTGCCTCTGAATTTTGGCACATCAAAGGACCCGTAGTCTTCACAGCTGTGCTACATTGCCTGCACTGGCAAATCAACACAAAGATAATAGAGACGGGACAATAAATAAAAACGTAGTAATTTGTAGTTTTTGCAAAAAGGAGTTCTCCCACGACCGGAGCAACTCCAGACTGACATACCGTCTAAACGCAAAACATATTCAGGCAAGTTCCTTTGTTGAGAGTGTGGCTACAGGGAGCTCGCTCCGCCATACCAAGCTAGCTGAATTTGGCAAGCGAAAGAGCAAATCCATAACAGAGAAATTGACAAATGCTATCGCAAAGTGGGTTGCTGCTGATTGCAGGCTAATTTTCTTTGTTTAAGATAAGGGTCTACAGGAGGTATTCCAGGTAGCGGCGTCAGACCCAACTTTTCAGCTACCTTCGAGAGCTACGGTGATGAAAAAAGTTAATCACATCTACGATGATGAAAGAAGAGTTGTTGGCAGTGTCCTGCCATGTCGCCCTAACTGGCGACCACTGGACTTTAGTGTGCAATCACAATTACTTAGGAGTCACAGCACACCTAATAGATAGTGATTGCAAACTGATGTCTTTTGCTTTAACTGTGCACGAACAGTGACCCGTCATTATGCTGATGCGTACGCTGGGCAATTCGATGCTGTGACCAAGGAATCTTCTTCTTTCGGCTTTTCCCCTTAGGGGTCGCCACAGCAAGTCAGTTTCTTCCATCTAATCCTATCTGCTGTATCCTCTTTGGTCACACCAACTATCTTCATGTCTTCCTTCACTGCGTCCATGAACCTCCTCTTTGGCCTTCCGCTAGTCCTCTTTCCTGGTGGTTCTAAATCCAGCATCCTTCCGTACAGAGGAGAGAGTACATAGGTACTCTCATAGGAGGTACTCCTCTGTACGTGCCCAAACCATCTCAGTCTTGCCTCTCTAACCTTATCCCAAAAACCTCTAACATGTGCTGTTCCCCTAATGTACTCATTTCTAATCCTGTCCATCCTGGTCACTCCCAGAGAGATCCTCATCTTCATCTCTGCTACCTCAATCTCTGCTTCCTGTCTTTTCTTCAGTGCTACTGTTTCTAGGCCAAACAGCATGGCCGGTCTCACCACGGTTTTGTACACTTTCCCTTTCATTCTAGCTGAAACTCTTCTGTCGCACATCACACCTGATACTTTCCTCCACCCGTTCCAGCCTGCCTGAACACGCTTCTTCACACGCTTCTTCACCTCTTTTCCACACTCTCCATTGCTCTGGACTGTTGATCCTAGATACTTAAAATCTTCCACCTTCTTTATCTCTTCTCCCAGTAACCTCACTTTTCCATTTGGATCCCTCTCATTCACACACATGTACTCTGTCTTACTCTGATTAATCTTCATTCCTTTTCTTTCTAGTGCAAACCTCCACCTCTCCAGCTTTTCCTCCACCTCTTCCCTCCTCTCACTACAGATCACAATGTCATCTGCAAACATCATTGTCCATGGAGATTCCTGTCTGACCTCGTCTGTCAGCCTGTCCATCACCACAGCAAACAGCAAAGGGCTCAGAGCAGATCCTTGGTGCAGTCCCACCCCCACACTGAACTCCTCTGTCTCACCTACAGCACACCTCACCACTGTCTTACAGCCCTCATACATGTCCTGGACCACTCTAACATACTTCTCTGTCAAACCAGACTTCCTCATACGATACCACAGTTCTTCTCTAGCACTAGGAGTCCCGGCTTTTTCAGTTTCTCTGACGTCCCCCCTCCCTGCTAAAGGTGATCAGCTCACCTTTTGTTTTTTAAATGATAGTGTTCAAGTGACAACAATTGCAGCTATTTAGGTCAGGGTTTTTTTGTAATTCAGATTTGCTGGAAAGGAATCCTGTTTTTCTGAGTTTAGCAACATGTTCAATGCTGACTTCCAGACTGCTGCCTTTTCTTTTAGTTTCAGACATGTTGAACTCTGGCTTGCAGTGCTAACAGATATTATTTACAGTGGCTTACGTTCACCACTCTTTGTTGTATTGTACAGCCTTATTCTAAAATAAATAAAATTAAACTCTTTCCTCTAAATTCTACATAAACTTCCTCAAAATGACAATGAGATTTTTTTTTTTAGTTGTGGCAAATTTATTAAAATAAAAAACCTGAAAAAAAATCCCATGCACATAGTATTCACAACGTTTGCCATGAATCTCTAAAGTGTTTCCTCTGATCATTCTTGCGACGGTTCTGCTGGTCATTGGAGTTTACCTGTGGTAAATTCAGTATAGTTTGATAAGCCAAGCATCTGTCAAATTTAGGATACATACGTATATCTGTCTGTATTGACAGTACATGTCAGAGCTCAAATCAAGTATGAAAACAAAACCATTGTCTGTAGACCTCTGTGACAAGATATTCTTGAGCCACGAAGCTGGGGTTGAATACAGAAAAGTTTCTGCTGTTCTGAAAATTCAATGAGCACTGTGGCTTCCATCATCCATAAGTGGAAGAAGTCTGACACCACCAGCACTCTCCCTATAGTTGGTCAGCCATCTAAATTGACTGATTATCATGACGGGTTATTTTGTGTATAATTTTGAATTAATAATTTAATTTCATTCATTTTAGATTACGGCTAAAACACAATAAAAGTGGTTAATGTGAAATGCTGTGAGTAGTTTCTGGAGGTAATGTAGGTCAGTGTTTTGCTACACTTTTACAGTTTGAAGGCACACACACACACACACACACACACACACACACACACACGCGCGCACACAACAATCCTACACACACACACACACACACAACAATCCTACACACACTCATCCCTCAGGGCAAATTTTCTGGAAGAGGTTTTTGTTTGTTAGTAGTTGTAATAATTTACCATCAACAAATTTGCCTATGAAAGTATTCACAAAAAAACATGACTTCAGAAAATTAAGTTTATTTTGCAACTTTTTTTTTTTTTTTTTTTCACAAATTAACAATGTTTGCAAACCCAGTCTGAGTCTTTTCTGCATTTCCGACAAGTGAACTTCCCACAATGCAAACATTTATTTTTGCTGCGTTTTTTTTTTTTCATGACTTGCGCACCTGACACTGCGTAGTTTTTTTCTTTGGAAAGTCTTTCCAGCTCCAAAAGTTCTCTCTTTATCTCTTCTTGTTGTGCTCTTTCCTGCAAAAGCCTATTTCGAAGCTCATTGGCCAGTTTTAACATGAACCCCCTCCAACTTTCTTTCACCCCAGAGCATGCTGTGTAAAGAACATGGGCATTTGTGGTAGCCATGTCAAGCAGACTGTAAAAGACAGCAACCGGCCATCTCCGGGTTCCTGTACGTACAGAGTAAGCGCGTAATTTCTGGTCCATAATGTCCACAGCACATTTCAATCGATTGTAGTCAGTGACAATGTTTTTTTTTTTTTTTTTTGACTGTCTTCAATCTCCACCCTCTGATGCATGGTGCTCAGAAGACAAACAGACTTCTTCTTTTTGGAAGCATACACTGTAAGCAGTGTACTCCCTGATTTGAACAACTGTGTTGAGTACAGCTGTTGTCCACTAGTTCCTTTTGCCACTGCTGGGAGCTCTCTTTGGATTTTGTTGATTGTGCCAAGAAGAGTTGTTTGTCGCTGGAGAAGTCTGTTAGCCAGAGACAAAAATGTGAAAAAATTGTCCATGGTCACTGTCCTTCCCTTGTCCATGAATGGCTCCATCAGCTTCACAACAACATTTTCAGATAGCCTTTCTCCCTTTTGACAACAGGGGTCTTTTCCCAGGTAAGAAATGGCATTGCACATGTATTTTGTCTTCAGATCTGCTGCAATCCAAAACTTGATACCAAATTTATCCGGCTTGGAGGCAATGTACTGCAGAAAGGGGCAACGGACTTTGGTTGGGAATAACTGCTCATCAACAGTTACATGTTGCCCAGGCTGGTATGACATCAAACAGTTCTGGACAAACCGCTGCCATATGTCTGAAATAGCAGCAAATTTGTCTGTTTGTATACGCTGTGGACGAGTTTCCTTGTTGTCAAAACGAAGACACTTCATAGTTTCTTGAAATCGAGTACAGGACATTGTGGCTTTGATGGTTGAATTGCCAAAGTCTTTGGACCACAAATCACGAACAGCACCAACTTTCTCCCTGGCTCCTCTTATCAAAAGTATGGAGATGAAAGCCAGTAACTCAGAAAAACTCATCTGCCAGCTGGAGTCTGATCTGTGGCCTTATTGGACTGTGCAATCTCTGATGGTTGAAAGCATAGAAATGTCCACCAGACACAGAAAGCTTTGAAGATGACTTGTTATTTTACGTTTTGCTGTCTCCGTCGGTCCTTCTGTTCCATGGAATGGCATTTGTGGATCACCGCTGAAGTCCTCAACTTCTTGCTGAACCCACACGCTGCCATCTTTTGCAGTAAGTTCTGATGGTCGAGCAGCCTCACACGTTTTGTTTCTCTTGGCTTGAGGAGGAAAAACGTACAATGCAGTAGAATCATCAACTGATGAAGTTTCACTGTCTGAGCTGTCCGTGTAGTCCCTCAATCATACAGGAGTGATCCATAGTAGAAAAAGTTTCAAAAAAGTCTTCTGGACAGTTCATTTCTTGAACGAGACGTTTCAACTTCCATCCGGAAATCATTTTCAATCTGAATGAATTTTCATTTTCAATCTGAATCAATCTGTCTGAGCTGTCTTTTCGAATCACAGTGCTGACTGCCGATCTCCTGCTGGATCTTCTTGTGGCAAAGGTTTTCTGCTGCAGGCGTGATCTCTTCTTCATCAGAGGAACATTCATCCTCTGTGGTGGTGTTTTCAGTTTAAAAAATATAGTCCTCATTTCCAACATCAGAGTCATAGTCTGGCATATCCTGTAATATAGCCAAAGCCTCTTGCACAGTCTCTTCTTTTTATCCTGAGACATGATGAACACTGGTTTGTCTGGTCGATGTGTCTGCTAACTTTATACACAGTTTCATGTCACACACACACCCACATGCTTCACAGCTTTGTATGAATGAGCATATCAATGGAGCACATCAATCTGGTCAAGTTGTGGCCAACATGCAAATAAGATTTTATAAGCTTACTAAATGTCTGCATTGATGTGTTTTTTTCTTACAAAATGGTGGATAAATCATATTTTACTGAGTTTACACATGGTTCATAATAATCCAGAAGTGCCTGAATGAGGGTCAGCCAGATGCAAAGCAGAGACTTCTAGCCTTCATTTCACCATCACCTTTGACCTTCACTGCTCTACAGTAGATCTGATAGAAGTTTATCTGACTTTTACTGTTTTTTTTTTTCGTTTTTTTTCATTTCTGCAACACAGTGTAGGTGAGAGCGAGAGGTGTTCAATCGTGTTATGCTGTTTAAAATGAAGAATTGTGGAAATGAATTAAAACAGCGGTTTTGAGATAAAAAAAAAAAAAACTTTACTCCATCCACTTAGTAACTCTGGTGAAAAAGATTCCTCCTGCAGTAGAAGTCCATCTGGAAGGAGGATGGAGAGCTTAGAAAAAAATTCAAATTAACATACTTGTTTACGAGCCGCTAATGGTTTGCGGGGGCTCGTTGCTTAGGGGTCTGCTCTGCGCAAAATTTCACTGGTTTGGGTATTTTAGTGCTAGGTACCCTGTCATACGCTTTCTCTAGATCTACAAAGACAGTGCAGCTCCCTCTGGCCTTCTCTGTACTTCTCTATCAGCATCCGCAAGGCAAATACTGCATCTGTAGTGCTCTTTTTAGGCATAAAACCATACTGCTGCTCACAAATTCGTACTTCAGACCTTAGCCTACCTTCGACAACTTTTTCCCATGATTTCATCGTTTGACTGATCAGTTTTATTCCTCTGTAGTTACCACAACTCCGCAAATCTCCCTTGTTCTTAAAAATAGGAACCAGCACACTTCTCCTCCATTCATCAGGCATCCTCTCACTTTCTAATATCCCGTTAAACAGCCCAGTCAGAAACTCAATTGCCACCTCACCTAAGCATTTCCATACTTCTACAGGGATATCATCAGGACCCAGAGCCTTTCCACCCTTCATTCTCTTCAGTGCCCTCTTTATTTCTACCTTACTGATCTTAGCCACTTTCCGGTCCACTATGGTAACGTCTTCTACTCTTTGTTCTCTTTCATTTTCTTCATTCATCAACTCTTCAAAGTACTCTTTTCATCTTCCCATCACATTACTGGTATCTGTCAAAAGACATCTATTCCGGTCTTTAATCACCCTTACTTGCTGCACATCCTTCCCATCTTTGTCTCTCTGTCTTGCCAACCTGTATAGGTCCATCTCTCCCGCTTTGCTGTTCAGCCTACCGTATAGGTCATCATAGGCTACTTGTTTTGCCTTTGCCACCTCTACTTTAACCTTACGCTGTATCTCCCTGTTCGCTTGCCTATTCTCTTCAGTCCTCTCAGTGTCCCACTTCTTCTTAGCCAGCCTCTTTCTTTTGAAACAATCCTGCACCTCCTCATTCCACCACCACGTCTCTCTATCTATCTTCCTTCCAGATGACACACCAAGTATTCTCTTGCCTGTCTCCCTGATCGCATTAGCTGTAGTTGTCCAGTCATCTGGAAGCTTCTCCTGCCCACCAAGAACCTGTCTCAACTCTTTTATTAAGTTCAAGCAGCACTCTTCCTTTTTCAGTTTCCACCATTTAGCCTTCTGCGACCAAGGAATTCTGTGACCAAGGAATGGCAAATAAAAAACAAAACGTGACAACCAGTGGGACAGATAAAGCAAGAAATATGGTCGGAGCAGCATGCCAGCTGCCCTTCGAGCACGTCCCATGTGCTGCACATATACTCCAAAGTCCCATGTGCTGCACATATACTCCAAAGAACGATCATTGACTCTCTTGAGGAGAGCAACTTTGACTGACAGCACTAATTTACACATAAATTTCAAACAAACAATACCAAAACACAACTCGATGCTGTCTAAACTGCTCCTGTAAATTTTCTTTAGTAAAACCCACAATATACTGTATGAATATAATAAGATAGAAGTGTACAGTATGTTATGTTGTTTCATAATAAAAAAAACTTCAACCAGTTGTTCTCACTGAACATTTTATCCCTTTCAAATAGCTTAAAAATCTTAAATCTTTTGTGTAACTTTAAATCTTCTGTGACTTTTCTTTCATGTGACTCAATCAACTCAATGAAAATCACATGACACATGAAGTCTTTATATTAATCAAATTAGATTTAATTTCAGATAATGACCTTTGGCGATCTCCAAATATTTAAACAAATGTCTGGACATACAGTAAAAGAGACCAAATACAATCTCCATCGCTTATTTTATGAATCCTTCATTTTTTTAAAAAAAATTAACATTAAAAATGTCAACAATAGAAACATTTTTTGAGTCATAAATACCGTATTTTACCATACGGTCTCGAATTTTCTGTAAAATGAGCCGTGCGCCCTATCGTGCAGTGCTCCCTCTGTGATTTGTGATTTGCGGACGTATTAGAGAACCATGAGGCGGACGTGCAGTAGTTAGGAAAATTAAAACATTTAAGGGGGAAGTGTGGGCATGAATTGTGTCTAAAATAACAGGTATGCACTTTGTGCAGAACATTGCTGTTTTGACAACACTGAAAATGGAAAACAGACATGCTAATGAAGTTCAGTTTAAACTGATGGCAATCAGCTACACGAAGGAACAGAGGAATTGAGCCGCCGCAAGAAAATTTAACATTAATGAGTCGATGGTCCGAAAGTGGAGGAAGCTGGAAAACGGACTGCCACAGGTGAAGCAGATGAAGACAGTGAAGACAGGTGAAGAAGATGCAGCTGAGTTTGACAAACTCAGCTGCGTCTGCGTCTGCATCTGCGTCTGAGCTGAGGAAAAGAGGCGAGGTGGCCAGATTTGGAGGAAAGACTCCAGCAGTGAATCATCGACAAAAGAACGACTGGGAGGAGTGTTTCCTCTGTGACTATTCGGCTAAAGTGTGGAAAAGAGGTGAAGAAGCGTGTGCAGGCAGGCTGGAAGGGGTGGAGAAAAGTGTGATGTGTGACAGAAGAGTTTCAGCTAAAATGAAAGGAAAAGTGTACAAAACTGTGGTGAGACCGGCCATGCTGTTTGGTCTAGAGACAGTGGCACTGAGAAAAAGACAGGAAACAGAGATGGAGATAGCAGAGATGAAGATGCTGAGGATCTCTCTGGGAGTGACCAGGATGGACAGGATTAGAAATGAGTATATTAGGGGAACAGCACGTTTTAGAGGTTTTGGAGATAAAGTCAGAGAGGCTGGACTGAGATGGTTTGGACATGTACAGAGAAGAGAGACTGAGTACATCGGGTGAAGGATGCTGGGTTTGGAACCACCAGGAAAGAGGCCTAGAGGAAGACCAAAAAGGAGGTTCATGGATACAGTGAAGGAAGACATTAAGATAGTTGGCGTGACCGAAGAGGATGCAGCTGATAGGGTTAGATGGAAGAAACTGACTTGCTGTAGCGACCCCTGAAGGGAAATGCCGAAAGGAGAAGAAGAAGAAAAAAAAAAAAGTAACAACTGAAAAAGTGCAAGAAAAGTCCCTCAATCACCAAAAAACGTGTCATATTTAGAGATTCAAGAGTAAAAAAAACAAAAACGTCCGTACCTCCATCAGTTTTTATCCTACAGCCACAAATTTGGAGACTAAACGTAAGAAATTTTTGTCCTTTTAACATGGTAAGTCAGTCACCTTCTTAACCGTCTATCCAGGGTGCTTTGCGGGGGGTGCTGGAGCCAATCCCGGCTGATTGGAAGGGAGGGGCAGGGTACACCCCGAAGTGGTCTTTGGGCCACACACATAAAACCATACACACACACACACACAAACACACACACACACACACACACATTCCCAGGGTTAATCATGTAGTGCCCAATCAATCTTGCATGCATGTTTCTTGGAGGGTGCGAGGAAACCGGAGAAACCCACACATACACAGTGTTACCGGTGGCCGAGTGGTAACAAATAGATTTCTTTGCAGGTTCTGTTTCGCAGGGAGACCACACTCAGGGTAGAGTTGAAACATTAATTCCAAGACAGCTCTTCACAATATTCAACCACACTCCTAGTTTTACATTCTATTACTGACAATTTTTTTTACCAACAGTTATTAACAGTCCGCTTTTGTTATATTTAAAATATAAATCAACCGCTTTTTAACTGTCTGTCTCCATAACCCAACAGTCGTTGCTGTCATGGTAACACCTCCCCGCTTAGCCAGAGGATCTACCTCCTGGCAATTGTTCACAAACGGAGTCTCTCAGGAGGTTTCCACTGGCGTTGAAAACGTCGGGGATTTCCTGGTCCGTACGGTGGGGGTGATGCAAAGTACGCCCTTTGGGATGTCACTTCTTCTCGCGATTCCCGTTGTCCCCGGAGTTCTGTGTCCACTGGAGCTGACTCTGGAACGAGCGCTTCTTCACCAGGTTCTAGGTCTTCGGCTGATGCAAACCTTGGCCGTAGTTGCTCCCAATGTTGTATCCATGTAGGACCACTGGGGTGAACCTGGACTTCGAAGGTACGAGATCCACGTATCTTTATGACGGTGGCCGCGACCCACCGTGGATCTCTGTCTTGCCGTTGTCCGCAGTAAAGAGCGTAGACGGCATCACCAACTCGGTATACTGTAGTCCTTCGTGAAGGCCGAGCAGACTTGGCTGCCTCTTTCATTTGCTTCTGCTGAGCAATATGAGTTGGTGACGGCAGCAGAGTGTCAATTTGTGTGCGAATCTGCCTTCCCTGTAACAGATCGCTGGGCGAAAACCCACTGGATATTGGCATCCGTCTGTACTGCATTAAGAATTCTTGAAGTGCTTTCCTGACTGGCAATTTGGACTTTCGGCGAGACTGTTTGAATGTCCTAATCAGTCGCTCTGCTGCTCCGTTTGTTGCGGGATGGTATGGTGCTCCGGATAGGTGCGTGATGCCTCGCTAAAATATTTAAGTAACTAATTCTTTTTAAATTGCTTTGGTTCTTTTGTATTCCCTTCATTCTTTTGTCAAACCAAATGTGGTTAGTACAGAAAACACTTTGGATCATCTGCAGACGAACCCTTCCCACAAGTTCAAATGACGTTTTCTTCTCTGAGGAGACGCCAGTGTTTCCAAAATATCTTGTGGATGTTGCATTGTGAGCAGCAGTATGGTTTTATGCCAAAAAAGTTGACAAAGGTGACAATGTTTTGTCACCTGTGCAACTACTTTATAGTGTAAATATGAACAGATTTTTACTCTTAAAAACAAATCTGTCATTTCTGCAAAATGTTGCTTTAATAAATGGAACATTTGGTATTTTTTGATGATTGGTTTGCATCAGGGGTAGTCCGTGCATTTCACACCTAGGCCTTCGGTGATGTGCTACTTTGTCCGACTAGAATAAATACCCCTCAAATACCGTCATTAATGACACCACGGCTGGAGAAATTATATTCAGAAGCAGACGTAGGCAGTACTGGGCGTTGCATCACCTTAATTGTGTATAACAGGGGTCCTCAACCATTTCTGCGCCACGGACCGGTTTAGTGTCTGACAATATTTTCACGGACTGGTCTTGAGATGATGAGACCAGCCTGAAAAAAATGGCTTTTCAAAATTAATAATAATTCACTTAAATCCACTTTGTCTTCACGAGAAAATTTATTAGCAGCGTCTTTATAACGTGGAAACATTCTCTCTGCTCGAACGCACTCTTGTTGCCATGGTAACGGTAAACATGTACCTTCAGAATAAAAGACATCACAAAAACAAAGTGAATAAAAACGGGTGGTGAGGGTGGAGAAGCTTGTCAGAGCGGGAGTTAGAGCAGACACTGTGTCGATGAAGGTATTGTTTGAGGGCAAAGATTTGCCAGGGATGGTGTATTTTGGATTAATAAGGTACAGGGTGAGGGAGTTTGTCAGGGCGCCTATCAGGTGCTTTAAGTGCCAGCAGTTTGGACATATGGCCTGGGCGTGCAGGAATGGTAGGAGGTGTGGTCGGTGTAGTGGTGACCACGAGGAGGGGCCATGTGGGGAGGGCGTGGGACTTAAGTGTTGCAATTGTGGAGGAGGACATAGTGTTTCATTTATGGGGTGTGAGGCCATGAAGAAGGAGTTGAGGGTGCAGCAGGTTCGTCGGGAGGGTAAATTGTCTTATGCGGAAGCTGTGAAGGCTGTTGGGGGTTCTGAAGTGAGGTCGTCTGGATTGGGGACGGTTAGTGCTGTTGTGGGAGTATCTGACGGTGGTCAGGTGGGGTGGGTGTCGCCACGGACCTTGGTGGCTTTTGTTGCAGGGGTGATAAATGCTACTGCTGGTTTAAAATCTAAGACGGAGAGGTTACAGGTTGTGGTTAAGGCGGCTGTGCATCACTTTGGTCTGGTTGGTTTGACGTGGGAGGAAGTTAGGGATGATTTGAATGAGCAGGCAGGGTTGGACGCGGCAGTATCTACAGGTTCATTATGTTAGTTCTCCAGTGGAATGCAAGGAGTTTGTTGGCTAATGGTCAGGATTTTAAGGCTTTTATTGCGGGTGGCATGGTTAAACCTGAGGTTGTTTGTGTTCAGGAGACGTGGTTGAAACCGAGGTTTGATTTTGTGTTGCGTGGATTTGTTGGGATTCGAAGGGACAGGCTTGAGAGGGGGGGTGGTGGTTGTGCGACCTTTATAAGGGAGGGGTTGCCTTATCAGGTGGTCGGGAAGGGTATGGAGGGGGAGTATGTGGTGGTGCGTGTGTGGGCAGGGAGTAAGTCTGTTACGGTTATTAATTATTATAACCCGGGGAGGGGTTTAGCTGTGGACGAGCTGGATGGTGTTGAGGGACAGGATGATGGTTCTGTACTCTGGTGTGGGGATTTTAATGGGCATAGTGTGCTGTGGGGAAGTGAAAGGACGGATGCTAATGGTAGGGTGGTGGAGCAGCTGCTTGAGAGGAAAGGCTTGGTATGTCTGAATTCGGGTCATGGAACGAGACTAGATGTAGCAACCGGGAGGGAGTCGGCGCTGGACTTGACGTTGGCGTCTTCTGGGATGGCCCATTTGTGTGAGTGGTGGGTGCATAGGGATGGCACGATGGGCAGTGACCATTATCCGATTTGGTGCAGGTGGGGGGTAGGGGTAGGGCCACGGGTGGATCGGGGTGGGGGTAGGTGGGTGTTAGATAAGGCTAACTGGAGGGGGTTTGCGGAGGAGAGTGATAGATTGTTGGGTGCTGTGGATGGAGATTTGGATATAGAGGAGTTGGATGGACGGATTAAGGGGGGCATATTGGAGGCGGCGGGGAAATTTATTCCAAGGAGCAGGGGCGGAGGCGGGAGGCGGTTGGTGCTGTGGTGGAACAGTGAGTGTGCTGAGGTAGTTAGGGAAAGGAACCGGGCTTTACGCTTAGTGAGGTGCTCACACAACTTTCAGCACTTAATGGAGTATAAGAGAGCTCAGGCTAGGGTACGCAGGACGATTCGGGCAGTCAAGAGGGGTTATTGGAGGGGCTATTGTGGCACTATTGGTAGGGACACTCCGGTGGGTTCAGTGTGGGGTATGATTAGGAGGATGGGTGGGGGTGCACGGTGTTTTGATTTACCGGCTCTACGGAATGGGGACCGGATTGTGGTTGGGGACCAGGAAAAGGCAGAGGTGTTGGCACAGCGGTTTGTGGAAACTCAGAATGTTGAGGCTTTGTCGGTGGAGGGGCGAGCTGTGAGGAGGCAGTTGGAGGAGGAATTTGCAGGGGAGCTGGGCAGGGATGATGATGTCATGGAGGTGGTAAATGATGTGTTTACAATGGGGGAGTTGGAAACAGCTTTGGCGAAAGGAGGTCAGTCGGCGCCTGGTAAAGATGGTATTGTATATGGCATGCTCAGACAGCTGGGTAGTGTGGGTAAAGGGAAACTTTTGGGATTATTTAATAGGGTGTGGAGAGAGGGGGTGGTGCCGGCAGAGTGGAAGGAGGCAGTGATTCTCCCGATTAGGAAGCCTGGAGCGGATACAAGTGATCCAGGAAACTACAGGCCGATTGCTTTAACGTCTGTAGTCTGCAAGTTGATGGAGAGGTTGGTAACTCAGAGGTTGGAGTATAAGTTAGAAAAGGGGAATCTATTGTCACAATACCAATGTGGTTTTAGGAGGGGTAGGAGCACTTTGGATTCGTTAGTTCGGTTGGAGGATGATGTTAGGAAGGCACGGGTGAATAGAGAGGTTTTGGTGGCGGTATTTTTTGATGTTGAAAAAGCCTATGATATGTTGTGGAGGAAGGGACTGTTGATTACACTACGCACGATGGGGATTAGAGGGAGAATATTCAATTGGGTTCGGAGTTTCTTGGAGGGGCGGAGGATTCAGGTTAGGGTTGGGAGAGCGATGTCGTCGGTTTATGACGTGGAGAATGGGACGCCGCAGGGGAGTGTAATTAGCCCTACCTTGTTTAATGTTATGTTTAATGGTGTGTTTAGTGGGGTGGGGAATGATTTAGGTAGATCACTGTTTGCTGATGATGGGGCGTTGTGGAAGAGGGGACGGAACAGGGAGTATGTGGTTGGGAAGGTGCAGGAGGGTATAGACAGGGTGCAGGCTTGGGGTGACAGGTGGGGTTTTAGATTTTCGGTGGACAAGACAAAAGGTATGATGTTCTCGAGGGGCCGGGTTGGCACTGTGAAGGGTTTGAAGCTCTATGGTAGGCACATTGAGATGGTGGGGTCTTTTCGTTTTCTGGGTCTAACTTTTGATAGGCAGTTGGTGTGGAGGGAACATGTACGGTACTTGACCAGTAAGTGTGACAAGATATTAAATGTCATGAGATGTCTAGCTGGGGTGGACTGGGGGGCCAGTTTTTCAGCTTTGAGGTGCCTGTATGATGCCCTGATAAAATCCAGATTGGATTATGGATGTGTGGTTTATGGTTCGGCGGCGCCTACAGTGTTACGGGATTTAGATGTGGTGCAGGCCAAGGCCCTGAGGATTTGTTTAGGTGCTCTGAGGACTTCGCCAGTGAGTGCCCTGAGGGTGGAGGCGGGTGTCATGCCACTCGCTCTGAGGAGGAAGCACCTGGCGGTGAATTATTGGGTTTCCTTGAGAGGAAAGAGCCATAATCACCCTGGGCGGGGGGTTCTGGATTGGTCCTGGGAGAGGGGTGTGAAGGAAACTTTGAGTTTTGGGTGGGTAGGGGGTTTGTGGGCACGGGAATTGGGTGTGGGGGATTTGGAGTTGGAGCGGGAGGACAATTTTCAGATGGTGCCACAGTGGAGGCTGGGAGAGGTGAGGGTGGAATTGGGGATGGTGGGGTGGAGACGGAGGTTTGGGGATGTGAATGTGGCGGGAGCATTTAGGAGTATTGTTGAGGAGAATTATGGGGATTACACATTGGTGTTTACGGATGGTTCAAGGGATCCGGTTTCGGGGAGGACGGGTGCGGGAATGGTGGTGGAAGGGTCTGGAGTGGAGGTAGGGGTTCGCACGTCAGATCACTTATGTATTTTCACGGTGGAGTTATATGCAGTGTGGATGGCTGTGGTGTGGGCGATGCAACATGGTGGTGGGAAAGTACTTATATGCACGGACTCGTTGTCAGTGGTTCGGGCTCTTGAACTGGGGAGGGTGAGGTATCATCAGGGTTTGTTTTGGGATGTTTTGAATATGGTGTCGGGGGTGGTAGGAGGGTCGTTGGTGTTTATGTGGGTTCCGGGCCATTCTGGGATTGGGGGGAATGAGCGAGTGGATGAGGTGGCAAAGAGGGCTGCAGATCGGGTGGTGGTGGAGAGGGTCGTGGCTCTGTCACGAGGGGAGGTGAAGGCGTTGGTCTGGAAGGGGATAATGCAGCAGTGGCAGATGGAGTGGGAGTCAGAGGTGAAGGGACGACACTTGTATGAAGTACACAGGACGGTGGGGGTGACTGTGGATTCGGTGGGTGGTGGAAGGCGGGGGCAGGTGGTTTTTAGCAGGTTACGTATTGGGCACACGGGATTGAATGAAACGCTCAAGATTCTGGGTAAACATTTGGATGGGTGTTGTGATTTCTGTGGGGAGTTGGAAGGGGTTAGTCACGTGGTGTTAGCGTGTAGAAAGTATGAGGAAGAAAGAGAGGCTATGATGGTGGTGCTGAGGAGTGTTGGGATGAGACAAGTGAGCTTGGAGGAGGTGTTTTTGTATGGACGTCAGGGGAAGGGTTTTGGTGCCCTGTACACTTTTTTGAGGTGTACAGGGTTATTGAGGAGGATTTGAGGTTCGTGACAGTCAGTAGGTGGCGGTAATGCACCCAGGTTGGTGCTTCATGCCGCAAACTAAAGAAGAAGAAGTGAATAAAAATAACAGTTCTGTGCGGCCCAGTGGACCGGTACAGGGCCAGTCCTGTACACCAGGCAATTGTACACCAGGCAATTGTACACATTGCCTGGTGTACAACACAGGCAATTTTCAAGAGCATTTAAACATCAATAAACCCGCGTATAAAACACATACTCACCAAAACAGCTGTCCCCCAAAACACTTATTTCAACACATTTCTTATTTCTTTCCTCAAGAAGACGTGAATGACTCGGTTGCACAGTTTGTCTATGCGTTTCAGTTTAAACAATAAATCCTTTTCTATCGACTTGGAGGCCAATGGAAAAGGCTGTTAGCAAAATTTACTCCGGTATGTCTTAAAGTGCTGAGGGTCGAGAAGGTAGAAAAACAGTCATTTTTCGTGGTCTTGAAATCGATTCTGCCATTATGAAACCCTTCTGCCATTGTTGGTGGAAAAAAAACGAGTAGATATTTCAGATTTTTCTGTTAAAGGTTCTGGGTCTGACACTAGTGTACCTTTTGTTGACATGCTGAGGGTTGCTTCCGCTTACGTCAAGTGAGTATCCAATCACAAGACGCGTACATGTCACGCGTACATGTCACGTTCAGGACCTTCATGAAGGCGTAGACGTCAACAACTCATGATCTGATTGGCTGTCAGAAACTACAGGTGTCCGTTTACTATGCAGTAAGCAGGGCCCGCACTGCTCAATCTGAAGGCCTGCAGGCAGATTTCATACAGCCTAGCGACACCAGCGAGCTGAATTCTGATTGGATAAAAAATTTCACCTAACGTTACAACACTGAAAGCTGTATAACCAAATGGATATAATATGACATGAAGAAAACAGAATATGGAGAATAATTATATATTTATTTAGGAAAAATACATTTAAAATGAAATTGACTTTTATTATAATTATGATAATGAATTCTGGTTAAGTTAGACATGCAGCGAAGGCTCTGCTGGCTCTGACCACCTGCCACTGGTTTGCATCTAAAAATCTTCATAAAAATCAGTGTAGAAAAAAGCTTAAAGCAACTGTAATAAAACTCCCCTAATGACTGACACACATATTCAGTTCTTTAAAGGTTGTGTGGTTTTAAAAGCTTATCACTTTTGCCATGCACCCCCCGCAACCTTGTTAGGAAGAAGCGGTTCAGAAGACGAAACAAAACAAAATATTTATTTTTGAGCTTTAAAGACCGGTGGAGGTTATGATCGTGTGAAATCAAATTGTGTCCTTGTAAGGATGAGAAGCAGGTGTGTTTAGATGTCAGTGTGTCTAAAAGCAGGTGCTTCTAGTCCTTCTCGATGACTGACAAGCTAAAACAACAATCTGGTGATGAGTAGCAGACACTGTTCCTACATTGAAAGGTACGCTTAAAGCATTCTTGTTTGAACAAGCTTCTCAACAGGCCAGATAGAAACAGAGACATTTAGCTGATATAATTACTAGTTGGCTGCTAGATAGTAGAAGCTGCGGAAAGTATGGTACATTGGGGTTCTGTCCTCTAATTCTATCTACTATTCTCTGCCAGACTGCCATGGCCGCTTGATGTGTCCACATCGCCCTTGGCAGATACCTGGCTTTCTATCTCATTCATTGTTCTCTATTGTCCTTTCATTTAGATTTACACTGCTTGTTGGTACAGTACAATTCAAATGCTGTCCACCTCTCTCTCCCTCCTCTTTGGGAGAGAGCTCTGTTTCAGTGTCCTGATGGATACTCTGTGTTCCTGTCCTGGGCATGGCCAGACCGAGGAGACCCCCGTGTTTCCATCAGGATGAAGAACATCTATTGACTTCTTTAGATATTTAGCTGTAGAGTAGTCAGTCAGTCATCTTCTTACCCGTCTATCCGGGTTGCAGGGTGTGCCGGAGCCCATCCCGGCCAATTTAAGGCAAAGGGCAGAGTACACTCCGAACAGGTCGCCAGTCTGTCGCAGGGCTACACACATACATGACACACACACTCATTCATTCCTAGGGGCAATTTCGGCACCGGTCAATCAACCTAACATGCATGTCTTTGGAGGGTGGGAGGAAACCGGAGTACCCGGAGGAAACCCATGCAAACACAGGGAGAACACGTGTTCCAAGCCTCGTCCCCACCTGCAACTCGAACCCACGACCTCTTGCTGTGAGGCCACTGTGCTACCCACTGCGCCACTGTGCTGCCCTGCTGTAGAGTAGAATAAGCTAATATTTAAACAATAGTCTTAGTCACATTGGATGCTCATCCTGGGGGAGGGATCTCTTTTTCGTGTGGATCGCCACGAGGTTTATAATTTTTTCCCCACTGATGGGTTTTTAAGGAGTTTTTCCTCACCGTGACAGAAAGACTAAGAAAAGGAATATGCTAACATTGTCTAGCTAGCATTTGTTAGTTAGTTTTCTTCCTGTGTATTTGTGTTTATAAATTCCGCTTTTTTGTCTTTCTGAATCTGCAATGTGAAGCCCATTGAGACAGAAATTCTATGATTTTGGGCTACACAAATAAAATTGAATTGAATTGAGTGGATAGAAAGTTACAGTGATGTACTGCTGAGCTAATGAGTAGGACAGGAGGCAGGTGCACAGGTTAAGCAAAGATTTTGGAGCCTTGTAAGTATCGGGAATGATACACCTGCTATTTGATAGGTTTGGATTTGTTATCCAGACTCAGGAAACAAAAAAGAATGGGATGGTCTTGTCACTGTGGTGCAGTTATTTCCAATTACAGCATTGTCTTTTCACCTATCATATCGGCCGTTGAATAGACTCAGTTTAACATTTTCACATTTTTGAGTTCCTGCTCATTGTGCTGAACATTTGGATCATTTTGGCTGAGTGTTTAGGTCATATAATATGACCCTCAGATCTACACGAATGACAAATCAGCATTTTAAAGGCTTTGAATTCTCTTCAAACTTTTCAGATTTGCTCTGTTTGTAAGAGCTGCTGAACCTAATGATCCCTCAGAGCAGATTTGAGACTTTCATTCATTCATTCACCATCCACACACACTAATTCCTTGGGGCAATTGCCTCATGGCCAATTAACCTAACTTGCATATCATTGGAGAGTGGGAGGAAACGTGAATACCTGGAGAAAAACCACACATACACGGGGAGAAGATGCAAACTCCACACAGAAAGGCCAGTGTCCTAAGCTCCATTGGCTGCAACAAACACACCCGCCAACCTTGTTCTACTGCAGAACATGGGTCCTGCTCCAAAATTCAGAACCGAAGCTCAACGAAGAACATTCTCAAAAATTGTTCAAAGATTGTGATTTCTTGTAGAATTGTACTCTTCATTTGGATCCATTTCCTGTAGCTCTATCAGTCTAGCATTAGGTTCCTTGTGATTATCTTCAGTAGAGCAGAACTTCTGCTTGTAGGTCACAGGGATAGTGTCACACTTAGACAGGATTGTAGATTTGACTTTACTGTAATTACAGCATCATCGACATCCGTTTGTACAACAGAAGCTCTGACTTTTTCTGCAAGCTGAACTACTAATCAAAACACCCAGTCAGTTTGACATAAATATTGTAATGCCAGACATTCAAATGAGATTAATAAAAGCTCAACTTTATCATTGTCAGTAAATTTCTCAAGCCTGAATCCATAATGGAAAAAATGTCTTAATGAAGGCAAGATGGGGTCAGCTGAAACCCGTGGCCTAGCAGTGGCGGTAGTACACTTCAATTTAGATAAATTTGGATTATCTTGGGGTGATGTCCAGGCCTGGACTTGTAGCTGGAGAAATGAGAACTAACAATGACAGTCCTTAGATTGTTGTTCTAAGGTTCAGCCTCCTACCCTCACCTATGGTCACCAGCTGTGGGTGATGACCGAAAGAACGAGATTGCGAATACAAGGTGTCGAAATGAGCTCTCTCTGCAGGGTGGCTGGGCTCTCACTCAGAGATAGGGTGAGGAGCTCTGCCATCCGGGAGGCAACCCAGAGCTGCTGCTTCTCCGGGTTGAGAGAGGCCAGATGGGGTGATTCGGGCATCTGGTTAGGATGCCTCCCGATATCCGGCCCCGGACAATGAAACGGAATGTTCAGCCGACTCCCTTTTGCCTCCTCTTGTAGGATTCCCTCTGAGTCATTTTACTCCTCAGGTTCCCACAAAGTGTGGACACATTCAAAAAGGCCTAAAGACCTTCATTTTTAAGAAGGCTTTTCATTTTTGATTTTTTGTTTCTTTGTTTTCTTAATGTAGATTTTGATTTTAAAATTGTTTTTATTGCTTTTCTATGTTTTGGATGTAGCGCTTTTGGCATTTTTTTTTAAATATAAGGTGCATTATACATAAAATGTATTATTATTAATAAAAGGTTAACGGTAAAGACTTTAAGAGCCACAGAAAGCTTGGGGTCTGCTATTGAATGTTTAGAGTTGAAAAGTAAAAGACATTGCATGAAAAAGAAAAAAGAATTGGCTATGTTCATAATGACTAGGAGTAATAATTTGTGAATTGTATAGTCAAAAGAATTTTAGCTCACTGTGACTCATTTGCAGTGAGAAAGTGGTAGAAAACCAAACATGTACTCCACACACAGACACATGTAGGACATGCCTTCATAGTTTTCCACTCAGATGTGAGAGGAATTGCTGCACTCTACTGGACAAAAAACAGGCATTTTCACACCCAGACCCATCTTATTATTTCAAAGTTGCACAATCGTCATGTTTTATGAAGAAAAGGTGTAAAATAATTGCTGCCAGCTTGTTGGCATCAGGATGCACAAAAAAACTGTTTCATTGGTTCTTTTAAAAGGATCATTTAGGTGGGAAGTTGGAGTTTTATTTAAATGATATCAATCATATGGATTTACATTTTTGTACTTTTTAGATAGCTTAAAAAATACTTGAAGGATTCCAAGAGAAATTATAAGGCAGATTGTTGCTCACATGCATACATATGATTAATACAACAAGAAAAAAAAATCCCCAAGTTGAATAAAGAAAAACATAGAAAGATCAGAAAAGTAGAACTACTCTATAACTCTCCTTGTACCTTCCTTTTCAGCAGCATTGTACAGCCTTATTACAGAAGCAACAAATGATTTCCTGAGTGTTTCAGTAAAGAAGTCTGGTACTAACAGGTCTTCTCTGACTGCAGATAAGATTGCTGGGATCTTAAACAGCATCCTCAATTCAGCCACTTCCTTCACAGAGTCCAGATTTAGTCCTACAACAGAACATTCTTTTTTATCAGCTCATTTGGTCTTTGGGTATCCCTTCTTTGTCCCACCAGAACATCATTGCATAGAATAGGACTCTTGAGACAATCGACCGAAAGCAGCAGAAGTTTGGAACAGACATTAAATAAGGCATGTCAGGAGATAAAAGTTGTTGTTGTGACGAGTCATTGCCTTTAGAGGACTCTGTCTAGCATGCAATATCAGTAAACAATAGAAAAGTTGTCTGAATGTCTCTGAAAACTGTGTTATTACAAGTCCACAGGTTTTGGTGTGTGGACTTTATCTGTAATAATCTGTTTGTTTGTCCAACACTCATCAGGATGTCCTATGAATCACAAACTGAAATGAAGAGGTCATCAGAGAGTCTTGTTACTCTGATAAAGACCATTTGTCTGGGGACATACCGGAAAGGATGAGACACTCTTTATTTTCTACGGTGTGACTTATGACTCAACTTTAACTCCATGATCTGTGCTGAGACTGTAAATGAGTGTCTGTCTTTAGAAGAAGTAGTGAGTAAGCATATATTGTCATGCTGAGGAAAAGGCCAAAAGTCTTCAGGAAATTAGGGAAAAGATGTGACACAGAAGAAGATGATGCTTGCTAAATGAAACACATCTCTTCTAATCTGATCTTTAGAAATCCCTTTGTTCAGAGATGGTATGGAGAGGCATGGTTAAAGTATAAGGAAAGAGAAAGGAAATTGAGTGGAGGAACCATCGTAAAAAAAAAAGGCTTCAAAGTTGTCTTCTGGAAAGTGTATTTCCTGATTGTGACATTTCGACTTCCATCCGGAAATAATTTTCAATCTGATTTCTGGATGGAAGTAGAAACGTCTCGATCATCAAATACACTGTCCAGAAGACAACTTTGAAGCCTTTTCTATGATGGATCACTCCTGAACAAATGAGGGAGTACATGGATTTGAGTTGAGGAACCTTTAAATGTGTCATCTTCTTCATATGCTTGACGTATCTAAGCTGATTTTTACCTCTGGCTAATGCAATATTAAAGCACAAATGTTGAAAAGAGCCATACAACCATCTGGTAGACATAACAAGTACTACAAACAGAACAAACATCTTGTTTTTGTCAAATCTACAGTAAAACAAGAAGGAATAAATATCAATGACACATTTATTACATCAAAATATTCACATAGATCAATAACACCAAACTAGTTGTAGTAAAAATAGAGTTTTTGGTGTGCAAAATGAGACTTTTTTTTCTGTTTATCACAATGAGATCTGATCACTTCAAAATAACTAATAACAATTGTTATTTGCTATGTTTTGCTTTGCCATTACAATACTGTTCAAATAATGCCTTAAAGTACATTGCAGGCTTTCTCATTCTCTTTGGTACATTTCACACAAATTCCATTTATATTTGAGCAACAAAAAGTTCAACCTTCACAGCATTTAGAAATTTGTGCACATCATAAATTTGATTTCTTTTTTATCATTACTTTTATCAAATGGCAATTGGTGTTGGATGTGCTTTACTTTTTTTCATGCAATTCTGTCATTATTATACCATTTGCAAGTTAGTCATTCCTCCAACGTAGTGTGCAAAATTTCTACAATATTGTGACACAGAGCTGCACGGTGGCGCAGTGGTTAGCACAGTTGCCTCACAGCAAGAAGGTCAGGGGTTCGAACCAAGGAGGGGACAAGGCTTGAAACACTTGTCTTTCTGTGTAGAGTTTGAATGTTCTCTGTGTGCATGCCTGGGTTTTCTCCAGGTACACTGGTTTCCTCCCACCCTCCAAAAACATGCATGTTAGGTTGATACTGTTCTAAGGAACGAGTAAGTGTATGACTGGTCGTGTGTGTGTCCCCGCGACAGACTGGTGACCTGTTTTGGATGTACCCTGCCTCTTGGCTGAAATCAGCCAGGATAGGCTCCAGCACTCCCGTGACTGCGTTAGAGATAAGTGGTTCCGAAGACGTATAGAAACTGTGAGACAGAAATGAAGGACAAAATGAGAGAAGAGGAAGAAGAGGCAGAGTAGATTGGTGCATGTGTGATTAAATCAGGGTATCAGTTGTTGATCATTTTATAAATCAAAGCCTTATGGCTGAGACTCATCAAAGATTGAGAGATTCAATCATTTAAACATTTCGTATGGAGAATGGGCAAGTATAGACAATTCTTTAACACCAAACAATCAGCCCTGCACTGCTGTCATACATGAAACTTGCAGTGAGACAAATCAAAAGCATTTACTTGCTTTTGCAGGTTACCCACCAGGTTTTGCACTGATCGTTTTGAACAACACAGTAACAGTTATACAAATCTATTTGTGAGAAATGCAGCAAAGTGAGCGAGAAAAGATTTTCAGTATTATCAACTCTAATCCTAAATCTCCACATTGATATTGGCTCTGCTGACTCATACTAATGTAAGAAGATTACAAATCTCTGTTGTGTCCTGATTTTGTTTCTGTGAAACCACTGCCTTCTGGTTCAGAAGGTGATAGTGTGTCATCACAGTCTATTGTGTCAAATGAGAAGATCTGTTGTCGTTGGCTCAGCCTTTCATTTTCTGTTCTTTCCACTGCCTGGACATTCTAGAAAGCGTTTTATCCTTTTTTCTATTATTGAATGTCCATTACTGCTAAATGCCAGATGAAATATTAATGAAGCAACACAGAAAATCCAATCGTTGTCTTGGGACTATAGACGTCTGGTTTAGGAGTTTACACTAAGAAATGAATGGATATGTTAAGACCAGATGCCCAATTGCAGGATTGCATTGAGGTAATATTTAAGGTTTATGTTCTCACAGTAATATGCTCTGCTTTTTCTTACTTTCAGTTACACTGTATTTCCTGCATTGCTGGCTGGTTTTACACAACAGTTTGATATTTGAAAAGTATTTAGGAACCAGACAGTTGTCTAGCCTGCAACACGTTTTATTGCATGGTCAGATCTCTCCAAAATGGACTACTCTCCTCACTGGAGGTTTTATATCAAACCGTTCGATCAAATTAAAACATTTACCACTACTGATTATTTGAAAGACAACTGAAAGTCAACAATAATAATTCAATGACAAGTATGTTACACTTATTACTATCATTCTCTAAAATCAGCTAACAGGTATTCTTGAAAATTTTGTTTCGTTTCGTCTTCTGAACTGTCCATCCCTAATGCGGTCATTGGGTTGCCAGAGCCCATTATGGCTAATTTTAAGGTGAAAGGCAGGGTACACTCCAAACAGGTCACCAGTCTGTTGCTGGGTCGCACACACGCACACACACACAGACACACATTCAGACGGGCAATTCCACCGCAGCCAATCAACCTAATATGCATGTTTTGGAGAGTGGGAGATAACCGGAGTACGTGGAGAAAACACACGCATACACAAGGAAAACATGCAAACTCCATTTTCTTGAAAATTTTGACCATTTAATTTGATCTTACCTTTAAATTAGAGAATTACAGGCTACCATAGAAGCTGTCAGATGAAATGCATTTTTCCAGATAGAAACTGCATTTGGTCCTATCTAAACTAGGTTACAGGACTTACTTTTAGGCCGGGTATCTAGGGTTCACTCTGCTCCTTTCTAATAACAACTAGGATAAGCTCAAACCCCCAGGGACCAAAGGGAACAAGCATGTGTGAAATATTGATAGATGATTGGTGATATTTAACAAAGTGCTTTGATTAATCTACTGGGGTTACAGGTTAGATCAAGGCTGAAGAGATGGAATGTTGCACAATAGGGCTGCATGCTGCACAGAAACCTGAATAATGGTTGTCCGGGTCCTGCTGGATAGTAAAACAGCAGCTTCAGTGGCTGTGTAAGACAAGCCATGTGACCCTATTTATAGATGCAGCAGGCAATGTGGGCCATTGTTCAGGGCAGTTACAGTCGACTGGCTTGAACAGTTTTCAAGCGGTGGCACGTTTTATGTGTTTACTTACCCATTTTTGCTGAGATGCCATTTTTCTGAAGGTGACTGTATTGTCACTTCTGAATGTTTTTTTATTTCTGCTACTGGATTCTAAAATTAAAAAAGAAAAAACAAACAAAAAACTATACCTATTTATATCCTTCACATGTGAGCTCAAATCCCTAAAACATATCTCAGCAGGATATCCTGTTACAGTCCAGACAATATGGAACAGGGGTGTTTAATGTACCTTTTGAAATGTTTGTGGGATCAAAGCTGTACTTCTGCCAATCAGTCACATTGTTCACAGAGATAATTTTTCATAATCCGTTCACCAGATTGTGTGGATCAAGTGTGCATCAGTATAAAGCAAATAATGTTAACTTAAAGGCCTGTTTGCTGTAAATACTTCATCATATCTCTATTTTTCACTTTCATTATTAAAAGAAAAACTCTTGACTTACCAGTTGATCCACATTCCTACCCTTACCTATGGTGAAAGAACAAGATCAAGCAGCCAAAATGAGCTTCCTCCACAGGGTGGCTGGTCTCTCGCTCAGAGATTGGGTGAGGAGCTCCGCCCACCGAGAGGAGCTCGGAGTAGAGCCATTGTTTATTCAGGTCGAGAGAAGCCAGATGGGGTGGTTCAAGCATCTGGTTAGGATGCCTCCCGAGTACCTCGCTCATGAGGTGTTTAGGCCACAGGGAGAAGACCCGCTGGAGAGACAACCGTAATTTCACGGCCATTAGGTGCACCGTCCGAAAAGGCGCAGCCTCAGTTTTGTGCGCCGTTGCTGTATTTAACACACACATAAGGCGCACCGTACGAAAAGGCTCAGTTTCAGTCACACACCGCCTTACAACAACACACACGCATGCATGCAAATGTGCGTATTAAAAAAAAGATCGGGAGCAAAACTGAGTTTGGTTGTACTTTATTTAAGTAGTATAAACAAGCACATTACCGGTAATACGTTGTCCTTATTCAAATCCGTCAAAGTCCTCATCCTCTGTTTTGGAATCGAGCAGCTGCGCAAAATCCAACAGAGCAGGTTCACTTCGCTCCTCGCTGTCAAAGTCACTGTCTGTACTGTGCGGCTCCTCAGAAAGGATACCAGCTTTTGCGAAAGCTCGGATAACAGTACCAGCAGACACGTTAGTCCAAGCATCTACAATCCATTGGCAAACTGTAGCGTAACTTGCCCGGCGCTGCCTTCCACCCTTCATGAAACTGTGGTCTCCTTCGGTCATCCATCGCTCCCACGCCGCTCACACGTCACTCTTTAACGTTCTCATGTGTTTTCTTTCAGGTCCGCCTTGCGGGCATGGCGTTTTCTTTTAGGTCCACTTTTTCTCACGAGCACCGCGTTTTCTTTTAGGTCCGCTTTTTCTCACACACAAGGCGCACCGCACAAAAAGGCGCACCGCTCATTTTGAAAAAAATTTGAGACTTTTAGGTGCGCCTTATGGCCGTGAAATTACGGTATGTCTCACAGCTGGCCAGGGAACGCTTCAGGGTCCTCCCAAGTGAGCTGGAGGATGCAGCTGGGGTGAGAGAGGCCTGGCCTTCCCGTCTGAGGCTGTTGCCCCCTTGACCCAGCCCCAAATAAGCAGAAGACAATAGAATGGAAAGAAAAGACTGTTCAGTATTCACAAGTTGTAGTACATTTTGAGTGACAGGCATTATCCAAGTAATGATTTAAAAAACAAAAACAGAGAGTTGTATCAAAGCAATAAAAACATTTACAATCTGTAAGAAAAATTAAGAAACTGCCACGTCGAGGCACACAAACACAAAGAACTGAATGTTTTGGTGTTATAACTAACTGCTTTGCAAATTTAAGAAGCTATATGAGAAATGGACCAAAGTGAGTAAAAAAACTGTGACAAGTCAGTCAAGGCGGGTTTCAGAAATGGAGAGCAGAGTAATTTCTACCTATAGAGGTGAGCCATGAAATTGTAAAGAGAGAAGGGTGGAAAAAATGTTTGCGATCTGAGATTTATGGATGAGAAAATTTAGAAAAAGCGATATGATAGAGAGGTAACACTTTAGAATGTATTGCGTACTTGATGGGAAGCTGATGGATAGAAATATCTTTCCTTTTGAACTGTTTGCAGTAATTTATGAATGAATGCATCAAACCTTACGGTAGGTTTATGCTTTTTATACTTTTAGCATTTAATGTTAGAATGACCAAGCAGAAACAAAAGGTTAAAGAACGTCCGAGGAAATCGGACCATTGGAAAATCAATTTGCCCCACTGATTTGTTTTAAAGCAAGGCAAGTTTATTTGTAGCACAATTCATTAACAAGGCGATTCAAAGTGCTTTACGAGACAAAAAATATGCATTAAAATCACAAAACATAGAATGAAAATGAAAGAAGATGAAAAGAGTGATTAATCTTCAGTCAAAACCACGATTAAACAGAACTGTTTTCAGTCTAGATTTAAACATTGTCACAGTAGAGGCCTGTCTCACAGCCTTTCACAGTTTTAAGGATTTTGCCTCCCACATTTTCAGTTCTTGAAGTTAAAAACCTATATTAATTTGCAGTCATTTTCATCTGTACTGATGCACTTTAGCTCTCTCTTCTCTCTAACAATTTTTTTTAAAGTTGAACTTCCTCATTCAGTTTATTTCAATGAAATGGGTCACAACATATTATAATATATTTTATGCATGGTTGTATCAGAGTTTACACAAGTTGTTGAACCACAACAAAAGGCAGCCATCATATTCCAATGGGGATTTAAATTAAATACCTTAAAAAAAAAAAAGTGGGAATTTCTATGTTTTATTCTTGTTTTGCATATAGCGCGACATGTCCAACTCTTTTGGGCAACAAGAAATATTAACCTCTGACAATGATTTTGCAACATCCCAGTAAGCTGAACTTGTGAAAACTAAAGTTTTCCAGTCTGGATAATTTTTTTTTTTTTTTTTTTTTATTAATATTCAGAAGATGATTCAGAGAGGCGCTGCTTTGGCTCAGTCTGCTGGTACTTCTGTCAAGATAGAAAATAATGATGAGTAACTTTTAGTTGCAAGGCAGATTCTCAGGTTGCGGCACACTCGAGCGAGATGATTAGATGGTTGGAGAATCCAGCAGCAGTGGATAAGCTGGTAGATGAGCTTCTTAAAATCGTAACTCATAGGCAATCTCACACTGTCCAGTTTGCAGTGTGTAAGTTGAAGATCCAAAACACTAGATGAGACAAAACAACAGAGAGACAACAGAGAGACAAAAAGATAGCTAGGTGGAAACAGAGTCATCTGTGAAAGTCAAGATATTTAGAAATCAAATCTGCACCTGATGCCTTTAGGAAATTCTCTGAATTCACATGAATTAATTTTAAAAACCTACAGAATATAAAGAATGCCATGCAGAGTTAATTTATATGCGCATTTGAAGAGGAAAGTTTTAAACTTGGATTTAAAAGTTTCCACATTTGGTGAAACGTGAAAGTTCCCCACTTGATGTTTGTACCACAATGGACAATCAGCAATAAGGAGAAGACTTCTTTTAGGAAACCTTTTTATACAATCCAGAAACTGACACCTGTCATTTGCTCAGAAGAGACTTCAGCATTTTACTGATATTTTAACATCTACCTTCTGGAACCTTTCATGCGTATATTATCGTCATATCGTATCAACGTATCGTCGTATTGTCATACAGTTGATACATATGCATATGAGTGCAGATTTTAAATCTATCGTCCGTAAGCTGTTTTGATATCTGAAAAATAACTACTTTTACTGCATTTTCACACTGTAGTAGAAAAAGTTTAAAAAAAGTCTTGTGGACAGTTCAATTCATTGAATGAGACATTTCGACTTCCATCCGGAAATCATTTTCAATCTGAATGAAATGGACTGGAAACTGGATCTAATTTATACAAACCTGAGTAAAAGGTAAAAAAAAATAGTAAGGCAGGGCTCGACCAATGAGCCTGTGTTGCCTATGATGGCCGTGAATGGCTCCTATTGTAGCCACAGCCCAGTAAACGACCCTATTATAAAAATGCTAAAAGCCTAGTGAATACAAATAGGCTTTTAGCATTTTTAGCATTTTTATAATAGGGTCGTTTACTGGTCTGTGGCTACAATAGGAGCCATTCACGGCCATCATAGGCAACACAGGCTCATTGGTCGAGCCCTGCCTTACTATTTTTTTACCTTTTAAATTTCCCATGATCTTCTTCTTCTTTCGGCATTTTCCCCTTAGGGGTCGCCACAGCAAGTCAGTTTTTTGCATCTAACCCTATCAGCTGCATCTTCTTTGGTTACACCAACTATCTTCATGTCTTCCTTCACTGTATCCATGAACCTCCTTTTTGGCCTTCCTCTAGGCCTCTTTCCTGGTGGTTCCAAACCCAGCATCCTTCTTCCGAAGTACTCTCTCTCTCCTCTGTACATGTCCAAACCATCTCAGTCTGGCCTCTCTGACTTTATCTTCAAAACCTCTAACATGTGCTGTTCCTCTGATATGCTCTTTTCTAATCCTGTCCATCCTGGTCACTCCCAGAGAGATCCTCAGCATCTTCATCTCTGCTACCTCCATCTCTGTTTCCTGTCTTCAAATTTATCATGAAGCTAATAACATATGGAGATGTGGTGTTATTCAGTGACATTATTCATTCTTCTTCTGAACCATCCATCCCTAACAGGGGTGCGGGGTGTGCCAGAGCCTATCCCGGCTTATTCAACGACAAAGACAGGGTACACCCTGAACAGGTCACCAGTCTATTGCTGGGCCATACGCACACAACCATCCGCATACACTCGTTCCTAAGGGCAATTTATATGAAGCCAATCAACCTAACACTTGTTTTTGGAGGTTGGTGAGGAAACTGGAGTACCTGGAAAAATCCACACATTCATGGGGAGAACGTGCAAAATCCACACAGAAAGGCCGATTTCTCAAGTCTCGTCTCACCCGGGACTCAAACCCTCAACCTTTTGCTGTGAGGTTGCACCATCGTGCCACTGTAACCTATTTCATTAAATTCACTAGATTAAATTTAAAGATAGAATGTTAAGTTACATGTCAAATGACACATTAAAGCCCTCACATTGTTTCAAAGTGAATCAAACACAGTTTATCAGAGAATTCATGGAATACTTCATAATGACTCACAAATCTAAAAACTAATCTGACATCTTAACCACTTAACTTAAATCCTTCTCAACTTCCAACAATAGTTTTTCTTGAAAAAAATCCTACTTAAGATAGTGACTCGACTTGAAATCTTCTGTCTTCTTGTTCAGGATACAAAGACTCAGCAAAACATTCGAGTCTTCAAGCGAAAAAAAAAGCTGGTTACAATCATATCTCCTTGTCTTTTCTGATGACTTTTCAAATACCAGTGCTAGTTCAAACACCAGATATGTCTGTATTTAGGCCACTTCTTTCCCTCAGGCTTACGATTTATGTGCATCATTCTGCTTCTTAAAGGGAGCTCTTACTATTTTTAAAACAAGGTTACTATCTCAGAAAAAGACAGATGAATATTGACAGGTTTAATCTATGTTATTAGTTAATATGAATAGTTTATACCTGCCATGACTCCACAAAGCTTACTTACTCTAACCATTTAAAGGTTAATGGTTTATCATCACACAACCCCACTGCTCACCCGTTTAAGAGAGAGCATCATCCTGCAGATAATTGCTGGCACCATATGCTCGGCACCCCATAAATGTCATTTTTAGTTAAACTCCAAAGGAAGTAGGGGAAGTGTCTGCTGACGTTTGCACGCAATTGAGCGTTGCTGAGGAGGAGGTGTGATCAGGCAGAGAATAAGGGACTCCCTGTGCAGATCTAATTTTCTGTGTTGGAAAGTGGGAAGTCTGCCCACAGTGCAGTGTAGTAGCAGCACAATGGTAACCTGAAAGATCATTTTCACTTTTATCCTTGTTGAAGTGCTGTTGGATATTTGTTTTGGAAGTCCTTAAACAGAAGGAAATTCTGAGCAATTCCTCTTCATGAAACAAAGAATCAGTGCAGAGTAGTAGAGGCTGTAAAGTCACAGTGGCACGGATCATAACATCAAACTGCTTCAGAGAGCCACATAAAAAAAGCTTATTAAAATAATACTGTTATTGATTAAAAATCCTTTCAGCTGCACATTGGTGTAGTGGTTAGCACAGTGGCCTTACAGCAAGAAGGTTGGGGTTTGATTCCTGGGTGGGACAAGGCTTGGAACGCTGGCCTTTCTGCATAGAGTTTGCTTGTTCTCCTTGTGTATGCATTGGTTTACTCCAGTTTCCTCCCACTTTCCAAAAACATGCATGTTAGGTTAATTGGCCGCTGTGAAAATTGCCCCCAGCAATGAATGTGTGTGGATGGTTGTATGTGTGTGGCCCCACAACAGACTTGTGACCTGTTTGGCATGGACCCTGCCTCTCCCCTGAAATCAACCGGGATAGACCCTGGCACCCCCGCAACCTCATTAGGGATAAGCAGTTCTGAAAACAAAAGGATATAATTCTTTCAATAATTCTAGGTATCCAGTTAATTTATTTGAGCTTTTTCTAATTATGTGACACTAATGATCAAAGAAAGATATGGAATAGAATTTTCTTGGAGTATTTATTTTCTGTTGACCACATCTGTGTGGAAAAAAAATGAAAATAGCAACTTTTCAATGAATGAACGAATGAAACAATAATCATGGTCTGGCCACGAACAGGAAAAATAGCCAAATTCAGACCCGAGAACTGTTGCAGAATTCTAAACAATAACGAACTCTTGAGTCTAGTGGGGAACTTTAGGTGACCTTACTCTGAGCTAAGCAACTTTAAGTTTTTTTTTTCACATCAGCTTCTTTTAGTTGGTAAAATCAACTCTGTGTTTTAACTAAAGTTTTGAACCACAATTGAAAAAAATGTAAAACACTGGCAGTAATTTAACCAAGTAAAAGTGAGAAATTCTTCACAAGGAATGTACTAAGTGCTGCTGTTGCTATGCAGAGAAAAGTTGTTTGAAACAGTGGGAAAAGTTGGAATCCAGTGCCTTGCTGACACAATGTGTTACTGCCAGAAAGTTCTGCTAGTTATCAGTTGTGTCATACATGTGTTTCATGGCTTTTAAATTATCAAGCTTCAATCGGTCTAATAAACAAATCAAATGAAAAGGTTCTTTATTTTGCAGAATGATGATCTGTGTGCCATTTTTGTTTATCATAGAGGAAGGACTTGGATGTACAAGCCAAGTTTGAACTGGTTTATTTAAGAACAGAAGAATAAGGGGAGACACAACCAGATAAACCTGTTGGCCAACCAGGGCAGGCTGAGGGTCCTGGGCAGGACTCACTGCAACTTCTGCATTAAAATAAAATCTATTAAGACTAATATCAAAGGCTGCCATCTTTTCTACCTTTTTTTTTTTTTTACTTCTTCTTCTTTCGGCATTTCCCTATCTGCTGCATCCTCTTCGGTCATGCCAACGATCTTCATGTCTTCCTTCACTGTATCCATGAACCTCCTCTTTGGTCTTCCTCTAGCCCTCTTTCCTGGTGGTTCCAAACCCAGCATCCTACATCCAACATGTGCTGGTCCTCTGATATACTCATTTCTGATCCTGTCCATCCTGGCCACTCCCAGAGACATCAGCATCTTCATCTCTGCTACCTCCATCTCTGTTTCCTGTCTTTTCCTCAGTGCCACTGTCTCTAGACCAAACAGCATGACTGGTCTCACCACGGTTTTGTACACTTTCCCTTTCATTTGAGCTGAAACTCTTCAATCACACCTGATACTTGAGTTTTATTTAAAGAAACATCATGGGACCGAAAAAGAATCCAGGAGTGGAAGAATTAGAAGACCTTAAGGCCGCTATTGATTCCCTCGCTACTACCGTCACAACGATCAAGACGCAACAAGACAAAATATTAGACCTCATGGAGGAGGTTAAAGCCTTACGTATTCAAAACGCTGCCAAGGAGAAACGTATCGTGGAGTTGGAGAGACGTGTGGATGATTTGGAGCAGTATACACGGATGAACGATGTGATCGTCACCGGCATTAAAATCAAGCCGCGAACGTACGCGCGCGCGGTCTCCAAAGGAGGAGAAGAGCACAGTGAGGAGGACGCACGCTCGGTGGAACTACAGGTAGCAGCTCATCTCCGAGACAAGGGGATAGAACTCAACCTGGAAGACATCGAGGCCTGTCACCCACTGCCGACTGGGCGAGGAAGACCACCTGCCGTCATCATGCGTTTCATCAACCGAAAAAACAAAACGGAACTCCTAAAGCAAGGTCGAAAATTGAAAGGATCAAATATCTACCTTAATGAACATTTAACAAAGAAAAACTCAGAAATTGCCAAAAAAGCTCGAATGCTAAAAAAGGAGCAGACAATCCAGCACACTTGGATCCGGAGCTGTAAGATCTTCATCAAACTCAACGGCAGCCCAGAGGAAGCAAGAGTGTTACTGGTGAGAAACATAGAGGAACTGGAACGATTCTAACACCAGGTAACCAACTCAACAAACACCTCATGCATAACCTACATAAAAAAAACTCATTTCAAGAAACCAGTATGAAAAAACTCCAAGAACTACTACAACAGAACCAAAAAGAACTGGACACCTTCACAGTAGAAGACACAGACACACTTGATCCAACAGCAGAAATAGACCCAGATGCAAATTTCTTCATAAGTTCTCCTATAAACTGCAAATACTATGAACACAAACTGTTTGAAAGTAATATTAATTTAGAAGGAAAACTATCAATTATACACTTTAATAGCAGAAGTATGCAAGCTAATTTCACTTCTATTTGTGATTTTCTCAAAGAATTTACTCATCCGTTCAGTATCATTGCAATAACAGAAACATGGTTCAATGAAAACACTCACAGCTATTATGATATGGAAAATTATATAATGATAACAAAGAATAGAGAAAAGAAAACGGGACGAGGGATTGCTCTGTATGTCCACACTTCATTAGAACATGTTTTATTATCAAATATGACTGTTGCTATAAATGATGTTATGGAATGTTTAACAATAGAAATCCAAAGAAAAAAGACTAAAAATATCATAGTAAGTGTTGTGTATCGTTCACCAAGTTCAAGTGTTGAGAATTTTATTGAATGGATGGAGAAACTTTATTCTGGTGTGACTCAGAAAACCTTGTACATCTGTGGTGATTACAACCTTGACTTGTTAAACCCAACCAAGCAGAAAAGTATTGATGACTTCATAAACACAATGCATTCTATGTCACTTATTCCCAGAATAACCAAACCTAGTAGAATAACATCACACAGTGCCACAATAATAGATAACATCTTTAGCAATAACATGGAAAGTCAGATTACAAGTGGACTCTTTATCGCTGACATTACAGATCATTTACCCATCTTCACTGTCTCAGAATCTGATTTTAAAAAACAACCTAAATCTACTGAACCCTTTCTAAAACGAATACTAACTGAAGAAACAATCAACTCTCTCAACAACAGCTTAAGTCAACAGGATTGGACCGGAATTTATGAAGAGACAGATGTTGACAAAGCTTACAATAATTTCTTAAATTTATTTCTGACTCATTATAACAATCACTGTTTCTTAAAGGAAATGAAAGTAAACTATAGATGTGAAAACAAGCCATGGCTGACTAAAGGGATCATAAATGCTTGCAAAAAGAAAAATAACTTGTATAAAATATTCATAAAAACAAAAACCAAAGCAACAGAACAAAGATATAAAAGATACAAAAATAAACTAATAGACATAATTAGAACAAGCAAGCAATTATATTATCGAAGACTGTTGTATGAGAACCAAAATAACATGAAAAAAATGTGGAATGTGCTGAATGCTTTGCTTAAACAAAAACCTAAGAAGTCAGAATATCCAGAGTACTTCAGTACAGAAAATCACAAAGTCAGAAGCAGAATAGATGTGGCAAACTATTTTAATAAATATTTTGTAAATATTGGTCCTGAGTTGGCTTCAAAAATTAACAAAATTGACACTGTGCACTGTAAAAATGATATTGAAAGAAATCCATCTACCATGTTTCTCTCTCCAACAACTGAAAAAGAAGTAATAGATACTGTTAACAGGTGTAAAAGTAAATCATCAAGAGACTGTCATGACATCAGTATGAGATTAATCAAACAGGTCATCGATAACATTGTCAAACCTCTCACACACATTTGTAACTTATCATTTCAATCTGGACAGTTTCCAAAAAAAATGAAAATGGCAAAAATAATTCCTATCTTCAAAAGTGAAGATAAACATGATTTTACCAACTATAGACCGATTTCTCTGTTACCTCAATTCTCAAAAATACTGGAAAAACTGTTCAATACACGCCTGGAAAACTTTAGACATAAACATCACATTATCAACGAAGGTCAATATGGATTTACGACAAAAAGAACTACCTCAATGGCTATACTCGACGCAACTGAGGAAATAACAAGTGCGATAGATTGTAAAAAATATGCAATTGGAATTTTTATAGATTTAAAGAAAGCTTTTGATACAATCAATCATGCAATATTACTTAAAAAATTACAAGAACACGGGATAAGGGGAATCGCTGGGGAATGGATACAAAGCTATTTTGACGGAAAGAACGCAATATGTGCAAATAGGGTCTACTTCATCCGAGACTCTTAATATTTCTTGTGGTGTTCCCCAAGGCTCCGTATTGGGACCAAAACTTTTTAATATTTACATAAACGATATTCTTATGGTATCACAGTCGCTAAAACTCATACTGTTTGCAGATGATACATCTATATTCTATAGCAGTCATAATTACAATGAACTTATCAGTACAGTCAATAAGGAGCTCAGCAAAATAAAAAAATGGATGGATATCAATAAATTATCTCTTAATCTGAACAAAACTGAAGTCATGTTCTTTGGAAATACAAAAACAAGCTCCAAACAACCAATTGTAATTGAAAATGTACAAATTGAGACTGTAGATGAAGCAAAATTTTTGGGAATCATCATAGACAATAAACTGTCTTGGAAACCCCACGTCAGACATGTAAAAGCAAAAATATCCAAAAGTCTCTCTATAATAAATAAAATTAAACATCACCTTGATTTCAACTCCTTGCGCACATTGTATTGCTCGATGGTTCTTCCATATCTCACTTATGGTGTTGAAATATGGGGGAATACCTATCAAACGACACTATCACCCTTAACTGTCTTACAGAAAAGAGCACTACGAATTATACATAAAGTTGGTTTTTTGGATCATACTCACAACCTCTTTGCATATTCTAAACTCTTAAAATTTAAAGACCTTTCCCAGTACTACTCAGCAATCACAATGTTTAAAGCATACCACAAACTACTGCCAAAAAGTTTACAAAGTCTATTTAATCTGAATGAAAAATCACATAACCTGAGAGTAATAGGAGACTTTAAACTGCCCAAAGTGAGAACCACTAAAAAAAGCTTTTGCATGTCTGTACGTGGTGTAAAACTCTGGAATAGTCTCGAAAAATCCTCCAAGCAATATCAAAATGTAAATACGTTCAAACTAAACTACAAACATATGATTTGGTCACAGTATATGGAATGTCTAATGTAATTATATCACTGTCTTCTGTTGGAGTGTTTTTTTGTTTGTTTGTTTGTTTGTTTTTTTGTGTGTGTTTTTCTTTTGTTTTTTTTGGGTTTTTTTTTTTTTTTTTTTTTATTTTTTATTGTGGTGGTGTGGGTAACCAGGTCCGTATCCTTCCATTTTCAGTAATCGTCTTAAGGTTGAAACAATATAAAATTAATTATTTATTGTAAATATGTATCATATGAGCACTGGGGGTGGGGTTAAATAAGTTTTCTTCCCCCCACTCCTTCTTGGACACTAGAAACTTTGATTTGTGCACTTGTTATACCTTCTTATTATTTCTATTGAGTTGCTGTACAAAAAAATGTTTATGTTGATTTGAGAACATGCTACCTTGTCCAAGATAAATAAAAAAAAAAAAAAAAAAACTTTTCTCTACCTGTTCCAGCCTGCCTGCACATGCTTCTTCACCTCTTTTCCACACTCGCTATTGCTCTGGAATGTTACTTAAAATCTTCCACCTTCTTTATCTCTTCTCCCCGTAATATTACTTCAATACTCATTAACACCATAATTTTAGTCCCGTCATGCTTGCCCAGAACCAAAGCCTGCCCAGGCTGGCTACAAGCTGCATCTGCCCCTCTATACTCACCCCTTCTGTCTGACAATAAACTGGTTAAAATGGCTGTACATCTGGTTCCTTCCTCTTCACCACGTCCACCATATGATACAGAACTTATTTTAAAAAGGTAAAAAAAAAGATAGATTAAAGAGTGGAACAAAATATGTGGAACACGTTTGTTTACGATGTATCAATAAAATGGACGAAAGAAAAACAGTTGACTTGAATGACTTCATACACGCTGTTAATCAAACGAAACACCCAATCAGATTTGATATAATCAATAGGATCAAGACACAAATATCCCTGTCTTTAGTCTCTTGACTTCTGTAAGAAAAACTCTTGATACAAGGAAAAAGATACCTCATAGAGAATTATCTGAAGGAGACATGCTCTATCAGGATGACCTAGCAGAACGAGTGTGGTTCTGTTAATAAAAGATTAGCTCATCTAAGTTCATGATAGTTCATGTTTGTAGTATGTAGCCTTCCAGGGAAACAGATGAGAGGGTGTTGAGATCATGACGAGAGAACAGATGAATAAGCTGCAGCTCAGATATCAGTGGGATATCAAAAAACAGTCATCTACAACAGTCATAACTCCCAAAAGAAAAATGATAAAACACAGAGAGGGACAATTTGTAAATTGTATCTGTATTGGGCAAATTTGGTTGGCACGCCACTTGTAAGATCATTCATTTAAAACAAGGCCAAACCATTTATGGTCTTGTAAGTTGGTAAACACATTTTTGAGCGACTAAATTTCATAAAAATCCATCTGGGGCCAGTAAAGGGACACTAACACAAAAATATTGGTCTCACTGGCTCATGCTGCAAGGAAAGAGTTGCACAAACATGTAACAAACATTCCGTTCCATTGTCTTCCGCCTATCCAGGGTTGGGTCCCGGGGGCAACAGCCTCAGACAGCTCACCGGGAGGATCCCGAGGTGTTCCCCAGCCAGCTGTGAGACAAATTCTCATCTGTGGGTCCGGGGTCTGCATCTAGGTCTCCTCCTGGTAGGACCTGCCCGAAACACCACACCAGCAAGGCGTTCTGGTGGCATCTTAACCAGATCATCCCAAACAGGATTGTGGGGATGCTGGAGCCTATCCCAGCTGATTCAAGGTGAGAGGCAGGGTACACTCTGACCAGGTTGCCATTCTGTCCCTGGGCCACACACACACACACACACACACACACACACACACACACACACACACACACACACACACACACACACACACACAACCATACAACCATCCACACACATACTCATTGCTATGGACAATTTGTATTGGACAATTAATCTAACATGCATGTTTTTGGAGGGCGGCAGGAAACCAGATTACCTGGCGAAAGCTTTCACATCCACAGGGAAAACATGCAAACTCTACACTGTGTATGTACGTATGTACCGTAATTTCATGACCATTAGGCGCACCATGCGAAAAGGCGCAGTGTCAGTTATGTGCGCCATTGCTGTATTTAACACACACATAAGGCGCACCGTACGAAAAGGCGCAGTCTCAGTTATGTGCGCCATTGCTGTATTTAACACACACATAAGGCGCACTGTACGAAAAGGCGCAGTCTCAGTCACACACCGCCTTACAACAACACACACGCAAGCATGCAAATGTGCGTATTAAAAAATAGATCGGCAGCAAAACTGAGTTTGGTTGTGCTTTATTTAAGTAGTAACGATACTAAACAAGCACATTACCGGTAACAGTCTTTATTCAAATCCGTCAAAGTCCTCATCCTCTGTTTCGGAATCGAACAGCTGCGCAAAATCCAACAGAGCAGGTCTACTTCGCTCCTCACAGTCAAAGTCACTGTCTGTACTGTGCGGCTCCTCAGAAAGGATACCAGCTTTTGCGAAAGCTCGGATAACAGTACCAGCAGACACGTTAGTCCAAGCATCTACAATCCATTGACTCGTTAATGCTGAAATTTCTCGCGGCGGCTCGATTCCCATGTTCCTCCGCGTAGCTGATTGCCTTCAGCTTAAACTGAGCGTCATAAGCGTGTCTCTTTGCCATTTTCAGGGTTAAAACAGCAATGTTATGCATACAGCACATACCTTTTTTATACACAATCCACGCCCACACTTCACTCTTTAACGTTCTCATACCTTTTCTTTCAGGTCCGCCTTGCCTCACGGGCACCGCTTTTTCTTTTAGGTCCGCCTTTTTTCACACACAAGGCACACCGCACGAAAGGGCGCACCGCTCATTTTGAAGAAAATCTAAGACGTTTATATGCGCCTTATTGCCGTGAAATTACGGTATATATATGTATATATATATATATATATACAAGATATACGTATATATATCATATATATATATATATATATATATATATATATATATACACTCACTGGCCACTTTATTGGGTACACCTGTCCAACTGCTTGTTAACACTTAAATCCTAATCAGCCAATCACATGGCGGCAACTCAGTGCATTTAGGCATGTAGACATGGTCAAGACAATCTCCAGCAATTCAAACCGAGCATTAGTATGGGGAAGAAAGGTGATTTGAGTGACTTTGAACGTGGCATGGTTGTTGGTGCCAGAAGAGCTGGTCTGAGTATTTCAGAAACTGCTGATCTACTGGGATTTTCACGCACAACCATCTCTAGGGTTTACCGAGAATGGTCCGAAAAAGAAAAAATATCCAGTGAGCGGCAGTTCTGTGGGCGGAAATGCCTTGTTGATGCCAGAGGTCAGAGGAGAATGGCCAGACTGGTTCGGGCTGATAGAAAGGCAATAGTGACTCAAATAAGCACCCGTTACAACCAAGGTAGGCAGGAGAGCATCTCTGAACGCACAGTACGTCGAACTTTGAGGCGGATGGGCTTTACCAGCAGAAGACCACACCGGGTGCCACTCCTTTCAGCTAAGAACAGGAAACTGAGGCTTCAATTTGCACAAGCTCATCGAAATTGGACAATAGAAGATTGGAAAAACGTTGCCTGGTCTGATGAGTCTCGATTTCTGCTGCGACATTCGGATGGTAGGGTCAGAATTTGGCGTCAACAACATGAAAGCATGGATCCATCCTGCCTTGTATCAACGGTTCAGGCTGGTGGTGGTGGTGTAATGGTGTGGGGAATATTTTCTTGGCACTCTTTGGGCCCCTTGGTACCAATTGAGCATCGTTACAACGCCACAGCCTACCTGAGTATTGTTGCTGACCATGTCCATCCTTTTATGACCACAATGTACCCAACTTCTAATGGCTACTTTCAGCAGGATAATGCACCATGTCATAAAGCTGGAATCATCTCAGACTGGTTTCTTGAACATGACAGTGAGTTCACTGTACTCAAATGGCCTCCACAGTCACCAGATCTCAATCCAATAGAGCATCTTTGGGATGTGGTGGAACGGGAGATTCGCAACATGGATGTGCAGCCGACAAATCTGCGGCAACTGTGTGATGCAATCATGTCAATATGGACCAAACTCTCTGAGGAATGCTTCCAGCACCTTGTTGAATCTATGCCACGAAGAATTGAGGCAGTTCTGAAGGCAAAAGGGGGTCCAACCCGTTACTAGCATGGTGTACCTAATAAAGTGGCTGGTGAGTGTATATATATATATATATATATATATATTCAAAACTCTTCATCAAATGCTAAACCCGTACATAAATATCTTCAAATAATTTCATTCTAACTGTTGAAGGTCAGGATTTATACTAATTATATGTGAGCCCCTAATTGAAATCAAAAGTGCTCTTGCAAATAACGCAACAGCTATGCACGTGGGGGGAAAATGTCTTAGTGCTCTGACAATACTGGTGTTTGTGAAATGTAACTAGAGTGCCGTTGTCCTCAGTAGGAAAGCCATAAGCATCAACTCACTACCAGATCAATAAGCACAAATTGTACTGGCTGTTTGGCTGCACTGGTTATGCAGTGCCATAAATACTAGGAATATTCAAACACACACACATATTCACACACTACATACTGTACTCTGTACTCTGCAAGTCATTGATTGGGTTTTAAGACTCTACTCTGTTATAATATTATAGAGAATAAAACTATTTGACTTCCATGTCATTAAATAGATCATTTATCACACAGAATGAAGTTCAGACAGTGGAATTCAATAACCCAATTTTAAAGTGAATCCCATTCTCCAACTCTTGTGCCTTTTAGAAGACAATATGTTTTATATTATAAAATTGAATGCCATAAAGCACAAGTGTGAAAGGAAACAATCGACTGTTCAGAAGGGAAAAATGCCTCATTAAACCGAAATGTCTCTCTATATTTATTGACGGCCTTATTTTCAGTAAGCTTAGTCAGCTTTCAGAATGAAAAAATCAAGAAGTTTCATTGAGCGAGTTTGTTAATGTAACTGACTTTTCATGCTAGCTTTCCAATTGGACATCAACATCTTGATTGATTGTACAGAAAACTGTGCTGTTGATGGTGGGATGTTTATTCATTAATCCCTGTTCTTGTTTTGCAAGACTTAACCTATAGCAGGAGTTTATATGTCACAACAATGGTGCAATAATTGGGTCGACTATGAGACAAGAGAAAGACAATAAGATGAGCCAAAACTAGAATTTTTTCTTGACAAGAACCTAAGGTTGGAGTGGGTTGAAGTTCTCTCTGGTGGACGAATGAGTTGCTTCCCTCCACCTTCAGGTGGGATCCAACTCTTACTAGACCAATTTACTGCCAAGTGTGAAGCAACTGCGATGGGACTCGGCGCTTCCAAATCCGAGACCATGGTCCTCGCCTGGAAGAGGGTGGAATGCCCCCTGCAGGTCAGGGACAAGGTCTTGCCCCATGGGGAGGAATTTAAGTATCTTTGGGTCTTGTTCACGAGTGGGGGAAGGATCGACCGGAAGATCAACAGACGAATTGGTCCGTCGTGATGGAGGAGCTGAGCTGAAAAGCAAAGTTCTCGATTTACCAGTCGATCTACGTTCCTACCCTCACCTATGGTCACCAGCTGTGGGTGGTGACTGAAAAAAACAAAATCGCAGAAACAAACGACCGAAATGAGCTTCCTCTACAAGGTGGCTGGGCACTCATTCAGAGAAAGAGTGTGGAACTCTACCATTTGGGAGGAACTCGAAGTAGAGCTATGTCTGCCCCGGGATCCTCCAGGTTGAGCTGGAGATGGGGTGAGAGAAGCCTGGGTTTCCAGACAGAAGCAGAAGACGACAGAATGGAAAGAACCCAGAGGAAGACTATGATATTTTGTCATTGTTAATTATGTAACTTTCTGCCCTATAAAAGTTGAGACATTGATGAAACAAGCTGGTACTCATCCAAAATAGATTAAGCAAAAAAACTTTTATTTTAGCAACAATGTTTGTTTGTCACATCATTCGTTCTAATTTTACATAAAAAGTGTTTTTTCTCTTTTTTTTTTTTTTTTTAAATCTGTCAAATTTAAGCTCCTGACTCTTTTGAGTTTTTATGATGTGTCATGGGTTTTCAGTCAGTGACAGATGTAGTGGGAAGCCAGGCACAGTTTAACAACTGGACTCTCTTCCAACAGTTGTGCTTTGTGTCAGGTGCAGGATGCAGATTGCCATTTACTCTGTGAAATGACAAAGGGAGTTTGGGATGTGAGAAATGTCTCCAGGACGGCAGTATGCATTCCTCCCAGACGTCTGGGTAAATTTGATATTGATAGAAACATTGTATAGCGGACAATACACATCCTCCGTCTCACGACTTGTCTTCTACTTTGACTATAATTTTGAAGTGATTCCTTTTCGTGAGGTGGATTTTTGGTTAAGGCGCCACTCCGAACAAATTAAATGTAACCAGTGTAAAGCTGTCTCAAATTTACATTTCAGTGCCTAAATGAAACACAACTCAACAGAACAGATAACATCCAAGTATCTTCATATCATTTACTTATAATTACCAGAACAATAATGGTTCGAATTTGTTTCAAATCTGCATCACTTTCTTGGCAACTAATCAAATCTAACAGGATCTAAATGGATTTTTCTAATCTCTTCCAAAACAACTAGAGATGAAATGCACCAAAATGTTTTCTTATTTATGTTGAGAAACATTGTTATGCTATAAACTACCAACTCTTGACAGTTTTACAGAGAATGAGAAATTCCCCCCAATCTTTACTACTGATACCTCCCCTGGGTGACATTTTTATACTCAGTTAAGTTGCTGACACAACAAGTCAGCTTGAAGACCCCACCCCCTCTGGCATGTTCCTTTCCAAAGAAAGAAAGAAAACTGCATATATGCAAAAAAAAAAAAGCTTTCCCTCTAAAAATACCCCCCCCCCTTCTCTGTGTGTTGGTGTTGATTCTAAAGCCCAACAGTTGGTAAAAAAATATATCTAAATATCATTTAATAAAATCTTAACATGTTGCATTTAATCAACCTACTTAACAGTTATTTAACAGAGAAGAAATCTCCAAATTTGTTCCCACAGTTACAGCTTTTGCCTCCAAACACCTGCAGGGGACAGCGCAGGATTGCTCTGGCCGCGTGGAGGGTTACTGCTGCATGAGCACACACACGTTAATAGAACTGGAGGAATGGATGGATGGATAGATACTCACACAAGTCAGCAGTATATTGTTGGTCCCCACTGATTCTAATGCTTATGTGCACTGCTCTGCCTCTGCACCACACTAAACCCAGTACTCACTGCACCCCTTTACACACACACACACACACACACACACACACACACAAAGAAGCACACACACCAACTCTGCAGTGACGTGAGGAGAGAGACGGGAGGCTGCACTTATTATAATTCAACGTCAGACCAACTTTGATAAACGCCCTCTTCCCTTCCTTCTACATTTCTCTTTCTCTCTCTTATTCCTTCTTCTCTTTCAGGCTCTGGTCCGTTGCACTGCCCTCCATCCTTTAGTGAGGAGATGCATCTCATCCTCTCCTGCTCCACTCCTCCTCCTCCATCACCATTTTTAAGATAAAACACTGGCTTTAGATTTCCAGCAGCAGCAGCAGAGAGGTGCTGGTGCTGCAGTTGCGCTGGCACACATTCAACGTGGGTGCACACAGGGATAGAGAGAAAGAGAGAGAAAGAGAGAGAGTGTGTGTAAGAGATAGAGAGGGACGCTGCATCTTGTGGATTTCTTTTGCTTTCAAGCTCGTGTACATGGTTCTTCTCGCTTTTTCTCAGACACACTCAAACCAGGAGTTGATTCACTTCTTGGGGGAAAATGTGGATCCCCACATTTGAGATAACCCTCATTTTATTTAACATCCTGGGAGAGTCATTGGCAGGCTTTCCAAACCAGATCAACATCGGTAAGTTAAAAAGATGCTCATATATGTCTTCGCTCACTTGTTCTTTAGTGGGACACATCGATGCAAGTGGTGACCACTTGTATTTTTATCAAATTGTTGCCAAGTCAGCTTGGCAACTTCTCATAAAGATTGGATAAGAAATTTAGGACATCTTTGGGGTAGTGTATTTATTAAGAACAGTGATCAAGATGTCAGTTTGAGTTTTTGAACTGCTTTTTATATTGAAACTGTTTCACATACATTGGTTTTCTTTAATATTTCAGGCATCTTTTTGTGCCATGTGCTGCAATTATGTTTTAGGAAAGCAAGTGCTGATTTTCAGTGGAATGAGTCTAGCTTTTGACTAATTACTGTTGTGTGACTTTTTTTCCTGCAGGTGGACTGTTCATGCGCTCCACCGTTCAGGAGCACAGCGCCTTCAGGTTTGCTGTCCAACTGTACAACACCAACCAGAATGTGACAGAAAAACCCTTCCACCTCAATTACAATGTGGACAACTTGGAATCTTCCAACAGTTTTTCTGTCACTCATGCTTGTAAGTGGCTGCTTTGTTTGCAAACTTCTAACCAACACAAAGAAAAAGAACAAATTTATAAGAGGATCATTCAAAAGTTTACGTCATTCTTTAAGAATATGAGTTGTGTTTGATTAAATAAAATACACAACGAGACAAACCTATGTTTTAAAAGAAAAATGAATGGATTGTGTCGTGTTTTTATCAACACATCTTAGTTTTTGTTCATTGCTTTAAAAAGTTTCTGTCTGGATGATTGAACTTGACGTTCTTTGATTGTCCCGAAAAAAAAGTTTTGTAATAATTTTGTGCAGCAGCAAAAATTACTTAAACAATTGGGATTTTTCTTAAAATGTTTAAAAGTCTTATTTTCTCAACTGTTCAGATAAACCGATGTATAAATCACAGAGTTTGATGTCATATTTATTGCAGATTTCTTTGGCAACACTTTTGATTACAAATCAATAATTACAGCTGAAATGTTTCAATCTCTTAGATTTGATACATTTGACATAAAAAGTTGTGTTTTGTGGTAAAGCTTTGTCTTAAGGCTTTCTCTCTTTCACTGCGTTGAGCAACAACTTCTGTCTCGGGAATTAATTTGTTCTCTTTCTTCCACCAACTGCACTTTACACTTCACATTTGTGCATCAGCTGCAGCTCTCTGAACTCTGTCAGCCACCACAAACGTGGCTATGTAACCTAATGAAGTGAGAATAAGGCTACTAAAAGAAATGGGATTCAAGAAGAACCCCAGCTCATACGCTTAGATCCCCTGGCTATCCTCAAAGTGGTAATGCATTATTTGCGAGTGTAGCAGTACTCACCAACAACTGGCGTGCAGCAGCCTCGGGGACAAGTTGCAGGCGGACACAGGTTTACACAGATTTACACACTCACACCATGACTCTGCCCTGTTCCACTACAACCTTGCACTGTTGGCAGCTGAGTAATTACAGTGAAGCAGCTGTTGGGTCAGTGCTCAGCTCAAGGGCACTTCAGCAGCTGGGGTTGAGAGGAAGACCTTCATAATTGAAAGCTTGGATTGTCCAGATTAGGGGTAGACAACAAAATGATTGAAGTTGTCCAATTGACACTGGCTAAACCTAAACCCATTGTTTCTAAATAAGCTTATGGGTTTTCTTAAAGGATAAGACGGAAAGCACAATAATCAGGGAGCTTAATTTGAGCAAAGAAAGCTAAGCTCAAAGAACAGAGAGTAGCTTATTAAGGCAGACTTAGCAGGGTCAGTCTTTAAATAAGAAATACAAAAGTACACATGTCATATTTTAGCTGTCTGGATTGCATAATGCTTGGTTCATTTGGCAGGTGTTGATGTAGCAAAAGAATGTGATAATCAGGATTTGACACATTTTTTTTCTGGCAAGAGTTACATATTAGTCACAAAGCTTTCCCACAACACTCATTTTGTTAATATTAGTAAGTGTCAAGATGACTTTGAGCTTATATTTGCCTGTTCTTGGTTGATCTTTGGTACCTACAAGTCTCCTTTCAATGAAATGCTCAAGTAAGAAAAATTGAAAAGAAAGTATTGGAATAATTACTTTTTGCTCGGAGCACATTTGTTGTGTTTGTTGAATGGATTTTTGTTGGAATAAAGTGGGATAACACAGCTGTCCTCTAGCTGGGTCAGTGTGTAATGATTGTTACAAATCCCTGATGGCAAAATGACTTCGTTATCGGCATTAAAGATCAATATCTGGAAGGCCAGAGTCCATCAGGAGTGTGTTTGTGTGTGGCTCTGGTTTGTTGTCCATGGAAAAATCAATTTCCACCAAACTTAGATTTTCTCCATTCCGATCCCCCTCCATGAATTCATGGATAATTCCGATCCCGAACTTACACTTTTACCACTTGCATTACTAAGTTTGTAAAAGTGTAAGTTCGGGATCGGAATTAACAAACTAGCTTGTTAGCAACCAATGATGCACTCCGGCATTTCCAATGTGATTGAATTGAATCTGACAAAAAACTTTGTTGTTGTTGTGGTCATTGTCTCACCAATTTGTGTCTGGAGTGACGCTGCAGGACGTATTGATGTGACACCTTGCTCCAGGCAAGAACTGATAGCGTGCAAAATGCAGAAATGGAAAGTCAAATCCATCATGACTGGGGTCAGGGCAGGAAGAGACAGTGGAGGCAAAGCAGGGTTGGGTTCAACTAAATGTGCTTTTTTAGAGACGAGCAAACTACAAAATATGAGATCCTGCATGATCGATTTGTTTAACTGTTACATTAAAGAAAGAACATTTATTTAGACAAACTTTAATGTAAGAAAATGCCACCAATTTTGCAGTATCCTATTAAATTGTTTATAATAGCCATCCATCCTCCCCCTGCTGTGACTCAGTCAGTGCAATGCTGTTCAGACAGAGGCTAATGTTAGAGCACTTCAGTGTGTAGGCAATGAACAGTTTCACTAATGCAGCACAGACCAGTACATGCAGCCAGATCTTCACCACCTCCTCCTCCTTTTTGCTCATCTTCTTCTTCTCCATTGTTAACACTGTGGTGATTACTTTGACTCATCAGCAGCTTCCAAATTAGGACATTTTAATCTTTGCATAGCAGATTAACACATGAAGAATTATGCATGCAACTTCACCAGAATGAACTAATACCATGCGTTTGGGATGAAACCTTTCCTATTAATACCGTAATATTAATTCATTTATTTGCCAATTTCCTATAGACGATACAGTATTCATTGTCTAATCCATATTCTGTTTTTATAATTCCAAAGGACATTTTGGAGCTGGTGAGTTATCTTAAAGAAGCAGAATAAAAATGTGCTTTTTATAGTTGGCTGTGTGCTTTTTAATGTTCTAGTGCTGTTATTTACTTAATATATCCTTTAAAGGAGTAGTTAATCACTGTGGGAAAATGCTTACTCGGTTGCTTGCCTAAAGTTAGATCAGAAGATCAATTCTTCTCTCATTTTAGCACAGTAAATATGAAGCTGGAGCCAGCTGCTGCTTGTACTACGCCAAGCTGCTCTTGGCACAAAGACTGCAACTGCTTCTTTATTAATCCATCCAAAAATATATGTGTTGGGGGAAAAAAAGAACTTTTGTTCTTTTCTTAAGCATAAGACAGTAAAACATTGCACTTGTAGAAAAATGTGCAGCTAAAATTATGGTGATAATCAGGTTTCTGCAGAAAGGTTCAAGCAAACAGTCAATATTACAGTAGAAAATGAATACAATAAGCTCTGCTGACACCTGCCTTTTGTGTGTATTTGGAAAGTGTTTGTTCAGCACTCAATTCTGCAGTCTTTTCAAGTTTTTCTTTGTTTCAGACCTGTTTGACATTGATTAGAATATTACACATGCTAATGAGTAGAAATCAAAGTGGGCACTCTTTCTTATTAAAGAGACTTTCAATGACTTTTGGCCAGCAAAGACTCACAAACAAAAAACAATACAAACTGACGATGTAAACAAGATATCTGAGAGCTACTCCTGCTCCTTTCCTGCTGTTTGGACATACTGATGTCTATCCAACAGGCAAAAAAAATCCTGCTTAAATATGTATTTGAAAAAGACCTGCTGATCATATTGTCATGATGCCCCTCTCCCTTTTAGAGTTTTTCCTGCCTTGTCAATTTTTACTGAACATGACCACCCCACTGCCAAGCCTTGCTGCAGAGGTTCACCATCACGTGAGCTGCCTTTGCCCTCTTCGAGATGAAAACTTTGGTTCAAAGGGCTTGACTGGTAAAGAAGTATTCATACTTCTCTAGTTCACCCCAAATTTTTCTAAACACTTCAATGTGGGGGCTCCATGGTAGCGCTGGGGTTAGTACAGTGGTCTCACTGTAAGGAAGTTGGGGGTTTGAGTTCTGGGTTGGGCGAGACTTGAAAGACTGGCCTTACTGTTTGGAGTCAGCAGGTTTTTTCCTGCCCCTGGGAATGAATGTGGGTGTGGATGGTTGTGTGTGGCCCCGCAACAGACTGGCAACATGTTCAGGGTATACCCCTCCTCTCGCCTGAAAATAGGCTAGTATATACGCTTCGGCACCCCTCGGATACAGGATACACCCTGAACAGGTCAGGGGTTTATTGCGGGGGCACACACAGGCAACCATTTACATACGCTCATTCCTAGGGGCAATTTCATAGCAACCAACCCAACATGTATTTTTTTTTGGAGGGTGGGAGGAAACTGGAGTACCTGGAAAAAACCCATGCGTACACACGGAGGGCATGCACACTCTACACAGAAAGACCAGTGTTCCAAGCCTTACCCCCACTTCGGGACCTGCACCCTGACCTTCTTGCTGTGAGGCCACTGTGCTAACAACTGCACCGACGTGCAGAACCACAATTAGGAAACCTTGTTTCGCCATAAGGATATAGGGGTGGTGCGTTAGGACAGTGGATAGGAACCCATTTCACAGCGGGCGTAAGGGAATGAGGAAGAAGGCTTATAAAAAGGAGGAAAAGAATGAGGCACATCAAATTTTTATACTCGCACACAAAATCAAGTCATAGTTGAGTTGACATGTTCTAAATTTGTGTTGTTTTGATAGTGTTAAGAATGGCAATGGCACTGTTTACTATTGCTGTTCCAAACTCAGCAGTTTTGGGTTCTAATTACACAGTGCAAAGCTAAAAGCTAACTTAGTGGTGCCATTTGCTGGAGCGTTCAAGGGCACATAGCAAGACAATCATCTAAATTAAGGCAATAACATATTAAAATGATGGGAAAACTGTGGTGTGCACATTTAACAGAAATGCTACAGTCTCTTGCACCAAAGATAAGGTATATTGTTCTCATTTAAAGATTAAAAGAAATGTATACTAAGCTCCTTTTTTTCAATGAGGAAGGTAAACCAATCATCAAATCGTATAAATAGCTATTTGTGTGAGTGTGGTGTGAAGGCAAGATCTAAAGTAGGAGGAAATTTTGTTTGAAAACGTTTTTAAAAAATGATTTAACAGCAAAAGCATCACAAGAGGATATAAATGCATAAAATGATCTGACAGAAGAAAAGAAACCAGGGGAAACATGTTCACAGAGAAGTGACTGTTTAAATAAGGAGCAGCTCAAGCAAATAGCGGCAATTAAAGAGAACAGAACCCCACAAAGTGTTGACTTAACAAAATGAGAGGTAAAACCAAACCATCAAAGTTAATCAAAGACAGAAACAGCAGAATATAATACAAAAAAGGAAAAGAAGTCAAAATAAAATAAAAACACAAACTTAGTTGTTTCTGCTGCACACATTTCAGAAATGTTGTTGACATATAGAAAAGAAACCTTGATGAACTTGTCAACAAACCAAACAAGAATCCATCCATTTCCTAGACGCTGTGTTTCAGTGTGACTAAAACTAACATATTTGAACATAACCTAGAACAGGACAACCTTGAATTCATCATAAATCTGAGAACTCATATGAACCGACAAGTCATGAATACTGTATGAGCATCAGAGACGAGGTTGTCAAATAGTTTGGCATGAGGGAGAGTATTCTTCCAAATAGTTTCTATCTTAATCCACATTTTGGCTTTAGTAATAAACATACATTATGTAAGATATATTGTTTAACATACGCTGCATATCAGATGAGGTCGTTCATAATTATTTCTATACCTTATCAAAGCTCTTACATATTTGTTCTGCAGTTGAAGGGTTTAGTCACTCAAAGACGCTCATAAATGGGGAGATATTTTCTCAAAAGCATGTCCTTATCAATATATGCATATGAAACAATCTTGAGTTTTTGCAACTGCAATTAGCACGTTGTCAATTTGATGAGCTGCATCAAGCTGAAAGATTCTCATTTGTCAATTTGTTGCGATTTTAAAAAGTAAAACATGCATTCACTGTTGTTTTTTATTGGCATGAACTGATGATGCAACCCTTGGTTTAATAAGAACTTTTAAGGTTTACCGCTGTGGGGAAAGACATGACTCATGAACCATCATGCAGCATAAATATATTACGTTGATTGGAACAACGAAGAAGTTATGCTGAATAAAATGTCATTAAGTTTATCTGAGACATTTAAAAATCAGCAGACTGAAAAGTGAACTGTCACGCTTAAGAAGCTGCTTGTTATTAGCAAAACAAACTTAGAAACAGTGTGTTTTATGAATTTGATCTTGTATTTTTTTTTTTTATAACAATGTTGCTAAAGGCAGGCTGGTCATAATGCTGTCAAATGGCAGAAGAGTCTTAAATGTCTTTAGGGACAAGCCACCGGAGATGTGCAGTTAGTGTTTCATCTTGTGCATCAGAATGTGCTTACATGTCAGAGCTATAACAGAGCGATGGTGATCACTACTGACAAGCTACAGTGATGCTGCAGCAGTTTGTTGCTGCCTCACATGTCCTCCATTGTGGCCTTCTCCCTGCTGCTATTCACTAAATACTACCTGAGATTATTCAAGGTCTGCAAGCCTGTGAGCTATGCAGAAAAATGGAAAAGAAAACTAAAGTTGCCCAGTGGGGAAGTGAATAATTTAGAGAGTCTGCTTTCAGATATTTGGGGAAAAGCCTTGTACTTTAACAAAGAGAAAACAACTGCATCAGCACTCTGATAATTTAGTGTTTAAAAGAAGACCAGGTCAACTCTTATTAGTCTGGCTAATTGAGTGTATTTAATACTCCCTGGTGAGATTTTGTAATGATGTTTTACAAGCAGAGGATTGAACAGGAAATAACAGAAAACGCTGAAATTCTGTTTCTAATTGATTTTTAAAAAAGGCAATGAAAGTTGTAACATTTTTACAGTGTCTAAAAAAAGCTTTCCAACAATATTGTTGAACAATAGCAAATTAAAATGAGATGTTTGGGCATTTTGAATAATTTAAAGCTAGTTGTTATTTTGTCCACCGCTCATTAGCCCTGAATGTGTCAGTGCATCAGGGTGTTGCTTCGTGCTCCTCGTGTCCTTATAGCCCTTGGATAATGTTTTTCAGTATATGTAAAGAATGTGTAGGTGGTGTGTTTATGGCTTTTTTCATCTTCATGCAACAAAATGTTCAAGTTTTTTCTGCTTCATAACACTCCAGTAGCCTCCAGACACGTCTTTGGTATATTTTGCTGCTGAAGATCTCTTTCTGTCATGTTGTATCTAGTTGTTTTCTTAGACTAGAGCTAATCTAATGAGTGTTGCTCTCCTGTTAGTGTATAATGAGACTCTAAGAGAGTAGCCCAGTGGAAAAAAAAAACAATGTCTGCTTTTAAAAGCTGCATTCTGTCGTGAAGAGGGATAAGGAAACTCCAGCCTATGTGCAACAACATTGCCTAAGGAGAAACACCTACTCAGCCTTATTTTCCTACATGCCCTGTGCTCTCTCTGCGGTTGGCCAACTGAGACAAATTGTGCAACAATGCAGACTGTAATGTGGATAAAAACGTGAAATGCTTAAATGTCATTACACAGAAATCATTTAAACCCTGTGCCCTTTCCCTTTAGTCAGACTTTTGCCACAAAACAAATATTTAACGTGATTTAATGACCAAATTAAACCTGTATGTTTGCACAAGTCTTTACGGTTTTTCTTAGTTAAGAAGATTTAAGACTTGTTATCAGTGCTCAATCAGTGTTCTTTATTATGAGCAATTCTCCAAGTCGACCTGTTAGATCTTAATAGAAATTAAACTGCAGTTTTAAAAACTTTCCTGACTAGGTTTTAAAATGGTTGGTTGTTTATAAAGCATTCATTTAATTCACAAGAAAAATAACTTGTGATCCTTCAGGAATGATGGAGTTCAGAAAATTGATTCTTTTCTTAATAAAATTCCCAAATTCCAGTCTGCTCTATGATTATGCAAAGAACAGATACTTGTGTTTTTAGGTTTTACTTGAAAAGTGTTAGGTTGGGTGATGTTGCGGACACACAGGCAGGACAGTTGGCGGTTTTTAACAAGAAACAGATTTATTCTCGTAACTCAAATATATCCACCAGTAAGTCAGACCTTAGTAGGTCACAAAACATTTCAAATACTTCAACTGAGAAAGATGTCGGCACAACACAACGTGGCGACAAGACATGCATTAAATAAAGTCAGGAAAGACAGACAATGAGACACATATGAGACTTATTAAGAAGGGAGCTGGCAATCACCAGAAAAGAGGGAGAACACGAAAAGGGAAAGTCGAGCCATCTGGAACGAGAGGGAGGTTAGTATTTCAAAATAAAGCAGGAAACAAACCTAAATAACACTAAAACTACCAGCAAAAACCTGAAACTCTGACAAAAAAGCATCTTTAGTGTTTAAAAAAGGAATTTATCCCTACATTTTCAAAGATGGAACTGGATGGAAATCACCTGGGTAATGAATAAATACTACTACCTGGTGGTATTTATTCTTCATTGTATATACATCAGCATCCGCTTCATCGTTTGCTGGCTTAGATTCGCCTGACTTTAAAATTAGTTATATTTTGGCTACTTAAGTGAAATGCAACTTCATTCTTTTGTCCCTATTCATTTCCCTTATCAATGATCCTCAGGAAGATTGCTGCAATTGTCTGAAATCAAAGTGGTCAGACTTTCTTTTTGAAGAGCAAATGACTTTCTTTCATCTTTTTCTTTAACGTGGATCTTTAATTAAATTAACTTCCAAACCTGATAAGCAGCTTCAGTTCTTCACTGTCCCTGTTTTTATATAGTTTCTTACACTCCCGTGTTGATTTGCTTTAAGTTTGATTCCTTCACTGCATCTAGTGTTTGCTTTCAGGCTAGGACAGCAGATCATCTAACATGCGATTATTGATTCTTCTGGGACAACCGGTGAAAGCTGAAGTCAAACAACAGATGATACAAACAACAATAATAGCTATTTGTGGGTGTTTGCTGTGAGATATATTTAAGGAAGAGATCATGAAAATGTTCTGTTTGGATAGTTATCATTCAGGGCTTGTGTTGGTATTCTGAACAGAAACACGCAGAGCAGAAAATACCACTTCCCCTCTGTGATAAAGTAAATGATGCGCATCTACATTTCTGACCATGATCAGCTCAGAAATGTTTATGGCTTCATGAACCCAAGTAAATGATTTCATTAGTCCCTCCGAGAGAACAAACGGATAAACAAAAGATTAAGCTGGCCTTTGCAAACGCAGCTGAGGGATGTTAGGTGAATAAAATCCTTATCCTTACACTTATCCTTGAAGTGTAATGATTATGTAGAAAGTGAAAAATGAAGATAAAAATGACTAATTAAGTGAACAGTGAATTTAATAAACATAAAAATGAATTTAGCGGGCTACACGCTGGGCTCACAACTAGAAGGTTGGGGTTCGACTACCGGGTAGGGCGAGGCTTGAAACAGTGGTCTGACTGTGTGGAGTTTGTATGTTCTCACCGGGTATGCGTGGGTTTCCTCCGGGTATTTGGGATTCCTCCCACTCTGCAAAAACATGCATATTAGGTTGATTAGCCGCTATGAAATTACCCCTAAGAATGAGTTTTCATACATTCATTCTTAGGGGTAATTTGTGTGTGTGTGTGTAGGCTGTGTGTGTAGCCCCGCAACAGACGGGTGACCTGTTCGGGGTGAATCCTGCCTCTCGGCTGAAAGCAGCCGGGATAAGTTCTGTCTCTCCCCGCAACCCCTTTTGAAGCGGTTCAAAAAACGAAATGAAAAATGAATTAGTTGGCAGACTGTGCAAAAGTTGCACTAGAGTCAGAGATGGGGTAAAGATCAATGAGTGAACCATGATCGTCTAGGGATCTAGTGTTTGTAGCCAGGCAACAACAGAGCTGATGACATCATATGCAGCATTGGCATGTCATGCTAATTATCTTTTTTAGTTGACAACACTACAAAAAATCCTGGCCAACACTTTTCTATCCACAATCCGCATATCCTCATTTCCAGTAACATATCCAGAATGACTCCATCTGTTGTTTCCAAGCACTCCATTACTCTTCTGCTCAGTCTGAATAGTTAAGCTCCGTGCGGTGTCACTGCAAACATAACTCAGTGACAAAATACTGCATTATCAATACTGTGACTCTACTCTGATGATCTAATTTCATCCACTTTGTTTCCTCATTATCTTGCACTTTTCAAATAGTTTAAGCATCTTTTTTCTCCCTTATATTACTTCTTCTATTTATTCTCACTCTCAATAGTCTATTTTGGGTTCTTTTTGAGAAGTAACTTGGCTTTCAAAGGTTTAATCACCAACTCCATGTTCAAATAGCACTGATGTGTTTTCGTAGAATAAAAAAAAGATTGACCAGTTCTCATCAAGCAGCATAAACCCGGCTAAGTTAGGAATGTATTCATTTGTTTAGTAATTACAGAACTTTTATTCAGTTTTATTTAACAATGCAAACTCAACGTCTTAATTCAGAAAAATGAAAGACTCACTGTTTTCCACCTATGTGCATTTTATTTTTCCTTAGAGAAATATTTACGATTGCTTCAGAAATACATTCAAACTTGTGAAGTAGTTTTATAGTTTTAGTCATTTAAGATCAATATTAACGGCGGTCATGGTGGAAGCTGAACCACCATCATGTCTTAAGAAAATTGCTAATTACAAAGAAACATTAAATATTTTATACTCATTTAAATCAAGAACATCAACTGTCAGGACATTTGTCTCTTTATGGACACCTTTAGAACGTTTGAAACTTTAAAATATTGTTATAAAATGTTTTCTAGACATATGAGTGTAAAGGAGCTTCCCGAGGAATATTTCATCCTTCATTATGACGGCCCTACCCTGAAAGGCTGTTTCATTTCTTCATGAAAATAAAGCATTATCCATTTAGGGCAAAATATATAAAAGATGTATTTACTAATTTTTAAAAAAAGTATATACGTACATTGAAGGGGCGGCGGCACGGGGTGCATTGGTTAGCACAGTGACCTCACAGCAAGACGGTCAAGGATTCAAGTGTTGGAACGGTGGCGAGGCTTGAATCATTGTCCTTTCTGTGTGGAGTTTGCATGTTCTCCCTGTGTACGTGTGGGTTTTCTCCGGGTACTCTGGTTTCCTTAACGTTAAGAGGCATTTTTTCCACTCGGTTTCTGTTTGTCTTTTGCCTGTGTTTGGTCCCGTTCTGGAGATGTGACTTTGTGCGCTCTTTGGACGTCGTTTTGGACTGCGCTGTTTTGGTTCAGATGGCTGTTTTTAAGCTAGCCGTTTTTTGGTTTCAACGGCTAGCTCTCTGTTTTGTTGGTCATGGAGTCATTTCGCTTTGTTAGCGTCGACTCAACCAGCAGCTAGATCTTGGAACAAGATCCACCGTGGCTGGAGGAGTCTCTGCAGTCCCAACAGAACTGAGAAGGAGACGCTTCTTCTGTGTGATTCACTGAAGCCTGACTTCATGGACTCATTATGGACTGTTTTTTTAACTGTTCAGGTACCAGCTATTACACCGTGTAAGCGGGCCGGGAAGGCATCGAGGTGTTTGCACCTTAGTATGAAATTTCCCTTTGCGGATTAATAAAGTATTTTCAATTCCTCCCTCTCACCAAAAACATGCATTTTAGGCTGATTGGCCACTACAAAATTGCCCATAAGAATGTGTGGATGGTTGTGTGTGTGTGTGTGGCCCCACAACAGACTGGCAACTTGTTCGGGGTGTACACTGCCTCTCGCCTAAAATCAGCCGGGATACGCTCCGGCACCCGCCACAACCCTGTTAGGGATAAGCGGTTCAGAAGATGAAACAAATTACACACTGAAGGCTTTTTCTAACAAAAGAGCATAAAATGATAAATAATCAGATAAAAAGATCAACAGCCAAGAACAATGGAGAGTGTGGAGAAGAGGTGAAGAAGCATGTGCAGGCAGGCTGGAACGGGTGGAGAAAAGTATCAGGTGTGATGTGTAACAAAAGAGTTTCAACTAAAATGAAAGGGAAAGTGTGCAAAACCGGGGTGAGACCGGCCATGCTGTTTGGTCTAGAGACAGTGGCACTGAGGAAAAGACAGAAAACAGAGATGGAGGTAGCAGAGATGAAGATGCTGAGGATCTCTCTGGGAGTGACCAGGATGGACAGGATTAGAAATGAGTACATCAAGCGAACAGCACAAGTTAGAGGTTTTGGGGATAAAGTCAGAGAGGCCAGACTGAGATGGTTTAGACATGTGCAGAGGAGAGAGACCGAGTACATCGACAGAAGGAGGCTGGGTTTGGAACCACCAGGAAAGAGGCCTATAGGAAGACCAAAGAGGAGGTTCCTGGATCCAGTGAAGGAAGACATGAAGATAGTTGGTGTGACCAAAGAGGATACAGCAGATAGGGTTAGATGGAAGAAACTGACTTGCTGTGGCGACCCCTGAAGGGAAATGCCGAAAGAAGAAGAAAAGGACTTTTACTTGACATCTACTGTAGCACATCTTACCTTTATTTTTTGTTTATTTTGAATTACTCTATTCATCCCTCACCGGGGAAATTTGTTTGCTGCACTCCTTACACCGCAGCAGGCTGCCCTTCAACGGCGCCAATGGTGGGAGAAGCGGGGGTTAGGTGTCTTCTCCAAGGACCCTAGACGTGCTCTCCGTGGGACGCGAACCCGCGACCTTCCGGTCCACGGGCGAACGCGCTAACCACGCGGCCACCGTCTCCACCCATTTACATGGAGCAAATGAAAGTTTTATACATACATAGTATGCACAGTAGGTTATTCTATAACAGGATTTGGGTCTGTACACTGTACACTCATTGGCTGTGTTCACAGAGCAACGTATTTATGCAACGTTGGAAGATTATCTGAGTTATTTATGTTTTGTTTTTCCCAACATCAGGAAATGAGTGTGTAAATTTTCCCAAGTGCAAAATTATTTTGAATTATTTTGACAGAGTTGAACGTTTTATATTTTAATCATTCATTCATCTTCTTAACCGTCCATCCCTTTCGAGGTTGCGCGGGGATGGTTTGGGGGGGGGGGTCAGACCCCACGCCAGCTGATTCGAGGCGAGGGACAGGGTACACCCCGAACAGTCTGTTGCGGGGCCACACACACACACACACACACACACACACACACAACCATCCACACACACACATTCCTAGGGGCAATTTAATACTGGCCAATCAACCTGACATACAAGTTTTGGAGGGTGGGAGGAAACCGGAGTACCCGTAGGAAACCCAGGCATACACGAGGAGAACATGCAAACTCCACACAGAAAGAACAGTGTTTCAAGCCCCATCCCACCTGGGACTTGAACCCATATGTGGACCCATATTTTTCTCATATGATGAGGTTAACTGAATCACACCCTGTTTTGTCTTGGAATCCAGCCGCTCTGTCATGTTTTAGAAAGCCTTATGGCCCACAAGGTTCAAAGTTGAATAGTTTTACAGTCACATTTAAAATAATATGTAAACCCTATTCTCATGGAAAAACAGTCCCAAAAGTAAACAAAACGCTGCTAAAAGCAGATTGACAATTCTAAAAGGGGAACTTTATAGTTTACTACACATTAACTAAGTGTAAATATTTCAGCTTCTCTTGAAGACAAGTTTTTCTTCTACATATGCAGGGTGAGATCAGGAGTACTTAGTTTTCTACATAAATTTTCAAATCCAAGAAGAAGTCAGTAAGGGGTCTAAATGATTAACTTGACACTTGTTGGCTTCATTATTTCACACATAACAGCCAAAATGTCGGATGAGTAAAAAAACAGATACAAGTTCCCACATCATCATCATCAGTGACAAGAATCCTTTCATTCTGTCGCGTTTAGTGGAACAAAATAAAACAGAACAAGTTTGTTTGAGTGCAGAAAACATGCCGGGAATCAGAATTTGTTCAGGGACAGACCAGAGTTTGTGCAAAACATCAACTTTTTAATGATGTTTTACACCCTAGGAAAAAAAAAAAGAACACCCTTCTTTTAAATGCCATTTTTATGCATGACGTCATTTCTGGAAATTTTTAATTTAAAACAACTTGGATTTTTTTTTTTTTTTATTATTATGTCTCGAATAATACATGTTGCACTTTTCTACGTATGCAATTTGTGCACTGTGAAAAAATCTGGCAGCAAAATAAAAAATCAGCCCGATCTCACATATGCTACCTACTAACATCCTGCTAATAGAGAATGGATAAATGCTGGCAACTAGCTGCCAAGACCTTGACCAATAGTGGAAGCTATCCATCTATCTTATAGGGGAAAATACTGTGTGGCCGCCAGCTGACAGATCTGAATAATTAAGAAATAAATTGGATATTCCAGAAATACTCATTAAGAAAAACAAGCCACCACAAACGTTGGTGAACAAAAGTGAATTTTCAGACATTCAGATTTTTTCTTTACTTATTGGTATGAGAACCTGAAAATACTTTTTAAACGTAATAGTATCTGGAGACTGAGCTATAAATGATACTTTAAAATTATTATCATTTCTCTTGGTCTGCATTCTGTAAACTAAATATACACAGTGTACACTGCAGAGCAGACTTCTGAATAGCAAGTTTGCAATAAAGACAACTCATTAAATCCAGTCACTTATAACCTCATTTAATATTTATTGGTGAAACTGACCAGCTTCACTGAGTTGTGTTAAAATGTATGTGGAGCAGAGGGTTGGAAATAACAGGGCAGGTCTATGGCATCGCTACATTTGCTTCGGTTATTGCTAACATTAGTACGGGGTCATATCTTGAATTCTGTCCCATTTACAAAGTAGTTTAATTGAACCCATTCATTACATGCAAATAAACTGTAGTAGTTAACGCCTTTTAAGACCAAATATCTGTTATATGTTTATGGCACAAACTAATTTCTACCAGTCCGCAGATGGTCGGAGATTGAACTTGTTATAAATCTTTGAAACTGCAGCCTATGAACATTTGCATGTTCGTGTTTGAGGGTATATGTTCATTAAAAGCCATGGCCAGTGCACTGGCTTCTCCATTATTTCTAGCTGATTACCCAAGCAGTTGAATTTACAGCAAGGAGAAGTAAAGGGCAGTGGTCAGCAGAGCATGGCCATAGGGAGAACACATCCACATGGCACACAATTATACAGATAGCTTCCATTTTAATCACAGGAATTATGCTAGTATGAATTTTCTTCCACGTTAATCTCACATTAAGAGTTTTAATTTTTACATGGGCTTTTGACAGAATAACCTCTTTCAATTTACAATTAACGTCAACTTTCCATTTATATCTGGAGGCTCATCATAACTGCTTATTTTCTGATCTGGACATTGTTTTTTGTTTGTGTCACTAGTTTGCTCCCAGTTCTCCCGAGGAGTTTACGCCATCTTCGGCTTCTACGATCGGAAGTCCATGAACACCTTGACCTCCTTCTGCGGTGCCCTACACACTTCTTTCATCACGCCCAGCTTCCCCATCGACACTGACGTGCAGTTTGTCATCCAAATGAGACCCAGTCTGAGAGGTGCTGTTCTCAGTCTGCTGGACCATTACAAGTGGGAGAAGTTTGTTTATCTATACGACACTGAGAGAGGTGAGAGTGCTTAACGGTTACACACCGTCACATTACAAATATACATTTAGGGCAAAATGAAATTTGCTTTAACAGCAACATTTTTTATTACTGAAAACTAGAAAATGTCATTTTCAGGTCAATGGCTGCTCAAGCAATTATATTGTGTGTGTAATAATCCTTTAAATCCTTATCCCAAATCCCTATTCATTTTAGTTCATGTCATTAATGACCCCAAATTACTTCTCTATGTGGGTGAATCCTTGTCTGTTGAACACTCAATAGTTGCTTACGTCTGAGGAATGACTCACTTCACAGGTGCTGCTGATCTGTTTTTATTATGTGACTGCAGCTGTCTGAGTCTAATCCATGACACTCTGATTATTATTTAGCTGTAATTGGATTATTCAAAGGAACTGAACCAAATTCTTAAACTTTCCTTTGAGTCAACTTGATCCAAAGGTGGGTTCTCTAAAGAATAATATTCAAGAACAACTAATTAGAGCCCAACACAATGTACACATAAAGATGAGACAAGCTGTTCTGGTTTAAATGTTAAATGTACATGACGTTCTGTTCCGTTGTCTTCCACTTATTCGAGGCCAGGGTACAGAAGTAAGAGCCTCAGATGGGAAACTCAGGCTTCTCTCACCCTGACTGAATCCACTACCTCACCCGGGAGGATCCTAAGGTGTTCCGTGTCCAGCTGTGAGACATAGTCTTTTCAGCAGGTCCGGGGCTTGCGTCTGGGTGTCCTCCTGGTGGGACGTGCCCAAAAAGCCTCACCTGTGAGGCGGTCGGGAGGGATTCTGATCAGATGCTTGAACCACTTTAGCTGGCTTCTGTTGACCCAGATGACCAATGACTGCACTCCAATCTTCTCCCGGATGGCAGAGCTCCTCACTCTATCTCTGAGTAAGAGCCCAGCCACTCTGAGAAGAAAGGACATTTCGGCCGCTTGTATCCGCATTCTTGTTGTTTCAGTCCCCACCCACAGCTGGTGACCATAGGTGAGGGATACATGAAGGACAATTAGGTACTGTATTATCACTCATAAACTGGATGGTGTGTTCCTGAAATGTGGATATTGTAAAACGTACAGAACTAATTTCGTGTCTGCTCATTGAGCCTCATTTACAAGCTTCTGAGTGTTTACTGGTTGAATCTTCAAATTTAATTTAGCAGCAATGAGAAAGATTGTTTTTATAAACATGGTACGTTGTTCAGAAAAGATTTTTTTTTTTTTAAACACAGTGATTTATTAAAAGAAACCACTTCAAAATCTGAACTTTGTTAGTAAAGATGAGACAAGTTAGATGTCCTGGAGTAATAGGATGAAGAGGAGATATAAAGGAAGAATGTAGCATGCAAAGCTGTCTGAAAAGCTGTGACAGTTGCATGCAAAGAAACATGGGCAAAGGCCCACTGGCTCTGAGAAACCATGCAAAAGAGCCATTGGTCCAAAGCAGTGACATGGAAACTGAGGATGAAATAATTTTGACTGTGTGGGAAAGTGGAAAAGGCGACCAGAATAGACCTGCTGACATAGCTAAAATGGAGTGGTTTAAGTAATAGTGAACTGTTTGGAAGAAAAAACAAATGGCAGCCCCACTTTTTAATCTTCGTTTGTTTATTTATTCAGTTCAGATTTATTAGACCAGTCATCATCACAAACAGGTGCGGAAATGACTTACAAAGAACAAGTTAAAGCAACCAGTTAAATCTTGATTGTTTCGTCTTCAGAATCGCTAAGGGCATTGCAGGGGTGTCGGAGCCTATCCCGGCTGATTCAAGGCGAGAAGCACTCCAAATAGGTCACCAGTCTGTCGCGGGGCCACGCACACAGAATCATCTGCACACACGCTCATCCCTAGGGGAAATTTTGTAGCGGCCAATCAACCTAACATGCATGTTTTAGGAGGGTGGGAGGAAATCGGAGTATCCGGAAGAAACCCACATTAACACTGGGAGAACATGCAAACTCCACACAGAAAGGACAGTGTTCCAAGCATCATCCCACCTGGGACTCGAACCCTGACCTTCTTGCTGTGAGGCCACTTTGCTAACCACTGCACCACCTTGCCGTCCTTGGTCTTACGGCAAAAACCAGAACCCTCAGATCATTAGAATTTCCACACCCCTGAAGCGAAGAAGAATCACAAACCTGAAACCCTAAAAAGAGAATGAAATGTTAAGAAACACAAGGTAAAAATCCCATGAGATTTAGAACTAAGGAAGAAATGTATTTACATCATAAAATAACGTGAGCAATGACATTTGTAGTTTTACTTTGGGTGGATGTGAAGAACAAATGCTCAACTTAAAAAGTTTGATTTTAGGTGGAGGATATTTTTCTGCAGTGGTCTCTGCTTTTAATTGTGCCAAATTGTTCGGAGGTGTGCATCAAAGTATTTTTAAACTGACATAGAACATTTCTAGGACAGATGCTTTTTAAAGTTTTCTCTCTGTCCCTCCTTGCATCTTCAAAGGTCTACTTTTGCAGATATGAATTAGATTATTGGTCGTTTTACATTTTAAACTTGTGAAACACGAAACAAGGGTGTTGTAAAAGGCTTCTTAGACAACAACACTTCCGACAGCTGTGATGTCCTAAAGAATTATTCATGCAATATTTGTGCCTAATTTTGGAGATTGTTGTTATTCACACAAGCAAGGGAGTTTCAATTTATTTAGTTGTTGTGGCAGATTTCAGAGTTTGATAATTGGTTGTCAGAGGCAGTTTACATAAACAGATGAAAGGGTTTTCTCCTCTTTTGTGAAAACAGCCCTCTCAAGTCCATCTCATGTTTCGGTCCTTGAAGCTCTACTTAAGTTTTTCTGACCTCTTTCACCTGCTGCGACAAGGCTGGCAGACCACCATCTGTAATCTTTTTGTGTCCTCTAAATATCGCTTTAATCTTCATAATCAAAGAAGTATAAGATTATATAACCTTTGAGGAACCACTGTGACACTTACAGCTAACTTGTTAATAGCTTACATGACAGTTGATAGTTTGCTGAATAAAAACAGGAATGTGCTGTTAAAACAGTTTAAGTCTAGTAGAGATTGATCTTTTAGGGGCTGGAACAATTATTGGCATCAATTTGTGGGAGTTTAGTGTTTATTTGGATAAACTTTAATCCCACCAATTTTTTAGGTCAGTTACAGCCAAGTCTTGCTCTTCTGTCTTGTTTCTACCCTGCATCTCGTTATTGGTTAAGCGTCATACCTTCATGGTATCTATACATTTTTGCTTCGTTTCGTCAGACAAATCAAATTACTGAGCAAGTCATAGACACAAAAAATGGCTATTGGTGTTCTCTAACCGCTGATAGTTGGTATCAACACTGACCCTGAGAACCTTCTTTTGGTGAATCTTTGATATATAACCAGTTCTCTACCAACACGTTTGATTTTTCATCAGAACACAAACATTTGACCAATGACAAAAATGGAAAGACAAAAAGAAGAGGAACTGTGCCTGTCCACAAAGTCTCGAGAATTTGGTCTATGACTATCTCAGCCGCATGACGTAAGAGAGATTTTTTTTTTTTGTTCAAGTCTAAAGGCATAACTACTCACCAAAACTACATCTATATAATGGTAATTGGACTGAAATGGGTTGTAAAAAGCCCAGGGGTAACCCTTAATGTAGCCATGCATGAATATCACATTAAATTTTCATATTTGAAATGGTGTTGACATCAAATAGGTTTAGCTCCACTTTGATACTGAAGAAATCCTTCTCGGAATGTAATATTCTAAAGAGATGAGGAGTTTCATCTTGCTCAATCATTCCCAATAGTTGCTGATTTAAAGAGAAGTTTTTGAACACTTTTCACCTGCTTTTGTATGAAGTTTCATTTTATAGAACCAAGAAGTTAAAGAAGTCAAAAACAGTGTCCCTTTACTTTGACGGATTAAAAATATGGCAGAGAATGTTTCTTCTGCCATGAAGCATCATCACCTATTTATCCCGTAGTCGCTGTGAAATGCCCTCATTAAATGGAACAATTGCTTCCGGCAGGGAAAAAAAAAAAAAGAAAACACATCTTGAACTCAAGAACATCTGGGCAGTAGCAGCTGTTAAAATAATTAGCAAGGTGTGCCGCATTATCATTCTGTGGCATTTACGTTGACTTTGCAGTATTATAAATCAGTTCATAACATTTAGAGAGTTTACAGAATAATTAATGACGCTTACATTTTTATTATTATTATTATAAAATGATGTATTTTTGTGTTTTATGAAAAACTTTCTTAGTGTCCAATTTTAAAAAAGTCACGCATAAACTTTGAAAAGTTCTCTACAATTTTTTTATTTTATTTTAACGTAATGTATTAGTTCCTCATGGGAAAATTATATTTGCTGCATTGCACCATAGCAGGCAGCCATGACGCCACCAATGGAGGGAGTAACTAGGGCCTAGGCGTCTCCAAGGACACGTAGGCATGGGCCCAGTGGGAATCTAACCAACTTCACCCAGTCCAAGGACGAACGTTCGACCGCTAAGCCAACTCAGACTTATAGAAACTTAAAGAGGGGACTCATGTCTGGGCTTACAAACATTATCATGTTCATCTATGTATGTGAAGTTTTAAAAATAATCACCCCACAAAACACAACACCACCACTTCAATATTAAAATCTCTCTGAAAATCACTGTTTAAGATAAAACAAATATAATAAGGTCTGAAAGACAGAGTCTTATTTAACTGGCTTTCAAGTGGTTCACTTCAGTACCATTTCTGGTCCAAAAAACACACTTCAGACTCAGAATGGTCAAAATTTGGGCAGGTGAGTGCTTTATCCAAATAAATATCAAAAGAACTGTCATGCTTGCTACCTTTGATGCTCATTTGTAGTCTGTACCCTCCGTGCCAATTCTTTTTCATCCTCTCTAACATGACCTCAGGGTATTTCGACAAAAGCCAGTGACACACTGTGCAATTTCATCCATCTTATAAGTTGACAACAATGTGGGCTGAGGGATTTGATAAACTTGTCTCTGATGTCAGGTTTGATGTGTGCAGACAAAACAACGACAATACCTGCTGAATCAGAGCTGTAGCTGGAAGCAGTGAGACACATTGAAGCGTCACATAAGCATAACGAAAGTTTATGAACCAAATAAGCTGAACGACGGCGCTCTCAGGCAGTCATGCAATATAGCTATTAGTTGTTTGTTCTGATTTGAATGCATTAATGTTGGAATTTTTTAAACCTTTTGTTATATAAAAAAAATTATCAAGTATTTGCCTGCAATTCCTAGAACGTCAGCAATCTCTATCTTTCATACATACTGTAATAGTTATTTCATTGTTATTCTTATTTGCACAAATTTTTTATGTTTAAATTTATGTTAAAATGTTGATTAACCATCAGGTAATGCATATTGCTTCATTGATCCAAGGATCAGCTAGCAAGTGTCATTTTTCATTATTTTTTGTACTAGATTAATCCCTCATGAGGAAATTACTTTTGCTGCGTTGCACCGCAGCAGGCAGCCATGAAGCACCAATGGTGGGGGTAACTGGGAGTGTTCTCTAGGGACAATTAAGCATGGGTCCGGTGGGAATCAGAACCAGCTTCTCCCAGTCCAACGACAGACATTCTATCAATGAGCTAACACCACAATAATATCTGAATAGCATGCTAATGATATGACTCTCGGGTGCATCTGCATCTCGTTTTTTTGAGCTACTTGAGGCATGTTATTACAGTGAAAGTATTTGTGGGAGAGATCTTGTGGAGTTTGTTGTTAACTGCATTGTAGTTCTCTTGGTTAATGGATTCTACATAATGAGAAATAGATCCGTTAGTGCCATCCAATTGAAGTACTACCATTTAACAGCATTAACAGCAGCTTTCCCTGCAATCCCCTGCAGAGGGGTTGGTGGGGAATTTGCATTTGATGTGTAATCACATTGCCCTGATGCTGAATGCCTTTTTGGTTTAGCTTCTGCACGGAAACATTTGATTAATTACGCACAACTAAAGGGCTCTACTCAGCAGTCAGGCACACGGGCTCATTAACAAAAAGTAAAAGAGAATGGCACCAAGGAGCCATTTCTCCCAGTACTGACGTGAATGCCTTACTGCAACTTTGCATCCAGTCAGACATGTATCAGTAGTCTGCACACCTCAGGCTGTGAACATAGTTATTCTCTGAGGCCCTAATATTTGAGATTGTGGCAGAGATTCATCAATCAAGCTGATCTACTTCAAATAAGCTGCTATATTGTGCTGTTCAAGGACTTATTTCGGCCGCAAAGTGAAGAAAAAGAGCAAAAGAGGTTGCCCCTGGGATACAAATATAAAAGTACAACCTACATTGAAAACTATTCTCCAGAGTGTTTTTTTTAATCTATGAAACAAAGAAATGTGCAGCACAGCATACTTTGAAAATGATCTCTTTCTTTTTCAAAAAAATATTCCGAGGTGCTTTTGGAAACTCGTAAGTTGTTTCAAATAAAACGTCTTCAAGTTTGACCCCAACTGGAGTTTGTTCGCCGTAACAAGTTAGTTGCTACATGTCTATTTGTGTGGGTGGGGTTTTGTGTTGTGACCTTGTTAAAAAATCTCAAAAGGAGCTGTGTATTCACTGACAAGATATAATTGAGGTGCTGGTTGTTCTGCACTGAACAAGCTTTAGGTGTTTTGATGCACTTGATCCACTCTGCTAGATGCTTAAAACGGCACCAATTGTATCCATGGCTGTCCACGCATGCAGAGGCAGCACAGCTTATAAAGAAAAAAACATAAATAACAATGTTAGCTGCAGAGTCTTACTGCATTGCTACAGGATTATGTTTATAAGAATTAATAATTGACAACCTTTTCTGCAGTTAACTCGCCCCTGCAGATCATTTATACATCTGTTGCTTTTACACAAATACAAGACAGGATTTTAATGGTGCATTTTGTTATAAAAATGATGGCTTTTATTCCAAAGATGTAAAGTGAAGAGTATATTCTGCAATGCCAGTGTGGCCAACTGTCATGATACATGGTGCTTTTTAAATTCCACAAACTGCACATTCACACTGCTGATATTCTATTTTTAATGCTGAAACAGATGGTGCTGATGCTAAAGTGTACACCTTATTATTACAGATCCATTTATACAGAGATAATAAGTCAGTACACAGCCATTTAGACTTTTGTTCTTAGAAAGGACGCAGCAACACAAATGATGGCCTTGATCATGTTTGTTGACGAATTGTAAACCTCATCAGTAAAGAATCAGTAAAGAATTGAAGTTGTAACTTAATACATTTTTTATATTAGTGTTTAGTAATTGATTTCACTACACAAGCTGGAGAGCTGGAGATTTGCACTAGAAAGAAGAGGAATGAAGATTAGTCAGAGTAAGACAGAGTACATGTGTGTGAATGAGAGGGTTTCAAATGGAAAAGTGAGGTTACAGGGAGAAGAGATAAAGAAGGTGGAAGATTTTAAGTACTTAGGATCAACAGTCCAGAGCAATGGAGAGTGTGGAAAAGAGGTGAAGAAGCGTGCACAGGTAGACTGGAACGGGTGGAGAAAAGTATCAGGTGTGATAGAAGAGTTTCAGCTAAAATGAAGATATCATATCAATATCATAGCAATATCAGAGGAACAGCACATGTTAGAGATTTTGGAGATAAAGTCAGAGAGGCCAGACTGAGATGGTTTGGACATATACAGAAGAGAGAGAGTACATAGGAAGAAGGATGCTGGGTTTGGAACCACCAGGAAAGAAGCCTTGAGGAAGACCAAAGAAGAGGTTCATGGATACTCTGTTCGTAGAGTAGAATTTAAAATCTTTGAACTGTTACAACACTACATTGCTGTTATTGCAGTTGCTTAGTTGAATCGATCTATCTGCTACTATGGTTTTGTTTCAAGAACGTTTCTCAGCGTTTAAGGGAGCTACTATGTAATTGAAAAACCAAAAACCTTATAATTTCAGCTAAACCTTACTTTAAATACAAATTTTTAATCTTGTTTGGTGCGTTTATGGCAAACAATTCTCATAGGAAAAAAAAAAAAAACGCTTGTTTCCACCTCTGCTTGTTGACTCTTAGAAACTAATACTCTTGAGCCCAGGTGAGAGTTTCTGCATCCAGCATCTACTTTCTGAGTGAGGGAGGGAACAGTAGGAGGTAGCAGAAAGATTTATTTCTGCCAAGGCAAACTGAAGTAAAAAAAATTTTCCCTCTGCAGCTAAACATTGTTGCTTCAACTGCTCATAGAAAAGCCGCATATCCCAGTGACGTTGAGTGAGAGAAGGGAATAGAGGAGTCAGCAAAGCTTTTGTGCTTTTCTTATGGTGAAAAAAGAAAAAATAGCAACGGGCCAAACAGCTGCCATACGGGCTGTCAGTTCTCCCTTTTTTTTAACTCATCAAATTTAGAGCTTGGTTCCATTTTCTTTCTGTCAGATCCAGGTCATCATTTTCAATCTGCTCTTACCATAGCACAATGCATGGCCAAATATGAGAGCAGGTGACTAACAGAAGAGCCGCCTGCTTTATTGGGTGCCGCTCTGTTTATTCTCTAACCCTGGATTTTCTAAAGCTCAGACGCTCTTCATCTATTTTAGGACACTTGGTTTTTAGGACAAAGCTATGCCATTACAACAGTCGTCTTTTGGCTATATGAAAAATGTTGATGTGATGTTTGTTTCTCTGCTTTCCCTCTTCTTTTTGTTTGAGCAACCAGGGAGAGTGCTTTTTTATAGAAGAGGAGAGAATCAGAAACTCACTGCATCTCTCACTGATGGACTAGAGCCATGTATTTCTTATGTGGTACAAATATAGCTATCAACATAGTGTGTGTGTGCTTTGTATTTTATTTTTCATGTGTGTGGCTTCAAACCGGACTCATCTTAAACTGCAGCAGAATATAACGTATTATTACACGGTTTGAAAATTGAACTTAAAGAAGTGATAAAAGCAAACAGGAGGAGGAATTGTTAACATTATGTTTGCAACTTTGCAGCTAGATAAGGAATAATCTGTCTGATTAGCTCTGATCAGGAATTTGGCAGGAGCTGGTTGCGGAGATGTGTGTGCATTTTAGGGGTTGGGGGAGTGAAGTGCACGTTGCAGTTCATCTCATTTGGAAAAGGGAACTGTTATCTAAATTGCACTGCATTAGGAGTGGGTGTTGTTAGGCTAATTGTTCTCAAATGTGTGTTTTTACAGTCATTGGGTGGCTTGTTTCATTTAACACCGTTATGGTGTGTGTTTGCCCACTGAGCAGAGGGGTCCTGGTGAAACTTGGTGTATTTCTCTGAAGTCCCTTCAGTGTCTTGCACTGCTTTGGGCATCCTATGACAACGTTGTGGTTCAGATGCCTGCAAGAAAATTTTAAAGAGGTCACTTTCTTCGTAGAGGGGAGGAGGCAGGACGAATGAGTCACAGTTGAGACGACACACCATGCTTGGCCGCTGCGTGAGCAACTGCCTAAGACATCGGAGAAGAAACACATGGCCAGGTGCCAGCAGATCTTCAGTCAGTCTCCATCTTCCTCTCAGTTGGTCTCTGAGGATTTAAATCTCCTGCTGTATGTTTTATCTAAGTTTGATCAAACATTTTCTCCAAGAGGCTTTAAAAATCTAGGCCTCAGAAGCTGCTCAAAAAAAAATCTTTTTGAAAAAAAATCTACCAGCAATGAGTCAGATTTGTTTTTCTGCAACGCTTTAGATGATTGTTAACATAATTTTTTTTCTAATACTGAATGTGCTATTCTCTATAAACCTGCAAATAACATCACTTCAGTGGTAAACCAATCTCATGTGATTTGCTGTGTGGGCAACAAAGCTTAAAATATTCAAGAAAATCCCACATACAAGCCAGCATTACATTGTGTTTTGCTACGAAACAGTTGTCATCCTTGGTTGTTTTTTTTCTTTTTTTTCTTTTTTTAATTATCTTCAGTTTTGATATTTGAATAAGGCCCGAATAACAGTTTTTTTTTCTTTAGGATTTTGTTATACGTTATGAGACGTTTGTAGAAGCATCAAGCTACTTCATTTCACCTGACAGGATACAGCTGGGACTGTGATGATTGGTTCCCACACTCTGGCAAATAGAATTCTCATTTATATTACATCAAAATAGTTTTTTGGTTTATGTAAACTCTTGCTAAATTAGATTTGACTGGTTGAAAGAAGAAGTCTTCTGTCGTCTTCCAGGATGAACTTAAGAAAACACTTCACCACATTTTGCCTTTCTTCCGCTTTTGTTTGTTTGCAGTTTAAGTCCCTTAAAACATCTGACTTTTTGCCAACTTCCCAAGTTGGTTTTTACACGTTACCAGCAATGTGCTGGAACAACAAGACCAAATAAAACTAATTTAAGATCTAAATACCAGAGTAAGAGCACATGTAAGAAAACTCTGATGGAAAGAACATGTAGTTTAAGTGACTTCATAGACTAGTTCAAGACCATTTTTCAGAAAAGCCTGACAATAAAGCAGCATTTTTTTTTCCAGAGACATGGCTGTAAATGTATGCTTAAGTTTTCGTTCTCATGACACAAAGCAACATCATCTTTTGCATCGTTTTTTGTTTTTTTTTTGGTAAAAAAATACACATTTAGAAAGAAATTATTTCTCGGATGAATTTCTTTTCTCAATCCAAAGTTTTTTATTTTATAAAGTTCTACACGAAGCAGCTTGCTTCGTCCTCAGGGTGTTTCAGACATGAGGTAGGCGCGTTACTTATTCAAGCATGAACACAGAGGCCTGTTTTTGAGCTAACAGCCACACTAGTACAGCTGTTCCATTTAGTGCTTTAGGATGGTGTTACCTTCACCAACTATTGGAGCAAAATAATGATATAAAGTAGGATGGAAAAGTTACGTTTCTGAGGAAGTGGCACAAACTAACCAAAAAAAAAGTGTGATATAGTCTAAAATAAGATGATCAGAGCTCTTTGTAAAGTTAGAAGAAAACTGTACAATGGGGTCTGCAATAGAGTACTAGTCAACTCAAAAGTATTTTAAAAAATACCCCGAAAAAGATCATTAGATCCTTCTAAAGATGAAGTATTTTTTTGTTGTTGTTTTTTTTATTTTTAATTTTATTTGGTTTTCAAAGGATACAAGAATATGCAAATATTCACCTGCACAATTTGAACGGTTTCTTTTTGTTTCTGACTAATAACAATGTTCTACTTTGACGTCAGCAAAGTTATGGCAACCTGAGAAGCCCCACCGTGGTGCAATGGTTAGTAAGAAGTGTTCCAAGTTTGCTGGAGTGCCTGCTTTTCTGCGGAGAGTCTTCCTGGACTCTTTTTAGCTTCCTCCAACCATCCAAAGGACATGCATTAGGCTGATTGCTCACTGGGAAATCTCATTTTGGAGTTTGTGAGTGTGTGTCTTTGATTGTGTGTGTGGTTGTCTGTCTATGTGTCTGTTTGGCCCTGTGAAAACCTGTCCAGGGTGTACCCCACCTCTCGCCTTCTTTTAACCAGGATAGGCTTCTGTACCCTCATGACCCAGAATTGTACAAGTGCTTCAGAAAATGAATGAATGATAATGTAGTTTTATTTAAGTAATAAACTAAACTCACATGACTGCCAAAAGTGGATGAGCTAGTGACCTTCCAATAAATGACTCAAATGCAGCAGAGTCTTTTCCTAATTCCCCATTTTTCCAGCTTAAAAATATGATAAAAATAATTTTAGATGCTTCAAATTTGAATGTCCATCACTGACATTCTGTTCCATCGTCTTCCGCTTATCCGGGACCGTGGCGCAACAGCCTCAGATGGTAAACCCAGGCTTCTCTCACCCATGCTGCATCCTCCAGCTCACCTGGGAGCAATGTTCCCTCTAACTTTTTATGTGCCTGAGCAAACACATAAGCTTTCTGAGCAGAAGGGGGAGGAGCAAAAACTTTTACTCCTTTGTGATGTCAGCAGCAGTGACAAGCCAAATTCCAAAGCAGCGGTTTGAAGCAATATGTTTCAGAAAGAAAGAAGAAAGAGATATGCTGTGGAGCTCTGTCTCATTTTCCTATCTCTAGTTTAAATTGAGTTTTATTTTGTGCGCTGCATAGGTTTTCTTGTGCACTATTAATCTGCGAGCGGTGCGCAGCTTTGCCTGGGAGGATCCCGAGGTATTTCCTGTCCACTTGTGAGACATAGTTTCTCCAGTGGGTCGGGGGTCTGCTTGTGGATCTCCTCCCGGTGAAACGTGCACAAAACATCTCACTTGCAAGGCGTTCAGGAGGCATCCTAACCAGATGCCCGAACTACCCCCTCTGGCTTCTCTTGACTCCGAAGAGCAAAAGCTCTACTCCGAGTTCCTCCCGGATGACAGAGCTCCTCAATCGATCTTTGAGTGAGAGTCAAGCCACTCTGCGAAAGTGGTTATTTTAAATTCCCCTTTTAACTTTGCAGATTTTGTTTTTGAGGCAAAAAGTACACGTGTTAAATGCTGACTCGCAGAAATGAGTTCTGATAATCAGTCAATAACTACGAACTCATAACAAAGAACATAGTGTTGATAAATGATTGTTAACAGTAAGATTTGACAAGAATCACGCCAAGGCCATGAACAGTATTTCTCCACCTTCCCTACATCACAAACGTCAGACTGTGGTTCGGACTTGTCTTTAAGGAAGAAGGACATGACAACTTACAGCTGATTTCTTACAACATATTTGTTCACAAAATTGTGAATCAAAAGATTTCGTTACAATATAGTGAGATATATATATTTTTATTTTTTTTTAAACAAAATTTTAAATACGACAAGTATAATATTACCTTGACTTTTGTGACCAAAACAAAAGTTTCATTGAAGCCCAAACTGTCACGATTTTGAGGTTGTGGAAAGAGGAGGACATCAAACAAGATTTATTAACTTAATTCAGAAAAGTCTGTAAAGCAAGAAACACAAAATTAACTCAACAATTCAAAAGTCCAAGTAATAAAGTTCAAAACATGGTCAGGCAACCAGGGTGATTCCCCTTAAATAGATGGCAGGGTGCACAGATGTTGTGAATCAGGAATCATCACAGGTGTCACCCAATCAGGGTGATTAGGACCTTTCAGCGCACCCTATGGCAGCAGGTGAGGAATCCTGACACAAACACACAGACAGTCCGAGAACTCAATACGTCCTCCAGATTCTGTGGGCAGAGACATAAAAAAATGACCAAATTTGTGGTTTAAACGACAAAACCAACTCTTCTATTTAGGTTTTTAACAAAGGTTAAAAACAAATCAATGAAGATAACCACAATAAAGTGCCAGACACCCGTCACATTCGTCTTTTATTTTGTACTGATGTTTGTAACAAGCAGGCGTAAAGCTCAAATTTGACAAACATGCAGCAGTTGATGAATTTTTATTTTCCATATCATGAAGGTTGATGTCAGATTAGTTCTAAATATAGTCCTGTGACAATATGGTCTGGATTTTGAATATGTATCATTCTTCAGGTTGGTGTGGAATAATTGACTCTGTAACATACCCTTGATGATTGTCCTGCCCTCTGGCTAATGCAAAATGTACCATCTGTTTACAAAGTCACACGAAACTCTCACTGCTATTTGTTTTAACATAGTACTCAGAGTTCATACTCAATAAGAGAACAAGGTGTCCTCAGACATTCTTATTTTGTAATAAGAAAAACTGGAAGTCATTCTCAGTTTAATCATCCAGTTCAAGACCATTTCTGAACCCAAAGCTTGTTATTCTAACATCAGTTCCTGTAAATCTTTAAACACAAACATATCCAGCTGAGTTTTCTGTCAAAAAAAAAGAAAAGCAAAATCAGAAATAGCTCTCTCTAGGGAATCGTTTGTAAATCCCTAAATCCTTTTTGTTAAGCAGCAACTAACACATTTCAAAATGTCATGCATATCCCAGCTTATGATTTTCAGTGTCATGTGTCAGAGCATCAGGAGGAGGGTTGACGCTCAGCATCTTATTCTCCGATGTTGAAATCTGGATTAGATTTCTGATAAGGAAGCACATGTTTAGCACGTTTAACTTTGATAAAATTTTGACAATAGCGAGACCGAAGTCAGTTGAGCAGCTTCTTATCAATCATCTGACTCCTCGCTTTACATCGAGACATCACACATCAACCCTTTTGAATAGCTTAACCCCTTCAAGTATGAGACATGTAAATGAAGGTTTCTGTTGCCTTTGCAATCCCCCAAGTGGCTTATGTGGTGGTGCACAGTGAGAAACACTTGTCTTTAAAGGCCATACCTGATTTGAGTGCTGTCTGCTGAGTGCTTCTCTGTGAAGGTCACCAGCAGGGGAAGAGAGGGCGGACGTGTCAGTTAAGTCGCTGTGCTCAGAATACTTAGTAGTTTTTGTTGGGAACATGTCAACCCATACGTCTCGAACGGTTACCAGTGAAAAGTTGAGCCGGTTGACAGAGGGTTTGCTTTGAGAATTATGAAAAGAAAATGATGCTCATTGCAAGTCAGAAACAGGAAAGACTATCTTACTTGTCTCTGATCCATTGTGATTTTATATATTGATGTATTTCATCTGCGTTTGAGAGACAGGGCTTAATTCTTCACAAAAACATCAATGCAGAACTTTGATGGGTGACTGTTTGAACATTTTGCAGCTAAAATGGAATCTAGGTTGAAGATTCAGAATGACGCTATAAATAGATTTTACTACATTCAGATTATTTATTTATTTAATCAAAGGCTAAAAGAACAGTAGTATGTTTCCTCTTGTCTTTTCTGAATCCTAATTAGCTTCCAAAATTGCACATGCCTGCTTCGATATGCACATATTGGAGCTGTATATCGTGATGAAATTTTCAGCGAACACTGGCCACATCCTATTTCACTGGAGGAGACTTAAAAATTCAGGTGTAATATAAAAAACAACTTAATAATTCAAGAAATGAGAAACCCATGCCTTACAAATAATGTATGAAGTAGTGTGGAAATTATCCAAACAAGGGCTAAAATTTTAATGAGCAATGACATTTCTTCCCTTCTATATAACCTTGTAAAACATCTAGTATTTAAAATAACTATTAAAGCAGTCTGCTTTTCAGTTTAGGCTGAGCTACAGGAAGGTTGTGATACAGTGTGACACCCTGGTGTTATTTAGCTCGGATAATGGTTGCTTCCAGCAGAAAGGCATTGTGACTGATGCTTATTTACATAAATAATTCTTACACGGGCTTATTTAGAGCCTAAAATAATATATCTTTTTACGCTGTTAGAAGTTTCCCTCCTACTCTGAAAGCTAAAGGAAAAGCAGCATTTGATACCTCCTATTTAGTGCAGTCAGCCTTAGTGTGTTGGCACTCTGCTTAACAGTATTTTTTTTCTGTCATTAGTTATGACCCAGTGCAGCTTGTAATGAGCTCCTGTCACTTTACATCTCACCACAACCTGACACATTCTGTTCACTATTCTTTAAGTAATGGATATGCAAAAAAAAACTTGCTATCTTGGATGTATTGTTCATTTGTGTGGTCAGTCGCTTTCCTTTTTGTGAGTTGTTTAAGATGCTTTTTTTTTTTTCATTTCTGTCTTTGCTATTTTATTCTTTAGATAATCATCTGCTGAATACGAGGAGATTTTTTTTTATTTTAAATAATTTTAGAGCTCAGCACAGACATAAGAGACATGTTACATAAATCAGCGTTTTTCAACTAGTGTTCTGTGGCATACTAGTGTGCCATGAGAGATCGTCAGGTTTTTCGTGGGAAATGCTTTTATTTCACCTCATACAGTGATCGGTATCTACCGGTAGCTTTCAAAGATTGTTTTGGTTGATCTCATTGCGGTTGTTAAAAAAAAAAAATGGAGTAAAACATGTTTATTTATGTTTATCAGCAGGGGCGAATCCGGGATTTTCTAGAAGGGGGGTGTGAGGTCATAGACAAAACGATCACCTGTGGTGTTCGCCAGTATAGGGGGCTCTGGGGGCATCCCCCCCAGCACATTTTGAAAAATAAGTAATTTTTCTGCATTTTGGTGCATATTTTGCCCAAAGTTTATAATAATTAAAGCAGTAAGAACACTTTTTTTTTTGTGGACCAAAAGGGGGCATGTGCTGTCCCCCCCCTCCTGGATCCGCCCCGGGTTAGTGTGATATCTTGTCATTTTACTTAGAGACAGGCAGAGCTGTCCTGTAACCATAGCAACCCACTCTTCTTCATTACTTTTTTGTTGCATGCTGCTGTCCATCCCTCCTAAAAACTACCCAGCTACCCCAGAAGAATCACAAAAGATGCCAAAATAAGTTTGGATGTGTTGATTTGACTTCTATATATTGTTAACATTGGTGACTATAGAGAATCCTTTTTAACATTTTTTGGTTGGTGATGAGCCTCCACATTTTTTTCGATGAAAAACTGTGCCTTGGCATGAAAAATGTTGAAAAACACTGACGTATGTAATCGCACATAAAAGCAAAACTCAGTTAAGTGTGACAGTAATCTAATATACAACTAACCACTGTGGAAACATTACGCTTGAAGCAAGATCCAATTTCTTTAATTTGATATCAGTTGGCCAAACACTTCATGAGAAATATATTTTTACCAAAATGATACACTGAGTCTGTATGTTTAATTAATGCAATTACAATAAAAGTAAAATAAAGTCTTAACAAAGATTCCTTTTCTCAGCCTAGTTCGAGACTTGCCATGACTGCTTGGTTTAAATCTGCAATCTTCTTAATAAATTTTTTACAGAACTGTTCAAATGTAATGCATTATAATGAGAACTTTATTGCCACTGCTCAGCTAGGTTGTGGTAAGCTTAGCTTCTTTTTCTATGCCTCATATACTGATTTATTACATGGCATAGTGAGCTGCACAATGAGCTTTGCAAAGTCAACACAATCTAACGCAACACCAGTTGGGCTTTTTTATAGGCTTCGTTAACTCTGTTTCACTCGTTTAGCTTTACTGTGTGCTACAAGTATTATTGTTTTGTTGGGTTATTTTATCATTTTAAATGTGCAACAGTTATACCTATCGGATAAGAAAGAGTTTTTTATGTTACTCCTGAATAGGGATCGTTTTTCCAGCCTCGCACAGTGGGAATTTGAACAAATTTAAAAATTGTAATATGTTCTAATCTAATTGAAACCCATGCTGTTAAATTGAAACAGTGTAAAAATATTAAGGCATAAATGAATGTTTATTTAAGTAAAAATGGTTGATTTTATTGCAGCAAGTTTTAAAACAAGGACTCTAATGTGGGAATATTTTAATTATGTCCTTCCCACCATTTTCCCTATTAGCTTGAGTTTTGTAATTAGTATTTTTTTGGCTTGCCTTCCCTGAAATCTTCAAAGATGCTAATGTGATGGTTTGCTTTTTTCCCTACTCTCATAGGTTTTGCAATCCTCCAAGCCATAATGGAGTCAGCCGTTGCCAATAACTGGCAGGTTACAGCTCGCTCGGTGGGGAACATCGTAGACCCTACTGAGTATAGACGCATCATCGAAGAGATGGACCGCCGGCAGGAGAAACGCTTTCTAATCGACTGTGAGGTGGAAAGGATCAACTTGATCCTAGAGCAGGTATCTAACTTTCACACTCCACTAGTTCAGCCTGCTTTTATTAAGAAAAAAACTTATTAAGAAATCTTATTAAGAAAACTTTTATTTAAATATCATGTTCCCTGTTACTGTATCCTCACTGACTTTCTCTCACCACTTCACCTCTCGCTTTGTGCATTGTGATTGGCTCCAATCTTAATATTTTCTTTTGAGAATCTTGTTCAAACAGGAGAGATAAGTAGATTCAGTAAGAGTTGTTTGTTGTATATGGTCACGTATTTTGAGGTCACTGGAGCTTAATTCTTTTTGCAGAAATAAACGGCTTACTTATTTCTGTTTCCAAGTTGATAATAAGCTACAGTTTCTGGCACTGTACCAGACATTCTTGAATGTCAGAAATCAATCCATCTCTTAACTGCTTTTCCACTAAGGGTTACCAGGGTCCAAAAGCCTCTCTGTGGTAGTTAAAAAAGAGAGGTAGGGTACATCCCAAATAAGTTGCCTCTTTGTTGTGGGGTCATGCACATGACAGACAAACAGTCATGCACACACATAGTTAATATGCATGTTTTTAGAGAGTTTGAGAAGGCTGGAGAACCCAGTGAGAATTACATGCACATGGAAAACGTGCACACGTTACATAGAAAGTTACATTTCAGTGTTTTGAGATTTGCAATACCAGGGCTCGAACCAGACACCAATGTTAGAACCAGATGTTGTGTTGACATTGTTTTTCTTCAACTAGCTTTGATAAATTTCTTTCTTTCTCTTTGATGGATTACATGTATATGCAGATGATGTGTGTATATTCTTTCAACAATTTTAATCCTGAACATTTTTTCTCACATAAAGAGTTTGAATTGTCTAGATTTGACCTAGCCTTCACCTTTTTAATTCTTTACCTATAGCAGATTATCCAAAGAATTTATTTAATCTACCTTTTTTCAAAATGATCCATCCTGTTTAAGAAGTCGGGGTTTTTCTTTGTTTTTTTCAGAAGGTTCCTAAAAAGATCAGCTCACATGTTCTTGTGAAATTGTCTTCATTGATATTACCATAAATATGAAAACACATCTGGATTAAATGTGATGGATCATCTGATGGCCATAATTGGTTCTCTATATAGATTTCCTATTGTATTCTTTTTCAGATTTTCCTTCCGAGGTTTTATGTTGTTCTTTGATTTCTCAGATTACAAATCCTCTGCTGGATTGCTGTTTTTCTCTGTGCTGATTTCTCTCTGTCTACCATTTTCTAATACAGCTTATATTCCCCACAATCTAAAGCTGCTGATAGTATATTTGTTGCTGCAGGGATGGTGTCAATAAGGCCTCAGTGTCTTGTTACGTCCAGAAGGTTCCTACATGCCAACATCATTGCTAAGTGATGTTGGCAGATTGTTTCATCTGCTTCATCAGATCGAATAATTTTCCTTCTCATGGTCTGAGTGATTCAGATGCTTTTTGGAAAAGGAAAACTTTCAGCAGCATGTCGAGTACGACTCCATATTAAAAGCCAGATGGGTGGAGGGATGTACCGGTGTTTGTTATTCTGCTCAGTTTTCTCAAAGGAATTCTGGATCTAATTCATTGTGACCATTTGCATGCTGATTATCTGTCTGAACAAGGCTCTTCATGTCTTGTCAGTTCTCGTCGATTTCTGCTAGATCTCAGCAGTATTTCAGTTTGACTCAGTTGCAGGATTAATGAGGTTTCATTGTTTTGTTTTTCCTGGTACTGCCTGTTATAATTTTTTTAAAACTTTGTAGGAAGGTTGTTGCCCGCTGGAGCTTATTTAAGGAGCAGTGCATCTGGAAAGTATTCAAGGCTATTCACTTTTTCCACATTTCATTATGTCACAACCTTATTTCAAAATGAACAATTAACAAAACTATTTAAACATTTTTATCATGTGGAGGTATTCTAAAAAAATCACTTTTTAAAGAAAAAAATGGTTTTAATCCATTTTGAAATAATAGTGTAATAATAATAGTGACAAAACAAAAACGAAGGGGTGCACGGTGGTGCAGAGGTTGGCACAGTGGCCTCACAGCATGACGGTCGGGATTCAAGTCCCATGTCAAGTCCCTTTGTGGAGTGCATGTTCTCCCCACGCATTGGTTTTCTCCGGGTACATCTGTTTACGCCCACTCTCCGAAAGCATGTGTGTAATATTGATTGGCCACTGCGACATTACCCCTAGAAATGAGTGTGTGGATAGTTATTTGATTGTGTGGCCCCACAACAGACTGGCAACCTGTTCGGGGGGTACCCTGCCTCTTGCCTGAAAGCAGCTGGCATAGGCTCCAGCACCCTCCCACGACACCGTTAGGGATGGACGGTTCAGAAGATAAAATGAAATATGCTTTATTCATCCCTCAAAGGGAAATTTGTGTGCTGCATTACACCGCAGCAGGCTGCCAGAACGGCACCAATGGTGAGAGAAACGGGGGTTTAGGTGTCTTCCGCCAGGACAGCTAGACATGAGCTCAGTGGGATTCGATCTCGCAAACTTCTGGAGAACTTCCGTCGAAAGGCAAAATTCTACCACTGAGCTATCGCCTCACCACGATGATATACAGATTTGCACATTGGAATTTCAACAATGACACACTAATGAATGTTGGTGTTTTGGAAAAAAGAATGGATGCAGCCACATCAACTATTGAATGTTACTGTTGTGTTTGTTAGTTGGATGGTGAACGGATGTGTGTTTGTGCATGTTTACACTCATTTGAAGCATTAATCTGGTGAATGTGTAAAACTTCCATCTTTAATGAGGCATCTGTATTTGAATGCTCCTGGCCTCTAAATGATCCTTTTCAAATGCTTTCAAATGCTTACTATGACTTTAGAAATCTTTGACATGTAGAAAAGGATTGCATCAACAATGACCATTTCTGTTAATGTAGACCTGGTTTTACTGTTTTCAAATTAGCTCAACATTAGAGTTGAGAAATTCAGTCAGAAACACTGATCACTTTCTGTCCAGTTTAGCAGATTTAATCACCAAATCTTTTCTTTTTCTCTTTGATTAATATATTATTGTTGGGTGCATCTGTCAGCGTAGATCCTCTCCAGATGCTCAGGAGTGGCAAGTCATACTCTGGTCTCGTGAGAATGATTTCTTATTCAAGCTGTGGCATCAACACTTGCTTTAATGTAATATCAGCTCCTGTGTAAGTAGGACACACTGTCCCATAAAAGCAACAACAATGAGCCTACTATAAATAGCCTACCCTTGTACCCTCAGGGAAGATCTCTCATGAAGACAGGAGTGAGCAAACAGTACTAAGATCATCCAGGCATCAGAAAATCAACGTTCTAGACATGATGTGTTTTATATATAATCCCTTGCTTCGTTATTAAGTCATGCCAGGCTCTTCTATCTAATCAGAATTATTAATGAATGGAGTAAATGTGAAGAGAAGTGTGTTATAGTTTGGACTAATTACTTTTCCCATCAAGGTGGCTTCTTGTTGATAGATGTGCTTGGGGGTGTTTTGCTCGTCTGCTTGCTCTCTTAACACCTTTAAAAGCATCAGTTCACTCATCCCTTCAGTAAAGTAAAGACAGAGCGATAACACCTTTAAGGCTTCCCATCAATAATAGAATCACAGTGGATTTGTTACTTCTCCCAGAGAGGATCCATCACCTCCCCCTGAAAAGCAGAAAGCTGGTGGGAATTTAACCCATCCTATTGAGTCTCTATCTAGTGCTGTGGAGAGAAATCTGAGTTGTGCAGAAAACCCAGAGGTATACTGGAATTCCACACAGAGTGAGTAGGATGAGTTAAAAAAAAAAGATAAAATCTCATGTGTGGATGTTATATAAACCTTGAAATCAAAGTTCAGGTCAAATTGCTTTGCAAGGATTTAGTTCTAAAAAAATTAATCATGCAGCTGAAATTTTGAGCTGCGTATACCGGCGTGATATGATAGCTAGCCTCAGATGGAGTTTCACTCAGTGGAAGCAATATCTGAGAACAAATTTGAAGGGATGTAAATAGATATTTTGAATACCATTTACAACACTTTATCATTAAAAATCCACATGCGTGTAGTAAAACATAATGAACCACTCGATCACCTTACCTCCCACTGAGTGTGGACAAAATTTACACGTAAAGAAAATCTGGATGTTTTAAACTAACCATTTATGTAACCAATATAAATATAAACTATCCCACAAGAGGGTTAGTGGAGTTCGGGGGGGTTGTAGATTTATTTTTCAGCAAGGCATTTCTACTCGGTTTCTCATTTTCTTTCTCTACACTTTAACCGTATAAAGAGGACATGGCTTATGAAAAAGAAAAAAAAAACTTGAGTAGAGCAGAAGAGAATTCTTTGTCAGCTTATTTGTTGTGTCGACATCCAAAAGAGACCCCTGAGTAGTTTGAGTTATAAGTAACCCGAATGAAAAACATCAACTAACATATGCTTGTGGTAGAGTTGGCAGGTGCGTAGAACTCCAACAAACATAGCGAGCGAATTAAAGTTTAATAATCTCTTCGTTTGCTGAAACAGACGTTCAATAAAAGGTTGTGTAAAGTTACCACTGCTGTTACAGAGAGAAGAAAAAAGTAACTTCAATCAGCTGATTGCAAAGACATGTTGACAAAAAGCTTCTACTGTACTCGGAGTTGGAACAGTGTGTCAGAAAGACAACTTTAATTAGGTGGAGAAACAAAGCAGGGCTTCATTATATGCTGTTTTTTTCCCTCTCCTTCCGTCAGCAGCCGCTCTGAAAGCTAAATGCCTCTTCCCATTTTCTCTTTTTTTGTGTGTGTGACATAACAATAATCAGGTGTTACAGGACAGTTAGCTTTTAAAAATGCGTGCTCCAGTTCTGAAGGAGGACGGCAAATCAATGTAACAAAGAGAAGCCTCGATCAGTGTGGATTGACTCAAATCCTCCTGAAGGCACTCGGGCAGACATCCAGCTCTGCACAGGACTGTGGCTCCAGCCTGCCTAATTAGACTCAGTTCCCTCGGGAATATTTAGGCTGGTGGTCCTGGTAGCTCAGCCTGGCTCAGGATGCCCATCCTTGCTCATTTAGACGGGCAGGCGAGAAGAACCCTTAGGATCTGCGTATACAGATCATCCTTAACGTACTTTTGCTTTCTCCTCTGCTAAAGCATTTGTTGTTATGACCTCAACATAGAGGTGAACACTAATTGGCATATGCAATGTGAGCTTCTCTGCTGGTTTCGTCTGATAGCGATGATTCATTTGATCGCAATGCACTGCTGGGAGTTGGAAGGTGAAGCACAGGGTTTCATTTTAAATTTAGTTTAGTTTTAAACTCAGTTAATACTTGTGTGGAAAATTTTTAAAGCTTAAAAGAACAGTTAAATATTTCAGATTTTTTATTCTCAGTTGTCTAACTATAAATATTCTTCTGGATCTCAGCTTCTAATTTATCTTGTGTTTTGTGTTAAAATATGAATGATGTTCAAATATTCTTTTGTTCCGTCTTGTAGTAGTATTTCTCACAAAAAATTCTGATTTTCATTCCAAGTTTTCTTAGCGGCCTGCTGGTCAAAACATCCCTTTTTACCTCATGTAATGTGAGCCTATTCCTATTTTCTTTGCCAGAATGTGTCATTGCTGGGTGCACCAGTTGCTCAGTGTGAAACAAAAACTGATGAGATTCAAAGTATGATTCAGCCCCTGTTGCTTTATTGTTGACTGAAAATAAAAAAGTAGGCGGATGGCTTGAAGGACACGTTCCCTTGACTATAATTTTCTTTCGACACATTAAAATCGGGCTACCATTCCGAATAATTGGTGCCCCAGGTGTCAATTCTCCTGTTCAGTGTTTAGGCTCCTGTTTTTCAAGGAGGGAATTAATTATGACAGAAAGACATTTATGAAAGTGTTGTTTTCCCAGCTGAGGTGATGCCTGACCTCTGTTAGGTTCTTGGTAGTTTCATCTTATTGTCACAAAAAGCAGTGTTCTCAGGGGACTAAAAACTGGAGCGATAGGATCCGAAAACATTTGTTATGCCCACATCTTTCTCACTTAGCAGAACCCTCGCAAAAAGGTAGTAGGAGATATTGCTACAAATCAGATCATTTTAATCTCTTCACAAGATATAAATCTGATTTGGGTGGATGAAGATATTATTTTTTTATCATTACGTCTCTAAGAAGCTTGGCAGATTGTTAGCTCCTCAGAAATCAGCTTTTGAACTGTCCATTTTTGCAGGTTTTTTGCATATGGTTTGTTTTGTTTCATCTTCTGAACCACTTATCCCTAACGGAGTCACAGAGGTTGCCGGAACCTATCCCGGCTGATTTTAGGTGAGAGGCAGGGTGCACCCCAAACAGGTCGCCAATCTGTTGGGGGCCACACACTCACAACCATTCCCACACACACTCATTCCTAGGGGCAATTTTACGGGTGACTAATCAACATAAAACACGTTTTTGGAGAGTGGGAGCAAACGGGAGTACCTGGAGAAAACCCATACATACACGGGGAGAACTTGCAAACTCCACACAGAAAGGCCAGTGTTCCAAGCCTTGTCCCACTCAGGGACGTGAACCCCGACCTTCTTATTGCAAAGCCACTGTGCAAACCAATGCAGCACTGTGCAGCACCATATGGTTTGAGGTCAGACAAAATAAAACTAAAAATAATTGAAACTTTTACATGATGCACGTATGAACTCATGTAAATTTAGCATGTTTCATGCCAAACAATTGCAAAATAAAAACAATGAAGCTGTGCCAGCAAAATGTTCATGCTAACATGCAAATACCAACGGCTAAAATGTTATGTGCAAAAAATAATGCTAACAGCACAGGCTTAGTATGGTTGTACTTGATATTGGCAGAACCAAAATACAATTTTTATAGTTTAAGTCTCTGAGTTGGAGCCTGTTAACATTCTGATCTCAATATGTTAAAAAAAAAAAGGCAGCAGATCAAAGAAACAATTCAGAGAGGTGTTGCACTTTTGTGTGCTATGAATTCTTAACCTCAGAAAGGTGATATTTTGTTTTCCTTTCGTCTTCTTAACCACTTATCTCTAATCGGGTCAAGGGTGGTGCTGGAGCCTATCCCGGCTGACTTCAGGTGAGAGGTAGGGTACACACCAAACAGATCGCCAGTCTGTTGCGGGGCCACAGACACAGACAACCATTCAAACACGCACCCATTCATGGAAGCAATTTTGTAGAAGCCAATCAATCTAACATGCAGTCAGTCAGTCACCTTCTTAACCGTCTGTCCCTTATCGGGTTGCGGGGGATGCCGGAGCCCATCCCGGCTGATTCAAGGCCAGAGGCAGGGTACGCCCCCAACATGGTGCCAGTCTGTCGCGGGGCCACACACATACAACTATACACATACACATTCATTCCTAGGGGCAATTTGGCACCGGCCAATCAACCTAACATGCATATTTTTGGAGAGTGGGAGTAAACCGGATTACCCGAAGGAAACCCACACAAGCACGGGGAGAACATGCAAACTCCACACAGAAAGGCCATTGTTCCAAGCCTCGTCCCTACCCAAGACTTCTCGCTTTGAGAACCCTGTGCTACCCACTGCGCCCCCGTGCTGCCAACCTAACATGCATTAGTAAAAAAATTTTTAAAAAAACTTGCAAATTTATTGATTTTGTTACACATTGTACACTTTATTTTTTGACATTGAAACCCCTCTTCTCTTGCTCCCCATTTTGAGCAACCTCTAAAAAGTTGACTTAGCATGAAATCCTCTTTTAAGGAATAATCTGGTTTATCTTTTGACAGTACAATCTTTTTGTTTAGATCAAGGTGATCTTATTTGACACTTATTTCAATCTTAATACATACAACATGATTAGCCAAGAGTCTTTGAGTAAATTGTAAATATATATCTTTTCCTTCAACTGATCAAATCTATAATCTGGAAAATAAATGAGCTTCAGCTACAAATATTTATACTATTATACTTTTTTTTTTTTAAAAATGAACAGTTTTGCTTTTAATAAACTCTTGGTTGACAATTCCAATTAAGTGCCAGCAAATTCAAAAGAGGGGAGCACATCTTTTTTCAAAAGTCTTTTGTGTCTTTTTTTTTTTTTACCAAAGTGAGGAAATTGTGATTTTACTATCAATTTTGAAACAACCTTCCTATTATGAACTCTCTGCTTGCTTTTTCTTCTAATTAAAAAAGAAAATGCAATAAAAAAATACAAACAGGTTAGATAAAAACTCAAAAGACTTTTAGCTTCTGTTCAAGTTTTGATCGTTGAAATATAAGCAAGAGTTTTCTGCATGAACATTTGTACACGTGGGGCTTAAAACAGTCTCAGAGGTTTTTATCCATGGTTTTGTTTCTAGGAGGTTAAATTATAGCAACTGTCTACTCACTGGTCTGAACAAAAAGATCCGAAAACAGCTGCAGTTTATTCAAAATGCCGAAGAACCAAAAAATAAGATGACATCAGTCCTGTGCTCAGCACTCTGCACTGGCATCCTGTGGCTCAGAGAATAAACTTTAAAGCTGCTCTGCTTGTGTTTAAGTCTCTCCGTGGTCTAGCACCAAAGTACATCTGTGATATGTTAGTACCTTATGAACCATCTAGAACTCTGAGGACCTCTAGGACCGGCCTCCTGCTGGAGCCTAGAGTCAGGACTAAACATGGAGAAGCTGCATTTCAATTTTTTTGCTGCAAAAGTCTGGAATGAACTTCCTGAGGCCGTGAAACAGGCCTCTACTGTGACGATGTTTAAATCTAGATTGAAAACAGATCTGTTTAGTCATGCATCTGACTAAAGATTAATCACTCTATTTTTATCTGTTAAAAAAAATATTAAAAGAATTTTTCAATGTTTTGTGATTTTAATACATTTTTTCTATCTTGTGAAGCACTTTGAATGATCTTTTGTAGGATTTGTGCTAGAAATAAACTTGTTTTGCCTTGCCTTAAAAAAACTTGTACATCGAGCTTCAAAAAAATAAATCTGAAAAGCTTAGCATGTCGTTTAATATTCTTTTTCCAGGTTTTTGTTTTGCTTGCTATCACCCGAGCTTAACTGTATCACTGCAAATAACACTTACAAAACTTGTTTACTGCAGATAAGTCTGTATCTGTTCATGTTTAAATCTTTAACAGCATTAGAACAGTAAGCATGTAACCATGTTCAGATTGGATGCTAATGCACAGGCATGAAATGCTCTATATATCCAAGTGGGTGATAAATGAATGTTGCAGCCAGTCACTCCAGGCATTGCAGCTTCATTAAGTGCCTTTCTACACTCGGGTAGCCTCAACTCCCTCTCTCATGGATGAACAACAAATGAAAAGCTTTTGGAAGACAATAAGTTAGAAAGGGTCAAGGAGTTTTGCTTGTGCGGCAAATGCAGTATGCAGTACTTAAAGACAGTTGTGCAGGCCAATTATTGGAATACAGTTAAATCATTTGGCGTCTGTAGAAAAGGTGATGGGATTTACCGTTGAAAATGGTTGGACTTATAAACTTGAAACACAGTTTTAGCCTTGAAGTATCGAGAAGCTTCACCTGTGAAAATATTACATTACTGCACAAGGACAGTGAATCAGGCTTTAAATTGTTTGAATGTGTATAAAAATATATTACAAACTTTTTTTGTGGCCACAGGGTATAAAACAGTAAATTGGATGTAAAATCTAAAAAGAAAAAAAGAAAAATGTTTCACATGGGGGCTTTTCCTGAGAGCTGTTTTACTAAAAAAGATTCTGTGATATCACAATTGCTCTGGACACATTTAGATGGTTTTATCTGTGGAGCATAGTTATCAAAACTGTGGAGGAGTGTAGAAAGTGAAAGAACTTGGAAAAAAAAACTACTACACCCACTCACTGTCTTTTTCTAGCTTTGTACTTCAGCAGTAAAAAAAAAAAAAAAAGAGAAAGCTTTTACCAATGAAAAAGTTTAAAGAAATTAACGTCTGAAGCTTTTTCGCATCTGTCAGCTTCAACAGGTGCTGTGCAACGTTTTGGGTTTAATTAAGTCTCGTACGTGACTGAGACAATCAGGCCAGGAAGAGGCTGACTGTAGAGCACAGGCAGCTGCAGGAAGGGAGAGGGAGGTCTGCCAGAGCCTTGACCTTATTCTCCATGTTGAAATTAATGAAAAGGAACAAGCACTGTCACCATGCTTTCTACCCACTGAGTGTGTGTGTTTGTGCACGCATCAAGCACAAATACATGGAAATGTAAAAAAAAAAAAAGTACTCACATGTTTCCTCAAGCTCTTGCAAATGCTACAGATAAGCGTCTTTTTTTTCCTGCGAAGTATTCCTTTGCCGTCACTGAAGCTTTGCACTCTAAGTGTTCTCAGTGGTGTGAAATGTGAATGTGACTCATTGTGTGTCTTCTGCAAATTATAGGTGGTGACCTCAGGAAAGAATACCAGAGGATACCACTATATCCTTGCCAACCTGGTAAGAGCTAGCAACGACTTGACACAACACAGTTAAAAAAAGAAGGGGGTTGTGGGAATCCACAATCACAGTTCTTAGTCTGATGCAATCTAGTAAAAAGAAAAGCAATAGTCTTAGAGGGCATATATCTATAAGTAATAATGGACAAGCTAAAGCACATTCTAAATATTTCTTCTTGATCTCAATGGGGCTTTTTGTCAGTACCACTGAGATGTGATCCTTGCTCTCAGGGTTTCTCCAACATGAGTCTGGACAGGGTCTTCTCTGGTGGGGCTAACATCACAGGCTTCCAGATCATCAGTCCAGACAGCTCCATCGTCCAGCAATTCCTCCAGCGCTGGGAGCGTTTGGATGAAAGAGAATTTCCAGAAGCCAAAAACACTCCACTGAAGGTCAGTGAGACATAGCTGCCGATGCTGCAATTGCGTTTTATTCAGCTTCAAAGGCTACCCCGCCACCCTCTGCACTTTGTCCAAGTTTGAAACTTTCTAACTCTGCTAAAAGCAGATAATTTCAGTAGAACTCATTTTTCCCTTGCAATTATAAAACCGGTTCTAAAAATACAAATCTTGGCCAAAACTCAGACCTGACTGGTGGAGGATAAATTCCTGAATTGATCCTGAATGGTCAGGATCAATTCTTTCTCCGTCAAATGACAGTTTCTTTTTTGTCTTAAATTGAAACACATCCATCTTTTACTGTTTGTGTTCTAAGCACTTTAGCTGTATGAGGACTGTAACGCTGCTACAGTGACAGTGTTGTGTTGAATCAGCATGATGTCATGTGTGTTATTGGAGTTTTCTGTGACCTTTGTCTCAGTATACATCAGCACTGACCCATGATGCCATCCTTGTACTCGTGGAGGCCTTCCGGTATCTTCGGCGCCAGCGAGTGGACGTGTCTCGCAGGGGAAGTGCGGGTGACTGCCTCGCTAACCCTGCAGTGCCCTGGAGCCAAGGCATTGACATAGAGAGAGCTCTCAAAATGGTAGGACTGTTGTTTCCGTGGTGAACTCTAGTTTTCATTGATCCAAAACAATCACTCTCACTGATCCGTACTCTTTTGTGTCAAACGTTCTTAATTTTACAAAAACATTGACGAATTCCACCACAAAAGTTAGAAATAATTTTTATTTGAAATCTTCATCTTACAAAAATAGTTTAATGTTTTTGTGGTGAAAATTAAAAAAAAAAAAAACTGATAAAATTGAAATATAGCAATGGGTTCAGAATACACTTAAAAAGGATTTTATCACTTTTTTCTGAAATGCACACCAGGTCCAAGTACAAGGTATGACAGGAAACATCCAGTTTGACACATTCGGGCGCCGATCCAATTACACCATTGATGTGTATGAGATGAAGCCAGCAGGTCCCAGGAGGGTAAGTGCGCACAGCTTTGAAAACATTGATTGTAATTTAGTTAATGTCTTATTAGACGTCCTTAGTGGAATCACTTTATAGAATAAATATCAGTTCTCGGTGTGATCACTCAAATAAAGGAAAGAATAGAAAGTAGCTAAACATCAAAAGCTTTTCTTTATTTCATTTTACTTGTTGGTTTGGAAGGATAGAAGTTGGCAAGTTAGCATCAATTTAACAAGTCCAATTCAGATGATGAGAACTTTCATTCCTTCTGGGATTTTGACTTGAGAATTATTCATTGATAATCAGCTGTTTTAACAGATTGGAGAAAAAAAAAAGAAAGAAAGAAACTGCAGAACTTTGCAAGATGGCAAGAAGATTGTAACGGAGCGGAAAAATCAGAAATACCATCTTGCCTTTTGTGGCTTCAAATTTTGGCATTTTATGAAGAGCCACTTAGACTTTTTTTTTAGTTGTGACTTACTGATTGCATTTAAGGTTTGTTTGGATATTTTATTTTTAAGATATCTTTTATAAATTTGCTGATCCTTGTCAGAGAAAAAGATAAATATCATGCTACCGTTTGGTGAGTTAATGTCTGCTCTGTTTATTAATGTGACATTCATTTGTTCATAAAAGTATTTGAAAAAGAATCAGATAGGTATGGCGGCAGGTATCGTGTATGCTCATTTAATACTGAGAATTAGACATTGTTCATTTATTTCTTTAAAAAACTGCATAAAAAGAACTAGAAGCATTTTATTATAAAATTTGCCTGGTGTTTTAAAAAAGTAGGAAAGAACTATTAGGCGAGACCTTCAGCTCCCATTAACCATCAGCTGAAATGGTTAATGCCTAAAAGCTCAAGCATGCGTCTCATGTTGTGTCTTGGCATGCTAAAGGAGTTAGCTCACAAATGTTCACTGGTAGAAAGTGCAGTCGCTTGGAAAAGCAACATAGCGGTTATAAAATATGTCAGCTGGAGCACTTGTCAATGTTTGTTAGTTTAGATTAAAAAAAAAAACACAGGCTGAATAACACTTAGCGACATTCTTTCGGATTCTCCCGTTAGCTTTTTTGAGCCAGTTAGGGATTTAGTTAGGTTACATACGTCGACCTGTTTGACCTTTTCTATTTCAGTTGGACTTATTTGCTGATGTATCAGCAGATATTTCCTGTCTCGAGCTTCAACAGTGACACTGCTGTCATTTGGGTTTGTGTAAATGTGCAAGCCAAAGGCAAAACTGTTCTCTGAAAGACACGCACATTTGCATACACATGAGACACGTGATGCTAACACTTTGCCTAGGCTACAGTAGCTTCATGACCCCGAAGTCCCCACAAAAGCTGACACCAAAAAAGCAAGTGGCCCCATAATGTCCACATAGCTCAGCTGACGAGACGACAAACATCAATTCTGTCTCAGAGTGAGACAATCTGAGTGAGTACCACTGTATTTAATAGCAATCAGAACTATGAGACCTCCTCTTTTGGGAAAAAAGAAAGTTTTAGCTGTTCCTGGGTTTATGTAGAGTAGGCTCACAGAGAATAATCGTAAAATATTTAATTATCTTTTCTTTTCTGATCTGCGACTAAATTGTTAAAAATGGCTCTATGTGGCCTCCAAATGAGGCGTATTTATATTATTAACCTTTTATTGTTGGTGTTAAATTTAGCCATCTTTTAAAGCTCATTGGTGCAGGTTTTTTTGTTATGTAAGCGAACATTTGCCAAGTCAGGAATAGATAACTCCTACACTGCTGAAGTGTGGTCCAGGTGATCTGAGCTTTTCATTAAATCACATATCAAGCAAATCCGAATTGTGTCCAGCTTAGCAGCTATAGACGAGCCCCTCCACACACACTTTGAGGATCTACTGTCATGTCTTTTTGCTTCCTGTGATAACGGTGAACCTCTGTGTCGTTTTCAGATCGGCTACTGGAATGAGTACGAAAAATTTGTTTATATAATGGATCAGCAGGTCACCAACGAGTCCTCTTCTGTGGAAAACCGAACAATTGTGGTCACTACTATTATGGTACACTCTTAAGCAGATTTTAAGTGTTTCACCTCAAGATTTCTGCCACTCAAGGTCAAGGTGTCCATTGTTGCAATCTGTCCTGGGAGGGTAGAATTATTTTATTTTCAGTTGCTTTCCATCCACTCACTACATGTTGAAACAGTCGATTCACAAAGAGTGTTTCAACTGTATCCGTGTGGGTGCCAAAGCATTTTGTTTTTTTTATACTACAGAGGGCTGTTGTAGTAGTGACATCACAATAACGGCTTTGGTAAAGATAATTATAGAAATAAACATCATCGTATTCACATTCAGTGCATACGTAAGTAGAAATTTTTCCCTCTCATTAAGTAATCTGTCAGTGATAGTGTTACTAAATTATTAAGAATTATAACGTGGAGTTTCTATAAAAATGAAAACTGTGTATTTAAGTAGTCTAGATCAGGTTTAGCTGTAGTTGTAGCTAGAAATGATGCAGTTTGCAGGTGAGGAATCATCAGCCATTCTTAAATGTATGATAAGGTACGCCTTATCTTACATTTAAACCCATGGCTTGTCCTTCTTTCTGACTTTGTCTATTGTGTGTTCATTGTAGGCAAATTCAGAATGTAATAGTCACACATTCTCATTTTGATGTCTGGATATTCATTGTCATCTCAGGTAGACTAGTCCTAGGTTTTATTTTAGAGTAGAGGGGAAGTGTGAAATCATTGCATTGTTTCCCGAGAGGCATGCTTTTGATTTAATGAGAGCAATCATTAATTTAGACACATAACAACCATCTCATGTGCTTCACCACTTCTCATAAAGAAAGTACCATATTTAAAGAAAAATGGTTCTTTCACTTTTAAAAAAAGATTGTACATGATTGCAGAGTGGAGAAGTGTTGATTTAATAGACATATTTTTAAAACTGATTCTTCCACTAATGTGGAATTATCAAAAAAAAAAAAAACTCTGAAAAACATGTACATTTACCAAAATGAAATCATTACTTAAAATCCAAAGGTGACATTGATTCATCTGTAACAGTTAACATCTTTTACATTCTGGGATAATTTTGTTGTACAGGCACAGAGGATAAATCTGTTGGTAGAATTTACTCAACAAGCAGAGAGAAGCGGTTTGAGTCAGTCTTAAACTTTATTACATCATGCTACAGTACTTCTGTTGCAAAACTGAACTTAATATTTGTTAGTTGAGCTAATTATGCTCTGCATATTTTTCTGACTTTAATCTCTTTGCTGTCACTGACCTTTACTTTATGAACTGGAAAGCAATTCATTCAGCTTGTCTTGCCCCCCTGTGCCATGCTGATGCAAAGTACATGTAACCCCTCTGCCTACGACCCATTTCCACAGATTTAGATTTTGGATGGAGATAGAGTAAGGAAGCCCGACAACCTGCTTTAGCCTTTTAATGTGTTTGCTAACAGTTTTGCAATTTGTCTGTCAAACCACCTAAATGAACATGCCTGTGTGTATTTTAGCTGATCATGTTTAGGTGTGGTTTTTTTTTTTTTTAATCTTCCTGTCTTGGTTCTTTTTTTTTTTTGCATGTATGCATGCACCAGTACTAATCTAGATCTCGTGTGGCCATGAGGTCTGGCCACTGTGGATGTGCTCTTTCTTTGCTATGATCTCAAAATTATGTCTAATTAACAGGAAGCTCCGTATGTGATGTACAAGAAAAACTTTATGCAGCTGGAGGGGAATGACAGATATGAAGGCTACTGTGTCGATTTAGCTGCTGAAATTGCAAAACATGTGGGGATAAAATTTAAGCTGTCAATAGTGCCGGATGGGAAATACGGAGCCCGAGATCCAGAGACCAAGACATGGAACGGGATGGTGGGTGAACTGGTTTACGGGGTAAGTGTCAGTCCATCCATTTGCTCTTGATTTGTTTTTTTTTTTAAAAGCCTGATGACAAATTAAAAAATGAAATGAAGCCCGATGCATGTTTGGTAATAATGAAAGCACATAAACACTGTAAACATGTACGACATGCATATATTTGTGTTCTAAGCCTCAACTTCAACTCATTCCCAATTGGATGTGAGAGTTTATCAGTAAAGAATTTTTTTTCTGCGCTTCATGTGACTTTGGGGTGCACAGTTTCTAGTTTCACAAATGCTAGTGTTTTAACGCTCATGACAAACATCAAATTAAAAACATAGAGGTGCACTGTCAAAATGTGTTCTGCGGTTTTTATCATGCATCTCAAGTATAACTCACACTTGAATTGGCTCTAACTAGATAATATACATCTTTTATGAGACCTCAGTTGCTGAATGAGTAATGTTAGGAATGTAAAAAGATCTCCATGCACACAGTGCAATCCTCAGTCAGACTGCAGTTTCTGCAACTACAGCTACACAAGTTCTAGTAAACAAAACAACGGCTACACGACTCCTGTGTGCATCAACATTGCGGTTGCGTCAATGTTTCTTGGCTGCTCCGTTGTAAATGAGCAAGAATAAACCACAACCTGCTCTTTTTTTTTGACTGAGAAATCTTCCAACATAATGCATTTTACTGCAAATATTTGTCAGTACTGTCTGTCATGCTAATTGTGCCCATGAGGCATTGCAGAGAATCTTTTAGGGCTGAATTTTAAAAGCTGCTTCACATTTTATGAACCGCTTGCATAAGCTCCTGCACCTCTGTCTTCCATCCCTCTCCTTGATTCATGAGGGAGATTTGGATTGAGACAAAGACATTAACCAACACAAATGCTGAGTGACTCATTTCGAAATGGCACTCACTGACTGCACCGGGGCCCTGTGTACTAAAATGTTGCGCCTCACTATGCAGTTCTTTCACACTGTGAATACAGTGCAAAGCAGAGCTTGGAATTCATCAATATTCCTTTTATCAAATAAATATTTGAAACTTTGATTTGTTATTTATGGTTTCCGTTGTAAGACTGACTCCCTGTGTGCCTGTTCCCGTTTTCACAGAGAGCTGACATAGCTGTGGCTCCACTTACCATTACATTGGTTCGAGAAGAGGTGATAGACTTCTCTAAACCCTTCATGAGCTTGGGCATCTCAATTATGATAAAGAAGCCTCAAAAGTCAAAGCCAGGGGTGTTTTCCTTCCTGGACCCGTTGGCCTATGAAATTTGGATGTGTATAGTTTTTGCCTATATTGGTGTGAGCGTGGTGCTCTTCCTGGTGAGCCGTTTCAGCCCTTATGAGTGGCATCTGGACGAGAACGATGAGGCCAAAGACCCACAGAGCCCCCCAGACCCACCAAATGACTTTGGAATTTTTAATAGCCTGTGGTTCTCCCTTGGTGCCTTCATGCAGCAAGGATGCGATATCTCACCAAGGTTGGTTGTTGTTTTCATTCTCCACCACCTCTCAGAAGTCCTTACCATCACTCTGCATTTTATAGTCCCATATATTCACTTCCATCCTGCAATGGTGCATATAGGTTATTTTGAGCTTTGCTATTACTGCTGTCTACCAAACCTCATGCTTCACTTCCATTTCTCCCCTTTTTTTTCTCTGAGCAAGAAGCTTCTCTCGCCTGAACTTCCATTTGTTTTAAAGTTGCATGCTGGCAGTGATGCTCCGCATCCACAAAATAACTTATATCCACCATGCTGAGGGCTGTAAAATGCACAAGGGTCATTACATTTCACCCATTGTAGCGGCTGGAATTCTTTAAAACTGTTGGAGGGCTACCGTGTTTTTGCTGCATGTCTCATTTTACGGTCATCAACGTGGCGCATATAATGTATTCTGTGTGAGTAAAAAAAAACGAACTTTATAGTAAAACTACATCATGCATTTTTCATGCAAGTCATCTAGTCATCTTCCCCATCCATTTATCCCCCCAACTCATCACCACTGTGATGCCACTCACTTCTTCTGTGATGTTTTTTTTTTTTTTAACTGATGATATTTATTATGCTGTGAGAAATCTAGACATGCAGGCTCACACACAAGTTGATTGATTCATTCATTCAATGTCAAATTTTTAAAACCACGTGCAGTAATTTAATTTTCTTTATGTAAAGTGAGTGTTTTTATTCAAAATGTCTCAAACACGAGCACTTATTTCTCTATTTTAATTTGGTTCAAGCAGTATTTAATGTTAAAATGAATCCAGTTTCTGGTTCTTTAATGAAAAGGACTGCATGAGTTATTTTTGTCATCGCAACTCTAACCCTTCAGAAGAACATTTCTGAAGCAAGTGATCTTGTAGCTCATTAGTTCAATAAAAAAAAAAGATGTTTCCGTTTGTTGCTTGATGCTGCAGGGACATAATTTGTGTCAGTTTTATGAGGAGGTACAGATGAGGTGGCTTCCTGAAAAACACTTTTAAAAAAAAATTAAACACGTTTTTTTTTTTAAATCAAAGCATCTGCACAAATTTAGCTGAATTTAATGTGCCGATGTTTCTTAAATTTGTTGTACTGTCTTCAGAAGTTAATAGCATCAGTTTACCAGGCACGATGCAGGGTTTAATACATTTTCAGAAGAAAAAGAAACAAATTGTTAAATCAGATCCAGAAAACACACATTTGATACAGCTGGAAAATTAGGCTTGATGTGATCATAAAAGTTGAGAAAATCAATATACGGTAAATCATAATTAGAAAAACGCAGCAAATTTAGAACAAATTCAATATTAAAATTTAAACTGAAGATTAATCAGAGAAAGATGAAGACATCCTGATGACAGAGTAGTTTTCACTCATTTGTAAAATAACTCTATAACTCTATAACTATTTATGTACAAAACTGAGATGGATTTTTAATGACTGGCACTAATCTATCTTCACCTGGTAAATTCTTTTTGTTAGGTTAAGGAAACCCTTGCGTTTCGATGATTTTCTAGAAGGGTTGGAAGACAGCTGACAGGGACTAAATGGCATGCTTTGCCATGTTGAGTTGGATTACTTCAGTGAGAGAAACAATCTTACTTTCAACAGTTTTTTTTGTCTTGTTCATTGTTTTTTGTCGGCTAGATGTAACATCTACTTTAGCAGAACTTTAGCAGATTTTCACACTTTTTGTGCTTCTCGACGAAGGCTAAGTTAGCGTCTGTCTGGCATTCTGTCTCTTTTCAGAGATGTCTAGCCGGAAAGTCTGTTTGATGATGACTCCCGTTGTATTGTTTAGTCTTTCTCTTGTTGGTCTTTGCTGAATTAGTCATGCTGTATGTTTGAACCGTCAGGGTTTTTTTAATACTATCTTGTTGCGTGTCACATGATGCTGTTAGGAATCCAAAGCTGTCACATGAGACCCTAGGATAGGAAAATTAGTTAGTTCAATCTTTCATTTCCTGATGAATCAATAGGCGATGACATCTCCAGGATTCTGAAAGACTGTTTACCAACCTTCTCTGAGAATGTTGATTCCACAGTTTTGGCAATGATTAAAAAGCAGAGCTCTATAATAACAATTTTCAAGGTGCTGGTCATAGGTTAATGACGTCTTTCTGGGGTGGCTACTCACCTGATTTACCTCCAAAACTAAATGTGGATGCAGTTATAATGAGTTAATGAGGCTTTTTATTGCCTTCAACCAGTGACTCATTTGCATAGACAGCTACATTAAGTTAATGATGCTTCCATTAAATAAATGTGTTGCTATGGATCACCAAAGGCAAGCAGATCATTTCACTCTTCAATAGGTAATGGGCTGCTCTTCCAAAAGTAGAAACCTAAACCAACAAGTCGGAGACAAACTTCTGAGCTATGACTCTGCAAAACACAATGCTAATCCTTTCTCCCTCAAAAGCACATCTAAACACGCTTTTCTCATGTTTCTGTCTGCTGCTCTTCCTGACCATCCTTTCAGGTCTCTGTCCGGTCGTATTGTCGGAGGAGTGTGGTGGTTCTTCACCCTCATCATCATCTCATCCTACACAGCCAACCTGGCTGCTTTCCTAACAGTGGAGAGGATGGTTTCTCCAATCGAGAGCGCAGAGGATCTGGCCAAGCAGACAGAGATCGCCTATGGAACATTAGATTCAGGATCCACTAAGGAGTTCTTTAGGGTGAGTCTTACATTACATCCAGCTCAATGTGAAATGAGACCTTTTTAATTCCATGTTGGACAAAAGTTGAATAATTTTCTCAGGCTTTGCAAGCGTTCTTGATTTATTACCCGCCAAGTATTGCATTGAAAAATAATCAATAAAGAAAAGCCTAGAATTGTAATTTTTTTTCTTGAAACAGCACTTCTGAAGTAGTCAGCCAAACAAAAGCCGTAAAACACCTACGTTTGATTGATTCCTTTCATTATGGAAGTGAAATACCAGTTAAACTGAAGCAGAAACGTAACATTGAAATAACCGAAGGAATACATATCATAGAAAAACTGCCTGTTTTTTTTTTTTTTTTGAGTCATAAGGAAACCACAACTTTTGAACAAGTGGTGAAAAAATATCCTGAACATGTGAGACAAAATTATATTACATTTCTGAGTTGGAAATGATTTCGCTCACAGTCATAAACAAGCTTTTCTGTACAGCTTTTCAAACAAACAAACCAAAAATAAATTATAAAACTGAAAAAAAAATGTTTTTCTTCCTTCCAAGAGCAAATGTTAATTTCTGTTTCACTTCATCTTCTCTAATTTGCAGACTCATTTTCATCTGCAATAATTCAAGAGTACCATTAATACAACCAAAATTTTACATTTATTACAGTCACGTTTGCTCTTTTTTAAATGAAAGTTACAAAAATCCCAGATCCACAAAAAGTAAATGGTTTTAAATGTTCTGCAAAAGTCAATCAGATGGAAAATTTTGGTAAACTCAAATTTGTTTAGTTTTTGTCTTCTAAACCGCTTATCTCTAATGGCGCTAAACGAGGTGCCGGAGCCAACATCGGCTTCTTTCAGGAGATGGCAGAGAACACTCCGAACAGGTTGCCATTCTGTTGTGGGGCCACAAACACTCACACAACCATCCACACAAACATAATGTTTCTAGAGGCAATTTCATAAGGGCCAATCAACCTAACAGGCATGTTTTTGGAGGGTTGGAGGAAATTATAGTACCTGGAAAAAACCCACACATACATGAGTAGAACATGTAAACTCCACACAGTAAGGCCAGTGTTCCAAGCCTCGTCCCCACCCAGGACTCGAACCCCTACCTTCTTGCTGTGAGGTCACTGTACAATTTGTCTCTTTTTAATATCTGGAAACAACTGGATTCATTTATATGTTTGTACACGTGCGATAATCAAAATGACTTAGAACTTTAAAAATCTGCTTTGCTTTATGTTTTTAGGGATTTGTCTAAACTTCAAATCCCTAAAAACTCTGCCTTGCTTGTTGATTTGACAAAACAAACCACTGTTTGGTTTATCAGTCCCTTTTTATTTGTTAAAAAGGCAAGAAAAAAACCCCCCAAAATATCATTCCAATTTGCAGGCTTCTTTTCACCAAACTGCAACCTCACAGATGACTCCCTCTTCCTTGGAAATAGAAATGACATTCAGATCTTGTGTCCAGCTTTGAGCTGCGTCTATTTTTAGCCTCTTTCGTTCTCTTGGTGTGATTGCTCGGAGTGAGCTTGAGACATTTGATAAATACAAAACCTTTCTCTGCTTCAGACATGAGAGTGATATGGAAGGGATTTTTTTATGTAGCTTTTTGTAGAAATTGAATCCTTTGCAGTCTCCTCTAAGATTTGGAAACAGCATAAATATATTAGAATGCAAATTAAATGTTATTATTGTTGATAAGCCGTGATTGGATAGGATTTTGCAGGGATGTGACCAAGTCTAATGTTTCGGTGACTCAACGCTCTTGTGAGCAAATTAGAGCTGAATGCTCTGCAGTGACAAACTGAGCGAGGTCAGTGAAATGAAGCTGTTTCTCTGATCATTACCAGGAAGGACGTTTGTGACTTTGAGTCACCTACACCGCAAATCTTTAAAATATTATGTTAAGCATTTCACCTTGAATCTTAATGAATATAAATCAGACATAAACTAGACAAAAAGTCACAGGTGGATGTTTGATTTGAAATCAGTCATAATAAACCTGCACGGTTCATTTTCAAACATACACGACACAATATGGTTCCAGATGAAGGTTTGTTAGAAACTTCTGGCTTTCAGAAAGATTAGACGAACCAAATGAAAATAGGAGATAATTAAATTAGCATCACACTGCCGACACCGTTAAAAAAGTGTACGCTCACGTGACAACACACACTCCTGGTCATGCTTTTTATTGCTATCAGAAGTGCATTGAGTTGTCTGAGTTAAATAAAAAACACTTTTCAATCATTTCAAATGTTTTCCTCTTCTAATATTAACAATGTAATTATGCTGGGGAATAAATAAATGTAAGATTCCTGTCGGTTGAAGCCTCTGGTCCACATTTATTTACAGCAAAGTGGCAGGGCGCCTGAATGAGTTCCCACCTATTCTTGTAGAAGGAGTGAAGCAGGAAGTCACTCACTGAGAATTTCTTGTCTGCTTGCTTTAAACTTGGTGGTATCCTGAGCCTTAAACCTCATCTGGTCAGTCAGTTCATTTAGCTCTGCATAAATCTCATTCATTTGAACTCACAGGCCAGACATAACCATGTTAAGAAAAGGGCCTCAAATGATGATTCTGGGGCCCACAAAAGGCCCACATGCCATGAGTTTGAAACCCCTGGTTTAGATTCTTTCTGATGAGTCATCACATCAAAAGCTACTCTTTAAAACAACAGAACTCTGTAAATGTTCAAATCTTTATTGTATTAAGCAGGATGTGACTAATCAAGGGCGCTCTGCTGAGGAAATAATCGACCAGCGCGTTGTGACTTAATCATGAATTCAACAAAATGTCAGAGCTTACTGCATTTGAAAAATAGGCACATTTTAAAAAATTGTACAGCTCAAAAGACAGTGATTGATTGCAACTATGAAAAATTAAAGCTTTGTGTGAAACTTGGGAATGTTTTACACATTCAACTGTAATGTTTTTACCCGGGTATTCAGACCAAAATTTACTCTAAATTACATCGTTCTGTAAAGCTTTAAAAGCTACAGTTTAACCCGAATTAACCTTTCATCCTTTCACTTTTGTGGAATTGATATATTTCTGTTGCTCTCAGAAAAGCAAAGATGGCGTCCAGAGGTTTAGTTTTAAAAGATTTATTTTATCGGCCTTCATTTAGTAAAAGCAACCACATTTAAAAGAAGTGTACATATAAATTACCTCTTTTTGCTTAATCAGGAACAGTAATCAATAAAAAGCTTTCAATCAAGCTGGCAGGACGCAGAATAGAGTTACTCCAAAACAATTAGGAGTACTTTGTTATACACAAGTTCTTGTTGGTCAGTAATTTGGTGTCACGCTAATCTGAACCTTTAAGTCGTAAAAAGTCATCAGTAAATTATAATGTGATACATATTTGTAAGTTTATTTGTAGTACAATTCATACAAAACATCATTCAAAGTACTTCACAAGAAGAAAAAAATGCAGTAAAATCACAAAACATAGAATCAAATAAAAAAATAAAACAGGTGAAAAATAGTGATTGCTCTTTAGTCAAATGCATGATTAAAAAGAACGGTTTTCATTCTAGATTTAAACATTGTCACAGTAGAGGCCTGTCTCACAGCCTCAGGAAGGTTGTTCTCCATGTTCAGTCCTGACTCTAGGCTCCAGTAGGAGGCCAATCCCAGATGTCCTCAGAGTTCTAGATGGTTCATAAGACACTAACATTTCACACTTAATCACAATCAGAGCAGCTTTAAAGTATATTCTCTGAGCAACAGGAAGCCAGTGCAGAGTCCTGAGCACAGGACTAATGTGATCATGTTTTCTAGTTCTAATTTTATTAATCTAACACCTAGTTAGTGACTAAAAGTGTATTTTTGAGGGAAAAATCAGTACCTAAATTTTTATTTTTTTGGGTTTGTATGAAAATATAATTTCTAAAAATAAGTGGGAATCCATATTCATAATAAAGATGATTAACAAATCAAAATAAAAAATAAAAAATTGGAAAAAATAATTGTGTTGATGCAACATACTTTTGTAACAGGCGGCACAGTGTCGCAGTGGGTGGCACACTGGCCTCACTGCAAGAAGGTTGTAGGATTGAGTCCCGGGTGAGACAATGCTTGAAACACCTGCTTTTCTGTGTGGAGTTTGCATGTTCTCCTTTTGTCTGCGTGGGTTTTCTCTGGGTAATCGGGTTTCCTCCCACCCTCCAAAACGTGCATGCCAGGTTGATTGGCCGGTGCCAAATAACCCCTAGGAATGAATGTGTGTGTGTATGGTTGCATGTGTGTGGCCCCCCGACAAACTGGCAACCTGTTCGGGGTGTACCCAGCCCCTCAGCTCAGGCACCCCCTTGCAGACCCGTAAGGGATAGACAATTAAGAAGGTTACTGACTTTTGTAACGACATAATTATTAGGGGGTGGTGTTAGCTCATAGGTAGAGTGTCCATCCTTGGACTGAGACAAGCCGGTTTGATTCCCACTAGGCCCGTGCCTAAGTGCCCCTGGAGCAGACACCTAACCCCCAGTTACTACCACCATTGGCGCCGTCATGGCTGCCTGCTGCGGTGCAATGCAGTAATATTTATTTCCCCATGAGGGATTAATACAGTATGATAAAATAAACAACACTAAATGTTAAATGTGAGTAATCAGTGCAGTCTTAAGTTAATGAATACATTTGTGATGCTTGAGTTATTTTAAATGTTTTATTTGAGGTGGCAGATGAACTCTGACACTTCTGAGCTACATCATTAAAATGTTTTCTCTGATGATTAACATTTAGTCGGCTAAATGAGGGATAGTTTTTGTGATTATAATTAATTGTTCAGTGTTCCTGAAGTGTGTAAAATTTGTTTGGCTTGCTGACTCGGTTCTGGGATGGCAGTGTGAAAAATACACATTGGCCAATAAGCCTAAGTACTTTCAATCAGAAGATTTCACAGCAGCTGTTATGAGTCTGTAGAAATGTCACAGATTACAACCCAGATGACCAGTCTACCCCGAAGAAGCATTCCTTTTACGCAACCCAAAAAAGGACTGCTGTTTTCACACTATGATCAGACCCTGTCATCAACCATTATTATCATGTAAGGTGTGTTTACACGAACACTCAACTGAACTGAAATTGTGCATTTGTCAAGAATGATTCACTTAGTAGCCTGAGCCTACAATCCATTACATCTCTGTTGAATTATTTATGTTGCCATACACAACACATGGCTGACATAGTTTGTCAGCTCACTGGGATCTTTTCATTTACTTTTATCCACTAGAAGTGAAGCAGGACTGACTCACATGGTCACTCACTATACAGTCTGAATGAAACAAGGACACCGTTACTCTAAATGAAATGCTTTTTAAAAGAGAATTAAAGCTGTATCGTCCTTGGAAGACAGAAAATAATGAAGCGAATAAGGAAATGAAGATGTAGGATGATGCAAGTGAGTCTGAAGGGGAAAAAGATTCAAGCACAGAAGGTCATATTGGCCCAGTTTGATGCAGCCTTTTTATTTTCTCCTCTATTGTAGACAGCTGCGTTCTCTTGCTCCCCTGTGACCAGCGATCAGGCTCTCACTGGCCATTTTTAGCAAAGTAGCGAGTGTCAGTGCCGGGCTCTGCTCCGCATGTCTGTAGCTGCTCCAGCTGGCTGCTGACTGGGCCACAGAGGTGAAGCAGTCTCAGAGTAAAGAGGTCAAACGTGTATAAGATGGTGCTCTTAGAGGAGCAATTCTGCCGAAGTCAGACACAGAGTGGGTTTTTTTCTGACATGAGATCACAAAGAAACAATGATGTTGTAATTAGTGCTGGATCGCTGTTAAAAACGACAACAAATAGGATAAAGATACCCTCTGCTCAACAGAGGAGAGAGGACTACAGGTTCGCCTCCTGTTTTTTCTAAAGAAAAGGTGAAATTTCAACTTGTGCTGGAAAACAGAAAGTCTCATTAAGATCATTAAAAAACCAAAAACAAAAATGTTGTCAAATAATTTACAAATTGCAAAGTTTTTATACGTTTAAAACTCAGTAGACTATTTGAGTTGTAATGGAATGGATTCCGTCCTTTGCCACCATCACATTCAAATCATATAAGGACAGTACAGACACATGAGAGATGTTCCAGTGACACGGATGTATAAAAGGAGCTAATTGTGTCGCCAGCTGTGACCTGCTGGTTGGAGCATAAACTGAGAAGGAGGAGGTCACTTCTGCACATTAATATTGATGCTAAACATGGTCTGCAGTTTACTTCTGCTGAGCTGCCAGATTGTCAGACTTCAGGCTGCTGGCAAACAGCCCATAATACTTCTGCTGAGCTGTTTGCATTTTTAGGGTAAATCCACTCTGATTTCATAAGAGGCAGACAACTGTCGGACCGCTGTGTGAAACATGCTGAAATGTTCAAGCAATTTTTAACTGTGATGTTTCGCCAGGTGTGTAAATGATTTGTCACACCTGGTTTAACACCCCCCCCCGCCCACCCCACCCTCAGCGGGGCTAAGAAAAGCAACAACAGCAGCAGTTTTTCTCCTCGTGATTCAGAGTTGCTTTGAATTGATTGGTTAAGAGCGGTGATGTACACCAACTACTTTTCTTGTTGATGGTTAGATATTAAAAATGCTGGTTAGTGTGTGCTTATTGTGGAGCTAAAATGAGCAGAAAAAAATCTTTCTGTTCAAGCTACATGCACAGATCACACAAATTAGTAATGTCATGCCAGTTAGGAGCAGTTTTTATATTAATTAGGGAATAAATAGCTTTTTTGAAGGGACATGCTCCTGCCACTGGTGTGCGGAAAAATACCAGTCAGTCAGTTAGTCATCTTCTTTTCGTCTATCCTTTATGGGGTTACGAGGGATGCCGGAACCTATCCCGGATGATTTTACGCGAGAGACAGGGTACACCCCAAACAGGTTGCCAGACTGTTGCGGGGCAACACACATTGTTTAGAAATGTATTACTTGTATGGTGGTGCAGGGGTTTGCACAGTGGCCTCACAGCAAGTAGGTCAGGGGTTGGGGTCTCGAGGAGGACGAGGCTTGAAACTCTGGCCCTTCTGTGTAGAGTTTGCATGTTCTCCCAGTGTATGTGTGGGTTTTTTTTCTGGATACTCTGATTTCCTCCCCCCTTTCAAAATCATGCATGTTAGGTTGATTAGCTCTAGGAATGTGTTTGTGTGTGTGAGGCCCCACGACAGACTGGCTATCTGTTCGGGGTGTACCCTGCCTCTCGCCTGAAATCAGCTGAGATAGACTCCAGTACCCCTCACAATTTGCTTGGGATAAGCGGTGCACAAAACCAAACAAAAACGTAGTACCTGTTTTCTGAATATAAAATATTCTGACAGAAATTAGTAGAGAGAAAAACTCTAGTAGGGTTATTGGGGGTGCCGGAGCTTATCCCGGCTGATTTGAGGCTGACCTGGTAAAAAGTTTTCCAAAAGAGGAATGTCTTGACTATGCAAAAATTAAAAGCACATCAGCTCAATCTTGATGAAAAGCATCTTAGGCATTTGGACATTCGATCAGTGATTTATTTACACAAGCTGTTCAAGATAAAAGACCAATAATCAGACAATCAAACTTTGGACATTTTCAGATTTTAGGTATTTTTGGTACCGTACAGAGTTCCACCTCAAAGTTGAAAAAACTACCGAAACACCTTTATTTCCAGTGTTTATCATCGCCTTATTTCAAACATTTGTTGTGCTCTTGCTCCACTGGCGGTGTGCAGAAAGAACCAGTATTGTCATGTAACCTTCAACAAGAAATCAAATATGAAATCTTCAAAATGTCCCGCTAACTTCAACCCACAGCAGCCGTTGTTTGACAATTTTTCTGATGTGCCAGTCCGTGTGTTTATAACTAATCTGTTCTCTTTCTCTGTTCTTTTGAATGCAGCGCTCCAAAATAGCAGTTTATGAGAAAATGTGGTCATACATGAAATCAGCTGAACCCTCAGTGTTTGCCAAGACAACACCAGAAGGGGTTTCCCGGGTACGAAAGTCGAAGGGCAAGTTTGCCTTTCTTCTCGAATCCACTATGAACGAGTACATAGAGCAACGAAAGCCATGTGACACCATGAAAGTGGGCGGCAACCTCGACTCTAAGGGCTATGGTGTGGCCACACCTAAAGGCTCAGCATTAGGGTGGGTGGGATAATATAACAATAACCCCCCCATGTTGTTATAGTATTCCACCTATCCTGATGTTTCCTTTTGTCATTTTTTTTTCTTCCTCACTCCTGAATTCTTCTTTTTCTTTTCAAAGTGCATCACCAAGTGAAAAGTAGTATGAGTAATCACAATTGAATTTACACGTTTTTATTTCCATATTTCTGTTTCTTTTTCATGTCTCTGATTTCTTTCTGTCATTTTCTTGTTTGCTCTGAAGGTAATTGGTGTATTGCTCACACCCAGTGTGTTCATTTGAATGTCAATGTGCACCGTCACCTTCCTCAACCCTGTTTTGTTTTGTCTGTTTTTCTTTACTCTCCCTTCTGGTGTCTGTGGTGCCCTCTTGCATTAGTTGAACTTCGACACTGAGATATTTGTTCATTAATTTGATAGTTAAAATGCTGCTCTGTCAGTTGTGATGGATGTTAAGCTGCATGCTGAATGTTCTTATTTCTGACTCAACAATGACAGAATGTCCCCATCCCGCACACTTCAGTTAAAGCAATGTGATCCTCCATGCCACCTCTCTAATATTTAACATTTTCTTTGCTGTAACAAAAAAAATTGCTTCTTACCCTTCCACTCCAGTGAAATTCTTTACCAATTTGTCCCTCCCGTGCTCCCCTTATGAACCATTGATTTTAATTGATATCTCTGACTAATATTCTATATTAGATTTCTCACGGACCTGTTCATTTTCTTACAAGTTATGTTTTATCGTTTCAAGAAATGCTGTTAACCTGGCAGTGTTAAAACTGAATGAGCAAGGCCTCTTGGACAAATTGAAAAACAAATGGTGGTACGACAAGGGAGAGTGCGGCAGCGGGGGAGGTGACTCTAAGGTCAGCCTCGATGTCACCAAAGTCGGGTATCCTAGAACAGAGTAATCGGCAAGGCTGTCCTCACTGAGTGTAGATCTGAGCCCTAAAATCATATGAACCTTACTGATCGGTATGCTTTAGCCCCATCGGGATCAACTGGGAACCCTTTACTTGGCTAATAGAAAAGGAAAAAAAACAGCTCCGTAGAGTAACGGGAAGAAGTTACAGTATGTTTGGGATCCAATAGATTTTTTGGCCTGTGGCTATGAAACTCAGACATGATTTTTTTTCCACTGTTTTTTATATTTACAGGCCAACAGAACAAACTTAGCTCAAATTAGGATCAGGAAGTTTAACATCTAGTTCCAATATCTTCAAAGTTAAAAGACAAACCTAGTTTTCCATTCTGCTGTCTGTAGAGTATGCACAGGAAACAGCGTTGTCTTGAGGGGACTAAGCATCGCAGGCAAACGTGAGAATTCTAATGACAAGCTGACATCTTAAAGGCCAAGTTTTTCATTTTCTTTCCTCCAACTATTATAATCTTTTTTGTCTAACAGCTTCTCACCAGCATTCGACTTACAAAGATTTTGACTTGGTTTTACTATAAAACTAGAGAAAGTGGGTCCATGACGTGGAGAACCTGCAGTAGTAGAGTGTAAGACCTGACCAGGAACTCTATCTGTACAACCTATCTTAAACCAACCTGGTCAAGAAGATTATTTTTCAAGATGTTATAAAACTTGAGGTATAAATAACTGTGTGAGACTGTGCAACTTTTATTACCTTAAAAGTAAGAAAAAAAATACATTTTCTGATGTGTTTTGCTTAAAAATGATAAAGTAAGAACTCTCTTTGCTGCTTAGTTATTATTTAAAGTCGATCATATTGTTTTATAAAAAGTTACATTGTCTCACTTTTATTTTAAGTTAAATGATCTCCTGAAAAAGTGGATTTGATCTTTTTTTTTTTTTTTGTGAAGCTTCTATTTGGTCTCACAGCTGCATACATGTAGTCTATGTTGCAGCTCAAAACAGATTATTTTTCCTATTCAATTAGATCTTGAGAGACCTGGAACTTTTTTTTCTCCATCAGTGTCAAGTTTTTTCCACACTGATGAAGATTTTTATTGTAATCCTTTTCTCAATAAGCGGCCCCTGATCAGCTGCTTGATAACTCTGAATTCATTTCTGCATCTGCTCTTAAGCTTGCATCATGAGCCCAGTGTTGCAACGCTGTTATAGAGGAGACTTAGTCAACTTTGCTGTTACTGACTCTAGGTATCCATCCCTGGATGAGTAGGGGATGGATACCACCAGAGGGTAACACAAACAAGTTGTCTCCACTTTCTGTGTCTAGGTGCAGATGAAAAAAATTCAACAATCAGATCAACATTATAAAATCTGACTGCTATATTTCTCTGCTCTTGTTTTTCGGTCTGAAAGGCATGTGTGAGTAATTTAACAATGAAATGAAAATATATTGTATGTAATAACCACTGCAAGAAACACAATTGGACATTTAGAGTTAAACTAACATCTAATGACTCATTTTGTCACACGTTCAAGTGTTTGCAAATGATTTTATTAGCTCAATTTTGATTAGATAAAACATTCACGTCCCTTCTGTGTCATACCATCACCGTGTGATATCATTGTTTCATTTGTAGGTGTCGTTCTCTTTGGTTTTGACTGCTTTTCCTCTTCGTGTTTTCCTTTTACACAGACACACCTGAAAGGTAAAGTCATGACTGAAAAAACTATGTGAACACTTGCGGAATCGTTCTCACCCAATACCATATTTAATACTTCCTCTGTAGAAAAAAAATCATTGAAAGAGGCACAAATTATAAAAACAGCAACATCCTTCCTGAGGTCCATTTAAACATCTTTTCGATGGCTTTTGAAAAAAAGGAACATAATCGATCAGACAGTGTCACAAATGTTATGCTGAATTAAAGATTGAATAGTTTTTTATGTATTTCTGCTCTTATTTCGACTTATTTCAAAAGGAAGCTGACTTTTGACATTATATTATATTTATCTCCGTTTTTTCATTTAGAGAATTAATCCAGTAAATTTCTCTTCAGACTTTTGCAAGTTTTTTTTTTTTGTTGACCAGAGCAGCTCCTTAGAGTTTTAACAATAAAAACTCTGCTTTTCTCGTTTCATAGAATAGAAGCAGAGAGATTAAGCATTTGTTTTTATTTGGGGATGTAAATTGCTGAATTTGAACAGATGTTTATAAATTTAAATAGATCAACTGGACGTAGACGTGAGGATAAAGAGGATTTGTTTTTGTAGACTGCTGTGTGTGATACTAATGCATGTTTTTAACCACTAGATTAGATTTGAACATGTTAGAAGCAGACAGGTAAGTCACTTTTTAATTATTCATTTTCCGCTGTGGAAAATTTTTTTGTGGCAATTTGGATGTAAAAATTTAGCAATTTTGCAAATTTAGAAATGTATGAATTTGGCTTCAGGAAAGAAAAAGCTTAATTTGATTATAATAAAATTAGTTTTTTTTGCTTTAAATTAAAAAAAATAAGATACTAAAACTCCCTCTTGGAGAAGTGAATTAAATAACTAACGGAATCCACAAGAAATTAAAACAAAAAGCCCAAAATAGATTTAAAAGTAAACTGAAATGTAACTTTACTTCAAATCCAACTCCTTTGGTGTTTATTCGCTCATGAAGTCTTCTGTATAAAAAGAAAACGAAAGAACATTTTTAAGAACATTTTTTCATGTTTAGCAGCAGAATTTGTCCGTTACATTCATATATTTGAACAAATCTTCACAATTAAACTTGAAATTACTTTAAAAAACTTATCATCTTAGCCTGACTGAGAAGAGTGTTTTATTTCAAGCTACAATTATCTCAGGAGATAAATTATAAGTCATTATTTGAAGGAGGAAAAGCTTCCAAAATCTATAAATCTGTTCATAAATTCAAAATACTGCCTTTTAAAAATGATATTTTACTATAGGATTTGATGCTGTTGTGTCATGAATTTCCCCGTTGTGGGACAAATAAAAGATTTCTTTAAAACAAAACATCTTCGACTGTCTTTAAGACAAAAAAAATTCAACAGAAGTTGTTCTAGTTTTCTGAGGACTTTATGATAATTTTGGTGTGATAGTCATAAATTTATGTGATCATAAAACCTTTGTGGGGAATTTTTATCTGCAAAGTTAAATCTCTGCACCGATATGCATCTTAAATTAAATCAGATTTGAAGATTTTGTTACGTTTTAAAATAACTTTCCAAAAAAAATTTGAATCAGCATTTGGTTGTTTTCTTCTGTTGTAGCTCTTAGGAGATTTATTTTAATCTGAGCTAAAACCTTAATTATAGAAAATTTACGTGCTTTCATTTCTTAGAGCTTCATACACATAAATATGAGGTAAAAAAAAAAGTCATCCTCACAAAGTATTAGGAAATGTAAAACTTTCTGAACTGGAAAAGATGGTTGAGTAGAAATAAATACTGCTCAAGATTGTTTGATTTAAGCATTCAAATGCTTACATTTTGAATTTAAATTGAATCAGAAGGACTATTAATATGCAGAAAAATGTAAAAAAAAAATTGAATTTGATCACTTAACTAGCTGTTAGACTTTTGTTCATTCATTAAACAAACCAAGTGAAGATATATTTTTTAAATAAAACAACTATTTCAGGTCAAAACCAAATATAACATCTCAGCAAAACCAAACTGGAGCAATTCTGGTGATTTTAGTGTTTTGTCTCTTATCAATTCAACTATAAACTGTTGTGTAATTCCATTGAAATGCATGTTTGTGTGCATAAATATAGTGAAAAGTTTTCTGAAATTCTTCCTGTTGATGTAAACAACTACTTTCATGAAGTTAATCTTAAATCTGAGGCATCGCAGCCGAAAGTCCCATTTATAGTTACCCACAGGAATCTGTAATCATCTCACTGTATTAATCACATTTTAAACATTACCAAAGATGAGATATTTTAAAATATAAAACATAAATCTGCTGTAAAGTTTAAATCTCTTATTTAACAATATTCTTTTAAATATAAGCTCTTCCTCGAACCACATCACTCAACCAATGAATGCAGAAAACAAGAAAAAAAATGAAATGCAGCATAAAGTGAAAATATTTTCATTTTTTAAAATATTCATTGTAGAAAATGTTTAATTAATATTTATAATATAACCTCACTAAGAAAACTAAGCAGTAAAATACTGCCATTGCTTTTTAGGGACACAATGAGATTTGAATGGAACCAAAAAAAAATAACTTCAGCGAGTTTTCTATGAATTCCATTCTGAAAAAGGACTTCTCAAACATTAGCATCTATGTTTTGGTAGTGATTCTTTGAAATAATCTAATTACAGGCGTAGATTAATTGTGCTCATTAATTTGGCATTGTTAATTGATTTGTTCAAAAACACAAATGTCTTTCAATGAGTTTAATTGATTACATATTTATTATTTTATATGTCTTAGGTTTAATATTTTTACTAATCTAAATGATAAAATTAGTAATCTATTTTTCATTTTACAAAAGTTGAATTTTTTGTAGAAGTCATTGATCCCCACCTGGTGGTTGGTTTGGTTGCATTACATTTTTCAGTTATTAATAATCATTTAACACAAAATATTGTTTTTATTTTGATCGTCATCGTGTCCTGACGTAGTTTTAATTGGAAAATATTTAGATGCTTTGGAATTTCACTGAAATTAAAGCAGATGCTGAACCTTCTCTTCAAAAAATTACATGATTCTATCATGTTTTTCAGTTATTTTTATTATTATTTTACAATGTTCAGGCTTTAAAAGACATAACTTTACCTTTCACAGAAATTTGTCTGCAGATCAGGAACACACATCTATCCTAGCATCTTTTTCTCTGTGCAGTTTCATCTTTCTGTGTTCACTCAGCCAACAGGACATTTTACACAAGTAACACAGTGGTGAATACAATATATTTGGTGATGTTGGATCACAAACACTGATCCTTAAATGAAAGGAAACAAGCTTAGAAATCTAGCAGTTGACAAAAAGGAGCATCTTGTCCAGCAAAACAAAGCCCCCCTAATCCCCTCCACTACATCCTTACCCACCTCAAATTCTGACTTTGCTCTGCAGGTGTTTGAATAATTTACATTTTCTTAACTTTTATTTTTTTCTTTCCCTCATATTTAGTTTCAGAGCAGCAGACAAACAATAAATCTAATAACTGTTGAAATGCAAAATGAAAAAACTCAAATCTCTTTCTGAGACATTAGCGTCTGATAGTTGATATAAAATCATTGGCCTGTTGTGTTTGTCTGTTAGTCTGGAAAGGGTTCCTGTTAGATCCACTTTGCTTAACTAAAAAGGCTGCCCTCAGCCCCTTCCCATCACCCCCTTCAAAGTATCCTCATCAATGATTGCCTTTGTCTTGTTTGATTCTATAAAAGCTATGCAGCAGCTGCTTTATTCTGCCACTTGAGATCTTTTCTTGTGATCAGTGTGTGCCGATTACTCAAAGCGATACAGGTGGGGTCTGGCATGCTAGGGTAGCCATGGTTCGTAAAAGTATTTGATTTCTATATACTGCAGTGTTGCTTGCTATCTGTGATGTTGGCCAGGACCCTACTCTATCGCTTTGTACAGTATAAGGTAGTTTAAAAAGTTGAATAACATAAAATAACATAATACAATGTTATTTATGTTATTTCCCACGTGAAGAACTCCTGTAAACCTTGCAGTATTGAAACTCAGTGAACAAGGCATCTTAGACAAGCTGAAAAACAAATGGTGGTACGATAAGGGTGAATGTGGAACCAAGGACTCTGGAAGTAAGGTCAGTCGCTGCAGGTCTTTTTATACTGATGGAAAAATGCATTTTGACTTAACTGTTCATATGCAAACATCTAAAAGCACACATTTTCATAGACATAACAACACATCCTTTACCAACCCTCAGAACAAGACATGTACACATAGTTTGACCCTTTGATTCATCATCACTCCTACATTCAGACACTTGAAATTGCAGCATGATTACATGAGATTTATATTCATGCCATTACATTTTTGAAAAGCATAATCATAGAACTGAAACCATTATACTGCTTTTTCACATCCAAAATGCTATTGAAATTTAGTTTATTGTTGGTCTTATTCATTTGTATGTAAAATTGTTTCTGCCAAACAACTTGGGACACTGTGTAAAGACTAAAAAACAAAATGGAACATTTAAAGTTCGTACTTTGGGTTTGATTCTAGCTAAATGTCTTTAAAATAAAGCTACCATATTTTCACAATCATAAGGCGCACAGTACTAAAAGGGGCAGTAGCAGTAGAGTATGTCGTAACTGCATTTCTGTCAGGCGCAAGAAAAAGTTACAATGCATATACTAGAGGCGTCAAAATGACGGGTGTGGGAGTTAGAGGAAGAATTACTCAGAACTAGTTTTTAGTGTTTTATTTCAGTTAAATTACAACATAGGAACAAAAAAAATGTAGAAAAAGTCAAAAGCCCAGGAATGTCAAAGATCAATGTAACTACAGTAATGAGACATCATCTTCTGAGAATTGTCAAATTGACGGCTTTGGTAGTTTTAGTGTTGAAATCCATGGCCACACTACAATGGCACTACTACCACAACAACACACACAGGGCGCACTGCACTGTAAGGCGTGCCACACATTTTGAAGAAAATCTAAGACTCTTTATGTGCGCCTTATGATTGTGAAATAACAATAAATGCAGAATTCAGACTGGCATAACATTGAAGACAACTCTGTGTAATCCCTCATTCACCCAGGAGTGATCCATTGTAGAAAAAGTTTCAAAGTGGTCTTCTGGACAGTGGTCTATTGACCCGAACACCATTTTGAAATATGATATTCAAGAGTTTAAAATAGAACTACCCCCAGCATAGTTTACATCTCAAAACTCCAACTCCAAAACTTCTAGTATGCTTCTGGTCTCTTTTCTGAGCTCTCCTGTGCCAATAAAATTCAGTTTGATGTTATCATTTGCTTTTTTCAATTCAATGTTTTTCATTCTCTGATAATATCTTCTTACATTTTTTCCCCCCAAATCGGGCAAAGTGAGCATAAAAAACCAATGACATTCAGCCTTTTTTAAAACTTGGACTAAACGAAACCTGTCATGCTCTGAATTAGAACGAAATATTTTGAAGATCAAGCTGAAGAACATTTTTTTAAACTCACAAGTTTACTCTTAAATCTTTTTGGACCAATAACCCTTTGGGGATTAATAAAGTATTTTCGATTCAGTTCAATGTCTTGCTGGTCTCAAATTTGTAAAATTCTTTCAGCATTTTTTTAGTTAACATTTTACACAGTGTGCCAACTTTTCTGGACATGAACTTCTTATCTTTCTTACTCTGGCAGATCCAAATGGACCTTTAAATACCATTTGATTGGTTGAATGGTATTAAATAGTCATCTGTTACGTATGATGTGCCAGAGTAAAGAAGATTCTTTGTTTCATTTTATTTAAAAACTTTTTAATCTATTTGACATAAGTTTGCATGCCAGTTAAGCGACTAAGGAATGAAACTAACTTTACTGGCTTAAGAAAACAAATCATGTCCCGCTGAGTTTTCAATGCAAATGGTAAAACTCACATAAATAAATTTCAATATTCCTCTTTGGCTTTCAATAGCAGCAAAATGGTTCAGTTCATTTTCCACAGCTTGCCACTTTGATTGTACAGATGCAGTGTTTTGAAGGCTAATGTCAGGAGCTATGTTTGTAGAATGAGGATTTAATCTGTAGACCTGTACGACCACGACCGCCTTCCTCTATATGTGGCCCCGTAAAGAGGCCATGAACCAGCATAGATAACAAGTCTCTCTACATTCACCTTCTCAGCTCTTTAGATGTTTTAAGAGGAGGAATTAGATTAGTTTTTTTTTTTTTTACTTATTACACATTATTAAGTCTATAGACACATTTAGAAAAACCTCCTCAGAATAACTGTTTAGTCATAGTGTAGCAGGGTGTATACATGTAGATCTTTGTGATTGTTTTGTGACTGGTGAACCTGTTTGAGAAAAACTTAATGGTGATCTTTACCTACCCCAGGACAAGACAAGTGCACTAAGCCTGAGCAACGTGGCAGGGGTCTTCTATATTCTGGTAGGAGGGCTGGGCTTGGCTATGACTGTGGCTTTGATAGAGTTCTGCTATAAGTCACGGCAAGAAACGAAAAGACTGAAGCTTGCAAAGAATGCCCAAAACTTCAAGCCAGTCCCTCCAGCAAATGCCCAGAATTTTGCCACGTATCGTGAAGGCTACAACGTGTACGGAACAGAAAGTGTTAAAATCTAAAGGGTATGTTTGTATTTTTTATTTTGCATGTTTGTGTGCAAAGTCATTTCAATTACATGCTTGTTTACAGCAGCAGTCGGCATCGAGCTTTAAAAAAAAAAGAAAACACAAAAGAAGCTCAGCTCGTTTTAGTCACAGAAAACCAAAGGCATATTTTGACAGTAAACAGAACCGTTTTTTTATTTTTTTCATGCATGTGTCTTGCCTTTGCAGAGATGAAATGTGAATTAAACTGGTGCGTCTGAATGGATAAAGCCACTCTATGTGACCCCACTCCCCTGAGGTTGGCATCCTGGAGGGGAAACAGGCTTCTTTGTCATCGGCTTGGATACAAGCCAACAAGTCAACAAGTGCTCATTTTGGGTTACAAGCCCATCACACTAACAGAGGGCAATGATGCAACAGGACTTTGACCTCTGGAATTATGGGATTTGCCTCTTGTAGTGCCTTATGCAGCATTTTAGCATCATGGCAATGCAATTTAAATTAAATTCACTTGAAGATAAAAAAAAAAAAAACTTTTGAGGAACTTGAGCAAGGGACCGCTTCAGATGAACCGATGTAATCTCTGTTTTATATTTTGAAAAAGAAAAAAAAAAGAGCCATGATTTGCAAACAAAGCCCTGAAATGCTTATTAAGTCATTTCAATCCTTTAAAGACATATTTTTGTGGTGAAACCATAAGTTGGATAAATGTTATATTTAGTGAGGTAAAGAAATTTTTTCTTGTTTTACTGTAAGACTATTTTCATGTGAGATTTTAGGACAAGCATCAGTCTCTAAGGTTAAGCATCAGTTAAACTGACAGCATTGTGCCCCAGTTTCTACTCGGTAAAATAACAAGCCAGTGGTCGTTTGAAACAGCTTGGGTGTCGTTTTTATAGCCTGCCAGATGTTCTAGTCAAATGATTTTCAATTTTCTTCAAATGTTCTGTTTTTCTTAGATTAACCACGTGATTTCTTTCAACTGCCACTGTTTTCAAAAGATCACATTTAAAATAAAATGAAGTTTTCTTTTCATCACTTAGTGCCATATAATTATTATTATTATTATGACAAAGCAAAATCTTTTAGAGAAATTGAGATGGTCCCGCCCTTTTATGTGAAATATTGAAACATTAAACGGAGCTCATGGTTTACACGTTGTACACAATTTAGATGCTGTTTTCATTTAAGTGCAGATTCTTCAGCTGTGATTCTCTGATTAACACGCCATAGCTTCTTTGGTTGTGATGAGCTTTCTGTGTCTATGCATTTTACAGAAGGTGGACTGTAAATCAAGGATAGAGTGATGAATGCAACTTTTATTTGTTTGTTTGAATAAGTGAACTTTTTATCTACTGAAAAAAAAAAAAAAAGCTACAGACCATGTACGCCTATGTTTAATATATCAAGACTTTCTCACCTCATGTCATCCCCACTTTAAATGCATGTGAATCAGCTGATAGTTTAAACCAATTGCAACTCCAAATGGACCATGATTCAGTTGGCTGACAAGAACTCTTTGATCCATTCCAGTTTTAGTTCTCCTGTTATTGTAACAGTACCTCAACCATAAGAGTTGCATGTATGAACATATTAAACCTCGGTGGAGAGGTCATGTAAAAAGGATTTTATTACATTTCCTTAATAAAGACAAGTTTGTAGAAGTCTTTGTTGTTTTTTTTTAACCCACATACTCTTTAGAGGAAGAAGCCGAAACAAGCATCCTCCGCAGGGTGGCTGGGCTCTCACTCAGAGATAAAGTGAGGAGCATGGAGTAGAGTTGTTGCTCCTCCGCATGGAGAGAAGCCAGATGGGGTGGTTCGGGCATCTGGTTAGGATGCCTCCCTCGCTGGTGAGGTGTTTTGGAGCACATACCACTGAAAGGAGACTAAGAAGCAATCCCCAGACCCGCTGGAGGGACTATGTCTCACAGCTGGACAGGGAACACCTCGGGATCCTCCCAGGTGAGTTGGAGGATGCCCCCGGTCAGAGAAGCCTGAGGCTGTTGACCCCGCGACCCGGCCCTGGATAAGTGGAAGACAACAGAACAGAACTCTTTAGAAGAACAGGTTATCTCACCACTGATAGGTTCAGGTAAACATGCACATATTTTAAGCACTATATCGGTTAACACTAAAACTACCAAAGCCTTCAATTAGACAATTCTCAGAAGTAGACGTCTAATTACCGTAGTTATGTTGAACTTTGGGCAGCACGGTGGCAGAGTGAGTAGCACAGTGGCCTCACAGCAAGAAGGTCATGGGTTCAAGTCCCATGTGGGGACGAGGCTCGGAACACTGGCCTTTCTGTGTGGAGTTTGCATGTTTTCCCCGTGTATGCGTGGGTGTTCACTGGTTTCCTTCCACCCTCCAAAAACATGCATGCTAGTGTAGCGGCACGAGGGTGAGTCAGCTGATTCAGGATTGGGCAGGGCGCACTAGGTTAAAAAAAAAAAAAGCAGAGGCATAGATCACAAAACTCAGTTAAACATCATTTATTAAAATACACTAACTATATATAAAAACAACTTTAAAAATACTTAACAGTCCGTAAAACAAAGGTTCTTTAGGTACTCCACTGGGCCACTCGCTTTGCATTGATCAGGTCCCTTGACGAGGCGGGGCCACTCGCTTTGCATTGATCAGGTCCCTTGACTTGGCGGGGCCACTCGCTTTGCCTTGATCAGGTCCCTTGACGGGGCGGGGCCACTCGCTTGGCCGGTGGGGATCAGATCCCTTGTGTCCTTCTGCAGGGGAAGAAGAAATCTGAACTTTTAACTGGTTTAGTTCATGAGGAAGTTTTGATTTCATTTAAACATTCTACATTCCATAGGTGGTCACGTGCATTGTTATTTTTTACTATCAAAAAATCAATAGAAAATAAAATTCCAGATTGCCTTCATTCATTGTATCTTTTAAAAATAGTTCACTATTTAAATGAACATTAGATGATCTGTGTCTTAGATTAGCAAGTTAATTTTATCTATGGCAGTGTTGTCCAACCAGTGTTTTGCGGCACTATAGTGTACCGTAAGAGATCGTCAGGTGTACTGTGGGATATTATCCTATTTCACCGCATATGGTAATTTAGCTGTAGAGTAGAATAAGCTAATATTTAAACAATAATCTTAGACACAATGGATGCTCGTCCCGGGGAGGGATCTCTCTTTTGTGTGGATCCCCACGAGGTTTCTTATTTTTTCCCCACTGATGTTTTTTTTTTAGGAGTTTTTCCTCACCGTGAAGGAGAGTCTAAGGGCATAAATGTGCTTACTTGTTTAGTTAGCAATTATTATTTATTTTTCTTGCTGTGTATTTGTGTTCATACATTCCTCTTTTTCAGTGGTGGAAAGTAGCGAAGTAAATGTACTTCGTTACTGTACTTAAGTAAAAAAATGTGTATCTGTACTTTACTTAAGTAAAATTTTAGACCGGTACTTTTACTTTTACTTCACTACATTTTTGAGCAAATATCTGTACTTTTACTCCGCTATTTTTTTTAAAGTGTGTTTTGCATTTTTTGTTACATTTTCATTTAGGAATTTGAAAAATATACAGTTTTTTTAGCGCATCTTGAAGCCGCATCGCCAAAATCAAAAGGAGCAGTTGATCAGGAGAAGTCATGAATCAAGGATCAATCAGAATCAAGAGTAAACATTTTCCGCATTCATTCAGCGCCACACCACTAACATCAAATAAAAGAGTCAGAAGATCGTTGTTCGTTGTGTTTATTTCTAAATAAAAAGTTGAGCAGTCGTTACACAGAGCAGGGGCGGATCTAGAATTTTCTAAAGGAGGGGGGGGGGGGGCGTGAGGTCATTGACAAAGCCAATATAGGGTAACTGGGGGCAACCCCCACGAAACATTTTAAAAAATGGTGGCCCATTTGCTGGCCCTGCAAGGGGATAACTTGACTAGTCCCCTTTCCTTTCTTCTTCTTTTTTTTTTTTTGTGGACCAAAAAGGCGGGAGAGGGGGTCACGCTCCTGCAGAGTATTTATTTATGATCCTACAGCACAAAAAATGACATTTGAATTATGATCGAATACTTTTACTTTTTACTTAAAAAGTAAAATTTACACCAATTACTTTTGTACTTTAACTTAAGTAGATTTTTTTTTATTGGTACTTCTACTTTTACTTAAGTATTTTCTTGACCTAAATCTCTGTACTTTTACTTAAGTACAAAAAGTGAGTACTTCATCCACCACTGCTCTTTCTCTTGTGAAGCCCATTGAGACAGAAATTCTGTGATTTTGGGTTATACAAATAAAAATAAAATTGGTCGTGATCTACCGGTAGCTTGAAAAGATTATTTTGGTTGATCACACGATGACGTCACAAAAAGAAAGTGAATAAAATACCAGTTAAACTACTCACGGTAAGACTAGATCAATCAGAGTTCTGAGTTTGTTTTGCTGGAACCAGACAGTCCCATCTTGACCTGAAACCTGAAGAGTGTTTCTAAGGTCCAGTCTGCTTCGTTAGTTTGTAACTCTCCTTAGCAAAGAAGCTTCCTGTAGATCTTTGTTTTTTTACTCATTTTGCTAGTTTATGGGTTTAAATTTAATGGGATGATGCGTCAAGAGTGAGTCATTGATGGATGTAGGGAAGAAAATCCGGTGACCCTTCAAATTAAAACATTATTACGGCTTGAATAAGAAACCAAACGACAATAATGAAAGTTATTTCTTCTTTCTGTGCGGCCCGGAACCACATGACCCACGGTTCGGTACCGGTCCATGGTGCGGTATTTAGGAACCACTGCTCTGAGCAAGTTAACACCCATCAGTTCTCTTTAATGATTCATATTGATGACAGGAGCACACGGTGTGCTCAGTCTGTCCTTTATTGAACATTTCATCATAATTTAAATGAGCATTTTTTTTTTCTTTATTTTGGGTGAGTAAAATTTAAATTAACATACAGTTATGACGAAATTACTGTACGAGAACCTAGAAAAAATATTAGCGATGAATAGGAAGCAGAAAAACTTGCTGAATCCTAATTACTTTTGTAATCACTTGAGACTAAGAGCCTACAATTCGTCTTTCTTGTTTTTACACTAAATTGTCCTTTATACCTCGCAGCCTGCAGATGGAGCTCACTGTGGACTCGAATATTTGGGTCGATTTTTGGATATTAGATTTAAATTGTTCGAAGGTTCTTGACCCGCGAATGTACAATACCAAGTATTCAGTACATAGATTTATGTGAAGGCATAAGGAACCTTCTTGGTTCACAGATTGAGATAGTTAACCAGGAACAAATCCTATATAGATTTATTTTTTGTACATTTAATTTCAACAGAGTTTGGGTGGCTTATCGCCTTAGTTTATGACCTGGAGGTTGCTTCGGTGGTAGTAAGTTCTGCCGTATTATCCCCAGCCGTAAGGCTGGGGATGTGTCCGGCTGTGATTACCACACGCAAAAACCATTTCAGACCTACAGTACGTACGTGTCCTGGGCCACTTATTCTTCGCTCGGCCTTCTTTGACTGACGGTATTAACATATTCTGAAATATTAAGGCTTCTATATTAAGCATAACATATAAAACACACACATCAAAAATATTTTGATGTGTGTGTTAAACAACAAGATATTTTGTTGTTTAAAACAATATTTTTCAGTGATTTATTTTACAAAAAGATTGAAAATTTAACGCGAATGGAGCATTGTGGGAAAAAATGTCACACGTCAAATCATCGTGGAAATCTGATTGGATAACCAAAAGCTCCGTTCTTGGAGTCACGTGAGCTGTTGGGAAAAGGTAGTTTGGTGCTGTGGACGGTAGGGGGCAAAAAATTCTATAATTAGAAATTAATGCTAAAGAAGTTGTCCCTTTCAACTCTAATTTCTCATTTTTAATGGGAACGTCACTAGTTACGGTGAATTGTACTGTACTTGTGTTTTTGTATTTGTACTTATAAATAAGTATTTTCGTACTTGTATTGTATTTTTGAACTTGTATTTTTTTTATGTATTGATTCACTTTGCTTTGATCTGTTTCTAATTTTATTTTATTTTTTTAGTTATTTTTACTTTATTTTTATTTCATTTCTGATCTATTGCTTATCGATAATTGTGATCTGTACAGTGACCTCGGGGTATCTTTAAAGGTGCTTTTAAAGTAAATGTATTATTATTATTTTGTTCTGATTCAGTTACTTCCAGCCTTTATCATTTAGTTCAGAAACTATCAGTGTACTTAGCAACTGACAATGGATGACTCCGTCTTACGCCTTTATAGAGAAGTTTTTAAAAGATTTTAAACTTGAGGAAGAAGGATTGCATGTTTTTACTAATCATCGTTTTATGATTTCTGTTGTGCAGGAGCGGGAACCAGTGAGTCGAGTGCGCGGGCTCACACTTGGTGAGTCCGCAACCGTTTGGCACAACGTGAACCACTCCGTTCTTCCAAACAGACTCCGGGACCTGTCGTTGATGGTGGCTCACGGGATCCTCTCGGTCAGGGACGTCATGCACTCCCGGGGCATGGCGGCGATCTCTACGTGCCCCCAACCTGGTTGTGGCGCGCCCGAGTCGGTGAGGTACCTGCTCTGGGAGTGCAGCGCTGCCGTCGACCTGTGGGCATTGGCCGGCTCCCAGAAATTCCCGAACTTGCCAGCAAGGGGGGTCCTATCAGCACAGCTGGTGCTGTTCGGGGTGGGCCACAATGTAAGTAAGGAAGAGTTTGGGAGGCAGTGGCTCGCCCTGGCTGCCATTAAAGACGCCATGTGGACCTCCAGAGACTTGCTGGTAAGGAGGTACAGGCAGATCCCCCCCGCAGCTGTGCTCCGAATGGCCGCAGACAACATGAACACCATCATCTCTGCCGGCAGCAGGCCTAGGACACAGCTGCAAAGAAGAATCGTCTGTACCTCGTCGTACGTGGGAGCCGGTGTTACACGAGAAAGGTCAAGGCAGCGGCGACCTGGCTCTCCGGATGCGAATGGTGGGAAGGAGCAAGAAGGAGGGGATCCCCTCTGAGCACCGGACGGGGTTCGTTCCCGAGAGACCAAATGCTTGGAGGAGCGGAGAGGTTCATCATTAGAGCACACGCCCTCCCGCTCCTGCAGAAACTGTTCTTCATTTTACTTGATTTTAAAGACTGTAATCCTTCCTTTTTTTAGTACATGTAGGTTTTTTAAATAGTATTACCCGCTTTTTAAACATTCTGTTTTTGTAGGTTTTTACTTGTATTTCCGTTTTTACAAACATAGAAATGGTTTTACAGTAAATTTAAACAGTTTTTAGTACAAGAGCAATGTTTTTAAAGGTGATACTATTTATATTGTAAAAAGAACCAATAAACATGTTAAAAGAAAAATTCCTCTTTTTCTTGTGAGAACTATGGAGACAGAAATTCTGTGATTTTGGGCTATACAAATAAATTTGAATTGAACTATAACGTTGGCATATAATCTAAAACATTACTGTTTCCCCACAGCTTTATACAACTCCTTCTGGTTTTTTTTTTTTCTATTGTTAATAATGACCCGTTTTTTTCCCCCGAAGCCATGAATTCTCATGTCATAATTTATCCTTTCTACATCAGACAGATACAGGAGTGGATCCAAGGGCGTGGGGGGTGCATGCTCCCCCGTTTTTGGTCCACAAAAAAAAAAAAGAAGAAGAAAGGTAGGGGAATAGTTAAGCTATACCCTTACAGGGCCAGCGAATGGGCCACCAAAATGCAGGAAAATGACTCTTATATTTCAAAATGTTGTGGAGTCATGGCCCCTACCCTCATACTGGCTTTGTCAGGGTTTTCTCCTAAAAATGAGACTCTTTCCGCTCTGTGGCCACCACAAATCCTTGCTCACATTTACCCCAAATGTTAAAGTTGCTGCTTCTGTAATCACTGATTGTTAAATGTTGGCCCGCATTTTTTATATGTTATTACTAAGTCTTTTAGTCCTCTAAGGCAGGGGTCCCCAACCTTTTCTGCGCTACGGACAAGTTTAGTGTATGATAATATTTCCACGGATAGGTAAAAAGGTGTAGCAGAAAAGCTAAAGAAGACCAGCCTGAAAAAAAGCTTTTAAAATCAATAATAACAAACTTGAATCCACTTTGTCTTCACGAGAAAATGTATTAGCAGCGTCTTTATAACGTGGAAACATTCTCTCTGCTCGAACGGACTCTGGTTGCTATGGTAACGGTAAACATACCTTCAAAATAAAGGACGTCACAAAAAGAAAGTGAATAAAAATACCAGTTAAACTACTCACAGTAAGACTAGATCAATCAGAGTTCTGAGTTTCTTTTGCTGGAACCAGACAGTCCCATCTTGACCTGAAACCTGAAGAGTGTTTCTAAGGTCCAGTCTGCTTCTTTAGTTTGTAACTCTCCTTAGCAAAGAAGCTTCCTGTAGATCTTTGTTTTTTTACTCATTTTGCTAGTTTATGGGTTTAAATTTAATGGGATGATGCGTCAAGAGTGAGTCATTGATGGATGTAGGGAAGAAAATCCGGTGACCCTTCAAATTAAAACATTATTACGGCTTGAATAAGAAACCAAACGACAATAATGAAAGTTATTTCTTCTTTCTGTGCGGCCCGGGAACCACATGACCCACGGTTCGGTACCGGTCCATGGTCCGCTATTTAGGAACCACTGCTCTGAGCAAGTTAACACCCATCAGTTCTCTTTAATGATTCATATTGATGACAGGAGCTCACGGTGTGCTCAGTCTGTCCTTTATTGAACATTTCATCATAATTTAAATGAGCATTTTTTTTTTCTTTATTTTGGGTGAGTAAAATTTAAATTAACATACAGTTATGACACAATTACTGTACGAGAACCTAGAAAAAATATTAGCGATGAATAGGAAGCAGAAAAACTTGCTGAATCCTGATTACTTTTGTAACGACTTGAGACTAAGAGCCTACAATTCGTCTTTCTTGTTTTCACACTAAATTGTCCTTTATACCTCGCAGCCTGCAGATGGAGCTCACCGTGGACTCGAATATTTGGGTCGATTTTTGGACATTGGATCGAAATTGTTCGAGGGTTCTTGACCCTCGAATGTACAATACTATGTATCCAGTACATACATTTATGTGAAGACAGAAGGAGCCTTCTTGGTTCACAGTTTGAGATAATTAACAAGGAACGAATCCTATATAAATTTTTTGGGGGGATTTAATTACAACAGAGTTTTAGTGGCTTATCGCCTTAGTTAAGTCTTCATAGTTTTTTTGTTGTAGTTTGTTCTACCGTATTATCCCCAGCCGTAAGGCTGGGGATGTATCCGGCTGTGATTACCACACGCAAAAACCATGTCTGACTAACAATTCGTACGTGTCCTGGGCCAGTTATTCTTCGCCCGGCCTTCTTTGACTGACGGTATTAACATATTCTGAAATATTAAGGCTTCTACATTAAGCATAACATATAAAACACACACATCAAAGATATTTTGATGTGTGTGTTAAACAACAAGATATTTTGTTGTTTAAATCAATATTTTTCAGTGATTTATTTTACAAAAAGATTGAAAATTTAACGCGAATGGAGCATTGTGGGAAAAAAATGTCACATGTCAAATCATCGTGGAAATCTGATTGGATAACCAAAAGCTCCGTTCTTGGAGTCACGTGAGCTGTTGGGAAAAGTTTGGTGCTGTGGACGGTAGGGGGCGAAAAATTCTATAATTAGAAATTAATGCTACAGAAGTTGTCCCTTTTAACTCTAATTTCTCATTTTTAATGGGAACGTCACTAGTTACGGTGAATTGTACTGTACTTGTGTTTTTGTATTTGTACTTGTAAATAAGTATTTTCGTACTTGTATTGTATTTGTACTTGTAAATAAGTATTTTCGTACTTGTATTGTATTTTTGAACTTGTATTTTTTTTATGTATTGATTCACTTTGCTTTGATCTGTTTCTAATTTTATTTTATTTTTTTAGTTATTTTTACTTTATTTTTATTTCATTTCTGATCTATTGCTTATCGATAATTGTGATCTGTACAGTGACCTTGGGGTATCTTTAAAGGTGCTTTTAAATTAAATGTATTATTATTATTTTGTTCTTATTCAGTTACTTCCAGCCTTTATCATTCAGTACAGAAACTATCAGTGTACTTAGCAACTGACAATGGACGACTCCAGTGTAAGTACTTAAGTATACCTAAATCTTATAAAAAGGATAAAATACATTGAATTGTCTACATTTCATGTTGTGCACTTAACTAAAAACTCAACAATTTCGGGAGGACATGCCTGATTTGCGTAGGTAAAGGCCAAACATCTAATTAATGTATGGGAACAAAAAACAAGCAAAAAGAAAGATGAGGACATCTATTGAATTCTTTAGATATTTAGCTGTGGAGTAGAATAAGCTAATATTTAAACAATAGTCTTAGACACTTTGGATGCTCCTCCCGGGGAGGGATCTCTCTTTCGTGTCGATCCCCATGAGGTTTCTTAATTTTTCCTCCACTGGTGGGTTTTTTAGGAGTTTTTCCTCACCGTGAAGGAGAGTCTAAGGGCATAAATGTGCCAGCCTTGTTTAGTTAGCATTTGTTATTTATTTTTCTTGCTGTGTATGTGTTAATACGTTCCTCTTTTTCTCGTGAGGCCTATGGAGACAGAAATTCTGTGATTTTGGGCTATACAAATAAAATTGAATTGACCTATAACGTTGGCATATAATCTAAGACATTACTGTTTCCCCACAGCTTTATACAACTCCTTCTGTCTTTTTCCTATTGTTAATAATGACCCGTTTTTTTCCCCCGAAGCCATGAATTCTCATGTCATAATTTATCCTTTCTACATCAGACAGATACAGGAGCGGATCCATGGGCGTGGGGGGTGCACGCTCCCCCATTTTTGGTCCACAAAAAAAAAAAAAAAAAAAAAAAAAAGAAGAAGAAAGGTAGGGGAATAGTCAAGCTATCCCCTTACAGGCCAGCAAATGGGCCACCAAAATGCAGGAAAATGACTCTTATATTTCAAAATGTTCTGGAGTCATGGCCCCTACCCCCATACTGGCTTTGTCAGGGTTTTCTCCTAAAAATGAGACTCTTTCCGCTCTGTGGACACCACAAATCCTTGCTCACATTAACCCCAAATGTTAAAGTTGCTGCTTCTGTAATCACTGATTGTTAAATGTTGCCCGCATTTTTTATATGTTATTACTAAGTCTTTTAGTCCTCTAAGGCAGGGGTCCCCAACCTTTTCTGCGCTACGGACAAGTTTAGTGTATGATAATATTTCCACGGATCGGTCAAAAGGTGTAGCAGAAAAGCTAAAGAAGACCAGCCTGAAAATAATGGCTTTTTAAATCAATAATAACAAACTTAAATCCACTTTGTCTTCAAGAGAAAATTTATTAGCAGCGTCTTTATAACGTGGAAACATTCTCTCTGCTCGAACGGACTCTGGTTGCTATGGTAACGGTAAACATACCTTCAAAATAAAGGACGTCACAAAAAGAAAGTGAATAAAAATACCAGTTAAACTACTCACAGTAAGACTAGATCAATCAGAGTTCTGAGTTTCTTTTGCTGGAACCAGACAGTCCCATCTTGACCTGAAACCTGAAGAGTGTTTCTAAGGTCCAGTCTGCTTCTTTAGTTTGTAACTCTCCTTAGCAAAGAAGATTCCTGTAGATCTTTGTTTTTTTTACTCATTTTGCTAGTTTATGGGTTTAAATTTAATGGGATGATGCGTCAGGAGTAAGTCATTGATGGGTGTAAGGAAGAAAATCCGGTGACCCTTCAAATTAAAACAATATTACGGCTCGAATAATAAACCAAACGACAATAATGAAAGTTATTTCTTCTTTCTGTGCGGCCCGAAACCACACGACCCACGGTTCGGTACCGGTCCATGGTCCGGTATTTAGGAACCACTGCTCTGAGCAAGTTAACACCCATCAGTTCTCTTTAATGATTCATATTGATGACAGGAGCACACGGTGTGCTCAGTCTGTCCTTTATTGAACATTTCATCATAATTTAAATGAGCAATTTTTTTCTTTATTTTGGGTGAGTAAAATTTAAATTAACATACAGTTATGACGTAATTACTGTACGAGAACCTAGAAAAAAATATTAGCGATGAATAGGAAGCAGAAAAACTTTCTGAATCCTAATTACTTTTGTAATCACTTGAGACTATGAGCCTACAATTCGTCTTTCTTGTTTTTACACTAAATTGTCCTTTATACCTCGCAGCCTGCAGCTCACTGTGGACTCGAATATTTGGGTCGATTTTTGGATATTGGATCGAAATTGTTCGAAGGTTCTTGACCCTCGAATGTACAATACTATGTATTCAGTACATACATTTATGTGACGACAGAAGGAACCTTCTTGGTTCACAGATTGAGATAGTTAACCAGGAACGAATCGTATATAAATTTTTATTTTTGGGGTTTAATTTCAACAGAGTTTGGGTGGCTTATCGCCTTTGATTGGTCGTCGTTTTCTTCGTGTGGTATTGTGTTCTGCCGTATTATCCCCAGCCGTAAGGCTGGGGATGTGTCCGGCTGTGATTACAGCACGCAAAAAACATTCCAGACCTACCGCACGTACGTGTCCTGGGCCACTTATTTTCGCCCGGCCTTCTTTGACTGACGGTATTAACATATTCTGAAATATTAAGGCTTCTACATTAAGCATAACATATAAACACACACATCAAAGATATTTTGATGTGTGTGTTAAACAACAAGATATTTTGTTGTTTAAATCAATATTTTTCAGTGATTTATTTTACAAAAAGATTGAAAATTTAACGCGAATGGAGCATTGTGGGAAAAAAATGTCACATGTCAAATCATCGTGGAAATCTGATTGGATAACCAAAAGCTCCGTTCTTGGAGTCACGTGAGCTGTTGGGAAAAGTTTGGTGCTGTGGACGGTAGGGGGCGAAAAATTCTATAATTAGAAATTAATGCTACAGAAGTTGTCCCTTTTAACTCTAATTTCTCATTTTTAATGGGAACGTCACTAGTTACGGTGAATTGTACTGTACTTGTGTTTTTGTATTTGTACTTGTAAATAAGTATTTTCGTACTTGTATTGTATTTTTGAACTTGTATTTTTTTTATGTATTGATTCACTTTGCTTTGATCTGTTTCTAATTTTATTTTATTTTTTTAGTTATTTTTACTTTATTTTTATTTCATTTCTGATCTATTGCTTATCGATAATTGTGATCTGTACAGTGACCTTGGGGTATCTTTAAAGGTGCTTTTAAATTAAATGTATTATTATTATTTTGTTCTTATTCAGATACTTCCAGCCTTTATCATTTAGTACAGAAACTATCAGTGTACTTAGCAACTGACAATGGACGACTCCAGTGTAAGTACTGAAGTATACCTAAATCTTATAAAAAGGATAAAATACATTGAATTGTCTACATTTCATGTTGTGCACTTAACTAAAAACTCAACAATTTCGGGAGGACATGCCTGATTTGCGTAGGTAAAGGCCAAACATCTAATTAATGTATGGGAACAAAAAACAAGCAAAAAGAAAGATGAGGACATCTATTGAATTCTTTAGAGCTCACGGTGTGCTCAGTCTGTCCTTTATTGAACATTTCATCATAATTTAAATGAGCAATTTTTTTCTTTATTTTGGGTGAGTAAAATTTAAATTAACATACAGTTATGACGTAATTACTGTACGAGAACCTAGAAAAAAATATTAGCGATGAATAGGAAGCAGAAAAACTTGCTGAATCCTAATTACTTTTGTAATCACTTGAGACTATGAGCCTACAATTCGTCTTTCTTGTTTTTACACTAAATTGTCCTTTATACCTCGCAGCCTGCAGCTCACTGTGGACTCGAATATTTGGGTCGATTTTTGGATATTGGATCGAAATTGTTCGAAGGTTCTTGACCCTCGAATGTACAATACTATGTCTCCAGTACATACATTTATGTGAAGACAGAAGGAACCTTCTTGGTTCACAGATTGAGATAATTAACCAGGAACGAATCGTATATAAATTTTTATTTTTGGGGTTTAATTTCAACAGAGTTTGGGTGGCTTATCGCCTTTGATTGGTCGTCGTTTTCTTCGTGTGGTATTGTGTTCTGCCGTATTATCCCCAGCCGTAAGGCTGGGGATGTGTCCGGCTGTGATTACAGCACGCAAAAAACATTCCAGACCTACCGCACGTACGTGTCCTGGGCCACTTATTTTCGCCCGGCCTTCTTTGACTGACGGTATTAACATATTCTGAAATATTAAGGCTTCTACATTAAGCATAACATATAAACACACACATCAAAGATATTTTGATGTGTGTGTTAAACAACAAGATATTTTGTTGTTTAAATCAATATTTTTCAGTGATTTATTTTACAAAAAGATTGAAAATTTAACGCGAATGGAGCATTGTGGGAAAAAAATGTCACATGTCAAATCATCGTGGAAATCTGATTGGATAACCAAAAGCTCCGTTCTTGGAGTCACGTGAGCTGTTGGGAAAAGTTTGGTGCTGTGGACGGTAGGGGGCGAAAAATTCTATAATTAGAAATTAATGCTACAGAAGTTGTCCCTTTTAACTCTAATTTCTCATTTTTAATGGGAACGTCACTAGTTACGGTGAATTGTACTGTACTTGTGTTTTTGTATTTGTACTTGTAAATAAGTATTTTCGTACTTGTATTGTATTTGTACTTGTAAATAAGTATTTTCGTACTTGTATTGTATTTTTGAACTTGTATTTTTTTTATGTATTGATTCACTTTGCTTTGATCTGTTTCTAATTTTATTTTATTTTTTTAGTTATTTTTACTTTATTTTTATTTCATTTCTGATCTATTGCTTATCGATAATTGTGATCTGTACAGTGACCTTGGGGTATCTTTAAAGGTGCTTTTAAATTAAATGTATTATTATTATTTTGTTCTTATTCAGTTACTTCCAGCCTTTATCATTCAGTACAGAAACTATCAGTGTACTTAGCAACTGACAATGGACGACTCCAGTGTAAGTACTTAAGTATACCTAAATCTTATAAAAAGGATAAAATACATTGAATTGTCTACATTTCATGTTGTGCACTTAACTAAAAACTCAACAATTTCGGGAGGACATGCCTGATTTGCGTAGGTAAAGGCCAAACATCTAATTAATGTATGGGAACAAAAAACAAGCAAAAAGAAAGATGAGGACATCTATTGAATTCTTTAGATATTTAGCTGTGGAGTAGAATAAGCTAATATTTAAACAATAGTCTTAGACACTTTGGATGCTCCTCCCGGGGAGGGATCTCTCTTTCGTGTCGATCCCCATGAGGTTTCTTAATTTTTCCTCCACTGGTGGGTTTTTTAGGAGTTTTTCCTCACCGTGAAGGAGAGTCTAAGGGCATAAATGTGCCAGCCTTGTTTAGTTAGCATTTGTTATTTATTTTTCTTGCTGTGTATGTGTTAATACGTTCCTCTTTTTCTCGTGAGGCCTATGGAGACAGAAATTCTGTGATTTTGGGCTATACAAATAAAATTGAATTGACCTATAACGTTGGCATATAATCTAAGACATTACTGTTTCCCCACAGCTTTATACAACTCCTTCTGTCTTTTTCCTATTGTTAATAATGACCCGTTTTTTTTCCCCCGAAGCCATGAATTCTCATGTCATAATTTATCCTTTCTACATCAGACAGATACAGGAGCGGATCCATGGGCGTGGGGGGTGCACGCTCCCCCATTTTTGGTCCACAAAAAAAAAAAAAAAAAAAAAAAAAAAAAAAAAAAAAAAAGAAGAAGAAAGGTAGGGGAATAGTCAAGCTATCCCCTTACAGGCCAGCAAATGGGCCACCAAAATGCAGGAAAATGACTCTTATATTTCAAAATGTTCTGGAGTCATGGCCCCTACCCCCATACTGGCTTTGTCAGGGTTTTCTCCTAAAAATGAGACTCTTTCCGCTCTGTGGACACCACAAATCCTTGCTCACATTAACCCCAAATGTTAAAGTTGCTGCTTCTGTAATCACTGATTGTTAAATGTTGCCCGCATTTTTTATATGTTATTACTAAGTCTTTTAGTCCTCTAAGGCAGGGGTCCCCAACCTTTTCTGCGCTACGGACAAGTTTAGTGTATGATAATATTTCCACGGATCGGTCAAAAGGTGTAGCAGAAAAGCTAAAGAAGACCAGCCTGAAAATAATGGCTTTTTAAATCAATAATAACAAACTTAAATCCACTTTGTCTTCAAGAGAAAATTTATTAGCAGCGTCTTTATAACGTGGAAACATTCTCTCTGCTCGAACGGACTCTGGTTGCTATGGTAACGGTAAACATACCTTCAAAATAAAGGACGTCACAAAAAGAAAGTGAATAAAAATACCAGTTAAACTACTCACAGTAAGACTAGATCAATCAGAGTTCTGAGTTTCTTTTGCTGGAACCAGACAGTCCCATCTTGACCTGAAACCTGAAGAGTGTTTCTAAGGTCCAGTCTGCTTCTTTAGTTTGTAACTCTCCTTAGCAAAGAAGATTCCTGTAGATCTTTGTTTTTTTTACTCATTTTGCTAGTTTATGGGTTTAAATTTAATGGGATGATGCGTCAGGAGTAAGTCATTGATGGGTGTAAGGAAGAAAATCCGGTGACCCTTCAAATTAAAACAATATTACGGCTCGAATAATAAACCAAACGACAATAATGAAAGTTATTTCTTCTTTCTGTGCGGCCCGAAACCACACGACCCACGGTTCGGTACCGGTCCATGGTCCGGTATTTAGGAACCACTGCTCTGAGCAAGTTAACACCCATCAGTTCTCTTTAATGATTCATATTGATGACAGGAGCACACGGTGTGCTCAGTCTGTCCTTTATTGAACATTTCATCATAATTTAAATGAGCAATTTTTTTCTTTATTTTGGGTGAGTAAAATTTAAATTAACATACAGTTATGACGTAATTACTGTACGAGAACCTAGAAAAAAATATTAGCGATGAATAGGAAGCAGAAAAACTTTCTGAATCCTAATTACTTTTGTAATCACTTGAGACTATGAGCCTACAATTCGTCTTTCTTGTTTTTACACTAAATTGTCCTTTATACCTCGCAGCCTGCAGCTCACTGTGGACTCGAATATTTGGGTCGATTTTTGGATATTGGATCGAAATTGTTCGAAGGTTCTTGACCCTCGAATGTACAATACTATGTATTCAGTACATAATTTTATGTGAAGGCAGAAGGAACCTTCTTGGTTCACAGATTGAGATAATTAACCAGGAACGAATCGTATATAAATTTTTATTTTTGGGGTTTAATTTCAACAGAGTTTGGGTGGCTTATCGCCTTTGATTGGTCGTCGTTTTCTTCGTGTGGTATTGTGTTCTGCCGTATTATCCCCAGCCGTAAGGCTGGGGATGTGTCCGGCTGTGATTACAGCACGCAAAAAACATTCCAGACCTACCGCACGTACGTGTCCTGGGCCACTTATTTTCGCCCGGCCTTCTTTGACTGACGGTATTAACATATTCTGAAATATTAAGGCTTCTACATTAAGCATAACATATAAACACACACATCAAAGATATTTTGATGTGTGTGTTAAACAACAAGATATTTTGTTGTTTAAATCAATATTTTTCAGTGATTTATTTTACAAAAAGATTGAAAATTTAACGCGAATGGAGCATTGTGGGAAAAAAATGTCACATGTCAAATCATCGTGGAAATCTGATTGGATAACCAAAAGCTCCGTTCTTGGAGTCACGTGAGCTGTTGGGAAAAGTTTGGTGCTGTGGACGGTAGGGGGCGAAAAATTCTATAATTAGAAATTAATGCTACAGAAGTTGTCCCTTTTAACTCTAATTTCTCATTTTTAATGGGAACGTCACTAGTTACGGTGAATTGTACTGTACTTGTGTTTTTGTATTTGTACTTGTAAATAAGTATTTTCGTACTTGTATTGTATTTTTGAACTTGTATTTTTTTATGTATTGATTCACTTTGCTTTGTTTTGATCTGTTTCTAATTTTATTTTATTTATTTAGTTATTTTTACTTTAATTTTATTTCATTTCTGATCTATGGCTTATCGATAATTGTGATCTGTACAGTGACCTTGGGGTATCTTTAAAGGTGCTTTTAAATTAAATGTATTATTATTATTTTGTTCTAATTCAGTTACTTCCAGCCTTTGTCATTTAGTACAGAAACTATCAGTGTACTTAGCAACTGACAATGGACGACTCCAGTGTAAGTACTTAAGGATTTTAAGGTTCTTTTAATGGTTTTTAAAAGTCTTAACGTCTTGAGCCTTCTTATTTATCTGACCTCCTTGTGAGGTATGACCCCTCACAGACCCTGAGGTCTTCTGGTATCGGCCTTTTAATAGTACCACATGTTAGAACAAAAACTCATGGTGAGGCCTCATTCCAGTATTACGGTCCTCTCTGTGGAATAACCTGCCAGAGGAACTCAGGGCCATAGAGTCTGTTCATGTTTTTAAGAAGAGGCTGAAAACCCACCTTTTTAACCTGGCTTTTACCTGATTTTTATTTTTTTAAGATTTTTATTTATTTATTTTATGTTTGTTTACTTTGCCTTTTTTTTATACAGTTTTATTTTTCTGATTGAGCTTTTGTTTTTTATTATTTATTTATTTATTTTAGGGGTTTTACTGGTTTTAGTTTTTATTCCATTGCCTTATTCTGTGTCCTAATCCAGTGTTTCCTCATGGGATCCTCCATTCCAGCAGAACTGCTTGCTCTCAGTCTGTGGGGGTCTGACTGGCCTGAGTGCTGGTTTTTGGCCACTACAGTCATGGGCGGGCCGGGTTGTTTTGATTTGGGTTGTTTACTGTAATCATAGCAACCCACTCTTCTTCTCTGAATTTTTGTTGTGAGCTGCTGTCCATCTCTCCTCAAAACTACCCCACCTAGTGGATTGTATTTTCTACATGTTTTTAAGACATAAGAATATTTAGGTTACGTTTTAAAGCAGAAAAATTTTGGATTCTACTTAAATCTTACATTTTCTGCAAGAAATGAGAGGTAAGAGTTTCTCTTGCATTCTGGGTAAATCTTCTGATAGGCTCCTTGTCTGGAACCAAACATGATAATATGGGGGAAAAAGGTACAAAACTTTTAAAAGTGCACAGAATAACAAAGTGCTCATTATGACACATGGTTGCATATGATATTGCATTTGATTAAATAATTTAAATATGCAAAAGAATAGTTTTTAACAATTTTTGTTCGTGTGCCTCAAGATTTTTTTGTATGGAAAAACATACCTTTGCATGAAAAAGGTTGAAAAACACTGATCTATAGTTTTAAATTTCCACAAGAGGGAATTAATTTCACCCCAAAACAAACATTTAAAGTGTGAAATTCTCTGTTAGCTTTTCTGCAAACGGGACAGATCCACAAGTTCATCAGTCATTTTATCCATAGCTTTACAGTACGACAATAAAAATAGGGCAAAATTCAAGCCACAAATTCTAGAAACAAGTTACAAAAGTTTTGTACAAAATAGTTTAGTTTGTAAAATGAACACTGATCTTTATTTTTAACACACACAACTTAATATATAAATAATCTTTCTATTGGTGTGTATCTAAACCAGTGTTTTTTTTAATCGGAAAAAATCTTGAAGCACACCAACCAAAAATGTTAGGATTCTCTATGGCCATCTATATTAACAAGATAGTGATTCTCAAAAAGTGTCCTGAATAGGAATAAAATCAACACATCAAAACATATTTTATCATCTTTTATGATTCTTCTTTTAAATAAAAAGTGCAATTACTTTTTCTTTTTTGAATGTCTTGCAGAAAATGTGAGATTTTATTAACTTTTCATCAACTTGCATTTTCTCATGTCTCAAAATCATGTAAAAAATTTGATCCACTAACTGGTGTGGTTTTTGGGAGGGATGGCCAGCAGCATTCACCAAAAAAGTAGAGAAGAGTGGGTTGCTATGGTTACAGGACAGCCTTGCCTGCCCTGTAACCATATATATAACCTATATATATATATGTAACCTATATATATATATATATATATATATATGTAACCTGTAATATATGTAACCTGTATAGCATTAGGAAAGCTATAGCACCCATTACCCCCCTTGCACTGACAGACTCCCCCATCACCACTGTAGACTCTTTCCGCTTCCTCGGCACTACCATCACACAGGACCTAAAGTGGGAGCCGTCCATCAGCTCCCTGATCAAAAAGGCCCAGCAGAGGATGTACTTTCTGCGGCAGTTGAAGAAAGCCAAGCTGCCCGCCCAGATGTTGGTGCAGTTTTACACAGCCATCATCGAGTCTGTCCTCACCTCCTCCATCACCGTGTGGTACGCTGGAGCCACAGCCAGGGACAAACACAGACTGCAGCGCATTGTGCGCTCCGGAGAGAAGGTGATCGGCTGCAGCCTTCCATCTCTCAAAGACCTGTATGTCTCCAGGACTCGGGGGCGTGCAGGTCGGATAGCAGCTGACCCTTCCTACCCTGGACATGGACTTTTTGAGCGACTCCCCTCGGGCAGGAGGCTCCGGTCCATTCGGACCAGAACGTCCCGCCACAAAAACAGCTTCTTCCCTTCTGCCGTTAGTCTAATTAATACTTTATAACCTGAACCCCACATCTCTTAGTCACCTCCCTCTTGTCACTTTACTCTCTTTATTATCTTTTATTATTTTCTATGACATTGCACTACTTTTCTTTTTCTTTCTGAGCACTCTTAGTTTTGTTAAAATTATTTTTATTTATTTTATTTTTTATTATTTTTATCTTATATTATTGCACACCTGTATCAAAGCAAGTTCCTAGTCTCTGATATTCTCATTGACATGGCAATAAAAGCATTCTGATTCTGATTCTAAATAAAATAAGATTTCATAATGATAAACATAAATATATACGCTTTAGTCTTTTTTTTTTTACACCGACACCACGAGATCAACCAAAACAATCTTTGGGAACTAGTGGTGGATCTCGATCACTATAAGGTGGGATAATTTCCCAAGAAACACCAGACAATCTGTCATGACACCCTAGAGTGGAGCAGAACACTGGTTGAAAAACGCTGATCTAGACCACCCACTCACCCCTCTCGTCCTTCGATAGCTGAAATAAAAACGGGAGACAGAATCAAAGTGACACACTAGGAAAACTTTTTTATTGGCTTGATTTTTCCATCCCTTTTTTACAAAAACAAACTTATTAATAAGTACAGCTGATAAAATGTTATACGGTCATTTTTGAAAGATCAGGATGTCTGAACTTTTTTTTTTTTTTAGACACCTACATTTCATTCAAGATCTTAACTGATATTTTGTGATGTATACCATGATCCAAAAACCTGATTAACACAAAACACATAATTTAACTATTTCATTTGGATACCCTGAAAAGCAAAAATGACAAAAAAAAGAAAAAACATGAGTCTCTGCCACTTTGTTTTTTATACACGATATACAAACTGGTCTGTTGCAATATTTTCCTAATTAAATGGCATATTAAATCTAATTAAACATGATAAAAATATCCAAGGATCTAAAAATCCTTAATAGAATCCCTAGAAAGCGTAATAAAACAAAAAGTGTAACAAAATCTGATAACATACAAAAAGCGGAAAGTTTTTGATTCCACAACCAGACACTATTGAGACCTTAGATGTCCTACAGGAATAACAAGTTTAGTAAGAATAACACTGAGATTACTGCAGCACACTGTGCCCGTACTGAATACAAAATAAAAGTCTAAAGTCAAGAGAAACCACGATTAAATTATCTGAGTTTTTTTTACTCATGATTGGTCAAAAAATGAAATCTAGAAAAGGAAAAAAAAAAAAACCCCAACAAAAAACCCCACAAAATTTACAATGTTGTACTAATGAAGTTGCGAAATAATAACAATAGTCCGGTTCTTTATTCAGTTTTGCTGCAGCAAAGAAAAACAAAGGAAACAATAAGTCAGAAACTTTGGAACGGAACAGCTTTTTTTTAAAAAACAAAAAATATATCTTTCTAAGAGTAGTTCTTACCTTTATTGATCAGTGTACACTTTTGATTTATGGCAACGACTCGTAAGTTTCAACGACTTTTAGGCGACTCGTCAGTTGACTCGTTTGTCGACTCATTAGCCGACTTGTGGGCCGACCTGTGAGCCGACCTGTGAGCCGACCTGTGAGCTGACCTGTGAGCCGACCTGTGAGCCGACCCGTAAGCCGACCCGTGAGCCGACCCGTGAGCCGACCCGTGAGCCGACCCGTGAGCCGACCCGTGAGCCGACCTGTGAGCCGACCTGTGAGCCGACTTGTGAGAGGACTTGTGAGACGATTTATGATGGTAATGTGATGTTATGTAGACGTTTTCTATCGTAGCATAAATGTTAAGCGAAAATATAAAATAATCCGGGGCTAGCTAGTTAACACAGGCGAGAAAGCAAGTTGGCATTACTAATTTAAACAGTCGCTCCAGGATTTTACGGTCGCAGCTATTCACGCAAAAATCAACCAAACTCCGCAAAGTCTGCAACTTTGTCCAAACCACCGCAACTTTTTCACAACAACTACATATCTTACAGGAGAGCGGGAGAAGCCGGTTTGATTACCACTGGTTCGCTGGAGAAGATGCCGACCTAACCTCCAGTTACTCCCACCATTAATGCATGATAAAAAACGCGAACTGAGGATAAACAAATGAAAAAGACGTTGAATGAAAATGAGCACAAATAAATTTCTGGTTATGTTCAACTAAACCACATGATCAGTTATGAATTTAGCAACCTAAAAGTGTATCAAGTTACCTTGATTTGTTCTACTTTTTCCAATAAAATTTTTTGGTTTTGTTTAACTTCTTTTAATGTCTGCATTAAAATAACAAAATATCGCAGGACATGATTTTGGGGTTTAAAATTTGAAACTTTTAGCAAAATTTACTCCCAAAAGGATTTGGGCATCGATAATTAAAAAAATGTCCGCAAAATCCTGGAGGGACTCTTTGATTCAACCAAAGGACGATATGGGCTGGTGCAGAATTCCAGAAACCGAACCACAGCTTAATTAGTGATTAGATGAGTCGGATTGTTTGGAGAATTTTGATCAGGTGGCGATCTGGTTAGCCACCAGAGGAGTTTGATTGCATGATTACACTCATTGTGTTCACTGATCATTTGGTAAGACATCATCAATACATTATTCTGGGGCACCACTAAACTCCATACAATGTTTTCAAAACTAAACACACAATTTTGTTTTAGGTTCTGTGGCGGCACCAGCAGACAAAATCCTGGCAGCTTTGATGTTTTAAAAAAAAAAAAAAAAAACACGGGCAAAAAGTAGGAGAAAAGAGCAAAAAAATTAAAAAACCAAAATACCTAAAACTAATAAGAGATGTATACCTACACTAAAGGATATTGCTTTTTCTCTCCCCTGTGGGCCCTCTTCTCTTTCTTCTCAGACCTATCTTTATCATGTTTAGAATCCTGCGAAGAAACAGGAAACATTTGAGATTAAACCGAGTTCACAGAAAAATGAGAAGTGGGAAATAAACTCTGACCTTTTTGCCTGTGGAGGATCGTTCTGATTTCATCAAGTCCCCTTTATCTTTGTTGGATGATTTGGATCTCTTGGTCTTTTCCTTCTCAACAGGCAGAGAGGAGTCACTTGAGGGGCTTGAATTTCTTTTGTGTTTTGTGACTTCTTCTGTGGGAAAACAATCTGATTTAATTTTAATATTTTTGTTCACCGATCCGCCTGTCGATCACTGAACATTGGTGCGGCATCAGCAATAAACCAGGACGCTGCATCGGTCCGTCGTGGTAAAGAGAGAGCTGATTTACAAGTCGATCTATGTTCCCACCCTCACCTATGGTCACCAGCTGTGAGTGGTGACCGAAAGAATGGGATTGCGAATACAAGCGGCTGAAATGAGCTTCCTCCGTCGGGTGGCTGTGCTCTCACTCAGAGATCGGTAGAGGAGCTCTGCCATCTGGGAGGAGCTCAGTGAGCTGGAGGATGCAGCTGGGGTGAGAGAAGCCAAGGCTTACCGTTTGAGGCTGTTGCCCCCGAGACCCGGCCCGGATGAGTGGAAGATGACTGAATGGAATGGATTTTTGTTAAATTTGTTACAGAATAAGGTGGAATTTTTGATTATTTCCGTTCCGTTACATCATCTTCCGCTTATTCCGTGGTCGGGTCGCGGGGGCAACAGCCTCAAACGGTTAGCCCAGGCCTCTCCCACCCCGGCTGCATCCTCCGGCTCACCCGGAAGAATCCCAAGTCGTTCCCCGGCCAGCTGTGAGACATAGTGTCTCCAGCGGGTTCGGGGTCTGCCCCTCGGTCTCCTCCCGGTGGGACGTGCCCGAAACACCCCACCCGCGAGGTGCTCGGGTGGCATCCTGACCAGATGCCCGAACCACCCCATCTGGCTCCTCTCGACCTGGAGGAAGAGCGGCTCGACACTGAGCTCCTCCCAGATGGCAGAGCTCCTCACCCGATCTGAGTGAGAGCCCAGCCACCCTGCGGAGGAAGCTCATTTCGGCCGCTTGTATCCGCAATTTCATTCTTTCGGTCACCACCCAAAGCTGGTGACCATAAGTGAGGATAGGAACGTAGATCGACTTGTAAATCGAGAGCTTTGCTTTTCGGCTCAGCTCTTTCTTTACCCCAATGGACTGATGCAGCATCCTAGTTATTGCTGACGCTGCACCGATCCGCCTGTCGATCTCCCGCTCCATCCCTCCCCAGAACAAGACCCCGAGATACGTAAACTCCTCCACTTGGGGCAGGACCCTGTCCCTGACCCACAGGGAGCTTTTCCGGGCGAAGACCATTGATTATTTAAAAAAAAAAAAAAAAAAAAAAAAACACTCACCGGTTCCGTTTTCCTCTTTCTTAATGCGTTTTGGGTCCACGGGCAGGTCGTGGTCATGATTGAAGTGTTCCTAAGGCAATCAAACAACATTCATGATGGTTAATTTGGTTAAAAGATAAAAGAAACAAAAAAAAAAACACCTAAATGCCTCCAGATGAGTGTGGAATCAAAACAAAACACATTCCAAACTCACCCGCTTCTTTTCTTTGCGTTCCTTGTCATCTTTCTTCTCTTTGGAGCGGCCGTAATTGTTGTCGGTGTCTTTCTTCTCCATTTCCTTCTCTCTGCTCTGCGACGGTGATACTGAGCTATGGGTGGGGCCATTCTGTAAATTTTACACACAAACAAACCAGAACAGTGAAAAACTGAACAAAAAATTCTGACGGCTCATTTGTAGCTAAATATACAAATTTAGTCATTTAGAAACCTTTTTTTTTAAGAAAGTGAATGTCCTTTATACTATTTCAATTTCCCCAATATGAGATGAAAGTAGGCTAGAATTCAATCAACTCTATCTTTTCCTTCTAAATGCAGATTCTTTGCGAACTAGAGCTTCTTTACTGAACTTGTACCCTGAGCACCTTGAACAGATTATCACGTCAAATCTCAAACCGAACAACAACTGAATAATTACATGAAAAAAAGAGAATGGCTTCAAACCTTGGTTGTAGGTTCCTTGAGGTCGTTGCCATTGTCCTGTAGGGATGAATGAAGATGACAGATGAGCAGGGAGGGAGGGGGGCAGATTTTTTTTTTTTTTTTTGGGGGGGAGTAGGTTGTCAGACAGCAGTAGAGTCGGAAGAAGAGAGGGGGAGAGAGGGGATTCGAGGCCAGCAGGACCGACTGCAAACTTCTTCCTTCAAGAACTAGGACTTCGAAAAGGTTATCACACAGAGAATTTATAGTCTCGACATCTGGAATGTCAATTTTTAAAAAAAATTGTGTTAATAGAAAAACCCTGAGCAGATAAAGAATAACTAGTATTTTGACTACAAACATGATTGTGATTTTATGTAGAAGTTTTTAAAACAGCTTGATTCCTGTTCTTTAAAGTGAACGGGTTATAAACTGTGTCTAAACCAGGGGTGCCCATTACGTCAGTGTTGTTTTCGTCGACGATGACAACTAAATCATTTTGTTGACAAAGCAATTGTCCATGACGATGACGTAACGATAACAAAATAAATGCGACATTTTGGCGACGAAAATGTGACGAGACGTTTGCAAGTTTCTGTTGACGAGACGAAAATGTAGCAAAATAGGCATCAGACTTTCACATTTCTGTCTGTGAAAAGAAAAAACACAGCGGCTGCATTCTGTCTCTCACGGCGGCACGCCCCCCACAATGCTGCCCGTTCACACCGTCTACACCGTCTACACAACACACCTCCAGCCATGAGAAAGTCACACACCGTGGTGGCAACAGCAACAAAGAGACTTGGTGGTCAGAAACTTAAAGTTTTCTAAAGTTTTTCTAAAGCTAAAGTTTAAGTCTCTCCATGGTCTAGCACCAAAGTACATCTGTGACATGTTAGTGCCTTATGAACCATCTAGAACTCTGAGGACCTCCGGGACCGGCCTGCTGCTGGAGCCTAGAGTCAGGACTAAACATGGACCATCTAGAACTCTGAGGATCTCCGGGGACCAGCCTCCTGCTGGTGCCTAGAGTCAGGACTAAACATGAACCATCTAGAACTCTGAGGACCTCCGGGACCAGCCTCCTGCTGGTGCCTAGAGTCAGGACTAAACATGAACCATCTAGAACTCTGAGGATCTCCGGGGACCAGCCTCCTGCTGGTGCCTAGAGTCAGGACTAAACATGAACCATCTAGAACTCTGAGGACCTCCAGGACCGGCTTCCTGCTGGTGCCTAGAGTCAGGACTAAACATGAACCATCTAGAACTCTGAGGACCTCCAGGACCGGCCTCCTGCTGGTGCCTAGAGTCAGGACTAAACATGAACCATCTAGAACTCTGAAGACCTCAGGGACCGGCCTCCTGCTGGAGCCTAGAGTCAGGACTAAACATGGAGAAGCTGCATTTTAATTTTATGCTGCAAAAGTCTGGAACAAACTTCCTGAAGCCGTGAGACAGGCCTCTACTGTGACGATGTTTAAATCTAGAATGAAAACACTTCTCTTTAACTGTGCTTTTGTTAATTGCTCTTCTTTTTTAATCTGTTTTAATGATTCTATTTATTTAATTTTTAAACTTTTTGATTCTATGTTTTGTGATTTTAATGCATTCTTTTTCTTTTCTTTCTTGTGAAGCACTTTGAATTACATTTTGTATGAATTGTGCTGCAAATAAACTTGCCTTGCCTTACATATTTTGTGCAAACAGCATACTAACTTCAAGCTAATGCTAGCATGTCGGCGCTGCTAACTTCCTTAGTTAGCTTAGTTGCGCTAACGACTGCTTTAAAGACACGATGCAACGTTTACTTCTTTCTTTCTTTTATCTTTTACTTTGTTTACAGAGGTTATTAAGAGGTGTCATTTTTAAGTATACATAAGTTACAACGTTCCTTGGTGTGATAGAAGAGTTTCAGGTAAAATGAAAGGAAAAGTGTACAAAACCGTGTTGAGACCGGCCATGCTGTTTGGTCTAGAGACAGTAGCACTGAAGAAAAGACAGGAAACAGAGATGGAGGTAGCAGAGATGAAGATGCTGAGGATCTCTCTGGGAGTGACCAGGATGGACAGGATTAGAAATGAGTACATCAGAGGAACAGCACATGTTAGAGGTTTTGGAGATAAAGACCGAGAGGCCAGGCTGAGATGGTTTGGACATGTACAGAGAAGAGAGACTGAGTACATCGGCAGAAGGATGCTGGGTTTGGAACCACCAGGAAAGAGGACTAGAGGAAGACCAAAGAGGAGGTTCATGGATACAGTGAAGGAAGACATGAAGATAGCTGGTGTGATGCAGCAGATAGGGTTAGATGGAAGAAACTGACTTGCTGTGGCGACCCCTGAAGGGAAATGCCGAAAGGAGAAGAAGAAGTTACAACGTTCCTCACTCACTTAAGAATTTCAATTTATTTACGTAGTTTTACAATGTTTGCTGTTTTGCGTAAGTTAAAGCTCGGCAGAGGTTTTTTTTTTTTAAACAAATAACCTGCATCATTCTCAGTAATAAAGCCACGATTCTTAAAGTAAGTTGTTTTTTGTTTTGTTTTTTTTACACTAAAACTAGACTAAATACGTTCTAAGTCTTCCCTGACGAAAACTAGACAAAAACTCTTTTGGGCTTTTGTTGACTAAAACGAAAATATAAAGAGATGACGAAAATATGACTAAAACTTAAATTAATTTTCGTTCCAAAGCCGAAGACGAAAACTCAGACGGCTGCCAAAAACAACAATGCATTACATCGATCGCAAAGGCATTATGGGTAGATTGCGTGGCATTGAAAAAAGTAAAGAGTGTCAATTTAGCAGCTTTTCTGCTGTTACTGGAGATTTTTGGAGTCTGTGACGTGAAATCACGTTATCAAGCCTGTAATCAATAAGCAGCCCGCGGTGCTGTTGTGGCCCCTCCCCCTCGCAAAGCGCTGTGAGTGTGTGCTTGTGGAACAAATCCTGTTGTAGGTGTAGTTACCGCAGACTGGAAATGATCTGTTGGGGTTTGCGTTGGTGACATGGGACTGGTATATCTCAGGAGGTTTTATATTTGTAAAGTAGATCTTGGGACAAAAAAGGTTGGGCACCCCTGATCTAGCGTCTTTCCTGTGTTCTAGAGCGCCTTAACCCACATGACTAAAACCCAGAAGTCTATCAAAGCAATATTTTTTGTTGACTGGTGAAGAAGATCCTTATACAATTCTAAATAATCTATTTTCAAACAATCCCAATTTGATGCCTGTAATTCACCCTGAATTTCTACTCAGCTGCAGATCTGAAGGCTAATAAAGGAATGGACGCATACTTCCGGGTTGGTATCACGTGACATCATCACATGACATTGCGGGACTGGTAGATCTCAAGAGGTTTGCTAGTTGAAAAGTAGATCTTGGGACAAAAAAGGTTGGGCACCCCTGGTCTAAACAATGACTCGGCTCTGATGTGATTAGCTGCTTCCTTTTAAACCAAGGGAGGTCAAACATCCAGCTCGCCAGTGGGTCAAAAAAGTCTTGATCATTTAAAAGAAAAAATAAAGAATTTACCGCAACTTTCTCTAAAATCTGTGGTTGCTATATCGTACGCTCCAGGGGCGCAGTGTCTTAGTACATAAAAGCAACACCAGGAGGTGGCGGCATTTACATTTGTTCAACGTCTGTTGACGGTAATTGCATTACAGGTACAAGCGACGAATGTAAGGGACGGGGATATTTTTGAACGTTTCATTGCATTTTGCGTGTGGAGACAGCAAATCGCAACAAATGGATTCTGTCACGAGGGTCGGTGCCCAAACTGTTCATTTTATCTGATCCAGAGATCTTAATCGACATCAATTTGAAAACCTTTTTAGTGACTGCAACATTATCCATGTTGTGCCACACAGAATTACGGTAGCTAAGCAGAGAGGCTCTGCTGAAGCCTTTTCTCTGATTTAAATGGTGAAATTGAGATTGATTATACAGAGACGATGCTTTAGTTCTATGTATTGATTATTGTTAAGAAAGAGCTAAGCCGAAAAGCAAACTCCCGATTTACAAGTCGATCTACATTCCCACCCTCACCTATGCTCACCAGCTGTGGGTGGAAACCGAAAGAACGAGATCGCGGATACAAGCGGCCGAAATGAGCTTCCTCTGCAGGGTGGCTGAGTTCTCACTTAGAGATCAGGTGAGGAGTTCTGCCATCCGGGAGGAGCTCAGTGTCGAGCCGCTCCTCCTCCAAGTCGAGAGAAGCCAGATGGGGTGGTTTCACCAGCGAGGCGCTCGGGAGGCATCTGGTCACATCCGGTGGGATGTGTTTCGGGCACAGCCCACCGGGAGGAGACCAAGAGGCAGAACCTGGACCCGCTGGAGAGACTATCTCTCACAGCTGGCCGGGGAATGACTCAGAATCCTTCTGGGTGAGCTGGAGGATGCAGCTGGGGTTAGAGAAGCTTGGGCTTCCCGTTTGAGGCAGTTGCCCCCACGGCCTGGCCCCGGATAAGCGGAAGCCAACAAAACAAGACTAATTTTTAGCTCTATGCAATAATTATACAGTGGGGTATCGACTTGGCCCGCTTGAGATCAAATTCAATCTTTTTCTGCCCCACAGACCAAAATGAGTTTGACACCCCTGTTCTAAACTAAACTAACTCACAGTTTTCAGAAATAAAACAAATGGTGCCAATTTCTCAGGTGGAAGATAAAATAAAGTCCTGTCACAAGCAAGCTACTTGCGCCAGTGGCTCAGGCTCTACCCACTCTCCCTTCATTTGCTTTGTGCTGGGCGTGCTCGTTTCCCCCCTCTATGCTTGGCTGATCGAAAAGTGCGACACTCATTTGCTTGACTTGACATCAGCTGCTGGTGGCGGGTGGATCCCCCAATTTGGACTTTTCCGCAGAGGTAGTTGAAGCGCAGAAGTTGGTGAATGGACGCTGGGGCATTGAAGGGGTCGACGGGATGTGCATGCTTTGCTTGGCTGACTGAAGACCGAAGTGGAACAAATAGCTCAAACAGCAACAGGGCAGGGGAAGTTGGTTTGAGGAGGAGCTGGAACGACGACGCTTCACGGCTCACAAAAATGTGGGAGGAAAAAATGAAAAATCTTGAAAGAAAATTTCCTTTGTAACAGATGCCTTGTACCGAGGGGGAAATAGAAAAAAAAAAAAAAACTTTGTAGGTTTCTTGATTTACAACTTGCGTTTCTTCAGGTAAAAACAAAAATGCAAAAATCTTCGTAAGGCACATCCGACTTCAATAACTATAGAAAAATTTGTAAAATATTTAAATACAAAAATTTGTAAATATCGGCTATTTTTCTCCTCTTATATCTACAATATTTTCTTCAACGAGTCCATGATAAAATCTCTCCCACTTTTGCAAAACTTTACTCGAGATGTCCATTGGCTATGATTAGATTTTCCTGGGAGCATGTACGCCAATTCTCTTTGTTGATCTTCACTGATGCTGGAATGTGCAGCAGCAGGGAACTCCAGCAGATAGAGAAGAAACTGGGACGCCTTTCCTCAAGCCATACTAACCTTAACAGTCGAGGAGTGGGACGGAGAAGAATGGGAGTCGAGCTTTCGTCTTTTGTGATCTGAAAACAAGAGGTTTAGAGCATGTAAGTGTATGAGGATAAACAGACATGTTATAAATATAACAGTACTTTTATGGCATATTAAAAAGACTCTGCCATTGGTTTATAAGACTTAGTTCAACAGGACGTAATAGGTACTCTGTTTCAATACATTTGAAACAAAATTTTGTACAGAAGTTAATGTTGTAGTAGAGATGTTATCAGTTCATCAGGAATTACAACCTAAAGGATAAAGGGTCACTCTAGTCATCCCTCACCGGGGAAATTTGTGTGCTGCACTCCTTACACCGGAGCAGGATGCCCACGACGGCGCCAGTGGTGGGAGAAACAGGGGTTATGTGTCTTCTTCAAGGACCCTAGACGTGCTCTTTGTGGGATGCGAACCCACGAACTTCCGGTCCACAGGCGAACGCTCTAACCACTGAGCTGCCATCTGACTTGCAGTATTTCTACTGGGTTTATATCCAGACAGTTACAAGAAACTGGTTTATTTACTTGGGAATACTGCAGGCAGAGGGTAATCGCCTCCTTTATGGAGAGACGTGAACAAATAAAGTCTTTAAAAAAGAAAAGATTTGATGAATCTACTTCAAATGCGTTGGACACAATAGCACTTCCTCTGCAGCTGTATCATGATTTCTTCATTTCAAAAGACTCTCTAGGACTCATTCATACCGATTCTAACTCTGTGTGATGTTCATCGGTTCTATTTTCATTTTTGTCTTGTTTCTATTTCCTCTACTTATGTGAGACGTTAAATTGTAAAATCAATAAACATTTTATTTTTTATACTGTAATGTTAAAGCCATAGTTGAAAGGATTTACTACACGCAATTTGTTTTAGAAATAAAGACAAGTGCTCTGTCTGATTTTCCCATGAGTGGTTATCGTGTGTGAGACAATGACAATGACAAATACTTTATTAATCCCGAGGGAAATTGTCTTGGCATCTGCTGCTCCCATTCACACATCAGGACACACAACAACAGTTCAAATAAAAGATTAAAAACAGATAAGAAACAATAAAACAAGTAAAAGACTAAAAATGATAAAGTGCTTCTCAAAAATGTAAAAAGTCAATCGATAAAAACAGTAAAAAACAGTAGGAATCAGTAAAATCACTGCAGCTCTCTACTGCTCCTGCCCGACGTGGCTGCATTAAAAAGTCTGATGGCATAAGGTACAAGAGAATTCTTCAGTCTGTTTGTGGAGCATCAGAGTTTGACCTACACTCTCATGAAGTGTATAGTGTATATCATGAAGTGTAATAGGAAAGGTTTTGATGGAGATGCCTACTATAGACAGGGTTTAAGTTTTTGTGAAGTTTGAAAAGACTTCTTACCCTTCTCAGGTTCAAGCAATTCTGATCTGGGAACTGGAGACTTAATGGAACCAGTTCCTTTAACGATGTCCCGCTCCTTAGATGGCTCCATCGCGTCCCCGTTTCCAGTTTTGCATTTGTCTTCTTTGCCATTCTTTTCTTCTACCTTGACCTTCTCCCGGTCTCCCTTGGTGATCTTAGGGGTCACCTCACGTGCCACTCGCTCCTCTTTCACCATCACCACTCTTTCATCTCTCTTCTCCCGACGGTTATCTACAGGTGTATTGCCAGGTGTTCTTTCCTTTTTCTCTCTTTTTTCCTTCCCATTTTTCTCCTTCTCCTCCTTAATTACTTTGGAGCTGAAAAAAAATTAAAAAAAAAGAATTTTGATTTTAAGTAAATTTAAAACCTGGTGAGTGAGCTTGTACATGCACCTGCACTCAATCTGAGCATTGCTGTAATTCTTTAAAACTTCAGATATTTACCAGTTGACAGGGGTTCCGTTGCTGACAAACGCTTTGATGAATGAATTGGTGGTTTTATTCGATGTTTTTGGGATTCCATGATTCTTTTCCTTTAATTTCTCTGTAAATACAGGCAAAATAAAACGATCGATTAAAAAAACAAAAAAAAACAAACAAATTCTCAAATCCTTCTCTGCCCCTTCTGTACAAATTCTCTTTTATGACTAACCTCCATCTTCAATTGAGGTTTCATCTGTCTTGATTTGGACGGTGTGGTTCAGTTTAATGGCGTTGGAGGGGCCATTTTGCTGACTTCCAGGCGTGCTAGACCGAGATGACGCATCTTTGTGATGGAACTCGTTCTCAGGAACCATGCGCAACTTCTGGCTTTTCAACCGTCCTGAATAACTGGGAGAAGCACGAAGGGTTCATACAAAGCCTCACTAAACATTTACAGGTTTGTGAACAACAAACACAGCTTCTGTCTTTTTTCCCTCTAATGTGGCGAAACAAAAGCGTTTCATTAAATGACATGCATTAGTTAGTTTTCCTGTAGAATCTAATGCAAAAAGTTGAGACTTCCAGCTGTCCTGTGTACGATACAGAACCAACTAACCACCTGTAAGAGTGTAAAAGCAACACTTGCACTTGCACTAGTGCAGATTAAATTTCTCTCAAATCTCTGGTAAGAAAAACAAACAAAAAAAGAGAATGCAGTTAATTGGAATGTACTTGAGCTCAACAAGAAATATTGTTAATGATAATGTTGGTGAAATACGCTATCTCCAAACACAAGTAAACTTAGTTCCACACAGTGCTGAGCGGCACAATGCTGTGTTACCCCATTGCTAAGGCATAGAGGTCAGGCCTCTTATCCTTTTCCACAAGGCAGATCTTGTTGACGCGGCACTCCAGAGCTTGGCCGAGATTCAGGACCTTCGGATAGCAGGGCAGGATCTTGGTGAGAACAATTAAAATATTTCGAATGTGAGTGTAGTCTCCTGTTTCCAGGCAGTGCACAGACGCCTGAAGAAAACAAAAAAAAGATCATTAAAAGTAAACTAAATGATGAAAGCATTGATAAAAAAAAAAAAAAAAAAGAAAAAATTTATCTTACTTTTGTCAACATGTAATGCCATTTGTGCACCACATGCCTGAAGTTCTCATAATCCAACTGATCCATTTTGTTTCCTCCTTCAAAATTGGCGGCTCTGAAGATGGTCAAGAAGCCGGGGTAGTTTACGCACTCCTGCAAATGCACAGCAAGACATGGGTAACCATGATTGTGCCCAATAGTGGTGGTAAACCATCTGTTCTTGGTAAACCATAAACCTGTGGTAAACCATACTCTTCTTATGGGCGCATTATGCTGCTACTTATGCATGATCATCACAGTGCGTGAAATACACTTTCCATTTAAGAAGGAAATTTTAAAAAATAAAATTAATGAGAGCGGGTTAACCTTCTCGTAAATGGAGCGGTCGCTGTGCCATCGGGTGACCGTGTCCAACATGCAACAGAGGAAGCGTCCGTAGCGATGAGACTCGTTCTCTGTGCAGCAGGCCACTGAGTAGATGATAGCAGAGAACACCTGCAACCAGAGAATAAAAATTAAACTCAGGATTAAGCGAGGGCTACAATTAGCTATTAAAATGATCAAAGACTAGTTTTATAGTCATAGCAGACAGACTGCTTTCATCTCAAGACCACTGCAGTCACTGTTTAATGTTTTTACAGTTCCTCTATCCACCGTTTCCTTCTGCACGTAAATGGATTCAGACACAGAAAGGCCAGTGTTCCAAGCCTCGTCCCCACCCAAGAGGTGGACCCACTGCGAGGCCACCATGCTACCCCCTGCGCCACCCCTGTAACATTTATGTTTAAAAAAAAAAAAAAAAAGATCCTTACTCTGTCGTAGCACAGCAGGGTGCAGAAGTTGGGCGCCTTCTGCTGGTGAACCAGCTCCACGAAACGGGCGCAGTACACAGCGTCAATAGAGGAGAAGGTGCAGCGAGGGAACAAACACAGCTGCATGAACTTTGTTATTGTCTCGTTCTTTGTAGATTCTAGGCGATAAGAAATGGAAAAAACAGTCAGGTTCATTTCATATGAACCGAGACAAACAAAGCTTAATAAAATAGTATAAAAAATGCACTAAACTACATTACAAACACAAAAAATTGCATGGTGCAATTAATAGGTCAGCTGTTAACAAATGAAATCTTATTGATGGGTCATTTCAATTGATGTACCAAAAACACTAAGTGAAAGCTGGCCCCGGAAGTATTTTAGCCGACAGTGCATGTAGCACTACTACTACAAATTCTAGAATTTGGTATAGACCTATCGTTTGGTGTCATAAATATACGCCATAAGTATATTACGTACAGTAAAAAACCCCTGCGGAAATAAAATTCAACCATCCACAAAACAAAAACATTGTACGCAAAGGTTCCCTCAAAACAAATTCAAAGGTAAATTTATAATTTTGTGTATGTATATAAATTCAATATGTGATTAATCACAATATGCACACACACACATCATGAATACTTATTTTGGTTTAACAGAACTTTTTGTTCTGACACTTACTTGCCAGAATCCAGGTATCTTTTTCTTGTTTCAGGCGATGCATGACTCTCTGAACATGTTCAATTTGTTTCTTTTCCTCCTCTTGTAGCTTTTCCTGCAGAGCGGTGCACCGTTCCTTCTCCTTTCTTTTTTTATTCAAGGGCTGATTTGTTAAATATCGGGGGGAAAAAGCACAAGGAGTCATTTAGAGAACATTCATTCTTAATACTCATAATTACTGTGCAATCTATTTGTGAAGATGATGAAGCACTGCAACAACAATAAAGAAATCTGCATGTTCCGGTAAGGAGCCGTCTTTACCATCTAGTTATAGACACATACTCCCAATTAATGCAAACCTTAAAATTTTCTGCAAAGCCCTTGCAGAAAAGCTAGAGAAGGCAGTAGATCATCTTATACACCCTGACCAAACTGCACAGACTAATTAACCTGACTGATTACTCAGCCATTAATAACCAAGAAGTAACATTTGTATCAATGGATGCTGAAAAAGCTTTTGATCGAGTTAACTAGAAATTCTTACAGCGACCTTAAATAAATTTAACTTTGGACAATCCTTCATTAACTGGATCAAATCACTATAATGTTCTCCCAGTGCACGTGTTCAAACAAATAATCAAACATCATCAAGTTTTAATCTGCAAAGAGGAATCAGATGTGGCTTTGAATTTGCCTCAAACTCACAATCTTCATTTTGTAAAATAATCTCTCTGATTAACAAATACTCCTCAGTCTCTAAATACTCTATTAATCGGAGTAAGAGCACGGTTTTTCCAATTAAGTGTGATTTTCTAAACCCATGCGCCACGAAATTACATACAGGCAAGCTATGGTAATCATAGGTTTGGATCGGGAGTAATCCCAGCACCCTGAATTGGAGCTGTGGTTGCATGGTGGTCTCTGGGCAGCCAGGGCCAAGCGTCTAGTTGTGCTCTGGTAGTTGCATCTGGGGTGGCCTGATCCAGCTAGGCCTCCAGCTAAGGTCCTGGTTGGATAATGGGGGTCTCTTGGGCCTTTGGAATGCTTGTTCTCCTCTCGGTTTACACCTCAGCTTTTGGCGCACACTATGCCAGAAGCCGAGCAGAGGATGCGCTCTAACAGATGGATAGACTCTGCCCTGTAGCTTGGGCAGAGTCTGAGAACGCTCGTGATCCCTGGTGCCAGGGAACTCTTTTAGGGGCGGCATTTCTGCACCTGCCCCCTCGGTTTGGACTTCGGGGTAGTGGCAATGAGGTAAATGAGGGCCCGGGGTTGCTTGTGTTTCTCCCGCCGCCGTTATGGTCCTTTGGGCCAGCATCAACAACATGCACGTACTTTCACTCACGTGCACACTGTACCATAGTTTACTGTCTGTAGTTTCTAACTACCACTAAATATCATAGCTTAGATAACATCTGTTTATGTTCAACATTATTTATAAGTTTGTGATAGAAGGTTGTCTTTGTGTATTTCAAATTCATCTCTGATTTAAACTTTGGTTTGTTTGTTTGTTTGTTTTTCCAGACAATCCAGCAAGTTGATTGCGATGTCAAAAATTGTAACCATAGATTATCTCCTCACTTCATCCAACTTTCTTTTTTTTCTGCACTCCATTCTCTTTAAATTTATTTCTTTTAAAAAAGACGCTCCACAACTCACCATTTCAGGGTTGTCATCGATGGCTCTAATTTGAGCTTTTAGCTTGTTCATCTCACGGTCATAAGCAGCGTGAGGAACGGCCAGGTCGTACAAAGTCAGAGACCAGAAGGTTGTGTAGAAATGAGGACGGAAGTCCTCCCAGATTTTGGGCGGGTGGAGTGATACCACAGCTTCGTTCACTGGCGACATTACCTGCTCGCAGGCGATTACGTACTTGGCAACTTTCTGCTGCTGCTGCCGATTACCCTTTTCAGCCTTTTTCAACTCATCGTACTTGGCCTGAAGAAAAAAAAACAAAACAAAGGAAAAACCCATTAAAAACTCTTAAATTCAATCAAATCTTGACAAACCCAAAAAAAGATTTTAATTGTGCACTGACCGAAATCTGATGACCGTACATGGACCTGGACAGGAAGAAGGCGGCATCGTGTGGAGTGTGATACTGGGTACAAAGAACATCAATGGGGGGAACTCGCTTGACGAAATCCTCTGAGCTAAGGTTTGAGGCCAGAAACCCTCCAAACTGCAACAGTGTGTCGTGACACTGAAAGAAAAGACAGTTACAGTGTTTAAAAACAAAAGCATGACCTTTAGACCTGGGGATAGAGATACATAGAGATGCACATTGTGACCATAAAAACAAATTTAGGACGCGCATACCTGGTCGTAAAGATGTCCCACAAGTTTTAGATGTTTTTCTTGTCCCTCCTTGAAAACCACTCCATTTCGCTGTTGAGCCATGAGTAAACACAAAGGCATGGCTAACTCGTGGTCCAGGAGAGCATCTTTTAGACGTTGTGAAGACTTCTTTGTGTTTCTGATCTGGCCGAAATAACCGCCCTTGAACACCAGACACACACACGTTTACGGGATGCAATGAACCGTACCTCTGTTGAACAAGAAACACTTGTTTTACCTCAGCTTTGAGTTGCTCTCCTCCAGTCATGGCCTCCAGCTGCTCTGAGGTCATCTCATCTGTAATCTCAATCCCTGCCATTTTCTGTACCACTTCTTTCAGGATCAACAAGTCAAAACTGCAATTAAATGATACACATGCACCAGAAACATGTTTAACAGTCACATGAAGATAACTAAAATGAACTTTTTTTTTTTACAGAAACAGATTGAAGTGGCTCACCTCTTTCCTGATTTCAACTGATTGATTACATACTGGAGCAGGCCGGCCAACTCGATCGGATATTTTCGGAACACGGCTCCGCACAAACTCGCCAAGCCTTAGGTGACGAGAGGAAAAACAAAAATGTTACATGGTCATTCGAGTATTAGACAGCCTGACTGAAGCTACGCACTCTGAAGCCAAGGAGAGATGGTAGTGTCATCATGTTTCATTTTCTGTTTCTCGGGATTGGCCAGAGCTTCAATGATGCAATCTGAACATAAAAGTAAAGGGAAAAAACAAGGAAATGCAGCCCAGAGTACTTAGAAAAAAGGTATGCAACATTTTAAAGTTTAAGGATACACGCCAAAACATCATAGTTGAGCGATGTGAGGTATTTAAGAGAGTCCACCACAGGACCAATCAGGTTGTCATACCACTGGATCTGAGAAAGCATCTAATAGGATAAAGAAAAGAAAAACACAACAAAGATCTCAATGAAATGGAAGTCTTGGAATATGGCTGATTTACTAGTTCAATCAAACCATTTTTGCAAAATTATTGTTTTTGATTATTTATGTGTTCATTTTAATACAAAACAGCATTTGTTTCAGCTTCTGCAATAAGACAGTCAGAGGGAGGAAAAAAATGTTTTGACTGCCTAAGAACAGATTTTCAGCACATAGATGCTGCCAACCTCATTCAAATAGAAATAATTAGAAAATTAGGCTTACGTATTCAAAGAGAATTGTGGGATTGCTGTGGCTCAGCTTGCCAATCTGTCTGCCGGATTGTTTGACGTTCTCTTTGGTCAATCGTCTAAAGAGGTAAAAAGGGAGAAAAAGTTATGATGATATAACGAGTGATGAAAATGAAGGCTGTCGCACATTAAAGATTTGAACTTTTATCAGATAAGTGTATTTTTTTTCCCTCAAAAACAAACTATTCTTATTTAAGCATCAAACTTTTAGGGAATTTGAGAGTTTAATGAAGCGACACCATCAGTGGAAACTCCTCGGACAGCAGAAAAATATCAGACCAATAAAATGTTTTTTTTTTTTAAAAACCTAAATACTGACAAAATCTGAAAATGTTTTCTTAAAACCTACAGTAGAGCAACTAAAAAAAAAGAAAAGACTCCCTAAAAACTTACTTCATTATGTATTTGGCTCTTTCCACTGTGTGAGCTTTGACTTTGACCAACAGCGGATGGCTAAAATATGTTTCATTCTTCCACTGCCCGTATAGGCGGTACCTTGAAAACCACATACAAAGAAAGAGTTTAGAAACACCAGAAGAACTAAGCACTAAAAAAGACATTTAAATTACTTTAAAACATTTCACAAGATGCTGTTTTTCACATTTGTATTTTTCCCCCTCTATATTGTAGCGTTGCTAAGGAAAATCAGAAAATGATCCTAAGCAGAACACCAAAAACTGGATTTAATTGATGCACAGTCTTCCTTTCTGATCATAACCTTGCATGAGAATTCCCATACTGTTGTGCATTGAATAACTCAAGTGTCTTTACCTGTACTGGTAAGGGAAGAGTTTAAAGAGTCCCCACAATTCTTCCGACAAGCAAGCGTTGCAATCCATCAGTGACAAAGATGGCAGTAACACCTGGTCTGCGATGCTAAGGAAACAACTCACCAGGGTTTCCTACAAATAAAGACACGCTCATAATTAAGAAGCTCAATCAAATAAAGCCAAAGAAAATGAACTCCACATTTCAAATTTGTTATAATCAATCAGTCCATTACCTCAGCATTGTTCGTGATTTGATTCTGAAAAACAAAACCAGCAAACAATGAGTCCTCCGAAAGATAAGCGTGTTATGTACATTTATTGGGTATATGTTTTAAAATACCTCCTTCATGAAGGCCTTGCCTAAACGCACAATCTTGGCAAAAAGGATGGGGTCGTGAGAGAGGTGAGGACCAAGGTACCCCAGCATGTTGAACGTGTCCTTTTGAAGGTCCTCAAAGGTCTTGACTGGCTCAGGAACTTTTTCGCTTTTCATTGGCTGCATCGGAGTGTTTTTTGCCCCTTTTGGAACTCCAATTCTGTGGGGTACAGGATATAAAAACAATCCGTACACCATTTTAGGGACTGTGAATCAAAAACAACTCCAGAAGTAATGTTAAAACGTAGTTATACGTACCGTCTGTAGAGAGGCTCCACAGTCTGGTGCACAAGCTGGCAAAGTGCCACTGCGATGGCCTTATTTGAAGTAGCATAATGACATGGCATCTGGTCCATTATCCACTGGGCATGTTCCCAGTCCCCTAACCTGAGAAGAGCTTCCAAAAGACCGATCTTCTGGTTGTCGAGGGTCTGACCGAATTAAAAAAAAGATAGAAAAAATAAAGACATGAAACAAAACAGCAAGAAAATTTTCAAACAATGTTTCTTTCTAAAAACAACTATACAGTGCTCCGAGGCCTCCTCCTGTGCAACCATGGTCATTGCCTCTATGATCCCAGTTGATATTCAGGTTTAACTAATGTTGAATGGTAAGTATGTTTTTAAGTATTAAGAAACTTGGGTATGTAAGTGTTATACTTTTCTTGATTGGTTTGAAACACTGGATTTTCTGTGTGTAGTTTGCATGTTCTCCCCGTGTATGTGTGGGTTTCCACCGGGTACTGTGGTTTCTTCTCACCCTCCAAAAACACGCATGTTAGGCTGATTGGACGCAACAAAATTGTCCCTAGAATAGAGTGTGTGTGGACGGTTGTGTGTGGCCCCGCGACAGACTGGTGACCTGTTCGGGGGGTAGCCTGCCTATCAACTTTAATCAGCCCGAATAGGCTTCGGCACTCCCTGTGACCCGTCAGGGACATCTATGTGTAGGAGGAAAACATTGGAGGCGTTATTACTACCTTTATTGATTTATCGTCATCCTTTTCTCTGTCTCTTTCTCTGTCGTCGTTTCTCTCTGAAGACAAGACGACCATGACCAGTTTACGTGCCATCTGTTTAGCCTCAGAAATATCTAGTCTGTGCTCCTCTAACATAGAGCAGTCCTGTGGCAGGAGCTGGAATGAAACACACGAAGACGACAGACAGTAAACACTCAATATCAGAGATCTTCACAGTTAAAAGTAGTGCTGACAAGAGATTGAAAGAAACAATGACTTGATAAATGGAGTGTATCTTGTGTTTACATGCATAGTAAATGAAGAGTAAAAAATCAGCAGCATTTCTTACATGAGCATAGAGGTCTGAAAGATCCACCAATTTGTGGTGCAGTAGAGAGGCAGCTACGTGGTAAAGGGCTTTTGGAGTTACCTCGTTAGGTGCCTGAAAAAAGAAATCAAAATGTGAATAAAAATATATGCAAAATTAACAAAAAATAAAATTAAGATATACATAAAAAATAAATTCTCCTGTTCACTGTTGTAAATGAGTGATTTTCTTTGCACTTATCTTTAGATGAGCGAGTGCTCTATCAGCAGAATTATATGAAGCTACAAACCTAAAGATTAATGTTATGTCACTTTAGCTTAGATTATTAACTTAATCAACTAATCCATGGTAAACAGTCCAATAAACTTCAAAAACAAATACTACAATTTCAATACACATTGCGGTTTGAAAATTTAGGCACCCCTGGTTATAAAAAAAGATGGAAAAAATCTCCAAAAAGGCATTTAATCACATATGAGACTGTCTTATGTCACAAAAACTTAATTTTCCACTCCATCATTTTCACTTTCAAAATAACAGATAACAAAATAAAGTGTCCCCAAAAGTTAGGGAACCCTGCAGCGGTAATACCCTCGATGGCCCCCTTTTGGAAAGTTGAAACATGAGAGTCTCATGGATTGTTTTCAGTCATCATCAGAGACCAAGAAATGTCAATTTCAAAGGTTTTAAATGCAAAAAAACCTAGTTTGATTTATAACAACAATTAGCATCATGAGTTCATCCAAGCAGTTGTCTAGAACAGTGATCCCCAACCACAAGGCCGAGGACCACAACCGGTCCGTGGGTCATGTTGTACCGGGTTGCACAGAAAGAAGAAATAACTTCCATTACTTTCATTTGTTTTATTATTTAAGTTTTTTTTCTTAAGAGAGTAACTCTTAAGAAGCACTCTACAGGTTTCGGGCCAAAATGGGACTGCCTGATTCCCACATTTTAATGGGAACAGTGTTGTTGTTTTCTCAACTAAGCCAATTTATTTAGAGTGTGCCATCTCGTGAGAAAACATCAGAATTGCAGGAGAAATAAAAAAAACTAACAGTTTTGTTAACAGTTGGAGCAAAACAAGCTCAGGATTCTCCCTGATTATGTTTTACTGTGAAGAGCCTCATTAATATTTTTATGCTCTTTGTTTTTGTTGTATTTTTAGGATATGTTTTAATGTTACCACAGCAACCAGAGTGCCTTAGAGCGCAGAGAATATTACTAATGTTACAAAGACGCTGCTAATAAAGCTCCTCATGAAGACAATGTGGATTTAAGTTTATTATTGGTATAAATAAAATACCAGTTATTAACGCCGGTCTATTTACTTTTTCAGCTAAACTTTAAACCGGTCCGTAAAAATATTTTTAGACACGAAACCGGTCCAGAAAAGGTTGAGGACCACTGTCTACAACAGGGATGGGCAAACTTTTTGATTCGCGGGCCACATTAGGTTCTAACATTTGACCAAGGGGCCGGAACAGGAGCAGATGAACGTCATGCTTTGGTAAACGAGCGCGCTACATATGGAAAGCCATTGGGGTTGCTACATGCACGTAATCTAGCGCACTAAAGTTTAAATCAAGCGCACTAGTGCTTAAAAAAAACATGCATCTCGCATGCTAGGTTTAAAATGCAGGTTGGAAATCTAACACACATGTTTACATGCATGTATTGGCCCCAATGGCTTTCCATACCTGCGCACTGTTTATTTTGACAATGTGTGCATCACGGAAACACACATTTTAATGGGAACAGTGTTGTTGTTTTCTCAACTAAGCCAATTTATTTAGAGTGTGCCATCTCGTGAGAAAACATCAGAATTGCAGGAGAAATAAAAACCTAACAGTTTATTTATTCAATTTTTTTCAAGCCAGATTAAAACATTTAACTGACTGCATGTGGCCCGCTGGCCGTAGTTTGCCTACGCCTGGTCTAAAACACTGAAACTGAATATAGTTGATGCTCATAAAGTCGGACAAGGCTACAAAGAATTTTCAGATGCCTCTATCCTCTGTTCAGAATGTATTTAAAAAAAAAACACAATAATGGTTGTCCTGGAGTCATCAGAAGAAAACCTCGTCTACGTCCTAATCACAAAAACTGGTCTACAAAAAAAATTTACAAGCTGTGATACTTGCCATAAGGAGCCGTAGACACAATGTGGAAAATTATAAAAAATAATTAGACAGGAAGAGCAACTTTGACGGGAAAAAAATTATTATTTCAAGTAAAAATGATTGAAATAGTATCTAACTTTTTGCGACAATTCTTCCATCTTTTCTTAGCTTATCTTAGCACATCACTACTTACCATTTTTACATAGGGTGCCTAAACTTTCTAAACCCACTATTATCATATTAAACATTTAAACGGTGAAATTTCACCTGGTAGAATGACAACTTGAAACCAAGGATGTGACACAGAGTGACACTTTCACACATGTAGGACTTGATTAGGGCTAGGAAAAACTCGTTTTGTTCTGATCGGCTGACATATACTTCCAAAATGATGTCCAAAACTCGATTAGGGTCCAGATTGAAACAACCTAGAATAGAAAAGAAGAGGATTAGCAAAGTCTTTTTTTTTTTTCTTTTTCTCATACTTAATTCCTCCCTCAATAGGTAAATTTCTGTGCTGCATTACACCGCAGAAGGCTGCCTGGACGGCACCTATGGTGGGAGAAACAGGGGTTAAGTTTAAAGAGTTTGGGTGTCATTCTCGGCAGTAGTCTTTCTTTCACCTCCCACATAAACACCATCACCCGCTCGACGAATTTCCATTTACGCAACATACAGCGTGTCCCTCCCTCACTCCTCAGTCCACTGCTGTACTCATTCACAGTCTTGTAACTTCCCGCCTGGACTACTGTAACTCTCTTCTGTTTGGTCTCCCACAAAAAACTCTCCATAAACAGCAACTGGTTCAAAATTCAGCTGCTCGTATCATAACACACACTCCCTCTATAAACTACATCACACCCGTCCTACAAAAACTCTACTGGCTCCCCATTCCATACCGCATACAATACAAAATCCTGCTCTATGCATTCAAATCATTACACAGCCTTGCACCTCCATATTTCTCTGACCTTCTCCATGTGGCCACACCTGCTCGCTCTCTCCGCTCCTCCTCCTCTATTCAGTTTTCTGTCCCCTCTGCCCGTCTTGTCACTATGGGGAGCAGAGCTTTCAGCCGCTCTGCTCCTCGTCTCTGGAACTCACTCCCTCCTGACCTCCGCAACACTAACACACTCTCACATTTCAAATCTGGATTAAAAACTCATCTTTTTCAACGGGCTTATTCTCTTTCTTAAATCTATGTTTTTTATACTGATAAATGTTTAAATTTGTATGTATTTAATATTTTATGTTGTTTTTAACTATTACTGGATTTTTTTATATTTTTAATGTGATGTACGGCGACCTTGAGTGCCTAGAAAGGCGCCTTAGAAATAAAATGTATTATTATTATTATTATTAGGTGTTTTCCCCAAAGACATCTAGACATGAGCTCGGTGGGATTCGAACCGGGGAATCGCCGGTCCAAGGGCAAACTTTCTACCACTGAACTATCGCCTCCCCCAATAGACAATTATTATTCTCAATCAACCACATCAAAAATATGTCCATACAGATATTTTTAGGGAAATTTAAAAAAAAAAAAAACTTTTGAATGGCATTAGCAAAGTTGAGAAAATATTATCTAAGCTGCAAAGCTAGACCCAGTTAAGCAGGTCTTATGAAAGTTATGAATCAAAAATGAAAAATATTGTAAAATCAACACAGGCAGAAGAAATTTGAAGTTTCACTGGAGACATAAGAGATATTAAAAATATTTGTAAATAATAATGTTGTGACTCGATTCGTGTTGGAAATTTGGCTTCATGTTGAGTACAATTTTAAAACGAGAAATAATCTTCCTCTTCCTCAATTCTGGCCCATGAACTTAAGAAATGAACAGGAATGGAATACAGATCCCGTTTGGCACTGCTACCCGATTCGTATTTATTACCGGACCGAAAACTTTCAGCCTTATCAGTATTCTTAACGGTATCGGCGGAGCAAGAGAGCAAACACAGTGCGCATTACCGTATTTTCCGCACTATAAGGCGCACCTAAAAACCTTTAATTTTCTCTAAAGTCCACGATGCGCCTTTTAACCCGGAGCGCCTTATATATGGATTAATATTGAGCTACAACAGGTGTCGCAACCGCGGTAAGCAGCCGCCGACTCCATTTTCTCCCGTAGAAGAAGTAGTGCACGGTGCATGCTGGGATATATGAAACAGGGTCTCATTTCCATTTGTCTGTTTATGTAAAGACCCTAAAATGGCTCCTACCAAGAGAAACTGTTACGCCGCAGAGTTTAAACTCAAGGCGATTGGTCACGCAGTAGAACACGGGAATAGAGCTGCAGCCAGAGAGTTTAACATCAATGAATCAATGGTGAGGAAGTGGAGGAAGCAAGAGGATGCGCTGCGCCAACTAAGTAAGACTAAACAGAGTTTATCTTTAATGGAAGATAAACTGTGTCACGAAAATACTAATAACTTTATCTCGGAGAAAATAATAAAACAGCTGTTTTTTTCATTTTGGGAGTAAATGGAGTTGTCAGAAAGCTGTTTTGTAATTGTTAATACAGTCTGACTGACCTATCTGACTGTTTTTTTTTACATTCCCTTTAGCGCAGCACCATCTAATGGATGAATACTGTAACCCCAGCCTTTACTGTAGCGCCTTATAATGCCGTGCACCATATATATGGAAAAAGTTTTAAAATATGTCATTCATTGAAGGTGCGCCTTATAGCGCAGGAAATACGGTACTTTTTTCCCCGTTTGCCTCTCAAACAGTTTTTCAACCTTTTTAATTCCTTCCGGTCCCTTCGTAAAATACAATTTCATAATAATAATAATAAAAAAAGTAACTTTCTTTAATGTGAATTTACAATGTGACCGAAATAAATAAATAAATAATAATAGGGCACATTTTTCTATTGAAAAAAATTATGAGGCAAAACACCAAGCAAAAATGTTAAAAACTATTTTATATAGCCACCTATTTTAACAACAAACAGAGATCAAATTAACACATCAAAACCTATCTTGTCATCTTTTATGATTCTTCTGGGGTAAAAAAAAAAAAAAAAAAGCAGAGAAGAAGAGTGGGTTGCTATGGTTACAGTATACTACTTATCAAGGGCAACCCAGCCTGTCTCTGACTAAAATGACAGGAATTTATACTGATAGTTAAATAAATACGCTTTAATTCTCTCTCTTTTTTTTTTTTTTTATTAAAAACACAAATACCATGAGATCAACCAAAACAACCTTTGGGAGCTACCAGTAAATCCTGATCACCGTACGAGGTGAAATAGAATCAATTCCCACGAAACACCAGATGATCTCTCACGGTAAACTAGTGTGCCGCGGAACAGTGGTTAAAAAAACGCTAATCTAAACTATGGTCGGTCTCCCTCTGCTGCACTGAAAATAGTGTGTTACTAACGGGGCGGGGAGCAGGTTTTCTTCCTGCTTCCTGCTCAAGAATAGGCTCTGGTATCCTGCGCGGCCCCATTAGAAACAAGCGACTCAGAAGATGAAATGAAACAAATTACAAGCAACAACAGAATATGAGAGCAGTAAAGTTGTATAAAAAGATCAAAAGTGTGGTTGTATTTCTTTAAAGTTAATTCAGGAAAAAACAAAAATTTCACTCAAAGATGGAAACACCAGCAAATTAAACAAACGCTGAAATGTGAAATAATCAACAGGAAAGATGCCCGTTGTTTGAGAAAGCCAGTACCGTTGAATCAACAGGTAGTTTGTCTTCCTCTGCTTGTTTTTAAAATAAAAAGTATCGATTAGATACCAGCATGATAAGTGGTATCGATGAGAGTACTAGTATTGATAACCATCCCGAAATATGAGCCAATAGGAGCACGACTTATCAAAACACTTATCAAAGACAATAGTTTTAAAATTTCCACCAACTTACAGTGCCTTGCGAAAGTATTCAACCCCCTTGAACTTTGCGACCTTTTGTCACATTTCAGGCTTCAAACATAAAGATATACAACTGGAATTTTTTGTGAAGAATCAACAACAAGTTGGACACAATCATGAAGTGGAACGAAATGTATTGGTTATTCCAAAACTTTTTATCAAAGAAAAAATGGAGAAATAGGGCGTGCAAAAGTATTCAACCCCTTTACTTTCAGTGCAGCAAACTCTCTCCAGAAGTTTTGTGAGGATCTCTGAATGATCCAATGTTGACCTAAATTACTAATGATTATAAAAAGAATCCACCTGTGTGTAATCAAGTCTCCATATAAATGCATCTGCACTGTGTTAGTCTCAGAGGTCAGTTTAAAGTGCAGGGAGCACCATGAAGAACAAGGATCACACCAGACAGGTCCAAGATAATGTTGTGGAGAAGTTCAAAGCTGGATTTGGATACAAAAAGATTTTCCAAGCTCTAAGGATCCCAAGGAGCACTGTGCAAGTGATAATACTGAAATGGAAGGAGTATCAGACCACTGCAAATCTACCAAGACCTGGCCATCCTTCTAAACTTTCAGCTCATACAAGGAGAAGACTGATCAGAGATGCAGCCAAGAGGTCCATGATCACTCTGGATGAACTGCAGAGATCTACAGCTGAGGTGGGAGACTCTGTCCATAGGACAACAGTGAGTCATATACTGCACAAATCTGACTTTCATGGAAGAGTGGCATCCATAAAAAGTGTTTGTTTAACTCCCACCGACCCGGCGACGGGACACTTGTTGGTTTTTGGTTTTTTTTCCACTCATAGACACTTATTCTTAGTTCAACTCCACTAAGTTGTACCTCATTTTAAAGCTAAGACTTTCAAGAAAACGATCATAGCATCCATTCTTATGTTTTCACTAGTTTCAAGAAGAAATAGCTAACTATCCGCAAACAAAATCAAACTGTTTGGAGAGCATTTCTCACCTATGATCCAGTCGTAATGGGCTCAGACAGGTTCAATCTTCATGTGATTGGTCTCATTTTGTCCGTAACAATCCACAAAATAACTATATAAAATTGTATTTTCTCAAAAGTTAACCAGTTTGGATAAAAACTCCAGAAAACGTGTTTTTTTTTTTTTCTGCGAGAAATCGTAGCGGTAGCGTTCCAATCTCCATAGTAACTGCCAAGCTGTGTTTTTAACTTCATCCTGGGTATGTTTCTTTTCTTCACGAAGTTATCTACAAAATGAGACCGTTCGCAAAATATTCCGATCAAGGGTTTGTTTTTTACAAGGCTTTGAATGAAGCAAGCGCTTCTCCTTCAGCTAATAGCACTGCTAGCATGTTAGCTTCTAGCGGGCTAACGACGTCACTTACAAATATATGATTAGCCTATAAAGGAAAGCTGATACGTCCACCTTCAAAACGAGGGGATTGGTCCAAAACCGGACCAATAACCAAGCTTGTTATTCAGGTGCATAACGGGAATTTACAATGTAAACAGTCCGCCATCTTTGTGCGTAAAAGACGCATGCTCCAGCTGTATGAGGGGGAGACAGGCTGGGTGAGATGATCAAAGATTGAAAGATTTATTTATTTTTAGTTTATTTTCCACTTTTCTTTTGGCAAACTATATTTCTGGGGTTTTGGAGCATATTTTTTATCTGAAAATTTTTTATTGTGCATGATTTTTATGAAAAAAAAAAAAAATTATAATTACAGCCAAAATGATCTAAATAAAAAAAATTAATAAATTAAAAAAAGGGAAAAAAAAAAATCTGGGAGATTTTTAAAGTCACAGAAACACTAAAATGCATTTTTTTATGACTAAAAAAGTGATAGAATGGCAAAAATTTAATTTGTTGCTTGTTCAGATTAGACATTTTTATACTGTTACGACCCTGGGGTCGTGGCCCTTTAAATCTTTCTGCCTGTTTGTCCTGACAGGAACTGGAGCTGCGGTTGGCCCCGCCCTCTGAAACAAGATGGCTGCTGGCTGTTCTCTGCTCACAACGCCAGTCTGATCCTCTGCCATTCTTTTGTTTTACTGTACCTGTAGTATTATTCTTTGTAATAAATCTCTTTAAACCTTTTACTTTGTGTGGCCTTCCCCTTATTGTTGCTGCTTTTGAGCCAGAGAAGCAACAAATGGGGGCTCGTCCGGGATCAGATCAATTGGGTAAGTTAAAGTCTGTATAAAAATTTTTTTTGTTTTGAAATTGGAAATTCGTCTTCACTGAATTTGGTTACTTTGGATTGGTTTTGTCTCATCTTGAGTTCAGTTTGGAGACGTTTGGTTATTTAGTCGGTTGGTTGGCTATTTTGACTGCTAATCAAATCAGGCTGGGGGAGACCACACAGGTGTGGGTGATTTCTTTGTTCTGAGTTAAATTGAGTTTGGTTTGGCTGTTGCTCAGGGTGTGTGGGACCAGTTAACACTTTGTGGCAGACCTTAGTTTTGTTTGGAATTTGAAGCCTACATTATTTTTTTTGTTAGTATTTTTGAGCACATGCTGGGGGTTGGGGCTTACCCTGTTAGGATTTAGAAGTGTTGTCTCTTTATGAGATTCACTTGTTTTTTGTTTTGCAATAGGCATTTAGAGTGGAGGTACGTGCGGGTTGCAGCATCCCACTACCCTTACCCTACGTCGGCTCGGGAGCGCGCCGTGGTATTAGTACTTGTACTGTACCGCTGGAATGTATGGGGCTGGTTAGCAGCCTCAAGCGCATAAATACCCACCGCCAGGCCTCCTGAAGACTAGGGGTGAGTTTAGTTAGATTCTGGTTAGGTAGTTAGTGGGGAAACCTCAACTCTGTGCTCTAGTTAGTTTTTTTTTACATCAAACATGTCATCTGTGGAGGATTTTACGGAGTCCCCTACTGAGGAGATGTTAAATGGCTTTACTAAAGAACAACTATTGCAGTTGGTTGAGTATTATTCCGTTGATATTGGTGCTAGAAAACTGAAAGATGAGATAAAGTTGTGTTTGTGGTCTGTTTTGGTACGTGATGGGATTTTGCCAGGGAAAGTTGGTCTAACCAACCCTGAGGTTAAAGATATTTTGACATTTGAACAAAAAGAGCGGTTGCTTTTGTTAGAAATGGAGAGGGAGAAGATAGCTTTGGAAAGGGACAGGGTGCAGTGTGAGCAGCAAATGGAGAAGGAGAAGATAGCTTTGGAAAGGGAGCAGATGAGAGTAGCTTTGGAAAGGGACAAGTTACAGTTTGAGAGGGAGAGGCTTAGTTCTACTTCCGTTCGAAGTGAGTCTGATGTGGTTTCTAATTTGCGTCTTGTCCCAAAGTTTGATGAAAAGGATCCGGGTACATTCTTCGTACTTTTTGAACGTGTTGCTGATTCCAGAAGTTGGCCGGATGATTTGAGGGTTGTAATGTTGCAGTCAGTTTTTACAGGGAAGGCCCAGGTAGCCTATTCTGCTTTGAGTGACCACGACAGTCAGGACTATAAACTTGTTAAGGAAGCGGTGTTGAAAGCATATGAGTTGGTTCCAGAAGTTTATAGGCAACGTTTTAGATCTTGGAGGAAGGGTGAAAACCAGTCTCATGTTGAGTTTGTCAAGGACTTAAACAAGCATTTTCACAGGTGGTGTTCTTCTTTGGAGGTTTCTTCGTATGATAAGCTTTGTAATCTTATGGTTCTTGAACAATTTGTCGATTGTGTTCCGCCAGAAGTTGCCACTCATATTAGAGAACGTCGAGTAGTTACTGTTTCAGAAGCTGCTACGATAGCTGATGACTATGTTTTGGCTCACAAGGGTAACTTTAGGAAGAGTGTTTCTACTACTTTTTCTACTGGTACTTCTGTTACTCCTACCAGGAGTAACAACTTCGAGACTAGGAGCCCTAGTGCTTTTAGAAAGTCGGGGCAAAGTTGTAACTACTGTCGTGGGGAAGGTCATTGGAAGATTGATTGTCCCGTTTTGCAAAGGAAAAGTGGTCAAGTGAGATCTAAGACTGTTAAACCTGCGGTTTTCACTGTTCAGGCAAAATCTCAGTGCTTGGGCCCAGTTGTGGAATCCAAATGTTTTTCTGGTCTCGACTCTTTTGTTTCTGATGGGTTTGTGTCACTTTGTGGTGATCATAGGAAAGTCCCAGTGAAAATTTTGAGGGATACAGGTGCTACAGACTCGTTTGTTCTTTCTTCGGTCTTGCCTTTTTCAGAAGAGACAAGTACAGGTGATTGTGTCCTGGTGGGAGGTGTTAGTTTGGTACCACTTAGTGCCCCGTTGCATAGGATCTTTCTGTCTAGTGGTTTTGTGGAAGGAAATGTGCGGGTTGCTGTTCGACCAGAATTGCCGGTAGAGGGCGTTGCTGTGATCTTGGGTAATGACTTGGCTGGTGACCGGGTGTGGCCTGTAGAGTGTCCTATCAAAGTTTCAGTTCCAGCAAAAGTTCCTGATTCCTGTGAGCGGAACTTTCCTGAGGTGTTCACTGCTTGTGCTGTCACCGGGGCCATGGCAAAGGCTAAGTCTGAAACATCAGAAGAATGTTGCCCTAACTCAGATGTTCAGTTTGATTTACCTCAAATGTTTTCTATTTCCCAGCAGGAGTTAATTGCTGAACAGAAAGCGGATGTGTCACTGACTGCGCTGTTTGATAAAGTCCAACCTTCATCGGAACTTCGAAGCTCTGCATCTGGGTATTTCCTTCAGGGTGAGGTATTGGTTAGGAAATGGCAGCCTCAGGGTTCTGATCTTTTGGGTAATCCGTGTTTGCAGATAGTCGTTCCTACAAAATTTAGAGAAAGGGTGTTGTCTTGTTCGCATGACCAAACAGGCCATTTGGGAGTAAAGAAAACCTATAGTCATGTGCTTAGGTATTTCTTTTGGCCCCTTCTCAAACGTGATGTTGCCAAGTATATTAGGACTTGCCATATTTGTCAAATTTCTGGCAAACCGAATCAGGGAATTAAGCCTGCACCTCTTAAGCCGATACCTGCTGTTGAAAATCCGTTTGAGCATTTGATTATTGATTGCGTTGGACCTTTGCCAAAGTCTAAATCAGGCTCTCAGTATTTGCTGACGGTTATGTGTTTGGTCACTCGGTATCCAGCTGCGTATGCGCTTCGCAATATAACTGCTAAGGCGGTTGTAAAAGCTCTTACTCAGTTTATTTCAGTTTTTGGCATCCCTAAAATCATTCAGAGTGACCAAGGGTCTAATTTTTCGTCTCACCTGTTTGCCCAAGTCTTGGACCAGCTTAAGGTGAAACATAATCAGGCTTCGGCTTACCACGCCCAGAGCCAAGGTGCTCTAAAGAAAACCTATAGTCATGTGCTTAGGTATTTCTTTTGGCCCCTTCTCAAACGTGATGTTGCCAAGTATATTAGGACTTGCCATATTTGTCAAATTTCTGGCAAACCGAATCAGGGAATTAAGCCTGCACCTCTTAAGCCGATACCTGCTGTTGAAAATCCGTTTGAGCATTTGATTATTGATTGCGTTGGACCTTTGCCAAAGTCTAAATCAGGCTCTCAGTATTTGCTGACGGTTATGTGTTTGGTCACACGTTATCCAGCTGCGTATGCGCTTCGCAGTATAACTGCTAAGGCGGTTGTAAAAGCTCTTACTCAGTTTGTTTCAGTTTTTGGCATCCCTAAAATCATTCAAAGTGACCAAGGGTCTAATTTTTCGTCTCACCTGTTTGCCCAAGTCTTGGACCAGCTTAAGGTGAAACATAATCAGGCTTCGGCTTACCACGCCCAGAGCCAAGGTGCTCTGGAGAGATTCCATCAGACTCTTAAATCATTGTTTCGTTCGTATTGTACAGAGTTGCAGAAGGATTGGGAGGAGGGTTTGCCGTGGTTGCTGCTTGCAGCTAGAGAAGTCTGTCAGGAGAGTACGGGTTTTAGTCCAAATGATTTGGTGTTTGGCCATAAAGTTCGGGATCCATTAGCAGTATTTCACGACAACTGGGTTTCAAAGCAACCCCCTGGTAAGGTTTTGTTGCCTGTTGTAGGGTCACCGTTTCAGGCCAAATTTCATGGCGCTGGGCTCTTTTCCTTCAGCCCTACCACCTGGATATCAAGCACATCAGGGGCACGAATAGTGTGCTCGCTGATGCTTTGACTCGGGCTCCATTGGATTGACTTGGCCCAGTTGGCTCCAGGTGGTTCCCACGAATGGCTTGAGATGTGGAACTGGAGGTTGCACTCTTCAACATTATGATAAGTATTTCACACCTTGATTAACAGGGTAGAACCCTGTTCTTTAGGGGGGGAGTGTTACGACCCTGGGGTCGTGGCCCTTTAAATCTTTCTGCCTGTTTGTCCTGACAGGAACTGGAGCTGCGGTTGGCCCCGCCCTCTGAAACAAGATGGCTGCTGGCTGTTCTCTGCTCACGACGCCAGTCTGATCCTCTGCCATTCTTTTGTTTTACTGTACCTGTAGTATTATTCTTTGTAATAAATCTCTTTAAACCTTTTACTTTGTGTGGCCTTCCCCTTATTGTTGCTGCTTTTGAGCCAGAGAAGCAACAATACTAAAAGGTCAATAAATCAAACACTTTTGTACCTAGAGATCTGAAACTTTACACAGTTGTTGTCAACAAGATTATTATCATACATATGGAAGGAATTATGCCTACTAAGAAGTATGTCTTGGCTAGGGACATTGGAAAATGAACAACATTAGACGATTTTGTTTACAATTTTTTTTATGTTTGAACTACTGTAGGATAGGTTCTGAAGCTCTGACACTCTTCATGTACATATCTACAGAAACTAGAAGGTCTAAGTTTTATTGTGATGTATAGTACAAGCATGTGACTTGAAAGATGTTGCTGTAATAAGCAATGGCATTTGGGTATGTCCAACTATTGTGCACAGCTCAAAGATAGGTGGGTGTAAAGAGAGCAGCCCTAAAACAATATAAAAAAAACAAACCAACTAAGTGGGGCTATAAACTTTTTGTGCTTGCTGACTCTGCCACAGGATATACATGGAACTTTTTTGTGTACGAAGGCAAGGCTTCTGACACTGGGAAAGGATTGAGTTATGACTGTAATGTCTCTAACGGATATTGAAAACCTAGGAACTGGATATCACCTCTTTGCTTCACTGTGGCACTATCAGAACCAACCATGTTGGGTTTCCTAGAACCACTTTGACACAGTTGGAGTTCTGAATCCAACTGATTAGAGAACTTTGTCAGAGTGTTCCCAAACATCTGTCTGCTACTGCAGGGAGACGACGGTAATAATTTTACTACAATTCTCAATATCATTTAGTTGCACAAAAGAAAGATTTTTTTATGTATATCTATTTTTTTGTTATTGAAGATTCTTTTTTTAACATCTGAGGTCTTAGTTTTATCTAAATGAAACATATCATTTATCCAGTTGTATATTTCATTTCTTGTACATGATTTTTATGGAAAAATTTATAATTACAGTAAAAAATATTAAAATATACATTAAAAAAATTATGAAAAAAAATTATCTGTGGGAGGCATTCAAAGTCACAGAAACACTAATATGCATTTTTTATGACTAAAAAAGTGATAGAATGGCAAAAATTCACTTTGGCACATTTTGGCACAGATTTGGACAGCTTGTGCTGAATGGACACTTTTTATAGTAAAAGGTCAATAGGTCAAAAACACTTGTACCTAGAGATCTGAAACTTTACACAGTTGTTGTCAACAAGATTTTTGTCATACAAATGGAAGGAATTATGCCTACTAAGAAGTATGTCTTGGCTAGGGACATTGGAAAATGAAAAAAATTAGGCGAGGCTAAAATTCTACAATTTTTTTTATGTTTGAACTACTGTAGGATAGGCTCTGAAATTCTGACACTCTCCATGTACATATCTACAGAAACTGGAAGGTCTAAGCTTTATTTTGATGTATAGGACAAGCATGTGACTTGAAAGATGCTGCTGTAATAAGCAATGGCATTTGGGTATGTCCAACTATTGTGCACAGCCCGAAAATAGGTGGGTGTTAAGAGGTTAAAATCTCTCCAACAAAAGTCTTAGCTACAAATAAAAGTGGTACTTGTTTGTCAGGTCAAATTCTTGTTTACAGTGCCTTGCGAAAGTATTCAACCCCCTTGAACTTTGCGACCTTTTGTCACATTTCAGGCTTCAAACATAAAGATATACAACTGGAATTTTTTGTGAAGAATCAACAACAAGTTGGACACAATCATGAAGTGGAACGAAATGTATTGGTTATTCCAAAACTTTTTATCAAAGAAAAAACGGAGAAATAGGGCGTGCAAAAGTATTCAACCCCCTTAAGTTAATTCTTTGTATCGCCTCCTTTTGCTGCGATTACAGCTATAAGTCTTTTGGGGTATGTCTCTATCAGTTTTGCACATTGAGAGACTGACATTTTTGCCCATTCGGCCTTGCAAAACAGCTCGAGCTCAGTGAGGTTGGATGGAGAGCGTTTGTGAACAGCAGTTTTCAGTTCTTTCCACAGATTCTCTATTGGATTCAGGTCTGGACTTTGACTTGGCCATTCTAACACCTGGATATGTTTATTTGTGAACCATTCCATTGTAGATTTTGCTTTATGTTTAGGATCATTGTCTTGCTGGAAGACAAATCTCCATCCCAGTCTCAAGTCTTTTGCAGACTCCATCAGGTTTTCTTCCAGAATGGTCCTGTATGTGGCTCCATTCATCTTCCCATCAATTGTAACCATCTTCCCTGCCCCTGCTGAAGAAAAGCAGACCCAAACCACGATGCTGCCACCACCATGTTTTACAGTGGGGATGGTGTCTTCAGGGTGATGAGCTGTATTGCTTTTACACCAAATATAATGCTTTACATTGTTGCCAAAAAGTTCGATTTTGTTTTCCTCTGACCAGAGCACCTTCTTCCACATGTTTGGTGTGTCTCCCAGGTGGCTTGTGTCAAACTTTAACCTCTTAACACCCACCTATTTTCGGGCTGTGCACAATAGTTGGACATACCCAAATGCCATTGCTTATTACAGCAGCATCTTTCAAGTCACATGCTTGTACTATACATCAAAATAAAGCTTAGACCTTCCAGTTTCTGTAGATATGTACATGGAGAGTGTCAGAATTTCAGAGCCTATCCTACAGTAGTTCAAACATAAAAAAAATTGTAGAATTTTAGCCTCGCCTAATTTTTTCATTTTCCAATGTCCCTAGCCAAGACATACTTCTTAGTAGGCATAATTCCTTCCATTTGTATGACAAAAATCTTGTTGACAACAACTGTGTAAAGTTTCAGATCTCTAGGTACAAGTGTTTTTGACCTATTGACCTTTTACTATAAAAAGTGTCCATTCGGCACAAGCTGTCCAAATCTGTGCCAAAATGTGCCAAAGTGAATTTTTGCCATTCTATCACTTTTTTAGTCATAAAAAATGCATATTAGTGTTTCTGTGACTTTGAATGCCTCCCACAGATAATTTTTTTTCATAATTTTTTTAATGTATATTTTAATATTTTTTACTGTAATTATAAATTTTTCCATAAAAATTATGCACAAGAAATGAAATATACAACTGGATAAATGATATGTTGTGTATGACAACAACTGTGTAAAGTTTCAGATCTCTAGGTACAAAAGTTTTTGATTTATTGACCTTTTAGTATAAAAATGTCTAATCTGAACAAGCAACAAATTGAATTTTTGCCATTTTATCACCTTTTTAGTCATAAAAAATACATATTAGTGTTTCTGTGACTTTAAAAACCTCCCACAGATCTTTTTTTTTTATTATTATTTTTTTTATTTACATAATTTTTGCTGTAATTATAATTTTTTTTTCCATAAAAATCATGCACAATAAAAAATTTTCGGATAAAAAATATGTTCCAAAACCCCAGAAATATAGTTTGCTAAAAGAAAAGTTGAAAATAAACTAAAAAATCTTTCAATCTGTGATCACCTCACTCACTCAGTGTCTGCTCCTCATTCGCGTCATGACGCACAAAAATGGCGCCGTTTGTTTTGATAAAATTTCCGTTACGCAGTTGAATAACACGCGATTCTATTGGTCCGGTTTTGAACCAATCCCCTCGTTTTGAAGGTCGAAGTATCAGCTTTCTTTATTGGCTAATCATATATTTTTAAGTGACGTCGTTAGCCCGCTAGAAGCTAACATGCTAGCAGTGCTGTTAGCTGAACGAGGAGCGCTTGATTCATTCAAAGCCTTGTAAAAAACAAACCCTTAATCGGAATATTTTGCGAAAGGTCTCATTTTGTAGATAACTTCGTGAAGAAAAGAAACATACCCAGGATGAAGTTAAAAACACAGCTTGGCAATTACTATGGAGATTGGAACGTGACTGCTACGATTTTTCGCAGAAAAAAAAAAATCACGTTTTCTGGAGTTTTTCTCCAAACTGGTTTACTTTTGAGAAAATACAATTTTATATAGTTATTCTGTGGATTGTTACGGACAAAATGAGACCAATCACATGAAGATTGAACCTGTCTGAGCCCATTACGACTGGATCATAGGTGAGAAATGCGCTCTAAACAGTTTGATTTTGTTTGCGGATAGTTAGCTATTTCTTCTTGAAACTAGTGAAAACATAAGAATGGATGCTATGATCGTTTTCTTGAAAGTCTTAGCTTTAAAATGAGGTACAACTTAGTGGAATTGAACTAAGATTAAGTGTCTTTATGAGTGAAAAAAAAAACAAAAACCCACAAACGTACCGTGGGCGGGTCAGTGGAAGTTAAGAGGTTAATGTGAGGTGACAATTAGGAAAGAACCCAGCCTGAACACAAACATTTCCATTGAAAATTGGTGTTATTCATTGCTAATATTTGTGCCTAGGTTTGTGTGCGTTTTTAAAAAAAAGCGTTATTTAGTTCATTTCGAGGAACTTTTATACATAATTTAGTTTTGAATTCAGTTGTGGGTTGTGGTTAGTCCCACCTCAGACTCATTTGAATCTCATTTTCTAATTATTAGCTGTGATTATGCACAACTGCTTCAGCCCTAAAGTAAACCACTCTCATATTTTTTTGCTATGTCCCTGAATAGATACTTAGAAACTCATCCAGTCATGTATCAGGGGAATGTTTCCAGTGTGCTATGCGAAAAAGATACATATTTACTCAAAGTAATGTTAGCAGCCTGCAAGAAAGAAATCACAAAAAACAGTATAAAAACAGAAATACCTAAATTTGAAGATTGGAAACAATTGTAAACCAGATATTTGAAATGGAACTGATGAAACGCGAATTGAGGACTCAACAGAACAATGTGAGAGAAATGGACAAAAAGGATGAAAAACATATCAATGCCTTAAAAATTTGGATTACATTTTAAAAACAAAATAAAAAAAGCAGAAAACAGCATCCCATACCAATCTGCAAAGAGTAAAGAAAAAATGAGAAATAGGAAAAAATGTTCTTCTTACCTATAAGGGATTTGATATTTTCCAAGACGGTCTGGCTTGGGATACCTCCAATAACATCCTGGCCGAGCTCAGTGATTAGTTTGGCATATCCTTCGTTCTCCTCCCTTAATAAGTTAAACTTTTGTTGTTTATAACTATTAGAAAAAATGTTGAAATAATTTTAGATGTCTATGAAAAGTCGCTGCAAGCGGCTACACAACACAAGGTCACACAAAGTGCTGAACAGAACAAATAATTATTTATTTATTATTTATTTATATAATTTATTTGTCTTTACAATTATATCACAATGCTTAATCAACTTACAACAACTTTGTCTTGATTTTCACGATCTTCTGATTAAACTGATTAGCTTGTCTAATCAGACCAATCGATTCAAGAGTGTCTGGATCTAGTCGCTCCCTTAGGATGTGGTCTGGTACAAAAAACTGGAAACAAGAAAGGAGCAATGTTATTTTTTTAAATACAAATAAACACAAATTAGACATCTGCAGCATTTGATTTAAAACAAATCCCTTTACATGCAAACTTTTTTTTTTACACTGGTGTTCCTGAATACTACTATATATTTCTTCACAAAATTAAGATTTGTGAGAATGCAGTAGCATTACGGTTTACTTTTAGAGATGAGAAATAGATTATTGTTCACAATACATCATCAAAAACATTTCCCACAGTAAGAATTTGTCACTTCATCATCAAAAAATAAATAAATCTATGGATGCTGTAGATATAAAGAGTTTTAAACACTCGGCCCAACATAAGCAGAACATTGACAATAATGAAAGAGGAGCGGGTAAACCAGGAATTGCTCTAAAAAGTTCTTTCATCCTTACATTTTTTTGGTTGTGGTGATAGATTTAGTTAAAAAGACCGAGCTCAATGACCCATTTTACATGTGATGTCCCTCACCTCTAACACGCAAGTGCTACTCAGAGCAGACCAAAACGGATCAGAATAAAATTCAGTTCAGTTGTCTTCCGCTTATCCAAGCCGGGTCGCGGGGCAACAGCTTCAGACGGCAAGCCCAGGCTTTCCTTCCTTTTGGCGGCATCCTCTAGCTCACCTGGGAGGATCCCGAGGCATTCCCCGGCCAACTGTCAGAAATAGTCTCTGCAGTGTATCTGGGGTCTGTCTCTGGGTCTTCTCCCAGTGGAACGTGCCCGAGACAACACACCAACGAGGCATTTTGGAAGCATCCCTAGCCAGATGCCCAAATTGACTTCTCTCAACCCGGAGGAGCAACGGCTTTATTCAGAGCTCCTCCCTCTATCTCTGAGTGAGAATCCACCCATTTCTTTTCACCCAGCTCATTTTGGTCGCTTGTATCTGTGATCTCAATCTTTCAGTCACCACCTACACAAACTCTAAATTGCAAAGCTCTGTAAGATCAAAATTGTTGTCTGTAAGAAGAACTTTATTCTATATTCAATCAGTCACCTTCTTATCCGTCTATCCCTTACGGGGTTGCGCGGCGTGCCGGAGCCCATCCCGGCTGATTCAAGGAGAGGGGCAGGGTACAACCCGAACAGGTCGCCAGTCTGTCACGGGGCCACACACATACAGCCATCCACACACACATTCATTCCTAGGGGCAATTTGGCAACGGCCAATCAACCTAGCCTGCATGTCTTTGAAGGGTGGGAGGAAACCGGAGTACCCGGAGGAAACCCACACAGACATGGGGAGAACATGCAAACTCCACACAGAAAGGACAGTGTTCCAAGCCTCGTACCCACCCGGGACTCGAACCCACAACCTTCTTGCTGTGAGGCCACTGTGCTACCCACTGCGCCATCGTGCCGCCCTAATCCTATATTGTTTGTAGAAAATTAAAATAAAGTTTTTGTTTTTTTTACTAAAGAGCATATTACATGAGCTTTGTTAGTTTGCATATACAATGCTCTGTGGTATGACATCAGATCCAACTTTTATTTTTTAAACTGGAAATTAAAACTAAAGAAAAAAAAACCCTCCTCTTTGAGCCACCACCTTATCGTGGTGGAGGGGCTTGCGTGCCCCAATGATCCTAGGAGCTATGTTGTCCGGGGCTTAATGCCCCTGGTAGGGTCACCCAAGGCAAACAGGTCCTAGGTGAGGAGCCAGACAAAGCGTGGCTCAAAAACCCCTATGAAGATATCAAACATGGTCAAGTTGCTCTTGCCCGGACGGAGGTCACCGGGGCCCCCCCTAGGAGTCCGGGCAGACCCCAGACCCGCTGGAGAGACTATGTCTCACAGCTGGCCGGGGAACGACTTGGGATCCTTCCGGGTGAGCTGGAGGATGCAGCCGGGGTGAGAGAAGCCTGGGCTTCCCGTTTGAGGCTGTTGCCCCCACGACCCAGCCCCGGAACAAGCGGAAGATGACGTAACGGAAAAAACAAACAAACAAAAAATCCCAACAATACTTGTAATTGGGATTTGTAGCGCTATCACAACAAAAAGAAGAAATTGTTAGATACATTTTTTTTTTATTTGCCCAACCCTCCTTGCTACTAGAGATAAGTATCAGCTGTGTAAACATAATATCTTGTCTTTTATGAAAGGATACAACCAACTCAATATCAGGGAACTAACATTTGTTTTTATCTCTGTTTAAAAGCAGATAAAAAAAAACAACGTGCACAGCTAAAGGTGAGAATTCAAACCTAAAACTTGTGTGTTTCTTTTTCAACAGCCAACAAAAGGGAACTGCTAATTGTCCTAGAATAGTTACAAGAATGTGTGTGTAGCCTCTTGGTTATCGTCATGGCGCTAATATGATGCAACACTCGGCACAATGTCAATGTTATCTAATCAGATCAACAACGTCCTTGTTATGATTTACAGAAAGCAAATAGAACCATAAAGTCTCTGAGGATCAAGCCTGTGGTGATTAACTGTGCCGTATCATTAGAAAGAAATCAAAAACACACTTTACTCAAAATAAATCAGAAGTACTTCATTAATCCCACGCGTGGAAAATTTGTGTTGAGGCTTTGGTGCACAGGGGAGGAAGTATTGGTGCACATTGAAGAAGTGCTCAATTAAGAAGTAGCCCCTGCATGACTGATTCGGTGTCCCAGAAGTATAATTAGGAAAGCACGACAACACAGTGATTTTTAACATTGGAAACAAAGAAAAAACTGATGTCAGATATCACCCTGGCTGTTTCAATCTATTTCCTTCACTATCCTTTTCACCCAAAACATCTCTTACAGACAAAAGGAAGGAGCCACAGAAAATAACTTCACATTTAACGGTTTACCACTGATTTATTTCTGCACACTTGATATCACTAAAATGACCCCTGAATAAATTTGTTCATATTGCTGCAATTAGTTGTTAAAGAAATACTTACCGAGCACGAACAAAGCACTTGGAGGAAAACATCTCGCTTGTTTTTGTCTTCCAGAGCATTGGTCTCGACATCTGTTAAAAATGTAAGAAGGAAGAGAAAACTCAATTTTTTTTTTAAGCATCTTATTATATATTAAAAACAAATGAAAATGTACCAAGTATGCCGAAAACATCCACCAAAATTGTTTGGAAGGTGGTGTAAACACGCTGAATAAAAGAAAAATGAAAGGACATCTTTAAATTCATGCTTTTTTCAGATTGGTGTAATAATTTGAGATCTCCACTCGAAATATAAAGTGCGTTATAAATAAAATTTTTATTATTATTACATATTATTAATTCCAATAATAAAGACAGAAAAAATATGTGGAATTTTCTTAATGCATAATCAGAAAAACACTGTACCATTAACTCATAAAAAACAAGGCAGATTGAGTCCGTCTTCAAATCTCCATGAACAATTCGCATGCAAAGTTCGTATACCATCAACTCGACATCTGCAAGGATAATCACAAGACACATTTACAAAGTTAATAACAAAGACAGGCAAACTGGTCCAAAACAGCCATCTTTTGAGTTTAGTGTGCAGAAATGAAATAATAATCCAAATGATAAAACGAATTGGATGGACTAATTGATAAAGGTGCCATGAATGAAAGTTTTGGACACAAGTCTCACTGCCCAAGTCAGGACAATAGAAAACTCTTTCTCGTGCCATTTCTCATCTATCGTCACCACGTCAATTTAATCAGTTAACTACAAAAAATGTATCACCAAATAGCCGGCTGCAGTTGTGTCACTGGTGTCCTGTCACCATACATTCTCTAATTTTGTGTAAGTGTTAAGTCATGAGATGCTGCTTTACGTACTTTATTTCTTCTGTAGATTTGTGACATGTTTTTACATCACGTACAGTGAAGTAAATAAGTATTTGAACACCTTGTGATTTTGAAAGCTCTCTCACTTAGAAATCAGGGATCGGTTTAAAATGTTAGAGGTTTTGGGGATAAAGTTAGAGAGGCAAGACTGAGATGGTTTGGACATGTACAGAGGAGAGAGAGTGAGTACATAGGAAGAAGGATGCTGGGTTTGGAACCACCAGGAAAGAGGACTAGAGGAAGACCAAAGAGGAGGTTCATGGATACAGTGAAGGAAGACAAGAAGATAGTTGGTGTGATCAAAGAGGATGCAGCAGATAGGGTTAGATGGAAGAAACTGACTTGCTGTGGCGACCCCTAAAGGGAAAAGCCGAAAGAAGAAGTTGGATGTCCACTGTGAGAGACATAATCTAACAAAACAAAAATGTGGAAAATCACATTGTTTAGATTTTTTAAAATAATTTATTTGCGTGTTACCGCTGCAAATAAGTATTTGAACACCTGTCTGTTGGCTAGAATACTGACCCCACTCAATATTCTACATTAGAAGCACCTGATTGAAGTTGTTGAACACACCTGTCCATCCAAAACAACCAGTATGACCCCGACTATCAACATGGACGAGATCAAAGAGCTGTCCAAAGACACCAGAGACAAAATTGTAGACCTCCACAAGGCTGGAAAGGGCTACGGGGCGATTACCAAGCAGCTTGGTGAACAAAAAGCAGTTGTTAGAAAATGGAAAAATCTAAACATGACTGTTAATCTCCTTCGAACTGGGGTGTCAATGATCCTGAGAAAAGTAAAGAATCAGCCATGAACTAAAGGGGGGAGCTGGTCAATGATCTGAAACTAGGCGGGACCACCGTTTCTAAGGTTACCATTGGTAATACACTAAGACGTCATGGTTTAAAATCATGCATGGCAGCGAAGGTTCTTCTGCTTAAACCAGTCCATGTCTGTCTTAAGTTAGCCAGGCAATGACCATGTATTGTGAGATTTTGGGGAACAACCACCTGACATGACAACCAACCACATGACAATAACTAAAATCAAGGAGTGACTCCATATCAAGATCCTGGAGTGGCCCAACCAGTCTCCAGATCTAAGCCCAATGGAAAATCTTTTGGGGGAGTTCAAACTGTGTGTTCCAGCGGCAGCCCACAAACTTGACTGATCTAGACAAGATCTGAGTGGAAGAGTGGGTCAAAATTCCTCCCGCAGTGTGTGCAAACCTTGTGAAAAACTACAGGAAACATTTGACCTCTACAATTGCAAACAAAAGCTTCCGTACTAAATATTAACATTGATTTTCTCGGGTGTTCAAATACTTATTTGAAGCGGTGACATTCAAAGAAATTACTTTAAACAAAATCATACAATGTGATTATTTTTCTTTTTAGATTATGTCTCACAGCGGACATGCACCTAAGAAGGAAATTTGAAACTAATCCATGATTTCTAAGAGGGAGAGTTTTCAAATTATATGGTGTTCAAATACTCATTTACCTCACTGTAAATCAGTTTCAAGTTTTATGTAAAATCCCAAAAGACAACTATGCAGGCAAACCAAGAACACTTGAGCCAAAAAAAAATATATATATATATATTTTGAAAATTCAGTTGAAATAATTGAATAACTTTGAAAATATTGCAAAGAACTCTGTAGCTCTGCTGCCCACACAACACATTTTTATGTCAGACTGGACAGCCAGCTAACTAAGGAAAACTCAAAATGAATTTATATTTTATTGTTTTATGATGTGTTTAATGAATGTGGTTTTGTATGCATTTGTCTGTGTTAGTCCCGGCGCTCTGTTTGCAATTGAAGTTCCTCACGGATAAAGTTATAATTGAATTGAACCAACAAACACAGTGGCTGTGAGGCCACTGCGCAGCTATTCATAAATTAACAGCAAAAATACTTTTACATTATTCATTGCATTTTGCTTTTCTGTCTCCAATGAGGTAAAACATCTCATTTTGGTTCAAGTTGTTGGGGGCGTCCCCCCTCTTCTGTAAAATAGTAAATGGACTGTATTCATAGCACTTTTCCACCTGCATTGGCACTCAAAGCACTTTACATTTTTAACACACACATTCATACCTGATGTTGAAAGCTGTCATGCAAAGTGCAAACCACCATCAGGAGCAATTGGGAGTTCGGGGTAGTGCTCAAGAACACCTTGGCATGAACTCTGGGCGGGCGATGGATTGTACCGGCAAACCCTCTGGTTACTGGGCGGTCGCTCTACTCACCAAGACATCCTTCCTTCTTCATCACAAGTTTTCAGAGTAAATCACCAAATAAGGCAAAACAAGGCTGGCTTGGTTTAGTCATATAGACATGAACAGTAAACCTCATAATGCCTGCTGTAGTAAGATAAATACAACAGCCATGTTGGATTAGGCATCCTACCTGCAAACAATCAAAACTGCGGTAGTAGAAACAATGCCCGAGCGCTGTGTGGTATTCTTTTTCTAATTGACAGACTATAGACCATTGAAACCAGGGCTCGGGGATTACCGAGCCCCATTGAGGGATATATATACAGTGGTGGTCAAAAGTTTACATACACTTGTAAAGAACATAATGTCATGGCTGTCTTGAGTTTCCAGTTATTTCAACAACTCTGATTTTTCTCTGATATAGTGATTGGAACAGATCCTTCTTTGTCACAAAAAACATTCATGAAGTTTGATTCTTTTATGACTTTATTATGGGTAAACTGAAAATGTGACGAAATCAGCTGGGTCAAAAATATACATACAGCAATGCTAATATTTGGTTACATGTCCTTTGGCCATTTTTACTTCAATTAGGCGCTTTTGGTAGCCATCCACAAGCTTCTGGCAAGTTTCTGGTTGAATCTTTGACCACTCCTCTTGACAGAATTGGTGCAGTTCAGTTAAATTTGTTGGCTTTCTGACATGGACTTGTTTCTTCAGCATTATCCACATGTTCTCAATGGGATTTAAGTCAGGACTTTGGGAAGGCCATTCTAAAACCTTAATTCTAGCCTGATTTAGCCATTCCATTACCACTTTTGATGTGTGTTTGGGGTCATTGTCCTGTTGGAACACCCAACTGTGCCCAAGACCCAACCTTCGGGCTGATGACTTCAGGTTTTCTTGAAGAATTTGAAGGTAATCCTCCTTCTTCATTGTCCCATTGACTCTCTGTAAAGCACCAGTTCCATTGGCAGCAAAACAGGCCCACAGCATAATACTACCACCACAGTGCTTGATGGTAGGCATGGTGTTCTTGGGGTTAAAGGCCTCACCTTTTCTCCTCCAAACATATTGCTGGGCATTGTGGCCAAATAGCTCAATTTTTGTTTCATCTGACCACAGAACTTTGTCCATGTGATCAGCAGCAAACTTTAGTTGAGCCTTAAGGTGCCGCTTTTGGAGCAAGGGCTTCCTTCTTGCACGGCAACCTCTCAGTCCATGGTGATGCAAAACACGCTTGACTGTGGACACTGACACCTGTGTTCCAGCAGCTTCTAATTCTTGGCAGATCTGCTTTTTGGTGCTCCTGGGTTGATTCTTCACCCTCCTGACCAGTTTTCTCTCAGCAGCAGGTGACAGCTTGCGTTTTCTTCCTGATCGTGGCAGTGACAAAACAGTGCCATGCACTTTATACTTACAAACAATTGTTTGCACTGTTGCTCTTGGAACCTGCAGCTGCTTTGAAATGGCTCCAAGTGACTTTCCTGACTTGTTCAAGTCAATGATTCTCTTTTTCAAATCTGTGCTGAGCTCCTTTGACTTTCCCATTGTAGCGTTTGTGGGTGTTTTTATCCAATGAGCCCTTTTTAAATGGCCTCAGAGAAGTCACCAGCTGTAGTCACTCATAATCACTCACAAGAAGTTAAGAGGTAATGCTATGAAGCTCATGTCATTGACACAACTTTCTAAGTCTCCAAAATTGCTCATTCATGTTGCTGTATGTATATTTTTGACCCAGCTGATTTCGTCACATTTTCAGTTTACCCATAATAAAGTCATAAAAGAATCAAACTTCATGAATGTTTTTTGTGACAAAGAAGGATCTGTTCCAATCACTATATCAGAGAAAAATCAGAGTTGTTGAAATAACTGGAAACTCAAGACAGCCATGACATTATGTTCTTTACAAGTGTATGTAAACTTTTGACCACCACTGTATCATCTATCCTGCGTTGCACTGCAGCAGGCAGCGAACAACAGCGTCAATGGCGGGAGCAACTGGGGGTTAGTTGTCTTCCCCAGGGAAGGCACGAACCCAGTGGGAAACTAGCAGATAATTCCCAGTTCAAGGATGAACTATCTACATCTGAGTCAACACATCCCCTACTTTTCACAGGACAGACTTAACGTTTTTATTGTTACATTTCATGAATATAAAACTATTGTACTGCATTTATCTTAGCCGGCTAATGTTAGCTCCACATTTACTCCTAGGGAATTCATCGGCCATGAAGACTATAAACCATATATAACTGTCAGTAGAATGCTACTGCAGATATCAAACTAGGATTATTAGAATAAAGCCGCTATCATGCCTCACACATACCCAATGAGTTTAAAATACAGACAACAGAACATCTGACTAATAATTGATAGTAACCAGGTCATAGAAATGAGAAATTAGAACCCTTGGAAATTATATTACAATGCTATCAAGCCAGAATATTTGCCCTTTTAAAGTAGGGTTTTCAAATGGACTGATAGTCAAGAAACTAATTTGGGGATGCTAAATCAAGTTTCTTTATTGTCCCTCCAAAAGGGAAGAAAATTTGTCCTGTTGCATAATCACATAAAAAACAATGTTGCATAAAAAAAATAAATAAAAAAAAACAGAACAAATCGACAAAAAATAGTTTGGCATAGAGGAAAAAAACTGCTAAGTGTGAATTAAAAACTTAACACAACTGAATACTGGGAATTAGCGCCGCCAAATCCAAGACCATGGTCCTCGCCCGGAAAAGGGTGGAATGCCCCCTGCGGGTCAGGGACAGGGTCCTGCCCCAAGTGGAGGAGTTTAAGTATCTCGGGGTCTTGTTCATGAGTGGGGGAAAGATGGAGCGGGAGATCGACAGGCGGATCGGTGCGGCATCAGCAATAACTAGGACGCTGCATCGGTCCGTCGTGGTAAAGAGAGAGCTGAGCCGAAAAGCAAAGCTCTCGATTTACAAGTCGATCTACGTTCCTACCCTCACCTATGGTCACCAGCTGTGGGTGGTGACCGAAAGAATGAGATCGCGGGTACAAGCGGCCAAAATGAGCTTCCTCCGCAGGGTGGCTGGGCTCTCACTCAGAGATCGGGTGAGGAGCTCTGCCATCCGGGAGGAGCTCGGTGTCGAGCCGCTACTCCTCCAGGTCGAGAGGAGCCAGATGGGGTGGTTCGGGCATCTGGTCTGGATGCCCCCCGAGCGCCTCGCGGGCGAGGTGTTTCGGGCACGTCCCACCGGGAGGAGACCAAGGGGCAGACCCCGGACCCGCTGGAGAGACTATGTCCCACGGCTGGCCGGGGAACGACTTGGGATTCTTCCGGGTGAGCTGGAGGATGCAGCCGGGGTGAGAGAGGCCTGGGCTACCCGTTTGAGGCTGTTGCCCCCGCGACCCGACCCCGGAACAAGCGGAAGATGACGGAACGGAACAACTGAATACCTCTCAAAATCCTTCATTCTGCCAGAAATATAATTCTAAATCTGATCTGTATTCAGGCCTACAGTATTTAAATGTTTCAAGTTTTTACGTAACACGAGTATACTAGAACATGAATATAAGTCTTTGGTTTCTGACATTTCGTTAAACCAGGTTTCCAACCATTTACGCCACCATCTTGTCAGAAACAGGTTTCCGCAGGCAGAAATGCGACCCAAAGGGTTTTTAGGTTCAACGTAGCTGATGCATATAAAGCGAAATCAACAGCCAATAAAACATGACACAACATCTCAAAAAGCTTGATCAGTTGTGTAAGACACATGGAAAACTTACACCCCAGAACTGGAGTTTGACACCTCTGTACTAATCAATACCAAAATGAGTTTTGATACTAAATGCTTACTGGATTTGTCATGTGGCTCTATCCACCAGCTCAGACATGCACTTCTTCTAACAAGTGATCAGTGTTGCTGTGAAATCAGTGTGAGTGGCTCACAATCAAATACGAGTCAACAAAACAGAACTCAATGACTTTCATTTGGGGTGATAAGTTTTTGACTAATGACAAGTAAGTAGTTTACTTTTAATAAAACACAAGTTTCCAGCACGAATAAGGAGTTTTTTTTTGTTTCATTAATGAATGGTAGTTTGATGACAGAATGAATTAAAGAAATAACAGTATTAGATAGATCGTTTAATACTTTATTGATCCCGAGAGAAAATACTATGCCATTTGTTGCTCCCATTCACACATCAGGATACACAGCTAGGAACAGTTCATAAAAAAGCAGGAACAAAAAAAAGAAAAGCTAAAAGGAGTAGAGTGCATGTAATCAGAAGCAAAGGTCTAATCAGTAAAAACAGAGGCTTTAGTTTCTAGTAATTAAGATTAGGCATTGATTATTTCATAAACATTATTACCTTGAGATTTATGTTCTGTAAACAAATCTCTGCAGGCTTGAAAGCTGAAAAAGAAAAGAAGAACTTTGTCAACATCAAAAGGTCAGTAGTAACAATCAATAAAATAATTAATAAAAATGTTTTGTTTTTATCTTCTGAACCACTTATCCCTAATGACGTCATGAAGTGGTGCGATAGTCTATCCCAGCTGGGAGAGGCGGGATACACCCTAAACAGGTTGCCAGTCTATTGCAGGGACACACACTCAATCATCGGCACACACTCATTCCAAGAGGCAATTTCCTGGCTGATTTCAATCGAGAGGCGGGGTACACCCTAAACGGTTTGCCAGTCAGGTGCGGGGCCACACACTCACAATCCTCGACACTCACACTCGATCCAAGAGGCAATTTCCTGGCTGATTTCAATCGAGAGGCGGGGTACACCCTAAACGGGTTGCCAGTCTATACCAGGGCTACACACTCAATCATCGACACACACTCATTCCAAGAGGCAATTTCCTGGCTTATTTCAATCGAGAGGCGGGGTACACCCTGAACAGGTTGCCAGTCTATTGCAGGGACACACTCAATCATCGACAAGCACTCATTCCCAGGGGCAATTTCATGGTGGCCAATCGTGGATTTTTTTTTTAATAAATACCTTATCCAAGCAATAAATATCTCACTACTGTTGTAAACAGCAGATAATAAAAATAAAAAAAACCACACAAGCTTCACCCCACCCTACTCCCCCCTCAAACGTTTTCTGTTTTTATAAAAACATCTTGGGTGATTGTCAGCAGAGCGCTCTCTATTGGTGAAACACTGGAATTGCACAGGGAAAAGAACAATAAAAAAAAAGTTTACTATATCATTTTTTCACGTGTAGCTGACCAGATTAAAATTATTGATGTGCTATCTGTGGTCCTCCGGCCGTGGATTGCCCCCTTTTAGGCTTTGATAGCTTATATAACAACACGAGACACGTCTACGGTGAAGCTGCATATCCATCCGCAGTTGCCTGCGCTAAAACATCACTGAATGGAGAATAGGGCCGCTGCGTATTACGCAGTGCACGGCGTATCGCACATAATCAATCACCTATCGTTTATTTGATCGAATAATAGATTTTGGAATTTTTTCCAACAATAGCAAACAATTTGCTGCAATTAAATAAAATAAATCCCATTTATCGCTGAGAGAGCAGGACTGGAATCTTTGTTCGGGCCTATTCGTTTCACGCAAGGCCTCACGTCGCTTCAGACCACGTTCTCACAGCCTTTCTATGCAAATTTTAAGATCCGACGATGTTTAAATGTTTATTTTAACTATTTGATTTATTTAACATTTCTGATCAACAAAATTAAGTTTAATTACCTTATTTGGAAACATTGGGCTTCTACATTGTGTTTGTGTCGTGTAACCACACGACTCAAATTAAAAGATCACAAAAAATAAACACAATTTTACAAATTAATTGTCATTCTTTTTGTCGATTGTAAATCTAAAATGTAATTTTATGTGATAAATTATTTACACTCATCCTTCTTCATCGAGTAATGTTGATACAATGTTTAATCTTTTGCTTAATAAACAACGATCGGAGCCGTTTTGGACAAAGTAATAGATTTTAATAAATAAAAGCTATTTAAAAGTGTTTAAAATTCATTTAAATTAAGTGTTTAGAACTACAATGATCTTGTTTACAGTAATAAGAATGTAGCAAGTTAGCGGTTAACGCGATTTTATAAACAAAAAAATTAGCTACAATGTTGTTTGGTTTCTTCGAATTTATCAAAACAAAGTCATTAGAATCATTTTTATCAACTAAATAAATCGTTTTGTTGATGTTCTTGGTCAGATAGGACACACACACGCAGAAGCCGAGCCCTTTTTTTAGCGTCGCTTTTAACCAACTTCACTAAAATAATCATTACTCTCTAACTGACGATATGACATTCAGTGGTACTCACAACGCAGGTTTTCCAATTTTTTCCCACTCTTGTGTCCACTCGACAGGGACTTTGGGGAATTCTGTCGCCATCTTGACACATACAAACACACAAAAAAACACGAACGCATACAAAACACACACAACTTGGTCGTCTAGATCCTCATCACGGCTCCCACAGGGTCACAGAACGCAGCTTTGCACAAGCAACGGCAACTTCCGTTAGAAGGGCAGAAGTACGTCATGAGCTCTTTTTTTTTTTTTTTTTTTTCTAGTTCCTGTTATTTTTACAAACACAGACAGATCAGTTTGTAATTTATTCATATATATATATATATCATATTATATATATTATATATTTTATTTATATATATATTTTATACTATATTATAATATAATTTTATTATATTATATTATTATTTTATTATTTTATGTAGGCGGTGTAATCTGAAAGAGATCAATGACTGCAAAGTTGTAGCAGGAGACAGTGTAGCCAAACAGCATAGGATGGTCGTGTGTAAGATGACCCTGGTAGTGAGGAAGTTTAAGAAGACGAAGGGAGTGCAGAAGACTAAATGGTGGAAGCTGAAAAAGGAAGACTGCTGCTTGAACTTTATAAAGGAGTTGAGACAGGCTCTTGGTGGGCAGGAGAAGCTTCCAGATGACTGGACAACTACAGCTAATGTGATCAGGGAGACAGGCAAGAGAGTACTTGGTGTGTCATCTGGAAGGAAGATAGATAAAGAGACTTGGTGGTGGAATGAGGAGGTGCAGGATTGTATCAAAAGAAAGAGGCTGGCTATGAAGAAGTGGGACTCTGAGAGGACTGAGGAGCGTAGGCAAGAATACAGGAAGATACAGCATAAGGTTAAAGTAGAGGTGGCAAAGGCAAAACAAGCACCCTTCGACGACTTGTATGCTAAGCTGAACAGCAAGGAGGGAGAGATGGACCTATACAGGTTGGCAAGACAGAGAGACAAAGATGGGAAGGATGTGCGGCAAGTTAGGGTGATTAAAGACCGGAATGGATGTCTTTTGACAGATACCAGTAATGTGATGGGAAGATGGAAAGAGTACTTTGAAGAGTTGATGAAAGAGAACAAAGAGTAGAAGACGTTACCAAAGTGGACCGGAAAGTGGCTAAGATCAGTAAGGTAGAAATAAAGAGAGCACTGAAGAGAATGAAGAGTGGAAAGGCTCTCGGCCCTGACGGAATCCCTATAGAAGTATGGAAGTGTTTAGGTGAGGTGGCAGTAGAGTTTCTGACTGGGCTGTTTAACAGGATATTAGAAAGTGAGAAGATGCCTGATGAATGGAGAAGAAGTGTGCTAGTTCCTGTTTTTAAGAACAAGGGAGATGTGCAGCGTTGTGGTAACTACAGAGGAATAAAACTGATCAGTCATACGATGAAGTTATGGGAAAAAGTTGTCGAAGCTAGGCTAAGGTCTGAAGTAAGAATTTGTGAGCAGCAGTATGGTTTTATGCCTAAAAAGAGCACTACAGATGCAGTATTTGCCTTGAGGATGCTGATAGAGAAGTACAGGGAAAGTCAGAGGGAGCTGCACTGTGTCTTTGTAGATCTTGAGAAAGCGTATGACAGGGTACCTAGAGAAGAACTATGGTATTGTATGAGGAAATCTGGCATGACGGAGAAGTATGTTAGAGCAGTGCAGGACATGTATGAGGGCTGTAAGACAGTGGTGAGGTGTGCTGTAGGTGAGACAGAGGAGTTCAGTGTGGGGGTGGGACTGCACCAAGGATCTGCTCTGAGTCCTTTGCTGTTTGCTGTGGTGATGGACAGGCTGACAGACGAGGTCAGACAGGAATCCCCATGGACAATGATGTTTGCAGATGACATTGTGATCTGTAGTGAGAGGAGGGAAGAGGTGGAGGAAAAGCTGGAGAGGTGGAGGTTTGCACTAGAAAGAAGAGGAATGAAGATTAGTCAGAGTAAGACAGAGTACATGTGTGTGAATGAGAGGGATCCAAATGGAAAAGTGAGGTTACAGGGAGAAGAGATAAAGAAGGTGGAAGATTTCAAGTACTTGGGATCAACGGTCCAGAGCAATGGAGAGTGTGGAAAAGAGGTGAAGAAGCGTGTTCAAGCAGGCTGGAACGGGTGGAGGAAAGTATCAGGTGTGATGTGTGACAGAAGAGTTTCAGCTAAAATGAAAGGAAAAGTGTACAAAACCGTGGTGAGACCGGCCGTGCTGTTTGGACTAGAGACAGTGCCACTGAGGAAAAGACAGGAAGCAGAGATGGAGGTAGCAGAGATGAAGATGCTGAGGATCTCTCTAGGAGTGACCAGGATGGACAGGATCAGAAATGAGTATATCAGAGGAACAGCACATGTTAGAGGTTTTGGAGATAAAGTCCGAGAGGCCAGACTGAGATGGTTTGGACATGTACAGAGAAGAGAGACCGAGTACATCGGCAGAAGGATGCTGGGTTTGGAACCACCAGGAAAGAGGGCTAGAGGAAGACCAAAGAGGAGGTTCATGGACACAGTGAAGGAAGACATGAAGATAGTTGGTGTGACCGAAGAAGATGCAGCAGATAGGGTTAGATGGAAGAAACTGACTTGCTGTGGCGACCCTTGAAGGGAAATGCCGAAAGAAGAAGATAATATAATTTTATTATATTATTAATATATTAATATCATATTATAATATTATATATATATTTTATATTATATATTTTTATTTTATATATATATTATATATATATATTTTTTAATCTAATATATTAGATTTAAAAAATAGTGTAATAATAATAATAATAATACACTATAAACTTGGACGTTGACTTGTCACCCTCTAGCGGCGGGGTTGTGTTACAGCGATTGAATACAGACTTAAATTTGGGTTTGTGTGTATTTGTATGCCAACAGTGGTGGAATGTAACGAAGTAAATGTACTTTGTTACTGTACTTAAATAAAAAAATTGTGTATCTGTACTTTACTTAAGTAAAATTTAAGACCTGTACTTTTACTTTTACTTCACTACATTTTTAGAGCAAATGTCTGTACTTTTACTTCGCTACTTTTTAAAAGTGTGTTTTACATTTTTCGTTACATTTTCGTTCAGGAATTTGAAAAATACAGTTTTTTTTAGCGCATCTTGAAGCCGCATCGCCAAAATCAAAAGAAGCAGTTGATCGGGAGAAGAAGTCATGAATCGAGAAACATTTTCCGCATTCATTCAGCGTCAAAAACCAAACATCAAATAAAATTAAAAAGAGTCAGAAGATCGTTGTTCGTTGTGTTTACTTCTAAATAAAAAGCTGAGCCACAAATCCGTGTAGTCCCTCATTCATCCAGGAGTGATCCATAGTAGAAAAAGTTTTTAAAAAGTCTTCTGGACAGTTTAATAGGTCCTAAGAGTCTACAGATTAGACCACCGGTGAAAGGACTCAGAGCTGAGAAGATCTGGCAGAAAAATCTTACCCTCATGCTTAATGAGAGAATTAGGGCCAACAACGTAAGCATCAAGAAATTTGCTGACAGAGCAGAATGGTTGGAAGGTAAACTTTCCAAAATCCTCCCGGAAGAAATAAGCAAGAAGGTGAAAGACTTCATACAAACGGCACAGCTATCTCAACACAGGAAGGTTAAGGAACGTCATTTGAGGAAATTCAACATTCTTCTGAGCTGAAAGAACAAGTTTCAAGAATACCAGGTGATGAGAGCTTCTAACACACAAAAAGGGACTGAAATCAGCAAGGACAATTGGATTAGAAATCTTTCAGATCGGATACTCTCACAGGCAGAGAAAGATGTTCTTTCCAAAGGACTTAACTTTGCAGTTACGTCAAAAGACATCCCCACAGTAGACTTCATCACAGCCACAGAAGCAGCCATAAAGAAGAACAATTTGTCTGGATCAGAAGCAGCAGATCTAAGGCTACGAGTCACCGCTTCACTTAACAGTGCGAAACCTCCACCGTCCAACATCACACCAGAGGAGAGGAAAGCACTGTCAGCCCTGCAGAAAGATCACAGCATAAACATTCTACCAGCAGACAAAGGACGTTGCACTGTGATTCTCAACACCACAGATTATGAAGCCATGATGAACAACCTCCTGGAAGACACTTCCACTTATCAAAAACTCAAGCGGGACCCTTCCAGTGGCTACAAAAAGAAGGTGATTGACTATTTACAGAAGCTGGAAAAGGCCGACATGATTGATAAAGCTATGTACTTCAGACTGTATCCTGGTGATGCCATTCCATGTATCTACGGCTTACCCAAAGTCCACAAACAGGATATTCCTCTTAGACCCATTGTGTGCAGCACTGACTCTATAACCTACAACGTAGCCAAATACCTGAAAACCATCTTGGCCCCCTTAGTGGGTAACACAGAACACCACGTGGAGAACACACAAGATTTTGTAGAGAAAGTGAAACATCTACATATAGACAAAGAGGACATCATTGTTTCTTATGACGTTGTATCACTCTTCACCTGCATCCCTACAAAAGAAGCTGTAGCAGCAGTCAGACAAAGACTACAAGTGGACACCACACTGCAAGAAAGGACCAAACTGACTCCGGAACACATCTGCAACCTGTTGGACATTTGTCTCAACTCCACTTACTTTCAGTTTCGTGGTGGTTTCTACAGACAAATCCACGGCTGTGCGATGGGCTCTCCAGTGTCGCCTATAGTAGCTAATCTTTACATGGAAGAGGTCGAGAAGCAAGCCCTGAGCACATTCCCAGGAAACCCGCCTAGTCACTGGTTCCGCTATGTTGATGACACTTTTGTGAAGATCAACAAGCAAGATCTGGAAGCCTTCACTTCACACATCAACGTTGTGGATCCTAACATCAAGTTTACACGTGAAGACTCCAAGGACAACCGGTTGGCCTTTTTAGACTGCGCTGTGATCATAGGAGAGGACGGGAATTTGCAACTGGAAGTATACAGGAAACCCACGCACACAGACCAATACCTACAGTTTGACTCTAATCATCCATTGCAACACAAACTGGGTGTCATCAGAACTTTACAACACAGGGCGGAGGAGGTACCCACGAGCACAGAGGCTAAGGAGAAGGAGACACAGCATGTCCAAAAAGCCCTCTCGGTCTGTGGATACCCCAAATGGGTCCTGAATAGGGTGAGAGCGTCCAAGAAACATGAGAAGAGGGAAACAGAAACTGAGAAGAGGAAAAAATGGATTCTCTATTCCCTACGTGTCAGGACTGTCCGAAAAGTTACAGAGAATCTTCAGACAACATGACATCCCGGTTTTCTTTAAACCGGTCAACACATTACGTCAGAAACTAGTACATCCTAAAGACAAGATGCCCACAGAAAAACAGAGCAATGTAGTTTATTCGATCCGATGCAGTGAAGGGAGCTGCAAAGAACACTACATTGGGGAAACGAAGCAACCACTCCACAAAAGACTTTACCAACACAGAAGAGAAGCCTCTAGTGGTCCACAGTCTGCCGTACATCTGCATCTTAAATCCACCAAACACACTTTTGAGGACAGTGAGGTGAAGATTCTAAGTAGAGAGAAAGGTTGGTTTGAAAGAGGGGTGAAAGAAGCCATCTTTGTGATGAAAGAAAATCCCTCACTGAATCAGAGTGGAGGCGTTAGATACGTTTTGCCCGGTATCTATAGCAGCCTTTTGAATCCATAGACTAAAGATGACACCTCCGTGACCCAGTTTCACGCCTCTCGTTAGCAGGTTTCTCTATTCACTAGGCTTTTAGCATTTTTATAATAGGTTTGTTTACTGGTCTGTGGCTACAATAGGGGCCATTCACGGCCATCTTAAGTAACACAGGCTCATTGGTCGAGCCCTTCTTACTATTTTTTACCAGTTACTCAGGTTAGTATAAATAGATACAGGTTTCAGTCCATTTCATTCAGATTGAAAATGATTTCCGGATGGAAGTCGAAACGTCTCGTTGAAGAATTAAACTGTCCAGAAGACTTTTTTGAAACTTTTTCTACTACAAAAAGCTGAGCCATCATTACACAGAGCAGGGGCGGATCTAGAATTTTCCAAAAGGGGGGCGTGGCTTTGTCAAAGCCAATATGTAGTGACTGGGGGCCTCCCCCCCATAACATTTTTAGAAATAAGTGTCATTTTCCTCCATTTTGGCGGCCCATTTACTGGCCCTTCTACGGGATAGCTTGACTTTTCCCCTTTCCTTTTATTTTATTTATTAATTTTTTTTGTGGACCAAAAGAGGCGGGAGAGCGGGGGTCACACCCCTGCAGAGTATTTATCCTGGTTACCATGGTAACATCCTATAGCACAAAAAATAACATTTGAATTATGATCGAATACTTTTACTTTTTACTTAAAAGTACAATTTACACCAACTACTTTTGTACTTTTACTTAAGTAGATTTTTTTATTGGTACTTTTACTTTTACTTAAGTAAATTTTTTTGCCTAATTATCTGTACTTTTACTTAAGTGCAAAAAGTGAGTACTTCATCCACCACTGTATGCCAATAATCCCAAATTATTCAGATATCAAATTACAGAGGTCAATCTAGGACACACATGGTTATATGATCTCGGATTTCACTTTTCCAATGCTTGTAAATGAATAGATGTATACTTATTCTGAAATGCTCCTCATTAAGCAAATAAAAACATAATTTCTGTTCTGTGCAGGCAATTTGCAAATGATGTGCATCCTGATCAAGTCAGATCTCAGGCACTGATCAAATTCAGGTCTCAGGCACTGATCAAAATCAGATTACAAGTGCAGATCAATATCTGATATTGACATTAAAAGATCTCACTATGCATTTAATTCAATTATATTTGTACTTTAAACTAATTTCACCAAAAGGACAGATAGAAAAATGCAGGTTCTTATGAAAAAAAAGTAGATATTCTTTTGTGAACTAATATTTTTCACCACGTTTTATACACAAATGCTTTATAAAAGTCCATTTTCGATGAAAAACTGCAAGATTTAAAATTTTCTTACACTTGAAATGAACAGCCATCTGCATATTGAAAACATTACATGGTTTCTAGGGGTTTATTGTAATCGTTACATTTGCAGACATAGATACAATTTTTTGAATTGTGCACACTATCAGCAGTTTAATGCAAAAAGAAGGGAAAAACAAAATGACAAGATTTGCCCGAGAGCTCTGCATGATTCGCCTTGATTTTATGATAACTCGATGAGATAATTACTTGTTTTTAAGCTACAATATGAGTGTGGCATCTTTCCTAATGTCAGACTCTACTGATCAGGTAAAATGACAATCCACTTTGAAAACAAAAAGAGTGGATGCACACTACCAAAACATCTGGTTAATGTCAAAGATTAGCGTTAAATTATGACCTAAACTTTCACATAAAAAAAAAAAAAAAAAAAAAAGAAATCAAATAAAAAAGCACCAAATCACACTATATTACAGTTCTGTAATATTACAAGATACAATTTTGATACTGTAATAGTTTACTAAAACATCTTCAAACTGCAAATTAGCATCTTTTTATATTTCATATATGTAAAAAGTGGTATTTGAAACAAAGGTACGACTGCAGACGAGATCAAAACAAAGAGGAGAAAAAAATTCTAATGTTTTCATTCCTTTTCCATAAAATGATAGATATTAGTTACTATACAATGGGAAAACATAGCCAAGATATAAGACTGATTACATATTCAAAGTCAGGTAAAAATTGAATGAATAGCATAGTGCATGGTGTTTTTTTTTTTATATTAAAAATACTTTGATGCAGCGATCAATTTGTCATACGACTACATTTAAACAACTCGTTTAGCGTTGCACCCATTTTTTGTCGACAGAAGAAAAAACAGTAACATCATTCCGTTTGGATTCAAAATGATTATTTCAGTATTTTTGTGAAATAACATAATTAGAAACAATTCATTTACAATTGATTGTCGTTATAAAATATCTATAAATCAAACTTATCTGTAAAGGTATAAAATCAGAAGACATTTCTAAAAAATACCATCACAAAGAAATCTCTGAAATCTTATTTCTCATTTGTGGCAAGGACACATCGCTTCACATTATACTTTACTGTGTAGATAGTTCAATATCTGGCTACATGCCATGCCTAAATCTACAGTTTACAAGTAAACATCACTGCTTCCTATTACGACTTGAAGCAGTGACTGTGTAACTGCTGTCGTTATGAAGTCCTATTTAGTTCAGCTTCAGTTTTAGAATACATAAAAGAAGCATTGATTGAGATTACTTTATACCTGAAAGATTACTGAAAAAATGACATTATTCACTATCTGTTACAAAGTGCAATATCATTATTTTTAAACAACCAAATATAGCAAGGATCATAAAAGTAGCATTTTTCCTTTAATGCTTTACAAATTCTATTTAAGGATAGAACTAAATTGTTTTCACTCTCTTGTACATTAGTGGCCATTATGTATTTACATCAGAGAATTTTTAATTCGCTGAATAAAAAGATTTAAAGAGATAAAACTAATTTGACTTTAAACCACCTGCTGACATGCAAAATTGCAAAAAAAAAAATAAAAAATCCTGTAACTTGAAAAGCATCAACTTCAACAGTTCCTGTTCCAATAAAAGTTGACAGTCAAGTTGCATTTAAGGGCAAACAAAAAAAAGTCACATCTACAGTCTGGTTTAAGTCCAGTGTTTGAAAACATTAGAATAAAATTGAGTTTCAAGCTTAAATTCTTTCTCTTAATATTAACAAAAGTGTTGACGAGGCAAACGTTGGTGTCCCACAAGTCATGGGAAGTAGTTCATTTCACTTCATCCTGATGTTCACAGAGAGCAGTCAGTTTATCTTCCTATGTTTTTAATGATCATTTTACTCTTCATCCGATTCATGTTAAAACATTGAAACATTGAGAACCTGAAAAGACAAAAAAAGAACAGCGTGATTTAAAAAAAAATACAAAAAATTCTTGCAATTAACTTATTCCCAATATTGTAGGTGTCTTTAAATACATAGAGACAATTTTCAAATGTATTGACAGATGGGGTCTACGGGAGTGCCGGAGCCTATCCCGACTGATTTCAGGCAAGAAGCAGGGTCTGTCGTGGGGCCACCCACACAGACAACGATCCACACCCCCACTCATTCCGAGGAGCAATTTGATGCAGCTAATTATCCTAACACGTTTTTAGAGAGTGGGGGCAAACCAGAATATCTGGAGAAAACCCATACATACACGGGGATAACATGCAAACTCCACACAGAAACTCCAGTGTTTTTTTTTTTTTCAAGCTTCATCACTCCCGGAAATCGAACCCCAATCCTCTTGCTGTGAGGCCACTGTGCTAACCCCTGCATCACCATGCAGCCCAGAATATAAAGTAAGAAATGAAATGTCTTTACCGAATCGTCCATAATGGAAGAAGGATCAAAGTAGTCTGGCTTAAGTTCAGTCCTCTCTCTGCGATTCTTGGATGCCGGCTAAAAAGTAACAACTCAGTTAGAAAATGCACCCAAACATATGGAGTCTTACATAAAAATTACAAATCAATTGTGTCTTTTCGTTTAAAAAAATGTATGGATATCAAAGTCTGTGTAATCCCTCATTCGTTCAGGAGTGATCCATTGTAAAAAAAAAAAGTTTCAAAGTTGTCTTCTGGACAGTGTATTTGATTAGTGAGACAATTCAACTTCTATGTGGAAATAATTACGTTCCGTCATCTTCCGCTTGTTCCGGGGTCGGGTCGCGGGGGCAACAGCTTCAAACGGGCAGCCCAGGCCTCTCTCTCCCCGGCTGCATCCTCCAGCTCACCCGGAAGGATCCCAAGTCGTTCCCCGGCAAGCTGTGAGACATAGTCTCTCCAGCGTGTCCGGGGTCTCCCCCTTGGTCTCCTCCCGATGAAACATGCCCAAAACACCCCGCCCGCGAGGTGCTTGGGGGGGCATCCTGACCAGATGCCCGAACCACCCCATCTGGCTCCTCTCGACCTGGAGGAGGAGCGGCTCGACACCGAGCTCCTCCCGGATGGAAGAGCTCCTCACCCGATCTCTGAGTGAGAGCCCAGGCCCCCGTGCGGAGGAAGCTCATTTCGGCCGCTTGTACCCGCGATCTCATTCTTTCGGTCACCACGCAATGGAAATGATTTTCAAATGAATTGAAAATAATTTCCCGATGGAAATCGAAATGTCTCAATCATCAAATACACGCTAGAAGACAACTTTGATGCCTTCAACTATGGATGTTTAGTTTTTTAATTTCTCACCAAATCAATATCCATTGTGTCGAAATCCATGCCCTCATTGATGTCCTCCAAGCGGTCTTCTGATGACATCATGACATCTTCAACGATCGGCTGCTCATCATCCTCCATTAATCCAGACCCTCGCCGGCTGTGGAGTATATTTAATGGTTGTAAACAAACTGATAAATGTTATTTATTGTTGTCTGAATGAAAGGGCTGATTTACATTGCTTGCTGCATGTGGCTCCTCATCTTTGCATACTGCATGCTTACACGCTCTTGATGCTGACGGGCTTCAGCTTGTTGCCTTTGTGTTAACATCCAAGTAACCTGGGTACTGTAGAACAAACAGATGGTGAAAAATAACTTTAAACGCACAGCCTTAAGCACATCATTTGAATGGGGAAAAAAAAAATCTGATGTGAAGAAGAAAAACTAATGTAGAAAGGTGTTTGTACTTGTAGTCAATGGAAGCATGGTGTTGATGGTGTGGCTGCTCTTGGGGAGGCAAGGGCTGATGAGGGTGCTGCTCCGCTTGCATGCTGAAGGCTGCTGCATAGCCGTCTTCTGGCCTCATCTTCTTTGGATCCCTCAATACAGTTGAGGCGATTTGAGGTGAATGTATTATTAGTGGTGTCAGGACACTCTGCTCACGGTTCACCCAACCTCCATCGCTGCTGCTGCAACTATTCTCCTCTAAGAATAAAACAAACAAAAAAAAACATTATTACAATGCAAAATTATGTCTGATTTATTAATACATTACGTAATAAATAAAATAATAAATAAATAAATGAATTACTCTATTCATCCCTCATTGGGGAAATTTGTTTGCTGCACTCCTTACACCGCAGCAGGCTGCCCTTCAACGGCGCCAATGGTGGGAGAAGCGGGGGGTTAGGTGTCTTCTCCAAGGACCCTAGACGTGCTCTCCGTGGGACGCGAACCCACGACCTTCCGGTCCGCGGGCGAACGCTCTAACCACGCGGCCACCGTCTCCACCCAATATGAGGTACAGAAACATTTCTGCAGCCTCAAATGAGCACAGTAAGCTCCATCATCCAAAAGAGGAGAAAATTTGGAATCACCAGGACTCGTCTTAGATCTGGCTGGCCATCTAAGCTGAGTGATCTGGGAAAAGGGCCTTAGTCAGGGAGATGACCAATAACATGATGACCTCTGTCAGAGATCTAGTGTTCCTCTGTGAAAAGAGGAGAACCTTCCAGAAGAACAACCATCTCTACAGCAATTCATCAATCAGGCCTGTATGGTAGAAGCACCCAAATGACTCAGACCATGAGAAATAATTCTGCGGTCCAACGAGACCAAAACCACTTTTTTTTGGAGTGAATGGCAGGTGTATGCTTGGAGAAAACCAGGCACCACACATCACCACGCCAATACCATCCCTACAGTGAAGCACGGTGGTGGCAGCATCATGCCGTGGGAATGATTTTCTAAAGCAGGAACTGGAAGATTTGCCAAGATAGAGAGGAGAAGAAGAAGAGAGAGAAAGCTGAATGTAATGTACGGAGACATGTACGATGGAAACCTGCTCAAAAGCAGGTTGTCACAAACCAAAAGACCAGTTTGTCCAGTAGATAATTCTTTGGATTGTTTGCAGTTTATTCTGCACTAACAAAACTTCAGGAAGGTCTGTTTTGTTTGAGTTAATTCTCTTTTGTTAAACCTTATCTTGAGTTGAGTTAGTTATTTTGACTTCTTTTATAATTGCTAAACATTTAGACATTTTTTTGGGTTAAATAAAAAGAACCCTTTTTACTTAAAACCCTGTGCCTGTCTGTTTGCACTGCTTGGTCCACAGTTTGCATGAACTTCCAATGCTGCAGTATTTAATCTTTTGACTTCAATAAATTCTATTTTTTTACTTTTCATTTTTGTGACATCTTATTGAGAAAATTCCACAAGAACTTTAAAATAGTTATTCTTTAATTTTTAAGTTGCAGAATTGAAGATTGATTAAACAGGAGTTCTCATGCAAAATAAAATTTTTGAAGGTTTCTACTATGTTTAAACGTTATTCTCACATAAAGAAGTAGACTGATGAAGTAGATTTCTATTTCATTCACGTTTGCGCAATTTGCAAATTCTCCCATCCAGTATTTGTTGGACCCACTGGTTCGGCCATGTCCTCCTCTGTCTCCTGACCATCCTACAAGAGCAATCCTTCAATTCAACTCAAAGGTCGCAAGCTGGAAAAGACCACGAGGCAGGTCGCTTTGGCGGTTGCTTGACATAATCTCGAGCGACCGCCAAAATTTTTGAGTCACCGTCGAGAAAGCAGAACAGCTGGGCCGAGATCGCCAGCACAGGAAAAACTTGGTTCATCTGGTCAGCTTAACGTACGAGGATGGAATCCACCCCCCGTTCGCTGGAGCCCTCATTGATTAATTGATTATTTAGACGCTTTGAAGCCTAAATAGTTCTTGACCACAAATTTTGTTTTCTGCCACACCCACATACTAACATAAGCAGGAAATGTTTTTGCAGCGGTGCACGCTGGGGAATTGGACGTGCTTACCCCACAAAATACCTTAAAAAAAAAAAAAACTAGAGGATGTAGTTGCTGACCTTCAGGTAATTTTCTTTTAGCAGCAGTAGGTTTGGACTTCTTACTCCTCACTGTTGAACCTCGACTACTGATTCCACTGATCACAGACATGGTGTCATCATCACCTCCGACCTGCAGGGAGTTTCTGTACGAGATGAGCGGCAGCCAGCAGTCCTCTCGCTGGAGAGCCATCTGAAACGTCATGAATCGCTCCAAGTACATGTAACTGTTGAGGTCAGAAGACGAGTCGATATTAGTGCCATTTCCGACTGCTTCAGGTTGATAATACAATTTGTTCTGAAAACTTACACAGTCTTCTTGTCTTGTCGGATCAGTTTGCTTGAGAACTCGCTCAGGATATCCAAAAAGGCCAGATTAAGTGGGGGGCTTCCTTCTCCTTGAGGACTGGGCTCTTTAAACGCAAATTCAATTCCATCTCTAAAACGGATGCAAACATACAGGTTGTGGATTTTGTTCTTTAAATACAGACTTCATGTTCCAGTAACTGCATTGCCTTAAACTGCCCTTATTGCAATTAATAAAGTTATTCTAATTATAAAAACAAAAAGTAGTTTTTTTTACTTATGTAACATGGCGACAGCCTCTCTTGTCTTGACCTGATCCAGACCAAAAGTCAGCGAGAAGCGCCGAGCAAGCTCTTTTATACCGCAGAACGCCGATGACGAGCGGTCGAAACTAAAGCCGAGTTCAGACAGCATCTCATTGAATAACTACAGAAAAGAAGGCAACATTCGTAAAGTTTTTACCAAGTTAGTTTCCAAATCCAAGTTGTGAGCTGGAAGCATTAAAAAGGTCAAACAGAAGTTAAACCTTATCTAAACTAAAGAAAATGAGGTGAAAACATTGTAGAAATTTTACCTTTTGGAGACTCAATACAAGCGTCTTTGCACATTGGATTTTGTCAATTTGTCTTGTTTTGCTCATTGTTTCCTTGATTATATCTCCATAGTCATTGTAATACTATAGAGAAAAAGAAGTAAAAATGAGGAAAAAAGTTGTTTTTGTTTGTTTTTTTAAAGAGCAATTCCTGCATTTTCACGACCATAAGGTGAATAGAAAAGTCTCAGATTTTCTTCAAAATAAGCGGTGCACCCTATCGTGCAGTGCGCCCTACGTGTGTTGTGAAAAACAAGTGAAGCAGATGAACGCTACGCTTGCTATGATTCTAGGAGGTCTGACAAAGGAACTCCAACCGCTGAACTGGTCGTTCAAAGTAAGGCTGCAAGCGGCGTGGGAGCGATGGATGACCAGAGGAGACCAGAGCTTCACGAAGGGTGGAAGGCAGCACCGGGCGAGTTACGCCACAGTTTGCCAGTGGATTCTAGATGCTTGGGCTAATGTGTCAGCTGGCACTGTTGTCCGAGCTTTCCAGAAAGCCGGCATCATTTCCGCGGATCCGTTCGGTATAGAAAGTGACTCTGACAGCGAGGAAAGTGAACCTGCAAGGCTGGATTTAGAGCAGCTGTTAGATTCCAAAACAAAGGATGAGGACTTGGTGGATTTGATAAATGACTTTATGATGACTGTGGGTTGTAGATGCTTGGGCTAACGTGTCTGCTGGCACTGTTGTCCGAGCTTTTGCAAAAGCCAGCATAATTTCCGAGGAGCCGCACGGTACAGAAAGTGACTCTGACAGTGAGGAAAGTGAACCTGCTATGTTGGATTTAGAGCAGCTGTTAGATTCTGAAACAGAGGATGAGGACTTGGATGGATTTGATAAATGACTACTTGACGATTGTAACTAACATTTAAATAATAAAAAAAACTCTGTTTTGCTCCCGATCTATTTTTAAACACGCACACTTGTCTGCTTGTGTGTGTGTTGTTTTAGGTCGGACGTACGTAGTAGAGGATATGTATATAAAACCTGCGCCCTATCATCAGGTGGACCTTGTGTGTGTGTTAAATACTGACCACACAAAATTGGAACAGTGTCTTTTAATACGGGGCGCCTTTTGGTCGTGAAAATACGGTAAGCTTTTTTTTGTTCCTCCATATTTGACACCTACTCTCATGTACTGTTTGAATATATCTGCTCCAGTGTTCATTTCCACTACATTGTAAATGATTAATTTGCAGTAGGCGGCGAGGAGGTTTCTTCGCTTGTGCAGAGCTTCAATTTTACTGGCTTCATCCTCTTGTTGTCCATCTGGAAACAAGAAAATGACATCAAATCAGTGTGTTAACATTTTAAATTTGATAATAAAACAGCAGCAAAATTGGAAAATGAACTGTAACCTATGCTGTTGTCGTCATCCGGATCAATGAAAACTTGATCCAAGATGAAGTTGAGCAGCTCAGCCTGCAGAGACGGGTCTGGCGTGTAGACCAGACAGTCTAGGTGTTCGCGGCCGGAAGACATAATCTGGTGACTGAAGATCAGTAGCAAATCACACAGTATGGTGAAAGCCTGGAATGAACGACACTTAGCTTAATACAAATCAAACTTTTAGTGATGAGGGGAACAAAGTTATTCAATAAAAAAAACTGTAGAGGAGAAAGTTTCCTTCATCATCCCACCTGCTCTTTTACTGTCGTACTAATGCCGTTCATGTAGCGTTGACATAATAAGCAAAACGCTCTCATTTGCTTTCTCAGGGTAGTCACATCACCCTATAAGAAAAAAAAAAAAAAAAGTTCTGCTGTTTTACTGGCATTCAACTTTGGACAGTTTTAATGCTTTTAAATGAAGAAATATTGGAGTAGGAACACTTGGAGTTTTTAAGAAGTCTGCTGTGTATTTATATATAAACAATAGAAGCAGTGAAAATAATTTAAACAAAAGCTGTGGGTGGTGACCGAAAGAATGAGATCGCGGATACAAGCGGCCGAAATGAGCTTCCTCCACAGGGTGGCCGGGCTCTCACTCAGAGATCGAGTGAAGAGTTCTGCAATCCAGGAGGGGCTCGGTGTCGAGCTGCTCCTCCTCCAGGTAGAGAGAAGCCAGATGGGGTGGATTGGGCATCTGGTCAGGATGCCTCCAGAGTGCCTCGCTGGAGAGGTTTTTCGGTCACGTCCCACCGGGAGGAGACTAAGAGGCAGACTTCTCTTAGTCTGCCTCTGGAGAGACTATGTCTCACAGCTGGCCAGGGAACACCTCGAGATCCTCCCAGGTGAGCTGGAGGATGCAGCTGGGGTGAGAGAAACCTGGGTTTCCCGTCTGAGGCTGTTGCCCCCGCAACCCGGCCCCAGATAAGCGGAAGACGACGGAACGGAGAAAAAAAAAATGTCCGTTTTTAGTTTATACAAAAAACCAACATAGGTAAAGTTTTCATCAGGTTACCGTAGTTTCTAGACCCAAGTTGTGAACTAGAAGTTAATCCAGCTACATTTAAAATAGTTCCTATCTAAACTTTGACTCAAAAATTAACACTATACATGTCACGTGACGGTTCTCTATGATCTTTTTCAATAACAATTACAAACTTCAAAGCACTATTACAGCATATTTAATAACCGATACCTTCATGGAACTCCCATCTGAAACCTTTGCAAGATGCCACAGGATGATGTAATGTGTGCACTGCATTGCATGAATCACAATCTGTGGGAAAAAGAATAACGAAAAAAGTTAAGACATTTAGATTTTTAATTGAAAGCTACTGATAGTTAACATTTGATTGAAGTCATTAAATTTTAGCCAGTGCAGGGTTTAACATCTGCTGGTCATGTTATACCTGTTCAGGCATGTCACCATTCTGCAGACCTGTGCTGAGTAGCCTGTAGTTGCTGGTGAAAAGATCCCACTTGGAGAGATCATGTGCACTGGAAGAATGGAAGAAAATAAATACAAATAAGACTTATGAGGTAAATTTTTTGTTCAAAGTAAGGCTGCGAGCGGCGTGGGAGCGATGGATGACCAGAGGAAACCACAGCTTCACGAAGGGTGAAAGGCAGCGCCGGGCGAGTTACACCACAGTTTGCCAGTGGATTGTAGATGCTTGATCTAACATGTCTGCTGGCACTGTTGTCCGAGCTTTTGCAAAAGCCGGCATAATTTCCGAGGAGCTGCATGGTACAGAAAGTGACTCTGACAGCGAGGAAAGTAAACCTGCAAGGTTGGAATTAGCGCAGCTTTTAGTTTCTGAAACAGAGGATGAGGACTTGGATGGATTTGATAAATGACTTTATGACGAATGTAACTAATATAATGTAACTAATATTTAAATAAAGCCAATCAAACTCAGTTTTGCTCCCGATCTATTTTTAAATACGCACACTTGTCTGCTTGTGTGTGTGTTGTTGTAAGGCGGACATAGATAATAGAGGATATGTATATAAAACCTGCGCCTTGTGTGTGTTAAATACAGAGCACTCAAAACTGGGGCTGCATCTTTTAATACGGTGTGTCTTTTGGTCGTGAAAATACGGTAAAAGCAATTGTATTATGCTGGCAAGTCATTTTGAACACTATTAAAATTTTGGATACCCAATTTTGGATTACCCTTTATTACCCTTTGTCATGTTGGTGTTTTGTTCTAAATAATCAGCCTCTGTAGTAGAAAAAGTTTCAAAAAAGTCTTCTGGACAGTTTAATTCTTGATCGAGACGTTTCGACTTCCATCCGGAATTCATTTTCAATCTGAATGAAATGGAAAGGAAACTGGATCTATTTATACTAACCTGAGTAAAAGGTCAACTGGTCAATTGCAATCAAACTAATAGGCACCTCATACAACGGAAAAAAAGTCTGAGCAGTCTTACTTGTGGAAAGCGGTAATCTTCTTAAGCGTTGATAGAATTTGGTAGGCGTCATCCTCATCAGGTTCTTCCCCCTGACGAATAGAGATCAAAGCCATGAGAATTTCCACATTATCCCTGTTTAAATGTACACAGAATTGCTCTAATCCAACAATATTGAAAAATAATTTAAAAATTGTGCACCTCTTGCAGCAAGTCCTCCAGGAGTCTGTTGAACTTGTCCACCAGCTCATCGAGAAGTTGCGACCGGGCAATGTCCACGCGATTAAATATAGTGAATTCCTCATTGCAGAGGTAGTGATAGGTGGTAGAACAGGCCTCCAGGACTTCGATGTCTGTGTGCTTGTCCACAACCTCCCAGATTTGCCGCAACAGCGCATCTAAATGCTGAATGTGAAAACAGTTTTTTCTCTTTACAACTTAAGAATAAAACAACGTACAGGTGTAAATGCCCAAAAAAAAAAAAAAACAACTTTGAAATAAAAGACTGATTTCAAACCTTTTCTAACCGTCCAGTAGTGTAAATGTCCAGATCAAAGTATTTTGGAACTTGTAACAGATTGGTCACCTTATCAATGTCAACGCAGTACTACAGAAAGAAAAGGAAACAAAAGAATAGCAAGTGGACTAGAAGTTACAAGTTTATCTTGTGGAAATTGGTCAACTTTGAGAAGATTAAAGTACTGAAAGAATCTCTTCACCTTGGCTAGTAACAGAGGGAGTGCAACTGCAAACATCTCAGTGATCCGCGTTCGGTCATCCAGCTGTGTTTTCTTTTCCTTCGCAGTCAGGACCTGATACATCCACAAAGCGCCATCAAAATCAAAGACATAAAAAACCCATTCCGGAAAAAAAAAATCCTCTCCAGCATGACCATCGACACTCACCCGCTTTCCTGTACCTCTGCCTACCGGCGGGTGACACTCACAAGCCTGCCGAATGGCACAGAGCATAATCTCAATCAGAGCCGTTTCCTGACGATCATTGAGAGCTGTGAATGGAAAATTAAAAAACAAAGTTAATCAGACCTTATTAAACAAAGTCAATTGATCAAATAGGATTTTAATCACACATGTCTTGTTGTTTGGCAGGAGGTTGTTTTACTTATTAAGAACTGTAAGGTAACAGATGTTACTCTGAAGTACTTGTCATGTTGGTGTGTTCTATATTAAAGAGTGAAACGCATGCGTCCACTCGTCATTTTAAGGACGCCACAATAATAGTGAAGCAAATATATTTTTTTGTTTGAATGTTTATTCCTAACCTTCCTCTCCTGGCATTGGCTCATCCAGCAACAAGCTTATCATGGTCTCCCAGTCCTTCAACAGTTCCGAGGCACACTCCCACAAGCTATCCACCAAGTAGGCGGCGTGTTCATGGAGCTGTAGAAAATAAAAAAAATGATTAAAATGTGAGAACGATTACAAAAATCTGTAAATTTATTCAGACAAAGCAAATTCTTCTGCTAGTATTCATAAGTACTAGTAGAATAAAATGATATCGATGTAAGGAGCATAGGCTCTTAAATTTCAAAACTGATAACAGAGCTGTTGCTCCTCTGGGTTGAGAGAAGCCAGATGGGGTGGTTTAGGCATCCAGTTACGATGCGTTGCAAGTGCATCGCTGGTGAGGTGTTTTGGGCACGTCCTACCGGGAGGAGACCAAGAGACAAGCCCTCGATCCGCTGGAGAGACAATGTCTCACAGCTGGCTGGGGAATGCCTCGGAATCCTCTCGGGTGAGTTGGACGATGCAGTCGGGATGAGAGAAGCCTGGGTTTCACCTCTGAGCCTGGTTGCCTCGCGACCAGGCCCCAGATAAGTAGAAGGCAACGGAACAGAATCACTGTTGTGCCATATTTACATTTAACTGCAAGTTATTTTCAAATTAACACGATTACGATTAAATTAATAGCTATATCCTATATCCGACATATGAGCTCATGTCTAGGTGTCCTTGGAGAAGACACCTAACCCCTGTTTCTCCCACCATTGGCGCTGTCTTGGCAGCCTTCTGCGATGTAATGCAGCACAGAAATTTCCCCAGTTGAGGGATAAATAAAGTATAATTCTATTTTCCTTCTTCTAATATTCCTGTAAGCCTGACTGGAATCAGTGGTACATAAAAATAAATGAATAGATTTGTCACCTCACTCTCCAAGAAGAAGAAGACAGTAGTCTTTATTAGGCTTCCGTTAAGGCTTTGTCGGCCCCTCCTAGGGAGGCCTTCCTCCTCAGATCCTCGATGGCAAAAGAGCCTTTAATAAAAAAAGAAGGGGGCAAGAAAATGTATTTGTATGCATTAAAAGTTTAAATCTATGTATGAAAACATTTGATTCACTGTTGGTGAGGAACACTACAACAAAAATCCTAAAAGATTAACATAACATCTCATAAATACCACATTATTACAACACTTACTTCCTGAATAGAAATTCTCCCGCTGAAATGGCAATGGGGCGGTGTGCAGAGTAAACCAGATGATACACACTCTCACAGTCCTCTGCTGTTAGAACCTCATCGCTGCTTCTGAAAGATAAAGAACCAAAACCATCCATGATTTAAAAAAATATATATATATATTTTGGTGCCGTAATGTAAAAATTTGACTGTATAATTTTATGAACATACAATTTTACGAACCTACAAATCAACTGTTCATTCAGAACAACTGTTTAAAACTAAAATATAAAAATATTATCAAAAATATAAGAATATTACAGATTATGTATAAAGTTAAAAATAATCTAGTTCCCAGTGGATTTTGTAAATTTAATTTTTTTTTTTTTGTTTGATCGATTGATTGTAAAAATGCTGTTTCAGTTAAATGTAAATAGATGTAAAAGGATGTTCATTTATAAGCTATGCTTCAGCCTATTCCTTTTTTTTGGTCTATTGTTTTTTTGAAGAATATAATGTGTGAAGATATTGTAAAGTTTGGCCAAATGAATAAAAAATTTGAAATAATGTTACATTGTTGTTAAAAATGATACAAGCAGAAGTTACTTACTGCAAGACAAGAGTAAGAAGTTTAATAGCTTGCACTGCAACATCATATTCTTTGTCCAGGGTCATGGACACAATGCGATCCTGTTAAATATCAGAAAGTTTTAAAAATAAACACAATTATTTTTTAAATGAAACCAAGTTGATTCTTATAGTTTCATCACCTTGAAGCGACTTGTGAAGAGCTCCAATCGAGCACCGAGATCTCGATTGTAATAAAGTCCTTGCAGGGCAGTCAGGCACTTCAGCCGCACCTCTCCTTGCTGTGAAAGAAAAAAGAAAATATGTATTCACTGTTAATTAAAAATATTAACTTTAAACCCTTATTATGTGCTGGTACCAACAACAATATACAGTACATACAGAGGGGAACTATTCTTATCTCATTCTATAGAACAACATTGTAACTTTAGTTTAAGTATCTCGGGGTCTTGTTCACGAGTGGGGGAAGAATGGAGCAGGAGATCGAAAGGCGGATCGGTGCAGCGTCAGCAATAACTAGGACGCTGCATCGGTCTGTTGTGGTAAAGAAAGAGCTGAGCCAAAAACCATTCTCTTGATTTACAAGTCGCTCTACGTACGTATCCTCACCTATGATCACCAGCTGTGGGTGGTGACCGAAATGAGATTGCGGACACAAGCGGCCGAAATGAACTTCCTCTGCAGGGTGGCTGGGCTCTCATTCAGAGATCGGGTGAGAAGCTCTGCCATCCGGGAGGAGCTCGGTGTCGAGCCGCTCCTCCTCCAGGTGGAGTGGAGCCAGATGATGTGGTTCACGCCCCCCCCGAGCACCTCGCTGGTGAGATGTTTCAGGCACGTCCCACCGGGAGGAGACCAAGAGGCAGAGCTCAGAACCGCTCGAGAGACTATGTCTCACAGCTGGCCAGGGAACGACTTGGGATCCTTTCGGGTGAGCTGGAGGATGCAGCTGGGGTGAGAGAAGACTAGGGTTCCTGTCTGAGGCTGTTGCCTTGCGACCTGGCCCCGGATAAGCGGAAGACAACGGAACATTGTAACATGTTAGTTGAGAAACATGTTACAATGGATACAGTAAAATGCATTTACTGTATCCAGTTTCACTTCCATTTTTCACACTGATAATTCTCTCTTCTCGCTCGTCCTTTAGTTCTGAGTCCTGGACGTGTGCAGACCACAGTAGAAATCTTCTTAGAGACCACATATGTACTGTAAAAATTGCATCAAGATAGCAAAACTAGTTCATGGGGTTTTTTACATTCTTATTTTGGCACATTCACATAAAAATTGTTCTCTCTGTTGAAGGGAGGGACAGAGCGTGCAGAGAGCATGCACTAAAACACTTCCTGCTAACTTTAGAACAAAACAAAACGTTGAATGGTTGAATACCCCAACCATTCTTCCCCCTTTCTCTACCATCTGTAAGCGACGGTCTGCCACCCATCTCTTTCACCCACTACTCTGTAAGAGCACACCTCTCTGTTTTCACTAACTGTATAAATTAAGTGGACAGGGATGCATTTCTTTGTAGACACTTCAGTAAACACTCTGCTGGAGTGTTTATACTTGTCTGACAAGTAAAATATTAGAGTCTCTCGTTTTGTTCTCCGGTCAAAAACGAAGACAAGTTTGTATGGACTTTATTTTTAACAAAAAGGGGAAAATGCTTTAATTAACTTGTACCCCAAATTTTCTTAATTAAATGAGTTTTTTAACAACAAACATGGCATGTTTAGAAAATCAGGTGGTTTCAAACTTTATGAAGACTGATCTTGTTGGCTCAGCTTGACTTAATTCAAATTCTAATCCAGGCATGGGCAAAGTATGGCCCGCGAGCCACATGCGGCTCGTGAAACGGTTCAATCAGGCCTGTCAGGACTTGAAAAAATTACATAAATAAACATTTGCGTTAATGTTTTATTTACCCTGCGATTCTGATGTTTCCTCACTAGATGGCGCACTCTATTTATATTGTCTTTGTTGAGAAAACAATAACACTGCTCCCATTAAAATGTGTGTGTCTACGTGATGTGCATGCTGTCAAAATAAACAGTGTGCACAGACATGAAAAGCCATTGGGCTCCAATACACGCACGTAAACAAGCGTGTTAGATGTTAAAACATGAAAAACGTTACATCATGCGCTTAGATTTCAAAAGTAGAGCCGCTAAATGCACGTTTTTAAGCGTTATCGCACTAGATTTCAGAACTAGCGCACTATAGTTGAAATTTAACACTCTTGATGTAACATTTAGCGTGCTTGTTTAAAATCTAACGCGCCATTCTATTGGTCTGATCTAGCGGTTACTAAAGCATGCCATCCATCCGATCTTGTTATGGCCCCCTTGTCAAATGTAACAACTCAATGTGGCCCGCGAACCGAAAAGTTTGCCCACCCTGTTCTAATCACACTGAAAACTACGTCAAAAGCAAACATTTAAATATTCAGAGTGTAACAGGTTAACAAAAACTGACCTTTTTTGTTAATTTAAATCTATAAATAATCTGACCATAGGTGGTAAACCATTGGTGGGAGACGGTGGATCAGCGGTAGAGCGCTCGCCCGCGGACCCGAAAGTCGCGGGTTTGATTCCCGCTGAGACCACCATCTAGGGTCCTCGAAGAAGACACCTAATCCCCGCTTCTCCCACCGTTGGTGCCGTCGAAGGGCAGCCTGCTGCGGTGTAAGGAGTGCAACACACAAATTTCCCCGGTGAGGGATGAATAGAGTAATTCATTATTATTATTTTTTATTTATTTAAACGTTCATGTAAAAAAAAAAAAAGTTCACTCCCATTTCAAATGTTGAAAGAAATTCCTAAATCTGACATCTTTCAGATTCATTATCACTTTCCAACTCTGACACTGCCGTGGAAATTTAGGGAAATTTGATTTGTCTCAACATTCATCTTTTCCGTTCCCTCACCTTGTCGTGCATCGTCCAGCCGACGTACTTCAAGTAGCTGTCATTAAGGAAGGCATCGCTGTACAGCTTCATCCATACGCCGATCTCCTCAATACACACAGCTCGGATTTCAGCAATTGCATCGCTACAAAAAAGAAAATACACTAAATTAACAATAGGTCATTTATATAGGACTATCCTGTCCTGATGATACCACTGACAATAGTTCCACACTAGAGGGAAGCAAAAAGCCAGAAATAAAAAGCAAAAGCTCAGTTTCTTAAAGAGTGAAGCAAATTGTGAAATCTCACTGGAAGAATTTACTAACCGGTATCTGTGAACAAACACTCCTTTGAAAATTGCATTCATCATATTTTCAATTTCATCTTGATTTTCTTGAAGCTGAAACAAAAACATAATAGGTTTGATTAATATGACGGTAACATAATAAATTGACATGTAAAAACTTTTCCATCTTCTGTTTTTCTTTGTAAACTACAATTTTCATTTGAAATCATATTTATTAGCAGTGATTTCCCCAAAGACTACGCAATAAAGAAAATTTACGCAGGACATGATGGTAATAATTTGCTGTAACAACAATGACATATTAAACAGAAAATGGACAAAAAAACCCAAAAAAAACAGATGCAGCTTATTTTCTATTAGGAAAAAAAATTGAAGACAAGATCATGAACTTTTCTACTATAATTTCAAGAGGCTCGATTTCCTTAAATTTTTTTCATTTCGAACTCTTCTTCTTTTGGCATTTCCCTTCAGGGGTCACCACAGCAAGTCAGTTTCTTCCATCTAACCCTATCTGCTGCATCTTCTTTGGTCACGCCAACTATCTTTATGTCTTCCTTCACTGTATCCATGAACCTCCTCTTTGGCCTTCCTCTAGGCCTCTTTCCTGGTGGATCCAAATCCAGCATCCTCTCTCCGTCTCTCCTCTGTACATGTCCAAACCATCTCAGTCTGGCCTCTCGGACTTTATCTCCAAAACCTCTAACATGTGCTGTTCCTCTGATATGCTCATTTCTAATCCTGTCCATCCTGGTCACTTCCAGAGAGATCCTCAGCATCTTCATCTCTGCTACCTCCATCTCTGTTTTTTGTCTTTTTCTCAGTGCAGCTGTGATAGTTTCATTTCAAACTATCACATTTTATTTATGCAGTTACAATCCAGTTACAATTATTTTTTTGTCAGCAAAGTTTTGCTCAGCATTCCTGTCTCACCTCTTTCCGTTTCTGCAGTAGCAGTTCCAATCTGTCGTTGGCTCTTTTTGCAACGACTTTGTTCCTTTCTGCCTCGTACTGTCTCTGCGTGTTGTCCATGTTGATGCTCAAGTTCAGAGCGACATTTACCAAAGCCGTCATCAACTTCATGGCTAATACAAAAAAAAAAGAAGATTTAATCATTCCTACAAATAACTATAATCATATAGATGGTTGAAAATGCACACTACAAGAGCTCCACTCACCTGCTAGCGTGCTTGTGTGCCGAAATGCCCTGACTTGTGAGTCAGACAGGCCGGTGAGAAGAGAGATGACTGTATCCATCATGTACTCGTCATAAATGATGCTGTATTGACACTGCCGTACGAGTACTGCAATGAAGTCGCAGAAGTTTATCCTGAATTTTTTCCACTGTGGTCCTGAGAGAGTTAACGGATAATCCCCACTGTCCTGTTTGATGAAAGACGCAAAGAAACATGTTCATACCAGAAACAAAAATCCACTGAAACACTGTTCAAATTTATATGGAAATAAAACATCAATTATAAATATGTAATTTGCACAGATTTGACTAGTTTTATTCAATAATACAAAACAAACAAAGAATAAATTACCTCATCAAACTCCTCTGTCATCTTTCGGATGATTTCAGAGTTTTGCATATGTCTGAACATTTCCTCGCTCACAGCACCTGTTAAAAGAATCACAGCATTTCAGAGGAATTTAGTAAAGTCATTTCAAGCATAAGCACATCAGGTCAGGTACTTACCTTTGCAGCCGGAGCACTGTATGAAGAAGTTGATTAAGTCCAATAAAGCAATGTCCCTGTCTTGTTTATAGGCCTCGATCCAGTCATCAACAATAGACTATGAAACAGAAAAAAACCACATTGTTCTAAAGAGTCTGTGTAATCCCAGGACCGATCCATCGTAGAAAAGGTTTCAAAGTGTTTTCTGGACAGTGTATTTGGTGATCGAAACATTTTGACTTCCATCCGGAAATCCTTTTCAATCTGATGATTATTTTCAATCATTTCTTATATCAGATTAATAATTATTTCTTGATTGAAGTCAAAACATCTCGATCACCAAGTACACTGTACAGAAAACAACTTTAAAACCTTTTCTACAATTGTTCTAAAAAGTAAAGTTAATTCAAACTCAAACAGCTTAAAACTTAAAGTCATTTTTTATTTAAACTTTGTCATTTATGGGGTTTTCGCTCTGGAATTTTAGGATTAAAAAACATCTGATTGATGACAACAAATATTATAAAAAAGGAAATTGCGTAGTGATTGGTGGACCCACCTGGGTGGCACTTTTTCCTATTTTAACCACCTCAAACAGGGTGACATTCTCTGTTCCATTTGCCTGATGGTGGCCATTCACCCAGCCAGACGTAGGGATTCTGCCTTGGCCCCCACCTTTGGCCTTGTCACCCGATGCCTTTTTACTTCTCTTTGCTCCCTGTTGAAAGGACGGGTGCTTTGATGAAAATTTAAAATGTTATATTGGCATTACATGTCTCAATGGCAGCAGCAGGGGAAACTGATGTTTGGACTGAGTGTGAAAATAAAATCATTTTACACATTCTTTTGAGGTCTTTCTAAACATACCATTGTGTTTCCTGCCTTTGCATTTTTCCCGTCGAGATTCTCAAAGTCGCTCTCCAACGATAACTGAGAGTCGGCCTCCCTGCAGATTAAAAAAGAAAAAAAACCCAAACTCATTGAAACCAGAAAAAAAACGTGGTCACAAACAGATGTGACAATGGGTGTGTATGACAACCACAAACATCCTCTTACTGAGTAAACTGAAACTCTGCGTGCAAATCCTGCGCTGCTATCATTTCTTCAACATTTTCTGGAACTTCTGGAGGAAGATCTGAACTATTCTGGTTCCCAAACAAGAAAGTACCTCTTCAACAACACCTAAAAAAAGAAGAAAAACATCATTAGATTCCTTTTGATTATGCAAATTAAAAATCATATTAGAGTATAGAAGCAGATATAATTAGACATCCAGAAAATTGAACGACTAACATAAAAGGCGGTGGCTCAGTGGTGGAGCGTTCGCCCTCAGACCGGAAGTTCACGGGTTCGATTCCCACTGAGTTCACATCTAGGGTCCTTGGAGAAGACACCTTACCCTCCCCCATTTCTCCCACCATTGGTGCCGTTGTGGCAGCCTGCTGCAGTGCAATGCAGCACATAAATTTCCCGGTGAGGGATAAATAAAGAACTCATTAATTTATTATTAAAAATGATTCTATTAAAAAAAATAATAGAAGTCAACAAACATGTCATTTTAACCTAAATTCCCTCTCTTCTTGCTTCTAAGTTGCACTAACTGTGTGAGTATCTTTTTCTCACTCAAGCAAACTCCTCGGACCAGAATTGCCTATTGGGGTTCTTCTTTGGAAGCGAGCGACTCGATTGCACTGTGTAGTGGAGCTAAAACTCAAATCAAACTTAAATACCTGTGAGAGATACCGAGTCATATCCATAAAATAGCAACTAAAAAGCTTGAAGAAGAGATGGATGAAATGATAAAAAAAAAAAATCCTTAAATTTCATGAGCAGTGAGATCAGCAAAATTGTGAATCAACAAAATAGCCTCATGGATTTTGTGAAAAAATAAGGCAGCTAAAAGAAACTTTAAAGCAAAGAGACACGATGATTGAACAGATGGAACACAGGATTGATGAATTGGAACTACAAACAAGGAGTAACGATCTCATCATAACTGAATCATAAACAAAACATCGCAGCTCTGTAAGTGCCGTAGCTGGAGTGAACGATGGAGGAGATGCTCCTCCTGAGGAATTACAGTCACTGAAACATCAACTTCTGACATTCTTAAACAGTAAAAACATTTATCTGGATACTAATAATATCTCCAGCTGCTACACAATCCCAAATAAGGATAGAAAATGAAACCATCCGCTGTGATTCAGCTAAAGTCTGTGAAGCAAAAAATTGAGCTCTTACGACAATAAAAAAAACTAAAGGACACTGGAGTTTATATTACTGAATATTTTAACTAAAAAAAAATGCTGAGTTAGTAAAATGTGTCCGCCTATACAGGAAGCAAAGTAAAATACAAGCCACATGGACCAGACATGGCAAAGTGTACATAGTACGACCTAATGGAGCTGAGCAAAACCGATCAGTTCTAAGAAGAAATGTGAAAGAACTGGAACGATATGACGACAGCTGTGTAGCAGGTATGTTGGCAACAACTGGAACAATGGTGGCACATCGGTTGATGTGTTTGTTGGGATTAAGATCAAAAGATCCATGCTCTATAAGATACAGAGATCTCGTTATAAAGGACTCAATGTACTTCTTCTTTTGGCATTTCCCTTCAGGGGTCGCCACAGAAAGTCAGTTTCTTCCATCGAACTCTATCTGCTACATCTTCTTTGGTCACACCAACTATCTTCATGTCTTCCTTCATTGTATCCATGAACCTCCTCTTTGGTGTTCTTCTAGTCCTCTTTCCTGGTGGTTCAAAACCCAGCATCTTTCTTCCGGTGTACTCTCTCTACTCTGCACATGTCCAAACCATCTCCGTCTGCTGAATACTAACATTGAACATTACTTGCAGTTATTGATTAATCAGACCGATCCTAATTCTGATCACTCTGAATCTTGGTTGTATGATATTGATCCCAAATGAACTACTATAACAATCTAGATACTAATGTAAATACTCAAGGAGCTTCATCTGTTATACATTTTAATAGTAGAAGTTTATATAAAAATCACTCTTCTATAAAACAGTTTCACAAGAATGTTAACAAATTTAACGTGATTGCAATTACAGAGACGTGTCTAGATGATGACAAAGCTAAGGAGGTAAGTCCTGAAGGGTATGAAGTGTACACAACAAAAAGGAAACATAAAAAAGGTGGAGGAGTGGCTCTGTATAGTGATCAAACACTGAGAACACCAATCGTTAGAAATACATCATAAAATATTGAAAACGTTTTGGAATGTATAACAGTGGAAACTGTCGAGGTCGAGAGAAGCCAGATGGGGTGGCTTGGGCATCCGGGAAGAGACTAAGAGGCAGACCCACTGGAGAGACTATTTCTCACAGCTGGCTGATCCTTCCGGGTGAGCTGGAGGATGCAGCCGGGGTGAGAGAAGCCTGGGCTTCCCGTCTGAGGCTGTTGCCCCTGTGACCCAGCCTCGGATAAGCGGAAGATGACGGAAAGGAACAGAAAGATATAGCCAATGATTTCAATGATTACTTTGCTGAGGTGGATAATAAATTAGCAAATGAAATAAAGATGATAAAATCTTAAGATTAGGGAATTAGTCAAGAAGCTAAAGCAAATACCTTTTCTATGTTCAAAACAAAAGTGAATAAAAACAAAATATTACAAATTATGAATGGTTTCAGAAACAAAATATCCAAAGATTGGACAGATATCGACATTGTACTAGTCAAAAACACAATTGAGTTTACCACAGAACCGCTCACCTTTTTTAATCAATCCTTTCTCATTTTTTACTCCCAAAAAAAAATGAAAACGGCAAAAATTATTCCCATTTTTAAAAGTGGAGACCGCCACTCAACAAGTAATTATAGGCCTATTTCACTGCTATCCCACTTTTCAAAGATATTGGAAAAACTCTTTGTGATAAGAATGAACAACTTCCTGAAAAACATAACATACTTCATGAAGTACAATATGGTTTTAGGGCTGCCAGATCTACATCACACAATTAATCAATTATATTACCTCTGCAATTGATGAAAAAATATGCTGTTAGTATTTTTGTCAATTTTAAAAAAGCCTTTGACACCATAAATCACAAAATATTACTGAACAAACTGGAGAACTATGGCTTTAGAGGACTTGCATTCTTCTGGTTGGTGAGTTACCTTGAAAATAGATTTAAGTATGTGCAGGATATTAATGAAAACTCAGAAATGTGTAAAGTAACATGTGGTGTGCCACAGGGGTCCCTGCTGGGACCCAGATTGTTTGTAATATACATAAATAAATACAAATACCTTGTATTTGTATTTGTGAGTACAAATACCTTGGAGTGACCATCGACAGCAGACTGAGCTGGAGGAGCAACAGTACTGCTGTGTACAAGAAGACTTGCAGCCGACTTTACTTTCTAAGGAAGCTGAGGTCCTTCAATGTGTGCAGCAAGATCCTGGAGACCTTCTACCAGTCTGTGGTGGCCAGCACCTTGTTCTTCTCTGTCATCTGCTGGGGGAGCAGCATCGCAGCCAGTGACACCAACAGACTGAATAAACTAATCAGACTGGCTGGCTCTGTCATTGGCAGCAAACAGGACTCACTTGAGGCAGTGGTAGAGAGGAGGTCACTGAACAAACTTTTGTCCATCATGGAAAACCATGACCATCCTCTATACCCACTCCTGGACGAACAACGGAGCTCCTTCTCCAAGAGGCTCAGACAGCTCCGCTCGAGAACATCTCGTTACCGGAGGTCTTTCTTCCAGTACGTGATCGGGCTCTACAACGACTCACTTAGCAGATAGGAAGTTGTTGCTGTGACACACAAATTTCCCCTGTGTGGGATCAATAAAGTATATTCTGATTCTGAAATAAATCAAATAACAAATATTTAATTTATTAAAGAGTGTCTTATGTGCAGATGATACAACCTTCTTTTGTTCTGGTGAAAATTTTGTTAAGCATCTGAAATGGGGATTGACTATGTTGTGTATTGTTACTGTATGTTTTCTTTTTTTTCTGTTTTTCAACTGAAATAAACACATTTATCTGCTAATTTAGTAGATAATTGAGCACTAATCTATAGAGATTGAAACTAATCTAGGTACGGGTATGTTATACTGGTCAAACACCTAGTATCAGTTTTACATTTTAAGAGTTAAAATCATTCATTTAATTTTAAGATTTCTGCATCTGGTTTTAGAAAGTAATATTTGTTCATGGTTGGAGGACACACAGATACACCTAGATGCATTTATTTTCTGGTATAGGCCGTTAAGCTGAATGTTCACAGTCCGGTTAATTAAAAAAATCTGATAATTTGGAAGCAAATTGATTTATGCTGTCATTTATTGACCGAGTAAAAACTTCAGCAGCAGGCTCGGACAGTTCAAAGGAACAGTACAGGAAATCATTCCTGCCATCCTCCAACAAAATTTAACTTTTATCAGGGAAGAGGTGTAGCTCAGTGGTAGAATGGCAGTCTTTAGACTAAAAAGATCCATACCCTTGTATGTCTGTGCTAAGACGGAGGAAATTTTTTTTTATGACACACTGTCTAGTACCGTAATGTCTTCCGCCGGAAGACATTACGGTTGCAACTGTACGGTTCGAACAGTTGCAACCGGCAACTGTTTGACAGCAGGAATCGAACAGTTCCCGGTTTGATTCCAGCTGAGCCCATGCCTAAGTGTCCCTGGAGAACACACCTAATCTACAGTTACTCCCACCATTGGTGCCGAGATGGCCCCCTGCCTGCTCCAGTCTGTTGCAGAGTCACACACACCATCAACCATACACACACACACACACGCAAACTCCCAGCTGCAATTTGGTAGCAGCCAATCAACCTAACATGCATGTTTTTGGAGAGTGGGAGTAAACCGGTGTACTCAGAAGAAAACCCACACATACACAAGTAGAACATGCAAACTCCAAACAGAAAGACTAGAGTTTCAAGCCTTGCCCCCGCTCTGGGGCTCGAACCCCTGACGTTCTTCCAGACTACCAGTAATCTTTCCCAGCTTAATCTAACCTGGCCTTTGAGATAAAGACACAAAAACTGATCACCAATTTTAATCAAAAACAAACAATCCATTTTGAAAATATGTATCATGTTTTTAAAAATGTATCAGAATCTGTCATTGAAAACGCCTGTTTGGATTTGTTTGATACATGATTGGTGAGAGAGCATGAAGCAATCAGCTGAACCAAAACTACCACAGTTTTATGTCAGTCATGTTTTATAAAGAAACCACCTCGTATGAATTTAGAAAGTCCCTGTCAGTGTTTTAATGTTTCTTTTTTTACCCACATGCTCCCAAAGCTGAGATCTGCCAAGAAGGAGTTCTCATCAGTAAATGTGCAATAATGTCTCTTCCTGGGATTGATGTTGCTTTTTGGCTAGCTTATTGAAGTAAGGTTTGTCTCATCTTCTAATGGGGTTATGTGAGGGGTGTTGGAACCGATCCCGGCTGATTTCAACCAAGAGATGGGGTACACCCCGAACAGGTCACCAACAATGTTCCCTCTAATCTGTGCGCCTGCGCAATTGCGCACTGCTCGCAGATTAATGGCGCACAAGAAAACCTATGCAGCGCACAAAATAAAACTCAATTTAAACTAGAGATGATAAAATGAGACAGATCTCCAGAGCATATCTTTCTTCTTTCCTTCTGAAACAAATTGCTTCAAACCGCTGCTTCGGAATTTGGCTTGTCACTGCTGCTGATGTCACAAAAGAGTAAAAGTTTTTGCTCCACCCCCTTCTGCTTAGGAAGCATGTGTGTTTGGTCAAACACATAAAAAATTAGAGGGAACGTTGGTTACCAGTCTTGTTCAGGGCAATACACACACATTCCTCAGGGCAATTTCATAATGAGCAATCAACCTAACATGCATGTTTTTGGAGGAAACAGGTGTATCCGGAGAAAACCCACGCATACATGGGGAGAACATGCAAACTCTACACAGAAAGGCCAGTGTTTCATGCTGAGCCCGAGTACCAAGAGAAAACCCACACATACATAGGGAGAATATGCAAACTCCACACAGAAAGGCTAGTGTTTCATGCCTCGCTCCACTCTAGTACTGGAACCCCTGACCTTGTTGCTATGAGGCCACCGTACTAAACACAGCACTACTATGGAACCCTAGAATGCATATTTTAGGGTTGTGAAAAAGTAGATCTGTGATAACAAGAAGAAACTGTTGACTCAAAAGCAGAATTCATATTGGTCATCCCTTTTTTTTAAATTAAAAACTGCATCATATTCTCAAACTTTTTTTGTTGTTTTTCCTCAATGAACTGATTTTAACAAATGTTTGACTTTTCAAACAAAAAAAAAAGCTGAGACATTATGAAGCAACTTATTTTGAAAGATCAGTGTCTCAATTTTACAATCAATATTATAAGTAATCAAGGGGGAGTATTTGCAGAGTAAATAGTAATTTTTTGTGTGTTTTTTTTTCACAAACACACACATAAATGGTTGAGTCTTGTCTCTTTAACCAGGAGACTAACTTTGACACCTAATACCTTAAATGGAAATCCATAGCACATGGATCCAAAGCACATGCATCAGTTTTGCAGACAAGTTACATAACATCTCTGAAAGCATCAAAAGCTCAGAATGTCTTTTTAAAACTAGTAGAAAACACACAATCTCTGACAGATGTTCTAACATAATAATACAGATGTTTGGGAGGGTGATGACACTTTGGTTAAAACCTCAACAAAAAAAAACAATGTAGTGTTCATGAAATTTAATGATAACCAAAACAATCAGTTTCACTCTGAAGGTAACATTCCATCGCACAATTATACTCATAAATTGTGAAAATTAAAAGCACTAGCTTTCGTGTTTTGATCGTAAATGTTAACATTAAAACATTACAAAAGCTATGTTAGCATTTCAGTCTGCAAAAGCTAGCTAACAAGACATTAGCACGTCAGAAACAAGCTGGAATACAAAGATAGCTTTTATTTATTACGCTGGCTTTAAAATATGTGAATAAAGAGACATGTTTGTAACGATTACTGCAAGTGACACTTGTCTGATAGGAGTGAAAACGCAGTAACAGAAATGACAAACTCCAGGGATGTTCCAGCTAGCTATCCGCCATTTTCAACTTACCTCGTTTAATTCAAAGACGGACACAAACCAAACAATCGAGGCGATGCACGCTTTGCTCACAGGATGCTTTCAATTATTTGTAGATACAGCCATTTTTGTGCTTTGGGTGATTTGTTAGAAATGTATTTGTGTAAAGTTTAAGCAGCTCCTTGGTGACTAATGTAGCAGGGTACACAGTGTATTTTTGTGTTTATGCATGAAGCACACGCGCCACCTGTTGGCGATAACATCAACTACAGTCTGTGGAGGGAACATGCTGTTTACCTCTGGTTAGCTCTTTAGAGATTGGGCCATAAAAAAATACAGACAGACCATAATAATTTAAGACGAATTCTTATCATTATTCATTCAACTTCTGATCCGTCCATCCCTAACAGGGTTGCTGGAGCCTAACCCGGCTGTTTCAAGGTGTGAGGCAGGGTACACCCCAAACAGGTCGCCAGTCTGTTGCAGGGCCACACACAGACACACACAAACATCCAAACACTCATTCCTAGGGACAATTTCATAGCGGCAAATCAACGTAACATGTTTTTGGAGGGTGGGAAGAGACCGGAGTACCTGGAGAAAACTCACACATACATGGGGAGAACATGCAAACTCCACACAGAAAAGCCAGTGTTCTAAACGTTGTCCGACCCGGGACTCGAACCCGGCGTTCTTGCAGTGAGGCCACTGTGCTAACCACTGAACCACCATGCCGCCTTCTTCTCATCGTAATTTATGCTATCCTTTTTCCATATCTGATCATCACTTTATGTCACTTTTTATCTCCTTTATGCACATTCTGTCTGTACTGCTTGTTAATAGAATTTAAATGATAAAAGTTTGTTTGTTCCTTACAGCAAAACAGTTAGTTTCCCACTGTGCTCCCCATGAATCATACCACCTGTTACACTTGCATGAAGTGTGGTGAGAGCTGCAGCTCCCACATCGGCTTATTCAGCCACAGTCGATGCTGCACAAACAGGTTAGTATACAGGTGCAGAAACATTGTTTCTCGAGACAGAAGGATGCCAACAACATTCTTTACTTTTCCATTATACTTTTTATTTTATTTTTTAATCTTCCTTATTTATTTTTTTGTTTATTTACTTACTATTTCTTTTTTATGAGTATAGTGCTGATGCCGCACCACACAAATTTCCCAGGTGTGGAATAATAAAGTTTACATCTGATTCTGATCTGCTGTTTGAACTGTAACTTTTCAAGAAATGACATTTCAGCAGAAATCAAATTTAAAAAAATGTTCTTTTTTCTTTTAATATTTTATTAAACGATCATTTGAAACAAAAAATACGGAGGAGTAAGTATATAAGGATCATCATAATTTTGGCATATCATAGACGACAACTGTTGGGTTTCTCTTGTGCAGCTATAAATTTAATAAGTTCAAATCAATCTTGGACCTCATCTTTAAATAATTACAGGGTACACAGTGCCTTGCTACTCTAAAGTTCTTACAATTACACTCTCATTTTTAAAAATAAACGATCATTTCCATATTAAGTATGAATACAAAGTGTTTACATTCTTTGCTTATTCCCAACTTATTTACTGTTGGTCACATTTTTTGGTAAATGTAAAAAAAAATGTTTTTTTGACAAAATAGTTTTATATGGGTGGCACAGTGCTGCATTGGTCAGCACAGAGGCCTCACCGCAAGAAGGTCAGGGTTCGAGTCCCAGGGTGGGGGCAAGGCTTGAAACACTGGTCTTTGTGGAGTTTGCATGTTCTCCCCGTGTATGTGTTGGTTTACTTTAGTTTACTCCCAAATTGCCCCAAGGAGAGAGTGTGTTGGTGAATGATTGTGTGTGTGTGAGGCCATGCGATAGACTGGCAACCTGTTCAGGGTGTACCCTGCCTTTCACCTTCAATCAGTTGAAATAGGCTCAGGCAACCCCGTTGGGAATATAAAATAAAATAGTTTTTCAATTTTTTTGTCATCTTTTAAAACGTCTAAATGAATAAAATAGCTCATTAAGAGTTTTTTGCCTTGTGAATCTTGGCATTTCTACAATTTTACGTGGTGAATAAAGAAAAAAAACTGCAGCAAATAAAGTTTCAGATCGTTTCCATTATCAGTAGCTAGAAATAGTAACCATCGAGAAAAAAAACTGACCAATATGAAGTAGATAATTCGATTTTTTTTGGTATATATGCTAGATTTTTGATAAATGAAATACAAATTTCATGCAAAATAAGTTTTAATCCAACAAATGCAAGATACCAAACTTTTTTCACACTTAAATTTTTATTGTTTCAATCATATCTTATATAGAAGCTGCGGAATCTGGCAAAAATGTTACGAATCATTTCCAGTTATTTTTGATTACATTTCTTCTGCATGCGTTATGATCGATAAAAAGACAGTTTCTAAGATTTGATGGAAACAAATGTGGTGTTATGTTGAAAAAAGGAAACTCAGAAGCAAAAACAAGAACAGTCCTACCAAACTATGATTGGAAAGGTTTGATTTACATAAACTCGTCGAGAAAACTGTTCATTTTCTCTTCAGTTTTGTTTTCCATTGACTGTTCGTGGCAGAATAAGGGAACCACAAGAAGATCTGGGTCCTTGATCTCGAGTTCAACATCCATGTTACTGCAAAAAAGAAAGAACTTTAAGTTTTTTTATGGAGATTCATCAAAGTGCTGATAGCAATTTGTGTCTGACGGATTAAATAGATAAATTACTGACCTGAAAAGCAATGATGTGGTGTCAGTGAAGTAAAAGGTGGTCAAAGGCAGACATCCCATGGTAATGGACATAGAATAGTAGCCTAAAAAAAGACAGTTATAACAAATTGAAACTTTTTAACTATTTAAAACAAGTCGATAGATTCCAAAGTCTCGTCTTTACCTTTCACGTTTGGGATTGAACCTGCCCAGATATTAAGTTTTAGCCCCTCTCCTTCAACAGATGCAGCCCCAGAGGTTATCTTGGCGTAAAACTTGGCATCATCTGGAATATCTAGCGGATGCTGGAGGTTTTGCAATTTTTTTTTCTCACAGTTTTGGTTTTTGCTGTCAATCTCGTACAAAATGCCCTAAAAAATGTCAAAAATAGATTCACAAATTGAAGAAAAAAAGTACGCTTAGGTAGGATTCTGTGGTTTTTGTGGAAGTGGTTACCTGTTCAAAAAAGACGAGCAAATCTAGACCTCGGGAAGTGTTCATAGGGTAGCTCTCGTTTGATCTGAACCGCAGTTTTTTGCTATGTGAATCATAAACGAAGTTGCCTTGTGCTCTTATGTCACCATTCATTGTCATCTGTTATTATTAAAAATATCAAGATTTTGGGAGAAGAAGATATTTTGATTTATCTTGAGAAATGTATTAGATACATGTACCCCAATGTTACTTAAAGTGAAGACAGTTAAGACTTACCACACTCATAAGTCCAGTCATATTAGGGGAATCTAAAAGATTGGATTTTATTAGACAGGGTTTATAAATAAATCAGAAATCATTGTTAATTAAGTTTTGCCTAAAAAAATGTAGTTTATAAAACTTTTAAAATGCACGCATTACAAAAAAAAAAACCTCCAAGTAAAGAAAATTATTTGAATAAAAACTTACGACAAGGTTGATGGTGGTGATCCGCATTGATGGGGGCAGTGAAGCCCATGAGGACAAAAACCACAACAGCTGCATACATTTTTGTGGTTCCAAGGAGATCCAAAAAGTAATCTCAAAGATGGCAAGTAGAGTAGAAGAAGCTCATCTAACTATTTGAGCACACAGCTGTATTTAAAGGGATAGATATGGTCACAAACACCAGTTATTGTTTAAAGAACATCTAGGACGTTTGCCACCTCCTGTCTTCAAACATCCAGCTGTCTAAACACATCTGCTTCTGGCTCTGTGGGATCTGAACCACACTTTTTTTTTTCTTACTTGGATTATGAATCGATTTCTTTGTGTTTTTCTTCTGTTACTTACTTGGCAGCAGAAAAATTACGATTAATATGAAGGAACAGAGTTTTTTATTTTTCACATTAGAAATGTTTGTCTTCAGACTGGCAACCTGTTCAGGGTGAACCCCCCTCTTCCAAATCAGTCAGGATAGGATCTGGGACTCACGTGATCCCAAGTTGGACAGGTGGGATAGAAGATGGACCTTGTCTTCATTCATTGTACAATCGTTCGTTCATTCATTGTCTTCTGTTATCCTGTGCCGGGTTGTGGGCAACCTGCTTCAGAGCTTTAGACATCAAGCCCAGGCTACTCACGCCCGAGCTGCATCTTCCAGCTCACCCAGGAGGATCCTGAGGTGTTCCCTGGCTAGCTGTGCAATCCATAGTTTCTCCAGCCGTTCAGGGGCCTGTTTCTGGGTCTCCTCCCAGTGGGAAGTGCCCGACACACCTCACCAGCTAGGCACTCGGGAGGCATTCGAACCAGATGCCCAAATCACCTCATCTGGCTTCTCTCAAACCGGAGGAGCAACGGCTTTATTCCAAGCTCCTCCCGGATGCCATAGCTACTCACTCTAAATCTGAGTGAGAGCTCAAGCACCCTGGGGAGGAAGCTCATTTTGGCTGCTTGTATCCGCAATCTTGTTCTTTTGGTCTTCACTCACAGCTGGTGACCATAGGTGAGGGTAGGAACATAGATCGACTTGTAAATCGAGAGGTTTGCTTTTCTTTACGAAAGACGAACCGATGCAGCGTTTTGGTTATTGTGGACGCCGCACCGGTCAGTCTGTCGATCTCTCGCTCCATCCTTCCCCCACTCGTGAACAAGACCCCGAGATACTTAAACTGCTCTACATTGTACAATATAATTATAATGTAATTGATTTTCTCATGAAACAGTTTTCTCACTGTTTGTCCTTACAGAATAAAAAAAGGTCTTAAATTTAAATCTATTGTGTATAAAACAATTTTAAGTAATTGTAAGTAATAATTTTAAGTAATTTCCAATAACTCAAAATTAGAGAAGTTTGTCAAAATTACAATCAAGATTTGGACAAGCTCTAAAAACAGGAAGGAAATACATAACAAAACCATTATGCATGAAACTGCAAAAACAAGACTGAAAATAGGCTGAGAGTAAATTGCGTCAGATGGGAAATTACTGTGAAGGGGGGAAATATATGGGGGAAAGACTTTGAAAAGGAGGGAAGACCTTTCCAAGTGTGAACAGCATATATCGTTTACCACAAAACTCATCCCCTGAGGTTTCTTCCACTTTTTCGCAGTTTCTGTCCATGCATGTCTGTCACACGTTTCATCACACAATCTTTTCAAAGTATTACAAAAAGCTGAATCAGATCGTAAATGGAACTTTCTTTATTTAAATATCTTCTGAACATCAAGGGAAGTAAAGAATATAGTGATATCTGACTAATACAGACATCTTTATTAAAACTACATACAGTACATACAGTACATATTAAAATTATTTTAACCCTTTTTACACGTTAGTTTCTCAAAACACCAAGAAAAGTTTGAAAAACCAACCACTTTCAAATTGTCAGTCATTTTCTTATCCGTCTGCCTATTTGGGGTTGTGGGGGTTCTGGAGCCCATCCCAGCTGATTTAAAGCAAAGGGCAGGGTACACCCTGAACAGGTCGCCAGTCTGTCGTGTTGCCACACACATACATACAGCCATCCACACACACTCATTCATTCATTCCTAGGGGCAATTAGGTACTGGCCAGTCAACCTAGCATGCATGTCTTTGGAGGGTGGGAGGAAACCCACGCAGACACGGGGAGAACATGCAAACTCCACACAGAAAAGACAGTGTTCCCAGCCTCGTCCCCACCTGGGACTCGAACCCACGACCTTCTTGCTGTGAGGCCACTGTGCTACCCACTGCGCCACCGTGCCGCCACACTTAAAAAATGTTTTTTCTGTTTTTCACTGAGAGGTTTAATGAATTTACTATAAATTATGAAAACGCTAAACAAAATTATTCATGTTTTCTTTTTCTCAAATGAATAAAATCCATAGTGATATCAGCAACCAAGTTTTGGTTTGGAATATATGTAAACACAACCAAAAACTCAACATCCTTGATTTGCCAGAATGATCAAATTCTCCGTCTGGTTACATAACATTTCACAATCTCTGTTTTGAAATTCAGTAGAGGAGACTGTTTTACAACACAGTGTGACACTCGTGTTGAAAGGTCTTGTTAAAATAGTATAAGAAGACTGTGTAAACGTTTTGTTTTTAGAAGCACATTTGGAGTTTTTTTTTCATCTATAAAATTAAAAAATTAATATATTTCTTTGAACTGGAAACATAGACTGTCCAAATAATCAGCCATGAGCTTTTGATAAAGACCAAACAAATGTTTGTTTCTGTCGTACAGTTGAGCATCTCTGATCATGGGAAGGGATTTTAAATCTTGTTTGTTGTGAAATGAAATTCTTGGGCATATATGCCAAATTTTGTTTAGAAGAAACAAGTTGTGGTGGCACGGTGGCGCAGTGGGTAGCACAGTGGCCTCACAGCAAGGCCTCACACCCGGGTTCGAGTCCTGGGTGGGTACGGCTCTTGGAACACTTGTCTTTCTGTGTGGAGTTTGCATGTTCTCCCCGTGTCTGTGTGGGTTTCCTCCCGCCCTCCAAAAACATGCATGTTAGGGTTATTGGCCGGTGCCAAATTGCCCCTAGGAAAGAATGGCTGTGTGTATGTGTGTGGCCCTGCAACAGACTGGCGACCTGTTCGGGGTGTACCCTGCCCCTCGCTTTGAATCAGCTGAGATGGGCTCCAGCAACCCTGTAAGGGATAGATGGTCAAGAAGGTGACTGACTGTGACAGAAACAAGTTGCTTGCTGTACATATCCTCTTATCATAAATTTTTCACTGTGCATCTGAAGATATAGTCTAGTTGAGGTGGTCGATGTCGTCCACGTGTGTTTGCGTTGTAAGCTATGCTTGTTCCACAGCCAGATGTATTGTTTAGTATTTGTTAAGGTGTGGACATAAATTGTATTGTTTTAAACAAGACACAGTTCAGTCAGTCAGTCATCTTCAGAAACCTTGATCTCTGCCAGGTTCGTAGGAGAAACAATTCAGATCACCTTAAATATTTCAATGCAATGAAGAGATTTCAAAATTTCTGTTACAGTCAAAGAAAATGTAAATATAATGACTTTTAAGCAGTTTTAACCATCTCATACATGTCCGCTGATCTTATTGGTTGTTCCCTCACGAGAACTTAAAATTCTAACAATTATTGCTGTTGCCTAAACTCTACTCTACATGGTACAGATTGACAGAAGTGAAACAGGCTGGCTAAAATCTCCATATGCCAATTTCTGATCAACTGTGAAAGTTTTTACTTAAATTCTTAATTTATGAAAAATGTCTGTGAAAATTTCATGGAAATTTTAGGGGATCACCTTTGTGAAAGGAAACTTGTGGATGTCAAGTTATATTAAATCATGATACATACATTAGGTTTTTGAATATTACATGATGACAAGAAGGCGGCAGAGTGGTTCAGAAGTTAGAACAGTGGCCTCACATTAAGAACGCCGAGTCTGAGTCTGGGGTCGGACAAGGCTTCGAACACTGGTCTTTCTGTGTAGAGTTTGCATGTTCTCCCCATGTTTGTGTGGATTTTCTCTGGGTTACTCCGGTTTCCTCCCACCCTCCAAAAACATGTATGTTAGGTTAATTGGCCGCTATGAAATTGCCCCTAGGAATGAGTGTGTGTACGGATGGCCTTGTGACAGACTGGCGACCTGTCCGGGTGTGCCCTGCCTCTCGCCTTAAATCAGTCGGATGGGGCCAGGCACCCCTGTAACCCTGTTAGGGACAAGCAGTTCAGAGGACAAAACAAACTTTTTGATAAAAAAATTGAATTGCTTGTAAAATTCGAGACTTTTTCAAACTCATTCAAAGTCATATCTAATCAGCCTGTTTCTGTCATACCTAAAAATAACCATAGTCTGGTTAAAAAAAACCCAAAACAGTTCATTGAGATATAGGCTAGAATCATTAATAACAACAGAACGGAAATTCTTCTCATGAGTTAAAAACTACAATGTGGTCTCTTTAAAAAAAAAGTCCTGTCAACCACAAAATCATGATGCAGAAATGTAACTGGGGCTGTTTAAAAAGGAAGAAAAAATAGTTTAGAAACTGAAAGCAAGAGTAGGGGAAGATACAGTATATATTCTTCATCTACTCCATTGAAGGTTCATTAATTCATTGAAGTGGCATTCATTCACTACTGCATCAAGGTAAGCCCAAAAGATATTGGTATTATGTGGGTTTATATACAGATAGATATTTATCCATGTATATATGTAAATATAGATTTGTACATATATGTGATTGTATATATTTATACACACATATAGATCTAGAGAGTGATGCATTATTTCATCTTCTCAATATAAATACAATCGTGATAATACGACCTCTGTAAAAAAGTTTCTGGGAATAATTTAAACTTTTAACTATTCAAAATTTGGACTGCTACAGGATGAAAAGCTGATTCTGAGAAGAGAGGATTGTGCGAGTAAATGATGTATTATATATTGTTATAGATACCGTAGCCAAATTTGTAATATTTTTATGCTCTGTCAAGTCTCTCTAAATTCTATTATTTACTACAGTTCCAGCTGTTGATTTCTGAAGGAATAAAATAGGTCTCATTACATCTCATATTATTCTAAAGGTTAACTTTTACTCAGTTAAGAGGTTATTTTGTGCAAATAATGCAATGTGACAAATTAAATCCAACAAAACTTGGTATGTCTTCAAAAGAGTCAAAGAATCTGACTAAAATGAAAGCTTCACAATTTGAACATTTGTTTTTTTCTGCTCCAACCTGCACGATTCATTAGGCAGGTTGTAGATCAGAATCTATTATCTTGCACAGACATGTTCATGCAAAAACTGAAAACTTTGGAATTTTCCAGATCTAAGTTACTCCTGCTCTATGTAACTGTAATCAAAAGGATTACGAGACTTGTAATTTTTCTAAGAAAGTACACATTTAAATTTAAATGCTTGTCAGGTGGCAAGAGAAAAAAATTGTGTTGTGGAATTTCCTTAAGAAATACTTTGGTAGTTTGTCTTTTTTTACTCAACTGCAGGTGTTCGTTTTTTATGACTGTGTAAACTTGTGGTAGTACATCATAAACTGATGAGAAAGACTATTTTAAACACAACTTCTTTAACTATTGTTCCATATTCATTCTTTTGTTTCAGATGTCCATTTGGCAAACTCTTTTTTTTTGTTGTTTACTATACTGCTTTCAGTCTTCTGCTTCATCCTCACGCTTTTCAAAAAGTAAATACAACAACGCATTTCGTCACACAAGGTCAACTCGAACCCGAGTGCAGCAGCTGCTGAATAAATACGTGAGTGGAGTAATTCTGAAGATATTGTGTTTACAGCTACTCTTAGTTTTACCAAGTTGCAACTTGTCATGCTTTATCTCTCTCCACTTTTACAGAGGGAGCAACAGTTGGACAATATTTACTTTGACGACAGAAGCCAACATCTGGCAGAGCTCCCTTTTCTCTCCACAGATTTTGATGAGTGGTTCAAGTTGTCGGTGAGTATAATAGCTGTTTTTAAATTTCTTCTAAAAATACTCAGTAAAACTTCTGTGAATAGATAAAAAGTCCTATTTTCTTTAAAATAAACGGTTAAATATAAACGGTGACAATAGAAAAAATCTGATCTTGCAGAGGGTAAAATTTTTAAAAATTTGAGAGGAATTCCCCATCTGGAGATTTAATCACCAACACGGGTGTACCAGGTTTTTTCCAATCATGTGGTTTTGTTGTGTTTCAGGACAGAGACAGACTACATGGTGCTTTCTGCGACTTGCAGGCATTTTGGAAAATCCTGGAAAAGAAGATAAAACAGCTGGAAGAAGAGCAGGCTCAGCGAGTAATGGTGGATGTGGCCAAAGTTTCACTACTACAAAGCATGAGAGACATTCAGCTGGATTTACGAGATTTGATGAGCCAAGTCAGCAGTCAGGTGCAGAATATCTTCTTACTGAAAGTCAACCACATTTTGCCATTACTATTGGCCACAGACAAAAATTGGAGGAAGTCACACAATAAGTGATCTGATTTTGTTTTGCTTTTCACCACTAGATGAGAGCCAGAAGGATTTCTTGGATCAGGCCAGCGCCTGCTGTGGTCCACCTGAACCAACAACAAAGTACCGGGACTGTCTGGGACAACCAAGTGGAGGGTTTCATAGTTCTTAGGGATCTTGATCTTTACCTCACAAAGTTGGCAAGAGACTTTCTTTTACTGGCTTCAAAACCACAAACAAGACTCAGCACAAGGAGTGACACGGGTAACACCCCCGAAGCAATTTAAAAAAAATAAACTGACAGTAACTATTTGTAATACCTGTCATATTAACTTCATTTCTACATGACACACCAATTTTCTACTCAGTTATGCACATTTCATGTTTTTTTTTTTTTTTGGTATTTCCCAAAGTTTCCATCAAGCCACTAACTGTAAGTGAGAAATAAGAGTTCAGAGCAACAGAAACATCCTGTTTTTCTCACCACAACATCAAACTTTTAGACTTTCCGTAGTCATATTTGCTATTTATTATAACATATTTATTGACGTACTATTTATTTTTAACTATTTAATTTGCATTCTCTTGGAATTAAGAGATACAGTGTATTACAAACATTTTGTATGTGTGGAATAAACACAGTTTGGTAAGATTTCAAATAAAATGATGAATCAAGTGAAAAACGTGTGTACGTTCATTTCATGACTTTCCAACATCTAAACACGGATTAATAGTGAATCAAAAACATTTAAACGTGAATTGTACATTTGCTGAACGTCATTTTGCATTTTGTGGTTTTATGTTATCAGCTGCAAGCAAATAAACAAACTTCAGAGGGAAAGTCGTCCGGGCAATTCTACAGATTCAGTTTCCGGCTGCCTTTTTTTCCCCCAATTCTTCATGTTGCAGTAATCTTAGGGACAGTCTGCAGAGGAAATTAAAAATGGATGTGATCAGCTATAGATAGTTCATCATAAACATCCCTCCCTAACGTATAAACTCCCCATTTAGTTCAATACTGCAGCTGACTCACCACTAGCAGATGTCCCCGCTTGCCTTTGGCCACCTTCAGCTCTGGACCGCTGATGAAATCAATGATTCCTTCCTTACCTCGAGCCACAGTAAATCTGATGCTGTATTAAAATATACAAAATGAGCAATTAACACAATGAGATAAGACGACACATCTCAACACTGCTCCAGGTAGATAAGACCTCACCTGCCCGGGCTGATGTTGACATAGTTGGTTTTACTGGCCATCATGACCACTTTAGTCACCAGTTCGATCACATGGCTGCAGTGCAGTACAGCATCAGCCTGAGGAGAACACGGATGGATTTAGAATGATTCTATTTTGTTCTTGTAAACAACGATGAGTGTTGTGTGCTGTACCTTCTGTTTACTGTCCTCACAGGGCATGTGCAGAACACACATCCCATCGCTTAGAGCGCTCACAGAGATCCCTGTTTCAAAAAAAAAAAAATTTGATTGGGGCCTGTTCAACATACACGTGTTTACCTAAAATAAATTTACAAAAAAAACAAGAAGCAAAAAATGTTAGCCAGAAAAGTGACAGCTAAAGTAACATAGATGAAGAAAGTTTATTTTTGTCTCCAGACTGAGAAGGCCGCTGTGTTTGATCTACCATCCTGTTTCCATCAGGATGAAGACCATCTACTGATTTCTTCAGATAGAAAGCTATAGAGTAGAATAGGCTAATATTTAATTAACAGTCTTAGACACTTTGGCTGCTCGTCCTGGGGGAGGGATCTCTTTTTCATGTGGATCCCCATGAGGTTTCTTCTTTTTTCCCAACTGCTGGGTTTTTTGGAGTTTTTTCCTCATTGTAAAGGACGGCCTAAGGGTGGGAATGCATTGAAAATGTTTTGCTAGCTTTTATTAGTTAGCACTTACCTGTTTTGTAAGATTAGATCAATGTGAAGCTTTGTGTGTAGCTTCATTGTGGCTCCATAACAGTAGACAAATCCACAGTGGGAGAAAATATTGATTTTGGGGTAGGCTTAAATAGTTCAACTTGCTGCATGATGAAATATTTGTTTGGTTTTATCTTGTGAACTGTTTATTCCCAATGAGGACACAGGGGGTGTTGGAGCGTATCCCGGCTGATTTCAGCCAAGAGGCGGGGTACACCCTGAACAAGTTGGCAGTCTGTTGGGGAGCAACACGCATTGTGTGACACACACTAGCCTTTCTGTGTGAACTTTGCATGTTCTCCCCATGTTTGTGTGGGTTTTCTCTGGATTACTCTAGTTTCCTCCCACCCTCCAAAAACATATATGTTAGGTTAATTGGCCGCTATGAAACTGCCCCTAGGAATGAGTGTGTGTACGGATATAGTACATGGATTTTATCAGTTAGCACTTAACTGTGTATCTGTGTATCTTCATTTTTCTCTTTTTCATTCTTTGTTTTTGTACTTTTTTTCAATCATTAATTTGAAGCCCACGAGGCTTGGAACACTGTCCTTTCTGTGTGGAGTTTGCATGTTCTCCCCGTGTTTGTGTGGGTTTCCTCCAGGTACTCCGGTTTCCTCCCACCCTCCAAAGTCATGCATGTTAGGTTGATTGGCCGATGCCAAATTCCCCCTAGGAATGAGAGTGTGTGAATGGTTGTATGTGTGGCCCCACGACAGACTGGCGACCTGTTCGGGGTGTACTCCGCCCTTCGCCTTAAATTGGCCGGGATGCGCTCCGGCACCCCCCGCAACTCCAAAAGGGACAGACGGATAAGAAGATGACTGACTGACTGACTGACTAATTTGAAGCCCTTTGAGGCAATTGTTTTGTGATGTTGGTCTAAACAAATATAATTGAATTGAAAATTGAATTAAAACGTAATGAAATACATCACATGAATGCTCGTGGATAAAATTTTCCCTTAGCTTTAATTTTAAAAAAAGAAGAAGCCACAATTAGAGATAATTTAAACACATAATTCATTCATCTTCTGAACAGCTTATTCTTGATCAGGTTGCATGGGGTGCCGGAGCCTATCCCAGCTGACCTCACATATATTTAAGCACAATTATTTGTTACATACATGTATATAAAAAATAAATGTAAGGCATACATATTCTTATTTTGTTCAGACTGACTGCTAGCCACAAAGGGATCTTTTGGGGATGATCCCTTTGTGGCTCTTTATTTCTAAACAGATTTTAGGAAGTAACTTTTTTTATTAGTCTACAACCTCAACTTAGTTTCAACAGAAAGACAACTTGTTGAATATGCATCCTAACAAAAACTGCAAATTTCTCTGTGATAAATAGCATATCATTGCAAAAATAAAAAACTAACAGAGAACAAAAGCAAAACTAGCAGAGGAAAAGTCTTGTTCTGATGGCCAACAAAAACAGTGTTCACACGATTGTGGTTTTTATGAGCAATCACTTGGAAGGGTAAAGGATAAAAAAAGACAAATGTTTTCCAAACAACAGCTATAAAGACTGATGATTCCTTTCAAAAATCTTGATCTAATATTTTTTTGGTGGTGTGGGAAGAAATTGAAAACAAAGGTAAAGGCAAGGCAGAAAAAATTTAAAGTAAATATGTTGGGATCCAACAGTGCTCATTTTTAGACTCCACTAGGCAGTGGTGGATGAAGTACTCACTATTTGTATTTAAGTAAAAGTACAGATAATTACTTTTACTTCATTTTCAGATTTAAAATGATTTCCGGATGGAAGTCGAAACGTCTCGATCAAGAATTAAACTGTCCAGAAGACTTTTTTGAAACTTTTTCTACTATGGATCACTCCTGGATGAATGAGGGACTACACGGTACAGATAATTAGGCGAAAAATTTACTTAAGTAAAAGTACCATTAAAAAATCTACTTAAGTAAAAGTACAAAAGTAGTTGGTGTAAATTGTACTTTTTAAGTAAAAAGTAGAAGTATTCTATCATAATTCAAATGTTATTTTTTTGTGCTGTCGGGTGTCACCATGGTAACCAGGATAAATACTCTGCGGGGTGTGACCCCCCTCTCTGGACTCTTTTGGTCCACAAAAAATAAATAAATAAATAAAATAAAAGGAAAGGACACAAGTCAAGCTATCCCCTAGAAGGGCCAGTGAATGGGCCGCCAAAATGGAGGAAAATGACACTTGTTTTTTAAAACATTTTGGGGGGGAGGCCCCCACTCATTATATATTGGCTTTATCAAAGCTCTACCCCCCTTTGGAAAATTCTAGATCCGCCCCTGCTCTGTGTAACGATGGCTCAACTTTTTATTTAGAAGTAAACACAACGAACAACGATCTTCTGACTCTTTTTAATTTGTACTATATTTGATGTTAGGTTTTTGGCGCTGAATGATTGCGAAAAATGTTTCTCGATTCATTACTTCTTCTCTCGATCAACTGCTCCTTTTGATTTTGGCGATGCGGCTTCAAGATGCGCTAAAAAAAACTGTGTATTTTTCAAATTCCTGATCAAAAATGTAACAAAAAATGTAAAACACACTTTTAAAAGTAGCGAAGTAAAAGTACAGATATTTGCTCTAAAAATGTAGTGAAGTAAAAGTAAAAGTACCGGCCTTAAATTTTACTTAAGTAAAGTACAGATACACAATTTTTTTACTTAAGTACAGTAACGAAGTACATTTACTTTGTTACGTTCCACCACTGACACTAGGTATTTAAAAAAAACTTGGTTGTGTTGAAGCATGACGTTGGTTCTCACAACACTAGATTGAATCTGTTTGGTAATGGGCTTCAGACCAGATTTACCTCTCAGCGCTGAATAGTCAATCCTTTGTTTGATCTTGGTTCTGTCCACCAACACAGCAAAGGTGTTTGTGAGGAGCAGCTGGCGGGGACGAGGCTTAAAACCTCTTCTGTCGTACTTAGTCACTGAGATCCCATACTGGTAAAAAAACCAAAAAAACAGAAAGGTCTTTTACCTTCAGACACTCTCACTGTGTCTGAACAATTATATTATAAAATATTCTCACCTGCACTTTTTCATTGCCAAGAGTCTGCAGGGCTTTGAGACTGATTTGCTCAGATTCTGTACAAAACAATAAAACAAGCCTGTAAATGTTATGGAAAAGAAAAGGCATTAAACATTAATTTAATTAGAGGATGAATAAACACGTACCAAGCCTGGTGTCCAAGAACAGTCTCCCAACACTCTGAGGATAGCTCTCTTTTTGGTCTTTGAATATCTCACTGGCAACAACCTTCTGCATCATCTTCAAGAAAGATAAAATTATATAAAAAAAAAGAAGGCAAAATTTTTATATCTACCGTATTTTAGCGAGAAAATATGAATGGCTTTATCCTCTGGAAATGTATTTACCTGCTTTTTCCATTCAGGCTGGACCCTTCGACAGTACTTGATGACCATGTTCCGCATGTGCAGCCTTTGCAAATGATCAGAAGCCTGAAGCATGCACAAAAATTTTCTTTGTTAGCCAAATTAAAAGTACCGTATTTTCCGCACTATAAGGTGCACCTAAAAGCCTTTAATTCTCTCAAAAGCCGACAGTGTGCCTTCTAATCTGGTGCGCCTTTTATATGGATCAATACTGGTTCATTGCGGCTACCAATGTTTTAATTTAAAAAGTCACTGGATTTTCTTCATTAGATTCGTCAATGACTCACCTTTGACGAATCATACCATTAAATTTGAACCCCTAAACTAGCAAAATGAGTAAAAAACAAAAATCTATATGAAGCTTCTTTGCTTAGGGGAGTTACAGAGTTATGAAGCAGACTGAACATTAGAAACACTCTTCAGGTTTCAAGGCAACATGGGACTGTCTGGTTCCAGCAAAACCAACTCAGAACTCTGATTGATCTAGTCTTACTTACCCTGTTTCTATGTTACAAAGACGCTGCTAATAAATTTTCTCATGAAGACAAAGTGGATTTAAGTCTAATATTATTGATTTAAAAGCCACTTTTCAGGCTGGTCTTATTTAGCTTTTTCTGCTACACCTTTAGACCGGTGGCCCCGTGACAGACTGGCGATCTGTTCGGGGTGTACCCTGCCCTTGCCTTGAATCAGCCGGGATGGGCTCCGCCACTAAACCGGTCTATGGTGCAGAAAAGGTTGGGGACCCCTGATCTAGTGGATACATAACACAACCCCAGACACCACAGTACGGTAGTTTCTTTATCATAATGCGGCGCGCCTTATATGAACAGTTTCAAAATGGACCATTCATTGAAGGTGCGCCTTATAATACAGTCCACCCTATGATGCGTAAAATCCACTCATACAAGCTCCTTACTTGTATGTAATCATTTTCAGTCCCTCAAACCTATTCATACCTCAAAAAGAGAAGGTGGAGGGGTTGGCCAACCTTTGTCCAGAACACTTTTTGGCAGGTTTTTGCACAAATTTTTGAGGAAAGAGCATCGTACGTGATCAAGGAAATAGTCATTCTCAGAGCAGTACTCCTCATGACGATAGATGAAGCCTTTTATGAATCTATAAAAAACAAACAGGGGAAAATATTGGGAAAGAAAACAAGAAAAGACGTGCAGAAAAGAAAGAAACTTGGCAAGGCATCACTTAATCACCTGCGTATTAGCTCCACGGCCTGGCGACGCTTTTTAGCTCTCTGACGTCCTTTCATCCCTCGCCATGCCGACTGGATCACTATCACTGCACAATCACATGTACACATCCATCAAAATCTATCCAACGTCTACTCACACATAGAAAAAAGTTCAAATTACAGTGATGTATTTTGACGTAGACAAACTCAGAAACATAAAAATTGATGTGAAGAAAACATGGAGAGAAGAAGTGTACAAAAAACAAATTTGAATGAATCATTAAAACTGTACACTTGGTATATCAAACTATTATCAATGGCACTCTGCTTGTCTGCGACAGACTAGCAGTGGTGGATGAAGTACTCACTTTTTGTACTTAAGTAAAAGTACAGATAATTAGGCAAAAAATTTACTTAAGTAAAAGTACCAATAAAAAAAATCTATTACGTAAAAGTACAAAAGTAGTTGGTGTAAATTGTACTTTTTAAGTAAAAAGTAAAAGTATTCGATCATAATTCAAATGTTATTTTTTGTGCTATAGGGTGTCAACATGGTAACCAGGATAAACACTCTGCAGGGGTGTGACCCCCCTCTCCCACCTCTTTTGGTCCACAAAAAAAATAAATAAAATAAAATAAAAGGAAAGGAAAGGGGACAAGTCAAGCTATCCCCTAGAATTGCCACTGAATGGGCCGCCAAAATGGAGGAAAAAGACACATATTTTTTAAAATGTTTTGGGGGGGAGGCCCCCAGTCACCATATATTGGCTTTGTCAAAGCCCCGCCCCCTTTGGAAAATTCTAGATCCGCCCCTGCTCTGTGTAATGACGGCTCAACTTTTTATTTAGAAGTAAACACAACGAACAACGATTTTCTGACTCTTTTTAATTTGTACTAGATTTGATGTTAGGTTTTTGGCGCTGAATGAATGCGGAAAATGTTTCTCGATTCATTACTTCTTCTCCCGATCAACTGCTTCTTTTGATTTTGGCGATGCGGCTTCAAGATGCGCTAAAAACCTGTGTATTTTTCAAATTCCTGAACAAAAACGTAACGAAAAATGTAAAACACACTTTTAAAAAGTAGCGAAGTAAAAGTACCGGCCTTAATTTACTTAAGTAAAGTACAGATACACAATTTTTTTACTTAAGTACAGTAACGAAGTACATTTACTTCGTTATGTTCCACCACTGCAGACTGGTGACCTGTTCAGTGTGTACCCTGCCTCTCGTCTCGAATTAGCCGGGATGGGCTACGGCCCCCCGCAGCCCATAAGGGATAGCCGGTTAAGAAGGTGACTGACTGACTGACTGACTGACTGACTGACTGCTTGTGTTCTGTAGGGGAGAAGTAGGACACCTGCATGTCTGATGCGTTGATACTTGGATCTCTCTCTGTAGCCTCTCCATGAAGTCTGGAGGATCACCGCTAGAGAGAGAAGAAAGAAACATGAAGTTTTTATTCAGGTTTTCAATAAGTCCTGCTGTGACCATTTAGGAACATGAGCAAGTTTTCATCACACTGAAAATCAAGATGAGGTCATCACAGAAACTGTTTCTGCTTTGTCTCATATGGTCACCAGAGATCAATCATCTAGTGAGGACCAATTTAGATATTTCCGTTCGAGTTACAGTACATTGAGGTAAAAAGTATGTTGTGGGAGGTTTTAGTGTAGACCAGGGATCACCAACCCGATGCTTGCGGACACCAGGTCGCCCACAGCGACCGCATCAGTTTCCCTCAGGCCAGTTCTAAAAATAGCATTATTGACGAATAAGCTCTGTCTAAAATTCTATTTAATTATGTTGCTATTCTTTTTGAATTTCATTTACAGTGATGTAAATTTAAAAACGAATATATAAAAACATAAACATGAGCGCTGCAAAGATGAGGTTATGAACGCGTTTTCTACCCACAAAAACATGGCAGAAAAAAGAAAGAAAACTTATCATTTTCACAGTGAATGGGAGGAAGAGTTCTTTTTTACTAACGTGAAAGAAAACTGCGTGTGTCTCATCTGCGGTGCAACTGTGGCGAAGCACAGTCGCACCGTCCTTATTTTGAAAGGAGTGGATTTTTGTTAAGTCTTGATCATTTGCACAAACATGGTTCAGAGTTTATGATTTGATAACTGTTGGTAGCTAGTAAAATTTGAAAAAGATTTCCTGCAAAATGTTGTGGAAGTGATTATTTGAAAATGAAACACTTGTATATTGCATATTGAAATGTATTTGTTTCCTACCTTGTTTAATCATACTGAAATAATTATTGTGATGGATCATTAACAATCAGTGTCTTCACATAGAATATCATTAATAATAATATCAAATTAAAGGTACACTGTGTAACTTTGTTATTTCAGAAGTGCATTATCAAAGTGGTAGCCCTTTGCATTACTCAGTGCCCTTGAAGTAGCTCTCAGTTTCAAAAAGGTTGGTGACCCTCGGTTTAGACTAATCTAGTATATCCTGTACATTTTACTGCTTACATCAACAAAATGATCAGGAGTAGCGTTAAATCTTTCCCAAACTGATAAAAGTGTGGAGAGATAGATTGTTGCTCCATTTTACATTCCATTTATAGAAGTTTGATAAATGTTAACATACCAATCTCTGGCTTCTTTGCTTCAAGTGCATCCTCAGTGGCAAAGAGAGTTTTAGGGAAACGAATGAAGATCTTTGATCTGCAACGTAAAATGATAAAAAGGTGTCATCAGCATAAACAGATGTTCCTGAGACAGATATGCATGTCACCCCTTAAGGGTTTATTTGAAAAAAAAGGATATTAAAAAGCCCCTTGATTATTTTTTTTTGTCATTTGTAACCTAGACTTCTTCTTCTTTTGGCATTTTCTTTCAGGGGTCACCACAGCAAGTCAGTGTCTTTCATCTAAACCTATCTGCTGCATCCTCTTCGGTCACACCAACTATCTTCAAGTCTTCCTTCACTGTATCCATGAACCTCCTCTTTGGTCTTCCTCTAGTCCTCTTTCATGGTGGTTCTAAAACCAGCATCCTTCTTCCTATGTACTCTCTCTCTCTCCTCTGCACATGTCCAAACCATCTCAGTCTGGCCTCTCTGACTTTATCTCCAAAACCTCTAGCATGTGCTGTTCCTCTGATACAACCTGAAATAACCTGATATAACTTGATTTAACTTGATGTAACCTAGACTAGACTTTGCAAAAAACAAGGATCAATTTGGAAATGTTTTAACACATATGATAATTGAAGATGTGCAGATTTTAGTTCATGGGAAATACCTGCACCAGCTTCAGGCCTGTTTGATATTTTTAATCCCTTTACAGGAACTGAGGAAAACAGTCTCCATTCTTTCTTAACAAATTTTAGTTACTCAGCAGTTTTCCGTTTCCAACTTTCTGCACAGTCAATACAATTTTTTCAGTGGTTAAAAAATCTTGAAAAAGAGGAAGTTAAGTCAGCGCCTGATTAAGTCTCACTTTTGTTAAAAAAAAAAAAAAAGGTTTAGAGTATGGCCTTCCCAGGAAAGTGCTACCTAAACGATAGCTTAAGATCTGAAGGTTGACCAACACAGAGATTGCTAAAGCATCAGACATTGAAAAGTTTAAAACATCTAAAGTAAACACACACTAAAATCTGAACCTTTAAGCAATTTGATCATAAACCTTGAAAGATAGAAATGTCAATTTTATCTCTAGCCCTACAAATTGGTTTTCTAATGGTAAAATAAAACTCCCCATTATTTGACAGATTGAGCTTCTATGAGGAACGCACACATACAATATTATTGAATGTCAAAGTTTCTATTTTCAATCATTTATGGAATAATTTGATCCACATCTCAACTCCTCTCTGCAATTACCCTGCCAGACTAGAAGACCTTTGGGCTTGATGTACCATCCTGTTTCCATCAGGATGAACACCATCAAATGATTTCTTCAGTATCCCGAAGGAGGGATCGCTATTTCATGTGGATCCCCATGAAGTTTCTTCTCTTTTTTTTCTCCCACTACTGTTTTTTTTTTTTTTTTTTAGTTTTTCTCACTGTGAAGGAGGGTCTAAGTCAGGCATGGGCAAACTACGGCCCGCGAGCTACATGTGGCCATTTAAACAGTCTAATCCAGCCTGTCAAACTTGGAAAAAATTAAGTAAATAAACCATGTTGTTTAATTTTCCCTGCAATTCTGATTTTTCCTCGCTAGATGGCGCACCTTGGTTATATATTGGCTTTGTTGAAAAAGCAACAACACTGCTCCCATTTAAATGTGTGTGTCTCTGTGACGCGCATGTTGTCAAAATGAACCTTGCGCGAACATATAGAAAACCATCGGGGCCAATACACACACGTAAACAAGCACTTTGTGTGCCACTATAGAAAGCCATTGGGGCCACTAAACGTGTGCAATCTAGCACCAAATGCACGTTTTTTAAGCGCTAGCACATTAGGTTTGAAATTTAACATGTTTGATGTTTTTGAAAAAAAAAAAAAAAGACATCCTGGTAATATTACCATCACCAGGAGAGTGATGGTGATATCCTGAAGGATCAAAGAATTTAAAATAGTTATTCATTTGATTTTCAGTGTTTAAAGACTCATTTCGAAGTTAGAGATCCCGTTGTGATGCTTTTCTTCATTTTCATTAGAAATTAAACTCCACATCCCAAGATGTGTATTTTTTCTCCAATGAGGTGATGTTACCAAAGCATGCCATCCATCTGCTCCTGTTCCGGCCCCTTTGACATTTGTTAGAGCTCAATATGGCCCGCGAATCAAAAAGTTTGCCCATCTCTGGTCTAAGGGCAGGTATGCGCTGAAATAGTTTCGCTAGCTTTAGTTTTATTTGACTAAACATAACTAAACTAACTTCAACTTGTTTTTGACTGTGTATTTGTGTATTCACATTTTTTTTTGTTCTTTGTTTTTTCCTGTTGAGAGAATTGATTTTTGATATTGGGTTACACAAATATTATTAAATTGAATTGCTTGGTTTCACCTGCCCAATTTGTACTCCTCTGCTTTATAGCCGAGGTGGTTGACCAGTGTAGAAACTCCGTCTACGAGTTTTCCATGCCAGTTGGGCCATGTCTCAGGACAAAGGGGTTTATACCTAAAGACAATCCGACACCACATCGTTTAAATAACAGAGGTCAAGAAATCAACAAGATGTTTAAGTATTTAGGAAGTAGACTGTCCACCTCTGTAAGAAGGCTTCAAAGCGACGGCGATAGGCAAAGCCTGCTCTTCTGACCCTCAGATTTTCCATCAAACCCAAATACTTCACCTGGTGTCTAACCAGGACTTCATCAAAACGTCCTGCAAGTGGTGATTTTCTCATCATAGGAAACTCATAGCAATTGATTTTACATTTCTGTATGTTGCTCTGTTATTGAAAACTAGATTTAGATTACCGTGTTTTCAGCACTATAAGGCACACTGCATTATAAGGCGCACCTTAAATAAATGACATTTTTTAAAACTTTTTCCATATATAAGGCGCACCACATTATAAGGCGCTACAGTAAAGGCTGGGGTTACGTTATGCCTCCATTAGATGGTGCTGCGCTAAAGGGAATGTCAATAAAAAAACAGTCAAACTTTATTAACAATTACAAAACAGCTTTCTGTTTTTACTCCCAAAATGAATAAACAGCTGTTTTATTATTTTCTCCGAGATAAAGTTATTAGTATTTTCGTGACACAGTTTATCTTCCATTGGAGATAAACTCTGTATAGTCTTGTTTACTTGGCGCAGCGCATCCTCTTGCTTCCTCCACTTCCTCACCATTTAGGGTGGAGACGGTGGCCGCGTGGTTAGAGCGTTCGCCCGCGGACTGGAAGGTCGCGGGTTCGCGTCCCCCGGGGAGCACGTCTAGGGTCCTTGGAGAAGACACCTAACCCCCGCTTCTCCCACCATTGGCGCCGTTGAAGGGCAGCCTGCTGCGGTGTAAGGAGTGCAGCAAACAAATTTCCCCGGTGAGGGATGAATAGAGTAATTCATTTATTTATTATTTGATTTATTATTTGATTCATTGATGTTATACTCTCTGGCTGCGGCTCTATTCCCGTGTTCTACTGCGTGACCGATCGCCTCGAGTTTAAACTCTGCGTTGTAACAGTGTCTCTTGGTAGGAGCCATTTCCGGGTCTTTACACAAACACACAAATGGAAATGAGACGCCGTTTCATATGTCCCAGCATGCTCCGCGCACTACTTCTTCTATGGGGGAAATGGAGTCGGCGGCTGCTTACCGCGGTTGCGACACCTGTTGTAGCTCAATATTGATCCATATATAAGACGCTCCGGGTTAAAAGGCGCATCATGGACTTTGGAGAAAATTTAAGGATTTTAGGTGCGCCTTATAGTGCGGAAAATACGGTTGTTTTAAAATTGCAGTAACCACTTATCCTGGTTTCAACTCAAAGCCTCTTGTAGCTATTTTTATCAGAGGTTAACTATCTTCAAAGCTGCTTCAGTATAAGAGTACCTGGCTGCTTGGCATCGTTCGGTTTGATACAGCGTACATAGGATGGCTCTTTAGACATCAGAATCTCCTTTAATTTCATCAGGCTGTTTTTAAACTGCGTTGCCGCCTGAAGAAGTAAAACACATGAAACTGTGATCAATTCTGTGATGATTTTTGAACACGTGTCAAGCAACAGAGGAAAAAAAATACTCCTGAAAGTCTTTATCATGACTATGAGTAAACAACCAAAACTTTCTAAAAATGTCCTAAATGAGTCATCAAAGAAAAAAGAGACAATATTTCACACCATCTCTGGACGTTTCTGGTCAATCACTTCCTCTCTGCGGAAGCAGTCACATAGTATCTGGTTGTCTGACTGGCACATGACCTGAACAGAAACCAAACCATAAAACCACATGTCAACACATGCCTATATCTTCCTTTCTCTTCAGATTATAAGCCGGGGTTAGCTTCAAAGGGGGCAGGTGAGGCCCGATTTTGTTATGTTTCTCTCCTCACCTCTTTTAGGTTTCTGTTCAATGAGTCGTTGTTTTTGTCAAGAAAACCTAAGTGAAAGGAAATGAAAGCAGACTTTTTTAATCATCTTTGAGGAAACTTCTATTTGAGTGTTGCTAATCTTACCAGTGACATTGTAGTTGACCTCTCCAGCGTAATGCAGCAGCCTGAACTCCTCTCTGCTCATGACTCTGCGAGTTCTTCCATTTGCCAGCTTGTGTCTAAAATAAACAGACCCATCCAGATGTCCCAGCATATCCAGACTGGGAATAATCCACTAAAATGGTTTGATGCTTACGTGATAAAGTGGGGATGACCACCCACTTTGTCCTCTAACTTCTCCAAAAAGGATGCATCACAAGTCTCCCCTGGTCTCAGACATTCCTCATCCTGTAAGCCAATCGTAGCCATGAACACTGACACACAGCAACGGAGGGAAAAACAGCGCAGAGCGACAAGTGGATATCATACGCACAAGAATAGAGATGATGCCTTTGTGTTTCTCCTCGATCAGGTCACAAATTATCTTGTTGTCAAAGTATTTCACAGTCTCCCACTGTATTTCAAGACAAAAACTAAAGTTAGCATCAGTGTACACAGAACATGCGAACAAATTCATCAAAATGATTTGTTTTAAATACTCCACCGAGAAATAAAACTCACAGCAATTCCCTCTGTTTCGTACTCCTCCTGCTCGGATCGGAGGGTGAGTTCGATAAACAGTTGCTGGAGCTTTTCGTTGCAGAAATTGATGCAGAATTGCTCAAAGCTAGAAGGAGGTTTGTCCAAATACACACAGAAGTTATGTATACACCCCATACAAATCAGCATACTTAGAGACTAGAAATGAGTTCATACATCATACCTATTGTGCTGGAGAACCTCAAAACCATAGATGTCCAGAAGCCCTATGACGGAGGAACCTTTGTTGCTATGGTGATTTTCATCCTGCACAATATTTACATGAGTTGTAAAGAAAAGATATGAAAGCATCTCTTTATGAAAGCATTACAAAAACTTTGCATGACAACCATACTTTTTTCTAATGACACAAAAAAAATTATTGTTAGATGATCTCCACCTTTAGAGCAAGAGAGCGATTGATCTTCTCCACCAACCACGTGAAAGTCCGGCCATACACGGCCTTGGCTAAAGCATCACGTGCACATCCTGCCTGCTCAAAATTTAGAGGGCTGATCATCTGCAAAGCACCGAGACAAAACCCAATGTGTATTTTAAAATGAAATTCTGAAGTGAACCAGTTAAAAAAATAAATAAAAGGATAAACAGACAAACAGATGATCACCTCCTCTCCTTTGGCTGTCAGTTTCTTGTGAGTGAGTGATTCCTTTAGGGCTGGGCCATCAACACCCAACAGCTGGAAAACAACAACACATCTGCCATCAGTAATGTTGTGTTCTGCATATTTGAACATCTAGTCATGTCAGTGGGACTGCTCTGACCTTGGCAAGATTTGATAGTTCAGTCTCAGTGGTGATGTAAGTTTCTCCTTCCTCCCCTTCCCCAAAGAGAGTATTCCCAAGATGAAGAACACCGGCGATGATGTTGAGCAATTTCTGAGGTTAGCAAGAAAAAAATATAGAAAACAACCCTGCAGATGTTCTGTTTTACTGTGTTTTTAAGATGAGAACAAGATGGAATTTTCACTTGGGTATAAAAGTCATGAAGGATTACAACATGTTAAAGAGGGTAAGAATGAAGATTCAGGTCTTCAATTTACAACAAGATTAAATTTAAAAAGATAATCAAGAAAACAGGTGGCGCTGCACGGTGATACAGAGGTTAGCACGGTGGTCTCACAGCAATAAGGTTGCGGTTCGAGTTCCGAGTGGGCACAAGGTTTGAAACACTGGTCTTTCTGTGTGGAGTTTGCATGTTCTCCCCATGTATGTGTGAATTTTTTCCAGGTACTCCGGTTTCCTCCCACCCTCCAAAATATGATTGACCGTCAGAAAATTGCCCGTAGGAATGATTGTGTATGTGGATGGTTGTCTGTGTAGCCCCGCAACAGACTTGTGACCTGTTCAGGATGTACCCTGCCTTCTTCTTCTTCTTTCGGCATTTCCCTGTAGGGGTCACCACAGCAAGTCAGTTTCTTCCATCTAACCCTATCTGCTGCATTCTCTTTGGTCACACCAACTATCTTCATGTCTTCCTTCACTGTATCCATGAACCTCCTCTTTGGCCTTCCTCTAGTCCTCTTTCCTGGTGGTTCCAAATCCAGCATCCTTCTTCCTATGTACTCTCTCTCTCTCTCCTCTGCACATGTCCAAACCATCTCAGTCTTGCCTCTCGGACTTTATCCCCAAAACCTCTAACATGTGCTGTTCCTCTGATGTACTCATTTCTAATCCTGTCCATCCTGGTCACACCCAGAGAGATCCTCAGCATCTTCATCTCTGCTACCTCCATCTCTGTTTCCTGTCTTTTCTTCAGTGCTACTGTTTCTAGACCAAACAGCATGGCCGGTCTCACCACGGTTTTGTACACTTTCCTTTCATTTTAGCTGAAACTTTTTTGTTACACATCACACCTGATACTTTCCTCCACCCGTTCCAACCTGCCTGAACACAATTCTTCACCTCTTTTCCACACTCTCCATTGCTCTGGACTGTTGATCTGAACTGTTGATGAGGATGTACCCTGCCTCTTGCTTGAAATCAGCCTGGTTGGGCTCCTGCACCCGCTCAACGCCATTTGGAAAAAGTAGTTCAGAAGAAGAAGAAACTAAATCAAGATAACAATTTTTTTGTTTTTTTACTGACCTGCACTTCCTCTGTGGTGAAGCCAATTACAGGCAGGGCCTTCATCACAACTTTCCAGTTATTTTTATCACTTATGGAGCTGACTCTGGGGCAGTTTCCCTAAAGTTAAATGAAAGAAAAACCGACGACATCATTTCACTAAACTCTCATTTAAAGCAGCTAATGCACAGCATGAAACAGGCACAGACACACACCTTAACCAGATAGCGGTAGTTCTGAGGGTTCCTGTCAAGATCCAGGCTTTTAAGCAGTTCTTCTTCTGCTCCATCTAAAAGCTGGTAAAAGATGTGGAAATTTCTTTCGCCATGGTTTTGGTGCACAACTCGAGATTTTTCCAAAAGGTAGTTGAGAATGTGACCACCCACTGGTGCTCCCTTGGACAGACAAAAAAAAGGAATTCATTGGATTGAGAAATGTTTTGTATAGCTTTAATAAGAAAATAAAAAATGCATCTGCTTTGTGTAAAATTAAAAAAAAAAAAAAAAACATTTTTTACCCTAAAATCAAACTGGACATCCATGTACTTTCCAAAGCGACTGGAGTTGTCATTCCTCAGAGTTTTGGCATTACCAAAAGCCTGAATAAGAAAAAAAAAGTACCCAAAAGTCCTCATATGAGTTACATAGACAAGACAGTGTTAATATTATAAGAAATTGTAAAATAATAAAGTCAACTATAGTGCAGGGCATTTTTATAACACAGTGTTTTCCAACCAGTGTTCCACGGCCCACTAGTGTACCGTGACAGATCGTATGGTGATCGTGATCTACCGATTGCTCGAAAAGATTATTTTGGTTGATCACAATGTGTTTGTGTAAAAAATGAATTAAGGCGTATTTGTTTATGTTTATTATTATGAAATCTTGTCTTTTTTTTAGAGACAGGCAGGGATGTCATGCAATAGGCTGTTTACTGTAACCATAGCAACCCACTCGTCTTCTCTGCTTCTTTGTGAATTGTATTTTCTACATGTTTTTGAGACATTAGAAGAACATTTAGGTTGCGTTTTAAAGCAGAAAAATTTTGGATTCTACTTAAATCTCATATTTTCTGCAAGAAATGAAAGAGGTAATAGTTTCTCTTGCATTCTGGGTAATTCTTCTGATAGGCTCCTTGTCTGGAACCAAACACAATAATATGGGGGGAAAAAAAGGTGCAAAACTTTCAAAAGTGCACAGAATAACAAAGCGCTCATTATAACACATGGTTGTACACTAGTACCACAGCAAGTTCCTAGTTTCTGATCCTCTTCATTGACCATGGCAATAAACGCATTTCTGATTCTGATTAAATAATTTAAATTAACAAAAGAATACTTTTTAACAGGCAGCACGGTGGCGCACTGTGTGTGTGTGGTTGCGTGTGTGTGGCCCCATGACATATTGGTGACCTGTTCGGGGTGTACCCTGCCTCTGCCTTGAATAAGCTGGGATGGACTCCAGCACCCCACGCAACCCCAAAAAGGATCGACAGTTAAGAAGGTGACTGACTGACTAACAATATGTAATAATTTACTGTCGATGTCAGCTGAAAATTACCTCCAGAACAGGGTTCGACTGCAAGAGTCGATCACCAAGGGCAGCAATGTGGTCATTAGTAGGACAGGTGACAGCATAGTAAAGGAGGATTTTTTTGGATGCTTCTGTTTTCCCTGCTCCACTCTCTCCAGAAATCAGAATACACTGATCTCTCCTCTCAGTCTTCATTGCTCTGTAAGTGTTGTCTGATAAAGCATAGCTGGAGGCAAATAGAAAAAAATTACACACACATACACAAAAGGTTCTAATAAATGTGTTGCAACAAAACAACTTTACATGCAGAGCATATTCATAAAGCAAGGTCATTTTTTTTTCTGTGATGAGACCTTTTATTTTCCTGAAATACAAGTTCTCTGATTGGACAGTAGATGGAGACAAACTACCAAAAATAAAACCTCACCAAGACAGAATGAAATTATTCTTTTTTTTTTTAGTTCTTCATCTGTTTAGATAAACTTGCATCTAATGTGAAAAAAATCAAGTGTTTTTATCATGAATCTAAACATAACCACGTTTTTGCTGTTTAGATTTTATTTTCATAATGCAAGAAAATGTTTAAAATATTGAGCATGAGAGAAAAAAAAACATTTTTAGAGCATCGTATAAAATGCTTTTGTTTTAAAATGACATTTTTAAGTTTTACTAAATCAAAAACAAAGACACACTTTAAAATTCTTAACAAAACTTGAACATTGTTCACTTTCATATTTCCATCATCACTATATGAGAAGACCCTGAGACACTTAAACTCCTCCACTCGGGGTGTTGTTCACGAGTGGGGGAAGGATGGAGCGGGAGATCGACAGGCGGATCGGTGCGGCATCAGCAATAACTAGGACGCTGCATAGGTCTGTCGTGGTAAAGAGAGAGCTGAGCCGAAAAGCAAAGCTCTCGATTTACAAGTTGATCTACGTTCCTACCCTCACTTATGGTCACCAGCTGTGGGTGGTGACTGAAAGAATGAGATCGCAGGTACAAGCGGCCAAAATGAGCTTCCTCCGCAGGGTGGCTGGGTTCTCACTCAGAGATCGAGTGAGAAGCTCTGCCATCCGGGAGGAGCTCGGTGTCGAGCCGCTTCTCCTCCAGGTCGAGAGGAGCCAGATGGGGTGGTTCGGGCATCTGGTCAGGATGCCCCCCGAGCGCCTCGCGGGTGAAGTGTTTTGGGCACGTCCCACCGGGAGGAGACCAAGGGGCAGAATCTTCTTACGACAGTTTAAATTAAAAATCATGGTTGGTACTGTTTGATTACTATAGCAACAGAATCAAAGGAAGTTTTCCATTGGGGATTGTTTGTGTTGTGTATATTGGTATGTATTTATACCCTAATTTAATATATAAATCAGTAAAGTTCCCCTGCGGGTGCCCAAACTGTGTGATAAGATCTATTGTGTTGTTTTTTGATGATGTGACTCACATGTGAGGTGATATTTCATAGAAGCTGACACCTCTATAACGTTCCATTTGCTGCCTGGAATAAATCTCCAGCTCTTTGTAAGGGTTCACAGACACCAACACAGAGCCAATGTATGTCTATGGCAAAAATAAAAGGGGGTGAGGGGTAAGCATTATTGGGAAATGCAACTTTCCCATTCAAAAACCTTTATTTAGAAGAATCTGAAAATAGTTTCCTTACGTAGATTAGATGTTCTCTAAAGCGTCTCCGAAGGTTTTCTATGAAGGCTGCTTCACTGTTGTAGTTTTCCAGCAGGACAAAGTCCTGCACCCCGACCCTGTCTCGGGCAGTCAGGGCACTCTCCATAACCAGGCGGACTCGTCCTTCAACATCCACCTCCTACACAGACAATAAGGATATAAACTATGTCAGCCAAAACAAAGGCTTAAATCCAAGTTCAGCAGGTATATGAGACTTTTCTATTTTCTCTGAAGGACTCTATCACCACTTCAAGGGGAGTAAAAGTTCCTTCTTTCTGGCACAAACTGAATGCAATGTTTCCAAATCACCTGATCTTAAATTGGCACATAAATCAGATATTTATATTTTATGCATAATGCACTATAAAGATTTTAGGTTCAGGTCAGAAAAGCAAACTGTGGTCAGAAGGGTTTGGATGTGTTGATGCATGTGTGAGCAAGGGCTAAGTCAAATTGCCCATGTGTGTACAGACTGGTGCCTTTAAAACAATTTTATATTCATCACATTGTGTTGTTTTTTTTGTATTCAATGAGCCCTTTGAGTAAATTATTGCAATTAATTAAATTTGAGTGCCTGGGCTCACTGATTATGATCAATTTGTGAGGAGAAAACATGGAAAAAATTCAGAACGGCACAGATGACTGAAGTCTGATAAAGTCAGTAAATACACAAAATAAGAACGCCTCCATGGCAACTCGTCAATATTAAACAATGAAAACATTTAAAGAATCCAGATAATAAACAGAGAGGACGGCTGCACTATTTTGAGGCAGTGAGATAGTGTAATGCATTGTATGTAGCGTACACACACTTCTGCATCACCAGACTGAGTTTTAATCTGTGCAACTAAGAAAATGTGTGTACATGTCAACTACTCTGTGATGACAAGAATCAAAGAACAGATAGGGTTAAATTACAAACCGGAACCCATCAAATGATCAGACATGCCCTTTAGCAAGACAGTACACATTCAAACACGTCCACATGCATGCATGCACACAGAAAAGTCTCAGCAGTCAATACTTACTGGTGAAAATGATCCAGAAAAACAATGCAGTGTGCAATCAATCCACTAAGCTACACAAGCTAGGAGCACTTTGTTCAGCATCAAAGCTTCAGTCATGAGAGAAGCAAAAAGTGGAACAAAGACTTCCACAAGACTTGTGTTTTTCTTAAAAGCAAGAACCTCTCAGGGGTCTCATTTAGCTAGTTGACGCTGCTAAAAGGTCATTATCTCTGAACACTTGATACAGGGAAAACTGAAATAAAAAGGGAAAGAAAACATGAGGACAACAGTGGAAGGGAGCCAAGGCCTGAGGAAAGTCAGGGGACACTTCCACTGCAGCCCTTCCTCTCTCCTTCACCTCTAGAGTATTGTTCTTCCACTTACAGGTGGGCTTCCTACAGATAGTAAATACAGTTCACAGTCAGATTTTCCAAAGGATACACGTAAGGAATGTGAAGGTCAGACAAAGGCCAGGTGTTCACAGGATTTCGTTGTTCCTTTATAGCATACCTCAGCTGGTCTTCCAATTATTATTCTCGCCCTGCAGTTAAGTGTTGCTGCAGCTGATCAAAACATCTATTTACTCTCTTTAGTAGTTTAAAATGCACACATTCTTGTACACTTGCTCAGGAGTTGGAATCTAATTTTTTTTTGGTACCATTAAACAGTTCATCTACAAATAAATCAGGGACTTGGATATCTTAACGTTACACTCAGCTCAACAGTGTAAGATTACTTTACACTGTTTAAGCATAACTTTAACACACTTTCTGCTTTGCAGCTTTTAAAAGAAGAGTTTGAAAAGTTGTGCAAATAATGCAGCTGTTTTATTGGCAGCCTCTATGCAGCATGTGCATAGTTTATATTGCTCCAAAAACTCATTAAAGAAACAATCTCTTCTTTCATTTATGACTCTAAAACACAGTAAACACTGCTATTGAGTTTCTCCTAGCAACAAGTCACAAGTTTGGCATTGTACCCTAATTCTAGGAATTGCTTCACTGTAAAATATGGAGCAAAATAACTTCTAGCACCGAAAGATTTGATCCAAAAAAAAACCTTTAGCTCAGATTATAATGGAAAATATTTTGAAATATTGAAATATTCTATAAAAGGGCGGCACGGTGGCGCGGTTGGTAGCACAGTGGCCTCACAGCAAGAAAGTCGTGGGTTTGAGTCCCGGGTGGGACGAGGCTTGGAACACTGGTCTTTCTGTGTGGAGTTTGCATGTCCTCCCCATGTCTGCGTGGGTTTCCTCCGGGTACTCCGGTTTCCTCCCACCCTCAAAAGACATGCATGCTAGGTTGATTGGCCGGTGCCAAATTGCCCCTAGGAATGAGTGTGTGTGTGGCCCCGCAGAGTGGCAAACGGTTCGGGGTGTACCCTGCCCCTCACCTTGAATCAGCCGGGATGGGCTCCGGCTACCCCCGGAACCCCATTAGAGATAGAAGGACAAGAAGGTGACTAACTGATTCTATAAAAGTAAGGCCGAGTAACAAGTGGGACGAGGCTTGAAACCATTCTGTGTGGAGTTTGCATGTTCTCCCCGTGAATGCGTGGGTTTTCTTTGGGTACTATGGTTTCCTTCCACTTTCCAAAAACATGCATGTTAGACTGATTGGCCACTATGAAATTGTCCCTAGAGATGAGTGTGTGTGGATGGTTGAGTGTGTGTGTCCCCGCGACAAGACCCACATACTGGAGACCTGTTCGGGGTGTATCCCGCCTCTCGCCTTAAATCAGCCGGGATGTACTCTGGCACCCCCCGCGACTCCGTTAGGGAGCAGCGGTTCAGAAGACGAAACAAAAGTATATCCAGGTTGTTGCCTCCCCTCAGTTATATTTCACTCCAGCAACTAGGTCAGGAATTGCACGCACGCTCAGAGACCCCAGAAGAATAACCAGCAGTTCAGTGAACAGAGATGACACTGTGACATCAAACACAAGCATCCACCTGGGTCTGTTTGAAGTTCGGTAGCTAAGCTTGGAAGTCGACCAGGGTATACAGTCCGTGTTTCCGAAATTGAGACTTTAAAGCTAGAAAAAAGTTTTCTGCACAGAAATGGCAATGATCGCCAACACGTCTATAAATTTACACTAGTTTATGGACTTCACTGACTCAGTGCACAGTAGATATGCTTTCCCGACCAGACAGCAGCGACTGTTACCTGCCCATTGTCGAGTGAAATAACCCCAACGCTAGAAGGTTAGACTGTTTCCTTGGAGTGGAAGAAAAAGTCTGATGTATCAGGCTAACAATAAACCTTTACAATAGATAAACTATGCACCTAGGGTGGAGATGAACTGAAAACATTGTGATTCCTGCAGCTGAGCTGATGGTGAACTAACCTGATCCCTGCTTGTTGAAGCAGACAGACTCTGATCTAGCCGACAGAGCTTCGGTGCTTAGTGTGAGATTTGACTCTCAAGTACTAGAAAGATTTGTTGAAATCTGAGGGTTTGAAGGTGTACCTCCAATGATAGTCAGCAATGAGGTTAACAGCTTCAAGTGGGACTTGGCTGGAGGCTCAGTATCTAAGCTCTGTTGGGCTGACTACATGCATTCCTTATAAGGCAAACTGAATCACTAGACCCCAGGGAGAGCTGGTCTGCTACCACAATTTGTTCGCTGTTCTCATGTCCCAAAAATGAATTTGGTTTATCAAAATCATCCCCTTTGAATAGTTTTGGTAACAGCCTATTGAAAAATATTTATATACAGTGACTCATCGACATGGAAGAAAAACATTCATGTGACTCATAGTTTAGTTATGTTTTCCCCTTTTTCAATGTCTCTCAGGGGAATTGGATTTCAAGCTTTCTTTAAGAATACAAATAGTGAAGAAATGCTTTAAAATGTTACAATGATCACCTCTGTGCATAAAAAGTATCATCCTAAGAGCTTACCCTTGCTTGGTACTTCATCCTGTCTTGTTGCTGAAGTAGTTCCCTCTCAAATCGGTGCTCCTCCTCTTCTGTCAAACATACCTTGTAGCTTCACCTTCTGGTTTGCCCATGGGCGACACAGCACGGTAATTTGTCCCGTCTCCTCTTAATCACCTTCTCTCAGCTTGATCTCTTTTTCTCTCTGTCTTTTCCTCCCTTTTGACCAAAACCACCCTGTAGAGACAGAGTAAATGCACTTAGATGAAAAAAACTTTCAGTTTCCCTTGTTTGTACCTTCAATCCATCTCTCTTATCACCAGTCACAGCAAACAACCAGCTTTGTTTGAATCCTTTTAAACTATACTGCAAGAAACATGGGAAGGAACTCCTCTTTACACGTCACACCAAAAGAGAGGAAAAAAACCCAGCTGGATAAAGTGTGCAGTAGGATACTGAAAAAAAAAAAACGCTGCCAGCTAAGAGTGGAAATATCTGTTAAGGTCTCTGAACTATAAACATGTAATCACCAGGCAGCTATTAAAAAAAAAAAGCAGTACTCACATGACAAGATCTCACTAGGTTCTTTCTTTCTGTCCTTCACTCCCTGTTTGGTTCACTCCCTCCCTTTTGCTTGCACAAGCCAAAAGAGATTCAAATGGGATGTGAGTTATGGAGAAGCTTTGCCAGCAACTCTGACTGACTCTATGAGGCTGTCCTCTTCTGCTGATGAAATAACTTACAGCACTGTAGAAATATCACTCTGCAGATGTGACACAAACCGGAGCCTTTTTTTATTTTGGCCCACATCTGTTTGGTTTTCATGGCAACAACCATGGATTTTTAACACATTTAACACATGTGCCTGGTGCAGATCATCTATTCCATCTGTGATAGTTGAATGTCTCCAAAAGAGTCTAAAAGAAAAATAGTCCTCATTATCTTTCTCTCAACTTAATCGCTTCCCTTCTAACCTGTTTTTTTTGTCCAATATCAAACACTAAGGATGAATAATCCTACACCAATAGGGAGTCTTGTCATTTTTTTCTCCTTCTCAAATTGCACTCTTCCACACTTTCATAAGAAGTATGTGTGAAACTGAAAAAAAAAGTTTGCAGAGTGACTTAAAATTAAATGATGCAGTTGAGTTGGGAATGATCATGAGTCAAATATAAAACATTGGGTGGTACCTAACTACGTTCCTAACCAAATTTTTCGAAAAAAATACAAAAGCAACAGCTTCATAAGGTTACCTGGTATTTTTCCCATGTCTACGGGACTGAGTGACGTTATAGGGTGAGTTCACTGTGTTAAAAAAAAGTAGCAAATCATTCTGTTTTCTGAAGACTAGGATCTAAATTTGGATGTAGTTCTGTTTTTTATGTTTACTTCTGTACTTTTATTAGTCACCTCGAAATTAACAAGTTTTAAAACTAGGCTCATAGTTGGAGTCAAATTGAAGAAAGCAATCCTTTTTGGATTATTTGGTACTTTGTGGTTTTGAAGTGGATCTAATTTGCTTTCTTGCTCTAATGAGTGTGCTGTTTCTTTTCAGTTTATTATTACTGTTTTGGAATTGCTCAAAAAGGAAGTGTGAAGTTTATATTCACCAGACTGAATCTAGAATATGTAAGAATGATTTAATGAAACTTATGATAAAAACAACAGAACAATTTCCTATGATGTATGATTTCTCAGATATGCATAAATAATAATACCTGCACACCTATATGATCAATTCAAAAAGGCTAACCCCACTTTCAGTGCAACAAAAATGTATGTATAGTTTATCCTGCCTCACCTAAGAATCTGAGTTGTTTTTCAACCAGTGTTCCTATCTTTGTTTGCTGGTTCCTGTGAGGATTTCCTTCCTAGATGTTTCCTGATATTTCAGATCTTCCATAGAAAGGTGGTTTTATGTTAATTAAAATACACTCCGATCAAAGAATTCACCTTAAACACAAATAACAATGTGTTTTGGGTTTTTTTTACAACTTAATTTTCAAGTCAACTCAACTGGCCTTTCCTTCAACAGAGTTTTTTCCAACTCTGTTCCAAAAACATTAAAAGTATGTGCAAGTTTATTTTAACCATATTTGATAGAAAAAATGGAATGTTAAGCATGTCTTTTCCCTTTGAATGTTTTCTTTTTTTAACAACCCTCTGGCTGATTTTCTTTTTAGATAACATTACGAACTCCAAAGCAAATTCATGGCATCTGAAAATTTGTGGAGCGAAAACTAAGATGATATAACCTGCTTGAGGAAAATAATCCTATGAAAATAGCACCCAAACCCTCTCATTTTGTATCCAAATTGATATAGGATTCCAATTCAGTTTCCCCAATGAATCACAGAGGAGAACTGACTTATTTGGGTGCGGTGGAACATTTTTCTCCTCCCTCTCCTCTCTTATGTATTCCAGCTCTCGTTCTCTGCCCAGCAAGCACATGCACAAATTCCTGTTCAATAACAAGCTGTAATCCAGTGAAAGGTTCAGTTTCTCATTGATTTTGTTCTAAAGCCATCCTGTCATGGTATTTAAGTCAAATCTGTATGTAATGTAGACATTTTAAAAAAGAAAAAGAAAAGAACCTTTTTCATGGTACGGATACAGTTTTAATTTCTGCCTATTGTCCATCTGTGCTGGGCTCCCAGGGCAGCCGTCTGTTCTTCCTTTCACCCCATTTTAACCTCTGCTGCCTCTCATCTCCCAGATCCCTGTTACACCTCAAAGGCTCTTTATAAATTTAGCAAAGAGTAAAACAAGCCGGCCATCATTCAACTGGCAATGGAAATGCTCTTTAAGAGAACATCACAACTGAGAAATAATATATACTGTAAGTATATTTATAAACCATATCATCTGAAAGGCATCTTGTAGTTTTTGATCTTAAAAATCATGACAAAAGTTCAAATGAAGATAGAATTGTTGTTTAGATTTGTTTCGTTTTTTATTTCTTGATCACTGAGATATAAACCAGAGTGATCTTTTCACGTCATATGCAGGGTTCTGGTTTGAATACTGTACAGGCTTGTGGCTCTGCCTAGTGGTAGTAGTATCAATTACACTGTAAATGACTTTCTAAATGAATGGCTTCCTCAAAAGAACAACAACAAACTGGAAAATGTTCTGATAACTTTAGTTAGATATGCACTTTAAAATAAATCACACACCTGACACATGCATGGAGTAAAAAAAATATATATACATCGGCACATCTGCTTATGAATATGTCCTGACCTGCTTTCTTTCCCTGGGGGATCAGAAGACACATGAAACACCTTCTTCCATCTGAACACCAATCTCTTGGTTGCCAAGGTTTCGCTCTCTTGTCCTCCAGAAGTCGATCGAAAAGAAAATCTATTGCAAGCTTTTCAGTTGAGGTGCACCTGGTCTACCTGGCAGGAATCTCTGAACCCAAACAGATAGAGTTACACACTGCAGGGAAAAATGCATGGTGCGAAAAGATTAAAATTTCAAAACAAAACGTATAGATGCTTTACTTGTAAAGTGATCTAAAGAATCAATGAGTTTTAAAAGCATTTTTCTACGAGGAGGCAGCCACGTTAAAGTTTATAGCTATAAAAGAGATGATGCTTTTCAAAGTGCAGGTGCTCGATTGGATCAGATGGTAATTAAGCCAACCTACCATAGTCCTTACCACCAATTGCTGCAAAGCTTTTGCCTCTCCACATCATGAAGGTTCATCTGGTCAAGCATCAGCATAACAAAGGTAGAAGAATAGCAATTCCCCTCACAGGACAATGTAGGCACAATTACACTGGAAGAACAAACTGAAACATAGAAACAGTTTTCACTACTAAATACTAATAATAAATTGTTGAAATTTCTACATATTTTTATGGAAATTGGAAAAAAAAAGAGCAATTCGTTGGAATTATTCAATCTTAACAGTTGATATGTTTCAATTCATTATCAATGGTTTATTTCTAGCGTCATCATTATTCTTTAATTCTAACAGTTATCCTTTATTTGCTGTCTTATGATATGTTTTTGGCTTTTGATTTATTTTTCCATCATCCACTAAGTTTCTTCTCATGAATCATTATTTTCTGAAAAAAAATACCACAAGCAGCACAATTTTAATTAATCAAATGCTGCAAATGGATTCGATTTGTTCAGCACTTTTCAGGGCATGTAAGGTTCTTTACGATAAATCTATTATTTATCACCAGTAATAGAAGTGGCTCAGTTTTCAACACTCAAAGCAAGGTGCATTAAAACACTCGGAAATGATCGAGAGCTTTGACTTGATCGGTTTACTGAAATGACAGAAATGTTAAAAGACAAGAAGGTTATTTTGTGGATGACACTTCCTGTGAACAGGTATGTGTTCAGTCTACCCTTTTGTACAAAGTTATATGATGTCAATATTTGCTTTTATAAAAATACAGTTGCAGCGGTTGCAGATTTTTTTTTTTTTTTTTAAAAAGTCCACCTCAGTGAATTTTCTTTTTTATCTGGAGTTGTTCCTTTGTGAGGAAGTTTTTCAGGTTGCATGTTAGCAACAAATATGAATTGGCTCATTGTGTTTGTAAAAGATTTGCATAAACGTCTGCATTCGGTGCTTTGCCAGATCACATCTACATCCTAGAGTAGCAGGTGGACTATTTCATTGCATGGTTTTAATAGTTTTATTCTGCATGTTTCAATCTCTTGTGTTTTTAGCATGGTTTAATTGTCTTAAGTGAAACACTGGCCTTCCTGTGTGGAGTTTGCATGCTCTACCTACTGTACATATGTGTGAGTTTTCTCCGGGTACTCTGGTTTGCTCCCGCCCTCCATAAACATGCTTGTTAGTTTGATTGGCTATACAAAATTGCTCCTGGGAATGAGTGTGTGTGTGTGTGTGGATGGTTGTCTGTGTGCGAAAAACTGGCGACCTGTTCGGGTTGTACCCTGCCTCTCGCTTGAAATCATCCATAGGCTCCGACTGTTAGATCAATTTTAAAATGTCCTGTTTGTTGTGCACAGTTATAGCATTTATGGTAGAAATAATATCTACCGAAGCATTTTAAATTTACACAAATACTGCAGATTTCAATGTTAATGATCAAAAAGTGACGATCTCTCACAGTGCACTAGTGTGCCACGGAACACTGGTTGAAAAACACAGGCTTAAAGTACAAATACTGTAGGTTTCCTTGCATAGTTTACTAAGTAAATTTTCAAAATAAGGGCTTCACATATGAATGATAATCCAACAAGGAAGATTTTTAACATTGTCTAAAACTTTCCTTTTTCATTCACCCTAGGTGGGATTTAGGGGACAACGGGTGACAGTAATGGTAAAAGTAACAAAGATCTGAGGTGGGTTATTTCTGACACCTAGAGATTGTTTTCCAAAACCCACTGCAGTCTGTGTTTCATCTCATGGGAGACTGGGCCCACTTTTTCTGCTCCTCTTTACCACTGTATACAGCAGACTTCCAATACCACTTTGTGTCATGTGTAGCAGATGGAGTATTTTATTGCATGGTTTTTATAGTTTTACTCTGCATGTTTTAAATGTCTTGTGTTTTTAGCATGTTTTAATTGTCTTAATTATTTTATTTACTTCACCTGATACTAAGAAGTGGTGCAGACCCGATTGTCACATGAGATGCATCTGGGGCAGAAGAGGAGAGTCATTTTAGGATATTTTAATAGGATGTTTAATAAATGTTAAAACTGGTTTTATAATCTGTGCTTCTGCTTCCCTGGCTGGCACTCCTTGCCCGGTCCAGAACCGGTGGTCCGGTAACACACCTCATGTCATGCCTCGGATCATAAAGTTGGTTGTGTTAAAAAAATCTGGGAGTTGTGTAGTGTTGTGTCAGAGTTACCTGCAGATGAATGGTTCCTGGACAAAGGAGCTGAGATGGACTTCAGGAGCAGTAGGTCCCAGCCACTCTTGCCCATACGTCAGAAATAAAGATTATGAAAATAAACTTGACTGGTCCACTGACAGAGGATGCATGTCACATGACAATAAGTAGGCTGAACAACTGAGAAGACTCAGGTCTCTGACAGCTGCAGCAGTGATCAACATGTCTATGAATTCAACACAGAGAAGCCATTCTCTTAGACTTAGTCCAACGTTAGAGTTTACAATAAATCCAAATTCATATATCTGATCACACATTCAAATATCACGTTCAACAGATACAATTCACTCGAATAGATCAATAGTATATTTCTGATTGAATAGAATCCATTCACAATAACCTCATCTTTTGGCACTTTAGAGAAAAACAATTCAGCCAGTTTCTGACAGCTTTGTCAAAGAAAACAACAGATTGTGAAAAATCTGTGAAGAGGAGGAGAGGAAAAAAAAAAGGCTTCAAAAGAATCAAGACATTGAATCAAACAGCTGGTAAATGATATGATATTGTTGAAAATCTCTAAAACCACACAGCTTTTGTTTCATTTTCTAAACTGCTTATTTCTATCAGGGTTACACAGGGTGCTGGAGCCTATCTCAGCTGATTTCAGGCAAGAGGCAGGGTACACCCCGAACAGGTCGCCAGTCTATTACAGGGCGACACACACACACAGACAACCATCCAAATTCACAAACAGTCATTCCTTGGGGCAATTTTGTAATACCCAATCAACTTGACATGCATGTTTTTGGAGAGTGGGAGGAAACTGGAGTACTTGCATATATGAGAGAACATGCAAACTCCACACAGAAAAAAACAGTGTTCCAAAATTGCCAAAACCACACAACTTTCGTTTCATTTTCTGAAATGCTTATCCTTGACGGAGTCGCGGGAGGTGCTGAGCGTATGCCGGCTGATTTCAGGCGAGAGGCAGGGTGCACCCACAATAGGGTGCCAGTCTGTATCAGGGCCACACCCAGTGACAACCATTCACATACACTCATTCTTTGGGTCAAAATTGTAGCAGCCAATTAAACTAACACACATTTTGGAGCTGCCATGGTGTTGCAGTGGTTAGCACAGTTGCCTCACATCAAGTAGGGTGGAGGTTCAAGCTCTATAGAGAGGGTGCGGGTTGAATCACTGGCCTTTGTAGAGTTTGTCTGTGTAGAGTTTGCATGTTCTCCCCATGTACATGGGAGATTTCTCAGGGTGCTATGGTTTCCTCCCACTATCCAAAAACACATGTTAGGTAAATTGGCCCCTCTGAAATTGCCCTGAGGAATGAATCTGTGTTTGGACAGTTGTCTGTGTGTGGCCCTGCAACAGACTGGCAACCTGTTTGGGGTGTACCCTGCCTCGCACCTGAAATAAGCCGGGATAGATTCAGCACACCCTGTGACTCCATCAAGGATAAGCGTTTTAGAAGATGAAATGAAAGTTGTGTGGTATTGGAAATTTTGAAACACTGTTTTTTCTGTGTGGTGTATGCATGTTCTCCCCTTGTGTATGTGGGTTTTCTCACGTTACTCCAGTACTCCAGACCACATTAGCGATACGCAGTTCAGGAGACAGAACAAAACACTTTTCTGGAGGTTGCAAGGAAACTGGAGTATCTAGAAAAAACCCACACATTGACGGGGATAACATGCAAACTCCACACAGAAAGGACAGTGTTTCATTCCGCCACCCCCCACTTCAGGACTTGAAACCCTGACCTTTATGATGTGAGGCCACCATGCTAACCAATGCACCACCACACCACTTACCTCATATTAATCAATTTTAGCAACTTATTTGGAATGCAGTCATCTTCTTATCCGTTTGTCCCTTACGGAGTCGCGGAGGGTGCCGGAGCCCATTCCGGCTGATTTAAGGCGAAGGGCAGGGTACACCCTGAACAGGTCGCCAGTCTGTCGCGGGGCCACACACATACAACCATCCACACACACACACTCATTCCTTACTAGGGGCAATTTGGCACCGGCCAATCAACCTAACATGCATGTTTTTTGGAGGGTGGGAGGAAACCAGAGTACCCGGAGGAAACCCGCGCAAACACGGGGAGAACATACAAACTCCACACAGAAAGGACAGTGTTCCAAGCCTCGTCCCCACTTCGGACTCGAACCCAATGAATTTTACCCGGGACACGAACCCAATCAATTTTTCCAAAATCAATACATTTTAGCAACTTATTTGGAATGCAGTCACCTTCTTATCTGTCTAGCCCTCACGGGGGGTGCCGGAGTCCATCCCGGCTGATTTAAGGCGAAGGGCAGGGTACACCCCGAACAGGTGCCAGTCTGTCGCGGGTCCACACACATTCAACTATCCACACACACACTCATTCCTAGGGGCAAATTGGCACCAGCCAATCAACCTAGCATGCATGTCTTTGGAGGGTGGGAGGAAACCAGAGTACCTGGAGGAAACCCACGCAAACACGGGGAGAACATGCAAACTCTACACAGAAAGGACAGTGTTCCAAGCCTCGTCCCCACTTCGGACTCGAACCCAATGAATTTTACCCGGGACTCGAACCCAATCAATTTTTCCAAAATCAATAAATTTTAGCAACTTATTTGGAATGCAGTCATCTTGTTATCTGTCTAGCCCTCACGGGGGGTGCCGGAGCCCATCCTGGCTGATTTAAGGCAAAGGGCAAGGTACACCCCGAACAGGTCGCCAGTCAGTCGCGGGGCCACACACATACAGCCACCCACACACACACTCACTCCTAGGGGCAATTTGGCACCGGCCAATCAACCTAGCATGCATGTCTTTGGAGGGTGGGAGGAAACTGGAGTAGCTGGAGTAAACCCACGCAAACACGGGGAGAACATGCAAACTCCACACAGAAAGGACAGTGTTTCAAGCCTCGTGCCCACCTGGGACTCGAACCCAATCAATTTTTCTAAAATTAATCAATTCTCGCAACTTATTTGGAATGCAATCATCTTCTTATCTGTCTATACCTTTCGGGATGCAGGGGTTGCCAGAGCCCATTCCGGCTGATTTAAGGCGAAGGGCAGGGTACACCCCAAACAGGTCGCCAGTCTGTCACGGAGCCACACATGTTCAACCATCCACACACACACTCATTCCTAGGGGCAATTTTGGCACAGACCAATCAACCTAGCATGCATGTCTATGGAGGGTGGGAGGAAACCGGAGTATTCGGAGGAAACCCAGGAGAACATGCAAACTCCACACAGAAAGGACAGTGTTCCAAGCCTTGTCCCCACCAGGGACTCGAACCCAATCAATTTTACCCGGGACTCAAACCCAATCAATTTTTCAACTTATTTGCAACGCAATCATCTTCTTATCCGTCTATCCCTTATGGAGATGCCGGAGCCCATCCCGGCTGATTTAAGGCGAATTTCAGAAAAGAGGCAGGGTACACCCCAAACAGGTCGCCGGTCTGTCGCGGGGCCTCACACATACAACCATCCACTCACACACTCATTTCTAGGGGCAATTTGGCACCAGCCTATCAACCTAACATGCATGTCTTTGGAGAGTGGGAGGAAACCCCTGGAGAACATGCAAACTCCACACAGAAAGGACAGTTTTCTAAGCCTCGTCCACACCTGGGACTCAAACCCATGACCTTCTTGCTGTAAAACCCACTGTGCTACACACTGCGCCACCCTATTTTGGAATAGTTTGATTTGAATTTGAAGGGCTAAAGTAAGCTATGAATAAATGTCTTTTATAAATCTTAATATTTAAGCTATCTGAAGCAACTTTAATGCAAATGTTAGATGATGTTATTTGTTCAAAGTCAGAGGGATGGGCCAGTTTGGGGTGATCCCAGCAACAGAGAGGAAACCTGCTGCAGTTGTGTGAGTGTACCGCTGGGTGAGTCCCTCTCTCCTCTGCCTCTGTCTTTACCCAAAGAAAAGAAGAGGAGATCTAGGACCGGGGGAGGAGGGTCGCCGCCATTATCGGGAAGCTGACAAATCTCACTTTCACACACGCAATCTGCACTGAAAATCAACCAGGACATGCACGGTTTCTATTGCGTTAAGGATTTTTTTTATTTAAATAGAAGAAGAAACAAGGCGGTGTTTGCTCGTAAACTCCCTGTTTGTCTGCTGTGTGTGTGTGTGTGTGTGACCGGCCCAGCTTTATTATGTGGCCACAACAATGGACAGAATAATTATTGAAAAAGCAACGTGGTGATCCGAATGGAAGAACACGACTAAAACTGACAAGAATTTTTTTTACTGAGAAAAAATTCCCAAAACTAAACCGGATCTTTCCATAATTTTTTTTTTCCCCACACGGATTTTTTAAAATTCTTTATTTTAAATGTTTCATTGACACAAAAATCCTTGTAGCAGATGACAGGATTGTAAAGATGAGTGATCGTGATATTTGCATCTTTCTGATCGTTGATAGGTGTGTGTAGATCAGAGAAGGTGTAGTAAATTCTGCGGCTTTTGCTTGTGCACATCAGGCTGCGGCAAGAGCTGGCCTGACAGATGCAAGAGGAGAAAGCTTGCACATGAGATGGTATGTATCCTCCATGCACAATCTTTCTTTTCACAAAGGAAATCCATTCCTTTTAACAACCTGTGTGTGTGTGCATATGGCAGGTTTATACCTATTTTATTATGTAGACATAGCAGGCCTGGCGTGGTCAGCCCCTCTCTATGTGTGTGTGTGTGTGTGTGTATGTGTGTGTGTGTGCACCCTCAGGCTCATGTTAACTGTTAATCCTTTCAAGAACATGTAGCATTCCCACATTTTTGTCCTTGTTAGCATGCAACACAAAGGTAGTAGTTGGTTTGTTTTTGTAGATTGCTTAGATGAAGTCTGATTGAATAGTTTTTAATGTGTTTTTATTTTTAAAAGGTTTAGATGTTTCATTCTGGTACCAGGCCTTTGCTCAGTTGAGATCTTTTGGGTTGCTTTTGACCCTGCTGGAGCTGTCTGGCACTGATCGAACTGCACAACATGCATGATTTTTTCTTGTTTTTTAGCAGGGATATGTTTGATCTCATGTGGCCTCTCTTGTTCATTTCTTTTAGAGCTGATTATTATAACTGAATTGCATCAGAGCTGCAATAAAGGCAGCTATTGTCAGTACTGGTAAATGAATGGGGCTGATCAAGTTCAGAGTCTTTTGGATTTAAATGCATGTTTTATTCTTAATGATTATAATTTCTCTCTTTGGGAGATCTATTAGAAAGGTTGTGATTTTATTTGATCTAAAATGCATTTTTGATTATGAGGAATGAGTGGTTTAATTATGATGAACTCATGTAGTGTAGAACAGGACCACTCCCAAAAAATACTTCTATTTGAGTCATTTTAATTCTCTGATCTGTATTAACATCCTTTCAATTAGATGCTTGAATACTTTGACTTTGTCTTCTGTTTTTATATAAATGATGATTAAACATTATTAGATAGGGGTGTTTCGTTTAATCAAGGACAAAAACATTGTTTCATTCAGAAGCTGGTTTTGGTCACTTTTTTAAAACAAAATAAATCTGGGCTGGCCAGTAGTCTGGTTAGCACACTGGCCTCACAGCTACATGGTCAGGGTTCATGTCCCAGGTGGGACGAGGCTTGAAATACTTGTCTTTCTGTGTGAAGTTTGCATGTTCTCCTTGTGTATGTATGGGTTTTCGCCTACCATCCGAAAACACTAGTTGGTCGCTGTGAAATTGCCAAGAGGAATGAGTGTGTGAATGGTTGTATGTGTGTGTGGCACCACAACACACTGGCGACCTGTTCAGGGTGTACCCTGCCTCTCACCTAAAATCAGCTAGGACAGGCTCCGGCAATTCTCTTAGGGATACGCGGTTCAGAAGATTAAAGGAAACTTTGCACCTCCTTTAGAATTATCTTACAAATTTGATAATCAAAAAATTCCAAACCAACTTAATTTCAATCTGTTTCATCTTCTGACGTCTTAACACACTCTCCCATTTCAAAACTGGATTAAAAACTCATCTTTTTAAACAGGCCTATTCTCTTTGTTAAATCTGTGTTTTATACTGATAATTTTTTAATTTGTATGTATTTAATATTTTATGTTGTTTTTAACTCTTACTGTATTTCTTTATATTTTTAATGTGATGTACGGCGACCTTAAGTGCCGAGAAAGGCGCCTTATAAATAAAATGTATTATTATTATTATTAATCTCTAACAAGGTCACAGGGGCTGCTAGAACCTATCCCGGCTGATTTTATGAAAGAGGCAGGGTACACCCTGGACAGGTCGCCAGTCTGCTGCAGGGCCACACACACACCCACACTCATTCCTAGGGGCATTTTTTTAGTGGTAAATTAACCTACCACACATGCTTTTGGAGATGGGAGGAAACCCACACATACACTGGTAGAACATGCAAACTCCACACAGAAATGCAAATGTTTCAAGCCTCGCCCCCACTCTGGGACTTGAATCCCGGACCTTCTTGCTGCAAGACCATTGTGCAGACCCAACTTTCATATTTAAAAAAACTGATATTCTTTACTATGTATTAATGTCTTTTATTTTGGTAACACACACAACGTGTCATTTCCTGAAGAATATATACTATCAGAATATCAATAGAAACAAAATGAATGGTCGTTGCCCAGACACATTGCACCTGTTTAGTTTTAACGTTCTGATCATTTTGACCAAATGTATTGCCAGAAAAAACGGACTTTTGATAACAACTTAGTACTGCCGTCATTAGGTTACTGTAAAGAATGGGGCTCAATGTGTATTGTTTTGGATTACTAATATCATATGTGATCTTCAGATCTTCACCAAGCAGAAAAAAGAAGCATTGTTTGACTTATTTATATATTTTTTTTAGCATTTCAATTGATTTCTTTTTTTTCAAATGAAATAAATTGAATGCAAATGTAACGCGTTCATAAGTGGCATGTCATGTTTTGTGTTGTGTTTGACACATTTTTTTTTCTCTTGGCAGGATCCGATTCTCACAAGAAATGACTGAAAGAACTTCCCGTTCATGTCACTGAGCTTTTAATTATTAGAACTGAACGCCGAAAGAAAAAAAAAAAAGGCCGGTTTGATCTCCTGTGTGGATCAGCAACTTTATGGACAAAGATCTGAGTGAACTCCTTTATACAGTGCCTGATTGTGGCAGGATGAGTGTCAGAAGGCTATGATGGCAAAAAAGCAAGATGCACGATCACCCATCTACAACCTCATTGTGGTGGGTTTGTCAGGAACAGAGAAAGATAAGGGGCAATGCGGGGTTGGCAAATCCTGCTTGTGTAATAGGTTTGTGCGACCTAGTGCGGATGATTTCTACCTGGATCACACGTCGGTGTTGAGTACTAGTGACTTTGGGGGTCGCGTGGTCAATAATGATCACTTTTTATTTTGGGGAGAGGTGTCTCGGGTCTTGGAAGAAGGTCCCGAATGCAGGATGCATGTTGTGGAACAAACTGAATTCATTGATGACCAGACCTTTCAGCCACACCGTAGCACTGCTATGCAGCCCTATATCAAACGAGCAGCTGCAACAAAGCTGGCCTCAGCAGAGAAGCTCATGTATTTCTGTACAGATCAGCTTGGTCTTGAGCAAGACTTTGAGCAAAAACAAATGCCAGAGGGGAAACTGCAAGTCGATGGTTTTCTGCTTTGCATTGACGTGAGCCGGGGTATGAACCGTAACTTTGATGATCAGTTGAAATTTATCACAAACCTTTATGGTCAGCTTAGCAAGACCAAGAAGCCCATTGTGCTGGTCCTGACTAAATGTGACGAAGGAGTTGAACGTTACATTAAAGATGCACATACCTTTGCCATCACAAAGAAGAGTCTACCAGTTGTTGAGACATCGGCACGCTCAAACATAAATGTGGACCTCGCCTTCCTTACTTTGGTTCAGCTTATAGATAAGAGCAGGGGCAAGCCCAAGATCATTCCCTATTTTGAAGCTCTGAAACTTCAGAGTCAGCAGATTGCATCAGCGAAAGATCGATACGAATGGTTAATTAATCGTATAGTAAAAAATCACAACGAAACCTGGTTGAACGCTTCCCGGCGCATGAACAGTTCACCAGAGTACAAAGAGTATGTCTTCTTGGAGGGAACAGCCAAATGCAAAAAGCTGTTTCAGCAGCATGTCTACCGTCTGAAGCAGGAGCACATTGAGAGGCGCCGCAAAGCATACTTAAGTACTCTTCCTTTAGCACTTAGTTCTTTAGTGCCAGATCTTGATGAGATTGATCAGCTGAGCTGGTCTGGAGTGCAGAAAGTGCTGGAGTCTAAGCAACACTTTGCCCACTGGTTTGTCGTTTTAGAGGATTCACCTTGGGAAGATACATCTCACATTGATAACATGGAAGATGAACGAATCCCCTCAGACCTGCTGGAGACTGATGAAGCAGAAGACCTTTTCAACGCTCATCTGGAACATCTGCGAAATGAATGCAGACGGGCGGAGATGAGGCAAGAGTTTAAGCAAAAGTTAGTTTCCTCTCCTTTTGTCACACCTGGAAAGCCATGGGAGGAGGCACGTAGCTTCATCATGAATGAAGAATTCTATCAGTGGCTGGAGGAGCCAGAGTACTTGGACCTGTACAACCGCCATCAGAAAGAGATTATTGATCGCGCTAAAGAAGACTTTCAAGAGCTTTTACTCGAATACTCTGAGCTTTTTTATGAGCTCGAAGTAGACGCCAAGCCGAGTAAGGAAAAAATGGGAGCCATCCAGGAAGTTCTCGGAGAGGAACAGAGGTTCAAAGCACTACAGAAGCTTCCTGCTGAAAGAGATGCTCTTGTATTGAAGCATATCCACTTCGTCTATCACCCCACCAAGGAAACCTGCCCTAGCAGCCCTCATTGTGGTGACTCAAAGATTGAGCAAATCTTAGCTTCTCGTTTCCCAACATGCTATCCCTTTTTTGATGTGAAAGCTCATTTTGGGGACACGAAGGCGGACAGAATTAACTTAGTCATACTGGGGAAGGATGGACTGGCCAGAGAATTTGCAAATGAGATTAGGGCTCTCTGCACAAACGATGACTGGTATGTGCTGGATGGAAAGATGTATGAATTGACATTGCGGCCCATTGAGGGAAATGTTCGTCTTCCTGTAAATTCTTTCCATACCCCAACTTTTACCCCTCATGGATGTCTGTGTCTGTATAATTCAAAAGAGTCCTTGTCCTATGTGGTGGAAAGTCTAGAGAGACTTAGGGAATCAACTTTAGGTCGTAGGGACAGCCAGCTGGCACAACTACCCACATCTCTTCTTCTGGTCACTAAAAGAGGGGTTGGATCATACGTTGATATCGGTGGAGACACTGCCTTAAATCTAATTACACAGGGACAGCAAGTTGCAAGGAGACTTCAGTGTAGCTTTTTAGACCCAGCCTCCCCTGGTGTGGGGTATGGTCACAATGTTAATGAGACTCAAATTAACCAGGTACTGAGGGGGCTTCTGGATACGAGAAGGAGCACATCTTTTAGTAGCAGCTCCCCACCTCTGCTTCCTGAGCCTCCGGGCCTCAGAGACTCTCCTCAGCAGCCAGTTCAAGAGGCAGATCTACGTATTGTCATGTGCTTAATGTGTGGAGACCCCTATGACATCGAGCAGCTCCTGTCCCCTTTCCTAATGCATCAACATTGCAGACCGATGTCGAACAGTGGTACCTCTGTGTTGGTGGAACAGACAATTGGGGGTCACAAACTGGCCATAGAACTGTCTCTACTTTCGTACCACGCTTCCTTTACTCTGCGGAAGAGCAGGTTAGTACATGGTTACATGGCTGTGTACTCAGTCTCCCGAAAAGCTTCCCTGGAGACCCTGTGTGCATTCTTGTGTGAGGTTCAAGACATCATCCCGATTCAGCTGTTGGCGGTGGGAGATAGCCAGGCAGAGCTCACTGACAGTGACTATGCCTGTGAACAGCTGATCCAGGGGGAGGAGCTTGCCCATGAGATTGAGGCTCGTTTCAATAGTCTGGTTTGTGGATCTGGAGGAGTGGTGGGAGGCCTGCACAGGATAGAAATGTTCCATTCATTTCTGATGGAGGTGGTAGAGAAACGCAACATTGTGGAGGCCACACACATGTATGATCATGTTGCTGAGGCGTGCACCTATGAAAATGTGTACTCCCCACGCTGCAGTTCTCCTAGTCCAGTCACCATGTTCATGGATTCCGAGGATGATGTAGAACCTTCCCCGCCATACTACGATGGTACACTTTCCTCTCACAGCGGGGGTTTCAACATGCCTGACCTGGATTCTAGTGATATCTCTATCATTAGTGACATCAGAGACTTTGAGAATAAACTCAATAACAAAATCCCACCTCAAGTTCGAGTTAAACCAGGTGTTACTTTTGATTTCCGGAAAGTGAATCGTAATCCTTACATGGATACTCTGGGTCATCGTCGCTCCCTGCCCTCTGCTGTCACTTGGGTTCCAGGTGGAGATGTGGGCTACGATCCTTCAGACTATGCTGAACCTATTGATGCCGTTTCAAAGCCTCGTCCTAGCAACGAAGAAATCATCTACTCAGTCCCACACGACAGCACACAAGGCAAAATTATCACTATCCGTAACTCTAACAGAATGCACTCTAACGGCAACGGTTCAGACAGCGAAGCAGACAGCAGCTCTCTGGAACGAAGGAGGAAGTTCTCAGCCATTGGAGTGAAGCCTCGACTGTATCGGGACCGATCTAAACGACTTGGAAAGTTCAGCAGCTTCCGCACAAGCTTCATAGGTAGTGATGATGAAATGGGAGCCCTTCCAAAGTCCAAAGAAGATGACTATGGAACATTAAAAGGAGATGGTCTTGTTAATGAGGAGAGTGAAGACCCAAAGAAGAGGAACATTCTGAAGAGCCTCAGACGAACAGCTAAGGTGTGTAGTATTATTCTCCCAATTATATCATATCGAAGTTCATTTTTCATTCTTTGTTCAAATCTAGTTTTTATGAAGTTCTCATTTGACTGTTGCTGCTCACAGAATGAGCTATTCTTCATAGCTCTACCACAGATATTCAGAGGTCATCATTGCATGAGGATGCTTAAACTGAACATCTCATTGTGAAAGGATTTTATACAAAGCCATGGAAATGAGCAGCCACTATGGAGTGCAGCTATGGCAGGCAACTTGCTATCAATGAATTATCTGTTTAAAACAGTCAGAGCCCTTGTTTTATTCTTCCCGCAGAAAACAAGACCAAAGCCGCGTCCTGCCATTCCCAAGCCCATGGAGAGCTGTTACTTTGGAGTCCCCCTAGTGAATGTGGTATCTCCAGACAGACCCATCCCACTCTTTATTGAGAAATGTGTCCGATTTATCGAGACAACAGGTGAGCTTTTTGAAAGAAATTTCACTTCTGATTCTCGTTTACAATGATTTTTTTTAATGCTTTGAGGGCAGAGCGTACATCTTCATGTTAAAGGGCCCATCTCATGCAAAATAACTCTTTTCACATTGTATCCTATGCACATACAGACGCAAAATGTGGGGTTTGCAACATGCATTACACGATAGTTATGAAAATATATTGATTTGGTGGAGCGCAGTCACAGACCCGGAACTAAGAAAGGCAGGGTATTGGTCATCCCCCTGCCTGTCCTGAGAAAGTACAAGCTCCGCCCTCTGCTCTCACTGAGCCGCTATTCCTCCGCCCATCTCTGAGTGGGAGGGGGAAGGCAGGCGTAAACCCGTGCGTAGCGAATTGGTAGCGTCTGAAATAAGATTTTATCATGTCGATTCATCATGTTCAGCCCTACATTTTGGATCCAGAATCCGACGAGGATTTTGAGGTGCACGAAGCACAAGCACCGCGGCCGTAGTGGAGGCGGGTGAGGAGGGCGGGCGGGTGGTGAGGAGGGAGGGTTTGCTGCGGAGGGGGGCGTGTGCGAAGTCCGTCCTGGCTACGTCAAATGCGTCATACTTTAGACATCTGCTCATTGGTTGTTTTGTCTGAGCGTACCAGAAATCCACAGCAATTTGTGAAAAACGGGCTAAATTAATCTAGAAACCCCTTTGGTGACATATACAAGGCCCGGACATCACACACACACACACACACACACACACACACATATACAAGGCCCGGACATCACTCTTACAAGGTAGAAAACTCTGGAAAGTCCATTTTGCATGAGATGGGCCCTTTAAATAATCTGATTTGTAATTATGACTAAAAATGAGCAGTTTTATCAAATTTTGGGCAATTTTAAAATAAATAAAAAATAAATGAATTACTCTAGTCATCCCTCACCAGGGAAATTTGTGTGCTGCACTCCTTACACCGCAGCAGGCTGCCCTTTGACGGCGCCAATGGTGGTAGAGCTGGGGTTAGGTGTCTTCTCCAAGGACCCTAGATGTGCTCTCTGTGGGACGCCAACCCGCGACTTTCCGGTCCGCGTGCGAACGCTCTAACCACTGAGCTGCTGTCTCCTTCCTTACTGCTCATTGTGTAATTTTTTTTTATTCTCATTATTGGTCAGTTATAGCCTTTCCACGTCTGTCTGGAAACGTTATTTTCAAATTCTACTTGAACAACCTTACAGACAATATAGCAATCATTTCCATGGAATTCTCAGACGGTTGAAATTAGATTTGCTGACTAATTTACAAAACTAACTAGTCTCGATCTCCACCAGCATAACTAATGCTGAACAGCTGAGCTGTTTATGTTGTGTGACATGCCGTAGACGCCTGGGAACCAACATTACGATTCATTTTATTCACACATTACAACACAAGTTATGGATGAAAATCACAAAGCAGATATTCAAAATGAGTAAAGTTCATAATAATCATAATTAGATTAAACGAAGCTCCTCTACCACATCTGATCTATTTAAAAGCTTGCTCTCTAAGTTTTGACAGTTTGGTGCTGAGCCGACATCTGCCAATGACAGATTTCTTCATGTGATCACAAAACAATTGCAAAGTTAAATCACACGTTTGAGAAGTTGTAATTTATCAAAAGGAGATTATTTAATAAATTAAATTTATTATTTATATCGATACTTGCACATCAAGAATAAAATATATTAGACAATGTAACATCGAAGCGGCTGGTTTTAAAAAAGGGGGGATTTCGCCCCAGCTCTTTCTTTGTCAATGCGGACTGATGCAGCGAGCGAAGCTCTCAATTTATTAGTCAATCTACGTTCCCAACCTCACCTATGGCCACCAGCTGTGAGTGGTGAACGAGATCATGGATAAAAGCGACCGAAATGAGCTTCCTCTGCAGAGTGGCTGGGCTCTCACTCAGAGATGGGGAGAGGAGCTCTGCCATCCGAAAGGAGCTTGGGATGAAGCCATTGCTCCTCCAGGTTGAGAGAAGCCAGATGGTGTAGTTCAGGCATCTGACTAGGATGTCTCCCGAGCCCCTCACTGTTGGGGTGTTTCATGCATGTCCTATCGGGAGGAGACAAAGACGCAGAACCCGGACCCGCTGGAGAGACTATATCTCACAGCTGGCCAGGGAACAACTTGGGATCCTTCCGGGTGAGCTGGAGAATGCAGCGGAGGTGAGAGAAGCCTGGGTATCCCGTATGAGACTGTTGGCCCCGCGGCCCGGCTCCGGATAAGCGGAAGACGATGAAACGGAAATTGACTGGCTGACGATGAACAAAAATTCCAAGGATAACAAAAAGAAAATGATTTCCGTTCCGTCGTCTTCCGCTTATCCTGGGCCGGGTTTGCTGGGGCAACAGCCTCAGACTGAAACACCTCACCAGCGAGATGCTTGGGGGGCATCCTGACCAGATGCCCGAACCACCCCATCTGGCTTCTCTCGACCTGGAGGAGGAGTGGCTCGACACAGAGCTCCTCACCCGATCTCTGAGTGAGAGCCCGGTCACCCTGCGGAAAAAAAGAAGCCTTACTTAGAACAGGTTGAAATGGAATAAAATAAAATATTTTTACCTCTACCAAGGATGTACAGTGATGGGGAGCAAGAGTGTGTATGTTAGAATGTGGGCCAGAACAACCCAGCATCCGAAAAATATCCAAATACTAGAGGAAGAGTTTAGAAATGACTCAAACATGCATGAATATTTTTTTTATGTGGGAATAACGTTCAGACGTGAAACTTGAGAAATGTGAATAGTGCATTACACACTCTTTTTAAAAATCACCATATGCTGAATCCTTGAGTCTGGTTAACCAGTGACCGTGCAAGATGAACTTCTTCAGAGTGTGTTTGGCACAGGCTGTCCCTTCCTGTCAAACACCAATCTGATGTCTTTGTTTATTAAAAAAAATCAGGATCAGCGGGTAGTTCTTCAGAAACTGGCACCATTTGTATTGTTATTTCTGTTTGTAAATGAACTAATGAAGTGTTTGTGCTTCTCTTGATTCCCACTGTGACACCCCTCCACATCCCCCCCTTATTCTCTGCTGTGCTCTTCCTCTTCTAGGCTTGAACACAGAGGGCTTGTATCGCGTTAGCGGCAACAAGTCTGAAATGGAGAGCATGCAAAAGCAGTTTGAACAGGGTGAGTTGCTCTCTGTGATTGTGTGAACCAGCTGTTTAACATGCCATCATATAACCGTCAAGTCGATCATAAATAGAAACATCAAAAAGAAACTGATTATTCAATCATGACAACAAGCGCTACTGTTGAGCTTCTTTTTTATTTATCCCATGATCCTTTTAACTCTGTCATTTTTCTCTTACAGATCACGGATTAGACCTTGTGGAGAAAGACTTCTCCATAAACACTGTGGCGGGAGCTCTCAAAAGCTTTTTCTCTGAGCTGCCTGATCCCCTGGTGCCTTGTGCTCTGCAGGTGGAACTATTGGATGCTTTCAGTAAGCAAACACGGCTGGGCTGAGAGGGTCTTTACTAGAACTAAGAAAGCAGGAGGGGAAAGACAGATTTCCTTTTCTTGGGTTCTAAATGTTTTTATCTTCAGAAGAACTTTTTTTTATGATTGCACAAAGACACAGTTTTAGTTCTAAATTTAATTCAAATTTATTTGTTTGGGCCATTATTGCAACACAGTTGTCTCTTTAGGCTTCAAAAAGAAAACTGACAAAAAAAAAACAGTTGTTGGCATCCTTCTGTCTCTAGAGACAATGGAATCTGCACCTTGATACTTATCTGTGCAGCGTTGGCTGTGGCTGAATAAGCCAATGTGGGAGCTGCAGCTCCTAGCACACTCGCTGCAAATGTAATAGGTGGTATGAGTCATGGGGGGAGCAGTGGCAGACTGATTTTTTTTTTTTTGCTGTTTCCGGGTCTTTGTGGCCTCGCGTTGGATCTCTCTGTCCTCCTCGGCCTGCCTGATACAGGTGTTGACAGTTGCACACCACCTGTAGCGGTCACAGATCACCAACTTGAGATCTGTAGCTAATTGTTAATCATAGCTAATTCTTGAAATACCATATTTTCACGACCAAGAGGCGCACTGTATTAAAAGGCCCAGTCCCAGTTTCGTGTGCTCTGTACTTGACACACAAATAGGCACTCCTAATGATAGGGTGCAGGTTTTATATACATATCCTCTCCTACATACGTCCGCCTTACAACAACACACACATAAGCAGACAAGTGTGTGTATTTAAAAATAGATCAGGTGTAAAACCGAGTTTCATTGGCTTTATTTAAATATTAGTTACAGTCGTTATAAAGTCATTTATCAAATCCATCCAAGTCCTCATCCTCTGTTTCCGAATCTAACACGTACGCTAAATCCAACCTAGCAGGTTCACTTTCCTCGCTGTCAGAGTCACTTTCTGTACCTTGCAGCTCCTCAAAATTGATGCCTGCTTTTGCGAAAGCTCGGACAACAGTGCCAGCAGAGACGTTAGCCCAAGCATCTAAAATCCACTGGTAAAGTGTGGCATAACTCGCCCGGCGCTGCCTTCCACCCTTCTTGAAGCTGGGGTCTCGTCTGGTCCTCCATCGTTCCCACGTTGCTCGCAGCCTTACTTTGAACGGCCAGTTCACGCCGATGGAGTTCCTTTGTCAGCGTAGCGTTAATCTGCTTCACTTGTTTTTTCACAACACACATGGGGCGCACTGCACGATCGGGCGCACCGCTCATTTTGAAGAAAATTTAAGACTTTTATATGCGCCTTATGGTCGTAAAAATACGGTAACTAAACAAACTCAGAATTCCCACCCTTAGACTCTCCTTGGTGAGAAATCCTTCATGGAGATCCACATGAAGAAACCCCTGGAATCGTCCAAGGGCGATCCGGGAACACCAAAACCTCTTAAAATGACCGTATGTGTTTATCATATGTTTGCATAAATTATGTTTGTGTGCAGAAATCAGTGACAGAGAACAGAGGCTGTATACCATGAAGGATGTCCTGAGGAAGTTCCCCAGAGAGAACTATGATGTATTCAAATATGTAGTGAGCCACTTATACAAGTAAGTCCCCAGATAGAGCCGAAATGCAAGCTTTTCTATAGTGTCTCACCTTGTAAATTGGTGTGTGTTTTTTCTCAGGGTGAGCCAGCTGAGCAGGGTGAACTTAATGACCAGTGAAAACCTGTCCATCTGTTTCTGGCCCACTCTCATGAGGCCGGATTTTACCACTATGGATGCCCTGACTGCGACACGCACCTACCAGACAATCATTGAAACCTTCATCCACCAGTGTGCTTTCTTCTTCTACAACCAGCCGCTCATCGACTCCCCCACTGGCCTCGGAGGTCTCCCGGCCTCACCTACCACCACCCTCGGTGGGAGCTCTGCCTACTCTTGTTACCGCTCGTCTCCGCCTCACACCACAGCGCACTTCAGCCCCCTGCAGCAGTCCCCGCCTACCACTCCCCAGTCACCCCTGCAGTCTCTACTCCCTCCCCTCCACCAGCACCCTCACTCCCACCACTCCCCTGCTGAACAAGAGACACTGTGAGTGACGATAAAACCATGTGTGCCCATATTGATTCTGGACCTTCTCACCAACATTTAAAAAAAAAAATGCACACTCAGAAAAAAAAAAATAAAGAAACGGAAAAAAAAAAAAAGAACAAAACATTAAAAGAAAACTTGCACACTACATTTTGATCATAGACATCTTAGATTATGAAGACAGGGAATGTTTCTAAGAAACTTCCCCCCAAACTGCTGTCTGTGTTCATAGTTGCGTGCGTCATGGTGGGCTTTAGTGATCAGTGGAGCTTTCTCTGGCCTCAGAGCGTCCGATCGTCTGGAACTAGATGTTGGATTTAAAAAAAAAAAAAGAAGAATGGAGGTCACTGTCACAGCGAGCCTATTTGTCAACAAGAACCACCTATCCTACACTACAGAGAAATAGAAACCTTTACAACAAGCTGGAAGAGATGATTTGTGGTCATTGTATTTTTAATTGTGTGGAAAAAAAAATCTTTAGTTTGTTGTTTTTTTTTCTGTTCAAAGTACCACCACTGGATTTATGGATTGGTCTTTCATAGGTCCTTTGGGCAGCAGTTTGCTCCATAGTAGCAGAGGTTCCTCTGTGTCTTCCTTTTGGTTGTCTCTCATTGACTCGATTGGAGAGTCATTAGCATTTGGGAGAGAAGGGAAGGGGGTCCGGGGGGTACCACATCCAGGCATGCACTTTAATGATCACTGTTTTTTTTTTCTCTCTCTCTTTTTATCTTTTTCAACATACAGATTTCTTGTGTGTTTTTTTTTTTTTTTTCAGCTCAAAAACAGCCATACACAATGTCTCAGCAGAGCTCTGGCAGATCAAGTTTTGTTTACAGCCAACTTGTTTTTGTATCCACAAACTTATCTGAAGCACTTTTTTTTGATAGTGTAGTGTTAAAAATAAAGTGAAGAAATGCCACGTTGGTTAATTGTTTAAAAAAATGTTTTAGTGCTTGAATGTGGCATCAATGCTGGTGTTTCAAACAAGAATTCTTTTTTTAAAAAAAGTAGTTTGATTGGATCCAGACGTCACTTTTTTTGTTTTCTTTTTTAAAAGGAAGTCTGAATCCATTTTTTTTTTTCCTCATTCATCAAGCCATGTGAAAACTAGTTTCGTTCGTCTTCTCTCTAGTTGTTTGTTGAGTTTGATGTTTCTGGACTTTTCTTTGAATTAGGCCATTGTATTATCAGAGAAGACTTTTGTCATCCATCAGTGAAGGAGAATTGTTGCCATGTTGAATGTGTAATCAGAATGAATTTACTTTACCATCCGGTGTCCATAGAAACCAAATGCTTGAAACATGATCGGTCGATGGATGTGTTTCTTTCGCCGACCGTGGAACAAAGCTCTTTGTATTCATGTAATATAAAAGACCTTTAAGGTTTAATATCCTCAGCCTGCTGTTACTGATCATCCTGTGATACAATGACCAGTAGAAATCAAATAGATTGTGAATGAAGGAAATATTTGGAAAGGATCACATCCTCTAATCCCTTCATCAAGCAACACATTCTTTTAGCCATTTCCAAATCTGTAACTAACCGTTGAACTTACAGCAGGAGGTGATCTTGTTAATGATGCTAATGTAACAAAGATTTTGAAATCTCACCCTTTATTGGTCATGTTATTATTTGGTATCATCCGTTACTGGTACTTCACTGGTATGTTTTTTGGAAAAACATTCATATCACATTAGAATGTAGAAATTCCTCTGAGCTTGAAGCTGTAATATTACGACTGGCACAAGAAAAAAACAAGCAACAGTCCATTTCTAACACAATTTCTGAAAGTGTAAAATGTTATCGCATCACTTGACTTCGGACAAAACTCTGGCGAATCTGCCCATTCAACAAGCATCAAGTGTGTGCATACTACTCTATAATGGTTGTTTATTTGTATGTTGGGGAACACCACCCTTTAGTCAATGGTAGAAAACATTTCTAGTGTGTATTTCAATGATTGAAAGTCCATTTTTACAATTTTTGTGAATGGTTTGAGGCCACTTAAGTTTAGTGCATGATTTAAAAAAAAGGAAAAAAAAACACAAAGGAGAAGGATTAAAACCCTCTTTTAAAACATGAAAATTAGAATAAAAGCAAAACCAATATTAAAAGTGAAATAGCTGAAACTTGGAAGTTATGTGCACCAGAAGCAAACCATGGAATTTGTTTGACTGAGAATAGTGTTTGAAGATGAAGGCCTTATGTGAACTGTACAATAGTTAATAAATTAAATCTTGTAAAATTCAGCTTTTCTTGTGTCGTTTCTGTTTTAGGATGCTTTAATGTTATCAGTTTGATAGAAATCATTGTCGAAAGTGCATGAATGATTCTAATTTGTAAGGACACACATTTATTTGTGCATGTTTAATCTTCTTCTTTCGGCATTTCCCTTCAGAGATCGCCACAGCAAGTCAGTTTCTTCCATCTAACCCTATCTGCTGCATCCTCTTTGGTCACACCAACTATCTTCATGTCTTCCTTCACTGTATCCATGAACCTTCTCTTTGGTCTTCCTCTAGGCCTCTTTCCTGGTGGTTCCAAATCCAGCATCCTTCTGCTGATGTACTCCCGCTCTCTCCTCTGCACATGTCCAAACCATCTCAGTCTGGCCTCTCGAACTTTATCCCCAAAACCTCTAACATGTGCTGTTCCCCTGATAAACTCATTTCTGATCCTGTCCATCCTGCTCACTCCCAGAGAGATCCTCAGCATCTTCATCTCTGCTACCTCCATCTCTGTTTCCTGTCTTTTCCTCATTGTCACTGTCTCTAGACCAAACAGCATGGCCGGTCTCACCACGGTTTTGTAAACTTTCCCTTTCATTCTAGCTGAAACTTTTCTATCACACATCACACCTGATGGCGCAGTGGTTAGCACAGTGGCCTCACAGTAAGAAGGTCGTGGGTTCGAGCCCCTGGGGGGGATGTGGCTTGGAACACTGTCCTTTCTGTGTGTAGTTTGCATGTTCTTCCCATGTTTGCGTGGGTTTCCTCCGGGTACTCTGGTTTCCTCCCACCCCCAAAAACATGCATGCTAGGTTGATTGGTCGGTGCCAAATTGCCCCTAGGAATGAAAGAGTGTGTGGCCCCGCAACAGACTGGCAACCTGTTTGGGGTGTACCCTGCCCTTTGCCTTAAATTAGCCGGGATGGGCTCCGGCACCCCCCGCGACCCCGAAAGGGATAGATGGATAAGAAGATGACTGACATCACACCTGATACTTTTCTCCACCCGTTCCAGCCTGCCTGAACACGCTTCTTCACCTCTTTTCCACACTCTCCATTGCTCTGGACTATTGATCCTAGATACTTAAAATCTTCCACCTTCTTTATCTCTTCTACCTGTAACCTTACTTTTCCATTGTACATTGTTGAAAGTGCATGAATGATTCTAATTTGCAAGGACACACATACTTGTGCATGTTTAATGATGTGCATTAAATGTCCTTCTGCAACCTGCACAATCTGAACATCATCAGGTGCTGCAGAAAACTTCAATGAGATCTCCAAATCAAGAAGGATTTCCTTACTATGGCTTTGCAACAAAGCAGCAAGATAGATTGTCTGCTACTGTATGTTGGCTGGAAAATATGTGCATGATTTCACAGAAATAACTGAATTCAAACATTGCATATAAAAAAGAGGTATTTTCAGAAGGTGCTGCATTAACAGGGATCCATAGTAATTAAGCAGTGATGCATGGGACTTCTAGAAAGATGAATTATTTAGAGAATATCCGTCATGAGTGACTGCACTCTTTTAGCAGGACTTTTGTCACAGTATCTGTTATCCTCTGTGGAGGGTCTGATATTTTGATGTAAACACGCCACCTGGTGCCTTTTCAGACAAACTGCACCTAAATTTATTTTATATTGAAGAAATCTGTAAAATCTGCATTTGGAAAGTAGTGGAATAAAAATAAAAAATATTTCCTGCAGACTGAAACCTGTAAAATTAAAGGTATTACTACATGGATTTTTTTCAGTAATGAGAATGAATTGCAAATCAAATGTATTTCTGAATTTTTTTTACAGGATGATGCACTTTTTGATCATTAACATTGGAATCTGTAGCATTTGTGTAAAATTAGAATGCTTCAGTAGATATTATTTCTACCATAAATGTTATAACTGTGCACAACAAACAGGACATTTTAAATTTATCTAACAGCGAAGCCCATCCCGGCTGATTTCAAGCAAGAGGCAGGGTACAACCCGAACAGGTCGCCGGTTTGTCGCACACAGACAATCATCCACATACACTCATTCCCAGGAGCAATTTCGTGAAGCCAGTCAACCTAACATGCATGTTCTTGGAGGGCGGGAGCAAACCAGAGTATCCGGAGAAAACCCGCACATACACAGGTAGAACATGCAAATTCCACACAGGAAGGCCAGTGTTTCAAGCTTCGCCCACATTCCAGGGCTTGAACCCTGACCTTCTTGCTGTGAGGCCACTGTGCTAACTACTGAACCCTCATGCAGCCCCTCGTAACTCAGTAAAAACATGCTTCTAAATATTTTTGTTTAGTTTCGTCTTCTGAACCGCTTCTTCTCTAACAGGGTCGCGGGCGATCTCGGCCAATTTCAGGAGAGAGACAAAATACATCCCGAACAGGTCGCCAGTCTGCCGTGGGGTCACACACATACACGTTCATTCCGATGGGCAATTTCATAGTGGCTTTTTAACCTATCATGTTTGTCTGTAGAGCACTGTTTTCAACCAGTGTTCCGCGGCACACTAGTGTACCGTGAGAGATCGTCAGTTGGGCCGTGGGAAATTATTCTATTTCACCTCATATGGTGATTGTGATCTATGGTATATCGAAAAGATTATTTTGGTTGATCACATGGTGTTTGTGTAAAAAATTAATTAAAGTGCATTTATTTATGTTTATTATTATGAAATCTTGTCTTTTATTTAGAGACAGGCAGGAATGTCTCACAATATGTTGTTTACTGTAACCATAGCAACCCACTCTTCTTCTCTGCTTTTTTCTTGTGAGCTGCTGTCCCTCTCTCCTCAAAACTACCCCACCTAGTGGATTGTATTTTTTACATGTTTTTGAGACATTAGAAGAACATTTAGGTTGCGTTTTAAAGCAGAAAATTTTGGATTCTACTTAAATCTCACATTTTCTGCAAGAAATGAAAGAGGTGAAAGTTTCTCTTGCATTCTGGGTAAATCTTCTGATAGGATCCTTGTCTGGAACCAAACATGATAATATGGGGGAAAAAAAGGTACAAAACTTTCAAAAGTGCACAAAATAACAAAGTGCTCATTATGACACATGGTTACATATGATATTGCATTTGATTAAATAATTTAAATTAGCAAAACAATAGTTTTTAACCATTTTTGGTGGCGTCCCTCAAGATGGTTCGGGCATCTGGTCAGGATGCCCTCCGAGCGCCTCGCGGGCAAGGTGTTTCGGGCACGTTCCACCGGGGGGAGACCAAGGGGCAGACCCCGGACCCGCTGGAGAGACTATGTCTCACAGCTGGCCGGGGAATGACTTGGGATCCTTCCGGGTGAGCTGGAGAATGCAGCCGGGGTGAGAGAGGCCTGGGCTGCCCGTTTGAGACTGTTGCCCCCGCGACCCGACCCCGGAACAAGCGGAAGATGACGGAACGATCCCTCAAGATTTTTTTTAATGGAAAAACGTACCTTGGCATGAACAAGGTTGGTTTAGAGGGTGGGGGGAAACCAGAGTATCCAGAGAAAACCCATAAATTCCCATAAACTGGTAATATATACAAACTTCACACACAAAGATCAGTGTTTCAAACCTAGGCCTCACTCCAAGGACTCAGACCCTGACCTGCTTGCTGTGAAGTCAGCAAGAAGAACTCATGTAAAAACATAAAAGCTCAGATTATGTTTCTAAATCATATTCAAAGTTAAAAAAAAGTGTTAATTTATCAAAGGAGTTGAAAATTCTCCTGATGGGACAGAATAGAACACTGCAGTACAGTTTACACAAACCAGTAGTGAATGTGTGTTTTCTTATACTTGAGTTTTATCTGATGTTTGTTTTGATGCATGAATTTGTTGCGAATGACAGAAACCGTGACATATGAAAGATAGCTTTATTGCACAAGGTGTTAGAATGATCTTTTTAGTTTTTGCTTTCTTTTCATAGAAAATGTACCTTTGAACACAAGCAATTGCTGTAACAAGCAACTCAAACAAATGTTTGGAATACCCTCGACATTTTTTTTGTCTTTTTCAAGTTTTGATTTTCATACTTTTTTTTTCCATCAAATTTTCCCTTTTAGCAAGCATGCAATGACTTTTCTGAGGATGAACAAAATACAAAAGAATTATAATAAAAAAAGTAAAATAGGACAAATGACAACATCAAAAGACTTTTAAAAAAAGAATAAAAATTCAACAAATTAGTATCAAAAACAGAAGGGGAAAGAAAAAAAGTATTTTGCCCAGAACTAAAATATCTTGTTTTTTTTATGCTATTTGAATTTTGAAACTGGGGTGTTCAACCCTGATGTGTCCCCTGATTTCCTCTGACGAAAATAGCTCTTCATACAAAATTGTGTTTTATGTACAAGACTTAATCTATAAACAACACTGACAAAGGTAGAGATGATGGATCCAGAATGGTTAGAGTTGTGACTTTTTGTTTGATTTATCTGAATGACGGGGTTGGAGACGACAGGAGTCGATGTGATTTCGGTTTACAGTCCGACTCTTGTCCAGTATATACACATTACAATAGCAGATTGTGTGACCAAAAAGAGCTATGATTCCCTGATTTAATTTGGCTGAACTAGTTTACGTCACAGGCCACATAGCTTCGTATGATTTTGATCGCTTGGAACCAAAGTTTTTCTTTTCGTTTTTTTCTTTTTTACAAAACTCCCAAACGTATTAAAGTGACCATGAGAAATCATGACATTTTGCCTTCCCTTAAAACAAACAAACGAGCAAACAAATGAATATAAACCACAAAACACTATTGTGGGGATGCTTTAAAAAAAAGTCATCCCAATAGGTTGTTGTGTAAATGTACAATATAGCGCAAAATGAAGGGTTTATGGAAATAAAGAGTGGAACATTTACAGTACGTCAGACAGGACAACAACAAAGATATCAATTCAGTGAACATTATATCAACTCCCTGACATAAAACATCTTTTGACATTAGATTATTTAATTTCATTCACATCATGACTCTCATTCCTTCAGATAACTGCTTCTATACCTTAAATAAAAACAAAGACTGACTGAGTGGTGGAGTTAATCTAAAATACATCATCAGTCTCTGCTATTTTGTTGCTAACAGAGGACTTTGAACTGTAGAATAAAGTACGTCGCAGCAAACCTTCTCCTAAAACATTATTTGGGGATCCTCTGACAAACTAAACTGGCTTCTGAATGTTATCGTATTCACCTATTCGGGCTCCAAATGAGCTTCATCAAAAATTACAGAGCCTGCATCCTCATCAAACATCACAGACATCATTAAAGGCCTTGTGTCATGATTGTTTCCACCAAACACACACAACTAAGTAAGCATCGCAGCATTGCATTCTGCTCGCCTTGCTTTTCCCATCTCAACACAGGGCCTCGGAAAAGGGCCCTCGCTGTCCACACACAAGCTATAAGCTGGCCCACATACAGTAACATGCTAAATATCCTGTAAATATATTAAAACATTTCCTTTCTTCAGCCTGACCTATTCTAAATGAATCCTTTTAATCAATTTAATAATTGAGCGATTGTCTCATTCTCAAAATTTGACATTAACATTAAATTGTTGTATATACTACCACACTATCGTAGTACATACAGTTTATACTTTTTTTTTATAATTTCACTTAAATGTCAATAATATATCTACATAGAAATATATATGTAAATTCTTTATAATACCAAATATTCTCTATTTGTAATGTGAGCTGTTTAGGGGTTGTAATGGTTTGATTGAAGAGTTAGACACTGTTTGGCTTTACAGCGATGCAAGGAGAATACTGATGTGAGAGAAAGTTGATCAGTTGTGGAAGTGAATCTGAATCATTGTTGTAGAATCATCATCAATAGAGAATCTGCCAATAGAAAGAAAGATGGGACTTTAAGAGACACAAAGAGGGCGATAAGAGGAGGGAACTTAAGAGTAAGTCTTGCAAACTGACAATAAATCATGGAGGACAGTTTATGTGTTAATGAGAGACAAGATGGCCACACAGCATCATACTGGCTATTGTAGTCTTCATCATCACGAGCATTTAGCTCATCGGTTGGAGTCAGTGTTTCCAATTTGACAACAGGAATCACTTTCTGTTTTTAGCTGTTCGTCTCCTACAAGAACTGAGTGGAGCTGAGCACCAGCCGGCTGGAACTGTTAGTTGTAGTTAGTAGTTTATAAAGTTCCTCGTGAACATGAAAAGAAGGGTTAGCTGGGTCTCTGTCTGGGGGGACACCTTTCCCAAGGAAAAGCAGACAGGAAGCTGAGCGTTTCACCATTAGTTTGGTTTCACAAAAGATGGCCGCATGCCCGTTCTTGCCCAGGCTGGTTTGCACCTGCCGGGGGCTGGCTCAGGTGGAACAGCAGTGCGTGTATGTGCAGAAGAATAAACTACACCAGTGTGTATGACTTGGAATATGCCCCTACACTCTGTTTCTGCAGTCTCCCCAGCGCCGAGGAGCTGCTCTCAAGCAGCGAGTCTCTGGAGCCCCCCACCTTGGTACTGCTGGTGGGGTTGCTACTTGTACTGGAAGTGGAAGCTGTTGCTGCATTGTTGGAACTGGGCATAGTGAGAGTCCTCTGAGGCAAGGTGGCGGTGCCCGAGCTCGCACCCAAGCTGCCCAGCCCGGAGTGGCCCAGCGTCAGGGCCTGCTGCTTGGCCGGGTCTAGAGTCTTGTGACGCCCCTGGGTGTGATACGCCCGCTGTGTGAGGCTGCGGATGGAGGCTTCCCGCGGTGGCACCGCTGGACACGGGTCATGCAGCTCCCCTTGTTTGCGGAAGAAAGGGTCTGTTTTCATGTAGAGGGGGAGATTACAAAATTCACCTGTAAAAGTGAACAAAATAAATATTAAAACTGAAAAGTAAATGAACTCAAAAACGATTTAGATGCAAATAGCTGAAAGAAAAAAATTCATGTCTCACACTTACTTTTGTTAGCGCGGTGGGGAATGGGCACAGCCACATTTTTACCCCGGTCGTAGTCCTGCGGTTTTGGCGGCGAGGCGGTGAAACGGCATATGCCCGGTTCAGAGGGGGTACTGAGGGAGGTCATGCTGTCCGCTGGGTCATTTGTTCCTGTGGTCATTTGGTCGGATGAGCTGTCGGAGATGAAGCATTCTGTGATGGTGAACTTAGCGTGTTGCAGGTGCTCTTCCAGCTTGGCGTGCTCATAGGCTCGAGCTAGCTCCTCATAAGTGGACGATGCGCTCTCTGTGGACACCATACTGTTCCGACCCTTATCTGGAAAACATGGAGGGTCATAGCGTTGACATCTTGTACTGATTTTTTTTTAATGTAAGTGATTAAAAAATGTACATTACTAAATGTTTTGAAGCAGTTGTTCAAATAACTGAACAGTGTTTAAGATGAGAATGTAGTTGGTATGAACCCACCTGTGTCCTGGGACAGACTGGCGCTGTAACTGTCGCTCTCTGTGGCGGTGATGCCATGAGAGCCCATCGTCCGCCAGTCTGAGGTGAGAGTTCGTGCCGAGGCCGTTGACTGACTCTGACTAGGTCGGCTTAATGTCCACTGGCTGGAGTATCTGTTCCTGGAGCTGTGAGCTGATTTTATACTCTTTCTGGACACGGGGTCTGAAAAAAAAGCAGAAATCAAACTTGGTGTCACTTCTTCTTTCGGCTTTTCCCTTTAGGGGTCGCCACAGCAAGTCAGTTTCTTCCATCTAACACTTTCTGCTGCATCCTCTTTGTTCAAACCAACTATCTTGATGTCTTCCTTCACTGTATCCATGAACCTCCTCTTTGGTCTTCCTCTAGCCCTCTTTCCTGGTGGTTCCAAATCCAGCATCCTTCTTCCTATGTAGTCTCTCTCTCTCCTCTGTACATGCCCAAACCATTTCAGTCTTGCCTCTCTAACTTTATCCCCAAAACCTCTAACATGTGCTGTTCCCCTGATGTACTCATTTCTAATCCTGTCCATCCTGGTCACACCCAGAGAGATCCTCAGCATCTTCATCTCTGCTACCTCCATCTCTGCTTCCTGTCTTTTCTTCAGTGCTACTGTTTCTAGAGCAACCAGCATGGCTGGTCTCACCACCAAAGATGGTGTCACTGAGGTCCTGAAAAACACTTAGGTCCTGTCCAAAATGGTTCCTACCCACTTTCCCTTCCTCACTACTAGAAGTATGAAGAGGGAGGGAATATGGAGTCGTTTTGAAAAATCAATGTTGACTTTTAGTGAGATGTAAATTTAAAATACGCTCACTTGTTCCAGGGCGAATGTCTGACATATCAATCAGAGGTCCTGAATTCTGGATGAGAGCTTGGTGATGTAAAGACACCCCTGAGCAGAAGTTTTGTGGATTCACAGACTGGCTGAACTCCGTGTCTGTCACTGGAACCGCAGCTTTATCCTCTCCTGATGCAAAGACGTGACGAAAGACATGAGTGAGATAATCAAAAGAATTCTGAGCAGTTTAAAAGTTGACGATGTGTCTTATATGTGATGACATGCCTATCTGCTTGATGCCTTCTTTGTCCTCAATCAGAAGCTGAACACGAGGAATATCGATATGAAGCCTCGGCCCCTGAGGAGGGCCCTTCACAGGTGTGTCTATGCTGCGGTTGTTCTTGCTACATAAAAACAAAAATAAATGGGGTTGAGATAAAAATCCAAAGTTACATGTGCTGTATTTAAAAAAAAAGCCAGATAGTGGTGGTTTCTTACCTGATGAGCATCTCAGCCAGGCTCTTAGCATCTACAGAAGACATAATCTTACTTAGATAACAGATTTAAAGAGAAAATGACACTTTAAGATTCTTTTTCACTCACCTCTCAGTCGTTTAAGCCTCTTCTCTTTACGTTTCTTGCGGATGATAAACAGCAAAGCAACGCCCAGAGTGACGAGAATAACAGGAGAGCCGATAGAGAACAGTTTTTTCACATCATCTCCCTCTCCACGGGCTGATTTAATAGGAGGGATTGTGCCTAGAATTAAAACAACAAGCACAATTAAAGATTAGAGAGATGGTGGATGGAAAAAAAAACTCACGAAAAAGGTGATATGGACTCACTTCCATCGTAGTCTGTGGTAGCAAACTGAGAACTTTGGTTACCGCAGCCGGCGCTGTTACAGGCTTTCATTTTGAGTTCATACCAGGTGGCCTCACGCAGCTCGCTGAGAAAAAGCTGGTTGGTGGAGTTGGCTTTGAGGCTTTGCCAGGCCCAGGTACCTTTAGGTCGAAAGTCCAGCATCAGGTCAGTGATGGGACAACCTCCGCTGGTCCAACCCTGCAGGTTGAGCCCCGCGTGGGTAGAGTTGATGTGAGTGAGCAGGGGCTGGTCCTTGTTGAAAACTGGTTCTGGAGACATCAAAAAACAAGAACAGCAAGTTAAAGACATGGATAAAGAGGTAAAAAAAAAAGAGATAAATAAATGAACAGCTAGTAAAAATAAAATTGATTATGTACCTCTTCCGTGTGTTTTGGCCTCGATGATCTCACTGATGCGCCCTGAGCCCACGCTGTTCTTGGCAGCCAGTTTGACTTTGTACCACGTTCCACAGCGAAGATTGTCCAACCTGAATGAACGCTCGCTGGAGCTGATGAACACATCTCTCCATTCCTCTGTGTTGTCCACAGAATACTGCAGCACAAATCCTGCCGTCGGACAAAACAAACGAATGTCAAACAAGTTCACCCAAATAAAATATGGTTCCATGTTTGAGCTGCACATGTTGAACACCAGGGGGCAGAGGCTAGCTAGTCAGATCAAGTGGGCCTTTCTTTGGTACGAAACATAAACTTACTCTACATTAGAACTACAAGTGTCATCTAGATGGTAATCTGTAATAGTTGGAATAAATAGCTACTGAATTACGTACAATTTATCCACAACTGTATGTTTTTGTCTCAAGATTAGTGTCGAGAATACCTCTGATGGAGCTTCCACCGTTGTCTCCAGGAATCCAAGCCAATGTGATGGAGGAGGTGGAGGTGGTGGAGACAGTCAGCCGAGGCTGATCAGGAGGAACTAGACATGCAAGAGAAGAGATATTTATTGATTCATCAACAGGTCAGGATCACCACAAAGTTGAGACACTCAACAGTCAAGCGAAATCGTTTCCGCTTACCTTGTACTACCAGATTTACTATGATAGTGTCAAAGCCAAGTGTGTTCGTAGCTGTACACGTGTAGTATCCAGAATCTTCTGCTTTGACTGAGCGGAGTACCAAAGTGCCGTTGGATAAGATCTGTCTCTGACTGTCGGCCGTCACAGGAATAGCAGTGTCCTCACTGGCCGAACAAAACCATCGGTTATGGTTAGTTACATCAAAAAAATGGATGAAGAAATCATAAGCAAGATTTACGACTGAGTGTGTTGTATTCTATGATAAAAGTAAGAACTATTATAATAATAATTCGTTCTGTTCCGTCATCTTCCGCTTGTTCTGGGGTCGGGTCGCGGGGGCAACAGCCTCAAACGGGCAGCCCAGGCCTCTCTCACCACGGCTGCATCCTCTAGCTCACCTGGAAGGATCCCAAGTCGTTCCCCGGCCAGCTGTGAGACATAGTCTCTCCAGCGGGTCCGGGGTCTGCCCCTTGGTCTCCTCCTGGTGGGACGTGCCTGAAACACCTCTCGGGGGTCATCCTGACCAGATGCCCGAACCACCCCATCTGGCTCCTCTCAACCTGGAGGAGGAGCGGCTTGACACCGAGCTCCTCCCGGATGGTAGAGCTCCTCACCCGATCTCTGAGTGAGAGCCCAGCCACCCTGCGGAGGAAGCTCATTTCGGCCGCTTGTACCCGCGATCTCATTCTTTCGGTCACCAAATTAAATAAAAATTTAATTTGTATCGCACTTTATATCTCCAGTGGAGATCTCAAAGTGCTACAATGACCAAAAGGAACAACAAACAGCAAAATTAAATAAAACCACAACACAAAAAAACAACACTAAAAACTTTGCTGAAAAGCCTTTAGAAATAAAAACGTCTTCAGTCTTTTCTTAAAAACCTCAACGCTCTGTGGAGCCCTCAAGCTCTCGGGAAGATTGTTCCAGAGCCGTGGAGCAGCTGCCTGGAAGGCCCTGTCCCCCATAGTGGAGAGTTTGGTCCATGGTTGGTGCAGGCAGTAGGACGAGGAGGAGGAGCGCAGGTCTCGGACAGTGGTGTGGAGGGTTAGGAGTTCTTGGAGATAAACAGGTGCAGTGCCGTGTATGCACTGATGGGTGAGGAGGCAGACCTTGTACTGAATTCTGTATTTAACGGGTAGCCAGTGGAGGGATTTGAGGATGGGAGTGATATGGTCATATTTGCGCCTCCTTATCAGGATCCTGGCAGCGCAGTTCTGAATGTGCTGGACCTGTGCTGGAACTGACCTGTCTTTAGTCCATTTAATTGTGGGTGCAGGTTCTCCAACTGAGCTGCATGGCAGACGTACTTCTTTCATCCAGGGTGTGGTCACCGTGCCTCCAAAGGATAGAATTTTAGCCGGGACTAGACATAAAAAAGTAACAGTTATTAGCTGAAGTCCTTTCCCAGCATGCTGATACTCAAATGATAAAAACTACACTGACATGTCTTTATGGTTTAATTGAATTAAAAGGCCTGTTTTTCCTGCAGGGGGGAGGGGGTATAAACTACGCTGGCGAAGGATTGAAAACGAACTCCATTTCGACCTTTTAGTTTTAGTCTATTTTTTCTCAATAGATTCACCTCTTTATTGATTCTGGCCTGCTACCACTCTCCCTTGGGGTCATTTTACAAGATAGACCCCGTTCATCACCGCATAATTAACAACAGCATTTCTCACAACCCAGCCACAACTCAATCAATAATACAGCTGTCAATCAATAGCAACGAGCGCAGACGGAGAGATGCAAGAAGAGCGAGTGATGAAAGCGATCTGCTTAGAGGAGATCATGTTGTCAGTTCATAGCTGTCTTTAGAGCGCTCTCCCTCATAACCTTTACACAAATCTCTTTACCCTTCTCCTCCACCACAGGCTCGCCTGAAGGACCCACCTTTCCCAGCAGGCTCCACTGTGACCTTTGAGCTTATGTTGCCACGGCCAGCAGTTGTCACGGCTGCAGCCCAGATGTGGTATTGTTTACCACGGCTAAGGTGCGTGATACGGTAGAAGAGCATCTCTGGGTTGGCTTCGTACTCACTGGGGGCCTGAGGAATGAGAATGTACTTGTCATTTTAACACACAGTATCAGAACTGAGCAGGATGCAGCATGTCTGCAGGATGTAATAACACCATTCTGAAATGTAAGAAATCTGATATTTTGAAGCCAAATGTATCCACGTGCAACAATTTATATTATAGCAGTGCCTAAAGTTTTGGAACTTATCACAATTCATTTTTTTTTCTTTTTAAATATATGCAATACTTTTTCTTTCAGAGGTGTGACATACGTAGATAGAAATTAAATTTTTCTTTAACTTTTATGCTAAAATTATTTTTCAGTTTTAATATTCAGTGCTATTAGAAATGTCATAAATTACTTTTAATTGTAATATGGTTTTTTTCTTGTTAAAGCCTCAAAATTTTATTATATAAAGTTACTTTCACAGATTGCTGTATCATATTAATAATAATAACAATAATTATAATTCAAACCTTTATTAGTCCCACAATGGGGGAATTGCAACGCTGCATTGCACTGCAACAGGCAGCCACAACAGCACCAATGGTGGGAGTAAGTCAGGGGTTAGGTGTCTTCTCCAGGGACACCTAGGCAGCTCAGTGGGATTTGAACTTGCTTCTCCCGGTTCAAGGACAAACACTCAACCACTGAGCTAACGCCTCCCCTTAAACTTAAAATCTGAACTTAAAATAGAAAAACAATAAGTATATTTTTCTTTCAAGCTCAAAATGGGGAGTGAAAAAGACCCCGTAAGATCAATGTTCACATAATCAAAGTTCATTCATTCATTCTTGTGAACTGGGAATCATCCCGGCTGATTCTAGGCGAGAGGCAGGATACACCCCGAACAGGTCACCAGTCTGACGTGGGGCCACACATGCACTCATTCTTAGGAGCAATTTTGTCATGGCCTACCCGACATGCATGTTTTTGGAGGGTGGGAGGAAACTGGAGTACCCAGAGGAAACCTATGCATACATGGGGAGAACTTGCAAACTCCACACAGAAAGGCCAGTGTTTCAAACCTCATCTCCACCCAGGATTACAAACCTGACCTTCTTACTGTGAGGCCTCTACGCTATCCACTGCGCCACCGTGCAGCTCATAACAAAGTTACAAACTGTAAATTTGTAACGGGGGGAAGGATGGCTCAGTGAGTAGGGTGACCGCCCTGTAACCGGAGGGTTGCCGGTTCGATCCCCCACCATGAGTTCATGCCGAGGTGTCCTGGAGCAAGACACTGAACCCCCAATTGCTCCTGATGGTGGTTTGCACCTTGCATGGCAGCATCCCCATCTGGTATGTGAATGTGAGCTACACTGTAAAGCGCTTTGAGTGCCGATGCAGGTAGAAAAGAGCTTTATAAGTAGAGTCCATTTAAATTATAAATGGAATAACATTGACTTGACAATGATGAGGTTTTTAATCCAGTTGATTTTTTCCATGCAAAAGTTATACAAATGAAGGAAACTAATGTTTCAAGTTTTTTAAAGTGATGACAAAGTGTCATTTGGGTAAAAAAAAATATTGAGAACCTAAAAGAGTTTTAGTAACAATTTGAAGAAAAACACTTCATCTATGTGTAATTCTCCAATTAGAAGAATAATTTCTCATCGTTACGTTGGTCAATGTCTCTTACTTTCCTTCATTCGTCTGTTAGAAAATGCTAATTTGTAAAAAAAGATTGTTATTTTAACAGAAACACTTGTATTTTAAGAGGATTATTTTATTTAACTGATTTCTGTTGATATTAATTTGATCTCTGTTGTTTTTTTCCTCTAATTTTTTTAAATGTTATACAGGGATGCAGAAAAGATGAAAAAAGAGAAACTAAGAAAGAGGGGTGCGGGGGTGGGGGGTGGTGGTGTATAAATGTGTGTGTGGGGAGATCCAAACATTCCTTCAGCATTGTGGTGATCCAGGGAGTGATACAGGGAGATAATGAAAAGAAGGACAAAAGCACTCTCATCTTGATGTGACTGATACCCTCCTCCATTCCTCCCTGCCTTCCTCCCTCATCCCTCTCTTTTTCTATCCTTTCCCCCTCGGTGTCTCCCTGCCTCCTAATGGTGTGTCTCTTTTTCTCTCTCAACCTCCTTTACCCCCCTCTCTCACTCTCTCCCTCCCCCCTTCCTCTGCCCATGCTCATTTACATGGCACTCATGCACAGGAAGGGAGGTGTATTTGTGAATAATAAGAAAGTGAGATTCTTTCCCTATATCAGACTTCGCTCTGCGCTTGCTCATTTGCGTGCATACGGTCTAAAAAACAAAATTTTTAAGCGTCGCACAGACGTGCCCGAAGAGAAAATTTTTAAAAACGCTATGTCTTTGTGTGCGTGTTTGTGTTTCTGATGCGGCGCTGTGCATGTGTGAGCTTGTTCTCGGCCTCATTTACATATCTACGTCTCATCACGTTGCCAAGACAACCTCATCTGCTCATCTGGGAGGGCAGGAAATAAAGCAATGGTGCAAACACAGTGAGAGAGAAACACACACACAAATCCACACACACACACAGGTTCAATTAATGATAGTGGTGAAAAATGAATCATTTCCTTATGCAGATTTTTATCAAGTCACTTGATCCACAAGCACCTGAAACATTTTTCACTGACCCTTAATAAGCCACAGGGAGGACTCACCGGCTGCCCAGATCCAGGACTGGAGCAGTAGATGGTGTACTTGCGGATAACACCATTTGGCTTCAGAGGAGGCAACCAGGACACAACCACACTGCTCGGAGAGGAAGGAACCGCCTTGATGCCAGCTGGTGGACCAGGGACTACAGAAAGCACATAGCAACATCAGCTTACAAAGCCATGCATATGTAGTGTGTGCATCTGTGTATGTTTGTGCATGCACACACTGGGCGTTGGATGCTTGTTAAAATGAGCAGGGCTGTTTGGAGATTGGTGGTCTTATCCTGCACTAAGCCGCTCTGGGAAGACTTGGAAGAACTCCCTTTGGGTGGAAGGCAGTGACATATGTTCATTCAGACAGTGGTCAGCAATTCTGACTCAGTGACACCCGGCATTCTCTTAACTCTCAAAACCCACAAACAGATTAGACATTAGTGTCTGATCCTCTGCTAGCCACTTCAGCTTTACACAAAACGGCGCCTAATGCTTTGATTACAAGATAATAGCAGAGGAGGGATTTTTTTAAAAGGATTCACACTTTACAAAAACACATCAGGACACAAGTTACTGTGAAAAGGGAACAAAGATGCTTTTGTCACTTCAACCCAACTGTATAGGGCTCAAACTATCAAACCCATTCAGTCACCACTATAAATTAACTCCTGGCTGACAGTGGGCCTCAGCTGGGTTCTACAGAAAGAGTCAAACACGGTGCAAGAACCAAACATCTAAATCTGTCCCAGACTTTTATTTTCTCTCTTTCTCTGCTGATCTGGTTTTTAACACACCCCAAGCATCTGATACAGAACAGGAGCTGGTGTGAAAACAACAAAAAAATCAGGAGGGAGTGATCTAACAAGAAATGTTTTTCAGAAAAAGGAGGTGATATTAAACAATATCCAGAATTGTGGATTCAGTTCCTGAGGAAATGATGATGGCGGCGGTGAGAAAGAGCAGAGGAGGTAGTCATCATTATCATAACCAGACCGCCATGTCACTGTAGGAGTGGCAGTAAGAAAAACAGAGAGAGAGAGAGGGAAAATGTGCGAAATGAAGGAAGGGGGGGCGTGTCTCCCATCTGGTGCCCAAAATGCTGCCCTAGACAATAGACAGACAGCCTGCCACACAGCCAAGTCCCGATGAGGTGCAAAGGTGTATTTGGGCCAAGTGAACGCCAGGATATTGACATCAATACATGAGAGGATATACGCACTTTAAGTTCCAGCTTTAATTCATGGTCAGGAAAGTCATTAGGGTAAAATAATCAAGATAAAAACCACATCAAATAACAAAGAATAACATGAAGGTCGAGGCTTTTTAATAACCTCGTTTTGCAACCACTCAAGATAAGAAAGCGTTATCACCTCTCCATCTTGCTGTATTCATCCACCTCCTTTATAAAGAGACATGGATCTGGCTGTAATCCCGCCTCCAATGGTGTAAGTACAAAATTAATTCTCCCTAATCCACGAAGAGTTAATCCCTCCGCCTATGGCAAGAGAGCTGGTGGAGAGGATTCAGGCTCGGCCTGATAGCTGACTCCTAGATGCTATATGCTCTGAGAAAGCAACCCCCTCCTCCTTTACCCCATCTAGAGTCTTCTGCCAGCACTCCTTTAGCCCTGAGCTAGAGACCCAAAGCCTCTTAGTTCTCATTAGCACCACTAATGGAGCTTCCTAACACAAATGAGCTTTCGTTATGGATTGAAGACGCAACCCAACACCCGTTTTTATGCATCCAATCCACAATCTCCTTATAGTGTGGACTCAAACGTTTAGAGGAAAATGGTAGAAGCAGTATACTCACGATCTTCTCGGGTTTGGATGTACAAAACATTGCTGCGAACTCCATCTCCTGCTTGTGTGTAGGCCAACACTTGGACGCTGTAGTTAGTGAACTTCTCAAGTCCTCGGAGCTCCACCTGTTCCCGTGTGGTGGTAATATTCTGCATTTCGCCCCATTCTGACAGAGTACAGAGTGTCAATGGTAGTTTTATAACAAATCCCAAAAAAATCTCACAAATATCAGAAAATTTAGTTTAAAGGAAAAGAACAACATGGGTCACAAATATTGAGCAGGCACACATCATTCTTAACCAAACACACAAATGTCCACGACTGTGAGCCTAACACACATAGACCATTTAATTTACACACTAGCTAGGAACAAAAAACGTGTCTAATGAGAAATGTGTGGACAGAAAAAACATTCTTATCCACATCACAGACACGGAGAGTGCAAGGGTGGGTAAGTGAATTTTAGAATGATTTAGGTGATAATTACTCTGCATTGGCCATTGGGTCTGGCCCCCACAGCACCCACCTCCGTCAGGGAAGAGGGACCAAAACACAACCCGGTAGCCTTTCAGCACACCGTGCAGCGTCAGCCGTGGAGGCTCTGCCCAGGTGATCACCGCCTCGTCCGACGTCACCGAAATCGCCCTCACATTTTGCGGGGGCTCACTGGGCACTGGAAACAGCAAACACCGGGTATTAGTACTGCTTTGTTACGTTTTTTTTTTTCAATCAAAATAACCTTGCTGCTTTTAAAAAGACCCGACACATCTATCTGGAAAAGCAGGTGAAAGCATAATAAACAATAATAGCACAAAACCGCAAAACCACAAGCAATCTATGCCGAAATAAATCAGTCAAATGAGCCCAAATTAGATTTGAATTGCTTCTTGTTCATTCCCAGCTTTTAGAGTGGAAAGGAGAACTGGTGGGGGGATTGATGGCGGGGAGAAAGATCACTGGGAGACCAACATGAATTGTAAAACAGCCACATCTAAGGGGATAAAATTCAGATGAGGTGAGCTGAAACATGAAGAAAAATATGTAGGTGGAAAATGTTCATCTTCAGCACAATGGTAGTTGTAAGGACAACAGCAGACTGCACACTTGGCCAAATCCACCATCACTCCAGGTGTCTAGCATCCATCTTTTCAGACAGAATGGTACCCAAGAAAATTATGAGGAATGAAAACTCACAAAATACAGGGAACCAATGAGAAAAATAGCAGGTGTGAAGGGGGTAGTGTTGGCGGGCATTTAAAGAGTAATGGGGTTGCTTGTTCAACTCTTGCTCTCTATCAGCCTAATGAGGTAGCTAATTAATGTAGAGTGTAAGGTGGGGGATGGGCTGCAAATCCACTTATACCATTTTGCTAAAAAAATGGCTAACACTATGTAGCCGTATTCATAGAGGTGTTCATTTTTTAACCTAAAACTAAACCAGCATTCTTATTTAAAACTATATTTCTTTCTCATTTTGTCATCTGTTGTTCTTACCATCTTCTAATGTGGTGGCATTGATCTCAGTGCTGGACGGGCCTGTCCCGGCTCGGTTGAAGGCCTGGACCACAACCCCATACTGTGCAAACTTCTTCAGGTTGTCCAAAGTGTACACTTCACTGTCCCCCGTGGCTTTCATTTCCACAATGCTGTACTGGCCGTTGCTGCCTGGGCCGTTTTCTCTGTAGCCAATTTGATAGCCTCGGATCACCCCGTTCTGCAGCTCTTTTTTAGGAGCCTGAAAGTTTTGAGGAAAGCAAAACTTATTTAGAAAAATAAACGTACTTAAAATGGGTAAAAGAGATGCAAACAGTTATTTTAGTCTAATATTGAGGGGTGTACTTTGGAAAGTTTTACTCAACAATATTACATGATACTCTGCTAATCTGAAATGAATGAGGTTTAAATAATTTTTTTAGCAAATTCTAGAAAAGAAGGAAACTAACAATTATCAAAATGCATTACTATGAAAAATAAAGTACTGCTGGCCACACGATGGACATTCAAATTATCTCAAAGTTTTACCCCAAACACAGACCCACATCTCTGGTTAACATCAGTTCAAAACTTTCTTAATTCAAACATCAGTGAAAGATTTGATTTGTTTGGCTAATTGGATTACAGTAGATTGTATAGATCACCTCATCAGTAAAGTCTAAAACACTTCACCTGTGCCATGGGAAATAATCCTATTTCACCTCATATGATGATCATGATCTACCCAGTATCTAGAAACGATTATTTTTGGTTGATCACATGGTGTTTGTGTAAAAAATGGGTTAAGGCATATTTTTATGTTTCTTATTATGAAATCTTGTCTTTTATTTAGACACAGGCAGGGATGTCTTGCATTAGGTTGTTTACTGTAACCATAGCAACCCACTCTTCTTCTCTGATTTTTTGTTGCGAGCTGCTGTCCATCTCTCCTCAAAACTACCCCACCTATTGGATTGTATTTTCTACATGTTTTTGAGACATTAGAAGAACACTTAGGTTTCGTTTTAAAGCAGAAAAAAATTTGGATTCTACTTAAATCTCACATTTTCTGCAAGACATGAAAGAGGTAAAAGTTTCTCTCGCATTCCGGGTAAATTTTCTGATAGGCTCCCTGTCTGGAACCAAACGCGATAATATGGGGAAAAAAGGTTCAAAACTTTCGAAAGTGCACTGATTCTGGGTAAATGAGAAGATTTACCCAGAATCAGACATGGGTCTGAAAACCAAACATGATAATACAGGGTAAAAAAAAGGTGCAAAACTTTCAAAAGTGCACAGAATAACAATGTGCTCATTATGACACTTGGTTACATATGATATTGCATTTGAATAAATAATTTAAATTTGCAAAAGAATAGTTTTTAACAATTTTTATTCGTGTGCCTCAAATTTTTTTTTTTTAATGGAAAAACATATCTTGGCATGAAAAAGGTTGAAAATCACTGTGCTAGCTATTTGTGAGAAACAAAATTCTCACAGAACTGGCCTTGATTTTATGAAAAAAGCCAATATCATCCCTAAAAGCATGAACCCGGGTGTTATCTGCTACTCATTAAACGATTAAGTAAGATATACTATTTAAACATTTAAGTCTGGGGTTGCTAAGATGATGTAGACACTGCAAGTGATTTAGCACCAGGTTTTCCACAAACATGCTGTGTGCAATGGGAGAGCCTCGGCCAGCTATGCGCGCTATCTGAGGCCAACTGAAGCTCCGTGGCACTGAGATATCTTTTCGTCTAGGTGGGATTCGTCTAGTGTTCAGTCATAAACCCGCAGCTTTGGTTTTTGTTGTCGCTAGTCTAGTTCAGATACATGATTGAACTGAAAGCCATGAACACATTGATAGGACTTGGTATCATAAAAATAATCCAGTAGAAAAATGATTTTACCCTCCATGTTACTCGGATACTCTGAGATGTCATGGGCTGCAGAATCACATCCATTGGTGGTCCATCAGGTGCTGTTAAAAACAATTGAATGGTTATAATCAATGCTGGTTTAAAAAACTTTCAACTTATTTCTCTACTGGTTAAATGGGAAAGCCTTTTAAACATTTGACATGTAGTTAACATTAAAAGAGGAAATAAGCATGAAACTAATGACTTTAAGGGAAGTAAACAACTGACTTACGTGCTTCCTCAGTGCTGATTGTTAGCTCTTTACTTGGAAGGCTGCGTCCAATCTTGTTATAAGAGTACATGCGGATGCTGTAAACACAAGCTGGGTGCAGCTCAACGATGTTGGCCTGATTGTTGGTTGGTGAGATATTCCTGGTTGTGTACATGTGGTCCCAGGAGTCTGTTAAAACATAAACAGATTTTAGATCTCTTTGTGCTGATACTAAAAATAAAGACTGGCACCTACGCTCAGGGTTTTTCTTTTATCTCTACTCACCTGACTTGTTCTTGTACTCAATGTCGTAGCTGGTGATGATACTATTGCCATCAAACCTTTGGATCCAGCGTAGGTTCATACTCCTGTCCTTAACCTCCCTTACCTCCAGCTCAGGTGGATCTGGTGGTTCTATATTTACAGGAGAAAAGAGAGTTTTTAAGTGATTTAGAATTTCAAATATGTCACTTCATGGCTTGTTAAAATCCTAGCCACTGAGATGCAGTACAAAATTTTTGTAGAAATACCTTGAACTGTAAGTTGGATAAGCCCTCGACCTTCTCCATAGGAGTTAATGGCGTGGCAAGAAAAGAAGACAGAATCTCCTCTTTCAGCTGGATTCAGCTGTCAAAAACAGTGCACACAAAAAACATTGTCACAATATGCCGTGAAATATACAGAAAATATACCAAAGCATAAAGAACAAACTCATACAAAAATTATGCACAAAACTTCTTTAAAGCACTCCATGCAATACAGAATCTATTTAATGTCTTTCATTTTAGGTTGAGTTTGAGTCAGATGGCTTTTCTGACCTTTAGGGTTGAGATGACTTCATCCCCCTTCTTGTTGATGGTGATGGAGTACCGGGGATTCCTCTCTGCATCAATAACTGTGTCCCCTCTCTCCCAGCGGATAATAATGGGCTGCTCGCCCCGTGCCGTGCAGTTCAGCTCCTTGGTTTGCCCCTTCCTCGCCATGGTGGTGTTGGGGTGGCTGGTGATCATGGCAGGAACTGAGCAGATTCACAGACATGTCAGCATAATGACTGGTTTTATATAGTGTAATGAGATGAGGGAATGGGGCTATGGTATTGGAAGCCGAGAATATATCACCGATGTATGGACATCACTATTCCTGCCTCCGTTCTACATTGTCATTTCACGCTTCAAGCTCCACTGGCCCTATCATTCCACATCTGCCCCATCTATTTGCTTGGTCTTATTCTCTTCTTTCCGTACTTTTGATTTTGTCTTCCTTTTCGTTCTTTAGACATGGATTATTGATTGAGTGGATATCCTGTGGTTTTGTTTTCATCACTAATTCATCAGCTCTTTTCCCCAGCAAACGTTCGGGAGCACGCAGACCGAGAGCCGAAACACATAAATCAATAGCAAAGACACTGAGTTAAAAGAGTGCAGGACAGAGACAAGACCTTGTTGTATTCGGTACAGGCTATAGTAGCCTGGGGCAAAAGTGGATCTTAGAAGTGAAGATTCCTGGTCCGAAAAACAGCTTAGATTTTTTTTGTAGCAAAACAGAAAAGGTAAAAAAAAACTTAAAAGGAAGTGGGTATACACAAAAAAAAAGATTGACACTTACTCTTGACAGTGAGGACCATGCTTTTACTGATGTCTGAGCCCACACCGTTGAAAGCTTGACAGAGGTAGTAACCCCGGTCATCCTCAAGAACATGTCGAATGAGAAGAGATCCATTTGACATGATCTGTATGCGTCCTGTGAGCGGGACAGGATGGTACTGCTGTGGGTTTCCGACACCTGCGGGTCAAAATGGGATGCAAGTATGTTAGCATTTATTCTTTCCAGGTCATTTTGATGCGTTTTTGTTGGCGCTTTTACCTTTAGAATGCTTCCACATGACTTTTGGAGGAGGGTAACCCTCCACAGAGCAATTTAGAACCCCGGCTTTTCCGTATATGCAGTCCTGGTTGTTGGGCTGCACCACAAAACGTGGAGGCACTAAGAAAGAAAAATATGTTCTTTTATGTGTTAAGAAGTAAAAAATGGTGCAGTTCTCAGTCTGTATTGAAGAGTCAAACCAGTTCTACACGGGAATTGGTGATTGCATTCCTCATCCTTACAACTATAGCAATTTCATAACTTTTTTTTTTTAACGTACTGTATTAATCCCTCTAATGGGGAAATTTTCTGTGTTGCATTGAACCGCAGCAGGCAGCCACGACGATGCCAATGGTGAGAGAAATGGGGGGCAAGGTGTCTTCCCCAAGGAAGCTTAGACATGGGTCCAGTAGGAATCAAACTGGCTTCTCCCAGTCCATGGGCGGACATTCTACCACTGAGCTAACGCCTCCCCCTTTAAGATTATTGGTTCTTTTTTTTTTCTTTTAACTCCATCCAAACATATTTTCTTTAATTTCACCTTCCTCACCTTTAAATCTTTAAACTATTACTTACTCATAGCATATTTTATTATCATAGCGTAACCAGAAACCATAAAGAAATTGTGTCTATTCAATTCACTAGTTTAATTCACTGTAGATTAAGAGTCATCTTTATTAGAAATAACGCGGCTTGAAAGAACAAGTATTTTCTTTCAGTAAGTCAGAACACATCAGTTAAAAAAAATGGATAAATATTTGTTATAAGATAAAATCTACAGATAAAAGACCAAAAAATTACAATGAAATATAAAGCTTTCACTGTAAAGAATAAACAAGAGGATAAAGTAAGAACACAAGTTATAGAAGACATTTTATGCCATTTAATGTAACTCAAAACAAGAATTTGAATTAATCCACTCTCCTTTCACTTTTAGTTTGTGGTTGTAAAAAAAATGTCTCACAACTGATTTGCTGTGGCGATTCCTGAAGGGTAAAAGTCGAAAGAAGAAGAACAACAATTCTATTGCTACGTAGAAATGGTAGAAAGTTACATGATTCCCCAACTTCTTGTTGGAATTGAGCCGTCATTGGTCACTTTTATGAGTAAATTACAAATTAAGCTGTATTGAACAAAAAACTTGTTTTGCTAATTTTGTAAATGGCCTTTCATAAAAATTCCCAAAATCCTTCAAAAGAAGTAAGAGGTCAAAGTCCGAGGCATTATTCAACATGTCGATCCAAATAGAATTTCACAATAAAGGATGAGCTTTAGAATTACTGCATGTTTATCCTCACCAGTGACAATCAGCTGTCTCTCCCAGCTGACGGTGGCAGCAGCGTTGCTAGCGATGCAGGTGTAGTTTCCATTGTGCTTCAGAGTCACCTTGGAGATTTTCAGGGAGCTCATGAACTCTTTGGTCTCTATTGCGACCCCAGAGGCGGAGCCCGGCACGATGAGTTGCCCGTCTTTGTGCCAGGTGATGCGTATGGGCATGTCCCCAGATGACACTACACAGGCGATGTACATGAGCGTCCCCACTGAGGTAGAGGGGATTTCGAAGGGCTGGATGAGGGGTGGCACTGAGGGACACACACAGGAAGAGCACAGAGAATGAGGAATACAAGAAGCAATGCGGCCATCTGGAGCAATGCTACAAGAGATGGAGAAAGTCATCGGCCAATGGCCCCCCTTTTCGCCACCACCCTCTTCGGCCCTCATCTCCTGGAGCCCATAATAGCTGCTCTGGTTAGAGTCCAATTGGCAGGGGGAAGTCATTCTGTTGCCATAGTAATGGAGGTTGAGATGGGTGTACTACAGCTGAGACATCTGGGGGATTTAATCTAGGCTTCATTATTATTCATCTAATTAAATCAGAGACACACTCACACTCAGGCACATGCACACACACTTAAACACCTCTGTAGCTGCCCTGCTACCATCGTTAGCCAAGTCACAGACTAAACAAAATATGCATGCAAATATCCTAAACCCTTAAAATAAGAGCCACAGCCAATCAGTGCTCACAACATCCTGTATCTGGGATGAAGAAAGAGCAACTGCTGAGAATAATCCCAGGTTTATTAGATGTAATTTTTTTTCTCAGCTTAATCTTCCAAATAAGTATGACTCAGGATTGTTTTTATGAATACATTTGAAACATCATAAATCATGCCCATTCAAGTCCCACCTACCTTTTACAGTTACATGCACGGTTTGGTTGATTGAGACCTGCGGTTGAATCAAAACACTACATAAGTAGGTTCCCTCATCCGCGCCCTTCTGTACGTCTGTGAGCCTCAGCGTGCCATTCTCAAACACCACTTGACGATGATTATCGGGCAGCTGCATGCCATCCTTCAGCCACTTGATGGAGTAGTACGGGTACCCAATCACGCGGCACGTTATATAGGTGTTTCTGCCCGCCACTGCGGTGATGTCTCGCATGGGTCTAATTCGAGGTGGACCTGGAGACACGGGGAGGGGGGAGGGAGGGGATGGAAGGAGGAGACCGAGAAAAAAAACACGGAGGCCGGAGAAAAGGGCAGATGAGGTGACGGAGGTCATGGCAGAATAAGAGGGCAGTCATGAAGACGGGAAAGTGAAGAGATAAAGGTTGAGGGATAGAGTGATTGGGGCGAGTTGACAGGTGGAGAAGAAGGTTAGTTACACCCCCTTTGCTAAAGTTTAATCGAGGGTATTGTTGATCTTCACCTAATCAACTAATCTATATGTCACAGATAGATAGACAGATGGATAAATAGAAAGATAGATAGACAGAAAGATAGAGAGTGTGTTTTCAGAGATAAACAGATCTTGCTGGCCCTACATGTTTGCATTATCAGGTGTAGAGTGCATTGATATTGAAAAGCAGACAGGCACCTCTTACGTTTATGCGCGCTTGGTACTCGGCGCTACCGGCCGAGTTGCGTGCGACGCAACGATACACTCCTCCATCCCGAATGAGCGGGCTGCTGACGTTGACGTGCGACACGGTGAGTCCATCCGACAGGGTGTACTGGCTGGTCTTGTAGGTGGAATCTCGCACCACAGGCTCGTCGTCTAACGTCCAGGTGATGGAAGGGGGCGGGGCTCCTTTGGCCGCACACATCAGGGAAAAGGGCTCTCCGGGGTTTACCACCCGCTCGCTGAAGGAAGACACGATACGAGGAGTCCCATCTACAGAAGAAACAACATCGAAATGAAAAAGCATGAAGGCAGGTTGTCTGGCAGAATATTCAGCTCATTGTTGGTTTTATAGTCTTTGCTTATTCTGGTGGCTTCTGTCTACGTACCCTCGAGCAGAATAATGGAAAAGTCCTGAGCAGTGTAGCCCTTTCGAGAGGCAAAGCACTGGTAGGCTCCAGAGTGGAACTTTTGAGCTGCGGTGATCTGCAGGGTGTCGTTGTGTTGGCCCTGGATGGAGATGTGCTGGTCTGGAACAATGGGTTCTGTGTTCCTATACCAGGTGATGGTGTATTCTGGTGAACCCTCCACAGTGCAGGTGAAAAACAATGTGCTGCTTATGCCAGTTTTCAGATTTTTGGGCGACAATGTGACTCGCAAAGGATCTGAAAAAGAAAGAAAATGGTCAAAATCCGCTGTTTCCCTTTGTTTGTTTCTTTTAGTTTATTGGTCAAACTACCTCAAAATAAACCGCTCGTATCAGCTTGGAGGAAATGATGCACAAAATATTCATTATAATGTGCAAGTTGACCCTCTTTTATGCACCGTATTAGATTACTTACACAACAACGGTTTATTGACTGACCTATAAACACAGAACATGTTTATATGAGGCCCAATGTTTCCTATTAACTAAGTAACTCTAAAGCCATTACGGTGTTTTGCAAAAAAACAGGTTCACACATACAGTGGGAGCTTCCATTCAGACAGACGGACAGAGAGAGCACAATCAGCGGTGGCGACTCAATCAGCCCGACGCACTCATTAAAAAAGCAGCTGGAGATATCTCTTCACATCTTTGTCCACTTGTGTGTGTGTATAAGGGCATATGTGTGTGGAAGTGAGTGTGTGTGCACAAATGTGTGTGTGCAAATGTCAGTGAGCAATAAGGCAGCTGGTGGTGTATGCTGGGGGGCATCGCTGTGCCTCCCAACCCCCCTCACCCTGTCAGAGTCCCAGAGTGTGCTGCCATGATGTGCCCACTGGCAAAGCCTACTACCTCTATTCTTCCCTCTGTCTCGCCTTTCTGTCTTTGTTGCTTTGTATACTTCACACAATGTACATTTATCTCAGCCACTCTTATTATCTTGTTATTACATTGTAGATAATGTTATTCCACTTCTGTCTGGATGTCTGATTGTCCCTCGGGTGACCTCTTTATCGTCATCTCTATCATCTTCACCCTCCTCCTTTCTGATGGTGAATGCTGCTGGCAGCTCTGTTATGGAATCATACTCTGTAATTTACTGCCCTGTCTTTCTTTTGAGGTCTGATATGATGGGGCATTAAACAGCTCACATACATTTACTGCAGACACACATTTAAAGTGTGACTTATGGCACGTGTGCCTCAAAGCAAAAAAAAAAGATCAGAGTTTATAAATGTGTCCCTACACTCAGTTAATTCACTGAGAAGACAGCGTGAGAGTCTGCCGGCTTCATCAGTGAGTGTATGCATTGTAGTGGTTGCGCTCACACACCTATAACGTGAAGCTGTCCAGACACCTCCCGTGAGCCAAAACTGTTGGTGACTTCGCAGACGTAGCTGCCGCTGTCCTCTTGTCTCAGGTCACTGATGGTCAGCCCCGTCAAACGCCGTGTCCAGCGGGCGTCTGCAGGCAGGGGCCGACCATCTTTCAGCCAGCGCACAGTAGGGCTAGGGTAACCGCCCGCTATGCAGGGGAGCTCAATGCTTTGGCCGGCATACACCTCGCCTGCTTGGAACCTGTCCAGGATTGTGGGTTGGGACTCATTGGGATCTGAGGGACAAAGATAAAATCATTTTTGATTATTGTATTAAATTGTATTGTACTGAAAATATAAAAAATATTAACACTATGGACTCTTTGGGACGTGCAAAACCTCAGTCAATTATTTTTGTATGGTGTGCAAAACCCATTAGCCCACAGCCTATCAGTTACTCTGATGCCCTGGTTTTGGCTCAATGTAAGTGTTTGTATTTGTTGGAGATGCAAACCCCCCAAAAAATGGAAAAGGGTCTTAACCCATGCCCACTTTTCAAAAGGAGCATCTGGGCCATTGAAACTAGAAGATATTATATACTAGAGTAAAATTAAATGTAATAAATGTTAGATAATGAAATGCAGCTTACCCATTACGGACAACCTGGCTCCATTGCTTTGCCGCGTCTCACCACTGTACTTATGTTTGGTGATGCACCGGTATGTGGACAGGGCATCCTCTTTCTGAACATCAGAGATGTAAAGAGCCCCAAAGGAGGTCAGCGAAAACCGATTACCTGGAGAAAAAAACAATTATTTATTTCAAAAGAAAAACAAAACAAATAGAAAACTTTCTCTTCTCCTCCGCCTGCTCTTAAGATGGTCACTGTGGTACAAATAACATTGTCCATATTGCTAAACCGTATTGTACTAAGAACAAACAGCTGCCCGAACAGTTGGCACTACCTGCCTAATAATGTTGCCTCACAAACCTTGGCACGCTGTCAAGACCTGGAGGACATACAGCGGTCACTTACTTCACACATGCAGCCAAACTACCTCGCTTTGC